>JARZZO010000005.1:50562856-51931189 GCA_030544215.1 Zantedeschia hybrid cultivar
ACTGAGTGCCCAATACCTTCTGAAAGCTCTTCCAGAACCTGGAAGTGAACCTTGGGTCTCGATCTGATACAATGGACAAAGGTACCCCGTGCAAGGAGATGATCCGGTCTACAAACAACTTTGCCAGCTTGCCGACCGACCAGTCCTTCCTAATAGCTAGGAAGTGTGCCGACTTGGTCAGCCGATCAACGATGACCCAGATCGCATCTCTCCTGCTAGGGGATGTAGGCAACCCCATCACAAAGTCCATCGTTACATGTTCCCATTTCCACTCTGGAATCGGCAAGGGCTGCAGCAACCCTCCAGGTCTCTGATGCTCGGCTTTAACCTGCTGACAAGTCATGCATCTAGCCACATATTCAGCCACATCTTTCTTCATACCAGGCCACCAGAAGTGCCTCTTCAAACAATGATACATCTTTGTTATCCCAGGATGTACTGCATACCTCGAACGGTGCGCCTCATCAAGCACACACTTGCGTACGTCCTCCTCAGTCGGGACATAAAGTCTGCCTCTGAACCTGACAGTACCATCATCCCATAATTCCACCTCTGACCTCTGGAGAATCTGTGGTAATTCAACATCTGCCCTCTGAGCCTCAATCACAGCATGATACACGGCTGGTCTCACAGTCAAGCTGGCCAACACGGCTCTGTCATCTTCACGCGGAACCCTAAAGGAAGATTCTACAATCTGCTCGAACAACTTCCATTCTCGAATCATAAGGTATGACATGACCGTCTTCCGACTCAAGGCGTCTGCCACTACATTAGCCTTGCCCGGATGATAAGAAAGGTCAAAGTCATAATCCTTGATAAACTCCATCCACCTCCGCTGCCTCAGATTCAGGTCTCTCTGAGTGAACACATATTTCAAGCTCTTATGATCGGTAAAAACCTGAAATTTCTCTCCATATAAGTAATGCCTCCATATCTTAAGTGTAAACACCACAGCTGCCAATTCCAAATCGTGAGTAGGATAGTTCTCTTCATGCTTCTTCAGCTGCCGAGAAGCATAAGCAACTACCCTGCCCTGCTGCATAAGGACTGCGCCTAGACCTCGACGGGACGCATCTGAGTAGACCACAAATCCACCCGTCCCAGATGGAAGCACCAGCACTGGGGCTGTCGTGAGGCGAGTTATTAGCTCAACAAAACTCTACTCACAATCCTCAGTCCACACAAGACGAACTCCCTTTCGAGTCAACCTCGACAAGGGGGCCGCTATAGAAGAAAACCCCTGAACAAACCGCCTGTAATAACCAGCAAGCCCCAGGAAGCTCCTGATCTCAGTCACTGAAGTCGGCCTGCTCCAGTCCATCACTGCCTCGATCTTGGCTGGATCCACTGCGATACCCTCGCCAGAAATAACGTGCCCAAGGAAGTGCACCTTGTCTAGCCAAAATTCACATTTGCTGAACTTAGCGTAAAGTTGGTGCTCCCTCAGGACCTGCAACACTACCCGAAGATGAGCAGCGTGCTCTTCCTCAGAAGAAGAATAGATGAGAATATCATCGACGAATACCACCATAAACTGATCCAGATAGGCCCTAAAGACTCGGTTCATTAAATCCATAAAGGCTGCCGGAGCATTGGTCAAGCCGAAGGGCATAACCAAAAACTCATAGTGTCCATACCGAGTTCTAAAAGCCGTCTTGCTAACATCCACATCCCGAATCCTCATCTGATAATATCCAGATCTCAGGTCAATCTTGGAAAACACCCTCGCAGACTGCAGCTGATCCATCAAATCATCGATCCTTGGAAGCGGGTACTTATTCTTTATTGTCACCTGGTTCAGCTGCCTATAATCGATGCACAACCTCAGAGAACCATCCTTCTTTCTAACAAACAGAACTGGAGCACCCCATGGAGATGTACTGGGATGAATGAAACCCTTGTCCAGCAACTCCTGCAACTGCGCCTTCAACTCAGCGAGTTCGGCTGGCGCCATCCGATACGGGGCCTTAGACAAGGGCGCCATACCTGGTGCAAGCTCAATGGTAAACTCAACCTCTCGCTGAGGAGGAAGGCCTGGCAGCTCCTCAGGAAACACATCTACGAAATCACAAACCACGGGCACCTCCCAAGGACTGGGACTAGAATGGACATCAGAAACAACAACAGAGGCAAGGAAAGCCTCACAGCCACCAGCAAGCAACCTCCGTGCCTTAAAGGCAGAAATGAGAATGCCTCGAGAGGAAAACCTAATACCTTGGAAAAAGAAGGTCGGGATGTCCGGAATAGAGAAGCGCACCCTCTTCCTGTGGCAGTCCACCTCAGCATAAAAGGCTTCCAACCAATCCATGCCCAGGATGATATCAAAGTCACGAATAGCAAGTACAACCAACTGGGCCGGTAGCACATGACCCTCAATGGTCAAGGGAACATTCCTCAAACAATTATAAGATATCATAAAGTCTCCTGAAGGAACCTCTACCATCAAGCCATCAGATAACTCATCAACGGGTGCAAAAAGAATATCAAGGAACTGCTCAGAAATGAAGGAATGCGAAGCGCCCGAATCGATCAATACATGTGCAGAGTTCCCAAGGATAGAAAGTGTACCTTCCACTAAGTTGGACGCGCGAGCCTCCCTCCTGGTGATAGCCAGAACTCTTCCCTGGGTCCTCAGCTTCTTCTGATCACCTGAACCCTGACCATGACCATGCCCCTGCGGGCACTGCCTCGCCAAATGGCCCTGTTGGCCGCAAGTAAAACACCTCCTGGGAAGAGTGGGACACTGAGTCCCGCCATGGGCACCTCCACAGTGCTAGCAGACTGCCGGAAGTCTCTGAGCTGGCTCCTGCTGTGCACTGGATGCAGATTGACCCTGCTGACCCTGCCTGGGCCTGCTGCTGCCGCTGCTACCACTACTGCTGCCACCGCTTCTGAAAAACCTCCTGAATCGGGAGCCGAGTGACGACGATCCCGATCCGACCGAGGGAGTCGGTGCCGCAGCCTTGCCCCTGCCACGCGCTGGCCCCTGAACAGCCTGTCCTCTCTCTCGGGCCGACTGGATCTGCTGAGCCTCTACAGCTGCCGCACATCTAACCGCAGAAGCCAAATCCGTGCAACAGTGAGACGCCACGAAGTTCCTCAGACTGAGCCTTAGTCCGTCCACAAACCTCTCCGTACGACGCTCCTCGTCCCCAGATATGAAAGGCACGAACCGACCTAGCGAAACAAACTTCGCCTGATATTCGAGGACCGTCATACTCCCCTGCGTCAGATCCATAAACTCCCTCTCCTTGGCTCTCTGAACATGTCTAGGGAAATATTGTGCATTGAACTCCTTAACAAAGGTCTCCCATGAAATTTCCCTAAGACTCCTGTCCTCATAAGACAAACTCTTTAATGTAGTCCACCAGTCATAGGCGCTATCCTTCAGCATGAAGGTAGCCAACGGGGTCCTCTCTACCGCTGCACAATCCATGGTATCGAAGGTCTTCTCTATCTCTCTAAGCCAATAAATGGCCTCATCAGGGTCGGGACGACCGGTGAAGTGAGGTGGCCTCAGCTTCAGGAACCTCTCAAGTGTAGCTGTGGACCCTCCCCGAGCACTAGAACTCTCACTAGGATCTCGCGTCTGATATTTAGCCATAGTGTCCATCATGGCCTCCATAAACCGCTCTACACTCGGCCTCCCTGCCTCGGATCCACTAGGGGCATCTCCCCGCTCTCGAATAACCGGCATCCTCTTCCTGGGAGCCATCAACTCGCCTACAATTACAAAATCAAAAGGTCCTAATTAGGATCCTAAAACCTATACTACCGACGTGCCTGTACGGCATAATGTATTTATTTGCCGGACTTATGATATTTAACCTAGTTATTTATTTATTTGCCAGACCGTATGCTCTGATACCAACTATAACGACCCGCCACCCTATAATCGGGGATCCGATTACTAAATGGGTACCGAATCATTAATTTGGAACCAAACCAGGATCTAGTAAGTCTGGGAAATAAAAAATAAACTAAGCTAAACATTCACATCGCATTGAATTGAAATGAAAGTGCAGGAATTAAAATTATTACAATGCGACTCGATACAGCAAATAATTACATACTCCAACTGAAAAGAAATAATTAAACATACAGGCCAGAAATAAATAACAACTACATCGGGGCATACTCCGGAACAACCGCTGAAGGCGCTTAACACGCGGCCGCACACGCCGCTCTAAGTCTGCTGGAAGTCCTCACCTGAAAACCGCAGGGGTGAGTCTCAAGACAAGACTCAGTAGGGATCCTTCGACCCCACTGCCCACGCACACACCCACAAGTGCAAGGTATGGCTAACGGTAAAGCAACGAACACAGAAGTAAGTACACTACTCCTATATCTCGATATGAACCATGTGCATTCGAAATATAACATGCATAATTCTAGAATCATTCTATCAAGGAGCCAACAACTCACGTCTCGGCTTAGCATTAACCGAAGGTGTCTCGGCTACACTGACCGAAGGTGTCTCGGCTACACAACCGAGAGTAGGAAACACCGGCCACAGCCGAAGGTAGGAAACACCGATCACCACCGAAGTTAGGAAACACCAACCACAGCCGAAGGTAGGAAACACCGACCACAGCCGAAGGTAGGAAACACCGATCACCACCGAAGGTAGGAAACACCAACCACAGCCGAAGGTAGGAAACACCGACCACAGCCGAAGGTAGGAAACACCGGCCACAGCCGAAGGTAGGAAACACCGACCACAGCCGAAGGTAGGAAACACCGGCCACATAGCCGAAGGTAGGAAACACCGACCACAGCCGAAGGTAGGAAACACCGGCCACAGCCGAAGGTAGGAAACACCAACCACAGCCGAAGGTAGGAAACACCGGCCACAGTAGAAGGTAGGAAACACCGGCCACATAGCCGAAGGTAGGAAACACCGACCACAGCCGAAGGTAGGAAACACCGGCCACAGCCGAAGGTAGGAAACACCGACCACAGCCGAAGGTAGGAAACACCGGCCACAGTCGAAGGTAGGAAACACCGACCACATCCGAAGGTAGGAAACACCGGCCACACAGTCGAAGGTAGGAAACACCGACCCGCTGAGACCAAACAGTAACCCCTCGGATAGCATGCTAGCTACTCCGGCCCAACTGGCTCAGGTGGTTACTCCTTCCCTCAGTATGAGTGACTCTCCGAATGTACCACTCCGACACCGGTACTAGCTGACCCCGGGGTTCACCAGGTGACCCTCTCTCACTAGGCGTCACCCCGCCCACGCCCCCACCGGCGCTGTGCTCACGCCCCCACCAGCACAGGGTGATAAAGCGCTACAATGTCACTCCAGGTCCACAGTAACACAAAACACCAAAACCCGGCACAGTACGATCCGGTCACGTGAAAAGCCCACGATCGCACGACACACCACGCGGTGCCATCCGGTCATGAAGAATCCATCATTGTCGAGTGCATCAAATCATGCATTAACCAACTATCTAGCAGTATGAACACGTTTTACTGGCATGAATTAGTGAGGTTCTGTCTCGAATTGCGTCGCCCAAGGCCGACGCCATTCGAGCTCCATGTACAGGTTTATGTAAAACAGTTCAGAATCAGGTTTATGTAAAACAGTCTTCGGGCCGAAGGGGTCTCGGCCAGGTGATTTCTGTCTAAAAGGCGTCGTGATGGCCCGACGCCCTTCAAAAAGGCGTCGTCCATGCGCGTCGTCTTTCAACCCGCCCGAAGGGGTCTCGGCCCCGCTATCCGAAGACAAGCTAACGCCCAGGAACCAGAATCTACCATGGGCCCGAGGGCTCCCTTTTCAACCCATAAAACCCCAAAGTCACTTAAAAACAGAGGAGAAAGAGGGGCAATACAATCCATAGGAAAATCACCTTCATAGCAAATCCCCCATATCATCAAAAGAGCACCTAAACATGCTCATTCTCCCCCCCCCCAAAACCAGAAATCCATAATCATGCTTGAACGGTAAAAACTTGATTAAAACGCGATGCTGTGGGAACCGTCACCCTACCGGACACTTGAATGCCTCCGAGCTTCAAGCCGTCCACCCGACTCGCCCCACGCCGCCGCCGGTACCGCCGTGGTCGTCCTTGCTCCACCGTGACGTCGGCCGCCGTCCGGAGAGTAGAACGCTGCAGTGGAGATGGAGGTGGCAGTGGTAGGAGCTAGGTAGAGGATGGAGTGGAGGGAGAGGTGAAATGGTGGGAGGAAAAGAGGGAGGCGGAGGAATCGCCGCTGAGATCGCCGGAGGGGAAGGAGAGAAAGAGAGAAGGAGAAAAATGAGGAAAGGAGGAGGGCTCGTGGGGGTTAACCAGGCTAAACGCGTCGACCGAGGCAGACGCGGTCCAGCCGACACGTCAGGTGATGTGACGGCCGCAAGGACAAATTTCTGAAACGTGTCGACCGAGGCACGCTGTTCAGTCGACACGTCAGGGCCGCACTCTGACACGACAGTGCCGTACGCTACGCGGCCCAAAGCCAGCCCACGTGGCACCCTCAAGTCGCCGATCAACCCGAGTCGGTCTCGGCCGCCGACCTCGGACTCCTCCCACTGGTCTCGACGCCGAGCGCCGGCTGCCTCTCGGTCTGACGGAAATCCGGTTTCGCACCGCCCGAAGGGGTCTCGGCCCTGCTTCCGAAGACAAGCTAACGCCCGACCGAGCCACCCTCGGCCTCGGGCCTTCGGCTTCGCCTCCGTCGCCATCCGGATCCCCGTCGGGCCTCGTCACCGATCCGACCCAGCCTCGGATCCAAACTTAGGGTTCCAGCCTTGGAATCCGGTCGTGATAGATCCAGTCTACGTCACGTGGCCAGAACTACAAGGTCCGACCCCGAAAACTGGATCCGAAGGTCTCGATCCTTACAAAAACAGAGGAGGGGAGGCTAGGGTTAGCAACAGCTTGGCCTGCTCAGCCCGTTCGCTATGTTTTATACTAACCACGCGATTTTTCATAAAAACCCCCGATTTATATAAAACCCACTTATTTATCCATCGCCTTGAGAATCATTTGCGTGTGACCCTCTAGGCCCAATTATCAGTCCAGTTAATGGCCCAACAAGCCAAGTGACTCCTCACTGGCTTTATTAATCAATTAATAACCCTTTATTAATTAATTAATCAATCGAATTGATGTCGCACATCGAATTCGACCGGGCCTCCGATCACATTGGGTGCCAAGCAACACCGCGTGAACTCGGAAGGTATCAGGGTTAAGTAACCCACTCTTGGAACCTTTCTGCCGACAGTTACCGCGTGGACATAATCCTTCATTCGTACAATGCTCTCGAGTCAACTCAGGATATGGCGTGCTGTCAAACCCTAACCGGTCAACTCACTTGGATTGGATGCCGCTGAAAAATATCGGAAAACTCCTTTCCCGAGATTATCGTCCGCCCTGGCCAGGGACTTCCGCGCAACCTTCCTAGAGTATTCTCTCTCTAAGTACCGAGAGCGAATGATTCCTTATTGACACACAATTCCCTTCGATGGTATTCCGCTGTACCCAATCCTTGGCGTTTTAGAATCCCGTGGCTAGAGATTCTTAAACTAAGGTCAAAGTACAGAAGTCCACCGACCATCCACGCAACTGCGACAATAGAATCAAGTTGGTTGAGAGTGACTCTCAAACACAATTTGAGCCAACAGCTTTGTTAGTGGATCTACTACATTGTTGACGGATGGAACTCTTTTCACTACTACATCTCCTCTGGATATGATCTCTCTGATAAGATGAAAGCGCCTCAGAATATGCTTCGATTTCTGATGAGACCGCGGCTCTTTCGCTTGCGCAATTGCTCCATTGTTGTCGCACAACAGTAGAATAGGCTCAGAGATGCTGGGAACTACGCCGAGGTCGGTGATGAATTTCTTCAGCCACACTGCTTCCTTGGCGGCTTCAGCTGCAGCGATGTACTCAGCTTCAGTCGTCGAATCTGTAGTGGTTACATGCTTGGAACTCTTCCAGCACAATGCGCCTCCGTTCAATGTAAATTCGAAACCGGATGTAGACTTGCTATCATCTAGATCTGACTGGAAACTCGAGTTAGTAAAGCCTCGCAGTTTCAAGTCACCTCCTCCATAAACAAGAAACATATCCTTAGTTCTTCTCAAGTACTTAAGGATACATTTCACTGCCTTCCAGTGCTCTTCGCCTGGATCAGCCTGAAATATGCTCATAACACTTAGAGCAAATGCAACATCAAGCCGTGTACATAGCATGGCGTACATGATAGATCCTATGGCAGAGGCATAGGGTATTCTATCCATGAATGCCCTCTCATTAGGAGTCTTAGGAGACTGCTCCTTTGAGAGGTTAATTGCATGTCTCATCGGTATGAGACCTCTCTTGGAATTTTCCATGCCAAACCTTTTGACTATAGTATCTATGTACAAGGATTGGGTCATTCCAAGCATCCTCTTTGATCGATCTCTATAGATCCGTATTCCCAATACGTAGGATGCTTTTTCCAAATCCTTCATAGAGAAGTTTTTCGACAGCCAGATCTTTACTGATGACATCATAGCTACATCATTCCCAATGAGTAGTATGTCATCTACGTAAAGAACTAGAAAAGTGACTACACTCCCACTGGTCTTCTTGTACACACAAGGCTCATCTTCATTCTCAATGAAGTCATAAGACTTGACAACCTCGTCAAATCTTATGTTCCAGCTCCGGGAAGCCTGCTTCAGTCCATAAATGGACTTCTGAAGCTTGCACACTTTATCTGGAGATTATTTGGATGTGAAACCTTCTGGTTGTATCATATACACCTCTTCCTCAAGGTTACCATTGAGGAAGACAGTCTTCACATCCATCTGCCAGATTTCATAATCAAAATGTACAGCAATGGCGAGTAGAACTCTGATCGACTTATCCTGGCAACTGGTGAGAAAGTGTCGTCATAGTCAATTCCTTGCCTTTGACGATATCCCTTCGCCACCAACCTTGCCTTATAAGTGTCGATCCGTCCATCAGCACCGATCTTTCTCTTAAAGATCCACTTGCAACCGATGGATACAATACCCTCAGGCAGGTCCTCCAAGTTCCGAACTTGGTTGGTGTGCATGGACTGGATTTCTGAGTTCATGGCTTCTCGCCATATCCCGGATTCTGGGCCTTCTATGGCCTCCTGGTAGGTTTTAGGATCATCATCCTCATTCTATTCTACCTTAGACTCACCTTCAGTGATATGTCCTACATATCCTTCGGGCAGTCTAAGTACTCTACCAGATTTACGAGGCTCATTTGTGTGTACCTGAACAGATTCAGGAACTGATATCTCATCTGATGATAATGCAGTTGTTTGGGGATCTAGAACCTCTTACAGTACTATTTTACTCCCACTGTTCTCCTAGAGAAGGTATTCATCTTCCAGGAATACAGCTTTCCTGGCGACAAACACCTTTTGTTCACCAGGATGGTAAAAATAGTATCCAAAGGTTTCCTTTGGATATCCCACAAACCTGCATTTATCAGTTCGTGATTCCAGCTTGTCTGGATCATGCCTCTTTACATGAGCAGGACAACACCAGACTTTAACATGTTTAAATTCTGATTTCCTACCTTTCCATATCTCATATGGAGTAGAGGCCACAGACTTGCTGGGTACTCTGTTCAGTAGGCATGCTGTTGACTCTAAAGCATACCCCCAAAGGGACACCAGTAATCCCGAAAAGCTCATCATGGATCGCACCATGTCCAACAAGGTGCGATTCCTCCTTTCTGATACACCATTCATCTGTGGTGTATATGGAGGGGTTAGCTGAGAAAGGATACCATTATCCTTTAAGAATTGTGTGAAATTAGTACTCAAGTATTCTCCTCCTCGATCTGATCGAAGAGCTTTAATACTCTTTCCTAACTGCTTCTCTACCTCATTCTTGAACTCCTTAAACCTCTCAAATGCTTATGACTTGTACTTCATTAAGTACACATAGCCGAATCTTGAGAAGTCATCGGTGAACGTGATGAAGTATGAGTAGCCACCTTTGGCTTGGGTGGATATGGGACCACATACATCCGAATGTATTAGTTCCAGAATGTCCTTGGCACGTTCTCCATGTCCAGTAAATGGAGATTTTGCCATCTTTCCCATAAAGCAGGATTCGCATGTTGCAAACGATTCGTAATTGAATGCTGTTAAATAACCATGCTTGTGCAACTTTTGTAACTTGCTTTCGCCAATGTGCCCAAGTCTACAATGCCACATGTAGGCTTGGTTCACACAATTCTTGCTCTTCTTAAGAGCATTATCAATTTGAAGATTGTAATAAGAAACATCTGAGAGATATAGACCGTTGACCGAAGATGCCGAAGCTATTGATTTATTACCATAATAAATCGAACAACTTCTATTCTCAATAGTCAACCTATATCCTATCTTGTCTAAACAAGATATTGATATGATGTTCTTTATTATGCAAGGAACATAATAACAATCTTCTAATAGTAAGGCGTCTCCTGATGGAAGCCTGAGGTTTGCTGTCCCAACAGCAATCGCCGCAACTTTTGCGCCGTTTCCTAGCCTCAATTCCACCTCGCCTTGTCTCAGCTTGCACTTACTTGTCAGCATCTGCACATCATGGCAGATATAAGAAGCACATCTGGTATCTAATACCCAAGATGTGGAATCTCTTACTGACAAGTTGATATCTATCATATAGATATCTGAAGCTTCAGACAGCTTCACCTTTCTATGAGCTTTATCATTGAGGAACTCCTTGCAGTTGCTCTTCCAGTGACCATACTGCTTACAGTAGAAACAGTCACCCTTTACTACTCTTTTGCCTTTGTCCTTCGATCTTTTATCGATAGCTATCATCTCTGCGTCAAAGGCATCCAATGCCGGTTCAGCAGGAGGATCAACTCCAAGGACATAGCCAATGTGTTCAGATCTGAAGACATTCTTCAGGTTTCTGAACCAATCCGAGTAGTACAGGCTAGTCAAACGTTTGGCATCAAGTATACCATAGAGTGGGTTATTCGACGACATTATTCCCTATAGGAGATAAGTCCTATTTTAACAGATGTTCAAATATTAAATATAAAACAAGACATGGTCTTTTGTTCAAGTTTTAACTCCCACTAATTTTCGACAGACTGTATAACTCTCAATTATACAGAACGGGAGACACCGACAGTCTCCTAATGAGGATCAGAATCTCAATGACTTGCACTACAGCCTTGTGGATAGCACAACAAACTGTAATACAATCAAAGAGCACCCAACTCATGGGACTTGCAACTCCTTGCAATATCTGATCATAGCTTCGGTCCCCAGAGATTTAATGGCCTTGTGGATAGCACAACAAACCACTAATTCTGGTCTAAGCTAACCATCGTTACGCGACGAGCATACATTTGCATGCAGCCCTTATGGATAGCACAACAAAGCTACATGGTTCCTCTATCCGATCATATAGGCATCTAATGCCATAGCCATAGTTTCTCCTCCCAATTAAACAGGCCTTATGGATAGCACAACAAACCTGTCTAAAGTGATTCGAATCCTATGACTATAACGATAGTGGACCACGCGGTAAGTTCTTAACTACTCGCGTCACGGCTTAGAGTTTATCCGAGGGTATTTAGATAACTTTTATCTTGGTCTCTCCTAGGTGATAGTATATAAATATATCGTATATATTTACTAAATACTATACCTGCTTTGATTCATAATCAAAAGAAAAACAATGCATCACATACATGTCTAGTGTGGTCATGGATAACACAGTGGGTTTGACTGGAGCCAACAGTCAAACGCACATAGAATTCTAATATAACATTTACATTAGATGATCAGCAAACACACAGGTAAAGGATCTGCATCACATCGCCTTCCTGGTTGCATCTGTGGATCGTCCTCGCTCCTTACTCGGTTACCTCAATCAGATTACATTAATTCTAGAATTACATGTAATTAGAAGAGAGCCTTATGGCGAGTACAAGAGAGAGGGAGGTAGAAATACATCGGAGTATGAGAGAGGGAGAGATACGCAAATCTCTATTTATTAACAATTTAATAAACATCCATCATTCATCCACGATCCACACAAACACATCATTCATCACATGAATAATTAAATAAGTGCATATCCATGACCACGGTGTGTTTTAAACATCCCACACATAATTCAGCGCATCACATGACTAAAATAAAAGAGTTTTTAAAATATATAATTTTGGCTTTCAAAAAGCTGGGATCCAATCAACATTGGTATTTGAATTTCGAAAACACTTTAAATAAGATAAGCATGCAATTAAATCAAATTTAAAAGCATCAAAAGACACATCACATGTGTACACACTCCAAATTAATAATTCCATATTATTCCATGCATATTAGAACAATTCTAATAATCTAACACTTAGATTAAACCCCATTAATAATCTAACAATTAGACTATTAATGACTAATCTAACTCTTAGACTAGTCTAACAAAATTAATCATTAATTTAACACTTAAATTAATAATTAACTCTAATTTATTATTATTTACTAATCTAACTCTTAGACTAGTTAATTAATTAATGTTAATTATCAATTTAACTCTTAAACTAATAATTAACACTAATTAACAATTAACCACTAATCTAACTTTTAGATTATTGGATTAAAAATTAATTATTAGTTTAACTCTTAAACCAATAACTAATTAATCTTAATTAAACCATTTTATTAGTTAGTTAAAATTATTTGTTAGTATAACATTTAAATTAACAATCAATTCTAATTAACTAATGAACATTAATTTAACTCTTAAATTAATCATTTAAAATTAATAATTAATTTAACATTTAAATTAATAATTAACTATAATAATTAACAACAATTTGTTAATAAAATGATTCCAAAATCATTAATGACCTAATTGAATAATATTAAAAAATATTTTCAAAACAATTTTGAAATATAAATTTAAAATCTAATTTTATATCAATTGGGTCAAAATGGCTTAATTAGATTTAAACAGGGATTAAAAGGGGTTTATAGCATTTAAATAGGGGTTAAAAGGGTGGGAAATGGGCCCAACCCTAAGGGGCAACCTGGCCCGGGCCCTCCAGGGCCTGGGCTCGAGCCAGGCTCGCCTGGACCAGAGCCCAGGGCTCGGGCCCGGCCCAGCCATGACCCAGCCGATCGAACCGGTCGGGCCGGCCCCTCCTTCCTTCCCTGCAACACTCGATGCCCCCTTTGAGCAGTAGGTTTAAGCGGCGGCAGGCAGTAGGGCTCGTGCAGCGGTGGCCGGCGGCCGGCTGCCGGCGGTATAGCGCCGTCCGTACCTGCCGGTGCCCCCTCCGGCGCCGGTGGATCGCCGGAGAGGCCCCACACACACAGCCCGAGCCTCTCAAAAATCCCAAAAATCTGATTTTTCATGATTTAAATCCAATTTAGGGCTCGATTTTCTAGCTCTCCAAGGCCACTCCGGCGCCGACAAAGATACCGGATGTGCTGTGGTGACTATCACCTTGAGATCCGGGGATCTGGGCCGCCATCCCAACGCTCGAGAATCCCGTACGAAGTCGCCGAAAACCCACGGTTCATCATCTCATGAAGAACACCGAAAACCCCAAAGTAAAATTCAAAAAATTGCAGAAAAATAATATAATTAACTGTGCCCATCATATGAACACAGATCCGACAATTAATCGAATATTTAGCATGGAATCATGAAAAAATTAATTTAGGAGATCGAAACGGGACGAGAAACAGTGGAAACTGGCTCTGATACCACTGTTGAAATCTCGGATTTCTCCGGATCTCACACGCAGCGGAAAATAAAATAAAACGGAGATCTGTTCCCGTTTCGAAAAACTAAAAATTACGATTATCGGACAATCGATTCTCACCGTGTGCGGATTCGAATCCGCAACCGTTCGATTTCGTCGGTGCGACACCGCAAGCTGCGCAAGTGCCCGGCCTCTAGTGAAGCCCACGCGATCCTCCTCACGACGGATATCCTCACGTTCCTCATTCTTCGCAGCCCACGAAGCCTCCGCCGATCGCCGCAATGATCGCCCCAACGCGCGGACGATTTCCCGTCAAACGGGATTCGGATAAGCGGCGGAGCAGATCTAGATCTGTCTGGACACCAGAGAGAGAGAAAAATAGAGAAGGGGCGGCTAGGGTTAGCAGCAGCTTGGCCTGCTCAGCCCGTTCTCTATGTTTTATACTAACCGCGCGATTTTTCATAAAAACCCCCAATTTATATAAAACCCACTTATTTATCTATCGCCTTGAGAATCATTTCCGTGTGACCCTCTAGGCCTAATTACCAGTCCAGTTAATGGCCCAACAAGCCCAGTGACTCCTCATTGGCTTTATTAATCAATTAATAACGCTTTATTAATTAATTAATCAATCGAATTGATGTCGCACATCGAATTCGACCGGGCCTCCGATCACGTTGGGTGACAAGCAACACCGCGTGAACTCGGAAGGTATCGGGGTTAAGTAACCCACTCTTGGAACCTTTCCACCGACAGTTACCGCGTGGATATAATCCTTCATTTGTACAATGCTCTCGAGTCAACTCAGGCTATGGCGTGCTGTCAAACCCTAATCGGTCGACTCACTTGGATTGGATGCCGCTGATAAATATCGGAAAACTCCTTTCCCGATATTATCGTCCGCCCTGGCCAAGGACTTCTGCGCATCCTTCCTAGAGGATTCTCTCTCTAAGTACCGAGAGCGAATGATTCCTTATTGACACACAATTCCCTTCGACGGTATTCCGTTGTACCCAATCCTTGGCGTTTTAGAATCCCATGGCTAGAGATTCGTAAACCAAGGTCAAAGCACAGAAGTCCACCGACAGGGTGTCCTTGGTGTCTCAGGTCCGAGGACCATCTACGCAACTGCGGCAATAGAATCAAGCTGGTTGATAGTGAGGTACAATACCATCCAGCGATTCAGTCGGATCAGTTCAGTGAACTCATTCTCCAATGAGCACCTACAGATTCGCCTTAGTGTTTCCACACAAGTGACTTATGAGATCAGTCACCCTCATCATATGAGCAGGAGTAATCTGTACTAGTCTAACCGGATATCCGATGTCCTTCTCGGATATCCTCCAACTATGAACGATTAAGAATATGTGTGTTTAAGTGATCAGTCTCATTAGTATGATCTCATCATAATCTGATCACTATAGCACATATTCACGGACTTCATTATGAAACGATAATTAATGCGATTTACACATAATGAATGTTATGCCATTATATTAATAAATGAACGAGATTTACATAGTCAGATTGGCTTGTAGGCCACCTAAAACTAACAGGGCTAGCCCAATGATGTAGCAGGTGCGTTGGGGAACCTGGCCATCTCTCTCTCTCTCTCTCTCCTACCCACACTTCTCCAGGACTACCAATCACCCACTCTATTGTTGTTTCCCCCATCGCCCCAACATGGAGCCGCCTTAACGGTCTCCACTATTGCCGATGAGGGCCCCACCTCCAACGCTATCCGCCAGTAGGCCCTCTTTGAGTGTCAACGGTTAAGTTTAACAGTCGTCTGGAGAATATTTGAATAATATTTGCCTTTTTAAGACATAAGTTAACACGAGGGACCTATTAAAAATATAAGTCAAAATTTTAAGGATAAAAAGCTAAATACACTAGATGCAAAGACTTATTTTAAATTTAGTATGTTTATAAGGATCGATATCCAAAAGACCCTTTTAAACTAACATATAAGATAGGAAATATACAGCTTAAACATATTCATATGTATGTCTATATCCACGTTGCAAAGTGCATTCATTGAGATGTATTTGGAACTTATAACGTAAATAGAGTATTAATTAGTTTATAAAACTTTATTATTATTTCGAAGAACCATTGAATTAGTTCTTTAAAATCTTAAGATAAAGCATCAAGCATGTATTCTTAATTACAAATAAAAGCGCTCACTAAACCATTTCCGCATACAACTCATGCAAGAGTCTTCCATTGAACAACCATTCAACTACAGGAGGTAACATACAACATAGTAGCCATTTGGTGCATTCAATTGCATGAAGGTAATAGCCAACGTATATAGAACCGCCTTCCAGGATCAGAGGCAACGCTATCACCAATATTATTAGCAGGAGGAATTCTCTTGCTGTGAATATTGGAAACTCTGGCCACGTCCATCTCTGACAAAGTTCATTTAGTGTCCGAGACAAGGCAAGATCAATGTCCACGTCAAATCTCACATCATGGACTTGGTAAAGCCATTCACTTGCTTCACTTTGTTTGCAGAATAGCTTAAACCAGAATAAAGTTTTGGGGATTTCTTAAACCAGAATAAGAAGTATTTTGATTTGGTAAGTAGTTGGTATTCCACCCAGAATAAGGAGAATTGTACTGCACTATTCCAAGTGATTTGGTAGGAATGAGTAGAATAAAGAGTGGAATAAAAAGAGGAATAACATGTCAAAATACCCATGTTATCTTTGCATAGGTTATTTTTAATTTCTATGCTTCTCAAATTACTTATTAATGTGTATAGTATTATTGGATTTGTCAATTGTTCTTATTCTCATTTCCAAAATTAACACACGTTACAACATGAATATATAAATTTATTTTAAAGCTATATTATTATTTTTTTCCTGTCAAATTCGATGACTTAACGCCATATACTGTTAAAAAAGAATTTAGAATAAAAATATTCATTTGAATGAGATAAGATTGGCAACATGTTGTGACCAAAATTATGTTTTTATGGACGCAAAAAATAGAGTAATGAATTAAATTCATTAAATAAATATTACTATGAGACTATTCTCAGCATATAGTAACTAAAGATCATTAACCTTTTATTTTATTCTTTTCTAATGACACAATGATGACTGTGACAACCTCAAATGTATACGTTTCAATCTCAACATAGCGAAGTATAGTCCTCAATTTGTATAACATATTATAACCGTACACTCAATTACGCCAAAATTTTATTTATAGACAAAGTCACCCACCATAACAGTAAAATTTTAATTTTACAATATCTATTATAACTGAAAAAAAAATAATACATCATTCATGAGCTGTCTTTTTAACCAAATCCACAAGCGACCTTCCTTTACCCCTGTGATAAAAAATTTGAACTTCTACACACAAAAAATTAGTAGATTATGTGCAACAAATACGAAAATAAAGTAAAAAAATGAGAATAGTAAAATTACATTACCTACCATTGCCATAACCTCACCATCCATCAGTACACTGTAACGTTGTCAAGTATTAATAATTTCTAGGCTCAGAAACATGTATATAGTATACAAAATATCATTGTCCACTGGGGTTGCTCCAAGCAATGGAGCCATCCTACCAATAGACTCAATTTAATTCTTTCATCATCGCCCATAATGACCAAATTAGGAGCGTGCAATTTTGCCCTCCTGCTATCAAAAAACATACTGAGACATCGTTGCATTGAAGCCATCCGACAATCTTAGCGTACCAATTGATAGGGATGCAAATTTGCACAATATTAACCATCCTCAGTGGACATGCAAGAAAGCAGGCTCAAAAATAAAAAGTTAATATTGACTGAAATCATTGTCCAATGGGGTTGCTCCAAGCAGTGGAACCATCTGACCAATAGACTCATTTCCACTATTTCATCATTGCCCAATGAGCAAATTAGGAGCGTGCAATTTTGCCCTCCGGCTATCCAAATAACCCACTGAGATGTGGTTGCACTGAGGCCATCCGACCATCCCAGCGCAGCAATGGATAGGGCTGCAAAATTCCATGCACCATTCATAGACTTGAAAACAGGAGGATGGTTGGATAAAATCATTGTCCAGTGGGGTTGCTCCAAGCAGTGGAACCATCTGTCCAATAGACTCATTTACATTATTTCCTTCTGCGAAAAAAAAAACACGTACTTATTACTTGTATGTTGTCAATGGACATGCTTGAAATTAATTTGAAAATTGTTCACAAAACCAAAATACGGGAGTTCAGTAAGCTCAATTATTAAGAAGGAAATGTTCAACATAAGTAACAACAGATATGATGTATAAACCATATGAAAAATCAAACAGGACATAAGCAAACAGACAATAAATGAACATGGCGAGCGAGATGCAGAACAGAGCAACGAACATGAGACATAACGAACGCAACTCGTGTCCAGAGTGCATTAGCAATCGACTCCCTAATCTGCCCTCCTAGTGTAACCTCAGCCCTACTGAGAGGGATGTCAATCGGAACATCTTCATCACCATCATCCTCACTAATTGTTTGTTCATTGTTCTCGCAGTTAAAGTAATAGTCATGTCCCTAAGATCGACGTATGAAGTTGTGAATAACTGCGCATGCAATGACCATCTTCCTCTGCGTCGCCCAAGGGTACATGTTCCCCTCCTTTAGCGTCTGAAAGCGATTCTTCAAAACGCCAAACGCTCTTTCTACAACATTCCTTAACTGAGCATGACGATGGTTGTACTTTTCTTCTTTGTTCGCATATGTGCGATTTTGTTCCCCCCGAAATGATGCCAAGTGATATCTTTGGCCACAATATGGAGCTAAGAAACCACTTGAGTTTGCATACCCATAATCCACAAGATAATACTTTCCACAAGGGACAGTCAATCTGCCTTCGTCCGAAGCCCATCTTAGCACCCGCATGTTGGTAGCCGATCCTTCCCAACTGACCGCAACGTATTGGAAGGTGAGGTCGAAGGATACGATACCCATGACATTCTAGCTGATGAAACCTTTACGGTTTCTGAATCGTCCGTGGTGTATCCGTGCCATATTCGCCAAAACATGCGTCCCGTCAATGGCTCCAATCGCATCCTACATGGTTGTACATAAAAGAAGAATATGAGAACATTTATTAGTCAATGTGAAGACGCACATCACAACTAAGTGCACAGTAGCAATGTGCTCAACTTGAAGTAGGAGTAGAACGTTTGCTTTCCTCGGATGTGCGGATAACACTCACGGACCTGAGCGTGTGTAGGCAACTTAATAAATTCATACTTTAACTTAGCTATCTGCTTTGTAACGAGGTTGACGTATCAACTAATCGTTTGAGAAGAGTGTTGGAACCGCTCGTACATGGCTCCCGTTGCAACGCCATGGCCGGCAACATATAGGAACATACCAAGTTGCTATGTCGCTGTCACATGGCGCGAGTCCCTCAAAAGGCCACGGCTCACAAGTAAGTCACGGAGTCGTAAAAACATGGAAGGATGCACTCAAAACATCTGGTAAGACCTTTCGTCATGCCCATCTAGTATCTCATGGATCCATGTGTGGCCGGATAGAGCAGAGTTATGCATACGTCGACGTATGCGTGGAACGTATTCATTCTCAATGTGCGCAATAATTGTGTCCTCAATCACATTCAACAGTTCTTCGTCCTCTTCCAAGAAGTCCAATACAACATCAATAAATTCTACATGCAAGACATTATAATAAGTGGGATATAATGTTATATAAATCGTACATACGTAAGAAAGTACAATACAACTTAGAAAGTTCAGATGGACATAAGTAGAACGGTAAGTAAAATCATGAGAAGGATGACTACAATGATGAACAGGAGTATCATTACAACAAACGATTGCCAGTCAAAGTAGAGAGCGTGTGTAAAGGAGGCAGGTGGCCTTGCAACTACTTGCTCAGATGTGCAAGGCACAGCATAATACCGAGGAACTTCTATTCGTCGCTCTAGACGTTGTTGGACGATACCAGAGAACGCACACTGGGCCTCCTCAATTGAATGGAGCCCTTATAACGAGCCTCGGGGTACCCATTAACTTGGGCAAAGCATTCAGGCCAAGTTAAATATAGCCCTGGCTCACGCCCAACCCAAACGACATAACATTTGTATCGCCCCATACCTACAAAGGTGTCAAAAACCTGCACTTACTTCGATAAGTACCCACAGTAGTACAACATAATGAACACGCAACAAGTATGAATACGAGCATATAAATCCTAATACATGTTCCAAGTCAACACACAATCCAAGTCAAAATAAGAAATCAATAACAACAACTATGAAGAAGAAGGTACGAATTCTATGACTGAAAATAAATATTATCCGAATACAGCATCCAAGTCAAGACATAAAAAATCACAAATCCACTACCCCACATGGTGCAACATCCACCGGATCTTCTGCTCATTACTCAGGTTCATAAATATTCTGCGATTCCCTGCATCCTTGAAGAGTTCCAAGGACCTCACGAACAAGTCTGGATGTAGGCCAGGAACCTCTCGCAATGCATCTATGCAATCCTTCATAGAAGGAATACGATCTAGCTCCTAGGGTGTGGGTTGTGTCTGGATCGGGATTGCAAGGGCGGACACCGTACAAGCCCGTTCTGCACATATGACAAGGTCAGTCCGCTTTCGAACAATATCAATAAAATTGGTGATCACAGTGGGATCTTGAATTGCCTTTCCCTTCATTTTTGAGGAGGCACATTTCTTGCGCGGAGAGTTAACCTCACTGTACGAGGCCATGGTTCTAGTTTGGGGTGTGGGAGGAGAAGCCATGTAACTGGCGGAGACACCCATGACCAACTCATCATCTTCTTGGTCTCTCTGAAGTGTGGCAAGAAAATCATGGACAGGTGTGCGTTGTGATTGACTAGGCATATTGTAGTCAGTGTTAGCTTGATTGGGACTATAAGCAGGCACACTGTGTCTACGGCAGGTTCCCTTAGCATCTGGACCAAATGTTGTGCTGTTGCTGGCTAGATAATCCATCTCGGTGCTAAAGGGGAAGGGCTTGCCTCTGAGGGAGCTGTACTGTGGACATGATTGGAAAAGAAGAAAAAGATGGTTTATGAGTGTATGGATCATACAATGTTATGTGCATGAAAGTGAACTTCATCACAGGAGAAGCTTACCGACAAGATGTCGTCCCAAGAGTCCTGAAGTCCAGGGATAGGAATCCTGTTTATATCATCCCATCCCCAGCCAGTCCTTTGGTCAAGAAGTGTACGCAAAAAATTGTAATTGCGCTTAAGGGTTTTGTATCGACCCTTCAACGTGAAATGTTTGCAATCCAAGTGCGTCGCGCTATTAAACGCGGAAAGGATTTCACACCAGACCCCTGGCTTAAACGTTCCTTCAATGCAGTTATGCTTATTAAACTGCTTCGTAAGGAGACCTATGAGGACGCGATCTTGGGCCTTAGTGAAGTTGGGAGCTCAGGTGTCCCGACTCATCCTCTCCTCCTCGGAAGACAGACGTTTCGTTCTGCCACCTTTAAGATTAGGACGAACAACATTCCAAAAAAATGAACCGCAATGATGTATTTAAAATGAAAGTAACACAAGTAATAAATTTAATGTGTGATAAGAAGTAAGAAATGAGGGGCATAGGAGAACACACCACTGTTAGACATCGTCCGTGCCCACTTTCTTGCACTCCTATGACCAGTCTCAATTTATTCATGCATGAGGCAGGGGCGGTATTAGTGTAAGGCTTACATAAAAATGTAATGAGAAGAAGATAAAAATATTGCAACATGGTAGAAGGAGATAGAAATGTAAAATTGTGGACAAAAAATAAGGCTTACAGAAAGGCAAATCAGCTAGTTAAGAATTAGAAATAACGAAGATCAAACAGAAAGGCACATGAAGAGTTATAGACCAAATCTGAAAATGGTATGTGCAAGAAAATGTTTCCTTTCTACTAAGCTTTTTGTGAGCATGAATGTTTTATAGCAAGGAAGCACAAAATATTTTATATCACATCACCGACTGCCCTTTAATTCCAACTCACAATGTTAAGTGGCCATCATAGGAATAAAAGTTCAATTCATAGTGACTCAAATCATATATCCTACTTTCTTTACATCATTCATACTAAGTTCATTACAGTGGTTAAAAGGGAAAAGATCTTTGCAGTTTTGTGTGACTTTGGGATGACCCTGACATGTAGCATGGCCCTCTAAGAGTGAGAGTAAGAAGCAGATTGAGGGGCATCCCAGTAAGCTTAATGTTCAACATAGTTGGTATGAATAATGGAGGCCCACAAGGAATTCTGATATGGACTAATTTGCAGACAAGTTTAAGAAATATGTGACCAAAGTAGGTGTTGGCCAGTACCAAATTGCAGATGAAAGTACTGTTAAAAAGAGAATATTGAAAAGAAAATCATTTCACTTGAAAGACAAAAGATGATATGGAATAAAATTAATTAACAATTTTACATCAACAATAGTTTTAGATCAAAATACATAAACAAATTTACCACAAATCTCAAAACAAAAGTTGATTGGCCAATACTAGATTGTCCAATTATTGAAATACAGTCACTGCAAAAAAAGGGTTAACATATTGATCTTCAAGTTTACGCATATAGAACAAAGGAAAAAATGCACTTATTATGAAGTGAAACTTTTTAAATAAGACCAAAACAAAATCCTCACACTGATTTATGAAGGCAATAAAAACAGTGAGAGCCACAAAAAAAGACTAAAGAAGATAGTGAAATGATAAAGTATGAATAATGTAAAGAAAAACCCTCACACTGATTTTTGTGTAAGCAGATCCAAGTGTATAGCCACAGTATAGAATAATCAGAAGGTAGGAATACAAGATTTTCATGTGAACAAAGAAAACAACTGAAATTGCTCTGAATAAAGACTCATTTCAAAAAAAGATAGATAAAAGTATTTTTATGTATTGAATTAAAATGACACATTACGACAGTAATGACTAAAATATACTCACACCTGCACGCATGTGTTGGCATACAATAACATCAGTAGCAGGGGCAAAACTCATATCATTGCCATGGGGATATCATCATAGGCCTTGGGGTTAGGTTTTGGGGGGAGAAGGAATGGCATCAAGATCTATTTAACATCTGAAATCCATGTTAGAATTAGTGAGGATTATAGAAAAAAGGTGAACAGATCTTTCCTCCAATATCATAGTCATGATTAGAGAGATGGCTATAGCAGACAAGCAAACAAAGAAGTGAGAATATTCCGCCCCACATAAGCGAAAACACAGCTAAAAAGATCCTTCAAACTAAAAAACTTCTTCTGACTAGTAAAATTTATATGACCAGTAAAATGTATATGATCCTTCAAACAAAAAAATGTATATGACCAGTAAAAATGCATATGATAGTCTTCTATTACAAAAGGCCAAATGAGTTAACTGCATTGTCTAGAATAGTGTACAATAATGTTTAGGCAAACAAGGTGGATGCCCCACCTCACAAAACTTTTGAGCAGAAGAAATCTTCCTCTAACCACTGTATAATAGATATTTGAAATATACTAGATACAATGTCATAGAAGCGTAGGCCTAATCATTGGATTTTTTATTCTGTATAGTAGATATAGAGTGGACCAATCCATGCTCAATCCCCAACCCTTCGTACCTAGACATAAAGACCAAGGCAAAGAGGAAGGATTGGGGGTTAGAAAGGTTCCCCAATCTGCACAGCAAATTTCTGCAATTTGAAGGTTGATCGAACAACAAATTTTCTCAATGTCGTCCACATCTTTTCTCAGCTCCAACAACCATCATCCCCTTGTTATTATTCTTCTTCCATGTCCTATTCCCCTGTCTCCACCTTTCCTACCTCCTCCCTCCACCACCACCTCCCCCCTTTACGTAAACAAGCATGGTATGTGATATAAGCAGTTGCATGTTTCTGTTTTTATGCACTTGTATGTGATCTATTTTTAAGTACAAATCATCTCCGGGTAGAACATGAATATTTTGCACAAATCAGCTCCGACTAGAAAGGGAATGATATACATAAAAACGAAACATAGGATGAACGGTCTTGGGAAGAGAATATGCTAACCGAAAGTTCCATTCACGGATGGGCTCCGCGTTGGAGGATGAAGAGGACACTGTCGCCGGCAAACGATCGGCAGGAAGGCGGTGGCTGGAGGAGGATCCGTAGCGGGGACGAGTAGTGCCTGTTCTTCGAAGAACCCCTCTGTCTGGAATCTTTGTTTCGGAAGGGGAGGGGAAACCGTCTCTTTAACAAGGCGAAGCACATGGATGGAAATAATGGTGATGCGCTCAGACACTACAAAAGGATACGAATCTGGACCCTGCCTGCACCGATCCAGGCATTGGGAAGAGCTCACAGACTGGCTCGATGTCCTAGCCACACCTCCTTTGACCTCCTACCCGCATTGGTGATGTCCTTCCCCTGCAGCAGCAAACTCTCGGATGGAAGGGAGGAGAAGAAGGAAGAAGCGAGGTTTTGGGAGAAGGAAGAAGCAAGCTTCGTGATGGCGGACAGGCGGTGAGGCCTGTGACCTGGTGGGACTTGGGGAGGACGACAACAGCAGAGGGTTTCAGACAACACCGGGTGTAACGGTCGTATTCCACATAAACCGGGGTGTAACCCATTCTATCTTAGGTTAAGGAACCCCCTCCACCAAAGTGGAATAAACCGCATAAGTGAAATAATTTGGACTTATTCTGCAAACAAAGCAAGGCTTAGGATCCGTGATTGTTTTCACCTAAAATGGTCCACGCGAAAAAATTTTCCAAAAAATATATCACAAATATTTATTTGCTTATCGTAAAAATCTAGTCAACGGAAAACGTAATTCGTTGACTCTTCTTTTTCTTGATTTTGACATTTATGTGATAAGACCGAATGCCTTTTTTTAAAAGAGCTGAAAATATTTTCATGAGCACTAAATGATGAATTTTATTTTCATTTCTCTTATAAATATATTTCTTTAAAAAATCATTTCTGTCTGATTATAATTTAGGCGTAACCAAGGACCCTTAAAGTTAGAGCCATTTTGAGACGTCAAAAGGTGGCCTCCATCTCAGACAAAGACGCCGCTCCAGTGCTGAATGGGCAGGCAGCTCCAAAGGCGACAGCATTCTACCCGTTTTAGAATTTTATATTTTTTTTTTTTGATGACTCTCGATATGCCCTAAATCGTCGTGTATTTTTACTGTTCATTTAGGATCATTTTTTTATTTTTGATCTTTTTATAAAGTGTCCCATAAAAAAATCGAATTGTACAGTCATTTAGATTGGGTTGGGAACTATCAGAAAAAAATAAAGATTTATTCTTTAAAATAAAAATAACGGCAGACTGAACAGGACCAGCTGCTAGTGCATCAAGTTTAACTCCGACCTGTATACGACTGACCTAATTTAGTAAGTGGAAACGTTCTCAGCTTTGGCCTTTAAGAGCCGTCTTATGTCTTTTGCGCCCCACTTACGTATTTGACCCATCGGCTGGCTTAGCTTTGACATTAGACACAGCATGCATGTTAACAATAGGACTGCTGCCGAATAATATCTAATTATGAATTTATGAGAGACGCACATCATCTCGTGGCTCTCGATGGACCAAAATAGTCAACATCCACCTAAGATCATGCCACAACCATCACCATATGAGACTTGTGTAAGAAGATTTCTTCCACAACGGGCTGGGCATGAAGGTTTTATTTTGGCAAAATTCGGACCTTGCTGCATGGGTAAGGGTCACGTGCATGGGTCACGACTTGCCCCACCCAAATAGGTATAAAATAAAGAATAATGCTTGCTCGTGCTGTGATGGAAGGTATTGCAAGTAAAAAAAAAAATTGAATTTTTTTTAAGTTAGACCCAATGTGTCCTACCTGTCTGGACAATGCAATACCCGATCGGATAATTCAAAAAAAATTGATAAATCAAAAACCGTTATTGGGCTCAACCCATTAAGGTACGTTCACTTTTTATTGTTCAGATTATTTTTAGATCGTCAGATCAAGATCAGACAATTGCGCTGTATGGACGGGTAGGACATGTTAAGTCCGACCTTAAAAAGTTCCATTGTTTTCCTCGTTGCAGCAAAGGGGCATCGCAGGAAGCACTACTCCAAAATAAATTCAACCCACCCAAATCCATGGACGATCTTCATCCGATTACATAACGTCAACTGGCTTGTTATAGGTCTGCAGATAATTGAACCGTTAATGTAAGGCCACTCAACTATCCACATGTTAACTCCCTGTCTAGCTTATAAAAGAAAAACTTGGACGTTTTATTCATTTGCATTTAAACTTTGGCCCATCTATGAGCAAGGAATGCAAATCTCAGCTTAAAACCAGTTGAGAGAGATGAGATCTTCTGGATCACATTCTGCTCATTAGGCCTAAAAAATAAATTTAAATATTTCACCTACCTTTTCATACTACATGACTGATTCATCCTAAATTTTTGTGAATACAGACACATACATATAAAGAATGAGTTCTAAAAGAGTAAGTCTCACAATCAGAAATGCAACTTTCTTAAACTTCCAGTGACCTGTCTTGAGGTCATGATTCTGATAACGTTGACAAGTCGTGCCATGGCGTCATCACTTGAGACGCTAAACTTGTTTTTCAAGCTACAACTACAGGGATCATCATGCCGCTCCGCACTCTCTAAAACGGTTTAGTAGTTTCAGTTGTAGTCGGATTATTCGTTCTATAAAGCCCGCAAGGGCTTCAACCCGGGGCTAGCATGAGACAAAGCAAGAAATGAGTTGAATGGGGGATTTATATTACTGACGCCACCCATAGTGTTTTGTGGCAGCATTTATAGTTGAACGACCTGTCATCTTACCTGATCACAGGACATCATCGAATACCTCCTAGGGAAGCTAGGGGAAGTATGAGTTGGGATCACCATCAACAGGCCATCATACAACATATTTCCTTCAACCTGATCTCGTGTTAGAAACATGTATTTGTATTATTAGATGTTGGTGCAGTTGAACCCTTAACAGACAGAAACCCAATAAGATGTCAAGAACACCCAATTGACTTTCATATTCTAATTATATCTTTGCGACAGACCTGAGATACCTTTCATTGTTTGAAATATTGTACCTGTCCATAATCTACATACCCATCATCACGATGTAAAAGGTATTCAATTATAATAAAAAATAGAGTTTGTTTACACTGGATTGACTGCCTGAGTGCAGACTGTCTTCTCACAAGATCCCACTAAGCTTTAGACCTGAATCCACAGCCTCAAAAGATATCTCATTGTCGGAAATTGCTGATAAGAAAAACCAGTCAAAAGATTCCACTGTCAGAAGTTTACATTTCATTTAAGATTCAACAAGGTGGTCATTTTGATGTTTAGAGAGATAGGTAAAGTAGGCCTAGAGCTTGGTTTCTAACATAACCTTCTGTTGCTCAAGGTTATATCTTGCATTTGATAAGAATGTGTAATCGTACAGTCAAACATGAATTTGTTTATCAGAAGTCTCACACTAACATCTTGTAATGAATGGACCCCCAGCTCCCAGGCTAGACACCCAAGTATACCAACAATGCAGCAGAGGCTGAGAACAGTTCCCAGGCCAGACACCTAAGTACATCGGACAAACCGCTCAGCATGTGAGGAACAACGTGCTGGGTAAATTACTCCAGGGAAACGAAGGGACTCGAACGCACAACCTGCGGAAAGTTAACCCGCCGAAAGCCAGGGCCTATCCACTATGCTACTCACCCACCCCCAAGTTACAAACCTTTACATGAACTTTCTCAAACAATAACAAAGCAAATGCTTGTGGAACAACCCAAATGCTTATGCACAACTAAGTGCAGGCACATTATGAAAAAGGAGATACGACTTTGTAAGAACTAGGTGTATGATGAACAAACAGAGTATTCAATGAACAACTCATGATAAGACTCAATAAAAGCTTGGTTCTGTCCATTCCACCAAGTAAATGAGACAAGTTTGAAGAAAATTTTAGTCCCTGTTAATAAGCGAGCAAAACTTGAAAATACATATGCTCAATTCATTTATATTCATGAATAAGCTCGATTAAATCCCAATTGTATTCCTATAATAATATTTTTATATTCACTTTGTAGTTCAATTACAATTCACCTATTGTTGTTCTAGGCAACCTGGTGCCTAGGTGAGCATCCCATCAAGGCACTCACCCAAGCCACCTACAGGCACCAGGCTACCTGAGGCCCCGCCTAGCCAGCCTTCTTGTAGGTCTGTTTTAGTCGTTAGAAAGAAGTTGAAGGATATTTTCATAAAATTGACTATATAAAGGGAAATAGATGATTAAACTTCACAACTTATGTGAGATTCTTCTACCAGCCAGTTTCCTTTCCTCTTTTCATGGCCATTGACCATGAAGCAAGTAGCAAACTATGACATAAGTACATGGTTTGCTTATTTTTCACTGAAATATATCTTATATATGTCTTTCTTTCTTTATGTGGCATAATTTTCTTCATCTTGATTGACAGGTGCTTCAAATTCTCATTGTTTTTTTTTGGTATTCAATTGTTAATATCTATTATGTACTCTCTTTTCTTTTTACACTATATATATATATATGCTGAATATTGTGAATGCTGCCTTTGTTCACAGAAAATAGAATTTTATATGTAGGAAATATAGGTAATAGTCCTCTTGAAAAATACAAGGTTATGTAAACTAGGCTTTGCCTAGGTCCTTCACTTGTCAACTAAGCAGCAAGGCGGTAGGCCACCCCCTTGGACGCTTTGACAACTGTCACCTATATCCCATTTAATAATTTAACTAATATAAAAATATGAGGGACAAATATCTCTTTTCATTCATTTAATAGTTCAACAAGATCAACATTAAATGAACTAGAATCCTTTAGTATTCCAGGAGCTCAGAATGGGCTCAATTAGGCTAATTATTAGACAAGCCGAGATTGAACAAAGCAGAACAAGGCTTCATTTAATATCCAAGCTACTTGGGCTAGATAAAATATTGGCTCAATAATCGATGAGCCAAGCTTTAACAGAATAAAACTCGGCTCAGCTGGGCTCATTTATATGTCATTCCGAAATTATATAAAGCATCAGAAAACAAAAAATTACCCTCACCACCTCTTACTGATGGGGAAGGGAAGAGGAAAAACATCAACCAAGAAGCTAGAATCTGTAGATAACTTAAAACCTGTTTCATTAAAGTGCCACCAACACAACCAAAAAGAGAAAAAAAGTAGGAAAGGTTAGGCCAATTAGACAGCACAGGCAGCCCATTGAGATTGACTGCCACATTTTCGATTAGCACTCTCTCTTAACATTCTCAGTCTTCTTCATATCTCCTCTACTAGGCAGGTTGCTAACCACTTCACCAAGTCTAAAATGACTCTATGCTTTTGTATTGCTGGGTTGTTGGCTCCTTGTTGTAATGGCCACTATGTTATCAAACATGGCTGCCTTGCTCACCTAGGCATGAACTACAAGCCAAAGCGCTTTGCCTTGCCTCATCTTCGCCTCAATCACCTAGGACTTGCCTATGTTCTCTATGCCAAATGTTCTTACTTTTTAATTACATGATACTACTTTTGTATTGCTCTTTTTGTAATTAATTATTCTAAAGTGGCTTATGCCTATTTTAACAATGTCTAATGCCCTCTCTTACATATTATCACATTTTTCTTATTTTTTAATGATTCCTAAGGCTATGTAAGTGTGTAATACAATTTGTTCTTTGCATATTGCACATGATCATTGTTTCTCGAAGTCTTACATATCATTATCTTAGATGTTTTTTTTTTTCCTCCTATTGCTGTTTTCTTTTTCTATGGTGATTTATGGGAGAAAACATGTCACCTCAAATGCCTAGGTGCTCAGCTAGGCATTCAACGTTAACGCAAACCCCTAGTCGCCTCACTCATCTCTTGCCTTTGACTACCCTAGGCATTCGAGGCTAAGGTAAGGTAAATACCTGATCACCTCGCTTGCCTCTTGCCTTTGACTAATAAAATGGCGATTTGTGAGGTTCATTAGCATAGGCAGAGGCCCGACCTGTCTAAGTGAATCCAAGGTTCCAAAACCACTAGAGAGGATGCGGTCACTTAAGTGAGAGTAAATATTATCTTTTGTTAGTCTTTGAGGGTTATTGGTTATTATCCTTTTTATAAGGGATATTTCTATCTGTGGTAAAAAGTGATTATTAGGTTTAATAAAAGAATTCGAGGGGGCCTTAGCTCAGTGTGACAAGAGGGTCAGCCCCACCTGTTTGTGGCATGTTTCTCTCTTCCTTTATGCTTCCCTCTTTTCATCTATTCTTCATGGTATCAAAGTAGATAAAGCGAGGAAACTGAAAAGAAATTGTGAAAGGAAGCAGAGAAGTCTTCACTGGCCAGAGAATCACTGTGCAGTTCCCCTGTACAGACCACCTACAGACTAGAGGCAAAGAGAGTTCAATCTCTGGAGTCGGGAGAACTCTGCTGCACCACCTGGGAGGAGTCTCTCCCAAGAAAAACTTTACACAGTCCCCGGGTGTGTTTACTGTAGTCTTTCTATCTGGTTTTTTGTGCATTGATTCCCCTGTTTTGTGAAACCTGCCCCCTATTCTTATTCTATTGGTCTATAACCTCGAACGAGGGTTAGAACGGCTTATCTACAGGTGGCGAGATTCATTATGGGCTGTCTTGCAGTGAGGGAGAATTAACCCTTGAATCTACAGGGTGTCAAGACCTATTTCTTGACAGTTATCTAGAGAGGGTGTCATCTCTCAATTTTTGACTGTCGTGCTGTTCTGTCCTCTATTTCTATTATTAGAACAATGTCTTCTACTGCATCTAGTGAAGTCTCTTCAATGCCCGCACAACTAGTTGATGTGCTTAGAAGTGAGAACTTGTCTCTTTAGATCATTGCTATGAACCTTAATGAAGGAAACTTCATGCAACAGCTCAAATGTACATTGTTGGAAGCAAGGTAGGTATAATCGGAGATTGGACACGGATTGATCCAGTCCTAGACCGATCGGATCGGCCGATCTGGCCCGGTTCCCCACTTTCTTTAAAAAAAGGTTAAAAAATTCAAAAATGATGAAAATTTGAAAAACAGGTTTTCATTGCCCGAAACTTGTGTAGGACCTTGGATAAGCCCTTGGGATTCTATTAATTTGCAAAAAAAGCTTAGATATAGGGTGAACATAACACCTTACTCCTAAGTAACATGAATACATGATAGCAAAATAAATAAATAAACGTCAAAAAAACTAAGAAAATGTGGACATACTTACATAGTGTACATAGCTTTCCCAAGACGTGTAAGATTCATACCATTGTCAATATTCTTCAAGAAACCGATTATACTCATCTGTGTAGCCATAGATGATTATCATCGGCATCCATCCTTGTGTCTCACCTGCACAGTAAAATGATGCATCTGAGTATTGAGGATAAACATGATATCCTCCTGAGAACTCGATGTATCAGAGGGTGGTGGTGGTTGAGCTACATAATACCCCTCTAGTGCTAGGTATCCATAAGGACCATAAGGTCCATAACCCTCCGATGGAGATTGAGATGAAGCATCAGAGAAGTGGTCTCGAGTAAACTATGATGATGATTGTCTTGCCCCCTTTATGAATTTAGCTTGTTGTTGTTGTTTCTTCCCTTTGCCCTTGCCTCTAACTAGTCTGCCCCTAGCCAACCTGCTTGAATGGTCATTATCTTGACTAGTTTGTGTAGATTGTTGCTTTTCAGTGAAGGTAACCAGAGGAGCTTCACTTCCTTGACTTGAGCCTTGTCCTCTAGATGTCCAATGTTGCAGGGATCCCCCTTGACTCCCTTGTGGATCATCATCATCATTAGTACTCATTGCCGAAGTAGAATAGTCAAGTTTGGTATTCTACTGTCGCTTGTGTCCAGCATCTCCTCCTCCTCCTCTTCTTCTATAATTTTGAAATCTGCAATATCTATAGGAGTTCTTAGTTTTCCCTAACCTTTACATGAACTTGATGCATGTGGTGCAAATTTCTTTTGCCATTTAGATGGTTGTGAAAGTTGATAACTATATAGACAATGGAATTCCATCCAATTCTCCTTCCACCTATAAATGATCATTTGGGTCAAATTCTGTTGGACCCAAAATGTTCCTTGCATCCACCTACATATAAAGTGGGTTCTCCTCATCAAAGATATCATCGAGGTCAATCAGTTCTTCGGCTTGAGGTTCCCGTTGTACAGGTCGGCCATCAACCTCATCTCTCTATCATGCTTCTTCCTTGTGGTTCTCTTGAATTCTTTAGAGATTCTTCAGCCTGAGCTGCATGTTGTAGTGACAGAAGACTAGGTGCTCTAATCTTATTGAGCTTAACCAGTTCCTTTACTTGGTGTAAATCAAGCTAAAGGTTGACTAGTTCCTCTCACATCTAGAGGTAAAGGTTGTCTAGTTCAATATGCAAATAGCAACATAAGCAAGATCTTCACAACTTAGGGCTTTTTCATGATTCATCCACCAATCAGCTACGAATTGTCAAATTGTAAGTCATATGAGTCATGTAACTGAACTAAAAATTAGATATATGAAGTATCTTTAGTTACCTAGTGAAAGCAACATAACTACCCTTTGAGCATGATGAGTTTTGAAATGCAATGTCTTCAGCCTATAGTCATGCATCTTATTACATGTTATACCTTAATCCTCGTCTGCTAACATATGCCAAATGACATCCTTAGTCCTACAAAAGACTTCATCATCTGGCAAATGTTAAGTAGCCGTACTATATTGATATTTTGGGTTAAAGAAATGACCTAGGAGATGGTTGAACATTTATGTAAGTAACTGTCACATAGAAATGAGGAGTATGTAAGATAAGTGGTTGTAACAACCCAATCCAACCTTTGTGAGGTATTGTCTGCTTTGGGCCAAGCACACACGAATTTGTCTGCAAAAGGCGTCTAACAAGTTATGGATACAAATTCCACATATATAGCCTAGTAACTTTTTTCCGTTTTTCGATACATGACTAATCTGGTTCATTCCTACCCCAACCTCTAGATACCGTGGCAGCTCCACGCTATTGCGGCTCTACACCGCAGTGGCTCCACACTACTTCACTTGCGGATAACCATCTCCTATGGGTAGCACTCTCCTCCTACCCGACTCTTGACTTGGTCATTACAGGCCCACCAACTTCCGCATAGTTCGTCATCAAATCAGCCTGTATCATACTACATGGATCATGTTCTAATACCATTATGTAAAGACCCAATCCAACCCTTTTGAAATATTGTCCGCTTCAGGCTAAGTTCGTTTGTAACATCCCGTATAAGAATATGTAAAATAGACTAAATCAATAGACTACTAACAACATCGCCTAGCCATTTTTCGAAACTCGAGTTAGAAAGAACTCCGAAGTTAAGTATACTCGATTAGAAGAAGTCTCAAGATGGGTGACTGTAGAAATAGATTTTGTTTAGAAGAAAAAAAAAGAGAAAAATAGAAAAAAGAAAGGGAGGGAGGTTGCGGCTAGAGAGAGAACCAAAAGAGAGAGAGAGAGGCAGCGGTGAGGAAGAAGGCCATTGCTGGCCTCCCCCCCCCCCCCCCCCCCCCACCTAATCAGTCCCTTATTGGACCTCCACTGGTGGTGGTGGGGCAAAAAAAAAAAGGGAAAGAGAGAGAGAAAGGAAAGAAAAAAAAAAAAAAAAAAAAAAGCAAAGAAAAAAGGGAAAAAAAGGAAAGGAGGAGGCATCGGTGCCCCCTTTCCTCTCATCTCTATCCTTTCTCATCCTCCCTTCCATATCTACTCTCTCTATATATATATTCCCTATCTCTCTCCATCTCTCCAAAACCGCATCCCTCCCACCTATTTTTTTTGTTGATGTAGCACCGGTGGGGGGTGCGGTAACTGGTGGCACCCCCCACCGGTGGCCACCATTTGGCCTATAAAAAGGCCCTCAAGCCTCCAAAGGACACACACAAGCACAAAAAAAAAAGGAAGAAGGGAAGGCTCTGCTGAGATTTTCTAGAGAAAAAGAGAAGAACAAATAAGCAACTTTGTGACATTTTCTGTGTAGGAAAAAGGACATAAAGACCCACTTATTTTTTTGTGATCTTGTAATTAATGTACATGTGGTATGTTCATATTGGCTGAATGGCTAAGATTTTCAATTAATTAATCATGTGTAGTTCATTCATATTGGTTGAATGGCCAAAGTTTTATTTATAATGTATGGTTCATTCATATTGGTTGAATGACTATAATCTTAATCAATTAATTATGTGGTTCTTTCCTATTGGTGGATTGACTATTGTGTTTATAGTTCACCCTTATTGATAGAGTGACCAATAATCATGATTCTTGGTTTATTCCTATTGGTGGAGTGGCCATTAACTTTTGTTATTTTTCTTATTGGTAGGCTGACCATGAAGTTATGGTTCACTCTTATTGGTAGAGTGACCAATAATCATGGTTCTTAGTTCATTCCTACTTGTGAAGTGGCCATTAACTTTTGTGATTTTTCTTATTGGTAGACTGACCATGAAGTTATAGTTCACTCTTATTGGTAGAGTGATCAATAATCATGGTTCTTAGTTCATTCCTACTTGTGGAGTAGTCGTTAACTTTTGAGGTTCTTTCCTACTGGTGGATTGACCATTATGTGTGTGGTTCACTATTATTGGTAGAGTGACCAATAATCATTTTCCTTGGTCCTTCTAATTGGTGGATGCCATGAAGTTGTGGTTCACTCTTATTGATAAAGTGACCAATATTCAATTTTCTTGGTTTATTTATATTGGTGGAATGGCCATTAAGTTGCTTAGTTCTTTCCTAATGGTAGATTGGCCATGAAGTTGTGGTTCACTCTTATTAATAGAGTGACCAAATTTTAAATGATTCATTCATATCGATGGAATGGTCAAGATGGGTGTATTGTAACAAAGTATATTCAAATAATGTTGATACATGTTCAATTCTGCTTGTTTAATGCATATTTACTTTCATTGAATGTATGGTCAAATGATAAACGTATTGACTCAACTGAAAATATCTACAAATAAGTGGATGTTGGTTCCTTCATGTCAATTGGAGGATCACTAAAGAACATCCCCAAGTACACAACCTTTATGCCTCATTAATTGAGGATGTCCTTTATATCCTTTATTCTCCTAAATGAACCTAAGAAGAGGGGATATGTTGTCCAAAGATTCAATGTCCTTTAAAGGATACTTAAAGGACATCTTTAAGTCATTTGATATCCTTTAAGGGATTCTAATGAAGATTAAGTCCAACAGACTTATCTTCTTAGCACCATTTGAAAATTATGATTTCTCATGTCCTCGTATGAACTTAAAATCCATTAAGTATCCTTTAAGGACCCTAGTAGAATCCCTAAACAAAAAGAATCCACCTTGCACACATGTCATCAAAGCAATTAATTTGTCTTATTATTGGGTCTTAATGGACGGTTAATTAAGGATTGCCAATTAATGATTGGCATAATTAACAATAATCGAGGTCAGCGGGGAGAGGTCGAGCACATAGATCTACACTTGATCCAAAATCTTAGATTTGAGGACTAACCCCAAGTTCTCAAAGTCTACATTAAAAGAGAAAAGAGAAGACTATGTTTTCAAAAATAAGAATTCTCTCTTTAAAATGTCAAAATTCTTTCTTAAAATAAAATTCTTTTTCAAAAGATGGAAAAAATGAAGTCTCACATATTGGCACGCCCGGTGGGACCTCTCCTTCCCTTCATCTCTCCGTCTGATGATGCCCTCACCTCGCACTACTAATTTTGGCTAGTTTGGTGCAGGCACCATGCACATCAAAATCAAAATACTTAATGGCGGTCAAAGTTACCTACGATCCTTTGGTGGTGGCTACCCATGTCGCATACGGCTACCTGATAACGTCGACATGCTTCGGCAACTTCCCAGTCGTTGTCGGATCCCCACACTTTTTGGGGGTCATTCCAACACCGAAGCTGGCTCAAGAAGCAAAAGAGAAGTGGCGTGCAATTTGCGCCAAAAAGGACGATGCCAATGGAAGACCCGAGTGGGCTTCCATTGTCAACACCATCAACATTTCGCTCGCCTCCTCATCTAACAGGAGGCAAAAGAAGAAAGCTCTAGCAGCAAGTCCGTCCAAGACGGGAAAGACCATATTGGTGGGCAATATGCGCATCCGCTTAGATAGGGGAGCACCCACCATCCCAAAAGAAAGAATTGTCCCGACCGTCCCTACACATAATCAGTTCTAGATACTCCCTAAAGTTTGCCAAGACAAAGTGACATTCAAGAAGACGACTCCAAGTCCAACGCAAAGACACCAAAAGAAGATAGTTATGCCTCATAATGGGGGCAATCCTGTAGAAGACAAGAACCTCCACCTGAAAAGGATGTGGGAAACAAAAAAGGAAGCCCGCAGAATACATCAGGCTAGGGCCACCCTAGCAAAGCAGCCGCTTCGACGGCCCTCAAAGTTAGAGTGGCAGATCAATAACTCCACAACTCGACCTTGCTCTCTAAGAGGTCAGAAAAGAAAAAGGCACTTATAAGGCGAAAATACAAGTCCAACAAAGGACGTCAGTCTTCAAGCGATTGGGAGGAATTCCTCACTAGACTCAAAAGAAAAGAAGAATCACCAAGATGACGGCAGATGGCATTCGGGTCTACACCTGCTATGCCTCAAGTACCAACAACCGGCAGCCTTCACTGCCAAATGATCCTCAAGAAATTGCCAACTTAGCACAGCGAGAGGGGCCCATAACCTGTCAGATGGAGTAGGCCATTCGTTGGCTGAATCAAAGAAATTCGGCAGTAGAACAACCTCAGAATGGTAGTAGCAATGCTACCGAAGGAGTTGGAGAAGATGGGGTGAATGCCCAAAATACTAGGCCCAACCTCGAGCAGTTGCAAAATCAAGCACTGCCTCAGACCATAGAGGAGATGAGGTAGGAGAATCAACAACTCAAGGCCTTACTACTAGGCTTTATACAAAAATGGGAAGAATAACAAAAGCCTTCTCAGATTCCTCAAATGAATGTACCTCCTGCGAGGGCAGTTCCAACGCCAACGATAATAGGGGCACATGATGCCGAAGTCAATTTTGTCCCCGATAAAGTGCAAGAGGTCCGAGATGAAGAACCAAATCTTAATGCTCAGCAATCCAATGCTTCGGCAGAAGATGTTGCAATATCACAGAAGTGCCTAATTGAACAAATTGTAGAGGCAAAGATAATCGAACAGGACGAGGAGATAAGTGCCTTCGACTTATATTAGGTGTCGTTCCTAGTCTGCCATTTGTTCAAGAAGCTCCCGCAAAATCATACCAAATGCCCCAAATTTACAAGATATGATGGAGAAGGATCTGCCCAAGAGTACATCGCTCATTATATGAGTGATTTGAGGGAGCTAGCCACATATGAAGCATACCCATTGAGGTATTTCTCTACTTCACTGACAGGTACGGCATTCCAATGGTGCTCAAAGCTAAAACCCAATTCCATAAATAATTGGGAAGAAATGCAGAAGAAATTCCTAGACCGCTTCAAGGTGTCGGAGTGGAAGGTCACCATCACTGAATTGGTGACTCTGAAGCAGGGCAAGAACGAGTCTGCCATCGATTACATCAAAAAATGACGAAATCTCAGTATAAAGTGTGACAACTCGCCAGTCCACGAGGAGATAGTGAAATTATGCAAAAGGGGCCTGAAGCCGGAAATCAATGAGAAGCTGATAGGAGCAAATGTGAAAAACTATGACCAACTCAACAATATATGTCAGAGATTGAGATCTTCTTTACTGACAATCTGACCATCGGCTTCAACAAAGGAAAAGCTCCAAGCGAGAGAATATCTAATGTAAAGGAGGTAACCGCAATAGATTTCGCCCCTGCTATAGAGAAGAAGGGGACAAGGGGAATCTCAATGCCTCTACATTCACTATGATAGGAGATGGAAGAGAGTCGTCCTCCTCCCTTAGTGAAAAGATGAAAAGACCTTACTCTTTTGCTAGGGATCATACCAAGAAGCTATTTGAAGCTTGTATGCCGGTAAATCTCTTGGCACTGCCAGAACAAAAAAAAACCAATGAAGTGAGTAGGTCCAATGAACCCAACTATTGCAGCTATCATTGCATGTTGGGTCATACTATTGAAGATTGCTAGCTCTACAAGGATGAGATTGAAAAGCTCATCCAAAAAAAGATTGTGGATTAGTGAGTCCACCCCAACCACATCAAAAGCCGAAGCAAACATTCTCGATGAACATTGTTCACACAAGCGAAAGCTCTTTGGGGGAAGACCCTGAAAAGCAAAGCATAAAAACATCTCATGAGCAAGAGGCGACACCATTGCATACTCCAGCAACCCCTACTCCGGAGGGGTCAATTATGGCAACACTGGAAGAAATCCAAGTAGGTCTGGGGAATCTTACTCAGGTGGTAGAAGGCCTTTCGGGACAGGTGGCTGAAGTCTTAATAGAGAAGGAAGTCAACAGGTGATTATCCTTTGAAGAAAAGGGACCACAATGTAACGTCCCTCAAGGGAAGAAGGGCAAACATGTCATAGACTTGAATGAAACACCTGAAGCTCAACACAAGGAATGCATATTCCCCAAAAGAGAGGGTTATGATGATCGAAGCCATAACCCAGAAAGTGTCATTTTAGTTGGCGAAGGCTATTAGGAGAGACAGGCCGTCAGTATAGAAATAGGCATAAGCCTCAAGGGTTGCGAATCTCTGAGAGAGAAACTTAAAAAAACATATTCCTTTCCAAGGGAAAAAATCCGGGAACTCTTTAAACTGTGTATGAGCAGGGAAATAATTGTTTTACCTAAGCGAAAAAGAGGAGAGGAAATGTACAAGACGGATGCGCCCAATTATTGTCCCTATTACTGCTCCATCAACCATCCAAGTGAATGTTGTTTTACGTTCAAGGATGAAGTTGAAAGGTTAAATCAAGACGGGAAGATCAACAAATACCTAGTAAAGCCTCTGTAGCACATGATCGAGACGCGATCACCTATACCATGAATGTGTTGCATAAATACTATGTTGATAAAAGCTTCCTGAAAGTCCCAATCCATAAGATGTCCAGACCCCAACTTGAAGAGTTAACCCCGTTATCAATATGGAGGGGGTAGCTCTGGATAGGCCTACTCCGAAAACCAAGGCAAAATTTGACACTACTACAGTGATCGCCAAGGACATGGAAAAGCGAGAGTTAAGGCGTCAACAAGAGGTCTGGGAGGAAGAAAGAGCAAAAGTTAGCTCCTCCAAGCAAGATGAAAAGTAGACGTACGGTGAATATCAAATGGACCAAAGTTCGAAAGAAGAAGCTGGTTCCTGCGAAAGTTCCAAAAGTTCAAAAAGAAAAAAAAGAGGGCTTAAAAACGAGGTGCCCCGACAGACTTGATTAGTATTCTCATAAAAAAGGAAGCCAGTTAAAGGCAAAAAGGTCTTCAACCAGTTGAGGTGATAACCCACAAGGGCGCCTCAGGCAAAAATGGGAAAACCTACTGTGTGAAAATCTGAAAGGGTACACAGGCAAAAGCAAGAAAGGGCTAGCCTTGGCGAAAACCCATGAGGGCACTATAGTTAATATTAAAAAAAAAAAAAAAACATTAGGAAACGACTCGCAAAAGCACCCCGATAAGGAAAGAATTCTCCTTGCCTACCTTTGGTGAAGGTTGAATTTTTCCACATCCTTACCCAGGGAGGATGTCAGAGTCATCAATGATGAAAAAACCCTTACATCACCCCACAACTGATAGGATGACATTTAATAAAAGGCTACGACCGAGACGACGATGACGATGTCCTCCCGACTTGAGAAAGAAGTAGAAAAATTCGATCTCCACCTTAGATAGGTTTAAAAGCTTCCTCCATCCCAAAGTTTACTTATCCCCTCGAGCAAAACCAAAAATCTAAAATTGTCCAAAATTTCTGGCCCAAGGAACCGTTGCATCTCAAAACTCAAAGTTTCCAAAGTTTTCGATCCAAGGGACCATTGTATCCCAAAACCCAAAGTTTCCAAAATTTCCAACCCACAGAGCCGTTGTATCCCAAAATCCATAGTTTCTAAAGTTTCCGGCCTAGGGAGCTGTCGTATCTCAAAACCTAAAATCTTCCAAAGTTGCTGGCCCGGGGAGCCATTGTATCCTAAAACCACAAAACTTTCAATCACAAAGCTTTAGAAACCCAAAACACCTCATCCTATCAAGGGAATCTCTATCAATAAACTAAAAATTCATGGCTACTTGAAACCTTCATCCCCTTGAAAATCTAAAATCCATGGCTATTTGGAGCCTTCATCACCTTGAAAACCCAAAGTGCATGGCTACTTAGAGCCTTCATCCCCTTGAAAACTCTAGAAAACCCAAAACTCATAGCTACCTAGAGTCTTTATCCCCTCGAAAATGCAAAATCCAAGGCCACCTGAAGCCGTTATCCCCTTGAAAAAGCCCAAGAGTCCATCACACTACCTGGAATTTACACTTTCTGGGAAAATCACTAAATCCTCCGTCCCACCTGAAAAGTTTCGCCCACAGGACAAAATCTCAACCCGGGGAGCCATGGTCTCCGAAAGCCTCACAAATTCAGAATTCTCAAGTCCCACCACTTCGGCCCATAGGGAAGCCATAATTCCCTATCGAACAAAATTGAAAATTTTATCCAAGTCTGGTCCATAGGGGAACCATAATTCCCTACTGAAGAAACAAAAAAAAAGAAAGAACGAAGCTTGAAATTAAGATGCTCCGATGGACTTAACTGTTCCCTCCTAGAAAAGGAACAATTAAGGGCAAAAAGGTCCCAAAATCCGGCTACGGTGAAAACCTGAAAGGGCGCCTTAGGAAAAAATAGATAACTCCGCTGTATAAAAACCTGAAAGGGTTTGCAGGCAAAAGTAAGAGGGGGCTAATTCCGGTGAAAACCCAAAAGGGTGTTGGAGTTAGTTTAAAAAAGAAAAAGAAAAAATAAAGTAGTTACACAACATTGGAACGATTTGAAACCAAGATTCCACTAAAGGATAAATGCGTTGTCCGAGACAGGCTTTCAGGACAACCAAGTCACAAAGAGAGCGCTATCCGAGGAAAGTCCTTAGGCAACCGAATCACAAAGAGAAGGGAGACAAAATCAAAGTCACCTTTGCAAAGACGACGACATAATTATGACAAGAACCTGCCAAAGTCCAAGTCTCATTAAGAGACCTTACATCGTGCCTATGAGTCAGGTTATCCCGGAAACGTTCAAGCGCACCTGAGGAACCAAAGGCGCTGTTTGATACTCGGAGAAGCCAAGGTAGTAGATGATCAAGCAAGTCAAAGTCGGACCAAATTCACCAAAAAGTTTTCGGGCATCGTCTAGGAACAAAGACAGGCCTCCTGCCTCGGTCACAACGCAAAGGAAGAAAGAAGCAGGTTAAGTGCAAAGTTACTATCATAGCAAAAGGTGTGGAAGGACAAAGAAGCAAGATGAAAGCCTACTATCAAAATGTGTGGAAAAGACAAAGAAGAAAGATGAAAGCCTATGAATCATAGCAAGGTTATAAAAACCAACTCACTATAGTCAAAGCTTCGGCCAATTAAGGTCACTTTCACAATGTACCCTAAAATGCCAAGAGTGAGTTATCCATACCCAAAGATCGACTCGTTACAGTCAAAGCTTCGGCCAGTTATGGTCACTTTCACAATGTGCCCTAAAATGCCAAAAGTGGGTTATTCATACCCAAAGTTCGGCTTATTGAAGTCAAAGCTCCAGCCAGTTAAGGTCATTTCCACCATGTGTCCTAAAATGCCAAAAAAGGGTTATCCATACCCAAAGATCTGTTGGTCACAGTCAAAGCTTCGGCCAGTTAGGCCACTTTCACAATGTGCCCTAAAATGCCAATAGTGGGTTACTCATACATAAAGTTCGGCTTATTGAGCTCCGCCCAGTTAGGGTCACTTCCACCAAGTGTCCTAAAATGCCAGAAGAGGGTTATTCATACCCAAAGATCGGTGAGTCACAGTCAAAGCTTCGGCCAATTAAGATCACTTTCACAATGTGCCCTAAAATGCCAAAAGTGGGTTATTCATACCCAAAGTTCGGCTTATTGAAGTCAAAGCTCCGACCAATTAGGGTCACTTCCACCATGTGTCCTAAAATGCCAGAAGAGGGTTATTTATACCCAAAGATCGGTTGGTCACAATCAAAGCTTCGGCCAGTTAGGGTCGCTTTCACAATGTGCCCTAAAATGCCAAGAGTGGGTTATTCATACCCAAAGTTCAGCTTATTGAGCTCCGGCCAGTTATAGTCACTTTCACTATGTGTCCTAAAATACCAAGAGGGGGTTATTCATACCCAAAGTTCGGCTCATTATAGTCAAAGAGTTGGCCAGTGAGGGTCACATCCACCATGTATCCTAAAATGCCAGAAGAGGGTATCCATACCCAAAGATCGACTTGTTGTAGTCAAAGCTTCGGCCAATAAGGGTCACTTTCATCATGTGCCCTAAAATACCAAAAGTGGATTATCCATACCCAAAGATCGACTTGTTGCAGTCAAAGCTCTAGCCAGTTAGGGTTACTTTCATCATGTGTCCTAAAATGCTAGAAGAGGGTATCTATACCCAAAGATCATCATGTTGTGGTCAAAGTTCCAGCCAGTTAGGGTCACTTTCATTGTATACCCTAAAATGTTGAAGAGAGGTATTCATGCCCAAGCATGTTGAAGAAGTTGGCAAATGCCGGAAGATGATAAAAGATTAATCTCCTAGCAACTAAAAGCTACCATTGCTCAAAGGCAATAAAATCCTAGAGGATTAACACCACAAAGAATGGGTTTACTCCCAAAATCTCAAGACAACGTACATGAGCCCTCAACCGAATGCAAGAGGAGCACATAAGATGACGCCAACCAGAGAATATGGGTACACGGGACATATGCCTCTGCCCCTGCTTCCGCCACATGTCCCGTGGGGGGCATTTGTTGAAACAGATTTTGTTTATAAGAAAAAAAAAGAAAGAGGAAACTAGAAAAAAGAAAGGAGGGAGGTTGCAGCTAGAGAGAGGAGAACCATAAGAGAGAGAGAGAGAGAGGCAGCAGTGAGGAAGAAGGCCACCGCTAGCCTCCCCCCTTGTTGGGTTTCACTGTGTCGGATCTGAGGGAAACACAGCGGAAAATAAAATCGGATCCGTGTCATTTCAGATACAAAAATAAAACAGTAAAATCATATTTTACCTTGCGTGGATTCGAATCCGCATTCGTTCGATTCCGTTGGTGTGATGCCGCAAGCCGCGCAGGTACCCAGCCTCTAGTAATATCCACGCGGTCTTCCTCTCGATAGATCGTCCTCGCTTCCTCGCTCGGTGCAGCGTCCGCGGATCCCTTCTGGCTATGCATAATCCTCCGCGACATACGGATTCATAATTCCCGTCGGACGAGAAGCAAAGTAGGCGGGAGACGGAGCTGAGCCTCCGGAGGGCCGGCCCACAGAGGGGGGCGCCCAAAAGAGAGAGGAGAGAGAGGGGGGTGGCGGCTAGGTCAGGGTTGCTGGCCCCATACCCAGACGCAGTACTTTTATAATAAGTGGTTTTGCAGTTTTTCAAAAAAACTCACACTTATCTGAAACCCCGTCAAAATATCCATCGACTTGAAAACCATTTGCGTGTGATCCTCTAGGCTCAAAAACCAGTCCAATTAATAACCCATTAAGTCCAATAACTCTTTATGGACCCACTGAATTAATTAATATCCATATACTAATTAATCAGCCAAATTTAATGTCCCATATTAAATTCGGACGGGCTTCCGATCACGTTGGGTGCCGAGCAACACTATGTGATCCTGAAAGGCATTGGAATTTATGTAACCCACTATGGGAACATTTTCGTCATCGGTTACCGTATGGATATAATCCTTCATCCGTGCAATATTCCCGAGTCGACCTAGGGTATGATTTACTATTAAACCCTAGCCGATCGATTCACTTAAATCAGATGCCGCTAATCTATATCAAATAACCCATGGTTAGGGATTTGTTAATCAGGGTCAAAGTTTAGAGACCTACCAACAAAGTATCCTTAGTGTCTTAGGTCCAAGGACCATCCACGCAACCGTAACAAAAGAATCGAGCTGGTTAACAGTTAAATAGTTACCATCCAGCGATCTATGGTCGGATCAGTTCAATGAACTCATTCACCAATGAGCACCTACAGATCCAGCATAATGTCTCTACACAAGTGACTTATAGGATCAGTCACCCTCATCATATGAGCTGAAGAAACCTGTACTAGTCTATCTGGATATTTGATGTCCTTTTCAAACATTTTCCAACTAGGAACAATTAATAACATGTGTTTATAAGTCTTCGGTCCCGTAATTATGATATCATCATAATCCGAAGACCATTACACATGTTTATGGACTTCATCGTGATACGACAAATAAAGATCGAATTAATTACACAATAAAATTATGTCATTATATTAATAATATGAATAGTACATAGTATCAGATTGACTTCTAGGCCACCTAATACTAACAATCACCCACTTGAACTAAAACCAATCACTCTTATGCAGAATACCCATATTCTTTAAGTGACACTCAAATACATTTTGAGACAATGGCTTCGTCAGTAGATCTACTATGTTGTCAACTGAAGGAACCATTTCCACCACGACATCTCCTCGAGCTATAATTTTCCTGATTAGGTGAAAGCGCCGCAGAATGTGCTTTGACTTCTAATGATACCTCGGCTCTTTCGCTTAAGTAATCGTCTTATTGTTGTCACACAGCAGTAGGACGGGACCAGAGATGCTTTCTACTACACCAAGATCGCTGATGAATTTCTTCATCTATACTACTTCCTTGGCAGCTTCAGCAATAGCAATGTACTCAGCTTCTGTTGTCGAATCAGTAGTGGTTTCTTGCTTAGAACTATTCTAACTCACTGCTCCCTCGTTGAGTGTAAAGACAAATCCTGATGTTGACTTGTTGTCATCCAGATCAGATTGAAAAATCGAGTCAGTATATCCTTGTAGCTTTAAGTCTCCTCCTCTATAGACTAGAAACATATCCTTAGTTCTTCTCAAGTACTTAAGGATATATTTTATAGCCTTCCAGTGTTCATCACATGGATCTTCATGATGTATTTTCGTAACACTTAGAGTATATGTTACATCAGGTCTAGTACATAGCATGGCATACATGATGGAACCTATGGCTGATGCATAGGAAATTTTATCCATCATTGCCCTCTCTTCAGGGGTCTTTAGTGACTGACCTTTAGAGAGACAAATTCCATGTCTCATCGATATGAGACCTCTCTTAGAATTTTCCATGCCAAACCTTTTGACAATGGTTTCTATGTACATGGATTGGGTTAAAGTAAACATCTTCTTTGATCCATCTCTATAAATCTGTATTCCCAATATGTAAGATGCTTCTCCCAAATTTTTTAAGGAAAAGTTCTTAGATAGCCAAATCTTTACTGATGACATCATCTCTACATCATTCCCAATGAATAGGATGTCGTCAACGTAAAAGACTAGGAATGTGATTGCGCTCCTACAGTTTTTTCTGTACACACAAGGATCATCTTCATTCTTAATAAAGTTATAGGATATGATCGCCTCATCAAACCTTATATTCCAACTCCAGGAAGCTTGCTTCAATCCATAAATAGACTTTTGCAACTTGCATACCATATCTGGAGATTCTTTTGATGTGAAGCCCTCTAGTTGTATCGTATACACCTCTTCTTCAATATTTCTATTGAGGAAGGCCGTCTTCACATCCATCTGCTAGATTTCATAATCATGGTATGCTACAATGGCGAGAAGAATTCTGATAGACTTAATCATGGCAACGGACGAGAAGGTATCGTCATAGTCAATACCTTATCTTTGACGATAGCCCTTCGCCACTAATCTTACCTTATGCGCCACTTTGATTGGAGAATAAGAGAAGAATAAGGAAGAATAAAGGGAGAATAAGCTTAATTTAGCTTTGACAAGCGGAATGGCTTATACCGGTGCCGAATAGCCTATTCGGAGCAATTCGACCCTAGCCCAAGAATTGCTTATCCTTCTTATTCCGCCAGTGGGTCCCACAGAATTATCAAAGTTAAGCACCCCTTATTCTAGTATACGTTATTCCGGATAAGTAATTCCATATTAACCTATTCTGTAATCAAATTGAGGCTATAAGTCTCAATTCGTCCATCTGCACCAATCTTTCTTTTAAAGATCCACTTGCAACCGATGGGTACTATACTCTCGGGCAAGTCGACCAAGTTCTAAACTTGGTTGATGTATATAGACTGAATTTCAGAATTCATGGCTTCTCGTCATTTTCTAGCTTCTGGACTTTCAAAGAGCGTATCATAGAACTATCTATATTGATATGTCCCATATATCTTTTAGGTAGTTAGGTACACTTTCAGACGTACGAGATTCTTGTGTGCTAACAAGTTCAGAAACTGACAGTTCATCTAATGAACCATTAACAGTTTATGGGTCTGGAATTTCTTCCAGAGTCTTTACTCCCACTGTCCTTTTGGAGAATATAACCTTCTTCCAAAAAGACAGCACTCCTGGCTACAAACATCTTTTGTTCGTCAAGATGATAAAAGTAATATCCATAAGTTTCCTTCGGATATCTCATAAATCTGCAATTGTTAGTTTTGGATTCCATCTTATCTGTATCATGTCTTTTAACATGAATAGGACATCTCCATACTTTAACATACTGTGAGACTCCCTTTTCGATTAAAATCCTTTCGATTTTGAAAAAATCTTCTTTGTCGGATTTGAAAATCTTTAGGGAAATCTTAATTTGAAAAGAGAATTTTAAGTTTTGAAAATATGTTCTCTTTTCTTTTAAGCAGACTTTTAGGATTAATCCTTAAAGTCTTGATGACTTCTTGATCGACTGTGGATCCGTGTTCTTGACTTCTCCCCACTGACCTCGGTCAGTGTTAATTACACCAATCACTGATTGGTAACTCTTGATTAACCATCTAAATAAGCCTTGAAATAAACAGAGAACAAGCATAATTTAAATGCAGCATACAAGTCATTTTTTGTTCTTTTTTTAAAAAAAAAGAGGGGTCCATAAGTATCCTTTAAAGGATACTTAAAGGATCTTGAAGTTTTCACAAAAGAGTGAGTATCTTTATGGAAGATTCTTGAAAATTATCTCTTAAATATCCTTTGAAAGGATGAAGGATTATTTGGATTATTTTAGGTCATTTAATCAGTATAAATGAACCATGACTTGATGATTAATCCACCGGTTGGAAATAACCACTTTAATTAATGATTTACCTTATTGATATAAATGAACGAAAAATTATTCTTATTGGTCCATCTATAAATAGGATAATCACGACTTCGTAGCCTGGCCCCCAATTAGGACAGAACCATAGAAGACACTGATTATATCTATTGATAAGGATAGATCAATAAATATAACATTTGGTTACTCTACCAATAAGAGTGAACCATTGATCAAGTGGTCAATCTATCAATAGGATAGAACCACTAAGTTTAGGCCATTCAACCAGTATGAATAAACTTGATTTTTTTTTTTTTATGTTATATCAAAAGAAGGACCTTGGTTAACCAATCGGTATGGAAAGGCCAAGTTGATTTAATTGGTTGAATTATTTATTGATTGATTAATCAAGAATTTTAAATTGATTGATTTGATTTAATTGATTGATTATATTTAATTGACTTAATTGATTTAATTGGTTGATTGATTTTAACATTTTAATTGAATTAATTGAATTGATTAGGTAATTAATTAACATGCTTTTGTTAACTTAATTTAATTAGTTGTGTAACAATTTTTGGTTGAACTCAATTGATTAATTAATTAACAAATTTTGTTAATTTAATTGATTAATTAAGTATTAATTTGACTTAATTAGTTGCAATTTTGTTGATTTAGTTGATTAAATGATTGATTATGTATCAATTTGACTTAATTGGTTAAAATTTTGTTGGTTCAGTTGATTGGATTATTAATTAAGTACCAATTTGACTTAATTAGTTGATATTTTGTTGATTTAAGTGATTAACATGTTTTTGATAACTTAATTGAACGATTAATAACTTAATTTGACTAGTTGACTGCTTGGTTAACAAATTTGTTACATTAGTTGACTAGTTGGCAATTTAACAACTTAGCTTAACTGGTTAAGTTAACTGATTAATTAACTAATTTTGTTAACTTAATTAGTTAAATACTTAATGAATTAACTTAATTTGTTAAGTTGATTATTTAATTAATTTGATTGATTGAGTTAGTAGGTTAAGAAGTTACTTGAATTAACACGTTTTGTTAACCAGTAAACTTAGGTGACTGATTAATAAGATTTTTAATTGATTGATCATTTAACAGATTTTTAATTTTATTAAGTGATTAATTGATAAATTTGCTAATTAATTGATTAACAAATATTATGAAAGAATCATTAAATTTAATTTTTGATTTTTTATTTTATTTTCTGTTTTATTAAATTTATGTTAGATGGTCAACCAATCAATATGGAAGAACCATTTTTGTTTTTATTATGTTCTATTTTTCTTTATTAATCTTATTTTATTGAGTGGCCTATCAACCAATATGGTAAAGCCATTATTTTTATTGTTTTATTATTTTCTGTTTAATCATTGTTTAATACATTTTATTGAATGACCTACCAACCAATATAGTAGAACCATTAATTTTAATTTTCTTATTTTTATTTTTTAGTTTTTAATGTGTAAATGGCCAACCAACTAATATGGAAAAACCATTAATTAACTTGTAATTTTAATTTAATTTGTTAAGTTAATCTATTTTCTTAATGGCCAACCAACCAATATGGAAGAACCACTAAATTTAATTCATTATCTATTTTTATATTATTTAAAATTCATTATTTCTTTGTTTCATTTAGAAAATGTTAGTTTTATTTTTATTTTTTTGTTTTTATTTAAGGGTTATTAATTTCATTACCTTTTATTTTCTGTTTTTATTTTATATTTTTTTATGTTTCATTAGTTTTATCATTTTTATGTTTCTTATTTTATTTAAAGTTATTAACTTTATCATTTACTGTTTTTTTTATTCAAGAATTATTAGCCTTATTATCTTTTTAGTCCTTTTATTTTCTATTTTTGTTTAAGGATTATTAATTTCATTGTCTTTTTATTCTTATTTTTAATTTCATGGCCAGAACAAACAATATGGCTAAACCATTAATTAAATTTTATTTATTATTGTTTGATTTTTTTTTATGGCCGACCAATCAATATGGTAGAACCACTTATTTTAATTTTCTGATTTTTTAATTTTAATAATTTTTTAATTTTATGGCCGATCAACCGATATGGTAGAATCGAGAGTTCAAATTTTCTAATTTTTTATTCGATGGCCGGTCAACCGATATGACAGAACCATAATTTATTTAATTTTCTGATTTTTTTTCAATGGCCAGTCAATCGATATGACAGAACCATCATTATTAATTTTTATAATTTTTTTTGTTTGATGGCCGGCCAACCGATATGACAGAACTATCGTTTATTAATTTTTTGTTTTTTTTATTTGATGGCCGGCCAACCGATATGATAGAACCATCTTTATTAATTTTCTGATTTTTTTTATTATTCTATGGTCGGTCAACCGATATGACAGAACCACCATTTTAATTTTCTGATTTTTTTATTTTGATGGCCGGTCAACCGATATGACAGAACCATCGTTTATTTTTCTGATTTTTTTGTTTGATGGCTGGCCAACCGATATGGCAGAACCATCGTTTATTAATATATTTTTTTTACATTGAAATTAATCTACATAACAAACCATAATCGTAAACTTCATTTCTTTAAAAAAACAAGAATACAAGCTTAAAAACTAGGCCTCCTCTTCTTTTTTTCCTTTCTCTTGCTTGTAGGCTTGCAGACGGGAGCTTGGAGGAGACTGCGGGTTGAAGCTTATGTGCTGGGATTTCCTTAGGGGCTTCTTCTTCGCGCTAGGGCAGCCTTGGGGCCTCTTGGAGCTTAGAACTGGAGCAGCCTTGGGGCTCTTAGGCGCTGGGATTCCAGGGGGTTCTTGCTGCCGCATGGTGGCCTTTTATAGGCATGGAGGAGGCTGCGGTTTTGGGGGCTGGATGAGGCCGGCCAGCAAAGGGATAGATATGAGAGAGTGGAGTTGGTTAGGATAAAGATGGCAGGGGGATGAGGATGAGGATGAGAAGGAGTTGGAGTGGGATTGGATGAGGATGGGAGGAGGGGATCGGGTAGAGATGGAGGAGGGTAAGGAGGCCGGCGGCTCTGCTGGAGAGACTGATCGGTCTCCTTTCTTTCTTTCTTTTTGCTTATCTTCCTCCCTCCAACCCTGCAGCTCTCTCTCTCTCTCTCTCCCTGGCCGAGCCTCTCTCTCTCTCTGCGATCTCTCCTCTCTTTCTACCTGGCCGAGCCCCTCCTCTTGGCCATTGTTGGAGCTTGCTTGCCGCAGTTGGTTGGAGACCTGTAGGGGCAGATTTGAAGGCTGTCTGTTGCAGATTTTGGGGTCCAAGTTGCAGGTTTGGTTGAAGGCTATTGTTGGTGCTGCTTTGGGGTTCTCGTTGCAGATTTGGGAGGCCCGTTGGTGGAGATTTGAGGGGTGCTGCTGGAGGAAGCTGGAAAGCTTCTTGTTGCTACTGTTTTGAGGTTGTCCTACTGCAGATTTGAAGGCTGCTGTTGGAGGTTTCTTTTGGAGTTCTGGTTGCAGATTTTGGAGGTATGGATCCTCCCTTTTCTTTGTTTCTGTGGTATTCTTGTTGCAGGTTTGCTGGAGATTTCCCATTGCTGCAGATTGGTTGCTGTTGAAGGGCAGATTTGAAGCTCCTTTGTTGCAGATTTGGAGGCTTTGGGTGGCTTTGTTTGGAGGCTTGCAGGTATACCTCTTTTCTTCTTTTTTTGCTTCCGTGATGACTTTGCATGCTCCCCAAAATCTACAAACATCTTTTCTTTTCTTTTTCTTTGCATGCACATACATGTCTATACTTATTTACATGCTCCTAAATGCATGCTTATATGTTGCATATTTTGTTTGATGTACTCATGCATGCACATGTAAATAGGTTTATAGATTTTTTTGGTTCAACAATTGCCCCCCACGAGAGGCATGCCGGAGACAGCGTTGAAGGCATGTCTCACGTGCATCTTCTTGATTTGAATTCGCACTATATTGATCGCATATGTGCATCTACCTTGTTTGACTCCAGACTAAACCTTGGATTTCTTTGTTCGTCTGAAGTTGTCTTGAGTGTTTTGAATACTTTGATTGGTGTCTTCTGATGGCTCTTTGAGCTTGATGAGGATCCAATCTTGCTTTAGGTTTGGAACTGCTAGTTTGATGCCTTTCCGAGTTCATTACCCTAGTAGAGTTCTGAGAGTGGGAATCTAAGCCTTGTGGCTTTGGAGACTCAATACTCTCTGATTTGGTTTGTAGACTTTGAATCCCACAGCTTGAGATTTGAGGGTTTTAAATACCCTGGATTTGCATCTTTCTAGGATCTTGAATCCCAAATTTGCTTGTATTCCATGTTTGTAGCATCTTCAGGCTATTGTCATTCTGCCAGGTATTCTGTGCTTTTGCTTGCGTTTCACTTGTTTATATAATCCTTTCTTTGTCTTTTACAGCTTCTTTCTCCTGCACTTTGACCAGATGGTGACTATCGAAAATTGTTCTACTTCAGGATCAGCTGAGGCCATGGAAGGAGCTGATCCGAGGCAGCCTATACTTGATCTTGGATTTACCCTGGTGGCATATTCTCACTTCGGAGTTACTTCTGAAGACACTGCTCCTGTTGATATGGCACGCATTACCTTTCGCGAAGGATTCTTTCACTTCTTCAGAGATGCTGGACTAAAGCAGCATCTTCCATCAGACTTTGCCATTCAGGAATTGCTCCAACAAGTTTTCCCCACTGAGGACGGGATTGATACAATTTTGTTTCCAGAGGCCCGACGTGACTTGGAGCGAGCTGTTCTTCTGGAGAGAGACAGCATGGAGGGTTTAGTATCTGCTTCATACCCGGCATTTCTACCTTCGGCACCTCGGATATGGGAGTACCCATCTTTGTCGCAGATTGGCCCGATACGGGATTTGTTGCAGGTGCATTGTACTTCCCACACATTCCAGCCTACAGTGTGGGCTTCTTCAGGCGGTTTTCCTGCAGTCGGTTCTGAGCAGTTGGTGGGTTCCTTTTTTACTGGAGCAGCAGAGAGCTCAGTGCACGAGCCATTTAACCACCCAGCTATAGTTTGCGACATCATCTCAGGTGATCGTCCTAATTGGCAGGGACGTCTGAAGATGAGGGCTTCGCATAACTTCCACCCAGGGGCGACAGAGTGGCTTCAGTATATCTTGCGGCACCATGACCAATTGTTGAAGAATGTGAGCATATACCAGGCAGTAGCAGCAGCTCAGTATAGCTATCCCTACTATTCAGGTTTTATCTAGGCTTTGGCGGAGAGGTATCTTTTGAAGACCAACACCATTGCCACTGCGGAGGGCGAGACAACACTGGATCTATGGGCCTTTCACCGTATTTTCGGGCTCCCTATCACAGGTGAACTTTATGAAGAGGCAATTCTGGATGAGTTTTACCGCAGTGTGACAGACAGAGCTGGTTCCTACGAGACTCCTTATTACTACCATTATCTTTTGACAGTATGGAAGGATCTCGCTAAAGCTAGGAGGCCTTCTTGTTCAGAGGCGGGTAGTTCCAGCAGGCTTGGCCGGGTCTCTGTGTCAGCTTGGGTCTGTTACTTCTACGGAGGCCCTTTTCACTACAAAAAGCATTTTGCGGATGTTTCAGGAAGGCAGACTCCTCCCGAGATCCCTAGGAGTAGGCTCCCACCTCACAGTGTTGTTATCAAGCCGGCTCTTCAGACAACTAATCCCTGGGGATTTGACGTTGTTACTTTTACGGCTGCTTTCCTTGCCTACTGGCTGGTTACTTTTGCCGTGCCTTATGGCAATGAGGGAGTTCTGCGACCCGAAGTTCTTCTGGCAGCTTGCCGCTTAGCCACTGGCAGCCGACTGGCGATTGCACCTGCTGCTTTGGCGGGCATATATCATTCTTTCGGGGCGCTTAGCAGCTCAGCTGATCTGCCACGGTGTTCCGTAGTGATGGCGACTCACTACGTCAGTACTTAGGCAGGATTGTTACTCCCTGGTTCGACACCCATCAGGGGTGAGGTGGACATAGCTTTTCCGACCATCTTAAGGTTTGCAGGTCAGCAGGGTGGAGACGGAGCCTGCCAACTATCCTTTGCTCGAGATACACTTGGGTTTATCCCTTTTCAGTCCTCTCGGCGGTTGAATTTTGACCATTCTTCGCGACACTTCAGACCATTTGCTGATAGAGGGGGTGCTATTGACCGCTCTTGGTTTGACCCATGGACAGGTGAAATGGGTCATAACACATATGTTCTTGATGGCTAGCAGCAGAGTACCCGCCCTAGATTCCTTGTGTTGAAGAAAGGGGTCATTGTTGTCTTTGAGCCCTATTATCCTCACCGCTTCTCGCGGAATTTTGGATACGACCAGAGAGTACCTCCAGGCTTCACTTTTACTAATTTACCACGCGTATATGAAAGCCGCAATGGTCATTTGGTGGCTCGCATGTGGTGGAACTTCTTCCAGTACAAGGCTCCTGGCGAGAGGCCTTATGTTCCTTTGCCTACTTATGAGGATGGGATGACAGTCACCTTTGCTACTTGGTGGCGACGTCATGGTGGCAACTTCAGTCAGCGGAGTAAGGACATCCGTGTTTTTGGGACTGCACACAGTGGTGCTTTTTCTTCCTCTTCTGATGCCTCAACGGCGTGCGCGGGATCGGAAAGGATCTTTACCCGGCATGCTTATAAAGGGAAGAAAAGCTCTTTGTCATCAGAAGACTTTTATGTTGTTGCATCTCCTGGCTATTTCTGGACTGCAGATTTCTTGACAGATTGTGGCTTTCCGCCAGAGGTTCCATTAGATAGTTTGTTGCCGATATGGGGTTTTAACGACAACCCAGCTCGTCGTTGGTTGGGCTACATTAGCCATATGTTGTGTCAACATAGTCCTCGCCGTGAGGCTTTTCTTGTGACCCGAGCCACCACTGTCGGAGACGTTTGGCGAGCCGTTAGCCAGGCTGCCACCCAGCTGGGCATGTGCTTTCAGACTCTTATTGCAGAGCCTCCTGAGCCTTTTGGTTGTGACGGTAATTACTTACCATTTCTGCTCGCTGCTTTTAGCTTTTTTATTATTATTTTGCTGACTTTGACATCTTTCTTCAGTTCCAACACCAGATTCTGCGCCTGCTTCTTCTTCCTTTTCACCGACTGCCAAGTCACCTGTCAGGCCAGACATTGCTTCAGCTGTTGAGCTTACCCCTGCAACTATTTCGGCGTCGAGTGAAATAGGCAAATTAGTCGCTTCTGCTAAAAAGGCTTCATTGCACAAGCGGCAAAGGCAGGCAGAGGAGGAATCTTGCAAGGTTGTCCAGCCCCGTTTAGACTTACCTCGATCGCCTAGCACACTTGCTCATTCTCCCGCCTAAAATGAGCACGATGTTGAATTTGAAGACCTTTTTCCAGAAGGCATTTTGTCACCTTCCTCAGGTATACAACCCTTTGTCGGTGGGGCTATTTGTTATTTGTAAGGCTGGTTATTTGATTTTCTTTAGCTATTGATCGTCTTTCTGGCTTTATGCCTTTTTGTTCTTCAGCTGCAAATACTTCTGAAGAGCCACCTCTACAGACTTATTCCCGCCATCCGCCGCCACAGAGGACATTAAATCTGACAGGAAATGCTCGGCCAACAGCCCAAGATGACCTTGAGGTCTGTGATTGGGGAGCTTTTGAGCCTGACCTGACGGACATCCCACTCTTCAACCAAATGGAGCAAAAGTTCTTGTCAGGAGATTCCGACCCTGGTATAGTCTTCTTCTTTTCTTCATTATTTTATTTTGTGCTTCCCAATGTTGCTTCTAATGAATTCTCTTCTGGGCACAGGATTGACTGCCGAAGACTTGGACCGGCTGGCCTCTATACCCTGCATGAGGCGATGAATCCTATGGATTCCACTGCTCCCGATTCATTCGGAAATTCTGCCAGCAATGCTCCTCTGGTGGGATCAGAGGCTTCGCTTTCGGGGGCTATTTGTTTGGAAATGACACTTTCGGAGGCTACCATATTGGACTACACTCCTTTGGGTAATTGTTCTTTCTTTTCCCCTCAGGGCATTTTTTTCTTTATTTCTTTACTGAATTGATGTTGATTGTCTTGCAGCTATTATTCTTGCAAATGTTGACTCAGCTACAGCCTCGAATGAAGCTGAGCGGGCTTCTTCTACATCAGCTGAGGTTTCAACCCCTGACATGTTGTTAGCTATGGTCGTCTATCAACCTCCTTCTGAGCTTTTAGGCGATGGTAAAACCATTTTCCTTTCTTACTTTGCTTCATTTCATTTTGCTCTTGGATTTGGTTTTTTTTTTTTAACCTTATTTTCTTTATGACAGTTTCTGCCTCTCCCGCTCATTCAGGAGACATTGTCATACTTTCATATGCGGAATCTGATTTCTGGCTGACTATGAATTTTGAAGCTAGCAGTCGTGCACTGGTCGCGTGGCGACCGGCTCTTGCAATAGCTTCTCCTACTGCTTCCCTTTCTGCCACCTCGGAGGACTCCATCCGGACAGTGTTATTGTCTTATTCTGACACAGCTTCTAGCTCTGCCAAGTTTTGTGTTGAGAGGACTATCTCTCCTTGTCCTTCAGAGGGCTCTACCGACACCATCCTTTGTCGCCTTTGTCTGAAACTGTTGAAGATCCTCAGACCCCTAGCTCAGCTTCAGGTTAGCTTTCTTTTTGTACTTGGCTTCTATTTGCTTTCTTTGGTTGTCTTATGAGACTTTCATTTTTCTTGCAGCAGCGCCAGTTGATGACACTCTTGCAGCCTTCGAGGCCAAAGTGACCTTTTTGAGGACTGAAGTAGCCACCTTGGAGGCAGTGAAAGATAGTACTGCCGAGGAGTCTGCAGTTCTATAATGCCAACGAGATGCTGCCCTTTTAGAATTGGAGAGACATGCATCCTTTCTTGCTGCTTTGCGCCTTCAAATGAAGCAAGTTGAAAAGTTTATAGAGGGGGGTTCTCATCTTGTTGCGGCAGTGGATTTTCGCCTTGCTGAGATTCATAAAGAGAGAGCCGAGTGTCTACGCAAACTCGGACTTCTTCGCCATATTGTAGACTCTTCCGAGTCACCTGCTCGAGACTGATCTACTTTTCTTTTCTTTTTTAAGTTAGTCCGAGGGCTTGTCTCGGACATCATCGTTATTTATTTCAGCTATCCCGAGGGCTTGTCTCGGGTGCTTTATGATTCTTCAGTATATCTCATTTTTTATAGGATGAACTCTTTGCTATATGTTGTAAAAATAACTCTTGTGATGTACTTTTCCGATGGGACAGAAGATTTGAATTTCCGAGGGGATGAAGGCTCCACGTAGCCGTGAATTTCAAATTGGCAAGGAGATAGAGGCTCCAAGCAGCCACAGGTTTGAGATTTCGAGGAAGTAAAGGCTCCAAATAGTCATAAACTTTATGGTTTAATGGGAGTAAAGGCTCCAAGTAGCCATGAATTTGGGAATTTCAAGGGAGTAAAGGCTCCCAGTAGCCATGAACTTAGAGGTTTCAAGGGAATGAAGGCTCCAAGTAGCCATGGATTTGGGTTTTGTATGGTAGTAAAGGCTCCAAGTAGCCATGAACTTAAGTTTTCAAAGTAGTAAAGGCTCTAGGTAGCCATGAATTTGGGTTTCAAGGAGATGAAGTGTTGGGATCCAGGCGGGACGCGAAGAAAGCAAATTAAATCCGCCCGATGCCTGCTAATCCGATTCGGAACGAAAAACGCAAATCGAAAAAAAAACGGGTTGGAATCTGATTACCGTGCGCGGATTCGAATCCGTTTCCATCTCGGTTCCGTCGAGGCGACGCCGCGAGCTGCACAAGCGTCCGGCCCCCAGCGGTATCCACGCGATCCTCCGCGGTGGTTCGTCCTCGATCCTTCGTCCGTATCAGCTCGCTCGCTGAAGATCCGTCGCCGCAACGATTGCGGAAATCCCGCCGATGGGAATTCCCGACTTTCGGGAATCACACGCAGCGGAGACAGGAACTGTTCTGGCGTCTCGAACGGGACGCCCAGAGGAGGAGAGAGAAAGGGGGGTGATGGCCAGCAAGGGAAATCCTGGAGCTTGGCCCAGGGTTTCTCAACAGCGCGTATATATATTAAGTCGGCGCGACTTTTCACAAAAGTCCCCGAGTTAATATAAATCTCACTTATGTACCACCGACTCAGAATCTTATTGCGTGTGACCCTCTAGGCCCATTTACCAGTCCGGTTTTCAGCCCGTTAAGTCTAATAACTAGTTATTGACTTATTGTAATTAATTAATATCTAGATATTAACTAATTACTCAACCGAATTATCATCGCATGTAAATTCGGTCGGACTTCTGATCAAGTTGGGTGCCAAGCAACACCGCATGATCTCGGAAGGTAATGGGGTTCAGCAACCCGCTCATGGAACCTGTCCGTCCACAGTTACCGCGTGGCTATAATCCTTCGTCCGCATAATGCTCTCGAGTTAACCTAGGGTATGGTCAACTGTCAAACCCTAGATGGTCAACTCACTTGAATCAGACTCCGCTGTACAATATCCGAAAACTACTTTTCTGATATTGTTTCTGCTCTGGCCAGAGACTCCTGCGGATATACTCTAGAGCATTCTCTCTCCAGTTACCTGAGAGCGAACGATCCTTTATTGAACACACAATCACCTTCGAAGGTCTTCCGCTGGACCCGATCCTTGACTATTAGAGATCCCGTGGATAGGGATTCGTAGGTCAAGGTCAAAGTCTAGAAGTCCACCGACAAGGTGTCTTTGGTGTCTCAAGTCCAAAGATCAACCACGCTACTGTGACGATGAATTAAGCCGATTGACAGTCAGGTAAATTACCATTCGGCGATTCATGTCGGATCAGTTCAGTAAACTCATTCTCCAATGAGCACCTACAGGTTTACCATTGTGTCTCCACACTAGTAACTAACGAGATCAGTCACCCTCATTATATGAGCTGGAATAACCTGTACTAGTCTAACCGGATGTTTGATGTCCTTCTCAAACATCCTACGACTAGGAACAATTGAGAATATGTGTTTATAAGTCATCAGTCTCATTATTATGATCTCATCATAATCTGATGACTATTGCACATATTCATGGACTTCATTATGCGCAAATATAAATATGCCAATCAACATAATGAATTTAATGCCATTAATTAGTGAACCAGATTGAAATAGGTGCCTTATGATTGGCTTAGAGGACACCTATATCCATCATGAAGGCTCCAAGTAGCCATGGGATTTGGTTTGCATGGTAGTAAAGGCTCCAAGTAGCCATGGGTTTGAGTTTCAAGGGGATGAAGGCTCCAAATAGCCATGAACTTTGGGATTTCAAGGGGATGAAGGCTCCAAGTAGCCATAGGATTTGGTTTGCATGGTAGTAAAGGCTCCAAGTAGCCATGGATTTTGGTTTCAAGGGGATGAAGGCTCCAAGTAGCCATGAACTTTAGGATTTCAAGGAGATGAAGGCTCCAAGTAGCTATGGGATTTGGTTTGCATGGTAGTAAAGGCTCCAAGTAGCCATGGGTTTTGGGAATTTCAAGGGAGTAAAGGCCCCAAGTGGCCATAAACTTTGGAATTTCATGAGAGTAAAGGCTCCAAATAGTCATGAACTTTGGATTTTGGTGGAAGTTCCCCTGGTGGGACAGGGTATTTGGGTTTTTAGGATATAACGGCTCCTTGGGCCGGAAACTTTGGATTTTGGGATACAACAGCTCCCTGGGCCGAAAACTTGGGGTTTTGAGATACAACAGCTCCTTGGGCCGAAAACTTGGGGTAACTTGGATTTCTTGTTTGCTTTACTTGACAGGACAAACCACTTTGGGATGGAGGGACCTTTTAAACCTATCCAAGGTGAAGATCGGTTTTTCCCACTTATTTATCGAGTGGGGTGGACATCGTCATCGTCGTCTCGATCGTAGCCCTTTTTTCTGAATGTCACCCCACCCTTGTGTAGTGATCTAAGAGTTTTCTCGTCATTGACGACTCTGACATCCTCCATGGGTAAGGATGTGGGAAAACTCAACCCACACCAAGAATGGGTGAGGAGAAATCTCTCTATGGGTTGCTTTCTTCTTCTTCTTCTTCTTCTTTTTTTTTTTTTTTTTTTACTAACCATAGCCCCCTCACAGGTTTTCGCCAAGGTTGCAGTTGTAGATCATCCTCGCTCCATATTCGATTGCCTCGATTAAATTACATGATAATTTAAAAGAAGCCTTATGACGAGTACAATAAAGAGGGAGATAGAGATACAATGGAATATGAGAGAGCGAGAGGTTCGCAGACAGAAACCACATATACTATCGATTCATATCCACACATCATTATATGAAATTATATCATGTGCTTATCCATGATCACCGTGTAATTTTGTTAAACAAACCACACATAAATCAGCACATCACATGGCTAAAGAGATAAAATTTTTGAAAATATATAATTTGATTTTATAAACTAGGGACCAAACAAAATTTAGATTTGAATTTTCGAAAAGTTTTTATTTTAATTAAGCATGCTAATTTAAATCAAATTTAAAAAACAATCACATCACATCATATGTGCAAAAATTCCAAATTGACAGATTTATAATATTCCATGCAAGCTAAATATTTGAAATTAAAGAGATTAATTTAACATTTAAATTAACTATCTTTAACATCTCTTAATCCAACAATTAGATTAATAAACTAATTAACAATATTTATTAAAAAATCTCCAGATTAAATAAATTAATTTACTGGTTTTTAACAACTATAAAACAGAACTTAATTTAATTATAAAATATCATTTCAAACTAAATTAAATTCTGTAATTAAAAAGGCCAGCAAATATGGGAAATATGGGAAATAAGGGGGTTAATGGGCCAGTCAATGGGGTTGTCAAACGGGCCTGGCAGACTAGGCCCGGTCCAGCCCTTGGGCCGAGCCCAGCCGGCGCCTGGCTCGAGCCCAGACCCTCCCCAAGGGGCGGGCCTGGCCCAGGTCGGGAGTCGGGCTGGCTCGGGCCCAGGGCCTGGCCCGGCCCAGTAGCCAGCCCCGCCCCCTCACCCGACGCAGCTAGGGTTTGCTGCGTTGCAGGGTGAGAAGGGGGGGCAGCGCCCCGCCATCGGCGGCCTGCCCCGTAGGCGCCAGTCGGCGAGGACTTGCCCCGCGGGAGGTCGCCCGGCGGCCAAGGGCTCCAGGACAGCACTGGTAACCCCCTGGTTGCCGACGGTCTCCCCCAACCCCCCGCCCCCTAGCCGGTTTTCTGCAAACCCGAGCGCACCCCACCCTCCAACATGTAGGAAGATGGAGAAAGAGAAGGATCCGGCCTATCGCCTTCTTCGGTGCCGGCCAGCGACACCCCGGGGAGGATCAAAAGGCCCGGTGAGCATTCCCCAACCTTTAGGGTGCCCGTGAAGACGTTGATTCATACTCTTTCTTCGTCAGAGGAAGAACACAAAACGTACACAGACAAAATCCGATTTTAATATACTAAATTACTATTAATTAACCGTGTTCATCTAATGAACATGACTCATGCAATTAAAATCAAAATGTTGCATGGAATAAATTATAAAAATGTCAATCCGGAGACCGAAACGGCGAAGAACACAGTGGAACCTGGCTCTGATACCATTGTTGGGTTTCACTGTGTCAAATCCGAAGGAAACGCAACGGAAAATAAAATCGGATCCGTGTCGTTTCGGATACAAAAATAAAATAGTAAAATCATATTTTACCTTATGCAGACTCGAATCTACATTCGTTCGGTTCCATCGGTGTGATGCCGCAAGGCGCGCAGGTGCCCAGCGTCTAGCGGTATCCATGCGATCTTCTTCTCAATGGATCGTCCTTGCTTCCTCGCTCGGTACAGCGTCCGTAGATCCTATCTAGCTACGCGTAATCCTACGCGACATACCGATTCAAAATTCCCGTCGGATGATAAGCAGAGCAGGCGGGAGACGGAGCTGAGCCTCTGGAGGGCTGGCCTACGAAGGGGGGGCGCCCAAGAGAGAGAGAGGAGAGAGAGTGGGGCGGCGACTATGTCAGGGTTGCTAGCCCCCGAGCTAGACGTGATATTTTTATAATAAGTAGTTTTGCAGTTTTTCAGGAAAACTCACACTTATCCGAAACCCCATCAAAATATCCATCGACTTGAAAACTATTTGCATATGACCCTCTAGAACTAAATACTAGTCCAGTTAATGGCCCATTAAGTCTAGTAACTCCTTACGGACTTACTGAATTAATTAATATCCTTATACTAATTAATCAGCCGAATTTAATGTCCCACAATAAATTCAGACGGACTTCCGATCACGTTGGGTGCCGAGCAACACCGCGTGATCCCGGAAGCCATTGGGGTTTATGCAACCCACTATGGAAACTTTTCCGTCATCGATTACCGTGCAGATATAATCCTTCATCCGTGCAATGTTTTCAAGTCGACCTAAGGTATGATTTACTGTTAAACTATAACCAGTCGATTCACTTGAATCAGATACCGCTAATCTATATCAAATAACTCTTTATCTGATACAGAGTCCATCCTGGCCAAGGACTTAAGCGCATCATTTATGGAACATTCTCTCTCCTATTACCAAAAGCAGATGATCTCGTATTAATCACACAATTACCTTCGAGAGCATCTCTCTGAACTCGATCACTTGACTTATAGATAACCCATGGTTAAGGTTTCGTTAATCAAGGTCAAAGTTTAGCGACCTACCAATAAGGTATCCTTAGTGTCTTAGGTTCAAGGACCATCCACGCAACCGTGACAAAAGAATCGAGTTAGTTATATAAGTTGAAGGATCAGTCACCCTCATTATATGAGCTGAAGAAACCTGTACTAGTCTATCCGGATGTTTGATGTCCTTCTCCAACATCCTCCGACTATGAACAATTAAGAACATGTGTTTATAAGTCTTCAGTCCCGTAATAATGATCTCATCATAATCTGAAGACCATTGCACATGTTCATGGATTTTATCGTGATACGACAAACAAAGATTGAATTAATTACACAATGAAATTATGCCATTATATTAATAATCTGAATAGTACATAGTATCGGATTAGCTTATAAGCCACCTAATACTAACACCCTCTCCCCCTATCGGTCCCTTATTAGACCTCTATTGGTGGGGGTTAAAAAAAAGGAAACACGAGAAAAAAGAAAAAAAAAGGGAAAGATAGAGAGAAAGGAAAGGGAAAAAAAGGAAAGAAGCAAAGAAAAAATAAAAAAAGTTCGCTGCCTCTCGCCCCCCACCCCCACACACACCGTTGGGGGGGGGGGGGGGGGGGGGGGGGTTGCCACCGATGCCCCCTTTCCTCTCATCTATATCCTCTCTCATCCTCCCTTCCATATCTACCCTTTCTCTCTCTCTCTCTCTCTCTCTCTCTCTCTCTCTCTCTATATATATATATATATATATATATATATATATATATATTCCCTATCTCTCTCCATCTCTTCCAAAACCGCACCTCCCACTTGCTTTTTTTTTTTTGCTGATGTGGCACCGGTGGGGGGGGCACCGGTCACCGCACCCCCCACCGATGGCCACCATTTGGCCTATAAAAAGGCCTTCAAGCCTCCAAAGGACACACACAAGCACACAAAAAAAAAGGAAAAAGGGAAGCCTCTACTGGGATTTTCTGGAAAAAAAGAAAAGAACAAAAATGGAACTTTCTGATATTTTCTGTGCGTGGGTAAGGATCTACTTTTTTTTTATGATCTTATCATTAATGTACATATGGTTCATTCATATTGGTTGAATGGCCAAGGTTTCCAATTAATTAATCATGTATGGTTCGCTCATATTGGTTGAATGGCCAAAGTTTTATTTAATTAATAATACATAGTTCATTCATATTAGTTGAATGGCCAAAATTTTATTTATAATGTATGGTTCATTCATATTGGTTGAATGACCATAATCTTAATCAATTAATTATGTGGTTCTTTCATATTAGTGGATTGACCATTGTGTTTATGGTTCACTCTTATTAGTAGAGTGACCAATAATCATGATTTTTGCTTTATTCCTATTGGTGGAGTGGCCATTAATTTTTGTGGTTCTTTCTTATTGGTGAACCGGCCTTGAAGTTGTAGTTCACTCTTATTGGTAGAGTGACAATGAATCATGGTTCTTGGTTCATTCCTATTGGTGGAGTGGCCGTTAACTTTTGTGGTTCCTTCCTAATGGTGGATTGACCATTATGTGTGCGGTTCACTCTTATTGGTAGAGTGAGCAATAATCTTTTTCTTTAGTCCTTTGCTATTTGGTGGATTAGCCATGAAGTTGTGGTTCACTCTTATTGGTAGAGTGACCAATATTCAATTTTCTTGGTTTATTCCTATTGATGGAATAGCCATTAAGTTACTTACTTATTTCCTAATAGTAGATTGACCATGAAGTTGTGGTTTACTCTTATTAGCAGAATGATCAAATTTTAAATGATTCATTCCTATCGATAGAATGGTCAAAAGAGATGTATTGTAATAAAGTATATTCAAATAAAGTTGATGTATGTTCAATTATGCTTGTCTAATGCATGTTTACTTTCATTGAATGTATGGTCAAATGATAAACGTATTGACTCAGCCATATACGTCTACAAATAAGTGGATGTGGGCTCCTTCATGTCGATTGGAAGATCATTAAAGAACATCCATAAGTAGATGGTGGCCTTCATGCCCCATTAATTGAGGATGTCCTTAATATCTTTTATTCTCCTAAATGAACCTAAGAAGAGGGAATATATTGTCCAAAGATTACATGTCCTTTAAGGAATACTTAAAAGATATCTTTGAGTCATTTGATATCCTTAAAGAGGTTTTAATGAAGATTAAGTCCAAAAGACTTATCTTCTTAGCACCATTTGAAGGCCATGAGTTCTCATGTCCTTATGTGAACTTAAAATCTATTAAGTATCCTTTAAGGACCCTGGTGGAATTCCTAAACAAAAAGAATACACCTTGCATGCATGGCATTAAAGCAATTGATTTGTCTTATTTTTGAACCTTAATGGACGGTTAATCAAGGGTTGTCAATCAATGATTGGTATAATTAACACTAACCAAGGTCAGTGGGTAGGGTCAAGCACATGGATCTATACTTGATCCAAAATCTTAGATTTGAGGACTAACCCCAAGTTCTCAAAGTCTACATTAAAAAGGAAAAGAGAAGACTATATTTTCAAAACTTCAAGAATTCTCTTTTTAAAATGCCAAAATTCTTTTTTAAATAAAACTCTTTTTCAAAAAATGGAAAAAATGAAATCTCACAGTGACCTTCCTAGAAAGTTTACCAACTAGCACAGTTATTGGGCCAATTAGCTGATTGGGTCGTTACAAATGGTATTAGAGCAGTCCTCCTCATAGTGTGAGGGCCACATTAAGACCTACTATGCATCTCAGGACTTGATTACCCTTAATACGGCAAGGGAGTATAACCCTATAGATAGTGGCAGTAATGTAATGGGCTTAAAAGCGTCCGAAAACCTACATCACTTGGAGGTGACTAGATTCTGGACTATGTATAATATGGTCCTGACAAGAACGTCAGGCTTCTAAGGGTAAGGATGGCAGTACCGGTACCGGTACCGGTATCGGTGGGTACCGGTACCGGTACGTACCGGCCGGTACCGGCCCAGTACCGGTCGATACCCAGGGTACCGGTGCCGGTCGATACCGGTACGTACCGGTATCGACCGGTACTACCAACCATGTCTAAGGGGAGTAGATTGTAACACCCTATATAATAATATGTTAAATAGACTAACTCAGCAGACTACTAACAATACCGACTAGCCATTTTTCGAAGCTCGAGTTGAAAAGAACTTTGAAATTAAGCGTGCTCGGTTGGAAAAAGTCTCACGATAGGTGACCTTCTTGATAAGTCTACCGACTAGTACAGTTATTGGGCCAATTAGTTGATTGGGTCGTTACATACAAACACACTCTCTCTCTCTCTCTCTCTAAGCTCTCATTTTCTCTCCACTTACTCTCTAAAACTCTCATTGGTGTAATTGAGCTTCGGGGGGTTGCATTCTACAACAATTTGTGGCATTGGGCGGCATCTCCATACTTTTTTTCTCTTTCTAACTCTCTCTAAAACTCTCCCTCTTTTTTGCCCTTTCTAACGGCCTCTCTAAAATTCTCCTCTTTCAAGTTTCTAGCTCTCATTATTTTTATATTCTATTTTTATATTTTTAGTTTCATATGTCATTTTTTCTTTCTCTCTCTTGCTCTCTCTATTTTTGTCTCATTTTTTATACTTTTACCTTAATCTCTTATTTTCTTTTTTAAGATGTCTACATAAGGGCAAAATGAGGCAAAATTCATCACTTCTCGTGGCGACCTAGGATGGAACATTGCATCGTTGTGGACATGCAATAACGGAAGGTAAGGTGTAACTATTACAACTGGATAATTTCAAGTGGAGTATTCCATCTAAAGCAACACTTGGCGGGCATCAAAGGGGAGGTAAAAGCTTGCTCTAATGCACCTCTAGCGGTCAATAATCAATTCCAGAACTACCTACGGCAGTGGGATGATGAAAGAGGAGTAACCTCTGTTAAGGGGTTGGATTATGGAAGAGATGACATGTCCTTTTGTCACTAGAGTCCATATATACCGTCCGAGAGAAGAACCCTCCAAAGTTATCATTATTCGACACAAATTATTCATCAATGTGTGCTATCCACGTACTAATTCATAAACTTTGGTGATACTTCCAAGCACAGATATGGAAGTGTGACAAAGGAATGTAAAAGTTACAAGGCTTCAATAGTCTACTATAATTATATTGATTGTTGTGGCATATCATTGGCAGTGATGGAGAGTCATGCCTTCTTAGGACTTAGGAGCCAATCACATCGCCATGGAGAGACATTTGCTCGCCATGGATCACCATAGAGCCAATCCGATCCAATCTGATTGCCATCTTATTGTTGTGGAGAGCTCCAAACGCCATGGATTAGAGAGAGAGAGAGAGAGAGAGAGAGAGAGCATAGAGAGAGAGGAGGAGGAGAAGGGAGAGAGCTTAGACTTAGAGGGGGGGAGAGAGGGGGGGAGCTTGGATGGGAGTGGAGAGTGGCTTTGGGGGGTTTATATAGACCTCCAACCCCTCAACGCCCAAACTAGCCGTTGGGAATGAAACTAGCCGTTGGGGAAAGGTACGGTCCGACCCAGCCTATCTTGGCCAAGGATTGGCCAATCTGACCGATCCAGCCGATCCTTGGCTAGGTTCAGTGGATCGGGACATGGGATCAAATTGGTTCGGGCTAAAACCCCTCAATGCCCAAACTAGCCGTTGGGAATGAAACTAGCCGTTGGGGAAAGGAACAGTCCGACCCAGCCTACCTTGGCCAAGGATTGGCCAATCTGCACCGATCCTGCTCTCCGTGGTTGATATATGGAGGTAGCTAAACACTACCTCCACCACTTCTATTGGCATGAATAGAATGAGGTAGACGTTAGCCAGTGTGGCTGGCATCATATCCCCCATGATTGTGTTGGAGAGGCAGGAACACACTTACGCTCATGTAGGAGTCGACAAAGCAAAAGATTTGTATTTCATCTCTGCTCCGAATATTGATGACTAATCCACAAGACCATGCAATAAATAAGGTAGAGGAAAGTTGAACAATTAAACAAATGCATGGAAAATGCTTGCCTGCATTCATTTCCTTGATAAAGGCTAATGAAAAGAAGTGCAAAGCGCAAATCATGCATCACATCCATTGTAGGGTCCAGATCATACTTTCTCAACTTTCGCCCGAGTAAAATTGTTCAGTATTATAAGGCACAAAAAGGAATATTGTTTCCAGAGCAATAGCTGCAAATAATGCTTGATTAAATGAATGACTAGAAAATAACTTGACTTTGTAGATACAATCATGGAAAACAAAATTTCCCAATGCTTTAAGAGTAGCAAGTATGAGATTCAAAATTCTCTTTAGATTAATAATTTTGACCTGAATAGGTGGTTTAATGTAGACTAAGGTAGTATTTGATAACTCTGAAATAGGCTCTAATATCTTAAGCAGTCAGACCTTGCTTGTTTATACGGGTTTGATAAAATAACAAACTTTGCCTCTTAATTACCACTAACTGGTAGTTTTTTTTTCTGACAATGGATGGTACCACTAACCGGGTAGTTACTACTCTTCATAGTTAAGCTAATTAACCTCAGCTTAAAATTCAATCAACTTAGAAAGATTGGATGCATCTGGAGCTTATGGACTCCTCCCCCAACAGTCTCTTCCCTCCCAGTCGAGCTTCACCATGAAGAGGTCCCACTTGTTGCAGCCATTGCGCAAAGGGCTGCCATCTCTGATATTTTGGAGGCATCAAAGAAGGGAAGGTGATCTCACAGAGAATGGGGAAACCAGGAGAACAACCGCAGGCCATTTCCCAGTGCTCTCTCAGCCTTGCCACACTCTGTTAGCAGTGATGATGCAGAAGACTGCTGCATGCTGAAAGCGGTGGCTGCCACAGCTGTTGGATGTGCAGAAATGACGGCAGAGGCCTCTCCGATTATGACAGGCCCCACATATGGTTGTTGTACACTCTTCTCATTGCATATAATCGGGGAAAAAAAGAGAAAATTGACTCAATCTAACTGATGATGGGAGGAAAGCGAAGGGATCCCAAGGTCGAAGAAACTGAAGATAGGATGGGGAATGGTATGGGGGACAAGATGGAGAGGTGGAAGAGATCAATGTCAATTTTCTTGCACGTGTTGAACAGGTGATGAGGGATGGATTAGTAATGTGCATGTTTGTCTATGTATTATGATGTACTTTTTACAATGTTTAGAAGTTAACATGATCAGATCCATTTTCAAAATTTTCATTTCTTATATTATGTACTTCATTCTAACCCACTGATATATGTATATTATTCAACTTTGATCTCATATTGGTTTGTACCAAGGTTCGCCGTATCTCGTATCCGGATCGGATCGGGTTCTTGCATATACGAGTCAGATACAATTTGGCTCGGACGACTCGGGCCGACTCGTACGAGTCGGTCCGGTTCAGGCCGGTTCAGTTTTTTTTTGTTTTTTTGAAGAGAAATCTTCAGTTTATTGACATAAATATATAATTTTATAAATTTTAGTAGATATTTTTATTACGGTAAATGATTATGAGTTACATTTAATAAGAAACCATCAATTTCATACATTTAATTATGTAAAAAATATACCATAGATCCCTAGTATATTAATTAAGAAGAATTGAATACAAGAAATATCAATTTGCAAAAGAAAGTGACACACCAAATCTCATAGAATGATGAAATATAAAATTTCAAACATGAACACTGAAAACTTATATGTTTTTTAGACATGATATTATATATGACAATATGACATATGCAGTAGCAGCAATACATGAGTCATAAAATCACTCAATCATCCTCATCAAAATCATTAGAAAAAGCTAAAGATCTCTCATCCTCTCCGCCAAAGTCTAACTCAATCTGAATAGGAGGTGGGACATGTGGCCGTCTCTGAATACATCTAACCATCTGAACAAATGATGGTGTGTAAATAACAATAGATGGAACATGAAACTCTAAAAAAAATGCTCTCACAGCATCCACGATCTCTGCTCTAGATCCTCCAGTAGATATAGATGACGATAGACGAGTCAACGATGTAAGCGGCTTGGCTGTCGAGTGTCTACGTCCTCTGCTAGATGATGACTCCTCTTGCCTCAAAAATTACTAGAACTGTACACAAACATCACGAGGGACTGAAATAAAAAGGACATGGGAGACTATGTCTGCGTATCCTCGCAATATGCTCCGAGAAACGATGGATCCCGCTAATAAGGTGTCCACAGTAAAGATAATGGATCCGTCGATCTTCTATGACTGTGTACCTGTGGTCTCATGCTGGATGACGTCGCTCACGTGGCATCTGCAAAAGAAGAATTGAAAGAATAATTTAAGAACATGATCTTCATTTGAGATTTTAAACTATTGAACCAAATTAAATTATTAAAATAAGACAAATACATTAAGACTTAAGGGTTTAAAATCAAGCAAAAGTAAAGAATGAAATATCAATAATGGTGTCCACAGTAAAGACAATGGATCCGTTGATCTTCTATGACTGTGTACCTGTGGTCTCATGCTAGATGACATCGCTCACGTGGCATCTGCAAAAGAAGAATTGAAAGAATAATTTAAGAACATGATCTTCATTTGAGATTTTGAACTATTGAACCATATTATATTATTAAAATGAGATAAACACATTAAGACTTAAGGGTTTAAAATCAAGCAAAAGTAAAGAATGAAATATCAATGATGGCCCCATATGGATATTGTGAAGACATGGCATAACTATAAGTCCCCGTCAAAGCATCTCCTAGTAACTGAACCTGATAGTTGAACACCACATAATCCTGATATTGGCTCCAAGTCATATAGGAGCTATATCTTTGATGAAACTTTACTGAGTACTGCTGATATGCCACATCATTCGGTCTGTATATGATTGGCCATGGTACTGCAGGAACATAAGGTACACCTTCACCATAACTGTGACCACTATACAGATATGCACCTGAAGTAAAATATCCATATGGTTGATGGTATCCTGAGACCGAATGATTACCACTGTAAGACGATGTACTCTCATATCCTATCTGTGGCCGCCGCTGAGAGTTGGATGCATCAGAACTATAATGTCCCACACCTGAGCTTCTCTCATCTTGTGTACTCAACCCATCAAGCTCTCTCATGATGCAGTGCAACCCATACTCATACATGATCATGTCAGGGTCAGGATTATAAAAATGCTCATCATCTGAGGATGAGTCAGTGCGCATCTGATCTGGTATGTCTGCCTGTTGTTCCCTCTGACGATACAGAACCTTATCAGAGCACGAGGTAGTACCTCTACAGCTTCATCTGGCCCACGAGCTCTATGGTCGGTATCCAGAGTAGCGTACGTGAAGTCCTGCTCCCTAGTATAAAAGACCCTACCTCCCCTACCCCCACTACCATGGCTACCACCAGATCCACCCCCACTAGTATGGCTACCACCAGCTCCACCACCACCATGAACAACACCCTAACCACCATCCCCACCACTCCCTACGCCACCATTATCTCTATCATCTCCAGCTGATGAACAAGATCCACTCTCTGAAACTCGAGTATTAGAAGGAGATGGTGTCTTATCTTGAGTATTAGGATCCAAGGTTTCTAAGTCTACAATGTCAAGTGGATCATCCTTCTTCTTCTTGCCCTTTTTAGATCTTGTTAACACCTTTGACATATGGGACTTCATGCCACTTCATCCTTTCTTACCCTTTGAAGTTACTTCTTTGCTGCCTGCTTGCTTCTGCACTACACTAACTGGGAGACGTGCTGGAGGGCATGCAGTGAAATGACGTGAACTCTAACTAGAAAGTTGTCCCTATGCAGGTCCACTCTGTGCAGGCTGAGATTTGGATGGATGCCGAGGTGCTAGTGAAGCTGGAGGACGCTAAGGTGCATGTGCAGCTGGAGGACGCTGAGGTGCAGGACCCGGCATTAGTCGCTCCTACTGTGCTAAGTCATCCCGAGGTACTGTGATTCTGCCCTTTGTGACCAACTGATCATCATCATCATTATCGTCATCATCCTCCTCTAAGTCAACCTCCTGATCATGACCTTCTGCATGTTCCTGATCATAACCTGAACCAGCAATATGTTCATCATCTTGTTCTCCACCTCCTCCTCCTGCTGCTGATATTTCCGCTGCCAAGAAGGTGTTTGGACGAGGGCCCTCATCAGGATCTACTGTCTCATCGAGTTATGGCTCCCCACGATCTGTTGTTCTAGCAACCCAAGCAACCATAGGATCCTCATCATCTCGAAGGTAATTACGATCAGTAGGATCATAATCACCCTCTCCCTTCTTTGCATCATGTTGCAAATGTTTAATCCTCAACCTTATATTGTAGTGGACATACACAAGCTTGTCCAAACGGATATGTGACAATCGATTCACACATCAGGGTAACCCCATATTTCTTCCACTTTTTCTTGAAAGAACCAATGTACTGCTTGAGCTCCTTTACCTCATCATCAAGATATTTTCCTACCAGTTCTTTTGGAGTGGGGGGTTTAACATGTAACCCTTGAGCTTATACTTCATGGATCATACTACAATAGTAAGGGTTGTTTGTTGCATTGAAGGAGATGCCTGCATGATGTCAAAATTTTGCCACAGCCCTTCCCAATATGTATCTTGGACTACTCTTCTTATTGTAGCTATCATCAACCCTTGTCTGTTTCCCATGCTCCCTAGGAAACATATAAGGGTCAACCTCCTCAACATAAGTGCTTGATTTGTGCTTCTGAGGCCGAGTTGTAGGTGTTGGTCCAGTAGTAAAATAAGAGGATACACTCCTCCTAGGTTGAGCATGCCCCCTAGAAGAACTCCCACCAGCACCTGATGATCCACCAACATCCTGCTGAGCTCTTATAAATTCTCTCTCCCGATGGTCATGCCTACTGAGCTCCAACACTCGCCGAGTACGTGGAGAAGGAGGCTTACGTCCATGTACCTCCTGAACATCATCATCGCCATCAGACTCAGTCCAGCCTCCTTCATCATTATCCCCTCCACCTGCAACTCCATAGATCATGAGTTCTTCCCTCTCTTTGTCTGCAACCTTCTTTAAGCGCACTTCCTTCAAACTTTTCAAGTGTTGAGCCATCTACATCCTGACCTCCCCATGAACATTTTTACAACCAACCACTTCATTATACCCAACAGTTTTGCCTCCTGCAAGATGCATCTTCAATCGAGAAACACCACCGCCCTATCTTATAAACTAACAGTAATTGCACTTGAACTTGTGCCTACTGCCATCAACCATGCTCCCATGCTGCCATCCGATGTCTCCGGACTCTCGACGAGGGGGTGGGGCGGCCATCTAATGACAACAAAGAAAAGAGAAATAAGAACAAACAAATACATTAAACAACAAGTAAGAATAGTATAAAAGCATAAGTTAAAGTGTATTAAATAAATATTAAATATTATATTACGAAAATAAATAAATCATTAATATATACTTAACAAATTACATAAATTGCAAATATTGATTGAACATATTTATAAAAGCATAACTTAAAGTGTATGAAGAACATAAATATAAGTTGTGGGCATGTCCAAAATTTATATACAAGTATCACATTTAAACATTATTAAGTAATTAAATATAATTACTTAAAAATATAGAGTAGACAATTTGCTAATCATTTTTTACTTCTAGAATATAGAGTAGACAATTTATAAATTAATTTATATTTTAAATTTTATTTCATATTTTAATAATCACATTAATACATTAATCTTTATAACTTAACATTTTGAGTGAAATTTTAAGCAAACATGTGAAACTCATAGATCTATGCCCCACTATCACATAAATATATCATTTATTTATTTTTTTGATTTTTTTATATTTTTTTATTATTTAATAAAAATCTTCCTCAAATTTGAACAATAGATTTTTTTCATGTCAAATTTACAAAGAGACAATAGATCTACCTCTTCTTCATCTCTTAATACCCTAAATAACATCAAACAACAAGAAAAAAAGATGGAAAAAAAAAAACTTAGGGTTCGGATGCTTACCTTCTTGAAACCGGATGAAAACGTTCAAAAAAGATAGAAAACCCCTTTCATTTCCAACAAAATCAACTTCAAACCTTCAAAAATGCTTGGATCTCCCAAAAACACCAAGAGAAATGGAAGCAAGAAGATGGGGGAAGGGTTTGGAAGGGTGCGGCTCCTACGTCTGGTGCATTTCTGTCCGAACAGAAACGCTGCAGACAGTTTTAGGGGTTTTAAGCCCCGCATCGTATCGGATCACAGAGTCTCGGGCCGTATCGGGCCAGATTTGAGCGACTCGACTTGTATCGGGCCAGATTGCATCGGTTCATTGTGAGACGGTGCGATACGGCTCGATACAAGCCGAGTCAATGCGAGCCGGTGGCGATTCAAAGCAACTCAGGCGAGCCGACCATGCCAGCGCATCAGGTCCGCCCAGATCTGAGTTGACTAGTACGATTCAGCACGATTCGATACGATACGGCTAACCTTGGTTTGTACACAAGCTATTAGCAATCCTTCACCATATGTTTTCTTTCTTAACGTTGTTAATTTTGATCTCAAATTTATTTTCCATAACTTATTTTTGAAATATGTATTTACTTTAGATATGTATATCGACATTTTATAATTATACTCATTTTATTTTTATTATTAATTTTATTTTACACGCAATATAGATAGAATAGTAAACATGTCATCTACTCATATGTCATATTACAATTACCAAACAGTGTGCTTCATTTAGAGTTTAGGACTTCTTTGTTAGCGATTCAGGTTTAAGATGTAAATCTCATATCCTACATTTAAGACTTCAGCATTATCAAACGCAACCTAAGTGACCAACTCCACTAGATTATTATGAACAAAAATTAGAGTTCATAGATGTTTGAACTTGACCTTAAGACACAAGCAAGCAAGCAATAAAATGCCATAGAAATCCGATTGTCATCATTTTGCGAAATTGCATATATCTATAAACATGCTTGACAAATGAACTATCATCAATCCCAATATCCCTAAAAAGAGGACAATTGCACACAGCCTTACCCTTGGTTTTTTTTGCAAAGAGGCCGTTTCTAGATCTGAACCCATGACCTTTAGGTCACAATGGAGAAGCCTTACCATCACAACAAGGTCCCCTCAATGCCAGCGTCCCTCGAATGGGCAAAATTATGCATGCATTCATTACAAATGCATATAGTATTTGAGTTACGTTTATATGTTGTATCAACAAAGACGAAGTTAAGGCAAAATTACTAATAAAATTAGAAAAAAAAAGTTTAAATTTTGTATGGGGAATTACCATTAAAGTTGTTATAGATAAGTTTTTTTTTTTTTTTTTGATAACCCGGAACACAGTGCAGTGGTGGGAGGCTCATGCAGAGCACCGACTGACCCATGATCGAATCTCACCAGGCCACAAACCTTTTTGCCTGTTCAACCAAAGACGCTAATAAAACCGGGGATGTACAGCCAGGGCTGAGAGACTGTACACCAGGTTTATTTCACCCACCCACAGGGATCGATCTAGAGACTTCTCGGTTCTTTGCCTTGTTATTGATAAGGTTTTCAGTATATAACCCCTATAGAATGCATATATGCAAAAGACCACTAGATGTTTTAGTATATGAAGAGAAACCTAACTATTTATACCAGAAAAAGAGGAACAGAGACCGCAGTACTATCTGTGCTTCCTGTGGACTGGAAGATGAAGACCTTGTTCATTTATTCATTAATTGCCACCTTAGAAGAGAGGTTTGGAGGATCCTGGGTAGTCCTGCAAACTTTTTCTAATTTTAAGTCTCCTGGAGAGACATGGTCTTCTTTCAAAAAACAAAGATTGAACGTAGGGGAAAGGAACTAGAAGACAGCCCATGCTGCTCATGCCACACGATGTATGCTGGAATTTATGGAAGGAATATAAGGCAGCCATATTCTGGGGAAGTAGACCATGTCTTGAGAAGATTTGTATTATGGCTGTGATGTTCCTTTACAACTGGAGTTGCTATATCTTGAAAATATCCTTTGAAGAGTGAAGGAACTCAACATGACCCCCTCCCAATCTCTGTGTAGCTAATTCTTTTATCCGAAGAGAAATAGGTATGTATAATCTAATTTAAATATTAGTTGGTTTGATTCATGTCATTACATTAAATCAGATAGATACATCTGGGAGTGTGATTAGATAAGTTAGATTTTCAACCCTTAATCGATTTGCTCTTCCTCTCAATCACTAAATCGCATAACCATTCATTTCAATAGATTAAGTGCTATTATATCGATTAAGTTATCAGCTACATCAATTTGTTGCTCCATATTAGTTGTTCATTTGATCGCTGTTCAGCTAATCAATTACTCCTTTTACATTGATTACCGTGCGACTAATCAACTTCCTTCAATTAGAAAATCCACTTCGATTAACTAGGTCACTTCGACTACTTGATCTTACTTTGATTATATTACCCTACTTCGACTACTTTCCTACTCAGTTGCTTCTACTCGACTTGGCAACTTACTTGATTGACTCTTCCAGTTAATCAACATCCTAGTCTGTCAAACTAACCTTTTGACTGACCCAATATATAAAATTGTCTTCTTTCTCTTCACCTAAATAAATTGATTTCTCTCTCTCCAACTTTAAACTCTTTCACTCCTGCTGCTTCTGGGCAACTATTGAGCTCCTGCTCACTCTACCTCGTGCAATCTCTCTCTCCAAATGTAGAACTTTTCTTTGATTCTTGACCTCCTCTACCTTTGCCCTCATGTGGTTCAATCGATTGATTCCATTTTTTGGTGGTTTGGTACTTTATTTATTCTTCCAGACCCGTAGATCTAGAACCACCACCGCAGAGATGGCACACACAATAGCACCAATAGCTTTGGGGTCAAAAATAAGCTATTTCCTGACTGATGCAGAATATGAGAAGTGTAAAGACATGAATGTTTATTATTATGACTGCAAAACTGTGGACTTTGACGAGCTCAGAAGTAAAGGTTTGGATTTGGTAGAACAGTATCTAGAGAAGATGTCCTGGAAGAAGATTTGTGAAGTGAACGAGCCATTCTACAAAGACCTAGTCAAGGCTTTCTACATGACGATGGTTGCACATTCAGAAATTCATCTCACTGCTAGGGTCAAAGGGAAGAACATAGAGATCCAGCTAGAACTGTTGAAGACCCTATTTGGATGTGAAGACAAAGGCTACACACCAAATATGAAGGAGGACATGACCATTAAAGCAGAATGCATAGTGGGTCCTCAGTACACCTTAAAGAAAGGATGTATTGATGTAAATCAGCTTAGTGCAGAGAAAAAGATGTTGCACATCATTATAAGCCATATTTTGGTGAGCTGAGGAGGCAGTATTTCTTCAGTAACCAAGATCAATGCAGACATATTATATTGGATCCTCCAGAAGAAGGCAGTAAATCTGCCATCCTTTATTTTAAGAACTATAAAATCTATCGGAAACAATTTCTCATCCAAGAAGAAAGTATGGCTCCCATACAGCCACTTGTTCACGGTCATATTCAGACACTTTGTAGTTGATCTCTCTCAGGAGAACGAGTCACATCACATTCCCCACAACTCCAAGCTCCAGCCCGCTACCCCAGTTTATTTTTACAATAAACTTGGTGGTACAATCTTCTTCCAAAAAGGATAGAAAGAAGGAACAGCTACTCTCCTTTATTTGTGATCAAGGCAAGGACTGGGTGATCATCAGGCAGACTGCACAGTATCCCCTCTGCTGAGTCATATTTGTACATATTCTTGCCACATCTCTGTATGAGAGGGTTTTTTTCAAAACTTCCTTTTGGACTGTGCCTTTCGTATATGAGGTGTTATTTTTAGAGTGACCAATGGTGTCTGGGGATGTTTTGGGGGGCATATGATTTTCTTTTCACATACAACCTCTTTCCTTTTCAAATAAAGAAGATGTGGTACTATCCACTCCCCCCCACCCCAAAAAAAAAAAAAAAAAAAAAAACCTCAATTTTGGGACACTGTTAAACATTTATAATTTTCAACAAGGAAGAAAGCAAAAATCTGATCTGTGCAATCTAGCATCCACCATTTTCTTGAACACAGATCTCACCACCATCTATCTAAAAAAAATAAAAAAATACATGTGCTGATGTACATCTGTAAATGAATCTGGGAAACAGACAGGCCCAAGTTGTACACACAAGAAAGCTTGCAAAAAGTGAGATGAATCACTCAACCTACTCAAAATGGATAGACTAGTCACCAACGTGCAGCCTAGAGGTATGCAACCCTCCTCATCAACACACAGTGGACACTATATCTATGGCTGAATGCATGTCCCCGATATACTATGTAGTGTTCACAGGATTCATCACATTGTACTGTCACCTGCTTAGTACCAATCTCTTTGTGAGCATCTGAACAAACTCTAATGGAGGCTGATTAACCAAGCAACTCCTAGTCCTCAAGTAAATGACTTTGTCATTGTTAAATGAGACAAACAATTTAAGACACTGTCATAACTAGTGTATTTTCCCTTAGAAGCAGTGAAGCATGATTTCTGGATATTAGCATGTTGGTGATGGTGTGGAAGCTTGAATGATCTGCCAAATGGCATTGTCCTGTGTGTTGGACCATCATAATATCGAGCAAACAGGCTTGTAAATACAATAAAGGCTTTTACTTCAATTGCCACTTGGTGTCTCAGACAGGTCACGACAAGAGAGTTTCTTGTGCTCCTCCACACTATGTTTATCTGTAGATATTTCAGCTTGTTTCATAGAATCCATATGTAATCTATGCCCAGAAGACATACCTTCCAAGCATAGAGGCAAGAATAAAGGGAATAAGTGACTTTGCTAGGGATAATTATGAAGATATATAAGCATAGATCATATAGCTCTCAAGAAGATACTGGATTTAAGCATTGTTAATATCAGCACTGTGTGGTTAGAATAAGCCCTTTCCTATGAACAAAGAGAAGCAACAGAAAATGGTCATGTTTGACCAGCAAACAGATGACAGAATTATATGACCAGTTTACCATATTTTCACTTGTTAAACAATGCCATAGAATTGTACGAAAGTCTAACATAATTTCAGTTGTTAGACAATGCAACACTATGGAACCTCACTGTGTATCATGAAATAAAAGACTCAACTGATTCCCACTTGGATCAGCCGATCTTGACTACCTGAACAACTCTAGTTTTAAGCCAGATTTTAAAACATCAAAACAAATGTAAAGGAGCAAAATAATACAGACTGTCAGAAGCAAATATACAAATGCAAACAAACGAGTTATACTGAATGAAACCAAATTTAGGATAAAAGATTTAATTTCTTGAAATCAAATAGAACTAGCAAAGAGGTTTCTCACTATTGTATCTTAAACTGCAAGTATATGGCCATCAAATCCAAAAGTATGTTTCCTAATTTTTGTATCAAGCATATCTTCCATACCACGTAAGCATCTCACTTCCACAGGGATTCCAGTCTGAGAATTTCTACTTTGCTCATTTGCAATTCTTGTACACCGGTATCTTTCTTCCAATTCTCCATTAAAAGCTATGCAAATGGAACATCCCCTGTTTCAGCAGTACAGGATTTCCATTATCATGTTGACAGTAATGAAGAGGTGTAGCAAATCAATTCCCAACTAGTTGAGAGAATGAAGTTTAAACCAACTGTGTCACATACCATAAACAGATCCTTCAATGTATATCTGCTGAATGGAATGGTGTGGCCTCTTCTGCAGCTAATTTTGATTATGGAACTTAGCAGAGTCCTCACCGTGAATAGTTTCAGGATAAATGTTCCATAAATTAGGTTTGGTAGTTGAAGATTGAGAGAAGTACTTGTGAATAGACAGCTTGATGAACAAAAAAATTAGCAATGCTTAGTTGTATAGAGACTACCCACAAGTGAGGAATACATAGTATCATCAGGTGTCACTCCTGCCTCTAACATCTCATCGTACAACCCAAATGCCTCCTCTGATCTCCCTTCTTTAGACAGTCCTGAGATCATTGCATTGTACGTGACCACATTAGCTGATATACCCCTATCAGTCATTTGCCTGAACAGCCTCATTCCATCGTCAAGTTTCCCAAACACACAATGCCCATGAATTAGTGAAGTATAGGTGTAAACATTTGCTAAAATCCCTTTTCCTTCCATCTCTTCTTGAAGCCGTAGAGCTTCCTTTATGTTACCTTTCTTGCTATGGCCATCAATCAATGCATTGTAACTAACAATGTTGGGATTTAGCCCCTTCTTCTCCATCTCTCGGAAGATCCGCCTCGCCTCCACAAGATCTCCTTCCTTGCAATGTATGTCAATGAGTGTAGTGAAGGTCACAGTATTAGGAGACACCCCTCTTTCCGCCATATGATATAGCAGCATCTTTGCTTCGTCCACCCTCTTTGAGTTGCACAATGCACAAGCAATTGTATTATATGCATAGACATCAAGCTTTAAGCCCTTTTTCTCAATAATATCCTGCAAATAAAGAACCTTGTCCACCATTCCTTTCTTGCAATATCCATCCATCAAGGTGTTGAATACCACTAGATTTGCATCAATCCCCTTGGTCTGCATTTCATTCACCAGCATCTCAGCTGCCTCCATCTGCCCCAGCTTGCAGAGCCCATTGATCAGTGCCCCGTAGGTATGAACATTGGGCACCAGCCTCTTCTCAACACACTCATCAAAAAGCGCAAATGCACGCTTCATACTTCCCAGCTTACAGTAGCCATCAATGATCGCTGTGTACAAATGTATATCGGCACCAACCCCTTTCTCATGCATCCCCTCAAATGCCTTCTCCGCATCTTCAGTCCTTCCCAAGTTTACGAACGCCTGTATAAGCAGCGTGTATGTTGCAGCATTGCGGGCGACACCGTTAGTGTCGGCCAAATTTAACACCTCAAAAGCCGAATCAACGTCTCCTTTGTCAACATAGGATTTGATCAGGGAATTATACGAGTAAATATTCGGTTCAATTCCTCTCTCAAGCATTTCATCAAACACTTCCCGCGCAAGTCCACGTTTCCCTCCCTTACACAACCCATCGACCACCATGGCCATGGCGTGGACCGAAAGTACAACGCGACCATCGGATTCGATCGCGCGGCGAAAGAACCTGAGGGCGAGGTCAGTCCGGCGGGCGCTCTTAAGGTCCCGGAGGTAAACATCGCACGACCGCTGGTCGAACCTCCCAAACTTGTCCACCGCGTACTCGAAGGCCTCGAAGGCCTGCTCGAACATGCCGGCGCCGGAGTAGACCCTGAAGAGCATGTCCAGGAATACCGTGGCGACACGAGCTTTTCCGCCGGAGGTGGCGTGGGCGGAGGAGGAGATGGACGAGACCGGCTGACCGGGGAGTTGGGAGACCATGGATTTGAGGAGCTGTCTTGCGCGGGAGAAGCTCCGGTTGCCGATGAGGGAGCAGATGAGGGCGAGGTTGGATCTGAGATGGGTGGTGGCGGGGTCGTCGGGGCTGACGGTGGTGGTGGAGGTGGCCTCGCTGCCTCCACCGTCGCCATCGCTGCTACGGGTAGCAGCGGGGGAGGAGCGATGCGGGAGCTGGGGAAGCGAATGGCGCCATGGTGCTGGTGCTGGCGCTGCGAAGACGGTGGACACGATCTCCTTGCGGTTGGGGAGGAGCGTTCGCGGTCTTGCCCTCGCCATGCAGAGGAGACGACGCGCGAGCAAATACTCTGGGGTGGGTGCAAACGAGCTTACGCTTGACCAGTAAATGGAATAAATGCAAATGAGTCTTCAAGCTTAATTTATTGATAAGAGTATATTTTCATCACAAATCTGTTTGACTCATTTCAATTCATGAATAAATTTTATTCAATATAAATTTAAAAATTATATCCAAATATTTTTATTTCATATTTTAAAATGTTAAATTTTCTATTTGATATTTTAAATAAAATCTTCTTAAATAATTTTATATTACTAAATCAAAAAATTATTATCCATTGATTGATACGTGGCAAGCTAACCAAGAAGCTAAAAGCGACATGGGGAGTTTGAGAGACAGAGTGGATGGACACGTAGGTGTTTTGAACTCTCTGGTATGTGGAGGAACTGAGGACACATGAGCGAGTGTTGGTTGATCCGCCAATGTGAGAGAGAGAGAGAGAGTATTTGGCACTGAAGAGTAAGCTTTGCTGGTCTTGAATAGGGGAGGACGAGCCTTAACAGGCTTTGGCCTAGTCCAGTCCTCAAAAGCTCTGTCCGAACTCAGTCAAAAACTCGATTTATACGGAGCTGGCCCGTCCGGGAGGTTTTTATTCGGTCTAGTTATGACTTGGGCCGACCTGGCATAGAAGTTTTTAAGTGTCTATTTTTTCTTTCTTATTCAAATAACCACTGTTACCTTTGAGCAAGAAAGGTCCTCACCTCTTTCATTGCCACTTTTTCTAAACACCTAGAAGAAGAGGATCTTGACTATATTGATGGCATTCTCTAGAATACGATTTGATTAAAATGTCATAAGTTTGAGAGGATTATTTTAACCGAATATATGATAACATCATTTAGAAAGCAACATTCAAGCACCAACCCACTAAAATTAGAACTTGTGAAAAAATCCGCTTTACACAATCAAATATCACATCTCATACATAATTCATATAACCTAAAATACATAATGTTGTTCACATATAGCCTTAAATCATCTGACATAAACCCACATGACCTATTTCATACAGCTTGTTTGAGATGAAATGACATTCATCTTACACATGACACAGCATTTACAATGCCAATTTAGATTTAAATATATGACTTTCTTTTATATGATCTTTTGCTTACAGTGCATGTAAGATTGATATGCCCTCATGTTATATTTATGTTATATTTTGAATTTGTGAAGTGTATCATACGATAAGTCATGTGTTAGAGTTTTGATGCCCACTAAGTTCATTGTACTCATAAACCCCACTGATAATTTTAGGGAAGTTGGGTAAGGACTTCAAGTAGGACAATATCTTGCTACTTTGGATAAGTACTTATAGGTGCTAAGATTTGGAGTTTAGTATTTGATTTTCAATTTTAATAAAAAATTTGAGAAACATGACGTATTTGATACTGTGAGAGTTGAGGAATGCTTATTATTTGATTAGTTTCATACTATATTTGAGGATTTTGGTATCGGTAATGTATTTGGACTTTGTTTACTATGTGGTAGTCATGACATTTATATTTAGTTGCCTTCTAGTTATCTTATCTCTCATATCTATTTATTACGTTTGGTTTTCTTTTTCTGGTACACACTCCGAGTATGATGTGAGTCCATGTCCAAAACCAAACTAGGGGGACACGATATAACACGGTATTGGAGCAATTATAAGAAATTGAGCATCCGTTGCCATCCAAACTTAAGTCAATTTCATATGATCTTTAGGAGTACGACAAGCTAGGCTAGTATGATCTTTGATTTGGAAGACTAACTAGGGTTATGTCCCTTTTCGATGTGTGGTTAGGAGGGATAGGTCAATTGTGACAATGAACTTGACAGTTGAGCTAGTAAGTACAAATGGGTTTCCTATACAAGGACACTTAGTTCAGGTTGATGCTTCTACTCCTGGATAAGGAGTGGTGCATGCAGCACATGGACCCATGACTTAGGGAGACTTTGAGGCTGTTGGGTTCTCGTGTTTCTCTGGATTGCTCAAGCAGTGGAAAATAAAAATAATTAAAACAACGATCCATTCCCATTTCAAATAAACCAAAATCGGAAATACGGTAATCGGACATTAACGCGCACAGATTCGAATCCGCGACTGATTGGCTCCATCGGTGTGACACCGCTAGCCGCGCAAGCACCAGGCCTCTAGCGAAGTTCATGCGATCCTCCTCGCGGTGAATATCCTCATAATTCCTCATTCCTCGCAGCCCACAAAGCCTCCGCCGTTTGCCGCAATGATCGCCGCAGCGCACGGACGATTTCCCGTTGGACGAGAGTTAGAGAAGCGGCAGAGCAGACCCGGAGAACGTGTCCCACCTAGGGTATCAGAGAGAGAGAGAGAGAGGAAGAGAGGAGGGGGCGGCCAGGGTTGAGCAGCAGCCTGGCCTGCTCAACCCGTTCGCTATCTTTTATATTAACCACACGGTTTTTCATAAAAACTCCCGATTTAATATAAAACCTACTTATTATCCATCGCCTTGAGAATCATTTGTGTGTGACCCTCTAAGCCTAATTACCAGTCCAGTTAATGGCCCATTAAGCCCAGTGACTCCTCAATGGCCTGATTAATCAATTAATAACTCATTATTAATTAATTAATCAATCGGGCCTCCGATCACGTTAGGTGCCAAGCAACACCACGTAAACCCGGAAGGTATCAAGGTTAAGTAACCCACTCTTGGAACCTTTCTGCCGATAGTTACCGTGTGGATATAATCCTTCATTCGTACAATGCTCTCGAGTCAACTTAGGATATGGTTTACCGTCAAACCCTAACCGGTCGACTCATTTGGATCGGATGCTGCCGTATAATATTGGAAAACTCATTTCCCAATATTATCGTCCACCCAGGTCAGGGACTTCCCCGCAAGTATCAAGAGCGAATGATTCCTTATTGACACTCAATTCCCTTCGACGGTATTCCATTGTACCCGATCCTTAGCTGTTTAGAATCTCGTGGATTAGGGGTATTCACGGTTTGGTTTGGTTTGGTTTGAGGAAGATATTTATGAAACCAGACCAAACCGAATTAAATCCCAAACCAAACCAAACTAAACCGTACAGATATCAAACCAAACCAAACCGAACCGAAATAATTTGGTTTGGTTCGGTTTGTAGTTCGGTTTGGGCTTCAAAGTGGGCCTCTATAGTTGCAGCTTCCTTTTAAGGATCCAAAGCCCACCGTTGGATCAGCTTCATCTAATAGCCTAGGTAAATTAATGAGAAGCCCACATTACCCTCTAGACCAATTGATATTTACTCAAACATGATAAAAAAACTCAGGTAATATATAATTTTTACATGCCCTTGATTGGAATTCGGTTTCCTCGGTTCGGTTCGGTTTATGGGGCCTCCAAATCGAACCAAACCGTTTTTTTCTGGATCGGTTCGGTTTTAACCCAAACCGAAAATTTTGAAATTTTGAACCGAACCGAACCAGTCGGTTGGGTTTGGTTTTTCGGGTTGGCCCAAACAGTGAACACCCCTATCGTGGATAGAGATTCATAAACTAAGGTCAAAGCACAAAAGTCCACTAATAAGGTGTCCTTGGTGTCTCAGGTCCGAGGACCATCTACACAACTGCGACATTAGAATCAAGCTGGTTGACAGTGAGGTACTATACTATCCAGCGATTCAGTCGGATCAGTTCAGTGAACTTATTCTCTAATGAGCACCTACAGATTCACCTTAGTATCTCCACACAAGTGACTATGAGATCAGTCACCCTCAACTTATGAGCGGGAGTAATCTGTACTAGTCTAATCGGATATCCGATGTCCTTCTCGGATATCCTCTGACTATGAACTATTAAGAATATGTGTGTTTAAGTGATTAGTCTCATTAGCATGATCTCATCATAATCTGATCACTATCAAACATATTCACGGACTTCATTATGAGACGAGAACAATACGAATTACACATAATGAATATTATGCCATTTATATTAATAAACGAATGAGGTTTACATAGTCAGATTGGCTTGTAGACCACCTAAGACTAACAATCTCTCACTTGGACTAAAGCCAATCACCTTTATGTACTAATCCAATAGACTCTAGGTGACGCTCAAACACATTTTGAGACAGTGGCTTCATCAGTGGATATGCTACATTATCGACGGATGGAACTTTTTCCATCACTACATCTCCTCTGAAAATGATCTCTCTGATAAGAAGAAAGCACCTCAGAATATCTTTCGATTTTCTGATGAGACCACGGCTCTTTCACTTGTGCAATAGCTCCATTGTTGTTGCACAACAACGGAACAAGATCAGAGATGCAGGGAATTATGTCAAGGTCGGTGATGAACTTCTTCAACCACACTGCTTCCTTGGTGGCTTCAACTGCAGCAATGTGCTTAGCTTCAATCGTCGAATTTGCAGTGGTTTCTTGCTTGGAACTCTTCCAGTACACTGCGCCTCCGTTCAAAGTAAACACAAATCCAGATGTAAACTTGCTATCATCTGGATCTGACTGGAAACTCGAGTCAGTAAAGCCTCGCAGTTTCAAGTCACCTCCTCTATAGATAAGAAACATATCCTTAATTCTTTTCAAGAACTTAATGATACATTTCATTGCCTTCCAGTGCTCTTCAGCTTCAACTGTAACAATGTGCTCAGCTTCAATCGTCGAATCTGCAGTGGTTTCTTGCTTGGAACTCTTCAAGTACACTATGCCTCCGTTCAAAGTAAACACAAATCTAGATATAGACTTGCTATCATCTTGATCTGACTGGAAACTCGAGTCACTAAAGCCTCGCAGTTTCAAGTCACCTCCTCCATAGACAAGAAACATATCCTTAGTTCTTCTTAAGAACTTAATGATACATTTCATTGCCTTCTAGTGCTCTTCACTTGAATCAGCTTGAAATCTGCTCGTAACACTTAGAGCATATGCTACATCAGGCCATGTACATAGCATGACATACATGATAGATCCTATGGCAGAGGCATAGGATAATCTATCCATAAATGCCCTCTTATTAGGAGTTTTAGGAGACTACTCCTTTGAGAGATGAATTCCATGTCTCATCGGTTTGAGACCTCTCTTGGAATTTTTCATACCAAGCATTTTGACAATAGTATCTATGTACAAGGATTGGGTCATTCCAAGCATCCTCTTTGATCTATCTATATAGATCCGTATTCCCAATACGTAGGATGCTTCTCCTAAATCCTTTATAGAGAAGTTTTTCGACAACTAGATCCTTACTGATGACATCATAGCAACATCATTCCCAATGAGCAGTATGTCATCTACGTAAAGAACTAAGAAGGTGACTGCGCTCCCACTGGTCTTCTTGTACACATAAGGCTTATCTTCATTCTTAATGAAGTCATAAAATTTGACAGCCTCATCAAATCTTATGTTCCAACTTCGGGAAGCTTGCTTCAGTCCATAAATAGACCTCTAAAGCTTGCACACTTTATCTAGAGATTCTTTGGATGTGAAACATTCAAGTGGTATCATATACACCTCTTTCTCAAGGTTACCGTTGAGGAAGGCAGTTTTCACATCTATATGCCAGATCTCGTAATCGAGGTGTGCAGCAATGGTGAGTAGAACTCTGATCGACTTTATCTTGGCAACTGGTGAGAAAGTCTCGTCATAGTTAATTCCTTGTCTTTGACGATATCCTTTTGCCACCAATCTTGCCTTATAAGTGTCGATCCGTCCATCAGCACCGATCTTTTTCTTAAAGATCCACTTGCATCCAATGGGTACAATACCCTCGAGCAAGTCTTCCAAGTTCCAAACTTGATTAGTGTACATGGACTGGATTTTTGAGTTCATAGCTTCTCGCCATTTTTCGGCTTATGAGTCTTCTGCGGCCTCCTGGTAGGTTTTAGGATCATCATCCTCATTATATTCTACCTTAGACTTACCTTCATCGATATGTCCCACATATCGTTTGGATAATTTAGGTATCATACTAGATCTTCGAGGCTCATCTGTGTGTACTTGAATAGATTTAGGAATTGATATCTCATCTGAAGACAATGCATCTGTTTGGGGATCTGGAACCCCTTCCAGTATTATTTTACTCCCACTGTCCTCCTGGAGAAAGTATTCCTCTTCCAGGAAGACAGCTTTCTTGGCGACAAACACCTTTTGTTCATCAGGATGGTAAAAGTAGTATCAAAATGTCTCTTTTGGATATTCTACAAACCTACATTTATCAGTTCGTGATTCCAGTTTATCTGAATTATGTCTCTTTACATGAGTAGGACAACCTCAGACTTTAACATGTTTAAATTCTGGTTTCCTACATTTCCATATCTCATATAGAGTAGAGGTCACAGACTTGCTGGGTACTCTATTAAGTAGGTATGCTGCTGATTCTAGAGCATACTCCCAAAGGGAGATTGGTAAATCCGAAAAGCTCATCATGGAGAGCACCATGTCCAACAAGGAGCGATTCCTCTTTTCAGATACACCACTCATCTGTGGTGTATATGGAAAGGTCAGTTGAGAAAGAATACCATTATCCTTTAAGAATTGTGTGAAATTAGTACTCAAGTATTCTCCTCCTTGATCTGATCAAAGAGTTTTAATACTCTTTCCTAATTGCTTTTCTACCTCATTCTTGAACTCCTTGAACTTCTCAAATACTCCCGACTTGTACTTCATTAAGTACATGATAAAGTGTTAAATTGATCATTTAAGGGCAATCATATGCATCATACTCATGTTTTTATCTGCAAAATAGCATGAAATGATAGATAATTGTGTACCAAGTCCAACGGTACCGATTTTGTTAAATTCTGACTTAAAAACATCGTCATTTCATGTGATTAAAGGAGTATAGTGCATTTGCGGTTTTTCGACAAAACCGAGACGAAATAAATAAATATGATGATATTTTTATGATAATGTGCTAATTTATATTTATTTTATGTGAACAGGACATGCCGATGATGCAGTGCAGCTGGTGGAGTTTCTGGAAATTTGGGGAAGGTCTAATGCTCGGATTTCAACTAAAGTAGGGGTAAAAATGCAATTTGATGTCCTAATATTACTCTGATTCCTTCTTTCTCTGGAGTTTCCCAAAATCCTCTATTTCTTTCCTTCTCTTCAATTTTTCAACCACATCCCTTCCTTTCTTTATTTTAAAAACCCTCTCCCTCTCTTTTTAGAAAGTCGAATCCTCTTCCTTCTCTAGTTTCCTCTTCCTCTCCAAATTCGAATCTTGTCCCTGCTCCAAGCCTCCCACGTTTTTTCTCCTCTTCCAATTTCTCCTATATATTCCTCCTCTCTCTCCCAGATTCGGCTCTTCTCGAATTCCAAAACTCTCTACCCGCAGCCTCTCTTCTCCTCTTTCTCTCAGTCGACTCCTCCTCTCTCCAGCATCCCTCTCTCCGGCTCTCCCTCTTCTCTGATTTCTATTGCTCTCCATCATCTCTCTCTCTCTTATTCTTTCTCAACCCCGCAGCCAATTCCTCCTCTTCTCAATCTCTCCCACGCACACCTCTCTCTCGTTTTCGTCCTCCTGCTTCTCCGTTTTCCCGGCAGCCCTCCTTCCCTCCACAGCTCCGCTCTCTCTCGGTCCCTTCTTCTCTCTCGTCCTCCCTCTCTATTTCTCTCCGGTTCTCTCTCTCCGCTGCTATCCCTCTCTTCCTCCCTCTCTTCTCTCTTCTCTGCCTCCCTCTCTCTTCTATTCTCTCTTTCAGCACCGCACCTGCACGTACCCGGCGCGACAGCAACACCCACCAGGCGGCTGAAGCCCGTGCATACGCTGCCAGCGCATCCAGCAACCTGCAGCAGCTTCCTTCTCTCCACGCGCCAACCTGCATGCAGCCACGTCCCAAGCTTGCTCCAGCATCTGTCCACGCACACCAGCGACAGCAGCTTGAAGTCCTCCACGCACCAACCACCTCATAGCGGCGCATGCATGCAAGCAATCCAGCAAGCTACGGCATCTCTTCCTGCTGCACCTGCCGCCATGCAAACCTCCTCCACGTGCACCTGAAGCACTGCCAGCAACAGCAGCTACCCAGCAGCCACCTCCTTCAAGTCCACGCAGCAGCAGTCAGTAGAATCAGTGGTCCACTGCACCACTTTCTCACCAGCGGCTCACTGCGCCGGCAGTTCCCACAGAACACTGTTGCCCTGTTTTTTTTTTCTCTCTCTCCATTAATATAGTTAGTTAATTAAAGATTAGTTGTTTACCATTTAATGTTTAGTTTTAGCATATTAAGCTGCAGCGTTTGTAATTTAATCCATGACTTTTAGATAATTATTAAAATTCTCTTAATTTTGCAAGATTCAAATAGTGGTGTGTATGTTTAACTTAGATTTTTCATATGATGTTGCATTTAGTTCATAAAAGTTACCTCAAATAATTAGTTTTTCTTTGTTATTTCTTTAGGTAGCTTAATTAATCAAATTGTTGCTTTAAGTAGAAAATTAACTAATCATTCATATTTTTCATCTTTTTAGATTAACTAAACTCCAAAGTTTTCAAAATTAAAATTCTATCTCCCTGTGGATCGACTCGGACTCACCATTATTAAATTTCCAAAATTTGATTTGAGTAAGCCGGATAAATTTAGATTGAGCGTTTTCATGAGTGTTTAACGAGGCACAATTTGGAACGATCAGTACACATAGTCGAATCTTAAAAAGTCGTCGATGAACGTGATGAAATACGAAAAGCCACATTTGGTTTGGGTGGACATTGGACTACATATATCTGAATGTATTAGTTCCAGAATATCCTAGGCAGATTCTCCATGTCCAGTAAATGGAGATTTTGCCATCTTTCCCATAAAGCAGGACTCACATGTCACAAACGATTTATAATTGAATGCATTCAAATATCCATATTTGTGCAACTTTTGCAGCCTGCTTTCACTAATGTGTCTAAGTCTACAATGCCACATGTAGACTTGGTTTACACAATTCTTGCTCTTCTTAAGAGAATTATCAATGTGAAGATTGTAATAAAAAATATCTAAAAGATATAGACCGTTGACTAACAGTGCTGAAGCTATAATAGATTGAACAACTTTTGTTCTCAATAGTCAACCTATATCCTATCTTCTCTAAACAAGATATAGAAATGATGTTCTTTATTATACTAGAAACATAATAACAATCTTCCAGTCATAAGACGTCTCCTGATGGAAGCTTGAGGTTTGCTGTCCCTACATCAACTGTTGCAACTTTTGCACCGTTTCCTAGCCCCAATTCCACCTCGCCTTTTCTCAGCTTGCGCTTGCTTGTCAGTATCTGCATATCATGGCAGATATGAAAAGCACATCCGATATCTAATACCCAAGATGTGGAATCTGTAACTGACATGTTTACTGTGGTCATAGATAGCAAAGTAGTTTGACTGGAGCCAACAGTCAAATGCACACAAAATCTAATATAACATTTACATTAAATAACCTGCAAACTCAAAAGGCAAAGGATCTCTATCTTTCTGCCTTCTTGGTAGCAGTTGTGGATCGTCCTCGCTCCTTCCTCGATTGCCTCGATCAAATTACAATAATTCTAAAATTATATGTAAATTGAAGAAGGCCATATGACGAGTATAAGAGAGAGGGAAGTAGAAGTACATCGGAGTATGAGAGAGGGACAGGTACATTGACCTTTGTTTATTAACAATTAATAAATATCTATAATTCAAACATTTACAATCCACACAATCCATTCATCACATGAATAATTTAAAAGTGCATATCCATGACTATGGTGTGTTTTAAACATTCCATACATGATAAGTGCATCACATAGCTTAAACAAAAGAGTTCTCAAAATAAATAATTTTGGCTTTCAAAAAATCGGGATCTAATCAAAATTGGTATTTGAATTTTGAAAAATTCATTTAATTAACTTAATCATGCAATTAAATCAAATTTAAAAGCATCAAAATACACATCACATATGCACACACTCCAAATTAATAATTCCAGAATATTCTATACAATTAGAACATTTCTAATAAATCAAACAATCTAACAATTAGATTAAACAATATTAATAATCTAACAATTAGACTATTAATAACTAATTAATGTTGATCATTAATTTAACTCTTAAATTAAGACTAATTAATTAATGACTTCTAATTTAACACTTAAATTAGTCATTTAAATTAATTATCAATTTAACACTTAGATTAATAACTAACTCTAATTAATTAACAATTAAATGATTTAATAATTAATAATCTAACACTTAGACTAATAATTAATAAACAATAATCTAACTCTTAAATTAGTTAAATTAAAGTTAAGTATTAACTAATAATTAACTCTAATTAATTATCAACTAATTGCTAATCTTAATGATTCAAAATCATTAATAAGTCCAATTAAATAAAATTTGAATAATAATTTTAGCTTCAAAACAATTTTGAATTTTAAAATTAAAATCCAATTGATTTTATATTTTAATGGGCTTAGAGTTTAGGGGTTTAATAGGAAATTAGAGGTTGATAAGTTCACAATTTTACATAAATAACAGATGAAATTTACACAATTTCCTATCAATTCAATGAACAAAATCACATGGAATGATAGATAAATCAATTGTGCGTTCAAACATATTAATTCTGTAAAATTCGAATTTCAAATATCATCACTCTATGGATTGAATAAGGGTAGCAATTTCATTCTCAAATAAGACTTTCTTGACAATTATTTAATGTGCTTTTGGATGATTTATTGATTGCTGCATGAACTTAACAGTTATTTTATGTGAATGCAGGACATGAACAAGCATATGGCATAGTGGTTGGACCCCTTGGATTTCAAGAAAGTGATCAAAGTTCGAATCCTAACAGAAACAACATTTTATTTTCATATTTTATCTTCAACTGGGGCCCACACGCCAACTAAGAGAGAGAGGAGGGAATCCTAAAATTTAAAAAGAATGATATTTATTTCGAAATTCAAAACAGAGGAGGGAATCCTAAAATTTAAAAAGAATGATATTTATTTCGAAATTTAAAATTCAAAACAGCTTTTATGGACTTAAAAGAGGATCCTAAAATTAAGGGAGAGCTTAATGCATAAATTAAAACCCCTTCCTCACCTTTTTGAAATTCAAAATCTCATTTGGAAACTATAAGAAATAAGGATAAGCACAAGGATTAATTCTCATGATTATCCAAAAGTTTGGCCTTGGATAAATCTCCATTAAATATTCATGTTTATCCTGCGGCTTTTCATAAAAACCCAGATAAGCATGAAATTTAACGTCTCTCACCGTCTGACGAGAACTCTTATGTGTGTGACTCTCTAGGCCCATATATCAGTCCGGTTTCAGGCCCATTAAACTTAGAACTAATTATAAAGTTTAATATTTATTAATTAACATTTATACATCATATGTTAAATGATTAATTTAATAAACAAGTGGTTTATCATCTGATGATTAATTCACTTGGCCTTCTGATAATGAACGGTACCAAACACTACCTCATGATCCCATAAGATATAAGGGATACTGTTCCTTTCATTTGAACCTTTCCGTCTGCAGATACCGCACAGATAAAATCCTTCACTCATCCAATGTCCCAATAACGCAAGGGTATGGTTTTATAGTCAAACTCTCTATCGCATTATTTAGATGGATTCCGGTACTCAGTTAATTTCTAGAAAGACATCTCTTTCATTTGACCCTGGCCAGGGATTTCTGTGTAGACATCCATAGGACATTCTCTCTCCAGTCTTATACCAAGAGTGAGTGATCCCTTGTTTTTCACTCAATTACCTTCGCAAGCTTTCCACTGTATCTGAGAGACCGACTATCGTGGGCTTAATGGTTAAAGTCCACAAGTCAGAGAATCAAGACACAATGGTCTACAAACAAGGTATCATTGGAGACTCATGTCAAAGGACCAACTGTGCTACTGCAACGATTGAATTCCCTGGTTGACTAATAGGTATAATTACCATCCAGAAATTCTAATTTGGGTATGTTCAGTGAACTCATTATCTAATGAGCACCCACAAGTTTGTCTTAGTGTCACCACACAAGTGAATGTGAGATCATTCACTCTCATCACATGAGCAGACATAACTTGTGTCGATCTTATCGGATATTTAATGTCCATCTCAAATATCCTATGATCGAGAACTGTTTAAGACAAGTGACTAAGGATATTGATCTCACTATCATGATCTCATCATGATTCAATGTCCCATACATTTGTCTACGGACCTTCATTATGATAGTTAATTTGCAAGAACTATAAATGAAGAAATAATTGCCTTTATTAATAATCTGAACTAGAATGTACAATGATTGGCTTTGAGGCCACCCAATTCTGTCAGTCTTGTCATTCTCAGCACATTCAAGAACATCAAATGCCTTCTCCACTTCCTTAATCCAATGAGCTGCCTCGTCTGGGACTGGTTGACCCGTAAAAGAAGGGGTCTTCTGTTGGATTTCTCTCGAGTTTCTCCGGATCGCTCACGCAACGGAAAATAAAAATAAAACAGCGATCCATTCCCGTTTCGAAGAACTAAAAAACTACGATTATCGGATAATCGATTCTCACCGTGTGCGGATTCGAATCCGCAACCGTTCGGTTCCGTCGGTGCAACACCGCAAGCTGCGCAAGTGCCCGGCCTCTAGCGAAGTCCACACAATCCTCCTCGCGACAGTTATCCTCACGTTCCTCGTTCTTCCCAGCCCACGAAACCTCCGCCGGTCGCCGCAATGATCGCCGCAACGTGCAGACGATTTCCAGTCGAACGGGATTCGAAGAAGCGGCGGAGCAGATCTAGATCTGTCTGGACGCCAGAGAGAGAGAGAAATAGAGGACGGGCGGCTAGGATTGGCAGCAGCTTGGCCTGCTCAGCCTGTTCGCTATGTTTTATACTAACCGCGCGGTTTTTCATAAAAACCCCCGGTTTATATAAAACACACTTATTTATCCATCGCCTTGAGAATCATTTGCGTGTGACCCTCTAGGCCCAAGTACTAGTCCAGTTAATGGCCCAACAAGCCCAGTGACTCCTCACTGACTTTATTAATCAATTAATAACCCTTTATTAATTAATTAATCAATCGAATTGATGTCGCATATCGAATTCGACCGGGCCTCCGATCACGTTGGGTGCCAAGCAACACCGCATGAACCCAGAAGGTATTGGGGTTAAGTAACCCACTCTTGAAACCTTTCCGCCGACAGTTACTGCGTGGATATAATCCTTCATTCGTACAATGCTCTCGAGTCAACTTAGGGCATGGTAAGCTGTCAAACCCTAACCGGTCGACTCACTTGGATTGGATGCCGCTGATGAATATCGAAAAACTCTTTTCCCGATATTATCCTCCGCCCTGGCCAAGGACTTTCGCGCATCCTTCCTAGAGCATTCTAACAGTGTAAACACATATTAATATCATGAATTATTGTGATTCTGCCTTAAATCGCGTCGCCCGTGGCCGACGCCATTCAAGCATCCTAAACTGGTTCATATCAACTCGGCCTCAGAATATGGCCTAAAAGGCGTCGTGCCTAGTCGTCATCTTTTAAAACGCGTCGCTGTCCCTAGTCGCCTGTTAGCGATAGGAGCAGAAACAGACTACGGGTGATTCGAGTTAAAACGCGTCGTCCTGGGAAGCCGCCGTTTGAAAGGCGTCGCTGTCCTTAGACGCCATTCAACACAGAACTCTATTGTAACAGAAACCGCTTCCGGGACAATTCTGCCTAAATGGCGTCGTCCTAGGCCGTCACCATTTTAAATGATGTCGTCCTAGCGCGACGCCATTTAGGGCCAGAAATCGGGTTCCTACAATTCAACCCAAGGGTTCCTTTATCACAAAATCACCCCAAAACACCCAAAAATAGGAAATGAAGAGGGGAAACCAAATCACCACGTGAAACCCACTAATTTCCATTTCATAAAAACGACCATTTTCCTTAAAAGCCCCTTAACATGCTCATTCTACCCAAATCTCCATACACGTATCATGCTTCTAAGCGGGAAACATGGATGAAACAACCACATCACATGCAAGGTTCGTCCCCCTACTGATTACTTGAACTCCTCCTGGCTCCGTGCCGCTGAACCGCCGTACCGCAGACCGCCGCCGGTACTTCCGAGGACGCCGTCACTCCGCCGGGACGTCGGCCGCCGGCCAGAGAATGAAGTGTCGCAGAGGAAGTGGTGGTGGTAGTGGTGAGAGGTAGAGAGGTGTTGGAGTGGTGGAAGAGGAAGAAAGGGAAGGGGAAAGGAAAGAGGGAAACGGAGGGGGCAGAGAGAGGGAAGAGAGAGAGTGAGAAGGAGAGAATGAGAGAAAGGAGGGAAAGCTCACGGGGTCAAACTAAAACAGGTTAAAACACGTCGTGCAAGACAGACGCCTATCAGCTGACATGACGGGCCGTACTCTGACAGACTAGGGTCGTACTCTGAATGGCATCGTCCATCAAGGACGCCGTTCAGACAACAAGACCGGGGCCGTACTCTCGCGGCCCGAAGCCAGCCCATGTGGCGTCCACATGGCACAACCGCAACCCAGCTAAATGGCGTCCACACAGTAAGACGCCATTCGAAAGGCGTCGTGCAACCCAGACATCATTTAGAAGGCACACCCCAAACCCATCAGGGCCCAAACCAGGGGGGGTCCGGCCCGAAATCGACCCGATAACTGAACCCGAATCCTCAATCCTTACAGAAAGGTTCCAATAGAGGGTTGCGATAACCCCAATGCCATCTAGGATCACGCGATGTTGCTTGGCATCCAACGTGATCAGAAGTCCGTCCGAATTTATTGTGGGACAATAAATTCGGTTGATTAATTGAATATAAGGATATTAATTAATTCAGTGGGTCAGTAAAAGGTTACTGGGCTTAATGGGCTATTAACTGGACTGGTATTTGGGCCTAGAGGGTCACACGCAAATGGTTTTCAAGTCGATGGATAATCCGACAGGATTTCGGATAAGTCTGAGTTTTTATGAAAAACCGCAAACAGACATATTATAAAAGAATGGATACTACGTCGGGGGCCAGCAACCCTAACCTAGCCGTCGTTCTATCTCTATCCTCTCTTCTAGACGCACGACACGAGGCCAGCCCTCTGGAGGCTCCGCTTAGATTATCGACCGCTCCGCCTTCCGTCCGACGGGAGATTCTGAATCTGCATGTCGTGGCGGATTACGCGAAGCCAGACGGGATATACGAATGTTGAATCGAGCGAGGAAGCGAGGACGATCCATCACGAGGAGAACCGCGTGGATACCGCTAGAGGTCGGGCATCTGCGCAACTTGCGGCATCGCTCAGACGGAACCAGAAAACGAACGTGGATTCGAATCCGCGCAAGGTAAATCCGATTTACTCCGGTTTTATTTTACGAACGAAACGGGATGGATCTGATCCCGAAATTAAATTGATTCCGCTGCGTTTTCAGTCGGATCCAGACACAGCGATCCCAACAGTGGTATCAGAGCCAGGTTTGATTGTGTTTTCGCCGTTTCGGTCTCCAAATTAATGCGTTTATAATTAACTCCATGCATAGTTTAGATTTTAATTACATGTATTGTGATCATGCGATGATCACAGTGAATTTATTGGGATTAAAATCAGATTTTTTTTTTTTTTTGGGTTAAATTGTGTTCTTCGTCTGACAAAGAACGGATCCAGTCGGCATGTTTACAGGGACGCCAAAGGTTGGGGATGGCTCGTCGGCGCGCGGATCTCCTCCTACGGGGTCGTCGGTGGTCAGGAGGACCTATGGCCGGTGACGGGGAGGACAGCCACCCCCCCTCCTTCTTCTTCTTCTTATTGTTTGAAGTCAAAGGGGGCCATGGTTTTAGTTTTTTTGCAGAAAAAACTATAAAATGGGGGAGTTTAAAAGGAAACCGCCGGCAACCAAGGGGTTGTTGGTGCCGTCGCCAGTGCCGCTGGGTGCCGGCGGCCGTCCAAAGGGCCGGGGGCCCTGCCAGCCGGCACCTGCGGGGCAGGTTGCCGGCGGCAGGGAGCCGCCGCCACCCACCTGCGCGCAACTAGGGTTTCCTAGCTGCGCTCGGGTGGGGGGGGCAGGCCCGATGGGCCGGTCGGGCCCCGAGTCTGAGCCAGCCTGGCCCTGGGCCCGGACCAGGGACCAGTTGGGCTCATCCCAAGGTCCAGTCCGGACCATTGGACCGCTGGGCCCTTTTTCCTTTTTCTTTTTCTTTTTCTTTTTAAAACCCATTTCTATTCCCTATTTAATCGATTATTGACCCTTTAAAATTATAAATTTTAATTTTAATTTAAAATTAGATTTTAATTGATTTAAGATATGTTTTTATCACTGTTAAAGGGGCAACAAATATTTTATTGGGAATTGAATTTAACAAATGTTGTTAATAAGATATATAATCTAAATTGTTAGATTAACCAGACATTAAAGAGAATTAATTTAATTGTTAAATTAATTTTTAATGTCTGTAAAATTCACTAGCATGGAATGTTATAAATGTGTTTTTTTTGGTGTTTATGTGCATTTATTTTAATGTACAAGTGGTTTGCTTATTTAAATTAGATTTAAATTAGCATGTTTAGACTTAATGAAATTTGTTTTCGAAAATTTCTAAATCCAAATTTTGATTGGTTCCTGATTTTATAAAACCTAAAATTATTTATTTTTGAAAATTTTAATTAGCCATTTTGATATGCTATTTCATGTGTGGATTGTTTAATTAAAACACATGGTGGTCATGGACGAGCATTTATTGTGGATATGGAATGTGATTGTGTGGTTTGTTATTTATTAATAAAGAGAGGTCTGCGAACCTCTCCCTCTCATATTCCAATGTATTTCTACCTCCCTCCTTGATGTAATAGCCATAAGGCTTCCTCTTTTAAATTCGTGATGTAATTTGATCGAGGCGGCTACGCACGGAGCGAGGATGATCCACAACTGCCGACCAGATGAAAATGAAGGAGTTCATTGAATCTATAGGTTTGCGGACTCATGATATAAGTTGTTATATTGTGTATATGTGTGCGTTTGACTGTTTGGCTCAATTCAAACGACAGTGCCGTCCATGACCACACTAATAGCATGTATGTGATGCGTGTGTTTCTATTTTGATTGTGAATCAAATTAGCTAGGTTATTAGTATAAATATATATTCGATATATCTAATACTATCGCCTAGGATGAGACCAAACTAATAAATAAAACCTTCGTAACAAATTCTAAGCCGTAGCACGAGTCATTGAGAATGCACCACGTGGCTCTCGGTCAATATGATTAATAGAACTTAATTCAGTGGTGGCAGATACTATATGTTTACCTGAGGTTTGCCGTTGACTGATGAGAGAACTATTGATCATAGCATTAGATGCCTTTGGATAAGAGAAGAGGAACATTAAAGTCATCCACATGTTTACCCGGGAACTATATTTCTACTCTACTTTATCACGTATTGATGGTAATGCTTAGACCGGGGATAATAGTCTACTGTGTTTACTCGGGACCTTAATAACCTGGGAGCCGAAATATAATCGGATTTTGCAAGGAGTTGCAATTATCATGAGATGATTGCTCTGAGATATCGGTATGATACTACGTGTTTACCCGAGGTCATACTGTGATGCTTGGAGATTCTGATTCCCACTAGGAGACAGTCGGCATCTCCCGTTCTGTATATCTGAAGGTTATACAGTCCGTTGAAAATTAGTGGGAGTAAAACTAGAAAATAAAAGACCATATCTTGTTTAAGTTAATTTGAATACCTGTTAATTATCATTTGATTATCTCCTGTAGGCTAGAATGTCGCACCATAACCCGTTGTGAGGCATACTTGATGCCAACCGTTTAACAGGCATCAACTACTCAAACTGGCTCAGGAACCTGAAGATTGTCCTCATGTTTGAGTAGATTGCCTATGTCTTGGATAATGAACCTCTTACTGAACCAGCATTAGATGCCCCAAAAGAGGAAATGATAGTGTATAAAAAATGAAAGGAAGACTCCACCATGGCTCAATGCTATATGTTAGCCTCTATGAGTAATGAGTTGCAGAGGCAACATGAAGAGATGGATGCTAGATCTATCATGCTCCATTTGAAGGAGCTATTTGGTGAGCAGAGCAGAATCGAACGATATGAGATATCGAAGAATCTGTTCAAGGCTTAGATGGCAGAGGAAACTTCAGTACAGAATCACGTAATGAAGATGATTGAGTGGGTGGAGAGGCTAGATGCTCTTGGGATTACACTTCCCAAGGAGATGCACACAGACGTCGTGTTATCTTCATTTCCACAATCATATGTTCAGTTCATCGTTAATTTTAACATGAACAAGATCCAGGCCACCCTAGCTGAACTACTGAACATGTTAAAGACTGCTGAAGGGAACCTTGTGAAGGATAAACCCCAAGTCCTTATGGTTGGTAAGACCAACAGAAAAAGACTTGCAGTCCAAGCTTTTTGGAAAGGTAAGAACAAGGTTCAGAGGAAGGCAAAGGTTGTCAAGAAAGACAAAGGTAAAAGTGCTGAGAAAGGTGATTGCTTCTACTATCACCAAAAGGGCCACTGGAAGAGGAATTGCAAAGAATACCTCAAGGACAAGGCTTAAGGAACTGTGAAGCAGCAGGACGCTTCAGGTATTTATATGATAGATGTAAACTTGCCAATAAGAGATTGTACATTATGGGTATTAGATATTGGATGTGTATCTCATATCTGTAATTCTGCGTAGGCACTGACAAGAAGACGTAAGCTGAGGACCGGCGAGGTGGAGCTGAGGCTGGGTAACGGCGCAAGAGTTGCGGCGATCGCTGTGGGGACAGTGAAGCTCAAGCTACCATCCGGAGACACATTTTCATTAGATGAATGTTATTATGTACCTAGCATAATAAGGAACATCATTTTTATTTCATGTTTAGATAGAATTGGATACAATTTAAATTTTAGGAACAATAGTTGTTCAATTTATTTTGGAAATAAATTAATAGCTTCTGCTATATTATCCAATGGTTTGTATCTATTAAATGTGTCTCATGAAAATTTACATATCGGTTCTTCAATTAAAAGAAGTAAGTATGAAATGAACAAAGCCTACTTGTGGCATTGTAGGCTTGGATACATTAGTGAAAATAGACTCCAAAGGATGCATAAAGATGGATACTTGGATCCATTTGATTATGAATCACATGCAACCTGTGAGTCATGTTTAATGGGTAAAATGGCTAAGTCTCTATTTAGTGGAACTGGAGAACGAGCCAAAAACATATTAGAACTCATACATTCATATGTATGTGGTCCTATGTCAACCCAAGCCATTGGTAGTTTCTCATACTTCATTACATTCACTGATGATTACTCAAGGTTTGGATATATATACTTATTGAAGTATAAATCTGAAGCCTTTGAGAAATTCAGAGAATTTAAGAATGAAGTAGAAAAACAAACAGGAAAGAGTATAAAAACCATCCGATCTGATCGGAGTGGTGAATACTTGAGTACTGAGTTCATTAAATACTTAAAGGATAATGGTATCCTTTCTCAGCTTACACCTCCTTATACACCTCAAATGAATGGTGTATCAAAAAGGAGAAATCGCACATTAATAGAAATGGTGTGATCCATGATGAGCATGTCTAAATTACCAGTGTCCTTATGGGGATATGCACTTAACTCGGCTATGTAAATCCTGAATAAGGTATCTAGCAAGTCTGTTGAAACCACTCTATATGAGATATGGAATGGAAGGAAACTAGACCTTAAACATGTTAAAGTCTGGGGATGTCCTGCTCTTGTTAAAAGACATGACGCAGATAAGCTGGAGTCCAGAACTGACAAACGCAGATTTGTGGGATATCTAAAGGAAACTTATGGATATTACTTTTATCATCCTGGCGAACAAAAAGTGTTTGTGGCCAGGAGAGCTATCTTTCTGGAAGAACATTATATTCTCCATAAGGACAGTAGGAGTAAAGTAATTCTGGAAGAAATTCCAGATCCACAAACTGGTAATGGTTCATCAGATGAACCGTCAGTTTCTGAACCTGTTCAAAATGATACACAGGAACTTCGTAGGTCTGAAAGAGTACCTAAACCACCAGAAAGATATGTGGGACATATTAATTTGGATGGTTCAAGGATACCCTATAATTAGGATGATGATCCTAAGACTTACCAGGAGGCCATTGAAAGTCTAGAGGCCGGAAAATGGCAGGAAGTCATGAATTCTGAAATACAGTCCATGTATATCAACCAAGTTTGGAACTTGGAAGATTTATCCGATGGTATAGTACCTATCGGCTGCAAATGGATCTTTAAAAGAAAGATCGGTGTAGATGGATGTATTGAGACTCATAAAGCAAGATTAGTGGCGAAGGGCTATCGTCAAAGACAAGGTGTTGGTTATGACGAAACCTTTTCACCCGTTGCTATGATTAAGTCTATCAGAATTCTTCTCGCCATTGCTGCCTACCATGATTATGAAATCTGACAGATGGATATGAAGACTGCCTTCCTCAATGGAAACCTTGAGGAGGAGGTGTATATGATACAACCAGAAGGATTCACATCCAAAGAATCTTCGGACATGGTATGCAAGTTGCAGATGTCTATTTATGGACTGAAGCAAGCTTCCCGAAGGTGGAACATAAGATTTGATGAGGCGATCAAATCTTATGGTTTCATTAAGAATGAAGATAAGCCCTGTGTATACAAGAAAAACAGGGGGAGCGCAATCACATTTATGATTCTTTACGTTGACGACATCCTACTCATTGGGAATGATGTAGGAATGATGTCATCAGTAAAGATATGGCTGTCAAAGAACTTCTCCATGAAGGATTTGGGAGAAGCATCTTACGTATTAGGAATAGGGATCTATAGAGATAGATCAAAGAAGATGCTAGCTTTAACCCAATCTATGTACATAGAAACCATTGTCAAAAGGTTTAACATAGAAAATTCCAAGAGAGGTCTCATACCGATGAGACATGGAATTTAACTCTTTAAAGGTCAGTCTCCTAAGACACCTGAAGAGAGGGTTGTGATGGATAAAGTCCCCTATGCTTCTACCATAGGGTCCATTATGTATGCCATGCTATGTACCAGACCTGATGTAGCATATGCTCTAAGTGTTACGAGCAGACATCAGGCAGATCCAGGTGATGAACACTGGAAGGCTGTGAAATGCATCCTTAAGTACTTGAGAAGGACTAAGGATCTATTTATAGTCTATGGAAGAGGAGACTTAAAACTGTAAGGATACACTGACTCGAGTTTTTAGTCTGATCTTGACGACAGCAAGTCAACATCAGATGGAAAAGTTCCAAGCAGGAAACCACTGCTGATTCGACAACGGAAGCCGAGTATATTGCTGCTGCTGAAGCCGCCAAGGAAGCTGTATGGATGAAGAAATTCATCGGCGATCTTGGTGTGGTGGAAAGCATATCTGGTCCCGTCCCACTGCTGTGTGACAACAATGGGGCGATTGCTCAAGCGAAAGAGCCGAGGTCTCATCAGAAGTCGAAGCACATTCTTCGGCGCTTTCATCTGATCAGAGAGATTATAGCTTGAGGAGATGTCGTAGTGGAAAGAGTTCCTTCAGCCGACAACATAGCAGATCTACTTACAAAGCCTTTGTCTCAAAATGTTTTTGAGCGTCACTTAGAGAATATGGGTATTCTGTATAAAAGTAATTGGCTTTAGTCCAAGTGGGAGATTGTTAGTATTAGATGGTCTCAAAGCCAATCGGATACTATGTACTGATTCAGATTATTAATAAATGACAATAATTCATTGTGTGTAATTAATTCGATCTATGTTTATCGTATCACGATGAAGTCCATGAACATGTGCAACAGTCTTCGGATTATGATGGGATCATAATTAGGAGACCGAAGACTTATAAACACATGTTCTTAATTGTTCCTAGTCATAAGATGTTTGAGATAGGGCATCGAACATCCAGATAGACTAGTATAGGTTACTTTAGCTCATATGATGAGGGTGACTGATCCCATAAGTCACTTATGTGGAGACACTATTTTGGACCTGTAGGTGGTCATTGGTGAATGAGTTCACTGAACTGATCCGACTATGAATCGTTGGATGGTAAACACCTCACTGTTAACCAGCTCGATTCTTTTTTCACGGTTGCGTGGATGATCCTTGGACCTGAGACACCAAAGATATCTTGTTGGTAGGTTTCTGAACTTTGACCTTGACTAACGAATCCCTAACCATGGGTTATCAATAAGTCAAGCGATCGGGTTCAGGGAAATGCCCTCGAAGGTAATTGTGTGTTCAATACGGGATCATCCCCTCTCGATAGTTTGAGAGAGAATGTTTCGGCAATGATGCGCTTAAGTCCCTGGCCAGGGCGGACTCTGTATTCGATAAGGAGTTATTGGATTCAGATTAGCGGCATCTGATTCAAGTGGATCGACCGAATAGGGTTTAACAGTAAACCATACCCTAGGTTGATTCGGGAACATTGCACGGATGAAGGATTATATCTGCACGCTAACCGATGACAGCAAGGTTCCAATAAAGGGTTGCAATAGTCCCAGTGCCATCTAGGATCACGCGATGTTGCTTGGCATTCAACGTGATCGGAAGTCCGTCCGAATTTATTGTGGGACGATAAATTCGGCTGATTAATTGAATATAAGGATATTAATTAATTCAGTGGGTCAGTAAAAGGTTACTGGGATTAATGGGCTATTAATTGGACTGGTATTTGGGCCTAGAGGGTCACACGCAAATGGTTTTGAAGTCGATGGATAATCCGACAAGATTTCGGATAAGTCTGGGTTTTTATGAAAAATCGCAAACAGACTTATTATAAAAGAACGGATACTACGTCGGGGGCCAACAACCCTAACCTAGCCATCGTTTTATCTCTATCCTCTCTTCCAGATGCACGACACGAGGCCGGCCCTCTGGAGGCTCCGCTTCGATTCCCGACTGCTCTGCCTTCCATCCGACGGGAGATTCTGAATCCGCATGTCGCCGCAGATTACGCGAAGCCAGATGGGATCTAGGAACGTCGAATCGAGCGAGGGCGATCCATCGCGAGGAGAACCGCGTGGATACCACTAGAGGTCGGGCATCTGCGCGACTTGCGGCATCGCTCCAACAGAATCGGAAAACGAACGTGGATTCGAATCTGCGCAAGGTAATTCCGATTTACTCCGGTTTTATTTTACGATTGAAATGGGATGGATCCGATCCTAAAATTAAATTTATTCCGCTGCGTTTTCAGTCGGATCCTGACACAGTGATCCCAACACCTTCTGGGGATTTCATGTTGACTTATAACTGTATGAGTATGGTTCCCTTGACCATTGAGGTGTTAGGCTCGCTGTGCCCGGATCCAACCGAAAATGCAGCGGAAATAGTCCTGTTTCGATCAACAAAATTGAATCGAGAAATCTAATTTACCTTGCACGGATTCGAATCCGCGTTCGTTTTTCGGTTCCGTCGGAGCGATGCCGTAAGCCGCGCTGGTGCCCGGCCTCTAGCGGTATCCACGCGGTTCTCCTCGTGATGGATCGTCTTCGCCTCCTCGCTCAATGCGACGTTCGTGGATCTCGTCTAGCTATCCATAATCCGCTGCGACATGCGGATTCGAAAACTCCCGTCAAACGGAAGCCGAAGCGGAGCCTCCAGAGGGCCGGCCTAGGGATGTCCGCCCAGGAGAGAGGAGAGAGAGAGGGCGGCAGCTAGGGTTAGGGTTACTGACCCCCGACCTAGCAGCCATTCTTTTATAATAAGTATGTTTGCGGTTTTTCATAAAAATCTATACTTAACCGAAATCTCGTCTAAATATCCATCGACTTGAAAACCTTTTGTGTGAAATCCTCTAGGCCCAAATACCAGTCTAGTTAATGGCGCATTAAGCCCAGTAACTCTTTACGGACCTACTGAATTAATTAATATCCTTATATTAATTAATCAGCCGAATTTAATGTCCCACAGTAAATTCGAACGGGTCCCCGATCACGTTGGATGCCAAGCAACATTGCGTGATCCTGGATGGCGTTGGGATTATCGCAATCCTCTATTGGAACCTTTTCGTCATCGGTTAGCACGCAGATATAATCCTTCATCCGTGCAATGTTCCCGAATCGACCTAGCGTATGGTTTACTGTTAAACCCTAGTCGGTCGATTCACTTGAATCAGATGTCGCTAATCTATATCGGATAACTCTTTATCTGATATAGTGTCTGCCCTGGCCAGGGACTTAAGCGCATCATTCTCGGAACAATCTCTCTCATAATACTGAGAGCGGATGATCCCATATTGAACACACAATTATCTTCGAGGGCATTTATCTGAACCCGATCATTTGACTTATTGGTAATCCATGGCTAGGGATGTGTTAGTCAAAGTCAAATCTCAAAGACGTACCAACAAGGTATCTTTGGTGTCTCAAGTCCAAGGATCATCTATGCAACTAAGACAAAAGAATCGGGCTGGTTAACAGTGAGGTATATACCATCTAGCGATTATAGGTCATATCAATTCAGTGAACTCATTCTCCAATGAGTACCTACAGGTCCAGCATAGTGCCTCCACACAAGTGACTTATAGGATCAGGTACCCTCATCATATGAGCTAAAGAAACCTGTACTAGTCTATCTGGATGTTTGATGTCCATCTTAAACATCCTCCGACTAGGAATAATTAAGAACATGTGTTTATAAGTCTTCGGTCTAGTAATTATGATCTCATCATAATCCGAAGATTGTTGCACATGTTATTGGACTTCATCGTGATACGATAATCATAGATCAAACTAATTACACACAATGAATTAATGTCATTATATTAATAAATTGAATGATACATACTATTGGATTGGCTTTCAAACCACCTAATACTAACAATCTCCCACTTGGACTAAAGCCAATCACTTTTATACAGAATACCCAAATTCTCTAAGTGACGCTCAAAGACATTTTGAGACAAAGGCTTTGCCAGTGGATCTGCTATGTTGTCAGCTGAAGGAACTCGTAATCATAGAATGCAGCAATGGTGAGAAGAATTATGATAGACTTAATCATGGCAACGAGTGAGAAGGTTTCGTTATAGTCAATTCCTTGCCTTTGACAATACCCTTTCGCCACTAGCCTTGCCTTATAAGTCTCTATTTGTCCATCTACACCGATCTTTCTTTTCAAAATCCACTTGTAGCCGATAGGTACTATACCTTCGGGCAAGTCAACCAAGTTCCAAACTTGGTTGATGTGTATGGACTGAGTCTCAGAATTCATAGCTTCTCGCCATTTCCCGGCCTCTGGGCTTTCAATGGCCTCCTTGTAAATCTTAGGATCATCATCCTCATTATAGAGTATCTTAGAACCATCCAAATTAATGTCCCACATATCTTTCTGGTGGTTTAGGTACTCTTTCTGACCTACGAATTTCTTGTGTACTTATTTGAACATGTTCAGAAATTGATAGTTCATCATATGAACCATTACCAATTTGTAGGTTTGGAATTTCTACCAAGGTTATTTTACTCCCACTGTCCTTCTGGAGAATATAATCTTCTCCCAAAAGGACAGCTCTCCTGGCTACAAACACCTTTTGTTCGCCAGGATGATAAAAGTACTATCCATAAGTTTCCTTTAGATATCCCACAAATCTGCATTTGTCAGTTATGGACTCCAGCTTATCTGCATCATGTCTTTTAACATGAGCAAGACATTCCCAGACTTTAACATGTTTAAGGTCTGGTTTCTTTCCATTCCTTATCTCATATGGAGTGGTTTCAACAGATTTGTTGGGTACCTTGTTCAGGATATACATAGCCGAGCTAAGTGCATATCCCCATAAGGACATTGGTAATTTGGACATGCTCATCATGGATTGCACTATTTCCATTAATGTGCGATTCCTCCTTTCTGATACACCATTCATCTGAGGTGTATAAGGAGGTGTAAGTTGAGATATGATATCATTGTCCTTTAGGTATTTAATGAACTTTGTACTCAAGTATTCACTACCACGATAAGATCGGATGGCTTTTATGCTTTTTTCAGTTTATTTTTCTACTTCATTCCTAAATTCTCTGAATTTCTCAAAGGTTTCAGATTTATACTTCAGTAAGTATATGAATCTGAATCTTGAGTAATCATTAGTGAATGTGATGAAGTACGAGAAACCACCAATGGCTTGGGTAGACATATGACCACATACATCAGAATGTATTAGTTCCAGTACGCCTTTGACTCGTTCTCCAGTTCCAGAAAATAGAGATTTAGCCATTTTACCCATCAAACATGACTCACAGGTCGCATATGATTTCAAATGGATCTAAGTATCTATCTTTATGCAAGCTTTAGAGTATGTTTTCTCCAATGTGACCAAGCCTATAATACCATAAGTTGGATGTTTAAATTCTCATGAGACACATTTAAAAGATACAATCTATTGGACAAGATAGCGGAAGCTATTAATTTATTTCCAAAATAAATTGAACAACAATTGTTCCCAACAATTAAATTGTATCCTATTCTATCTAGACATGAAATAGAAATAATGTTTCTTATTATGCTAGGTACATAATAACATTCATCTAATGAAAATGTGTCCCCGGATGGTAGCTTGAGCTTCACTGTCCCCACAGCAATCGCCGCAACTCTTGCGTCGTTACCTAGCCTCAACTCCATCTCACCGGTCCTCAGCTTACGTCTTCTTGTCTGTGTCGGCACAGAATTGCAAATGTGAGATACACATCCAGTATCTTATACCCATGATATATAATCTCTTATTGACAAGTTTACATCTATCATATAGATACCTGAAACGTCTTGTTGCTTCACAGTTCCTTGAGCCTTGTCCTTGAGGTATTCTTTGCAATTCCTCTTCCAGTGGCCCTTTTGATGACAATAGAAGCAATCACCTTTCTCAGCACTCTTACCTTTGTCCTTTTTGACAACTTTCAGCTTCTTCTGATTCATGCTTTTGCCTTTCCTGAAGGCTTGGACTGCTAGTCTTTTCTTGCCGATGTTACCAACCATAAGAACATGAGGTTTATCCTTCATAAGGTTCCCCTCTACAGTCTTCAGTTTGTTCAGTAATTCAGCCAAAGTGGTCTGAATTTTGTTAATATTAAAGTTAACAATGAACTGTGCATATAATTGTGGAAGTGAAGATAACACAAGATCGGTATGCATCTCCTTAGGGAGTGAAACCTCAAGAGCATCCATCCTCTCCACCCATTCTATCATCTTCAACACATGAGTCTGTACTGAAGATCCCCCTGCCATTTGAGCCTTGAACAGATTCTTAGATATTTTATATCTCTCGATCCTGCTCTGCTCACCAAACAGCTCCTTCAAATGGAGCATGATGAATCTAGCACCTATCTCCTCATTCTGCCTCTGCAACTCATTGCTTAATGAGGCCAGCATTTAGCATTGGGCCATGGTGGAATCTTCGTTCCATTTTTCATATGTCAGCATGTCCTCCTCTGGGGCATCTAATGCTGGTTCAGTAGTAGGTTCATCATCTAGGACACAAGCAATTTGCTCAGACCTGAGGACAATCTTTAGGTTCCTGAGCTAGTCTGAGTAATTTAGGCCTGTCAAACGATTGACATCAAGTATGCCACATAACGGGTTATTGTGGGTGCTCAAATTATGTGTGTGATATTCATGATTTTGTGTTGCTTGTATAAATAATAAAACTATTAAAAACTAAAAAAAACGTGATCGCCAGAAACTGTAAAAGTTTCAAAGAAAGATTGATCGCTTACCTTTTCAAATTTGGGAGATGCTGAGTCCTTGATTCTCTTCCTTCGGCCGACCAAAGAAAGAGAGCCCTTTTTGTTCTTATTCATGCTTTTGTTTTCTTGATGGTTATTCCTTTGAACTTCCTTCTTTCTTCTTCTTTGTACCTTGTAAGATTTAGTAAAGAAAGATCTAATTAGAACTAGAGTAGAGTAGTATCTATTCTAATAGAAAATTTAAACATGCAACTAAACTAATCTATTCACTTGATTGTTGTTCTTTAAACCTCTAACATGCATGTGGGTATGAAAATATGAGTATGTGTGTGTGAACATGGGGTGATGATGATGAACTATGGAAAACAATGAATAAAGTATATGAAATTGATAAAAAAAAACTAAAAAGGCGTTAGGGAAAGAAGATGATTGGTTGGCACTTCCATAGCCTTTGTCTTCAAAGGCTTCAATGGATAAAAAGGATGAAGAGGATGAAGCCTTGGATGAAGCTTCTCTTGTTGTCTATGTTTTTCTCCTATAGAGCCTTCAAACACCTTGCTTCAAGCTTCAAAATCATCAATGGCAAACCTCTTTCAAAGGTCCAAAGGGTGTTGTATTTATAAGAATAGGTTTAGGGTTGTTTAGGGCTTCAAAAGGACTCTTTCCCGTAGTCGGACTTACCTTGGACGAACATGGAGGAGTTAGCAACCTTCCCAACTTCGGAAACCGGATTATCTCGGCCAAATCATGTTTATTAGAAAACTCACAAATCGCGTTGTCCAACCGGGATGCCATTTAGTTGATTAAAGCGGCCAAAATCCGAAAAGGAAATTGAAATACATTAGGGAACCTAAATCGCGTCTTTTAAGGGCGACGTGCTTTAGATAATATAGGAAATTAATTCAGATTAAAAATCAGAAACTCAAACGGATTAGGACTTAAATGGCGTCTCCCTAGGGCGACGTTATTCAATTAAATATATCTGAATTTGAAAATTTAATTCCGAATGATCTCAGCTAGAAATCTAAATAGCATCGTGATTGGGTGACACTAATTAACAAATTCTGAGAAAAATCAATAAAAATTAATTAATGATTAAAAATCAAACTATTCTGGGGCATTATAATTGTGATATGAAATTTACTCAATATGAAGTCAAAATTAGCGTGTCTACAGCTGCTTCACCTTGGCATTGACTTTGTAAGAGAGTGAAATGAAATGGAATGTACTGAAAAGGTGATGCCAAGGTGTGATGAGACACGCTCTCAACATTATATAATAGGAATCTTTCTCAGAATGACCAATAAAGTAACTCAAAGAGATGAATGGAATCAATCCTGTTTGGATGAAAGAGACAAATAAAATAAAATAAGGACGATCAACTTCCACGATTGGGAAGTACCCTAGGTCACAAACCTTACAGGTTTCATCATGGAGAGCGATTACCAGCCAATCTAGACATGCTACAACCATGACGGATCTTAAAAGGAAACAAGAAATATTTGGGGATAAAGAGTCCAAACAAGGATAGAATTCCAAAGATATCTTCAAGAAATGATTCTTATCATAATTATTTCAAAGTCTTACATGATGCATACTGGGCTAAAATAAAAATATAAATTAATCAAGGATAATATTGTTAAATTGTCATTGATGGGTCAAGATACCAATTCATAATCCAGTGCTAAGCCGAAGCTCGTTTGTCCACGTACTGTTTTACAAAAGCGGAACCATCGTCCCCACCAATTAACAATCCAACGGCCTATCTATGCGGTTAAGAATCCTCTGGAATTATCATAGTTTTTGTTGAAGGGGAACTCAAACTCTAGTTTCATCAAAACCACAAGGTCCTTGATATACTTTAATAAATATTTATATATAGTAATGCTAGTGCAAATCAATTACATAATGGAATACAGAGATAGAGATAACCGTCTTTTTAGTCACGGTTGGGACTCATGAACTCCCATAGTGGGACCTTAGTGAAATTCTCAGCTTCATTTTCACTTCCTTAATATTTCATGCACCCAAATTTCATCAGTAACATCAAGCAAATAGATAATCAACATTAAATATCAGTAATTATGGATTTTAGGGGAAATAATAGAAATTCATAAAACTCATCGAATGTTGTCATTGTACACGGACGTCATTTAAATGACGTCGCCCCGTCCAGACGCCATTTAACTTATAGAAATAGTTCCCTGTTCTGACTCCAATCCGAACTCTGCTTGCCTTAATGCATATCTCTTTTCCAATTCGGAAAGGGTTCTTTGATCTCACAAATCACTCTATAAAGCCTTCCTCTCTTCCTATCAAAGCATTACAATAATCAATTAAGAGAGAAAGCTAAAGGATTCTCTCAAAAACTCAAAATAAAAGGGGAAGAACAAGGAGAAATCAAAGAGGAAGATCAATTTATTTGAGGAGGATGGCGAATTCTTCAAAAGATTCTTCAAACAAAAGGACGAGGAGGACCATTGAAAAGCTCTCTAAAGTAAAAGACCATCTAAGTGAGTGAGATCCTAACTTACAAGTAAGCTAATCTCTCCTCCAATCAATTTCCCTTCTATGTTCTTCATGTTTTCCAACTTCTCAATTCTTCAATAAGCAAGATGAAACTATTCCAATTTCTTTTCTTTATTTAGGGATATCCTTTCTTCCCCGGTCTAAGAAAATTTTCTTCACTTCCATAAGTTCAAAAGCTAGTTAATAAAATCAATCTCTCCATGCAATCTTATATATCCAAGTGGCATATCCAAGGGTTAATCGTTCATGCCAAACACTATAAAAGCACAAGCATAGATTGGGCTGTAATGGATGCTTTGATTGAACTATGGCATCCACAAACTCATACCTACTTTTTTGCCACGTTCGAAGCCACTATCCTCTTAGAAGAAGCCAGACTTTTATTGGGTCTTCCTAAGCTTAAAGTCAACAACGATGAACCTGATTTGAGTGAGATGATGTACATGAGGGAAATAATCACGGGTCAACAATTGTTAGGAAAGATCATAAAGAACCCAAAGGAAATTCAAGGTTGTCTTACAAAGAAAGGACTCTATCTTGCTAAATTAGCTGAATGGACTTTGAAAAAGATAGAAGACCTCAAGGATGAAGAAACAGAGAATGTGATGAAGGCGTTCACCACGTGCTTAGCTGGAGCTCTACTATTCCTTGCCTAAAATAATATTCCAGAAGATGATCAAATTAGCACAATCAATGGGATTTTCGAAGGGAAGCAGATTAGCATAGAGGTTCTAGCCTACCTCTACAGTGGGTTCTCTATAGCTTCTATAGGTCAACTCCCTCATGGCAGCATGCTTCTCTTAGCTCTATGGGTAGAATTCCACTTCAAGTTCAACCATAATGAAGAAGGAGTTCCAAGAATATCCCAGACATACCAGCGTAGCCCTATCTTCCCTATCTCCAATGTTGTGTAGTTCAACGACAACATGACCAATCGAGTGCCCAACCTTAAAACTCGAGCCGACTAGCGCGCTTACTTCAAGACTATGCCTAGGACTGGATTTGAATCCAGGCCACTTGCTCTTATGGAAAAAGCGGTTTGAGTGCGCCGTGGTGTTGGCATAGAGCTCCAATTGATCGGAGAGACTGAGTTCATTCTCTATAATCCACATCGCTGTCATCCTCAACTTGGTATGCCACGCTATGAATTTCCTGAAATCTCTTCTCTTTCTCCAATCAAGAAGCGTGCATTAGGTACCGATGAAGACTTTGAGTCGACAGAACTTATTACTACTCTTTGGAACATCGGGTTCACCTGCTGTGTGAAAACTCCTCAAGAAGCCAATAAAAAACTATGGAAAACATATGTAAAAGAGCTTAAGAAAATTCGTCCTTGAAAGCGCTTCATCCTTATCTTCCAATTTGATGTAAAGAATCCTTCCTTTATATAGTAGAAATCCTTAATATTTTGTAATTTTTCAGACATTTTTCTTTGACTGAAAAGTGCAATTTTCCTTAAAATATGAACTTTCTGGTTCAATTAATTTAAATCGCGTCAACTCAGAGAGACGCGTTTCAATCTTAATCAATTTCCAAATATAAGAATTTAATCCTTAAAACTCCAAATAGCGTTCGGTCGGTAAGACGACTTTCTGTTCTCTCTCTCCTATTTTTTAGAGATTTCTAGCAATTAATCCACTTAATCGTGTTTTCCTTCGGAGACACGAATAATAATTCTTTCCAAATTCCCGTAGTACGGCCCTGACCATAAGAGGCGGTAAAATCCAAAAGGCGTCGCCCACTAAGGACGCGTTTCACAAATTTCAAAAATTTTCTGCTGCCGCCTCAGTTTGTGCGCCACTGAATGGCATTGCTGTCCCAAGACGGGATTTAACGAATTCCAACAGGGTCTCACGAGTTCGAGCCCCTTTCTTCCTCATTCTTTGCTTCACCTTCTCTCTCCTCCTATGCTTTGGCGACTCCGACGCACTCCGGCGAGTTCCTTCTTATTCCAACCATCTTCTCCGACTCTGGCAAGTCCAAGGACCTTCCCCGGCCACCCTCTCTCATCTCTACCCTCTCTCTCACTCTCAAAGTCCCTTTCTTTCTCCATCTCCTTCTCTAGCTCTCATCTTCTTCTCTAGCTCCTTCTTACGACCCTATGGAGTCCGGCGGGCCTAGTGGCGTATGTAAGGATTGAGGTTTCGGATTCGGTTATTGGGTTAGTTTCGGGGTCGGATCCCTTGGTTTGGGCCCTTGTGGGGCTGGGGCTTGTGTTCTCGACGCGGTTCAAACGACGTCCGGTGAGGTGGACGCGTTTTAGGTGGTGCCACGTAGGTGCCATGTAGGCTGGTTTTGGGCCGCGGGAGTACGGCCCCAATCTTATCGTCTTAATGGCATCATGAATGGACGACGCCATTCAGAGTACGGACCTGGTATGTCAACGTACGACCCGTCTTGTCGTTTGATTGGCATCGACCTTGGACGACGCATTTTAGTTAGTTTCGGTTTGATCCCGCGAACCCTCCCTCCTTTCCCTCATTTTCTCCACTTCTTTCTCTGTCCTCCTCTTTCTCTCCGAACCTCTGGTGCACTTTTCCCCCTTCTCCTTCCTTTCCTCTCCCCATTCCTCATCTCCCTCCACTCCATCAACCTCCTAACTTCCACCACTACCATCACCATTTCTTCCGCGGCGCATTTCTCTCCGGACGGCAGCCGACGTCCCGGTGGAGTAACGGCATCTACGGCGGTACCGGCGGTGGCCCGTGGTGTGGCGGTTCGGCGGCTTGGAGCTCGGAGGAGTTCAAGTAGCCAGTAGGGTGACGATCCTCGCAATATTTTGTTTAAAATCATGTTTTTCACGCTTTGGAGCATGTTTAGGGTATTTCTGAGGTGAAAATGTAATCTTATAGAATGTGGAATAGTGGGGTTTTATTGGGTATTTGGGTTCTCCTCCTACTTTCCTATTTTTTGACGTTTTTGTGCATTTTGGGGGAGAAAATTCCCCCTTGTGAATTGGGGGAAGGCGGAGGGAGAACCTGTCTGTGAGGGTTAAATGGCTTCTGGGGACAGCGACGGCATTTAAAAGGCGGCTTCTACCCATGACGCGATTTATCCCAGATAACATACTCTGTCTCTGAATTGAATAGTGTCAAGAGATAGCGACGCCATTCAAATGGCGACTCCTTTGAACGACGCGATTTAGTTAGTCACCCCGAGGCCTGATTCTGTTTCTGTCGCGATTAAGCGACTAGGGACAACGACCCCTTTTAAAAGATGACTACCTTGCACAATGTGTTTTAGGCCATCTTCTGAGGCCAGTTTTCACATGAACCAGTTTAGGGGTCTTGAATGACGTCGGCCTTGGGCGACGCGATTCAAGACAAAATCTCATTAAAGCATGCAATTAACATGTATTTACATTGTTAGATAGTTTGGATAAATGCATGTTTGAAATATACTCAAGGACGACGATTTCTACATGATCGGATCGCACCGTATTGCGTTTTGTGCAATCGTGGGCCTAAAGTGACAGTTGTTAGCGCTTAAGCACCCTGTGTCAGTGTGGGAGTGACACGGCACCGGTGTGGGAGTAGTGGGGTGACGCCTTGAGAGAGGGTCACTTGATGTACCCCGGGGTATAGCTAGTTCTGGTGTAGGAGTGGTACATTCGGAGTGTCACTCGTGCTTGGGCAAGCAGAACCATCTGGAGCCTGTCAGGCCGGAGTAGCCAGCGCGCTATCCGAGGGGTTGCTGTTTGGTCTCAGCGGGTCGATGTTTTCCGCGTTCGGCCACGTGGTTTGTGTGTTTAGCCGAGATGCTAGTTGTGGACTCTGTGATGGAGTCGTTTCAGAGTCGTGCATGTTACTGTTTTGAATGTATGTGTTTACTGCTTTATTTATTTAAGTTGCCTATATTTGTGTTATTGCACTTGTGGGTGTGTGAGTGGGTGGTGGGGATCAAAGGATCCCTACTGAGTCCATTTCGATGAGACTCATCCCCTGCGGTTTTCAGGTGAGGGTTCCATGCAGGCATAGCGATGAGAGTGTTGCCTTGGGTTGCGCGCTAGCAGCCGCTGTTTCGGGGTATGTCCCGATGTAGTTGTTATTTTCTTTTTTAGCCTGTATACTTAATTATTTCTTTTCTCTTGGAATATGTAATTAATTGCTGAGTCAAGTCGAATTGTAATAATTTTTAATTTTTGCACTTCTTTCACAATTCGATGTGATGTGGATGTTTAGCTTAGTTTATCATTTATTTCCCAGACTTATCGATATCCTGGTTTGGCTCCAAATTTAATGATTCGGTACCCATTTAGTAATCGGATCCTCGATTATAGGGTGGCGGGTCGTTACAGCGTGAGCAGGAACCGGTGGAGGGTTACCGCCGTTGAGGTGGTGGAGGTGAGCGAGGAGGAAGCTCTAGAAACGACGTCGACCGAGGAATTGGTGCTTATGGAGGCGGCGGCCTTCATGGAGGCCGAGGAAGCCCCTCCTGCGGCTCAGGAGGGCAAGGAAGCGGTGGCACTGGCCGAAGAGGCAGGCCCACATTTGGTAAACCTCGAAACACTCTCTTTTATACTTAAGTTTCAATTTTGGGGGGAAGAAAGAGGTCGGCCACAGGTTCTTGAAACTTGTGGTGAAAGGTGTTTGGGGACAGGGACGCCTTTTGAAAAGCGTCCCTGTACCATGACGCGATTAAAAAACAATGATAATTATTTCAGAAATTGATTACTAATGCCCTGACGATGAATTTGATGAATTATTTGACAATTGCAGGGGATAATGAGGACCAGGATCTCCTGGGACCTAGTGGTGGCCGCCTACAGGGGTGTCCCAGATTTTCAAAAGGCCCGACTGGCGAGATGGGGTTTTGGGAGATATTGGAGAGCCATTTTGGATCGACTTGGTGCTACTCCAGGTGTTAAGGGAGAGATGGCATGCTGAGAGCAGGGCATTTCTAATGCCCTGGGGACACGTGGTCCCCAGTCTCGAGGACGTATGCAGGATCACCGGCGTTCGGGTGGATGGCCGGGCTATGAGTGGGATCACGCATCCCGATCATAGAAAGTTTACTCAGGAGCTATTAGACTTAGAGTGCACGGGGCCGGAAGGCCGAGAGTCTCAAACCCTCGCGAGGCTAGCTGTAGGGAGATCTTTAGGTTTAGTAGAATTGAGGCAGCGGACGGATGAGTCTAGGGAGAAGTTTAGAGAGAGACTAGCCCGAGCGTCTCGTGAGGTGTACTGCCAGTATCTGAGTGACAGGGCTAGTGCTGATAGGGACCTTAGGAGTTTCTTGGTTTTCTTTTTTGGTAGGCTCCTTTTAGGGACCAAGGGAGATTATATCCACTGCCGTTTCTTGACCCTTCTTACCGATTTAGACCACTTAGGTTGAGTATGCCTGGGGTGCGGCCCTTCTGGCCCACCTCTTCACTAACCTTTTTGTTGTCACGCTTGATCGGGAGACCACTATCAGCGGCTTCGCGTCGTTCCCTCAAGTATTTAGTTCATTTTATGTTTGTTTCATTAAATGTTTATAATACAATGCATGCGATGCATACGATTATGATGATTCTAACCTATATGCTCTTGTTTGCAACTGTGGAGCTATTTTTATTTTCCTCTGGGCCGAGCAAGGCCATCAAAGCAGCCAGTGGCAGTTCCGCTTGCCTGGCATTGGCATCTGGTTGTGGACATAGCGCCGCAACACCATCAACTGACGGCCCTTCGCCGTCAATTCCTTGACTACCCGGAGCTCTTGGTAAGTTTTAATTCCTCTTTTCCTTCAATGCTTCATGTTGAAATGTGTTGATTATGGTGTTTAAAATACCTTATGAAATGTTTGTTAAATGTTTTGATTAAATGTTTGATTAGATGTTTGGTTACATATTTTATTTTAGTTGTAAGACGGATCTTTTTTGGAATATTTGAATATTTTATTAGGTGCTTCTTTAGTTGTTTATTTGTTTGTTTTAATTATGCAATGCAACTAACCTATATGAATGCAGGTTATCTAGCATCCATATCTACGTATGGATGATGCTGGACAGCCATGGGTGGAGCGAGGGCGAGGCCGATTTGGGCATTAAGTTTGGGTTCATTGACTGAACGAGATAGCCCTACTACGCCTAAAGCTGGTGATGAGGACCCTAGGATTGCATCAGGAGTGGGTCGAGGAGGAGATCCCCAAGGGATCGGTAGGACGATGCGGGGAAAACAGGCCCGCACTGACTGGAGGGCAAAGTTCCCAGACCAGCACGAGGACTGGTTCAGGTATGGGGTTCCGGGGGTTTCACAGGCGATGAGCAGTGATGCTTACCTTCAACAGTACCGGACTCACTACGCCGCTCATCTTCGACTACTCCGCCCTCTCGATGTGAGTATCATGAATGTATGTTATGAATGCATATTTTATTAATTACCTTGCTTATAATTGTAAATGCATGACATGAGATGATATGCATATGCAGGATGCACGAGACGCCACTATCCTTACTCTTCGAGGTCACCTCCAGGACGCCGAGGCCCAACTAGAGCAGGTCCAAGAAGAGTTGGATGAGCTAGTAAGTATGATGTGCATGAATGTTGGGAAGGTATTATGAATGCTTCTTTTTAAATTGTTTTGGCACTTGTACACTGACGGTGATCTACTTTTGTTACAGCGTGCCACTTATACTCATGCGGCGACTCCCTCATCCTCTGCTGCTGCTGGTCCTTCTTCTTCTTCTGTTGCTTATGAGGCTGCCCTCGCTGACTTATGGAGCCAGTTGGCCCTAGCCATTCGCTGAGCTACCCAGGCTGAGGACGAGCTGTTGTCCGGATAAGTCTTTAACTTGCTTCTTCCATCTTGGCATGAGTTTGTCTGCTTGCTTGATTAGTTGACTGACAGTATCTTCTGCCGCAGGTTCAGGAGCTCATTCATGCCCTCGAGAAAGCGAAAGCCGACTTGGAGGAGTCTCAGGCCAGGGCTTCTCGTATCGCCGAGTTGGAGAAGCAGTTGGCAAGGCTCTCTGCTGGTGACCTCCCACGTGAACTTGCAAGACTCCAGATCCGGTTGGAGGTCTTGATGGAGGAGAGGGATCGTGACGGTCCCAATTGGAGAGCCTTTAGGGCCGGTTGTCGATTGCTGAGCACGAGCGCCAGAGCATCGAGGCTTGTTACCAACGTGCGCGGCAGCTGGCACTGGAGCGAGGACAGGCGAGTGCTTTCACAGCGAGCATAGCAGTATCTTCCGGCCAGGCTAGGCTAAGCATCATTGGACCGCCACCGCCACCAACTCATAGGCCAGACGGACAAGATGAGGCCCATAGTCAGTTTGATGAGGGAGTAGGGGAGAGTCAGCCGTGACGGCTGCCATCATGTATTTTCTTTTGATTTTGAAGTCATGTGGATGGACTTACATCTTGTACACAAACTCTTCTGATATATGAATGGAGTTTCTTGAGTTGTCTTTATACTTTTCTTTATTGGCTTTCTCTTCATACCTGCACGCGGCTTGAACAAACAAATTAAATATCAATTCAAGATTAGCCCCTTGACCAGTTAAATAACTGGCTACTTGATCCTATCCTTGGTAGAAGGGTCATGGGGCGAAGCCTTTATTTAATGAAGGCAAATAAAGATAATTAATAGAAAATAAACAGTAAAATGCAACATACAAGCATGCAAATGCTCACTGAAAATAAAAAAGATGCAACACACGTGATGTGCCAAGCAAATGCTAATTGAAATATTTTTGTTTTGCAATTGTATTTTAAAAAATATCTAATTTTTTTGGGGGTTTTGCCATATTCAGTTTCTTTTGTGGTTTTTGCAAAATTTAATTTTTTTGTAGTTTTGAAATATTAAATTTTTGGTAGTTTTGAAATATTCAATTTTTTTATGATTTTTTTTTGTAATATTTAACTAACCTAAAGCCCAGCATGGTACTTGGATCAAAAGAGTAGATTCATTTGTTAACTTAATTTCTAGATCATTCTTTAATAGCCTAATCCACATTCATTGTGCTTGAAATATGTTAGTAATCGTGATCCCATTTGATGGTCCGACCCTTAGTCAATCTCGGCCGTTCCTCAAATTTGGAGTACACCTTTTTAGAATGAAGGGAAGAATTAGTCTAGAAAGCCCGCGAGAGGGTTCCGGAGACTTAGAAAGATGTCCCTCCCTTACCCTATTATCCGTTGGGGTTCGGTCATTTTTACTTTTACAGGATATTTAACGACCTTGCGCTTCCTTTTCATTTGATTTTGTGGCCTTTTGAGGTAACTTTTGTAATGTTGATCGGCCTTTTGATTTTGTTGGCTCTTTGCCCTTGCTTTTTCTTTTACCTTTTTTATGGGGCAGATCTCCCTCCTTTTTTTTATGACGGCCTCCTACTAAGATGGCAGATATTTTCAGTAGTCTATTCTAAGCCTTGTTCCGACATCGTGAGCCGAGAGTAAAAACATAAGTTTTGTTCAAAAGAATGAGTTGTACTTTTCCACTTTTAGTCAGTTTTCGATATTCCTCGGGCTTCACATCTCTTGTTACTTACGAACCAAACGTGTTTGTGTGCAATAATGCGTTTGAATTAGATTATCAAAGATTAATAAGAAAACTTGAGTTTTCAAATTTTCAGACTCCACTGGTCCTTGCACAATGCTGATTGACTCATTAACTAAGGGTTGTACTTCTTCAAATATAAACCATTCTAAGGATGAGTTAGCTCTTGACCTTCTACATTAACTAAATGATAGGCGTTACCAGGAAGAGCATGCGAGATAACATAAGGTCATTCCCAGTTGGGTTGGAGCTTAGAACGCGGACCACCAGGTTTTACAAAGATTCTTTTAACAACCATTTCACAAACTTTAAACTTTCGTTCAATGACTTTCTTTTGATAAAAACATGCTAATCTGTTCTGATATACTTGTGCATGATTAGCGGCTGACCATCTTTTCTCGTCTAAAAGTTCCAATTGAGCTAACAGTGCTGAGTTGATGCTCATCAATGGAAAACTCCTTATTCAATTGTACTCTTAATGACGGGATGAGGACTTCGCATGGGACTACCACCTCCATTCCAAATGTTAAGGAATACAAAGTTTGTCCAGTGGGCGTGCGAATTGAAGTTCGGTATGCCCATAAAGCCTCCATTAATTTCTCTAGCCAATCGGAGAACTTATTGGATTTACACGTTTTCTTGATAATTTTTATCAAAGTCTTGTTAGTTGCCTCTGCTTGGCCATTGCCTTGCGAATAATATGGAGACGAATGATGCAATGCAATCTTATCTCTGTTACAGAGGTCCTTCAGCTCTTGTGATATGAACTGTGGTTCATTGTCGGTGACGATGGTGCTTGAAATTCCGAATCTTGTGATGATGTTCTTCATGATAAACTTGCAAACTATCGACGCTTTGACTTTTGTGTAAGCTTCAACTTCTGCCCACTTGGTGAAGTATTCCGTTGCCGTGAGAATGAAGGATTTCTCCTTGCCGGAATTGGGATCACCGCGAGGTCTAATGATGTCGAAAGCCCATATGGAGAAAGGTCATAGGGAGGAAACATGATGGAGTGAAGATGCAGGAGAATGGATCTTGTCGGCATGAAGTTGACACTTAGCATACCTACGGACATACCCTACACAGTCTTCTTCCAGGGTTGGCCAATAGAATCCTTGTCTAAGGATTTTCTTTGATAACATCTGTCCATTGACGTGGCCACCACATACTCCAGCATGAGCTCCTTCCATAACCTTCTAAAGCTCATCTTCGTCCAAGCATCTTAGAAGAACACCGTCAAAACCTCGTTTATAAAGTACTCTTCCAACTAGAGTGTATCTCTGAGCAACTCTCCTAATAGCCCTTTTCACCTCACCTGTGGCTTCTTCAGGGTAAGACTGATCCTCATAGTATTTGGCAATCTCAAAGTACCATGGTTTCTCCTCATCATCCATTTCTTCTTGCAACTCCAATAGCATGATTTCTTGTTTCTCCATAATATCTCCATCTCTGACCTTCTTCAGCAACTTCTCTTTAGTCTTATGGAATGAAAGGTCTTTCACGGCAAGTGAAAGACGCCTATGGACAATGATTGATTCAGATTATTTGCCGATTGAAAAATTCAGGGATGATGCGAGAGAAGCTAGAGTGTCGGCTAGAATGTTCTGATTTCGAGGAACATGGACGAAGATCAATCTAGTGAAAAGCTTAGCATAAGCAGAAGTGAGTTCCTGATAAGGCTTGAGTTTAGGATCAAGAGTTCGATATTTGGTAAGTACTTGATGAAAGATTAGCTGACTATCACCTACAATCTTGAGTTTGGTGGCACCATGGAGATCCAGATCTGCTCCGCCGCTTCTCCGAATCCCGTTTGACGGGAAATCGTCCGCGCACTACGGCGATCGTTGCGGCGACCGGCGGAGGTTTCGTGGGCTGTGAAGAACGAGGAACGTGAGGATATCTGTCGCGGGGCGGATCGCGTGGACTTCGCTAGAGGCCGGGCGCTTGCGCGGCTTGCGGTGCCGCACCGACGGAACCAAACGGTTGCGGATTCGAATCCGCACACGGTGAAAACTTCGATAATCCGATTATCGTACTTAAGATTTCGAAATGGGAATGGATCGCTGTAAATATTTTATTTTTTGCTGCGTGAGCGATCCAGAGAAACCGAGAAATCCCAACAGTGGTATCAGAGCCAGGTTCCACTGTTTCTCGTCCCGTTTCGGTTTCCGAAATTAATTTTTCTGTGTATTATTCCATGCGTCAGTTCGATCTTTTTACAGGATCCATGTTCATTAGATGAACACTAATGTTAAAATATTTTGATTATTTTATTTCTGCAAATTTTTCGAAATTTTTTTGGGGTTCTTTGCGTTCTTCGTGAGACGAAGAACAGTGCAGTTCGGAGGCTTCAATCGGATGTCCCCATGTGATGGGGAGGTGGCCAAGAATCTTGGTATGACCAGGGACCTCCCGGTCATCGCTCACACCTGTGACCGGGGCCGGAGAAGCTGTGAGGGGCGGTTGCAAGCGGCCGGTTGGAGAGAATATCCCCTTTTCTTTCCTCATCTCAAGCCCAGAAATCAACCCCATGTAGAGGCTCGGACAGCAGCCTATAGGGACCCTCGCCGGCGCCGGGGAGCTCGCCGACACTGGGGGCGTCATCGGCGTGGCCGGCCGTCGCCGGGGGGCCAGCCGGCGGCGGCGTCGGTAGCCGCCGCCCAAGCCTGCAACAGAAACCCTAATTTGTTGCAGGTTTGGGGGCGTCGGGTGGGGGGCTGGGCCTGTCCAAGGCCGGGCCAAACCGGTTGAGCCGGGCCTGGGGATGGTCTGGCTGCATCTGGGCCGACTGGGCCTAGCCATGAGCCACGGGTCGGCCTGGTTCGACCAGGTCCGAACCCTGGCTCATATTATTGGGCTGGGCCCAATTGATTTCTGCCCATTTGAAACCCCTAAACCCCTAAACCCATATAATAATTAAATTGGACTTTGGATTAAAATTCAAAAGTGGTTGTGAAAATTTTAAATTATCATTCAATTTTAATTATTTGGGTTTTAATGATTTTAGAATCATTATTATTAACAATTGTTGTTAAGAATCATTAATAACAAATTGTTGTTATTGATTTGAATTAATTATTAATTTAAAAGTTAAATTAATAATTAATTATGATAGACTAATTTAAATGTTAAATTAGTTATCATTAGTTAATTGAAATTGATTATTAATTTAAGTGTTAAATTGATAGTTAATTTTGATTAAGTAATATAATAGTTTAATAAAATGTTATTAATTCTTGATTTAAGAGTTAAATTAATAATTAATATTAATCCACTAATCTAAGAGTTGGATTATTGCTTAATTGTTCATTTGTGTTAGTTGTTAGTTTAATAGTTAAATTAGTGATTAACACTTATTAATTATCTAGTCTAATTGTTAAATTGATAATTAATAACAAATTAGAGTTAATTATTAATTTATGTGATAAATTAATGATTAATTTTGTTGGATTAATCTAAGAGTTAGATTAATCTTTAATAGTCTAATTGTTAGATTATTAATGGGATTTAATCTAAGTGTTAGATTATTAGAATTGTTCTAATTTGCATGGAATAATCTGGAATTATTAATTTGGAGTGTGTGCACATGTGATGTGTGTTTTAATGCTTTTAAATTTTGATTTAATTGTATGTTAAGTTAATAAAATGAGTTTTCAAAATTCAAATACCAATTTTGATTGGATCCTAGTTTTTTGAAAGCCAAAATTATTTATTTTGAAAAACTCATTTGTTTTAGCCATGTGATGCGCTGAATCATGTGTGGGATGTTTAAAACACACTGTGGTCTTGGATATGCACTTAATTTAATTGTTCATGTGATGAATGATGGATTGTGTGGATCGTGGATGTATGAATTTTATTAATTGTTAATAAATAGAGGTCTGCGCACCTCTCTCTCTCATACTCCGATGTATTTCTACCTCCCTCTCTCTTGTACACGTCATAAGGCTCTCTTCTAATTACATGTAATTCTAGAATTAATGTAATCTGATCGAGGCGATCGAGGAAGGAGCGAAGACGATCCACAGTTGCAACCAGGAAGGCGAAAAGATGGAGATCTCTTGCCTTTGTGTTTGCAGGATATCGAATATAATTGTTGTGTTAGATTGTGTGTACGTTTGACTGTTGGCTCCAGTCAAACCCACTGTGCTATCCATGACCACACTAATGACATGTATGAGATGCATTATTTTTCTTTTGATTATGAATCAAAGTAGGTTATAGTATTTAGTAAATATATACGATATATTTATATACTATCATCTAGGAGAGACCAAAATAAAAGTTATCTAAATACCCTCAGATAAACTCTAAGCCGTAACGCGAGTAGTTGAGAACTTACCGCGTGGTCCAGCATCGTTATAGTCATAGGATTCAAATCACTTTAGGCAGGTTTGTTGTGCTATCCACAAGGCTTGCTTAATTGGGAGGAGAAACTGTGGCTATGGCATTAGATGCCTATAGATCGGGGTAGAGGAACCATATAGCTTTGTTGTGCTATCCACAAGGGCTGCATGCAAATCTATACTCGTCGCGTAACGATGGTTAGCTTAGACCAGAATTAGTGGTTTGTTGTGCTATCCACAAGGCCATTAAATCTCTAGGGACCGAAGCCATGATCAGATATTGCAAGGAGTTGCAAGTCCTATGAGTTGGGTGCTCTTTGATTATATTATAGTTTGTTGTGCTATCCACAAGACTATAGTGCAAGTCATTGAGATTCTGATCCCCACTAGGAGACTGTTGGCGTCTCCCGTTCTGTATAACTGAGGGTTATACAGTCCGTCGAAAATTAGTGGGAGTTAAACTTGAACAAAAGACCATGTCTTGTTTTAAATTTTAATAATTGAACATCTGCTAAATAGATTTTATTTATCTCCTATAGGGAATTATGTCGTCGAATAACCCACTCTATGGCATACTTGATGCCCTTTTGACTTACCTGATCTACTCAGATTGGTTCAGAAACCTGAAGAATGTCTTCAGATATGAGCACATTGACTTTGTCCCTGGAGCTGATCCTCCTGCTGAATCGGCATCGGATGCCCCTGAAGCAGAGATGATAGCTAACGATAAAAGATCGAAGGACAAATGCAAAAGAGTAGTAAAGGGTGACTGCTTCTACTATAAGCAGTATGGTCATTGGAAGAGGAACTGCAAGGAGTTCCTTGACGATAAAGCTCATGGAAGAGTGAAGCTGTCTGAAGCTTTAGATATCTATATGATAGATATCAACTTATCAGTTAGAGATTCCACATCGTGGGTATTAGATACCGGATGTGCTTCTCATATCTGCCATGATGTGCAGATGCTGACAAGTAAGCTAAACTGAGACAAGGTGGGGTGGAATTGAGGCTAGGAAACGACGCAAAAGTTGCGGCGATTGTTGTTGGGACAGCAAACCTCAAGCTTCCATCGGGAGACACCTTACTATTAGAAGATTGTTATTATGTTCCTAGCATAATAAAGAACATCATATCAATATCTTGTTTGGACGAGATAGGATATAGATTGACTATTGAGAATAGAAGTTGTTCGATTTATTATGGTAATAAATCAATAGCTTCAGCATCTTTAGTCAACGGTCTATATCTATTAGATGTTTCTTATTACAATCTTCAAATTGATAATGCTCTTAAGAAGAGCAAGAATTGTGTGAACCAGGCCTACATGTGGCATTGTAGACTTGGGCACAATGGCGAAAGCAGGTTGCAAAAGTTGCACAAGTATGGTTACTTAACTGCATTCGATTACGAATCAGTTGCAACATGTGAATCCTGCCTTATGGGAAAGATGGCAAAATCTCCATTTGCTGGACATGGAGAACGTGCCAAAGACATTATGGAACTAATACATTCGGATGTATGTGGTCCAATGTCCACCCAAGCCAAAGGTGGCTTTTCTTACTTCATCACGTTCACCGATGACTTCTCAAGATTCGGCTATTTGTACTTAGTGAAGTACAAGTCGGAAGCATTTGAGAAGTTCAAGAAGTTCAAGAATGAGGTAGAGAAGCAGTTAGGAAAGAGTATTAAAGTTCTTCGATCAGATCGAGGAGGAGAATACTTGAGTACTAATTTCACACAATTCTTAAAGGATAATGGTATCTTTTCTCAGCTGATCCCCCCATATACACCACAGATGAATGGTGTATCAGAAAGGAGAAATCGCACTTTGTTGGACATGGTGTGATCCATGATGAGCTTTTCGGGATTACCAGTGTCCCTCTGGGGGTATGCCCTAGAGTCAGCAGCATACCTACTGAACAGAGTACCCAGCAAGTCTGTGGCCTCTACTCCATATGAGATATGGAAAGGCAGGAAACCAAAATTTAAACATGTTAAAGTCTGGACTTGTCCTACTCATGTAAAGAGGCATGATCCAGACAAGCTGGAATCACGAACTGATAAATGCAGGTTTGTGGGATATCCAAAAGAAACCTTTGGATACTATTTTTACCATCCTGGTGAACAAAAGGTGTTTGTCACCAGGAAAGCTGTCTTCTTGGAAGAGGAATACCTTCTCCAGGAGGACAGTGGGAGTAAAATAGTACTGGAAGAAGTTCCAGATCCCCAAACAGCTACATTATCATCAGATGAGATATCAGTTCCTGAATCTGTTCAGGTATACACAGATGAGCCTCGTAGATCTGGTAGAGTACCTAGACTACCCGAACGATATGTGGGACATATTGATGAAGGTAAGCCTAAAGTAGAATATAATGGGGATGATGATCCTAAAACCTACCAGGAGGCCATAGAAGGCCCAGAAGTCGGGAAATGGTGAGAAGCCATGAACTCAGAAATCCAGTCCATGTACACCAACCAAGTTTGGAACTTGGAGGACTTGCTCGAGGATATTGTACCCATCGGTTGCAAGTGGATCTTTAAAAGAAAGATCGGTGCTGATGGACGGATCGACACTTATATGACAAGGTTGGTGGCAAAGGGATATCGTCAAAGGCAAGGAATTGACTATGACGAGACTTTCTCACCAGTTGCCATGATAAAATCGATCAGAGTTCTACTCGCCATTGCTGTACATTTTGATTATGAAATCTGGCAGATGGATGTGAAGACTGCCTTCCTCAACGGTAAACTTGAGGAAGAGGTGTATATGATACAACCAGAAGGTTTCACATCAAAAGAATCTCCTGATAAAGTGTGCAAGCTTCAGAAGTCCATTTATGGACTGAAGCAGGCTTCCCGGAGCTGGAACATAAGATTTGACGAGGCTGTCAAGTCTTATGACTTCATTAAGAATGAAGATGAACCTTGTGTGTACAAGAAGACCAGTGGGAGTGCAGTCACTTTCTAGTTCTTTACGTAGATGACATACTACTCATTGGGAATGATGTAGCTATGATGTCATCAGTAAAGATCTGGCTGTCGAAACACTTCTCCATGAAGGATTTGGGAGAAGCATCCTACGTATTGGGAATACGGATCTATAGAGATAGATCAAAGAGGATGCTTGGAATGACCCAATCCTTGTACATAGATACCATAGTCAAAAGGTTTGGCATGGAAAATTCTAAGAGAGGTCTCATACCGATGAGACATGGAATTAATCTCTCAAAGGAGCAGTCTCCTAAGACTCCTGACGAGAGGGCATTCATGGATAGAATACCCTATGCCTCTGTCATAGGATCTATCATGTATGCCATGCTATGTACACGGCCAGATGTTGCATTTGCTCTAAGTGTTACGAGCAGATTTCAGGTTGATCCAGGCGAAGAGCACTGGAAGGCAGTGAAATGTATCCTTAAGTAATTGAGAAGAACTAAGGATATGTTTCTTGTCTATAGAGGAGGTGACTTGAAACTACGAGGCTATACTGACTCGAGTTTCCAGTCGGATCCAAATGATAGCAAGTCTACATCTGGATTCGTGTTTACTTTGAACGGAGGTATAGTGTGCTAGAAGAGTTCCAAGCAAGTAACCACTGCAGATTCGACGACTGAAGCTGAGTATATTGCTGCAGCTGAAGCCGCTAAGGAAACAGTGTGGTTGAAGAAATTCATCACCGACCTCAGCGTAGTTCCCAGCATCTCTGAGCCTGTTTCACTATTGGGCGAATCTGTAGGTGCTCATTGGAGAATGAGTTCACTGAACTGATCCGACTGAATTGCTGGATGGTAATGTACCTCACTGTCAACCAGCTTGATTCTATTGTCGCAGTTGCGTGGATGCTCCTCGGACCTGAGACACCAAGGACACCTTGGCGGTGGACTTCTGTGCTTTGACCTTGGTTTACGAATCTCTAGCCATGGGATTCTAATACGCCAAGGATTGGGTACAGCGGAATACCGTCGAAGGGAATTGTGTGTCAATAAGGAGTCATTCGCTCTCGGTACTTAGAGAGAGAATGCTCTAGGAAGGATGCGCGAAAGTCCCTGGCCAGGGCGGACGAAAATATCGGGAAAGGAGTTTTCCGATATTCATCAGCGGCATCTAATCCAAGTGAGTCGACCGGTTAGGGTTTGACAGCTTGCCATATCCTGAGTTGACTCGAGAGCATTGTACGAATGAAGGATTATATCCACGCGGTAACTGTCGGCGGAAAGGTTCCAAGAGTGGGTTACTTAACCCCAAATACCTTACGGGTTCACGCGGTGTTGCTTGGCACCCAACGTGATCGGAGGCCCGGTCGAATTTGATGTGCGACATCAATTCGATTTGATTAATTAATTAATAAAGGGTTATTAATTGATTAATAAAGTCAGTGAGGAGTCACTGGGCTTGTTGGGCCATTAACTGGACTGGTACTTAGGCCTAGAGGGTCACACGCAAATGATTCTCTAGGCGATGGATAAATAAGTGGGTTTTATATAAACCGGGGGTTTTTGTGAAAAACCGCGCGGTTAGTATAAAACATAGCGAACAGGCTGAGCAGGCCAAGCTACTGCTAACCCTAGCCACCCCTCCTCTGTTTCTCTCTCTCTCTGGCGTCCAGACAGATCCAGATCTGCTCCGCCGCTTCTCCGAATCCCGTTTGTCGAGAAATCGTCTGCGCACTGCGACGATCATTGCGGCGATCGGCGGAGGTTTCGTGGGCTGCGAAGAACGAGGAACGTGAGGATATCCGTCGCGGGGAGGATCGCGTGGACTTCGCTAGAGGTCGGGCGCTTGCGCGGCTTGCGGTGTCGCACCGACGGAACCGAACGGTTGCGGATTCGAATTCGCACACGGTGAGAACTTCGATAATCCGATTATCGTACTTTAGATTTCGAAACGGGAACAGATCGCTGTAAATATTTTATTTTCCACTGCGTGAGCGATCCGGAGAAACCGAGAAATCCCAACAAGCTCTGCCAACGTGCTAATCAATTGGTGAGGACAGATTTCTCAAGAAGGAACTTGATTGGATTCATCCTAGCGATGAGATGGACTTCATGAACCAGAAAATAATGCTTCAGCTTTTGAACTACCCAGACTAATGCAGCACAGGTCTTCTCCATCGCTATATATCTTTGCTCTGTGGGGTTGAGAAGTTTAGAGAGATAGTAGGCTGCCCTCTCTTTATCTTCTTCACCCTCTTGTGCTAGGACAACCCCCATTGCGTCATCCAGGACAGAAATATAAAGAACTAGAAGTTTGTCTGGAGATGGTGGTCACATAACAGGAAGACTTACTAGATATGTCTTCAATCTATCGAATGCCTCTTGACACTTATCGTCCCAATCAAACTTGACTTCCGGCTTAGTAAGCTCGTAAAACAGCTTACACCTTTATGAGTGCTGAGAGACAAAGTGGCGAATAAACTGCAACCTCCCGATTAATCCTCTCAATTCTTTCAAGTTTCGGGGAGGTGGCATCTCTCTGATAGCCTTAGCCTTGTTGGGATCGATCTCAATGCCCCATTTGCTCACGATGAATCCTAACAACTTCCTTGATGATACACCAAATACGCACTTTTTGGGATTCATCTTCAATTGATATTCTCTTGATCTTTCCAGGACTCTCGCCAAGACTCCTGCATGTTCAACCTTGGTCTTAGATTTTACTAACAGATCATCTACATAAACTTCTAAATCAATGTTCATCATGTCATGGAATATTGCCTTCATAGCCCTTTGATAAGTGGCTCCAACATTCTTCAGTCCGAATGGCATGACGACATAACAATAAGTGCCCCAAGGTGTAGTGAACGATATCTTCTCTTGATCTTTCTCTGCCAAACGAATCTGATTATACCCTGAGAATTCATCCATGAATGACAGTGTTTCATAACCAGCTGTGTTATAGATGAGTACATCTATGTAAGGTAGTAGAAAATCATCTTTAGGACATGCCTGGTTCAAATCTCGAAAGTCAATACAGATTCTGACCTTCCCATCCTTTTTCATAATCGGGACTATGTTAGCCACCCATTGCGGATAGAGGACAACTCTAATAAATTTAGCTTTATGCAACTTATCGACCTCCTCCTTCATCTTCAAATCCATTTGAGGGTGGAATCGCCTTAATTTCTGTTTAACTGGGCTAGCTCTGTCCTTCAATGTTAATCGGTGCTCCACTAGGGAAGAATCTAACCCCGGCATGTCTTCATAGCTCCAGACGAAAGTATCCTTATAGTCTCTGAGAACTTGGACCACTGCCTTCTCCTCTGCTTCAGAAAGACTTTTACTGACGAGGACAACCTTAGGTTCGTCTTTAGTTCCTAGATTAATCCCTTTGGTAGGCTCTTCTACAGCGGTTGAGAGTTCATCAAATCTCTTCGCTCCACTGGCATACACCTCTGCTACGTCCTCGTCATCTTCCTCATCTTCAGTAATGGGGTCTTTCTCGTGCAGCAATTCATACACCCCATATCCATCATCGACTAACTCATCTATTTCACATTCTTCTGGCATCTGAATGGGATTCTCTAAAAGCTGAGGGATCTGAGAACAAGAAAGGCATCTTAAGGTTGGGTCTTGGAGGTATCTATTCGAAATTTGTCTACCCTTAGACTTCCTAGACTTCCTACCTTGACTAACCTGCCTAGAACTAGACTTCTTAACTTCATTAAACTGTCTACCACTAGACTCACTATCCTGACCTAATGAGGACGAATAAGGATAAAAGTCAAGGGGTACATGAGAGAATACAGGTGAATCCTCCCGAGGGGAGGGGCAGAGTAGATCTAGAAGAGAATCTTGCCCGAGTGACCCGTGCGATGGGGTATAATCGGATAAGTAGTATGAAGTTTCCTCAACAAAGATGTGAGAGGAAGAGGTTGCCAAATTGATGTTTTTTGTTGTTGATGATTTTGAGTATTAATCATGAAACATGAATGAATATGAAGAGGAGGATGAGAAGATGGAGGTAACGGTACCAAGGCCAAAGGATTAGGAGGATCAGACAATAGTATGTTCTAGATCAAATCATAGATCCTTTTGAGGTCGAGAAGAATATGAGGGATTAGGTACAGGGGGGACAGAGTAACCATGATGGGCGGAGCCCGTGGAATATCTTCAGTGTTGACCCTCGACCAAGTCGGGGTCAAGAATATTGTATGGAGGGTAAAAACATGACGGGGATAAGTTCCCCTCCAGAGAAGATCAGTGATGAATCCAGGCTGATAAGGATCATCTGGCTCTCCTTTGCCTGTCTCTTCGCTTAGAAGGATTCTCTTGTCAAAAATAGCTCCAGGCCCTTCAAACATCTCATCAATCAATGGGGGCCACTTTGATTCTGAGGGATCAAGGAATAGCCTGTTCAGTGCAATCTACAGGTCCTAGGTGTCAAACCAGCGGTACCACTTGCATTTCGGGTCTTGGATCTTTCTCCTCTTCATCGGCCGCAGAGCCTTCAAGGATCGATATGTCAGCAACTCAGAACAATGTCTGACCAGGTCCCTACCATAAACATCATGCAGGTCAAAGTGGAAAGTGATTACCACTGTGTTATCATGGTCATGATTAATCACGGGTCCTTTAATGAAATGTGTATATAGAGTCCATGTTAAGGGATCCCGATTTTCTTTATACGTGGTGGTCTTTGTCTTCCAAACTTTCTGACCATCTTTGTATTCATGCTGCTAAAGAATCTGCCATTTTACCTTCATTAGCCTATAGCCCAAACCATTACCAGGTATCCTCTTATTATCTTTGATAGGCTTGGTTTTTCCCTACAGTTGCGTGCCCAGGCCTTTTCCCAGTTTGTAACCACCTTTCATCATAATGTCCCAACCAGGGGTACTCACACACTTTCCCCTTTTTATGGCTTCGACTGGACAAGAAACAAGTATAGTGGCTTTCCAAGGATCAGCCAAAGGAGAATGGACCTGTAAAACCTACAGAATGGGTTGTCGGCCAAAGGAAGGATCCGGTTAATGTTCAAGGAATGAGCAGCAGTGAGAATTGGCATGCTCGTCACCTTAATGATCCATCCTTTGTATGGAAATTTGAGGCATTGATGATTTGTAGATGGAATCGCCTCAAGGGATTTGACATAAGGACGCCTAAGGATACCTTTCAAATAGGGGTTGATCTCCAAGACGTGGAACTCGACTTCGGCATGACAAACGGGGCCTAACTCCACCTTCAAATAGACCATTCCCAGAGGGGAACGGGTAGAGTTGTCGTAAGCAGTAACAGATATGGGAGAAGGCAGCTGTCGTACATTTTTTATGGAAAAAAATGCACTTGATATTGATTTTCTGATTTTGATTTAGATTTGTGTACTTTACCTGACTCAATCAGATGATTGCGTAGTTCTTCGACCCGATCCCGCTACCCATAAATGGAATAGCATTAATTACATCCTCCTAAGAGGAAAACCCTTGATTAATCGTCGGAAGAATAGAATAACACCTTTTGAAATAATATAAGTAAGATATACAAGATTGCATTCGAAAAAATGAATGAATTTCAGTTTTTATTTGAGAAGAAAACTCATTTTGTAGTTTAAAGTTGAGTCTGCGCAAGACTTGATTTATTGATTTTTATTGATGGATGATGATGAGAGACATTTTTTAGTATTTTTAGATTGATTTATGTGGATGCATTAAAGATTTGTTGAATTTTTATGTTTGGAAATGAGCATGAAGTTGAGTCTGTGCAAGGATGCGCAGACTCATTTGTTACCAATGAGAATGCTTATATCTTATTTTGATTTTTGATTTGTGAGAGGATTGAAAACCTTTTTTTATGGTGTTTTGATTGAAGTGGATGACATTTTTTATCAAGGAAGTCTAAAAACATTTCTTATTGTGTTTTTTTAGATTTGAAGTAAAGAGACTTTGGATTTGATTTGGAAGGTATGGAAAAGTGTTTTTTATGTTTTCTTATTTGATTTGAGTGGAAGATACTTCAAATACTTATACTTTTTATGTTTTGAATTTGTAGGTTTTTAGAGAATGAGCAAGGTTGAAGTGAGGCTCCTTTTAGGTATTTTTTATGTTTTGCAAAAGGGCAAAAATGAGTTTTATTTGATTTTTTATTTCTAGAAAGTATTTTATTTTTATCTTGGGGTTTTTTGATTCAATTTTAAAGGAATTAGAGTTGGAAAGATTGGATTTTACCAATTAGGGGTTGAGTCTGCGCAGGGTAGCGCAGACTCATTTGTCACAAGCCTATTTTTTTAGTTTTTTAGGTAATTTCAAGGAAAAAGTTATCATTTTTGTTTGGATTTTGATTTGTGGAAAACATAGGGTTTATTATTAAGATTTCGACTTGATTTGAGGGAATTTAATGGCCAAAAAATCAGATTTTAAGAATTTAGGGTTGAATATGCACTATAGAGCGCATACTCATTGTTTATGAAAGTATTTAAACATGTTTTATATTTTTTGCAAAACGAATTTTAAGGTTTTATTTAGGTTTTTGACTTATATAAAGTATAAAATTTTTATGTAAATTTTTGGGTTTAATTTGGAGGGAATTTAAGGTCAAAAAGGCCAAATTTGGGATTTCAGGGTTGAGTCTGCGCAGGGGAGCGCAGACTTATTTGTCACCAATATGTTTTGAGTTGTGTTTTGCAATTTTTCAAGAACAACTTGGTGTTTTTATTTGATATTATGATAGATAAGAATAAACTTGATTTTTAGAGGGTTTTAGATCATCTTTTAGTGGTCAGGAAGTTGATTTTTTATTTTTTGTGAATTTCAGGGTTGAGTCTGCGCCAGGATGCACAGACTCAAGTCTGAACTGTAGATTTTTTGTTTGTAAGTTATTTTATTGGATTTTTTGTGGGATAACTTGATTTTATGTTTTGTTTGGTGATGATTTACAGATTTGGAGCTACGGACATGATCTGGAGGCCAAGAGATGAGATTTTGGCCTTAGGATTGATGCGCAGACTCAAGTTTAAGGAGGATTTTGAGCAAGATTCTTAAAAAGATGGAATCTCCTGAGGTTGAGGGGAATTACAAGAGTTTCAAAGTGCTGGGGAGCTTCAAAGATCAAGGAGACAAGAAAAAATGAGTTTGAGTCTGCGCAGGGGTGCGCAGACTCAGCTGAACTTGTGATTTTGGTTTATTTTAAAGGGATTTGGATCCTTTTTGTAAATGAATGTTTATTTAAATGATATGAAGTATTGGATATATGATTGCAAGTGGTTTGAGCAATTTGATTTATTGTTTAGTTGATTTTTTCATTTGAAATGAGCCTATGAAAGGTGTGCAGACTCAACTTAAGTTTGAAATTTTGTGTTTATTTAAAATAGAAGATGGCTATCTTAAACCTTTTTTGAATCAATTAACTTTAATTATTTGAGTTACTTGAACCATAAATGGGTCCACCAACCCATTGGGACTTCAGGACATATCATCTAAATGAACCTATAGAAATGGAAACATAAGAATGATGTTTTTTGTATGAGGGCCCTTGATGGGTTACCCAACATTGGATTGTTGGCACCCTTAGATCGGGACATCCTTGGAAAACATTGGAAAACACTTAAAACCTTAAAACATTTGGCAAAACTTCGGTTTGAAACATTAAGGGCTTAACAACCCAAAGTCCAAGCCATTTAGAACCTTCATTGGGTTTCAAAGGGACAACCCTAGGTCCAAGGAACATTTGGACAGCTTGGGGGAGGATCAAAGAATCACCTCAAGCCCAAAAACCAACTTGAAAGAGGCACATACTCAGATACCTGCAATTGGCGCTGAGTCTGTGCAGGGTGGCGCAGACTCAACACTGTAGCACCTGCAAACGTAGACTCAGGCTGAAACCCGGATTTTCGGTAAAAAATGGGTTTAAATCTAACCCAAATGATGGAAAATAGGGTATAAAAGGTACAAGGCCTAAAATATTTATTTAAAATATATTTTAGATGCATTTCTTTAGGAAAATATCATGAAAACTTGAATATGAACATATGAGAAACTTAGGTATACTTTTTATCTTTTCCATGGATTCCTCCTTCTTTGCTCCATGTTAGAGGGTTTCTACCCAAAGAAGCTCATCCTAAACTAGTGAGGGAACCTCCTTGAGAACCTCTAGGGCCTAAACCCTTAGCCATTAAAGGAAAAAATCCAAATAAAACCCATTCGTTTCCAACATGAAAACATAAATTCAAACTTTAATATATATGAAACTTAGGGGATTTCTCTTGATGTTTAGCCTTGGGGGAACATCATCCATGGAGGGGATGTGCTCCTAAGGGTCATGGAAGGCCAAGCCACCTTGAAAAACCCCAAAACCAAAGACAAATAAATGAAAAATCAGTTTTCAGAAAATCTGGACAGCAAAGCACATTTCGGGTCATATCTCCATATTTAGGGAGTTGCAAGGTTTGAGGAGACCATTTATATAAACTAGAAAGGCCCCTCTTCCATCCCCATACGAAAAACACATGCCTTATGAAGGAAAAAATAGCATAAAAGTAAGATAACCAGCAGATTCACAAAACAGGCACAGGAAATCTGAACTTTGCATTTCGTTGCTTTCAATGACCATGGATGAACTTCAAGGGGGAGATAGAAGTTTCTATGAATATCCAAATGAAATAAAAACATTATAAGAAAGTAAGGAGATAGAAATAAACCCCTTCTTCACCCCCACTCTACCTTGGAGAGGGGATGAGAAGGGAGAATGGCTTTTGAAGCCTACAATCTTGCTCTCTTCTTCTCTAGCACTCTTCCTTTCTTTTTCTCTTCTTTTTTCCTTCTTTTTTCTTTCTTGGGATGCAAGAGATGAAGGGGAATGGAGGAGGGAGACGTACTCCTCCTGGCCTCTATCTTTTCTTCTTCTCTTTTATCTTTTTTTCGATTTTTGTCTCCAACTTTTTCTTGTAGAAGATGGGGGTCTTTTATAAATAAAGTTGGGCTACTTTTGGGGGGTAGATTAGGTATCCATTAGCCTTAAATTTGAGATAAGAAACCCCTCTTAAGAGCCCTCCAATGAGGCCACAACACTTGGAGAATCATGATTGGTTTCTCCTTTTTCTTTTCACCTACCATCTTCTAGAAGAATCTTGAGGAGGGGACCACTTGCTTTTCTTCTTATCCTCCTTTGGGCAGATTTGACCATGGGCCAAAGGGATAAGAATAGACCATCCTCATATGAAAAACACTTGCCATATAAAGGAAAAAATAGCATAAAATCAAGATAACCAGCAGAGTCACAAAACAGACACAGGAAATCTAAACTTTGCATTTCATTGCTTTCAATCACCATGGATGAACATCAAGGAGGAGATAGAAGTTTCTATGAATATGAAAATGAAAGAAAAATATTATAAGAAAGCAAGGAGATAGAAATAAACCCCTTCTTCACCCCTCCACTCTACCTTGGAGAGGGGATGAGAAGAGAGAATGGCTTTTGAAGCCTACAATCTTCCTCTCTTGTTCTCTAGCACTCTTCTCTTCTTTTTTCCTTCTTTTTTCTCTCTTGGGATGCAGGAGATGGAGGGGAATGGAGGAGGGAGACGTGCTCCTCCTGGCCTCTATCCTTTCTTCTTCTCTTTTCTCTTTTTGGGATTTTTGTCTCCAACTTTTTCTTGTAGAAGATAGGGGTTCTTTTATAGATAAAGTTGGGTTACTTTTGGGGGGTAGATTAGGTATCCATTAGCCTTAAATTTGGGATAAGAAACCCCTCTTAAGATCCCTCCAATCAGGCCACAACACTTGGAGAATCATGATTGGTTTCTCCTTTTGCTTTTCACTTACCCTCTTCTAGAAGAATCTTGAGGGAGGGACCACTTGCTTTTCTTCTTATCCTCCTTTGGGCATATTTGACCATGGGCCAAAGGGGTAAGAATAGGCCATGGGTGGAACCATTTGGGCCCTTTTAAAGGCTGCCACGAAATTGGGCTTTGGCCTTCACTTTTTGGGCTCAAATTGGCCCTATTGGGCTTCTTTTGCTTGAGATAATGGGCCTAGACCTACCCCCTTGGATTTCTTCATCATTTGGGCTGAAAGTAACCCCTTTTTGACTTCTTTGGGCTTGCAAGAATGGGCATGACATCTGTCCATTAGCTTTTCTTCACTTGGGCTTTCTTTGAAAATTTGCTTGGACCTCTTTTGCTTGAGATAATGGGCCCGGTTATGCTATTGGGTTTCTTCACCACTTGGGCCCTAAAATGACCCCTTTTTGATTCATTTGGTTTACAAAATTTGGGCTTAGCTGTTGTCCCTTACTCTTTTTCACTTGGACTTTCTTTAAAAAAAAAAAAAACACTTGGACCTTTCTTGCTTGAATTAATAGGCTCGGTTCTTCCTTTCAATTATCTTTGATTTGGGCCTTCTTTGTTGATCTTTAGGCTCTTCTTCTTGTACAATTTTTTGGTGACAACAAATGCCCCCCACGCATACGGCTCACGCACGGAGACCGAAGGTGATGAAGTGAGTTGTATGTGTGGCCCATTGTCACGTACTTATCTCATTTGAGCGGCTCACGGTTCAGGACCGGGCCCACTTATAAATCTTCATTCACCTATTAAGGACTTGTTTGACTGGGATTGCGGCAATCACTAGGATTCCTTCTTGCATTTGTTTCTGCGACCGACTCAGATCGGATCTTGAGCTTCGGGCAACCATAAGTTAGTATACCCTTTGAGTCTGCGCCAGTCCAGGTTTAATTTTGGCTTTAAACCGACCGGATTTCTTGAATTTAGAGGATGAGGCATGTGCCCTTTGAGTCTGTGCTGGTTCAGGCTTCAATTCAGCTCCAAACCTGGCCATATATATTGAATTTGAGAGAGAGGGGCAGATCCCCTCGAGTCTGCGCCGGTTCGGTTCAACTTTGGCTTCGAACCGGTCCGTCTAGGTGACGTTTGGGAGAGGGGGGCATATGCCTTTGAGTCTACGCCGGTTCGGGCCTTGGACCGGCCAGGGCTTCAAGAACCAGCCCGGTTGGTTATAAAAAGGGAGGGGGCGGGATGCCTTTCGCTGTTGCACTGGGAGATTCCGAGCGTCAGTCCGCCTCTTCCTCTTCTACCTCTTGCCATCGCCGGTGGACGAAGCTGCCGGAGCCGCGGGAGCAGGCCATTGCCGCCGCAGATCGCCGTCGTCGAGCTCTTCCTCCTCTTCGTTCTTGCCTTTGACCGAAGCCACAAGGGTCTTCGGGGGGTGCCACCGCCGCTGTCTGCGCGTTGGCCTTCCGCCGTTTGGGGGTGCCACCGCCGCTGTCTGCACGCCGGCTGCCTCCTCTTTCCTCTACCGTTGACAAACGCTGCAACCCCGTCGGGGAACGCTACTATCATCGCCTGTAGGTGTTGTCCGCCGGGTTCAGAGCCGCCGGCTTTGCCTTCCTTGCTCCTTCTTCGTCGGCAACCTCGAAGGGGACTCCGGAGAGCATCGCTGCGGCCGTGAAAAGGGGCATCGGTTGGACTTGAAGACTGTCGTTTGAGGAAGAAGGGTTCTTGCACCGTAGTTTCAAAGTGAAAGGTTGAGCCTTTCCTTCGATTTTTTGGCCGGTGGGACTGATTGGGTGTTGTTGGCTGCCATTGATTTGGGCATGGGGAGAGTGAAGAGAGTCTCTTCTGCCTTGTTTGATGCTCTAACAATTTTTTCCTTGTCTTCTTTTTGCAGAAAATCGACTTTGGATCCCTCCATCTACAGTAGGCACAGACTCACTACTGTAGCACTGCAAGTCGGATGGCTCTTCTTCAGCATACCTACTGTTTGACTTTGGCAGTTCCCATTGGAGCAATCCCTGGGGCTGCAGCTTCAGTACCTAGTCCCGGTTGTAGCTCGGCTCTCGAGAAGTGGGTTACTGGAATGCCATTTCTACACCCCTCTGTCTTTGACATGGGTCTTCTTCTTATCGGAGCATCTTGGTCTGTCTCGGATGGCTCTCGATAAAATTTTAACAGCCCTCCTTTAAGGGGAGATGCTGCCGAAATTTCGACAGAATTTTCTTTTTCGAGGAAGACTTTTTGCATTTGATTTGACTTGTTGTCTCTTCTTTTTTAGTATAATGGCTTGTCGGGGGAAGGACAAAGCTGTGATGCCCGAGACTGTCTCCGAAGATGTGCCGGTTTCTCTAACAGGGTCTTCTGAACAGACTCCTATGATGGCTGAAGAGAGTGGGCCTGTGACAAGTCCCTTTTACTTGACACCTGCAGTAGGCATAGATGAGGACAATGAACTACTGCAATTTTTTGAGGTTGCTGTCTTGGACCATCCCTTTGCCGATGAATAAGATGGCAAGGTTGATGAGAGTAGACTTGTCTTTTCGGAAGGATTTTATAAATATAGACAGGACAAAGATTATCCGGTTCATTTTCCCAGTGATCAGCATTTGTACAACTTCTTGCTTGACTTCAAGGTCAATGGAGTGCGTTCTGAAAGGAGGGCTTTTTATGCCGAAGATGCCATTTTGAAATTTCGAGACAACCTGAGAGGAACTGTAACCCGTGGCAAATCTTTGTTCATGCCGGATTATGCTAGAGACATGCTCATGCCCAGTGGGACTAATATCATCCGTCCTCAGGACGACATTCTGACCTACTCACCTTCATTTATTCCTGCCAAGTGGGGATATGACAGAGGTATCCTAGACTCGAAACAGAGGCGGCATGGGTTATTTCTTTCTCCATGTAAATGGGGCTTCAGAGAAGAGCCATTGATTTTTGACTCTTTAGCCATGCGGTTTAGATTGAACGCAGCAATGGGCTGGTTTGGTGACTTGAAGCTTAAATCCGGCCACAGTTTCAGAGAATATTTTGTAGAGTACACTGATTATGTCTTGAAGCATTACCATGATTTGCTGAGCCGAGTGGATCTTCTCGGTAGTGTGTATGCCGCTCGATTCCGATACCCGATCTTTAAAGGCCTTTGCTGTGGCATGATCGAGGTATTCATGAAGGAGTTCAATATCTTTTATAGTCCAGAAGGAGAGACATCTCTAGATTTATGGACTTTACATCAACTTTCTGGCTTGCCCATTGACGGAGAGCCTTATAAAGAAATATGCCATCCTGACATTGTCAAGGACAGAACAGACGGCAAGGGTCGCTATGCAACCTGGAGGTCTTACAGATTCCTCCTCAAGGCTTACATGATTCTAGCTTTTGGTGAAGAGTCTCTGAAAAAGAGATCCCGTAGAGAGAGGACACGGGTCCGCGGAGTTGTCTGGCTCCGTTTTTTACATAATGTTGACATTCGATATACAAACTTTCCTGGGGCTGGTGAGACTCCAGTCTTCATGGGACAGACAGCCAGTCACCGAAAAGGATATCCTGATATCATCTTTGAGGAACACAAGAAAGATGCCAATCCCTTGGACTTGGATAGGAATACCCATCTGGCAGCATACTTGGCCTACTGGCTTTCGAATTTCGCTATTCCTCAGGGGGATGAGGGAGTAATTCATCCTGAGACTCTTTTATGGAGCTTGTGAACTAGCCTGGGGAATTAAACTGTTACTCTGTGCCTAATTTTCAAAACTCTTGGCCAAGTGCCTGAGCAGGAGAAACCACGAGAATTTAATGTTGTGGGTCCCATTCATTTCTTTAATGCCTGCGTGGCCTCTATTTTTTCAGAGTCTGCCCCGAAGAGCCTGGCTTCCCCTCGCATATTTCCACACATGATTGAATATGCAAGTGTTGATGGAGGGGATACCCAGAAGCAACTATATGAAATTCGCAGTATCTTGACTGACACCAGGCGAAAAACTGAAGGGGACTTACGTTTTTGGAAGCATACTGCCAATTCTCGTCCTCCAGTAAGCCCCTTTAAAGTATTTGCCGAGGGTAATCCTGTTGAGTTCACTCATTCTCAAACCAAGTAGCTACTGAAGAAGTCTGCATTGGATAGTTAGATTAGATCATGGCTTCTATCCATCAGACCTAGTGTCTTGGTATACCGGATGGGATCTATAGTTCATTTAGAACCCTATTATCCTTTCCGTTTCGGTCGGAATTTTGGATATGATCAGTGCATTCCTTCTTGTGATCACATATTTCAGCTTCCTGACCGCCATCTTTTAAGCTCCAGTGGATTGCAGAGGGCCCGTGAATGGTGGGATTATTTCCACCGCTTTGAAAATGTTTCTTTTAGAATTCCTTCTGCTGTCCATACTCCTCGTGTGACATGTGAATATGTCAGATGGTGGCGAATGCGCACCAATATCTATAGCCAGGAGAGGACCCAATGTTGGAGCAATGCTGAGAAGAAAATCTTAAAGACCCAACGGGAAATCCCTTTTGATATAGAGTTCCATTATTTGCACTTCTTAGACGACAAGAATGCTGCTAAATATGCAGAGAGACGGGCAGCTTATAAGGCTCGTCACAGAGATTCTTTACCCTTGATTGATCTAGAGTTGACAAGGCTGGATACCGAAGAGCTGAAGGGGGCCTTCTTGAAGCAATTTAATATTTCTATGACTTCTTAAGATTGTCCCGATGTCGATTTTCCGGAAGAGGAAGATATCAGTTGCAGAGATTCTCAACAAACTCCTAAGAGTCTCTTAGGTATTCAAAGATTTTATGTCCCGCACAGGGAAGAGAAACCTGATTTTTACAAGGGCACCAGCTGGCTACTTGCCCTTTTGAAATACTGTGGCGTATCCCAGGATTCCATTGCGCAGGATATGTTGGATGCGAAATTACCCGCTTCTTGGAATCATATAGATGGGTGGGGACTTGATGCTTTGCGCTTGGGCATTTGCTTGAGTGATAAAAAGCATTATGATCTCAGTAGCCTAGCTTCTCAAGCAAAGACAATGAATGATGTCATATATATTGTGAAGGAGGCTTCGCTTAGAGATAAGTCTTCCATATATGAATACTGGCCTTTATCAAACTGTTATGAAGGCGATTGCTATAAGTATATGCATTTGTGCTTGACTTCTTTTGAGCTTTGTGCCTTTTCTCTGCTTATATAAATTGATTTCTTCTTTTGCATATTCTTGTAGTGCCGGCGGCCAAATATCTGACTCAGCAGCATCGGAGGGCAGTGGCTATTGCAAAGAGACCATCTTTCTTTCCTCCTGTGCCTTCTAAAACATCAACCCCTGCATTCCCTGTGGAGGTCAGTGCTATAGGGAGGGCGGTTGCCGCTGCCAAAGAGGCACGTACAAAGAAGAGACAAGAGCCTGCCCCTGAACCTCTTCCTCCTGTCAATTTGCCGGTGCTTGCTGAATTTGAAGCTTTTATAGCAAAGACTGCCAAGCGGGCGAGTGCCCTGATTTCTCCATCCCCAACCAAGGGTGGTATGCACTATGCTTTTGATTTATGCCTTTCAGAATTTTGACATTGATGATGAACAGCTTCCTTTTGTTTCCTTTACAGGGAGGGTCAAGCAAGTTGCAAAAAGATTTCGTAAAGGGCCCAAAGAATCTGTCCCCCCTGAAAAGATTGTTCTGCCCAAGCGCCAATCCTTGAGATTATTGGCTCAGACAAGGAAAGAAGAAACTGATGATACTTCTTCGAGTGTGGAAGAAATAAGCGGCATTCCTCCTTCACCTTCTATTTCTTCCCATGCTACTGAACACATTAGTAGTGAAGCTTTACCAGAGACCACTATCTGGTCGCCCCTAAGGGATCAAGGTAACCCTTCCAAGACTTATAGCAATAGTGATTTCTTTTCACTACTAAATTTCTGACTTTGACTATATAGGTTTTGAAGTAACTGAGGGCTTGATATCAAAGACTCATCATGTTGAAACAGTGCAGTCTGCTATGGTAATTTCTCTTTGCCACATTTTTTCTACTTTTTCCCATCGTTTAAGCTTGACTTGTATATATTTTGAACATCAGGCATCCCCGGCTCATGCGGAAAAATGGAAATTCTTCATGTCCCGACTGAAAGGGACATAGATTTTGAAATATCGGCCTCCATGCCAGTTTCTTCTTCTGAAGAGGCAGAAGTTGTTTTTGTTGAAGATGTGGAACCAGAAGAGACTTCAATGGTTCCAACTGTTATAACTTCGACAGAGGTCATTACCTTCTCGGATATCAAGACTGTGGAACCTTCAGCTCCTGAGCTTGCGGATATTGTGGCTACTTCAGAGCATGACGGGGTTGACTCAAGAACAAGTTCACCGAGTCGACAGGTGATAGTATCCCGTCCTGTCCCCTGTAGATTAAACTCTACTGAACATATCCTTCGGCTTATTGATATTGTGACTCATATATGCACATCATCCCTTGTATAGATTTCTTCTGAGCCAATTACTTTATCCGGACCTTCCGCCTTTATAGTTGCTCTGCCCGTAGCTAAACTTACAGAAAGTGACCTGCGCCCAGCCATTTCAAGCATTGTAGCTGTCACATTTACCCCTTCTATTACCAAGCCTTCATCCAGTTCAGTGCCTTCCTCTTCCCGTCAAACAGTCATGGACTGGACTTCAGTGGATGAATCCGTGCACATTGCTATCCCTTCTATTCCTGCTGGTTCAGGCATACAGGGTGTTGATGTCTTTGGCGCCAATATCAAGCTTTTATGACAAATTATACACTGGCAGCCTAGTTCATCATATGATCTTCTTCACCAGCAAATTGAGAGCATGACTACATAGATTCATCTAGCAGGAGCTTCTTTGGATGAATGGCTTCCTATTGCTTACACTGCTCTGAAATTTTTTAAGCGTCAAGAATATATTCACTCAGTTATACAAGATCGACGCCAAGCCTTGTCTCTTCAGCGGCATGAATATAACTTGCAGATGCAACCTGTTTCTCTTCAAATTTCACAGCAACAGGCAGAAATAGCCGGCTTTGAACAGAAAGAAGGCTTGTTGATAGAAAATATTCAGCGCTTAGAGAATGAACTTGCTACTGCGAAAGCCGAACTGGAAACTTTAAGGAACAGTTTACACAGACGTCGAGATGATCTTCTGGTTTCCCAGGGCCTTCTTGAATCATTATCTAGTTAAGTTTCCAAGCTGCAGACTGAAGAGGAAGCTCTTTCTGAGTTGCATACTCAAGTTGCAGAAGGACTTCCACTGCTGTCCATGTTACTTGAGGATCCATGATGTTGTTTACAACTGAACTTTGTAATTGGGAAGGGTATTTTCTTTTTGCTTTTCCATGTAAACTGGGATGGAAGTCATTCCTTGTAAACTTTCGGCACATTATAAAGAGAATTTTTGTATCATATCCCCCTTTCAATGAATGCCATGCTTGAATTTCTCTCTTTTGTTTTATTCACTTTACCGACCCAAGTGCCCTTTCGGGTTTTCATCGGAGTCGGCCCCTCTTGCTTTTGCACGTACGCCCTTTCGGGTTTTCACACAGCGGGGTTCCCGATTTTCCCTGTAGCGCCCTTTCGGGTTTTCCCCACAACCGGGTATATAGCCGTTGTTTCCGTTGACCGCAGAAGGTACGATCAAGTCTGGCGAGGCATCTCTATTTTTAAGCCCTTTTTGACTTTTCTCTTATTTTTTTTTTTATCCCTCTCTCTCCCCTTGTTGTAAATGAAGTAGAGTGAAGTTTACATCCATGGTAACTGCTAAGCTGAAATGAAAAGATTTCAAATGAAGATGACTTAACGATGTTTATTGGCTTCCATAACTAACAATGTTATGGGGATTTTAACGATGTTTATTGGCTTCCATAACTAACAATGTTATGGGGATTATTGAAGCTTAAAAAGGAAGGGCAGAGTGAGAGGGGCAATGAATACCTCAATCACTTGTTTATTGAAAATGGCACAAACTGTAAGGGTCTGAGCCTTTATTGGGGTGGCAAAGATCATAAGGATCTTAACCACTATGCAGGGTGGCAATAGACCGGAAGGGTCTACGCCATGCAAATCCTAAGTACCAATGACGGACTCATAGGTTTTTGGTCGTGGTAACATAGGTATGATTTGAAATGCATGAACCCAGAATATTTCAAGCGGACTCATAGGTTTGTAGCCCGAAGTAGACAGGGGTGTTTGAATGATGCAAACCTAGATACCTAGGTCATGAGGACCCTAATTATCAATAACGGGCTTAAAGGCTTTTGGTCATGATAACTAGGGGTGATTTTGAATGGATGAACCCTAACTACCACAACAGACTCATAGGTTTGTAGCCGAGGTAGATAGGGAGTACGTAGTACTCTTCTCAGAGACCCAGTAATTTTGGGGATGGCGGAGTCACGAGGGACCCAGGCCATCAGCCGGTGCGATGTAGTCGTTGAAGACCCCGGTCGACTTACTTTGCTTTGATTTGAATTTGCTTGATTGGTGACGGAGTACTCCTCTCGGAGACCCGGTCTTTCGGGGATGACGGAGTCACGAAGGACCCAGGCCAGCCACCGGTGCGACGTAGTCGTTGAAGACCCTGGTCGACTTACTTTACTTTGCTTTGAATTTGCTTGATTGTTGACGGAGTACCCCTCTCGGAGACCCGGTCTTTCAGGGATGACGGAGTCACGAGGGAACCGGGCCAGCCACTGGTGCGACGTAGTCGTTGAAGACCCCGGTCGACTTACTTTGCTTTGATTTGAATTTGCTTGCACTTGGATTTGACTTTGGGCTTAACATTGAGTGGAGGTGCTGAGTGCACCCGACCATCTTCTTTGTTTCGAACTTGCTTTGAACTTGGACAGTAGAGTCTAGTAGGACCCACGCCGGCTTGTATTTGAATCTTGAACTTGAATTTAAGCTTGGATTTGTGCGGCGGGTCATGTTGACTCAAGCCGATTTGAATTTGAGCTTGAATGGCGGGGTCGAATGAGCCCGGGCCATCTTTCTTGTTTTATGCTTGGATGGCGGAATCCAGTGGGACACATGCCAATTTGCATTTGGAATTGATTTTGAACTTGAGCGGCAGAGTCTTGCTAACTTGGGCCGATTTGCATTTGAACTTGAGTCTGAATTTAGGCTTGGTTTTTTTCATTTGAACTTAAATTGGGGCTTTTGAATTTGTACTTTGAACGGCGGGATCGACTGAACCCAGGCCATTCTCTTGCTTTCAACTTTGCTTTACTCTTGGATTTTGAAGTTGTATTTGAGCTTGAACTTGGATTTAAGCAGCGGATCCTGTTGATCCAGGCTGCTTCATACTTGGATTTAAGCTTGGTTTGAAGCTTGAACTTGAATTTTGATCTTGAGTTTAAGCTCAAATTTGAATAGGAGCTTTGAATTTAATCGGCGAGTCCTATTGACCCAGGCCGATTCAAACTTGAACTTGAGCTTTGAATGGAGGGGTTGAATAAACCCGGATGGCGGAATCAAATGAAACCGGGCCATCTTCTTTGTTTTGATCTTGGATGACGGAATCAAATGAAATCGGGCCATCTTCTTGCTTTCAACTTTACTTGAAACTTGGATTTTGATCTTGAATTTAAGCAGCGGTCCTGTTGACCCAGGTTGACTTATCTTGAATTTGTGCTTGCTCTTTGGCTGGAGCTTTGAACTTGCATTTGAACTTGTATTTGAGCTTGCATTTTGAGCTCAAGCTTGATTTGAAGCTTTGAATTTGAACTTGAATTTGATCTTGAATTTAAGCGGCGGGTCTTGTTGACTCAAGCCGATTTGAACCTGGACTTGGATTTAAACTTGAGCTTCAATTTAAGCGGTGGCTCCTGTGGACTCGAGCCGATTTGCTTTTGGACTTCAATTTGCCCTTCAAGTGGAGCTCTACATTTGAATTTGAGTTTGAATTTGCTCCTTAAGTTGAAGCTTTGGTTCTTGAACTTTGAACCTGAATTCTGAACTTGATTTTCTGCTCGAGTTTGAGCTGGTGCTTTAAACTTGAGTGGCGTAGCCTTGCTGACCCAGGCCAGTCTATACTTGACTTTGAGCTTGTATTTGAATTTGTGCTTGAATTTGAGCTTGAATTTGAATTTGAACTTGAATGGCAAGGTCCAGTAGGACTCGAGCCATCTTCTCTATTTCTTTGTAGCTTCTTGCCCCCTGTTAATTGAAGAGACAAGGTTGCAATACATATGCATGTTTATATCAAACAATTTTAGAATCGGAAAACATCATCGATTCAGATTGATTTGATTGAAAACTTCGACCGATTATAAAACGGGAAGCGGGAAATGATTTATACTCCCTCCGCACCAGGTTTGCCTCAACACCATTTCCCGACTAGCGGGATAGTCGTGCCAACTTTTTTCTTTTTCTTTCTTTTTCAATGGCATTTCGTCATTGGCAACCCATGAGGTGCTTTGAGGCGGCTTCGTAAAGCCTTTTGGAGCCTCTTCAATGTCCTTGGCTCATATAGGCAGTTAATTTTACCATGCCATTTAAGATTTATAGTCTCGGGGGAATACATCTCGAGAACTAGATGATTTCTTTTGACTGTCTTCATGGTAATCATATTCACACCGTAGACAGTGCTTCATATATTTTTTCAACCTTCGCTTGGAAAGCACGGAGGTGGCGCATGATAGCGCTTCATATGTTTGCCATTTAAGGGAGGAAACTGCACTTCTCCCTTATGATTGGTGAGGGTGTATGCTCCTCCTTCATAAACAGTTTTGACCATATAGGAGCCGATCCAATTACTGGTCAACTTCCCTTTTAGATTTGACGCCATGACTTCTCTTCTTTTGACCATAACTAGGTCTCCTTTCTTGAAGGCTCTTTCTTTGACTAGTTTATCAAATGCTCGAGCCATGCGAGCTTGATATATCTGGATATTTTGTTGGGCTCGAAGTCTGTCGCCTTCCAAGGCTAATAACTCCTCAAGCCGACTTTCTACATTTGATTGATTTCCTTTGATAAGCCCCTGCTCTAAGGCAATGCGCAAAGAGGGGACTTCTAATTCAATTGGTACGATTGCCTCTGACCCATACACTAAGGAATAGGGAGAACAACCTGTTGGAGTTTTGTATATGGTTTTGTAAGCCCATAATGCTTCATATATTCTTTCTTCCCAGTCTTTCTTAGTTGAATTGACTGTCTTTGCTAGAAGGTTGCATAGAGTCTTGTTAAAGGCTTCTGCTAACCTATTGGCTTATGGATTGTAGACTGTGGAGGTCCTCCAATCAATTTTGAATTTCGCAGCTAGCTTGTATATGATTTGATTTCGGAAGCACATTCCATTATCTAAGATGATCCGACTGGGTGCACCATATCGGAACAACATATTTTGGTGGAGGAACCTTTCAACGGCTGCCCTGGTGACTTCTCTTAATGCTACTGCTTCGGCCCATCTGGAAAAATAATCCGTGGCGGCCAGAATATATTTAGCACCTTTTGAAGAGGGTATGAATGAACCGACAACGTCCATGCCCCATTCGGCAAAAGGCCATGATGGTGCTGTAGGGTGCAAGGGCACCGGAGGTTTTCTTGGAATTGGGCCATGTTCCTGCCATTTGTGACATGATTTGACATATTGTGCACAATCATCGAACATTGTGGGCCAGTAGTAGCCCAATTGTTTGAGTTTATTTTTCATCATAGGGCCAGACTGGTGAGCACCACAGACCCCGGCATGTATTTCCCTCAAGGCTTCAGCTATCTCTTTTGGTGACAGGCATCTAAGGAGAACTTTTCTTTTGCCATCATATGTCACTCGAAAGAGAGTGTCTCCTTTGTATTCATATGAATCCTTGATACGGATCAGTTTAGCACGCTTGATTCGAGTGCTTGGCAATATTTTATGCTTGAACCAGTCGAGAAGCATTTCCCTCCAATCAATCTTATCGGCTTTCTTCCACTGCACATACTTCTGTTTGCATTTCTATTTCTTCTCCCAACACAGTTGGTAACAATCTTCTGCTTTTGACCTATATTTCAAGAGACCCCTCTGGCGGTAGAGCCAGAGAACTTGCGAATTTAGCAAGAGCATCAGCTTGAGCATTTGCACTGCGGTTGATATGGTTGATTTCAAAGAAATAGAATCTTTGTATCAGTTTGAGGGCCCTTTTGTGATAAGGAATCAACTCGAGCTTTTTGACATCATATATTCCTTGGACTTGGTATATAATTTGCAAAGAAGTCTGCAATGGCCTGACCTTTGATGGCTTTCTGAGGGACATATTTGATGTCGAACTCCATGAGGAGGACTGCCCATTTGCCCAAACGACCTTTCAAGGCTGGTCGATTGAGGATATATTTGAGAGGATCAGCCCTAGAGATGAGCTGGATTTCATGTGATAACATATAGTGCCTAAGTCTTTTAGCTGCAAAGACTAGGGCCAAACATATCTTTTCGATAGGTGAGTACCGGAGTTCAGCCCCGATCAGCCTTCTGCTTAAGTAATATAGTGCTTGCTCTTTGCTTTCTTCATGTCTTGCGTCAGCATTTCCCCTAGAGAAGTCTCCTGAGCAGCGATATATAAGATTAATGACTGGCCTTTGATAGGTGCCCCCAGCACGGGTGGCGATGCAAGGTATTGCTTGATTTTCTCAAGCACATTTTGACATTCATCATCCTATATGAATGGGACATCTTTCTTCATTAATTTAGAGAAGGGTTCACACCGTCCGGCTAGGTTGGATATGAACCTTCGAATGTATGCGAGCCGTCCCTAAAGGGACTGCAGCTCTTTGAGATTCTACGGAGGCGGAAGCTCCTGGATAGCTTTGATTTTGACTTGGTCTATTTCAATGCCCCTGTATCTGACAATAAAGCCCAAAAATTTGCCACTTGAAACCCCGAAGGCGCACTTCATGGGGTTCATTTTCAAGCTGTATTGCCTCAGCCTTTCAAATATGGTGCGGAGATCTTGCATATGATCTTCCTTTTTTTTGGTTTTGACAACTAGGTCATCAATATAACATTCAACTTGTTGATGAAGGAATTCATCAAATATCTTGGTCATTGCTCTTTGGTATGTTGCACCGGCGTTCTTGAGGCCGAAGGGCATTCTTTTGTAGTGGAAGATTCCTTTATGAGTTCTGAAGGCAGTATGGATCTTATCCTTGTCAGCTATCCATATTTGATTATATCCCGACGATCCATCCATAAAAGACAAAGCTTCATGTCCTGTGGTGGCATCGACCATGATTTCGGTAACATTGGGAAGTCATCGTTTGGGCATGCCTTGTTTAGATTTCTAAAGTCTACACAGATTTTGATCTGTCCATTCTTCTTTTTGACTAGAATAATATTTGCTAGTCATGTTGTATATTGATTTTATTGTACGAAGCCAACATCAATTAACTTGTCAACTTCAGCATTGATTTTATTTATTAGCTCCGGCCTCATTCTTCTTAGAGCTTGTTTGATTGGCTCGATGGCTGGATCAATGGCCAGCTCATGTTGAGCTACTTCTGGATCTAACCCAGGCATTTCTTTATAGGACCAGGCAAAACAATCCCGGAATTCCCTCAGAAGCGAAATATATACTTGCTGTTGTTCTTGACTGAGCAATGCACTTATATATGTTGGTCTTGGGTCTTCTTCAGAGCCCAAATTGATTTCCAGGAGTTCATCAACCGTAGCTTGCCCTCCATCTTCAAGTTCTGGAGGTGCTGGCTGGAGCTCCATTAGATCTTCTTCATTTACTTCTTCTTCAATTTCTGCTTCAATTACGTTGACTTCTTGGTCAATTTCATTTGATTGATTTGCTGCGAAAATATTTGGGGCAGGATCTGCCTGTTGATTTTCTATAAGCTGAGTGAGCTCATCTTCCCTTTGTCCCGTGTTAACATGAGGTTCAGGGGTGATAGGTGGATTTTCTTATTCTTCTGGTATATTTTGAACCATATCGGAACTTAGGATATCATTTTCCTTGACTTCTGTGACTTGGATGTCTTCTTCTTCAAGATGTTTTCAGCATTGACATGCCGGAATTGGAGATTGATCAACTTCTGGCTGGCTTTCTTGAATAGACTGACCCGTGGGCTGCTCTTCATCATAGTCATCATATATTGCTTGTGCAATTTTTGATATTTCTGGCAAAATAGATGTCATATTTACTGATAATTCAAGAGTTTCTTCTTCCAGCAAGGTATATCCCAAGCCTGGATATTGTGTATGTTGCATCAATGCTTTGGATATGTTAGGAGGGTACCATAGCCGTTGGAACCTGCTCCATTCCTTTATTGTTTTATATAATGAAATTGACTGGGCCTTAGATAATTCCTCAGTATGCTTTGTCATGTCTGGGAGGCCCATGATGTCAACCCATAATTCTTCTTCTATATCGGGAATATGGCAATCTTTGTCTTCAGTAGCCGACCGCTCATTAGCTCTATAAAAGACTGTTTCATGTCCATCTTCGTGAGGAACCATGAATTTTTTCAAAGGCTCTACGAGCTGACATTCATACTCTTCAATAGGATGTATTAGTCCTATTGGGACCATGACTTCTATAGAGAGTACATCTTGTTGCTTGGTTGTCTTTGCTGAAGGACTTTTCAGAATTGTAGATTCTTTGTCTTCGAGACTGAGAGAGCCGATATCTGGTGGAGGTGGAAACCATTCCTCGCTCCGACTGGTATCAGGCTTTTCTGTTTCTTTTTCTTCTTTTTCCTCCTGGGGTGGAGGTATATAGAGGTTGGCATCCATAAGATGGCATTCATGAACCTCAAAAGGCTAGAGATCAGCGAAGACTCACTGTATTTGTCCTTCCCGGGGAAATTTGATGCATTGATGCAATGAGGAGGGCACCACAAAATATTGATGTATCCATGGCCGCCCATGCAAAGCTTTGTATGTGGTATCAGAATTTATGATATGGAAGAGGACTGTGAAGTGAAAGTCACCGACGACCATTTCAAATTCAGCTGCCCCAATTGGTGTTTCTGACTTCTAGTTGAATCCAGCTATTTTGAAATCTTGCACTCTTCTTAGGTGCATATGAAAATGAAATTTCTGGAAAGTTCTGAGAGGCATGATGCTGACAGCAGAGCCTTGATCAACCAGAATTCTATTGACAGATTGTCTATTTATCTTTCCTCTCATGTAGAGTGGACTATTGTGGTCATTTGTAGGCAGCAACATATCATCTTCAGTGAAGGTGATGGAAGCCGTAAATGACTCATAGGGTATTTCTTGAATTTATGCTGCATGGGCATCATAAATTTGAGGAGTTTTTAAAGCTGCAATGAGAGCCTTTCGCAATTCCTCACTGAGTGACAAAACTTCCCACACAATAAATTTAGATGGCAATCTTTTTAGTAAGCCGATGACTTTCTTTTCTACTTTTTCATTATCATGAACTTCTAGAGAGGCAACCTGAGGATTTTGTTCTTTAGACGGCTGCTGTTGGACTTGCTTACTTTTCTTTGTAGACTTTTGAAGTGTCATGAATTCATATAAAGAGGGTAACACCCCATTTTCTTGATCAGAATTTTCTGGATACAGCCCGACCGGAGGCGGGATTTGAATATTTCTTTTTGACAAATGCATGGATTCAATTCCTCTGAATTCTGGTTCTGGGATAACATATGGTGTTTTCCCTTGCAGCTGGATAATTTTTTGAGTGGTAGCCAATGGAGGCTTCTGTCCCCACTTTTTGCCAAAGTGGGTGACATGTTGCTCATTTGGAGTTGATGTGGAGCTTTGCATCACTTCTATTTTTGGAGCAAGGAAGATTTCTTCCTCCTCATCATCTTCACTTTCATTTATTGTTGATATTGTGTTGCAAGGCATGACAGTGCAAGTGCCTTCCTGCTCTTCTTTCCCATTTTCCTGATTATCATCAGTCTTCGGTTTTTTGACTTCATGTTCCCAGAATAGGGCTTCTTCATGTATTTGCTTCATTGTCATATTTTGGAGTTTCTCCCATGGGATATAATGCTTCAGCTTTGTTGGCTTTCTTTGAGGCTGTTCATATTCATCCAAGCTGTTTATTAGCTGTTGCAACTTTGACAACGGATCTTTACCCTTAGGTAGAATTGGTATTGGTGTTTCTCTTTTTCTTCTTCTATTGGTAACCCTCCTCACAGTATGAGGATCTACCAATTTCCATATACTGCTTGCTGAAGCAAGGTAACTTGAACTTTATTGGGATGTCTCCTGCTGAGGGGAGGACACATATTATTTTTTGCTTGAATTTACAGCTTTGACCGGCGCAGATAAAGCCATTTTGAACATATCAGATATCATATTATCCAAATTTGGTGGTGGGACGGGTTGAACATGTGTCGGCCGTCGCAGAATACCTCCGTGAATATATACTTATGATGATTTTTGCTTGATATGAGATCTTGCTTTCTTTTTGACTGTTTGCCACTGAGATGTTTGGAGTGGTTGAAGTACCAATTGTTCATAAGTGGTTTGTGTGCTTGTTTCTGGAGTTTCTGAGCTTAATGACTGATAAATTGGAACCATATGATGTACATTTACAGATGCCACATTTGCTTTTGTCCAGGCATGAGGCTGCGGAGGATCAACGAGATGATCTCCCATCTTCAGGACACCTTTCTGAATTAATTTTTCAACCGCATCTTTGAACACATAGCATTCTTCAATAGGATGTCCCATGATCTAGTGATATGGACAATAATTTGGATCATTAGATCTTTTGGCATCTTCTGGCCTCTTCGACTGTGGTAACACAATCTGATTGTATTTTCGTGCCCATTCAAATAGAACACGAGTTTTGTCTTTTGGGAAACTGTATGGCCTGTTCATTCTGTCTCTGAGAGAAGATAAGGCTCAGACTTCTTTCTCTCTATTGTTGCTGGTTTCGGCCTGGATGGCTGGACCTTTCTACTGTATTTGACTCACGTGGAGCATTTCTTCTATCAAATTTTCCTTTGTTGTTGCTTGGTTCACTTCTGGATCGGCTCAGAAAACTTTCAACTTCTGATACCACAGTATTCAATTTGTCAAAAGATTTGATTTCAATGGCTACCAGCCTTTCAAGGACTTCATTTTTCAGATTACTTTTGCATATCACCACTGCGTCTTCTTGACATGGTGGTCTTTTGCATTTCATGCTAAGATTCCTCCACCTAGTAATGAATTTAGAAGCATTTTCATTGTTTTCTTGTTTCACAGTATATAGCTCTGCCAGAGTGATTTCTCTCTCCACCAGATAAAATCTGTCTTGAAATTGCTTCTGAAGGTCGGCTCACCCTGCAACAGAACCAGGCCGAAGAGAAGAATACCATTCAAATGCGAGTCCAGTTAGCGAAGACCCGAAAAATTTCAGCATATAAGATTCATCAGTGGCTAGGTCTCCCATTGCCCCATTATAATATGCCAAGTGTTCTTTTGGATTTCCTTGGCCATTGAATTTTTCAAACTTGGGTACTTTGGTCATTCCCAGTGGAAGCCTCTTCATAGCATGATGCACCGGATATGGTACTTTATACACATCATATACCGTGGAGGTACCTTCCACTCTTTCTACCAGCTTCATATCAATGAGTTGTTCTAACATTAGCCTTTGAGCCACAGCAGGATCTGCTGGATTTGGGAAGAAATTAACTCCCTGAACTTGGGATGCTTGAAATGGCAAATTTGAGTTCAAATGGTCTTGCAATATTGTTGCAGGAGCAGCTTGGCTATTGGACACTTGAATATATGTAGGTGTTTCATTCATAGGCACAGGCTTGGATGACTGCATGGATATATTTAGAAGATTTTGAGACGGAGGAGGTGGAACTAGAGGGTTAGCCACCCGAGGATAAGAGGAAGTTGAAGCACCTCCTTCTTTGCCAGCCCATCTTTCCCTTGCATTTGGGCATCTTTTTCTTTCAATTGCTTTTTCAACAATTCAATTTCTTGCAATAACAACTGAGTTATGCTTGGTTCTGCTTCTTTTTGCTGATTGATTTGCTGTGGAAGCTGCTGCTCTGCTGGTGCAGAAAGAGCTTCTTCTGATGCTTCAATGACATTTGCAGATAGCTCTGCTACTTCATTAATGTTTTCCAATAGGGTAGGAAAATTTTGGACAGCTATGGCTGCCACTTGCATACTCTGGGTAACCAGACCCGGCCTTGAGGCTAAATCTCTGACTTCTTCTAGATCTTCAGGGAGTATCGCATACTTGTTGATAGTATGACATGAATAAATTATCAGGCTTCCTTGGGTGAATTCTGCTGATCTCCTTGCGGAAGGAGTTTTCGGCTGCAGCCTTTGGAATACAGATGTTTCATTTTCATATCTTTCTCTTGACTTCCTTCTTTTTGGCAACTCAGCATGAGGCAGCTGCCTTTGAATTGGTTTCCATATTTGCCGCCTTTGTGACTGGAAGATTGGCTTTGATTTTTCTTGTGCATATTGGTCTTCTTGACGTTTGGGCACCTAAATTTGTTTTGCTGGTGGCTTTTGACAATATTTCATCCCATAACAATAAACTAGTTTGGGGTTTCTTTCTTGCTTTTCCGACATCTGAATTTTAGCTTTTCCTTTATATTTTCTTTCATTTTTCATTCTTTCTCTGTCCATGTCTTCAAAGACTTGGAATGAGTTTTGAACTGGAATATTTGGAACCAGTCGGTCTTTGGAAGTATCAACTTTGCTGTCGTCCATAAAGATCCGTAGGCTCCCAATAAGAATTGATTTTTTGGTCATGGACCATTGTGCAGAAACTGCCTTTGAATTGAACTGGGGATTTTTACCCTTTCGGGTATTTCCCCGATATTGTCTTAAAGATGATGCAGCATGACTGTGAATAGTGCAGCAGCTGACTACTTGTGCTTGAGGTTTATCAGATATAATCTCAAGTTGCATGAAGACCACCCCGAGAAAATTCGGAAAACCAATAATGGGAGGGAAGCTCCCGAATGCCACAGGTACCGCCAGGTAGCCATAGCGAGCATGGTTCTCGACCACCAGAGGGCCGAAGAAAACTTTCGATTCCATTGAATCTCCTGTAATACAACAAAGAGATAATCAATAAGTTCAAAGAATGGGTGTTATCCTTGTTCTTCCGACGAGAAGATGAAGGGAGGACAGGTCCCACCGGGCGTGGCAAAAGAGATTGTCGTACATTTTTTAGGGAAAAAAATGCACTTGATCTTGATTTTCTGATTTTGATTTAGATTTGTGCGCTTTACCTGACTCAATCAGATGATTGTGTAGTTCTTCGACTCGATCCTGCTACCCATAAATGGAATAGCGTTAATTACATCCTCCTAAGAGGAAAACCCTTGTTTAATTTTCGGAAGAATAGAATAACACCCTTTGAAATAATATAAGTAAGATATACAAGATTGTATTCGAAAAAATGAATGAATTTCAGTTTTTATTTGAGAAGAAAACTCATTTTGTAGTTTAAAGTTGAGTCTGCGCAAGACTTGATTTATTGATTTTTATTGATGGATGATGATGAGAGACATTTTTTTAGTATTTTTGGATTGATTTATGTGGATGCATTGAAGATTTGTTGAATTTTTAGGTTTGGAAATGAGCATGAAGTTGAGTCTGTGCAAGGATGCGCAGACTCATTTGTACCAATAAGAATGCTTATATTTTATTTTGATTTTTGATTTGTGAGAGGATTGAAAACTTTTTTTTATGGTGTTTTGATTGAAGTAGATGACATTTTTTATCAAGGTAGTTTAAAAACATTTCTTATTGCGTTTTTTCTGATTTGAAGTAAAGAGACTTTGGATTTGATTTGGAAGGTATGGAAAAGTGTTTTTTATGTTTTCTTATTTGATTTGAGTGAAAGATAGTTCAAATACTTATACTTTTTATGTTTTGAATTTGTAGGTTCTTAGAGAATGAGCAAGGTTGAAGTGAGGCTCCTTTTAGGTATTTTGTATGTTTTGCAAAAGGGCAAAAATGAATTTTATTTAATTTTTTTATTTCTAGAAAGTATTTTATTTTTATCTTGGGGTTTTTTTATTCAATTTTAAAGGAATTAGAGTTGGAAAGATTGGATTTTACCAATTAGGGGTTGAGTCTGCGCAGGGTAGCGCAGACTCATTTGTCACAAGCCTATTTTTTTAGTCTTTTAGGTAATTTCAAGGAAAAAGCTATCATTTTTGTTTGAGTTTTGATTTGTGAAAAACATAGGGTTTATTATTAAGATTTCGACTTGATTTGAGGGGAATTTAATGGCCAAAAAATTAGATTTTAAGAATTTAGGGTTGAATCTGCGCTATAGAGCGCAGACTCATTGTTTATGGAAGTGTTTAACTATTTTTTATATTTTTTGCAAAACAAATTCTAAGCTTTTATTTAAGTTTTTGACTTATATAAAGTATAAAATTTTTATGTAAATTTTTGGGTTTAATTTGGAGGGAATTTAAGGTCAAAAAGGCCAAATTTGGGATTTCAGGGTTGAGTCTGCGCTGGAGAGCGCAGACTCATTTATCACCAATGTGTTTTGAGTTGTTTTTTGCAATTTTTCAAGAACAACTTGGTGTTTTTATTTGATATTCTGATAGATAAGAATAAACTTGATTTTTAGAAGGTTTTAGATCATCTTTTAGTGGTCGAGAAGTTGATTTTTTATTTTTTGTGAATTTCAGGATTGAGTCTGTGCTAGGATGCGCAGGCTCAAGTCTGACCTGTGGATTTTTTGTTTGTGAGTTATTTTATTGAATTTTTGGTGGGATAACTTGATTTTATGTTTTGTTTGGTGATGATTTACAGATTTGGAGCTGCGGGCATGATTTGGGGGCTAAGAGATGAGGTTTTGGCCTTAGGATTGATGCGCAGACTCAAGTTTAAAAAGGATTTTGAGCAAGATTCTTAAAAAGATGGAATCTCCTGATGTTGAGGGGATTTCCAAGAGTTTCAAAGTGCTGGGGAGCTTCAAAGATCAAGGAGACAAGAAAAAATGAGTTTGAGTCTGCGCAGACTCAGCTGAACTTGTGATTTTGGTTTATTTTAAAGGGATTTGGATCCTTTTTGTAAATGGATGTTTATTTAAATGACATGAAGTATTGAATATATGATTGCAAGTGATTTGAGCAATTTGATTTATTGTTTAGTTGATTTTTTCATTTGAAATGAGCTTATGAAAGGTGTGCAGACTCAACTTAAGTTTGAAATTTTGTGTTTATTTAAAATAGAAGATGGCTATCTTAAACCTTTTTTGAATGAATTAACTTTAATTATTTGAGTTACTTGAACCATAAATGAGTCTATCAGCCCATGCAAGGCCTCTTTGACAATTTTGAATTGAGTGTGCGCAAGGGTGCGCAGACTCAGAACAGTGGCGCAGACTCAAGTCTGAAAATTTGATTTTTGAATTTCCTGCACAGTTCAAGCTGCAATTAAATCCATCAAGGGGTTAGTCTCAACCATTAAAGTTAGAATATGAAATCCGGAGTGGAGAAAAACAGATTGTACCCCATTCCCAATTGAATTTCCATGGTTATAGGTGTATAGACTCAAAATCTGAGCATAATTTCAGGTTTATACCTCTTTTAACTTGAAGTGATCCAAGAATCACCACAAATTTGAGGAGGATAACACTGAGAAATCTCAGAAGTAGAGTATGGCTACATGAGTCCTTTTCAAGAAGTCGTTCTTGTGTGGATTTCTTCAAATGACATGATTTCTTCATGTTTATCCCATTCTTCTTGGATCACATTACAAAGCATTGAAAATGCTTAATATAATGATTCCAAGTTGAATTTCAACCTTTTATTAGGAAAACCCAATAAAAAGGTTTAAGATCTTCATGAAGGGTCATGGCATGAAAAGACCCAAAGGACCAACTCCCTTAAAGGGATATGTAATGGCTAATGGACCATAAGGATGGCTATAAAGAGGGGCGTGCCAAGCATCCAACCACTCACCCAAAGGGTACCCTTAATGCCTTCAAGATGTAAGAAAAACCCACAAGTGGTAATCCAAAGCATCTCTACATTTGGGGAGGAAGGAACTCCACTAATTTTCCTAGAGGATCACATGTAGCCATGAACCATGGAGGTGGCTGTAAATGGGGGGTGTGCCGAACATCCATCCACTCACCCAAAGGGTGCCCTTAATGCCTTCAAAATGAAAGGGTTATCCACAGAGAATCACCCATTCCATTTCTACATTTGGGGAGCAAGGAACTCTACCAACCCATTGGGACTTTGGGACATACCATCTAAATAAACCCATAGAAATGGGAACATAAGAATGATGTTTTTTGTATGAGGGCCCTTGATGGGTTACCCAACATTGGATTGTTGGCTCCCTTAGATCAGGACATCCTTGGAAAACATCGGAAAACACTTGAAACCTTAAAACATATGGCAAAACTTCGGTTTGAAACATTAAGGGTTTAACAACCCAAAGTCCAAGCCATTTAGAACCTTCATTGGGCTTCAAAGGGACAACCCTAGGTCCAAGGAACATTTGGACAGTTTGGGGGAGGATCAAAGAATCACCTCAAGCCCAAAAACCAACTTGAAAGAGGCGCAGACTCAGAAACCTGCAATTGGCGCTGAGTCTGCATAGGGAGGCGCAGACTCAACACTGTAGCACCTGCAAACGTAGACTCAGGCTGAAACCCGGATTTTCGGTAAAAAATGGGTTTAAATCTAACCCAAATGATGGAAAATAGGGTATAAAAGGTACAAGGCCTAAAATATTTATTTTAAATATATTTTAGATGCATTTCTTTAGGAAAATATCATGAAAACTTGAATATGAACATATGAGAAACTTAGGTATACTTTTTATCTTTTCCATGAATTTCTCCTTCTTTGCTCCATGTTAGAGGGTTTCTACCCAAAGAAGCACATCCTCAATTAGTGAGGGAACCTTCTTAAGAACCTCTAGGGCCTAAACCCTTAGCCATTAAAGGACAAAATCCAAACAAAATCCATTCGGTTCCAACATGAAAACAGAAACTCAAACTTTAATATATATGAAACTTAGGGGATTTCTCTTGATGTTTAGCCTTGGGAGAACATCATCCATGGAGGGGATGTGCTCCTAAGGGTCATGGAAGGCCAAGCCACCTTGAAAACCCAAAAACCAAAGACAAATAAATGGAAAATCAGTTTTCAAGAAATATGGACAACAAAGCACATTTCGGGTCATATCTCCATATTTAGGGGGTTGCAAGGCTTGAGGAGACCATTTCTATAAATTATAAAGGCCCCTCTACCATCCCCGTATGAAAAAAACATGCCTTATGAAGGAAAAAATAGCATAAAAACAAGATAACCAACAGAGTCACAAAACAGACACAGGAAATCTGAACTTTGCATTTCATTGCTTTCAATCACCATGGATGAACATCAAGGGGGAGATAGAAGTTTATATGAATATCAAAATGAAAGAAAAACATTATAAGAAAGCAAGGAGACAGAAATAAACCTCTTCTTCTTCCCCACATTACCTTGGAGAGGGGATGAGAAGGGAGAATGACTTTTGAAGCCTACAATCTTGCTCTCTTCTTCTCTAGCACTCTTCCTTTCTTTTTCTCTTCTTTTTTCCTTCTTTTTTCTCTCTTGGGATGCAGGAGATGGAGGGGAATGGAGGAGGGAGACGTGCTCCTCCTGGCCTCTATCTTTTCTTCTTCTCTTTTCTCTTTTTTGGGATTTTTGTCTCCAACTTTTTCTTGTAGAAGATGGGGGTTCTTTTATAGATAAAGTTGGGTTACTTTTAAGGAGTAGATTAGGTATCCATTAGCCTTAAATTTGAGATAAGAAACCTCTCTTAAGAGTTCTCCAATGAGGCCACAATACTTGGATAATCATGATTGGTTTCTCCTTTTGCTTTTCACCTACCATCTTCTAGAAGAATCTTGAAGGGGGGACCACTTGCTTTTCTTCTTATCCTCCTTTGAGCATATTTGACCATGGGCCAAAGGGATAAGAATAGGCCATGGGTGGAACCATTTGGGCCCTTTTAAAGGCTGCCACGAAATTGGGCTTTGGCCTTCACTTTTTGGGCCCAAATTGGCCCTATTGGGATTCTTTTGCTTGAGATAATGGGCCTAGGCTTGCCCCCTTGGATTTCTTCATCATTTGGGCTGAAAGTAACCCCTTTTTGACTTCTTTGGGCTTGCAAGAATGGGCATGACAGCTGTCCATTAACTTTTCTTCACTTGGGCTTTCTTTGAAAAATTGCTTGGACCTCTTTTACTTGAGATAATGGGCCCGGTTATGCCATTGGGTTTCTTCACCACTTGGGCCCTAAAATGACCCCTTTTTTATTCATTTGGCTTGCAAAATTTGGGCTTAGATGCTGTCCCTTACTCTTCTTCCCTTAGACTTTCTTTTAAAAAAAAAAAATTACTTGGACCTTTCTTGCTTGAATTAATAGGCTCGGTTCTTCCTTTCAATTATCTTTGATTTAGGCCTTCTTTGTTGATCTTTAGGCTCTTCTTCTTGTTCATTTTTTTGGTGACAACAGCAACCACTTCTCTATAGGCACACCGCAGAATTCTAAGGTCTTTGGTGATAACTCATTGATGGAAGCCCCTGTATCAACCAGACATGCATCTAAAACCTTCTTGCAGATGTTGATTGTAATGTTCAGTGCCATGCTCCTGGCTGCTGGTGGAGCTAGCTCAGATGTATGGAATGAAATAGAGGGCTGATCCCCCTGTGGCGTTAATAGTGCAGTTATCTTCTCTACCGGCACGTCCTCATTGACCATAACTCTTTTGAGGTATTCCATTAAAGCTTCTTAGTGGGTTTTAGACCTTTTGTTCAACTCGAGCACTGAGATGCGTGCCGATGTTTTGTCTAGGTGTTTCAACAGATCATATGGAGTGCCAGGTGCACTCTCTTCATTCTGTACTTCCTCTGCGGCTGTGGTGGTCCGTCTCTGACTGTGGATTGAGGAAAGACTTTGTTGAAAATTCTCCCGCTCCGGAGCGCATGCTGATCATCATTGGAAGGTGATATTTTGAGTACCGTTGGGTTAATGAGGGGTTTGGAGGGGGTAATGGGTTTACATATGGACGATGGTGGGTTATTTGTTGGAGGTGTTGAAATGCGGATGAGTGATTTGGAAGGTTGTATAGTAGTGGGATAGGTGATTGGTGTAGGTGATGTGAGGAAGGGAATGCAGAGCAATGGTTTGGATGGCATAAGGAAGGTCGGTGGTGGAATGGGTCTATGATAGGTGGGTGTTGGTATGGGAGTATTGGTTATGGTTTCTAGTTTTGGGTATTGGAGAATGCAGCGAGGTGATTGCTCGGCGGTACTCGGGATATGGCCTGTTGAGTAAACAAAGGATGATTCTTCTACCTTCCATTGTTGCCCCCTATTAACCTCAGACCGGCTATTAATAAGAATTGGTGCGATCTGGTTTTGATGTTCTGGCAACGAGTTCTGCATTATACCCATATTTAGTGGTGCTACTGCCTATGCTGGTGCTCTTTGCATCTGTTGTTGTTGCTGCTGTGGTGGTTGCTGTTGCTGTTGTGGTCTTTTCGCCTTCAATGCTGCTATATATTTCTCATCTCCTTCCAGTCAATACCCCTTTGTTCATTCATATCATGGATGTAGTCCCTGAATTGGAAACATGCATCTACTGTATGCCCAGGTTGTCTATGGAAGACATAGTACCTGAAGGCATCAACATTCTGGGGCCAAACTGTTTCTTCCTTTGGCAAAACCAAAACATTGGCTACCATAAGGGTGTTGAATATGTCTAATAAGGATTCTGGGAGTGGAGGATAAGATGCCCTCCTTTGGGCCTAGCGGTTTTCTCTGTTGGTTGTAGTCACCCGGTGGAGGTACATTGTGATATGTCGGTTGCTGACGTGACTGATTAAATGTCTGTTGATACTGCTGTTGAGGCTTATTGTAGGCTGGCTGTTATGGTTGTTGATGCGGCCTGAAACCTTGCTGATTTGGCAGTTCTGTCCTGTATACTGTGGCTATTGCTATTGGTTTCTTATGAACTACGGTTGATTGTTGTTTACAGTGCTGATTTGTTCATGAGAGAGTGTGCCTTCAGTAGTGGGACCCATGCTAGAAGAATTTGGCATTGCAGGCTTCCGTAATGGAGGTCTGTTGGGTCTATGGGGGTCAAAAACACTGGAAAAAGTGGAATCCTTGAACGCGTTCTAAGCATAACGCGCCCTCTCGTACAGATCTGCCATGGTAGTCAGATATTCAGTGTCAATACTAATTTATACTGGGGAGTGGCGTTGGCAACCATCATTTTCACTAATTCTTGTTCGGACAGGTGATCTCTTATCTTCTCAGCCATTCCTCGCCATCTATCGGCGAACACTATGATGTCTTCATTAGGCTTCATCTTTTCATTGAACAGATCAGTAATGGACAGGGTAGGTGCCACCCTGTCTTTATATTTCTGTAAGAACTTCTTTGACACAACGTCGAAGTTCTCTACCTCACTCGGGTCTAGAGAGAAAAACCACTCCAAAGCTGACCCTTCCAATGACCTCCTGAAGAGGAAGGCCAATGCTCTTTTATCATGCTGCCAGAATAATGATTCATACAGAAATTCCTTGATATGAAGGAAAGGATTGCCTACGCCATTGTACTTTCTATAGACTGGTATTTTGGAAGGCAGGAGATGGAAGACTGGTAGATCAGGAATAGAGAGTTCAGGAGTAGTTTTACTATCCATCTTCTTCTCAAAACTCTTGAACCGCTCATCCATCTGAGAAATTTTATTAAGTAGAAGTTGAGTGGCATAATCTGCTGGTGGAGGTGGAGGTTGTTGAAAAGACCGCCTCCTGGAATAAGCAGGGATGGGAGGACAGTAAGGGTGTGGACTAGCAGTATTTCCACCTTGTCCGAAGGCATTCTGATAAACTAGAGTATGCGGCTTGACAGGATACTGCGAACTAGATTGTTGATGACCCGTGGGCCGAGTGGTAGAAATATGGAGGCCTTCCATGGCCCAAGTAGGAGCTTGATAAACAGAGGGGTGAACTGAGGGATTTGGTTCAGGTGACTGTAAAGGGGTTTTCCCTTTCAGAATAGATTGGATGGCATCAAACTAACGAGGATTCACATGATTAGATAGAGCCCCCATAAGGGCAACGAGATCAGAAGGATGATTGGACGAGGGTCCGGCTTGGTCTTGGACTCCTTCGAAGATGGGGTTGGAAATGATATGAACATGGGAATGATCGCCCATATCTTGATTATATTGATTATAAGTTGAATCCATTTGAAATTGAGGGACATGAGCTTCTCCCTCGTATAAAGTTTGGAATTGATTGGAATTATAAGCATCTCTCTCGTCTTCTGAATAAGACAGATCATAAACTTGAGGGGCATGAGCATCTCCCTCGTACTCCACCACATCTTCTTGTTCGAAGGCAACCATGCCGAGAGTTCTACCTGATCGGAGCATCATGATATTAATTTTTTTTGATAAAGATTCAAGTAGGTTGTATAGAGGATTAGTAGACAAGTGGATGGTTACGTTATCTTATGATTCCTTGTTGAATTATTTGGATTGTCAAATACAAATTCACTCAATAGGTAGGATCCTAGTTTCAATGTAGTTTTTCCACCGTTATACTCTATGGTTTTCTCACAACGGTATGAATGACTAACCTGGACTTCAATTGGTACAACCAGCCCGATGAACAAGGAGGAATACCTTGCTTTTGGGGACTTACGGAGGTCTTAACACCAACCACTCTAGTCTGATCGAGGGACAGACCTAGTTAGAGAGAGGTGAAGATGCTAAGAAAAGTGTTCCTATGAGGGCGGGGGTGAGCCACAATGCAGATGACCTACGGCCTGGATGGCCTCTAATATAGTATAAGATAGATATAGGTACCAAAAGAAATCAAAGATCTAAGGACTGATGATCAAAAGAAAAAACTGCTTGAATAGCGTCACTGTTCACAGACACTATTCAAAACAGTACCTTCTTCTGTTCACAGAAGCTCGGGCAGCAGCGCAGCAGGAATATGAGGATGAATGGCATCTGGCCACAGGGACACGTTTTGAATAGCATCTCTCTGTCTAGACACTATTTAGAACCTGAAAGCAGTAAACAGAGAGCAATTTCGAAGACAATCCTCTCCCAAATTACCAAGATAAACAAGGATCTAACTGATCATGCAAATTTAAATTTAAACAGGTTTACTACCATGCAACCAACATAAATTCACTCAACCACACACTTCCTATCACACTCACAACTTTCAATCAATCACGGGAGGGCAAGATCTTGTCGCAAAGGGATGTGCACATAGTGCACGTAGGGATAAAAGTAACCAAACTCACCAATTAGTGAAAGGAGTGCCCGAGGGACACAAGTGGTGCACCGTGGGTGCCCGATGATAGAAGCAAGAACAAATATTTAAAAGACAGTGAGACCAAGTCCTACTGTGATCGCCAAAAAGCTATGGGTGCTCAAATTATGTGTGTGATATTCATGATTTTTTGTTGCTTATATGAATAGTAAAACTATTAAAAACTAAAGAAAACGTGATCGCCAGAAATTGTAAAAGTTTCAAAGAAAGATTGATCGCTTACCTTTTCAAATTTGAGAGATGTTGAATACTTGATTCCCTTCCTTTGGCCGGCCAAAGAAAGAGAGCCATTTTTGTTCTTGTTCTTACTTTTATTTTCTTGATGGTTATTCCTTTGAACTTCCTTCTTTCTTTTTCTTTGTACCTTGTAAGATTTAGTAAAGAAAGATCTAATTAGAATTAGAGTAGAGTAGTATCTATTCTAAGAGGAAATTTAAACATGCAACTAAACTAATCTACTCACTTGATTGTTGTTCTTTAAACCCCTAACATGCATGTGGGTATGAAAATATGAGTGTGTGTGTGTGAACATGGAGTGATGATGATGAACTATGGAAAATAATGAATAAACTATATGAAATTAATAATAAAAAAAAAAGAAGGCATTAGGGAAAGAAGATGGTTGGTTGGTTCTTCCATAGTCTTTGTCTTCAAAAGCTTCAAAGGATAAAAAGGATGAAGAGGATGAAGCCTTGGATGAAGCTTCTCTTGTTGTCCACATTTTTCTCCTCTAGAGCCTTCAAACACCTTGCTTCAAGCTTCAAAATCATCAATGGCCAACCTCTTTCAAAGGTCCAAAGGGTGTTGTATTTATAAGAATAGGTTTAGGAGTGTTTAGGGCTTCAAAAGGACTATCTCCCGTAGTCGGACTTATCTTGGACGAGCATGGACGAGTTAGCAACCTTCCCAACTTCAGAAACCATATTATTTCGGCCGAATCATGTTTATTAGGAAACTCACAAATCGCGTCGTCCAACTGGGACGCTATTTGGTTAATTAAAGCGGCCAAAATCCAAAAAAGAAACCGAAATACATTAGGAAACCTAAATCACGTCTTTTAAGGGCGACGTGCTTTAGATAATCGAGGAAATTAATTTGGATTAAAAATCAGAAACCCAGACAGATTAGGACTTAAATGGTGTCTCCCTAGGGCGACGCTATTCAATTAAATCTATATGAATTTGAAAATTTAATTTCGATCTGATTTCGGCTAGAAAGCTAAATGGCGTCGTGCTTGGGCAACGCTAATTAACAAATTCCGAGAAAAATGAATAAAAATAAATTAATGATTAAACATCAGACCATTCTGGGGCATTATAATTGTGATATGAAATTTACTCAATATGAGGTCAAAATTAGCGTGTCTACAATTATGGTGCGACATTTTAGCCTACAGGAGATAATCAAATTACAATTAGTAGATATTCAGTTAATTAATTTAAAAACAAGACATAGACTTTGTTTATCTAGTTTTACTCCCACTAATTTTTGTCAGACTGTATATCCTTCAGATATGTAGAACAAGAGACGCCGACTGTCTCCTAGTAGGGATTAGAATATCCAAGCATTACAGTATGACCTCGGGTAAACACAGTATCATACCGCTATCTCAGAGCAATCATCTCATGATAATTGCAACTCCTTGCAATATCCGGTCATATTTCGGCTCCTAGGTTATTAATGGTTCCGGGTAAACACAGTAGACCATTATCCCCGGTCTAAGCATTACCATCAATACGTGATAGAGTAGAGTAGAAATATAGTTCCCGGATAAACATGTGGATAACTATATTGTTCCTCTATTTTGATTTAAAGGCATTTAATGCCATGATTAATAGTCCTCTCAACAGACGATGGCAAATCTCGGGTAAACACATAGAATATGCCATTACTGAATTAAGTTCTATTAATCATATTGATGGAGAGCCACGCGGTGCATTCTCAATGACTCGCATTACGGCTTAGATTTTGTAACGAAGGTTTTATTTATTTACTTTGATCTCATCCTAGGTGATAGTATTAAATATATCGTATATATTACATATACTAATAACCGAGCTGATTTGAACACACGCATCACATATATGTCTTTAGTGTGGTCATGGATAGCACAGTGGTTTGACTTAAGCCAGATAGTCAAACACACACATACACAATATAACAATTTATATTATGAGTCTGCGAACTCATAGGGGTAAGGAACTCTTTCTTATCCTTCTTGGTTGCAGTTGTGGATCATCCTCGCTTCACGTTCAGCTGCCTTGATTATATTACATTATAAAATTCTCAATTACATGATAATTTGAAAGAGGAAGCCTTATGGCGAGTACATGAAGGAAAGAGGTAGAATCGTAATAGAATATGAGAGGGAGAGGTTCGCAGACCTCTATTCATTAACAAATAATAAACCACACAATCACATTCATAATTGATCCACATCCACAAAAATTAAAGTGCTAATCCATGACCACCAAGTAGTTTTAATTAAACAAACCACTCATTCATATCACATCACGTGGCTTGATAGAATTTTTGAAAATAAATAATATTTTGGTTTCATAAACCAGGGACCAAACAAAATTTGGAGAAATAGAATTTTTTGAAAAATATTATCAGTTTAATTATGCTCATTAAATCAAATTTAAACAGGCAATTAAATCACATCATATATGCAGAGATTCCAAAACATAAATTTCTAGAATAATCCATGCAATTATAATAAGATTAATCTAATGTTTAGATTAATCTAATTATTTCATTTGACAATAAGATTAATCATTATCTTATTTGAATCTAACATTTAGATTATCTAGTTAAAATTAATCATCAATTCAACATTTAAATTAATAATTAATTATAACAAATAACAACAATTCTTAATTAAGATAATGAACTAAAGCAATTGTAATGGGTCTCCTAAAAGTTAAATTGAACAAAACTTTAATTCCCAAACAATTTTTGAAAATTTAAAATTTAAGAACAATTTAATTTAAATAAATCTTGGTTTTTAAAAACAACCCAGGTGGCTCAGCCCACCCTGGCCGAACCAGGGCTCAGCCCAACTGAGCCATGGGCTCGGACCAGGGGCACCGGGCGGTTCGGATCTGGTCCGAGCCCCGGCCGGCCTGGGTCGGACCGTGCGGCTAGGGTTTCCTAGCCGTACGGGCCAGAGCCCTTCCCCCCCCCAATCCCGGCGGTGCCTGCAAGCAAGAAGCCGTGGGGGAAGGGGGGTAGGCGCCAGCCGGCGATCGTCTCGGCGCCGAGAGGGCACCGGGCCATCGCCGGTCACCCCGTCGGCGTTGAATGGCGTCGTCGGTGCTCCCCAGCCCCAAAAAGGGGGCCCCCGAACCTCCCAAAACCTAAGTTAACTTGAGGGAAGGGGGAGGCCTTTGCCGGCCGGTCACCGCTGGCTAGCCCACGTCGACGCAAGAGGCAATGTCGGCGGTGGCCGACAGGATCCTTTGGTTATACCAAAGTCCTTCCTGGATGCCTCGCATCACATGTGATCATCCGAACACCACTCCACGAGCGTCGTTCTTCGTCCCACGAAGAACACGAGAAACCCAATAAAAATACGATTTTTGCAGAAACAAAATTAATCAAATTAACTTCATTCATCTCATGAATTTTATTTCTCAAACAGAATCGTATAATATGCATGGAATATAACTAGAAAATTAGATTTCAGAATTCGAAACGGCGAAGAACACAGTGATAACCTAGCTCTGATACCACTGTTAGGTTCACTATGCCCGGATCTGACCGAAAATGCAACGGAAATAAATTATTCGGGATCGGATCCGTCCCGTTTCGATCAACAAAATTAAACTGGGAAATCTAATTTACCTTGTGCGGATTCTAATCTGCATTCATTTTCCAGTTCCCTCGAGCGATGCCGCAAGCCACATTGGTGCCCGTCTTCTAGCGGTATCCACGCGGTTCTCCTCGTGATGGATCATCCTCGCCTCCGTGCTCGATGCGGTGTTCGTGGATCCCATTTGGCTACGCGTAATCTGCCGCGACATGCAGATTCGGAAACTCCTGTCGGACGGAAGGCGGAGCAGTCGGGAGCCGAAGCAGAGCCTCTAGAGGGCCAACCTCGGGATGTGCGCCCAGGAGAGAGGAGAAAGAGAGGGCGGCGGCTAGGGTTAGGGTTACTGGCCCCCGACCTAGCAGTCGTTCTTTAATAATAAGTATGTTTGCGATTTTTCATAAAAACCCATACTTATCCGAAATCCCGTCTAAATATCCATCGACTTGAAAACCTTTTGCGTGTGACCTTCTAGGCTCAAATACCAATCCAGTTAATGGCCCATTAAGCCTAGTAACTCTTTACGGACCTACTAAATTAATTAATATCCTTATATTAATTAATCAGCCGAATTTAATGTCGCACAGTAAATTCGGACGGACTTTCGATCACGTTAGATGCCAAGCAATATCGCGTGATCCTAGATGTCGTTGGGGTTATCGCAACCCTCTATTGGAACCTTTCCGTCATCGGTTGGCGTGCGGATATAATCCTTCATCCGTACAATGTTCCTGAATCGACCTAGCGTATGGTTTAATGTTAAACCCTAGCCGGTTGATTCACTTGAATTAGATGCCGCTAATCTATATCGGATAACTCTTTATCTGATACAGTGTCCGCCCTGGCCAGGGACTTAAGCGCATCATTCTCGGAACATTCTCTCTCATAATACCGAGAGCCGATGATCCCATATTGAACACACAATTACCTTCGAGGGCATTTCTTTGAACCCGATCATTTGACTTATCGATAACCGATGGCTAGAGATTCGTTAGTCAAAGTCAAAGCTCAAAGATGTACCAACAAGGTATCTTTAGCGTCTCATGTCCAAAGATCATCTATGCAACCGAGACAAAAGAATCGACCTGGATAACAGTGAAGTATATACCATCCAGCGATTCTAGGTCGGATTAATTCAGTGAATTCATTCCCCAATGAGCATCTACAGGTCCAACATAGTGTCTCCACACAAGTGACTTATAGGATCAGTCACCCTCATCATATGAGCTGAAGAAACTTGTACTAGTCTATTCGGATGTTTGATGTCCATCTCAAACATCCTCCGACTAGGAATAATTAAGAACATATGTTTATAAGTCTTCGGTCCCGTAATTATGATCTCATCATAATCCGAAGATTGTTGCACATGTTCATGGACTTCATCGTGATACGATAATCATAGATTGAGCTAATTACACACAATGCATTAATGCCATTATATTAATAAACTGAATAATACATAGTATTGGATTGGCTTTCAAACCACCTAATACTAACATGAGGGTCATCAGTTTCCTACCCAGTTAGTTGTGCTTGTCATTCGTGACTTTGATGTCATCTTAGGCATGAACTGGTTGGAGGCTTATTACGCCAAGGTGGACTGCTACAGGAAGAGGGTGCACTTCTCCATCTCGGACATCTCGGCCTTCTACTTCCAAGGTATTAGGCTCTCTTCTCGTGGTATTCTTATTTCTACTTTTAAGGCCTAGAGGTTACTTGTTGGTGGCTGTGAGGCTTTCCTTGCCTCAGTAGTTATAGCTGGTGTTAGTAGTGGTTCCAGTCCTTAGGAGGTGCGTATAGTATGTGACTTTGTTGAAGTGTTCCCTAAGGAGTTTCCTGGCCTTCCTCCTCAGCGGGAGGTTGAGTTCACTATTGAGCTTGCACTGGGTACGGCGCCCTTGTATAAGGCCCCGTATCGGATGGCTTTGGCTGAACTTGCTGGATAAGGGTTTTATCCGTCCTAACACTTCTCCGTGGAGTGTTCTAGTTCTGTTCGTTAGGAAGAATGATGGTTCCTTGAGGTTGTGTACCGATTACAGACACCTGAACCATGTAACAATAAAGAACAAGTACCCACTTCCGAGAATCGATGATCTAATGGATCAGTTGCAGTCTGCGAAGGTGTTTTCGAAAATTGACTTAAGGTTAGGGTATTACCAGATGAGGATCTATGAGGTTGATGTGAGTAAGACGGATTTTAGGACTCGATACAAACATTATGAGTTTTTGGTTATGCCTTTCGACTTGACCAATGCTCCGGCGACTTTTATAGATTTGATGAACCGAGTCTTCAGGACCTACCTGGATCAGTTTTGTGAGTGCTCAATATCAGTGTGTGTTGTTCATGATTTCTTGTTGATTATGTGACAAACAAAATATTAAAATAAACATCATAATCGCCAGAAACCTAAATGTTTCAAAAGAAAGATTGCTTACCTCTTATAATTTGGGAGATTGGTTCTTTGTTCCTTCTCTTTGGCCGGCCAAAAATAAAGAGCCCTTTTCTCGTTCTCTTGCTTTTATGTTGGTTTCTTGATTTGTTATTCTAAAGCTTCTCTTTTGAATCTCTTTTCTTTCTTCTTTGAATCTCCTTTGCACCTTCCAAGAAAAATGAGAATAAACAAGAGAAAATCTAATTAGAACTAAAGTGGAGAGTAGTATCTATTCTATTAATGAATTCAAACATGCAACTAAACTAGTCTACTCACTTGTTTTGGGTTCTTTAAACTCCTAACATGAACATAGGTTTCGAAAAGGATGTAGTGAGTGTGTGTGATATGAAGTGATGAGATGAATAGCTTTAAAGACTATGAAGAAAAAGTGATTAAACTATAAGAAATCAATAAGAAACTAGAAAGAAAACTAGAAAAGAAGATGGTTGGTTGGCCCCTCTATAGCCTTGGTCTTCAAAAGCTTCAAAGGATGAAGAGAGTGAAACGAAAGAAGCTTTACATGAAGCTCATGTTGTTGTCCACGTTTTCCCCTTTAAGAGCCTTCAAACACCTTGCCTTAAACTCAAAAATCATCAATTGCCAACCTTTTTCAAAAGTCCAAGGGGTGTTGTATTTATAAGAATAGGTTTAGGAGTGTTTTGGACTTCAAAAGGACTCTCTTCCGCAATCGGACTTGCCTTGGATGAGTAGGGAGGAGTTTAAAGCCTTCCCAACCTCGAAAACTGGATTATCTCGGACCAATAATATTTATCAGGAAACTCTCAAATCACGTCGCCCATCATGGACGTCATTTGTCTAATTAAAGTAGCCAAAATAGAAAGAAAATCCGGAAAGGAAGTCGAAAAAGATTAAGAAACTTAAATCGCGTCTCCCTAGAGCGACGTGCTTTAGATAATTAGGACATTAGTTCGAATTAAAAATAAAAAACGTAGACGGATTAGGACCTAAATGGCGTCTCCGTTAGGTGACACTATTCAGTTAAATCTATCTGAATTTAGAAAGTTAATTCCGAATTAATTTATGTTAGGAATCTAAATGGCGTCGGCCATAGGTGATGCTAATCAACAAATTTTGAGAAAAATCAATAAAAATTAATTAATAATTAAACATCAGACCATTTTGGAGCATTATAATTATGACATGAAATTTACTCAATATGAGGTCAAAATTAGCGTGTCTACAGCTGCCCCACTTTGATATTGACTTTGCAAGGGAGTGAAAATAGAAGAGAATGTACTAAAAAGGTGATACCAAGGTATGATGAGACACACTTTCAACATCAAATGATGGGAATCTTTATCAAAATAGTCAGTGAAGTAACTCAAAGAGATCAATAGAATCAATCCCATCCGGATGAAAGGGACAAAGGAAAACAAATAAGGACGATCAACCTCCATGAGGAGAAGTACCCTATGTCACAAACCCTGCATGTTTCATCATGGAGAGCAGTTATCAGCCATTGTGGACGTGCTATAACCATGAAGAATCTTGAAAGGAAACAAGAAATATTTGGGATAAAGAATCCAAGAAAGGATAGAATTCCAAAAATATCTTCAAGAAACCTCAAAGATAATTGAGAGATTAATTCAGAATGGAATATTTTATATCACGTTGAGATTTATTAGATCAATGGTTTGAAATTTAATCAATAATTAATTCTTACCACAATTATTTCAAAGTCCTACATGATGCATGTTGGGCTGAAATAAAAATAAAAATTAAATAAATACAAATTAATCAAGGGTAATATTATTAAACTGTTATTGATGAGTCAAGATATAAGTTCTGCAATTTAGTATTAAGTCGAAGCTCGTTTGTCCGTGCACTGTTTTACAAAAGCGGAACCATCGCCCCCATCAATTGACAATCTAACGGCCTATCCGTGCGATTAAGAATCTTTTGGAATTATCTCTGTTTTTGTTGAAGGAGAACTCAAATTCCAGTTTCGTCAAAACACAAGGTCTTTGATATATTCTAATAAATATTTAACATATAGTAATGCTAATGCAAATCAATTACATAAAGGAATACAAATGATAGAGATAACTGTCTTTTTAGTCACGGTAGGGACTTAATGAAACTCCCACAGTGGGACTTTTGTGAACTTTCAACTTCATTTTCTTCTTACTTGCACCCAAAATTTGTTAGTAACTTCAAGTAAATAGTAATAAGCATTAAATATCTGCAATTATAGATTTTTGGATAAATAACAGAAATTTAGAAAATTCATCAAACGACGTCGCTGTCCACAGAAGTCATTTAAATGACGTTGCCCCATGCAGACGCCATTTAACTTACAGAAACTGTTCTTTGTTCTGACTTCAATCTGAACTCCACTTTCCTTCATGGACATCCCTCTTCCAATTCGGAAAGGGCTCCCCAACTTCGCAAATCCTTCAATAAAACCTCCCTCTTTTCATATCAAAGCATTACAATACACAAACAAGAGAGAAAGTCAAGGAATTCTCCCTAAAACTCAAGAGAAATCAAGACACTAAGAGGAAAAACTCAATTAATTCAAGAAGATGGTGAGTTTTGCACAAGATTCTTCAAACGAGAGGATGAGGAAGATGATTGAAAAGCTTTATGAAGTGAAAGATCATCTAAGCGGACGAGATCCTAATCTACAAGTAAGCTAATTTATTTTCTAATCAATTCTTCTCTTTCTTTATGCAACTCTCCACATGTTCTCCAAATTGTTCATGAGCATGATAGAACTATTCTAATTTCTTTTCTTTATTTAAGGATATCCTTTCTTCTCTGGTCCAAGAAATTTCTCTTTACTTCCATGGATCCAAAAGCTTGTAAACAAGATCAATCTCTCCATGCAATCTTATATATCCAAGTGGCATATTCAAGGGTTGGTTATTCATGCCAAACATTATAAAAGCACAAGCATGGATTGGGTTGCAATGGACGTTTTGATTGAGTTATGGCGTCCTCAAACTCATATCTTTCTTTTTTCCACCTTCGAAGCCACTATCTTCTTTGAAGAAGCCGAACTCCTATTGGGTCTTCCTAAGCTCAAGGTCAACAATAATGAACCTGATTTGAGTGATAAGATGTTTATGAGGGAAAAGATCACAGGTCAAGAATTGTTAGAGAAGATCATGAAGGGTTCAAAAGAAGTTCAAGGTTCTCTTATTCAGAAGGGAATCAATCTTGCTAAATTATCCAAATGGACTCTGAAGAAGATAGAAAATCTCAGGAATGAAGATATAGAGAACGTAATGTAGGCGTTCACCATATGCTTGGCTGGAGCTCTATTATTCCCTGCTCAAGATAATGTTCTAGAAGATGATCAGATCAGTGCAATCAATGGGATCTTTGAAGGGAAGCATATCAGCACAACAGTTCTAGCCTATCTCTACAGTGGGTTCTTTGCAACTTCTACAGGTCAGCCTCCTTATGGTAGCATGCTTCTCTTAGCTCTATGGGTGGAATTCCACTTCAAGATCAACTACAATGAAGAAGAGGTTCCAAAGATATCCCAAATGTATCAGTGCAGTCTTATCTTCCATATTGCCAACATTGTGAAGTTCAACGACAACATGACCAATCGAGTGCCCAACCTCAAAACTCGAGCTGACTGGCACGCTTATTTCAAGACTATGCCAAGGACTAAATTTGAATCTATGCCACTTGCTCTCATGGAAAAGGCGGTTCGAGTGTGCTGTGGGGCTGGTACAGAGCTCCGACTGATCGGGGCGACCGAGTTCGTTCTCTATAATCCACATCATTGTCATTCTCAACTTGGTATGTCATGCTATGAATTTCCTGAAATATCTTTCCTTTCTCTAATTAAGAAGCGGGCTTTAGGAACCGATGAAGACTTTGAGGCGACTGAGCTTATTACGACTCTGTGGAACATCGGATTTACCCGTTGTGTGAAACTTCCTTATGAAGCAAATCGGGAATTATGGAAAACTTATGTAAAAGAGTTTAAGAAGATTCGACTTTGAGAGCTCTCAATCCTTCTATCCAACTTGATGTAACTTCTCCTTTATTTTCAATGAGAAATTATTCCTTTATTGTAATAAAATCTTTCATTAATATCATGCAGTCTTGAAACTTTCCTTGAGTAAAACTGTGATTTTTCCTTAAAATACCAAGGTTCGGATTTATTTAATTCAAATCGCGTCGACACAGAGAGACGTGTTTCAGCCGAGTTCAATTTCCAGAAATAAAAAATTAATCCTTAAACGGCCCATATCGCGTCTTGGCAGGGAGATGCCTTTCTCTTCTCTCTCCTATTTTTCCAGAGAGTTCCAACATTAATTCACTAAATCGCGTCCTCCTTCAGAGACGCGTATAATTGATTACTTTGTATTTTTGTGGTACGGCCTTGACCGAAAAAGGCGGTAAATTCCAAAAGGCGTCCATGTGAGACGCATTTAACAAATTTCAAAAAAAATTTCTTGTCGCCTCAATTTGTGCGCCACTGAATCGCGTCACTATTCCAGATGCGATTTAGGAAATTCAAACAGGGGTTCGCGAGCCCGAGCCCCTTTTCCCCTCATTCTCCTTCTTACTTTCTCTCTCTTCATCTTCTTCCTCCTCTTCGGTGACAGCGGCGATTCTCCGGTGATCTCTTCCTCTCCTCTGGTCATCCTCGATGTCTCCGGTGATCACCAACAGTCCTTCCACCACTACCGGCCTTCCCTCTCTCCTTCTCTTTCATCCCCTCTCTCTCTAGCTCTCTCACATACACGAGCTCTCTCTCTCTCTCTCTACACTCGCCATGGAACAAGGAGGGCCGAGCGATCTTGGTGGGAAGCGACGCCGAGTGGCGGCAATCGAGGTGGTAGAAATTGCTGAGGGCGTGGAAACTCCTGGAGTGACTGGCGAGATGGCGATGGAACTCGCGGAAGTGGCGGCTTTCATGGAAGCCGAAGATGCCCCTCCTATGGTGGAAGAGGGCGAAGCGGCAGCGGCACCGGTCGAAGAAGGCGGTCCACGTTTGGTAAAACTCCCAAAACACCCTATTTATATTAAAATTTCAATTTTTGGGGGGAAGGGAACTTGGTCACAGGTTCTCGGAACTTATGGTGAAAGGCATGTAGGGACAGGGACGTGTTTTGAAACGCGTCAGCCTGGCCAGACGTGATTCAAAATGCTGGAAACTTTTTTAGAAAAAAGATTTAGAAATTGATTATTAATATTTGGACAATGATTTTAATCAATTATCTGGACATTGCAGGGCACAATGAGGACCAGATTGTCCTGGGACTTGGTGGTGGCTGCCTACTGTGGTCTTCCGGATTTTCAGAAGGCGTGACTGGCGGATATGGGATTCCAAAAGATCCTAAAGATAGAGTCATTCTGGATAGATCTAGTCTTGTTGCAGGTATTGAGAGAGATATGGCATGTCGAGAGCCGGACATTTCTGATGCCCTGGGGACACATGATCCCTAATCTCGAGGATGTCACGAGGATGACCGGCCTCCGGGTAGAAGGTCGGACAGTTAGCGAGATCACGTATCCTGATTACTGAGGATTAGCATTAGAGCTTCTAGGATTAGAGGTGACAGGGATAGAGGGCTGAGAGTCTCGGACTCTCCTAAGGACAGCCGTCGAGAGATCCCTAGGACTAGTAGAGCTTAGGCAGTAGACAGATGAGTCTCGGGAGAAGTTGAGAGAGAGACTAGCTAGGGCGATTAGTGCAGTGTACTGCCAGGATCCGAGTGATAGGGCTAGTGTAGATGGGGACCTTAGGAGATTTTTAGTGTTTTCCATTGGTAGGCTTCTCTTCGGGACGAAGGGTGACTATATCCACTGTCGTTTCCTGAGTCTCCTTGTAGATTTAGATAGACTAGGCGAGTATGCCTGGGGTGTAGCCCTTCTGGCTCACCTTTTCACCGACCTCTCCGCGGTTATGCTGGATCGGGAGACCACCATCAGCGGCTTCGCGTCGTTTCTTCAGGTATTTAATTTGTTTTAAATCTGTTAATTTCATTAAATGCTTATGATGCAATGAATATGATGATTTTAACCTATATGTTAGTGTATACAGATATGGACATATTATTATTTTCCTCTGGGCCGGGCATGGCCCTCTCTCCTGCCAGCCACGGTTCCGTTGGCTAGACGGTGGAGTCCGGTAGTGGACACTGCGTCACAGCATTACCAGCTGACGGCCCTCCGCTCGCAGTTCCTCGACTACCCAGAGCTGCTGGTGAGTTTTTTTTCAATTATTTTCTTTCAATTATTAACTATTTCATAGTTTATTAGAATGTTTGAACATTTAATTAATTACAATGTCTTGTAGGGTGTTTAAATATTTTATGAGCATGTTTAATTAATTTAATTAATTGTTTTATTAACATGTGTGTTTGATGTTTAATTGGTCTAGTTAAATGATTGAATATTTGAATTTACATCTCATTAGATGACATAGTTTATTGATTAATTACTTTATATGTGATATGGAATGCGACTAACCTACATGAATGCAGGTTATTTGACGTCCATACCTTGGTATGGACGATGCAAGATAGCCCTAGGTAGAGCAGGGACGGGGTCGGTTCGGGCGCCAGGTGTGGCTCCATTGCATGAACGAGATAGCCCTCCTGTGCCTGAAGCTGGTGATGCGGACGCTCGGGCTACATCAAGAGTGGGTGGAGGAGGAGATCCCAGAGGGGATCGGGAGGACCATGAGGGGCAAGTAGGCACGCACCGATTGGAGTGCCAAGTTCTTGAATCAGCGAGATGACTGGCACCGATATGGGATACCGGTAGAGTGGCGGGCGGTGAGCAACAATGCTTATCTTCAGCACTACCGGACCCACTATGCTGCCCACCTCCAGCTAGTTTGTCCTCTCAATGCAAGTAACATGATATGCATGTCATGAATGCTTCTTTCATTTTATTAATTATCTTACTTATATTTGTGAATGTATGATATGATATGGTATGAATATGCAGGATGCGCGGGATGCCACCATCATCACCCCCTAGGGTCACTTCTAGGATGCAGAGGCCCAGCTGGAACAGGTGCAAAAAGAACTGAATGAACTGGTAAGCATGAAATGAATGATATGAAATACGAATTATGAAGTGCTTTCTTATTAAATTGTTTTGACACTTGCACACTGACGGTGATCTCTTCTTCTATAGTGCGCCGCCTATACTCACGCGGCTCCAACCCTCATCTTCTACTGCCGGCGCCTCTTCTTCCAGTGTTGGTCACGAGACCACTATCACTGACTTGCGGAGTCAGTTGGCCCTAGCCATTCTCCGAGCCACTCAGGTTGAGGATGATGCTGCTGCCCGGGTAAGTTTTCAACTTGCTTTCTTCTTTTTTGTGTGGTATTCTTTGCTTGCTTGATTAGTTGACTGACAGGGTCTTCTGTTGCAGGTTCAAGAGCTTTGTCAGGCTCTTGAGGAGGCTCGAAGTAGAGCGGCCTGGGGCATCGAGTTAGAGGAACGGTTGGCGAGGCTCTCCACTGGTGACCTGCCTCAGGAGCTTTCACGCCTCCGGTCACGCTTGGAAGTCATCACCGAAGAGAGGGAACGTGAGCGGTAGGAGAGGCACCGGATTGACACAGAGACGTCCTCTCTCCGAGTCCAGCTTGGAGTTGCCGACCACGAGAGGCACAGGATAGAAGAACGTTATCGGCGTGCTCGTATGCGGGCTCAGGAGTGGGGACAGGCGAGTGCTTTCACTGCGAGTGTTGCGATCTCTTCGGGCCAAGCGGGGCCGAGTGCTATGGGACCACCACCTTTGCTGACTCGTAGGCTAGATGGATCGGATGAAGCCCAGAGTCAGTATGACAAAGGTGCAGGAGAGAGTCAGCCGTGAGGGTTGCTTTGTTGTATCTTCTTTTAATTTTGCTGCATCTTATTTTTACGAAGTCTTGCTGATGGACTTCTCATCCTCTGTACAAAACTTTTGACATATATGAAAGGAACCTTTTTATATTTGATCCTTATGTTGACTTTCCTTTTTATACCTGTGTCTTGTGCATGGCTTGGCAAACATGTCAAATATCCGTTCTGGCTTAGCCCCTTGTCCAGTTAAGTAACAGGCTACTTGATTTTATCCTTGATAGACGAGTCAAGGGGCGAAGCCTTTATTTAATGAAGGCGAATGAAGTTAATTAATGGAAAAACAAATGCAATGTACAACCATGCCAATGCTCACTGAAATTTAAACCGTGCAACACTCATGATCTAACAAGCAAATGCTAAGTGAAATATATATTTTTTTGTTATGCAATTGCAATTTTCAAAATATCCAATTTTTTTATGGTATTGAAATATCCAAAGTTTTTGTGGTTTTCAATTATTCTTTTTTTGGTAATATTCAAATATTCATTTTTTTGTAATTTTCAAATATTCATTTTTTTGTAATTTTTAAATATATATTTTTTAATTCTCAAATATTCAATTTTTTTTGTAATTTTTTTTTGTAATTTTCAAATATTCATTTTGTAAAGACCAGCATGGTACATAGATCAAAAGAGTTTACTTATTCGTCATCTTAATTCCCTAATCATTCTTTAATAACCTAATCCGGGTTCATCATACTTTTATTGTGCTTATATCCTCGATCCCATTTGATGATACTTAGGCTGTTCTTCAAGCTTAGAGCACGCCTCTTTAGAGAGAAGGGAAGAATCGTCTAGAAAGTCCGCGAGAGGGTTCCGGAGACCCAGGAGGATGTCCATCTTCTACCCTATTGTCCGTTGGGGTTCAGTCATTTTCACTTTGCGAGGTATTTTTGACCTTGCGCTCCCTTTTATTTGGATATTTGGCTTTTTGATTTGACACTTGTGGCCTTTTGTATTTTTTATTTGGCTTTTGCCTTTTTTATTTTTCTTTTATGGGGCGGATCTTTTTCTTCCCCCTTTTTTCTTATGATAGCCTCTTACTAAGACAGTGGGTATTTTCAGTAGTCTATCCTGAGCCTCGTTCCGACATCGCGAGCCGAGTATAAAAAGGAGTAATAAAGCCAGAATAGGTTGTACTTTTACACTCTCGGTCAAGCTGTCAGTTTTCCTTGGACTTCACATCTCTTGTTACTCAAGGACAAAGCATGTTTTGTGTCTGTATAATGCTCATGAATTAGACTATTGAAGACTAACAAGGGAATTTGAGACTTCAAATTTTCTGACTCCACTGGTCTTTGTACCATGCTGATCGACACAACTTAAACTAAGGGTAGTATTTCTTTAAGTACAAACCGTTCCAGGGATGAGATAATTCTTGCCCTTCTGCATTAACTAAGCGATAGGCGTTACCAGGAAAAGCATGCGAGATAATATAAGGTCCTTCCCAGTTGGGTTGGAGCTTAGAACGTGGACCACCCGATTTTATAAAGATTCTTTTTACAATCATTTCACTGACTTTGAACTTACGATCAATAACTTTCTTTTGATAAAAACATACTAATCTATTTTGATATACTCGTACATGATTAGCAGCTGACTATCTCTTCTCGTCTAAGAGTTCCAATCGAGTGAGGAGTGTAGAGCAATGCTCGTCAATGGAAAACTCCTTGTTCAATTGTACTCTTAATGACGGAATGAGGACTTCATATGGAACTATAGCTTCCATTCCAAATGTTAAGGAATATAGAGTCTGCCCAATGGGAGTGCGGATTGAAGTTCGATATGCCCATAAAACCTCAATTAATTTTTCTGGCCACCCTGTGTATCGATTAGATTTACACGTTTTCTTGATGATTTTTATCAAGGTTTTATTAGTTGCCTCTTTGCCTTACGGATAATTTGGAGACGAATGATGCAATGCAATTTTATACATGTTACAGAGGTCCTTCAGCTCTTGTGATATAAGCTGTGGTCCATTGTCGGTGACGATGGTGCTTGGAATTCCGAATCTCGTGATGATGTTCTTCATGATGAACTTGCAAATTGTTGATGCTTTGACTTCCGTGTAAGCTTCAACTTCTGCTCACTTAGTGAAGTATTCCGTTGCCGTAAGAATGAAGGACTTCTGCTTAATGCCGAAATTGAGATCACCAAGAGGTCCAATGATGTCGAAAGTCCACATGGAGAAAGGCCATGGGGAGGAAACAATATAGAGTGAAGGTGAGGGGGAATAAATCTTGTCGGCATAAAGTGGACACTTAGCACACCTACGGACATATCCTACACAATCTTCTTCCATGGTCGGCCAATTATCCTTGTCTAAGGATTTTCTTCGATAACATCTGTCCATTAACATAGCCACCACAAACTCTAGCATGAGCTCCTTCCATATCTTCCAAAGCTCATCTTTGTCTAAGCATCTCAGAAGAACATCGTCAAAACCTCGTTTGCTCTCCTCCAACTAGGGTGTATCTCTGAGCAATTCTCCTGATAGCCCTCTTCTCTTCGGTTGTGGCTTCTTCATGATAGGATTGATCTTCATAGTATTTGGCAATCTCATAATACCATGGTTTCTCTTCATCTTCCATCCCTTCTTGCAGCTCCAATAGCATGATTTCTTTCCTTTTCACAATATTCCCATTTCTAACTTTCTTCAGCAACTTCTCTTTAATCCTAAGAAAGGAAGGGTCCTCTACAACAGGAGAGAGACGCCTATGAATGATGATGGATTCGGATTGTTTGCTGATTGAGAAGTTCAGGGATGATGCGAGAGAAGCTAGCATGTCAGCTAAGATGTTCTGATTCCGAGGAACATGGACGAAGATCAGTTTGGTGAAGAGCTTAGCATAAGTCGAGGTGAATTCTTGATATGACTTGAGTTTGGGATCAAGGGTTCGGCACTTGGCAAAGGATTAATTGGCTAACACCTACAATCCTCAATTTGGTGGCACCATGTAAATGAGCGGCCTCGAGACCGGCAAGAAGAGCCTCATATTCAGCTATGTTATTGGTAACATGAAAGGCAAGCTGAAAGGCTTGGAGAGTGTTGACACCTTCAGGTGATAGGAGAACGATGCCGATACCCTTACCATGAGAGTTCAGAGCTCTGTCAAAATGCAGAGTCCACATGTCATGTTTGATTTTGTTTATGGACATCAGTTCCTCATCCGGAAACTTCGATCGGATTGGATCAAATATGGGTAAAGGGTGATGAGTAAGGTGCTCTGCTATGCCATAGCCTTTTATTGCTTTCTACTGAATGTAGAAGATATCGAACTGAGAGATAAAGCTTTGTCAACGTGCTAATCGATTTGTAAGGAGAGATTTCTCGACAAGGAATTTGATTGGATTCATCCTGACGATGAGATGGACTTTATGGGCCAGGAAATAATACTTCAGTTTTTGAACTACCCATACCAGTGTAGCACACATTTTCTCCATCGCTGTATATCTCTGTTCAGCAGGGTTGAGAAGTTTAGAGAGATAATAGGTTGCCCTCTCCTTTTGTTCTTCATCTTCTTGTGCTAGGACAGCCCCCACGACATCATCCAGGATAGAAATGTATAGAATTAAATGTTTGCCTGAAGATGGTGGTCTCAAGACAGGAGGACTTGCAAGATACTTCTTCAATCCATCAAATGCCTCCTGACACTTATCGTCCCAATCGAATTTAACTCTCGGCGTAGTAAGTTCGTAGAACGGCTTACACCTTTGTGAGTACTGGGAGACAAAACGGCGAATAAACTGTAACCTCCCGATCAATCCTCTTAGTTCTTTCAAGTTCTTGAGCGGTGGCATTTCAATGATAGCTTGAGTCATGTTGGGATCGATCTCAATTCTCCGTTTACTGATAATAGATCCTGACAACTTCCCTGATGAGACACCAAATACGCACTTCTTCGGATTCATTTTCAACTGATACTCTCTCGATCTTTCCAAAACCTTTGCCAGAACTTCAGCATGCTCAGTTCTAGTTTTAGACTTCACCAGTAAGTCATCCACATACACTTCCAAATTTATATGCATCATATCATGGAATATAGCCATCATAGCCCTTTGATAGGTGGCTCCATTGTTCTTTAACCCAAATGGCATGACAACATAACAATATGTGCCCCATGGTGTAGTGAATGACGTCCTCTCTTGATCGTCTTCTGCCAACCTAATCTGATTGTATCCTGAAAAGCCATCCATGAATGACAGAGTCTCAAATCCAGCGGTATTGTCGATGAGCACATCTATGTGAGGCAGTGGGAAATCATCTTTAAGACATGCCCGGTTCAGATCTCGGAAGTCAATACAGATCCTGACTTTTCCATCCTTCTTCATAACTGGGACTATGTTAGCCACCCATTGTGAATAGATGACAACTCTAATAAATTTGGCTTTATGCAGCTTATCGACCTCTTTCTTCATCTTTAAAGCCATCTGTAGCTGGAATCGCCTTAACTTCTGTTTGACTGGGTTAGTTCCATCTTTCAATGTCAATCGATGCTCCATTAGGGAAGAATCTAACCCCTGCATATCTTCATATCTCCAAGCGAAAGAGTCCTTGTAATCTCTAAGAACTCGAACCAATGCCTCTTCATCTGATCTGGAAAGACTTTGAGCTCTTCTATAGCAGCTGAGGATTCATCAAATCTTTTCACTCCACTCACATATGCCTCAGTTGCGTCCTCATCTTCTTCTTCCTCTTCAATGATGGGGTCCTTTTTATGTATCAATTCATATACTCCATACCCGTCATTAACCAACTCATCTGCCTCAGATTCTTCTGACAAATGGATCGGATCCTCTAATAATTAAGAGATTTGATAGAAGGGAAGGCACTTACAAGCTAATTCCTGATAGAGTTGGGTGGCCTCAAAGCCAATCATTGTACATTCTAGTTCAGATTATTAATAAAGGCAATTATTTCTTCATTTATAGTTCTTGCAAATTAACTATCGTAATGAAGGTCCGTAGACAAATGTATGGGATATTGAATCATGATGAGATCATGATAGTGAGATCAATATCCTCAGTCACTTGTCTTAAACAGTTCTCGATCATAAGATATTTTAGATGGACATTAAATATCCGATAAGATCGACACAAGTTATGTCTGCTCATGTGATGAGGGTGAATGATCTCACATTCACTCGTGTGGTGACACTAAGACAAACTTGTGGGTGCTCATTAGAGAATGAGTTCACTGAACAGACCATATTAAGAATTCCTGGATGGTAATTATACCTATTAGTCAACCAGGGAATTCAATCGTTGCAGTAGCACAGTTGGTCCTATGACCTGAGCCACCAATGATACCTTGTTTGTAGACAATTGTGTCTTGATTCTCTGACTTGTGGACTTTAACCATTAAGCCCATGATAGTCGGTCTCTCAGATACAGTGGAAAGCTTGCGAAGGTAATTGAGTGAACAACAAGGGATCACTCACTCTTGGTATAAGACTGGAGAGAGAATGTCCTATGGATGTGTACACAGAAATCCCTGGCCAGGGTCAAATGAAAGAGATGTCTTTCTAGAAATTAACTGAGTACTGGAATCCATCTAAATAATGCGATAGAGGGTTTGACTATAAAACTATACCCTTGCGTTATTGGGACATTGGATGAGTGAAGGATTTTATCTGTGCGGTATCTGCAGACGGAAATGTTCAAATAAAGGGAATAGTATCCCTTATATCTTCTGAGATCATGAGGTAGTGTTTGGTACCGTTCATGATCAGAAGTCCAAGTGGATTAATCATCAGATGATAAACTACTTATTTATTAAATTAATTATTTAACATATGATGTTTAAATATTAATTAATAAATATTAAACTTTAGAATTAGTTCTAAGTTTAATGGGCCTGAAACCGGACTGATATATGGGCCTAGAGGGTCACACGCATAAGAGTTCCCGTCAGACGGTGAGAGACGTTAAATTTCATGCTTATCTGGGTTTTTATGAAAGCCACAGGATAAACATGAATATTTAATGGAGATTTATCCAAGGCCAAACTCTTGGATAATCATGAGGATTAATTCTTGTGCTTATCCTTATATAAGGAGGCCAAGGGGAGGGGTAAAAGTAGTTGGACGAATTACACACCCCAAAGATTCTCTATCTCCTTCTCTCTCTTGGAGTAGATCTTTCTCTTTCCGCGCATGGTGGATTTGAGATCGGGTCGGAGTACTCAAGTCGAGGAGGAAAACGCGTCTGCAGCGGGAGCTCGTGTGGATACCTCTAGAGATCGTGCGCTTGCGCGATTACCGAGTCGGAATTATCCACGGGAGATTCGAAACCCCACAAAGGTGAAGAACCGTTCTTCCCGCGTTTATTTTATTGTCCGTTTTTACGATCCCGGCAACCGATACATAGGAATCGATTTTATTTTTCACTGCGTTCTAAGCGATTCCTTACAGTGGTATCAGAGCCAGGTTGCTGGTTCGATCGTAAAACGGCATCGTTTTGCGTGATAATTTCTCGTTATGCGTGAAGAACCTGTATTGTACATGTTCTTGGGCTAAAAATTATTTAAAAGTAGGGAATCGTTCCCCGCGTTTTGGAATGTCTAAAATCATAGGGATATAATCCCGCTTTTAAATAAGCTTTTTCTTGGGGTTGCTCCGTATGGTAGGAGATTATCTTGAAATATTTTAGGGAACCAAAGGGATTGTCCCTGGATACGTGTGGCCCTCTAGTATGACCAGAGAGATCTCTGATGATAACCGGATTTTTTTTTTTGATTGCCGGCGTAGCCACTCTGTTATCTTCTGATGCATGCATACAGTAATGTACAGTACCGGTCATGTCAAGAGCTTCCCTATGCATGCAGGACGGTGGCCTCACGGCTTTATTATTTTTTTTTTCTTCTCTAGGAAGCATGCAGTTTTAAGGGGAGAATAGCATGGGTTTTTGCGATTTGAGAAGGCATTCAACCTTCCACCTGGTATGACCAGAGGATCTCAAGTCTTGAACGAAACCCCATCTTCTCCGTTTATAGCCGACGGGTGCCTTCTTTTCCCCACTGTCATGCGTACAGATTGTAGGCCATGCGGCCATGCAAACGGGATAAAGCCTACATGCAGGTTGATTGGCGACGCCCGACGACGTCTTGGCACCGCCGGCGACGACCGCCGGCCTCGCCGGGGTCGTCCGGCACTGCCCCGGTCACCCATCGGCCGGCGGCGCCTCCCCCCCCCTAGACGGGAGGACCGCGAACCAGTCGCCCCCTGCCTGAAACCCTATCGGGCGGCGGGGGCGACTGGCGCGTGGGCCAACGGGCCAGCCCCCCCGGGCCCGCGCCCACCCGGCCCCGCCAGGACCCGAGTAGACCCGCGCCAGATCCGGACCGGGTCCGGACCCGGCCGGCCCAGCAGGTTACCCGAACCCCTTTAAAACCCCCCTTTAACCCTTTTTAGCCCCATTTTAAGCCCTTTTTAGCCCATTTTAAAATTGTTTTAAAATAGAAATTTTATAGGAATAATTAATAGCTGTTATTAATTATTCTTACTATTATTAACATATTATTAAACTGTTTAATAATTGTTAATTCATTCAAAGGGTTTTAATAATTATAGGGTATTAGTTAATCATTTAAAATAGTTTTAGATTATTAACCTCCCTATTAATCAATTAAGTTTAAAAATTGTTTTTAAACTTATTTATACGCATAACTTGATTTTATTCTGTTATTCAAATTAGTTGAGCATCCTTTTAATAACTAAATAGTTTAGTTATGTCTTTTGTCAATGATATTGAGAATACTTATTGAATTACACTTAAAATAATTATTATTTCAAAATCTTATGGTATTATAATTTTATATTTATAAAAGTTAATACCAACTGTAATTATGTGATAATTGTGATACATGTGATGTGTTTTTATGAGTGGGATGATCATGGACTTAGTTTTATCATATGATGATGGATGTGAATGAATGCGATGCATATTTCATTTGGTATTTTAAATAGGACCTGCGTGTCCTCCTCTCTCTTAATCCAAATGTACTCTCTATCTTCCTATAAGATTGTACTCCCTTGATAAGATCAAGGTTTCTTATTATTTGAATGTACATTTAAGGACCTGCGAGTCCTAAATTTCATATTTAAATGTTACGGATTAAGTTTAGAGGATAGGATCTTCTGAAGACACCTCTGGAGGAAGGACTCGCATCAAATGGAACCGGTGTTGCTGTTTTCACATTAGGATTCTATTATGGATCATCGTTTGGCTCCGATGATTCCATAGTAGCTTAAGCAGTCTATGATCATCCTTATTTATTTTTCTGCATATATGTGATATTTGTGGACTATGCTATCATATATATATTTCTATTAAGTATTATGATACTTCAAATCGAAATACTATTGATAGTACGATTTTTATAAATCAACTCAAAAACCCCTCTTTTAAAATTTAAGTTGTAAACGTGAGATATTCAGAATAATCCACGTAATCCACCATCATTATAGATCTAAGGATAATTCTTATCTCAAATGGATATGTTGTGCTACCACAAGGTCTATTTGATTTAGAAATTAACCTAGGTCTACGACATGTGATGTCATTAAGATAAATGGACAAATAGTATAGTTTTGTTGTGCTACCACAAGGATTGCACTATGAATTCATGTTATCTGAGTAATGATGGATAAACTTAACTGAATCATTTGATTTGTTGTGCTATCACAAGGTCATTCTGATTCAGGGGTTAAAATTGATCGGATATTGCAAATGTTGCAATTGTCAAGAGTGACTCCCTAAGGGACTTGATGTGATTTGTTGTGCTACCACAAGATCACATGCATGATGCTCGAAGGATTCTGATCCCCACTAGGAGATCACCAGAATCTCCCGTTCTATATATTAGAGGGTCATACAGATTGCCGAAAAATAGTGGGAGCCTAAATCTAAATTAAAAGTCCTAAATCAGATTTTAAGAACTATCTGCTTATTTTTATTTCCTTGTAGGTCGCTATGTCGTCACCTAACCCCCTTCGTTGCATACTTGATGCAAACAAACTCACGGGACCTAATTACATTGACTGGTTACGCAACCTGAAGATTGTCCTCAGGTGTGAAAAGCTAGCCTATGTCCTGGATCAACCAGATCCAGTACAACCCGGTGAAAATGCTAACGAGGATGAATTAATGATGTTTGAAAACTGGAAGGAGGACTCTGTCAAAGTCCAATGTTATATGCTTGGTTCAATGAACAATGAACTACAACGACAGTATAATAACATGGAACCTAAGTCCATTTTGAATCACCTACAAGAGTTGTTTGGTGAACAATCCAGAACAGAAAGATATGAGATATCTAAGAAATTGTTCAGGACCAGAATGAGCGAGGGCACATCTGTGCAAACTCATGTGCTCAAGATGATAGAATGGATTGAGAGGCTTGCAGTGCTTGGCTTTGTTATGAACAATGACCTAAGCATCGACTTAATCCTACAGTCCCTTCCAGATTCATTTTCACAATTCATTATCAACTTCAATATGAACAAAATTGAAGTTACACTGGCTGAGCTGCTCAACATGTTGAAGACAACAGAAGGCACTATCCAGAAAGATAAGCCATATATAATGCTTGTTGATAAGACCAATAAGAAAAGAAAAGCTGGATAGACCTTTAAGAAAGGTAAGCCTAAGAAGCTAGTGAAAAGCAAATCGGCAGTTCAAAAGGACAAAGCTAAAGTCAATGATAAAGGTCAGTGTTTCCACTGCCATAAAGAAGGTCACTGGAAGAGAAACTGCAAGATTTATTTAGCAGAAAAAATAAAGGAGAAGCTTGGCGAAGCTTCATGTATACTCATGATCGATCTTAACTTGTCTTATAGAGAATCAACATCTTGGGTATTAGAAACTAGAAGTGTTTCTCATATCTGCAATAACTTGCAGGTGCTAACAAGTAAAAGAAGATTGAACCGCGGAGACGTGGATCTGAGACTAGGGAATGGAGCAAAAGTTGCTGCGTTAGCTGTGGGGACAGCAAGACTTCAGATGCCGTCAGGAGACTCATTGGAACTAATAGATTGTTATTATGTTCCGACCATTATTAGGAATATCATATCTATTTCGTGTTTAGATAAATAAGGATATTTTATGAAACTTGAGAATAAAGGTTGTTCCATTTATCAAGGAGACAAATTGTTTGCTTTTGGATATTTATTGAATGGATTATATTTACTTGATATTTCATATGATGTTTGTCTAGTAAATAAGTCTATTGAATGAGTAGATAAGAATGTGAACAAATCATACCTATGGCATTGTAGGCTCGGTCATATAAATGAGAACAGGATCATTAGGTTGCAAAAGAATGGATATCTTGATCCATTTGATTATGAATCATTTACAACTTGTGAAGCTTGTCTCATGGGAAAAATGATCAAAGCTCCATTTTCAGGACATGGAGAAAGAGCTAAGGACTTATTGGAACTAATACATAGTGATGTATGTGGTCCAATGTCCACTCATGCTATGGGTGGTTACTCATACTTCGTTTCATTTACAGATGATTTCTCAAGATATGACTACATATATTTAATGAAATATAAGTCAGAAGTCTTTGAGAAATTTAAAGAGTTTAAAAATGAAGTTGAGAACCAGACTGGAAAGAGTATCAAAACTCTTCGATTAGATCGAGGGAGTGAATACTTAAGTACATAATTCATACAATATCTTAAGAATAATGATATTTTGTCTCAGTGGACTCCTCCTTATACACCACAATTAAATGGAGTATCGGAAAGGAGAAATCGTACTCTATTAGATATGGTACGATCAATGATGAGTTATGCTAAACTTCCAATCTCTTTATGGGGATATGCACTGTTGACTGCTGCATATCTGTTGAACAAAGTTCCTAGTAAGTCAGTATCTTCCACTCCATATGAGATATGGAAAGGACAGAAACCAGACTTTAAGCATGTTAGAGTCTGGAGTTGTCCTGCACATGTCAAAAGACATGATCCAGACAAACTGGATTCCAGGACAGAAAAATGTAGATTTGTGGGATATCCAAAAGAGACTTTTGGATATTATTTCTATCAGCCCAGCGATCAAAGGGTGTTTGTCGCAAAAAGAGTTGTCTTCTTAGAGAAAGAATATCTTTCAAAAGAAGACAGTGGGAGCAAGATAGAACTTGAAGAAATTCTAGACTCACAAATCAACACTAGTTCATCTACTGAACCATTGACTCAAGAACTTGTTTAAGATGATACACAAAAGGTTCGCAGATCAGGTAGAGTGCCTAAGCAGCCTGAAAGATATGTTGGACATATCGATGATGGCAAGCCAAAAGTGTACTTAAATGAGGATGATGATCCTCAAACCTACCAAGAAGCCATGAAAAGTCAAGAATCAGAGAAATGGCAAGAGGCAATGAATTCTGAAATTCAGTTCATGTATGCCAACTAAGTCTGGAACTTGGTTAATCTGCCAGAAGGTATTGTACCTATTGGCAGTAAATGGATCTTTAAAAGAAAGATCGGGGCAGATGGACAGATTGACACATACAAGGCAAGGCTGGTAGCAAAAGGATATCGTCAAAGGCAAGGCATTGACTATAACGAAACCTTTTCTCCAGTCGCCATGATTAAGTCAATCAGAATACTTCTTGCTATCACCGCATTCTATGATTATGAAATATGGCAAATGGACGTGAAAACAGCATTCCTTAACGGGAACTTTTAAGAAGAGGTGTATATGATGCAACCTGAAGGATTCACTTCCACAGAGCATTCAAGCAAGGTATGCAAGCTGCAAAGATCCATTTATGGATTAAAGCAGGCATCCCGAACTTGGAACTTAAGATTTGATGAAGTAATCAAATCTTATGACTTCATTAAGAATGAAGATGAACCTTATGTATACAAAAAGACTAGTGGAAGTGCAGTTACCTTTCTGGTACTTTACGTTGATGACATTCTACTCATTGGGAATGATGTAGGAATGTTGTCATCAGTAAAGACTTGGTTATCCAAAAACTTCTCCATGAAAGATTTGGGAGAAGCATCCTATATTCTGGGAATAAGGATCTATAGAGATAGGTCCAAAAGGATGCTTGGCTTATCCCAATTTATGTATATAGATACCATAGTCAAAAGGTTTGGCATGGAAAATTCCAAGAGAGGTCTCGTTCCAATGAGGCATGGAATTTATCTCTCTAAAGGAATGTCTCCCAAGACACTTGAAGAGAAAGCATATATGGTTAGAGTTCCTTATGCCTCGGCAATAGGATCTATCATGTATGCAATGCTATGTACTAGGCTTGATGTGGCACACCCACTAAGTGTCACTAGTAGATATCAGGCTGATCCAGGTGAAGAACACTGGAAGGCGGTGAAATGTATCCTTAGATACTTAAGAAGGACTAAGGATCTATTTCTCGTCTATGGAGGAAACGACTTGGAACTTCGAGGGTTTACTGACTCGAGTTTCCAGTCAGATATGGATGATAGCAAATCCATGTCTGGATTTGTGTTCATGTTAAATGGAGGTGCAGTAAGTTGGAAAAGTTCCAAACAAGAAACAACTGCAGATTCGACGACCGAAGCAGAATACATTGCTGCAGCTGAAGCGGCCAAGGAGGCAGTTTGGATGAAGAAGTTTATCTCTGCACTTGGAGTAGTTCCAAGCATTTCAGATCCTGTTCCATTATTGTGTGACAACAATGGGGCAATAGCTCAAGCGAAGGAGCCAAGATCACATCAGAAGTCAAAGCACATTCTAAGACGATTTCATCTGATTCGTGAGATTATCACCCGAGGAGATATAGTAGTTGAGAAAGTCTCATCTGAAGATAATGTAGCAGACCCCTTGACTAATCCATTATCTCAAAACAATTTAGAACGTCACCTTAAGTCTATGGGACTTAGACATATGGGTGATTGGCTATAGTCCAAGTGGGAGAATGATAGAATTGGGTGGTCTCAAAGCCAATCATTGTACATTCTAGTTCAGATTATTAATAAAGGCAATTATTTCTTCATTTATAGTTCTTGCAAATTAACTATTGTAATGAAGGTCCGTAGAAAAATGTATGGGATATTGAATCATGATGAGATCATGATAGTGAGATCAATATCCTCAGTCACTTGTCTTAAACAGTTCTCGATCATAGGATATTTAAGATGGACATTAAATATCCGATAAGATCGACACAAGTTATGTCTGCTCATGTGATGAGGGTGAATGATCTCACATTCACTCGTGTGGTGACACTAAGACAAACTTGTGGGTGCTCATTAGAGAATGAGTTCACTGAACAGACCATATTAAGAATTCCTGGATGGTAATTATACCTATTAGTCAACCAGGGAATTCAATCGTTGCAGTAGCACAGTTGGTCCTATGACCTGAGCCACCAATGATACCTTGTTTGTAGATAATTGTGTCTTGATTCTCTGACTTGTGGACTTTAACCATTAAGCCCATAATAGTCGGTCTCTCAGATACAGTGGAAAGCTTGCGAAGGTAATTGAGTGAACAACAAGGGATCACTCACTCTTGGTATAAGACTGGAGAGAGAATGTCCTATGGATGTGTACACAGAAATCCCTGGCCAGGGTCAAATGAAAGAGATGTCTTTCTAGAAATTAACTGAGTACTGGAATCCATCTAAATAATGCGACAGAGGGTTTGACTATAAAACCATACCCTTGCGTTATTGGGACATTGGATGAGTGAAGGATTTTATCTGTGCGGTATCTGCAGACAGAAAGGTTCAAATAAAGGGAACAGTATCCCTTATATCTTCTGGGATCATGAGGTAGTGTTTGGTACCGTTCATGATCAGAAAGCCAAGTGGATTAATCATCAGATGATAAACTACTTATTTATTAAATTAATTATTTAACATATGATGTTTAAATATTAATTAATAAATATTAAACTTTAGAATTAGTTCTAAGTTTAATGGGCTTGAAACCGGACTGATATATGGGCCTAGAGGGTCACACGCATAAGAGTTCCCGTCAGACGGTGAGAGACGTTAAATTTCATGCTTATCTGGGTTTTTATGAAAAGCCGCAGGATAAACATGAATATTTAATGGAGATTTATCCAAGGCCAAACTCTTGGATAATCATGAGGATTAATCCTTGTGCTTATCCTTATTTCTTATATAAGGAGGCCAAGGGGAGGGGTAAAAGTAGTTGGACGAATTACACACCCCAAAGATTCTCTATCTCCTCTCTCTCTCTCCTTCTCTCTCTTGGAGTAGATCTTTCTCTTTCTGCGCATGGTGGATTTGAGATCGGGTCGGAGTACTCAAGTCGAGGAGGAAAACGCGTCTGCAACGGGAGCTCGTGTGGATACCTCTAGAGATCGTGCCCGTGTGCGATTACCGAGTCAGAATCATCCACGGGAGATTCGAAACCCCGCAAAGGTGAAGAACCGTTCTTCCCGCGTTTATTTTATTGTCCGTTTTTACGATCCCAACAAACGATACATAGGAATCGATTTTATTTTCCGCTGCGTTCTAGGCGATTCCTTACAATTCCTAGAGGTATCTATCGGGAATTCTCTTACCCTTAGATTTCCTAGACTTCTTAATCTGACTAACTTCACTAAACTCCTTAACTTCATTAAACTGCCTACCACTAGACTCACTATCCTGACCTAGAGAGGATGAAGAAGGATGAAAATCATTGGATACATGAGAAAATATTGGTTAATCCTCTTGAGAGGAGGGGTAGAGTAGATCTAGAAGAGAATTCTACTCGAGCGACCCGCGCGATGGGGTATATTCGGACAAGTAATAGGATGTTTCCTCAATGAGGATTAGTGAGGAAGAAGTTGCCAAATCGGCATTTTTTTTGTGAATTTATGAATTTTGGGTATCGAGCATGAAACAAGAATGGATTTGAAAACGAGGGGGATGTGATGGAGAAAACGGCACCATTACCAAGAGTTTAGGGGGATTATATAATAATATGTCCCAGATCAGATCATGGATCCTCTCCAAATCGAGAGGAATCCAAGGAAGAATGTCCTGAGGGGACAGAGTAATGATAATGGGAGGAGCCTGAGATATATCTTCAGTGATGACCCTCGACCAAGTTGGGGTTAGGAGCAGAGTACGAAATAGGGTGTGGAGGGTGAAAACATGAGAGGGGTAAGTAGCCCTCCAAAGATGATCTGTTGTTAAACCAGTTTCATAGGGGTCATCTAGCTCCCCTCTATCAGTCTCTTCATTCAGCAAGATTCTCTTGTCAAAGATGGCTCCAGTCCCCTCTATCAGCTTATCTATCAGTGGCGGCCACTTTGGTTCAGAAGGATCAAGAAATAATCTGTTTAGTGTAATATACAAATCCCTGATGTCAAACCAGCAGTACCACTCGCATTTTGGATCTTGAATTTTCCTCCTTTTCATCAACCGCAGAACCTCCAAGGACTGGTACGTCAGTAACTGAGAGCAATGTCTAGCTAGATCTCTGCCATATATGTCATATAGGTCGAAATGGGAAGTGATTACTACCGTGTTATCATTATTGTTTTGAATCACAGGCCCCTTAATGAAATGAGTTGACAAAGTCCAAGTTAGGGGTTCCCGGTTTCCTTTGCATGGCGTAACCATTGTCTTCCATGTTTTACGACCATCTTCGTCTTCCTGCTGCTGAGCAATGTTGTGCCTCACCCTTATTGGCCTATAGTCCAGACCGTTACCGGGTGCTCTTCTGTTATCTCTAATAGGCGTGGTTCTGCCCTACAGTTGTGTGCCTAGGCCTTTTTCAGGCTGCTAACCGCCCTTCATAATTATATCCCAGCCAGGGGTACTCATGAACTTCCCCCTTTTCACAGCATCGACTGGACAAGAAATGGGTATGCTAGCTTTCAAAGGATCAGCTGATGGAAGGTAGACCTGTAATACCGACAGAATGGGTTGTCGGCCAAGTAAGGGAGTCGGGTTGATATTCAGAGAGTGAGCAGCAACAAGGATATGCATGCTCGTTACTTTGATGATCCGTCCTTTATAAGGAAACTTGAGGTATTGATGGTTCGTTGATGGAATTGCTTCAAGCGATTTGATATAGGGATGGCCAAGTATGCCTTTCAGCGAAGGGTCAATCTCAAGAATATGGAACTCGACCTCGGCATGACAAACGAGACCCAACCTTACCTTTAAATAAACCATGCCTAGAGGGGAATGGGTAAAGTTGTCGTAGGCGGTGACAGAGATGGGGGAAGGCAGCCACTTCTCCTTCGGTATGCCACAGAGTTCTAAAGTTCTCGACGGCAACACATTGATGGAAGCACCTGTATCAACCATGTTGGGATCGCTATGTCGAGATCCAACCAAAAACGCAGTGGAATAAAATTTCTCGGGATCAGATCTATCCTGTTTCGATCATTAAAACTAATTCCGTAAATCTTATTTACCTTGCGCGGATTCGAATACGCGTCCGAACGGTTCCGAAGGTGTGATCCCGCAAGCCGTGCACGTGCCCGGCCTCTAGCGGTATCCATGCAGTCTTCCTCTTGATGGATAGTCCTCGCTTCCTCACTCGTAGTAGCATCTGCGGATCCGACTGGCTTCGTGTGATTCTCCGTGACATCCGGAGACAATTTCCCGTCGGACGGGAAGACGAAGCTCGGGAATTGATGCAGCTTTGCTGAGGGTCGCCCAGAGATGGGATGGCGCTAGAGAGAGAGGAGAGAGAGGTGGGGAGCGGCCAAGGTTAGGGTTGCTGGCCCCTGAGCCTGGTCGCTAGCGTTTATAAGAAGTTTGTTCGCGGTTTTTCATAAAAACTCGAACTTATCCAAAACCCTATTAAAAATCCAGCAACTAGAAAATCATTTGCGTGTGACCCTCTAGGCCCAAATACCAGTCCAGTTAATGGCCCATTAAGTCCAGTAACTTTTTACTGACCCACTGAATTAATTAATATCCTTATATTAATTAATCAGCGGAATTTAATGTCACTACAATAAATTTAGACGGGCTTCCAATCACGTTGGGTGCCAAGCAATACTGCGTGATCCCGGAAGGCATTGGGGTTAATCATACCCACTATGGGAACCTTTCCGTCAACGGTTATCGCGCGGATATAATCCTTCATCCGTGCAATGTTCCCGAATTGACCTAGGGTATGGTTTAATGTTAAACCTTAACCAGTCTATTCACTTGAATCAGATGCCGCTAATCTGAATTCGATAACTCCTTATCAAATACAGAGTCCACCCTAGCCAGGGACTTTAAGTGCCTCATTCGTGGAACATTCTCTCTCAAACCACCGAGAGCTGATGATCCCGTACTGAACATACAATTACCTTCAAGGGCATTTCCCTGAATCCGATCACTTGACTTATTGATAACCCATGGTTAGGGATTCGTTAGTCAAGGTCAAAGTTCAGAAACCTACCAACAAGATATCTTTAGTGTCTCAGGTCCAAGGATCATCTACACAACCGTAACAAAAGAATCAAGCTGGTTAACAGTGAAGTGTTTACCATCCAGTGATTCATAGTCAGATCAGTTTAGTGAACTCATTCGCCAATGAGCACCTACAGGTCCAGCATAGTGTCTCCACACAGGTGACTTATATGATCAGTTACCCTCATCATATGAGCTGAAGAAACCTGTACTAGTCTATCCGGATGTTTAATATCATTCTCAAACGTCCTATGACTCGGAACAATTAAGAACATGTGTTTATAAACCTTCGGTCCCGTAATTATGATCTCATCATAATCCGAATATCAATGCACATGTTCATGGACTTCATCGTGATTCGATAAGCAATGCTCAAATAAGAAACACAATGAAAATATGCCATTAATAATCTGAATATAATACAGTGTCGGATTGGCTTATTGGCCATCCAATACTAACAATCTCCCACTTGGACTAAAGCCAATCACTTTTATACATAATACCCATATTCTCTAAATGACGCTCAAAAACATTTTGAGACAAAGGCTTTGTCAGTGGATCTGCTATGTTGTCGGTTGATAGAACTCTTTCCACAATGACATCTCCTCGAGCTATAATGTCTCTGATCAGATGAAAGCGCCGCAGAATGTGCTTCGACTTCTGATGAGACCTCGTCTCCTTCACTTTAGCAATCGCCCCATTGTTGTCACACAGCAATGGGACGAGACCAGATATGCTATTCACCACACCAAGATCGCGGATGAATTTCTTCATCCATACAGCTTCCTTGGCGGCTTCAGCAGCAACAATATAGTCGGTTTCCATTGTCGAATCAGCAGTGGTTTCCTACTTTGAACTTTTCCAGCTCACTGCTCCCCCGTTGAGTGTGAAAACAAAACCTGATGTTGACTTGTTGTCATCAGGATCAGACTGAAAACTCGAGTCAGTGTATCCTTGCAGCTTTAAGTCTCCTCCTTCATAGACTAGAAATAGATCCTTAGTTCTTCTTAAGTACTTAAGGATGCATTTCACAGCCTTCCAGTGTTCATCACCTGGATCTGCCTGATGTCTGCTCGTAACACTTAGAGCATATGCTACATCAGGTCTAGTACATAGCATGGCATACATTATGGAGCCTATGGCAGAAGCATAGGGGACCTTATCCATCACAACCCTCTCTTCAGGTGTCTTGGGAGACTGACCTTTAGAAAGTGAAATTCCATGTCTCATCGGTATGAGACCTCTCTTGGAATTTTCCATGCAAACATTTTGACAATGGTTTTTATGTACATGGATTGGGTTAAAGCAAGCATCTTCTTTGATCTATCTCTATAGATCCGTATTCCTAATACGTAAGATGCTTCTCCTAAATCCTTCATGAAGAAGTTCTTTGACATCCATATCTTTACCGATGACATCATTCCTACATCATTCCCAATGAGTAGGATGTCGTCAACGTAAAGAATTAGAATTGTGATTGCGCTCCTACTGTTTTTCTTGTACACACAGGGCTCATCTTCATTCTTAATAAAGTCATAAGATTTGATCGCCTCATCAAATCTTATGTTCCAGCTTCGGGAAGCTTGCTTCAGTCCATAAATGGACCTCTGCAACTTGCATACCATGTCTGGAGATTCTTTGTATGTGAATCCTTCTGGTTGTATCATATACACCTCCTCCTCATGGTTTCCATTGAGGAAGGCAGTCTTCACATCCATCTGCTAGATTTCATAATTATAGTAGGCATCAATGGCGAGAAGAATTCTGATAGACTTAATCATGGCAACGGGTGAAAAAGTTTCGTCATAGTCAACACCTTGTCTTTGACGATAGCCTTTCGCCACTAATCTTGCTTTATAAGTCTCAATACGTCCATCTGCACTGATCTTTCTTTTAAAGATCAATTTGCAGCCGATAGGTACTATACCATCGGGTAAATCTTCCAAGTTCCAAACTTAGTTGATGTACATGGACTGTATTTCATAATTCATGCCTTCTCGTCATTTCCCGACCTCTAGACTTTCAATGGCCTCCTGGTACGTCTTAGGATCATCATCCTCATTATAGAGTATCCTTGAACTATCCAAATTAATATGTCCTACATATCTTTCTGGTGGTTTAGGTACTCTTTCAGACCTACGAGGTTCTTGTGTATTATTTTGAACAAGTTCAAACACTGATAGTTCATCTGATGAACCATTCCTAGTTTGTGGGTTTGGAATTTCTTCCAGAGTTATTTTACTCCCACTGTCCTTCTGGAGAATATAATTTTCTTCCAGAAAGATAGTTCTCCTGGCCACAAACACCTTTTGTTCGCCAACATGATAAAAGTAATATACATAAGTTTCCTTTGGATATCCCACAAATCTGCATTTGTCAGTTCTGGACTCCAGCTTATCTACATCATGTCTTTTAACATGAGCAGGACATCTCCAGACTTTAACATGTTTAAGGTCTGATTTCCTCCCATTCCATATCTCATATGGAGTGGTTTCAACAGATTTGCTGGGTACCTTGTTCAGGATATACATAGCCGAGCTAAGTGCATATCCCCATAAGGACATTGGTAATTTGGACATGCTCATTATAGATTGCACCATTTCCATTAATGTGCGATTTTCTCCTTTCTGATACACCATTCATCTAAGGTGTATAAGGAGGTGTAAGCTGAGAAAGGATACCATTATCCTTTAAGTATTTAATGAAGTATGTACTCAAGTATTCACCACCCCAATCAGATTGGATGGTTTTTATACTCTTTCCAGTTTGTTTCTCTACTTCATTCTTAAATTCTCTGAATTTCTCAAAGGCTTCAGATTTATACTTCAATAAGTATATGTATCAAAACCTTGAGTAATCATCAGTGAATGTAATGAAGTATGAGAAACCACCAATGGCTTGGGTAGACGTAGGACCACATACATCTGAATGTATAAGTTCCAATATGTCTTTGGCTCGTTCTCCAGTTCTACTAAATGGAGACTTAGTCATTTTACCCATTAAACATTACTCACAGGTTGCATATGATTCATAATCAAAAGGATCTAAGTATCCTTCTTTATGCATCTTTTGGAGTCTGTTTTCACCAATGTTGCCAAACCTACAATGCCATAAGTAGGCTTTGTTCATTTCAAACTTACTTCTTTTAATTAAAGAACCAATGTGTAAATATTTTTTAGACACATTCAATAGATACAAACCATTGGACAAGATAGCAGAAGATATTAATTTATTTCCAAAATAAATTGAACAACTATTGTTCCCAATATTTAAATTATATCCAATTCTATCTAAACATGAAATAGAAATAATGTTTTTTATTATGCTAGGTACATAATAACATTCATCTAATGAAAATGTGTCTTTCAATGGTAGCTTGAGCTTCACTGTCCCTACAGCGATCGCCGCAACTCTTGCGCCGTTACCTAGCCTCAGTTCCACCTCGTCGGTCCTCTGCTTACGTCTTCTTGTCAGTGCCTGCGCAGAATTGCAGATATGAGATACACATCCAGTATCTAATACCCATGATGTACATGTCAGTATTAGATGGTCTCAAAGCCAATCCGATACTATGTATTGATTCAGATTATTAATAAATGGCAATAATTCATTGTGTGTAATTAATTCGATCTATGTTTATCATATCACGATGAAGTCCATGAACATGTGCAATAGTCTTCGGATTATGATGAGATCATAATTACGGGACCGAAGACTTATAAACATATGTTCTTAATTGTTCCTAGTCATAGGATATTTGAGAAAGAACATCGAACATCCGGATAAACTAGTATAGGTTAGTTCAGCTCATATGACGAGGGTGACTGATCCTATAAGTCACTTATGCGGAGACACTATGCTGGACCTGTAGGTACTCATTGGCGAATGAGTTCACTGAACTGATCCGACTATGAATCGCTGGATGGTAAACACCTCACTATTAACCAGCTCGATTCTTTTGTCACGGTTGCATAGATGATCCTTGGACCTAAGATGCCAAAGATATCTTGCTGGTAGGTTTCTGGACTTTGACCTTAACTAATGAATCCTTAACCATGGGTTATCAATAAGTCAAGCGATTGGGTTCAGGGAAATGCCTTCGAAGGTAATTGTGTGTTCAATACGGGATCATCTGCTCTCGGTAGTTTGAGAGAGAATGTTTCGGGAATGATGCGCTTAAAGTCCCTGGCCAGGGCAGACTCTGTATTCGATAAGGAGTTATCAGATTCAGATTAGCGGCATCTTATTCAAGTGAATCGACCGAATAGGGTTTAACAGTAAACCATACCCTGGGTCGATTCGGGAACATTGCACGGATGAAGGATTATATCCGCGCGCTAACCGATGACGGAAAGGTTCCAATAGAGGGTTGCGATAACCCAGTGCCATCCAAGATCACGCGATGTTGCTTGGCATCCAACGTGATCGGAAGTCCGTCCAAATTTATTGTGGGACATTAAATTCGGCTGATTAATTGAATATGAGGATATTAATTAATTCAGTGGGTCAGTAAAGGGTTACTGGGCTTAATGGGCTATTAATTGGACTGGTATTTGGGCCTAGAGGGTCACACGCAAATGGTTTTCAAGTCGATGGATAATATGACAGTATTTCAAATAAGTCTGGGTTTTTACGAAAAATCGTAAACAAACTTATTATAAAAGAATGGACGCTACGTCGGGGGCCAGCAACCCTAACCTAGCCATCATTCTATCTCTATCCACTCTTCCAAACGCACGACATGAGGCCGGCCCTTTGGAGGCTCCGCTTCGATTCCCGACCGCTTCGCCTTCCGTCTGACGGGAGATTCTTAATCCGCATGTTGCGGCGGATTACGTGAAGCCAGACGGGATCCACGAACGTCGAATTGAGTGAGGAAGCGAGGACGATCCATCGCGAGGAGAACCGCGTGGATACCGCTAGTTGTCGGGCATCTGCGCGACTTGCGGCATTGCTCTGACGGAACCAAAAAACGAACGCGGATTCGAATCCGCGCAAGGTAAATCTGATTTACTCAGGTTTTATTTTAATGTTCGAAACGGGAAGGATCCGATCCCGATATATTTATTCCGCTGCATTTTTTTTGGTCGGATCTCGACACGGCGAACCCAATAGTGGTATCAGAGCCAGGTTCCACTGTGTTTTTGCCGTTTCGATCTTCGAGATTACAAATTTTATAGTTGTCTCCATGCCCAGTTGATGATTTTAATTATTGATGACGTGTTCATCAGATGAGCACACTTAATTTACCGTAAATTAATGTATTAAAATCGGATTTAAATCATGCATGTTTAGTGTTCTTCATTCGACGAAGAATGGCCTTGAATCGACCCCTCCACGGGCACCCCAAGCGTTGGGGAGGGCTTGGTGTTGCATGGGCTTCCTCCCGATTACAGGAAGAACGGATGGGCTCTCCTTCTTCTCCCCAAATACTTGCAAAATTTTTTGTATTAGAAGGGGTTCGGGTTGGCCATTAAACTGTGATAGGGAAGTTTTTTTTCAGGGGTTTTTTTCGAGGATTGGGAGACCGCCGGTGCCGTCGACGGTGACTGGGGTCACTGGCAGGAGCCACGGCACCGGAGGGACCGCCGGCCGGTGCCTGGGGGCCGGGTTGCCGGCGGTGTCCAGGGGCTTTTCCCTCACCTGCAGTGCAGCTAGGGAAAACCCTAGCTGCGTCGAGTGAAGGGGGCGACGTCGACGGGGCCGGGCTGGGCCCCCAGGGCGCACGACCCGACCAGGGGCAGGTCCAGGCCCAACTGCCCAGCCGCCCTTTGACCCCCCTTTGACCTGTTTTTTTTTACTTCCCTTTTAATTCCCTTTTTAATTTATTTATGGCCCTTTTAAAACTACAGTTTTTATTTAATTTTAAATTTATAATTTTCATTAAATAAAATCTATTTATTCATCTTTAAGGGGGTCAATAAATGAATTAACTTTTTTTAGGGAATTAATCGGTTAACAAATGTTGTTAACTTGATGATTTAATCTAATTATTAGATTAAGGATATTAAAAGGATTAATTTAATTGTTAAGTTATTTTAATATATGCTTGTAAAATAGGCATGGAACATTATAAATTTGTAATCTTGGTATTATGTTATTTTTATGATGTGTTATTATGCTTGTTTAAATTCAATTTAAGTTAAGCATGCATAAATTATTTTCGAAAATTTATTTAAGCCATTTCATGTGTGGTTTGATTTAATTAAAATAGATGGTGGTCATGGATGTGCATTTATTTGTGGATGTGGAATTTGATTGTGTGGTTTAATATTTGTTAATAAATAGAGGTCTGCGAACTTCTCCCTCTCATATTCCAATGTATTTCTATGTCCCTCCCTTTGTATTAGTCATAAGGTTGCCTCTTTTAAATTTATGATGTAATTTGATCGAGGTGGCTGCGCACGGAGCGAGGATGATCCACAACTGCGACTAGATGAATATGAAGGAGTTCATTGAATCCATGGGGTTGCAGACTCATGATATAAGTTGTTATATTCTGTATGTGTGTATGTTTGACTGTCTGGCTCAAGTCAAACCACAGTGCCATCCATGACCATACTAATGACATGTATGTGATGCGTGTGTTTTAAACTTGCTAGGTTATTAGTATTTATAATATATTCGATATATTTAATACTATCACCTAGGATGAGACCAAACTAAATAAGTAAAACCTTCGTAACAAATTCTAAGCCACAGCGCGAGTCATTGAGAATGCACTGCGTGGCTCTCCATCAATATGATTAACAGAACTTAATTCAGTGGTGGCAGATACTATGTGTTTACCCGAGATTTGCCATTGACTGATGAAAGGACTATTGATCATGGCATTATATGCCTTTGGATAAGAGTAGAGGAACGATATAGTCATCCACGTGTTTACTCGAGAACTATATTTCTACTCTACTTTATCACGTATTCATGGTAATGCTTAGACCGGGGATAATGGTCTACTGTGTTTACTCGAGACCATTAATAACTTGGGAGCCGAAATATGATCGGATATTGCAAGGAGTTGCAATTATCAAGAGATGATTGCTCTAAGATAGCGGTATGACACTACGTGTTTACCCGAGGTCATACTGTGATGCTTGGAGATTCTGATCCCCACTAGGAGACAGTCGGCATCTCCCGTTCTGTATATCTGAAGGTTACACAATCCATCGAAAATTAGTGGGAATAAAACTAGATAATAAAAGACCATATCTTGTTTTAGTTAATCTGAATACCTACTAATTATCATTTGATTATCTCCTGTAGGCTAGAATGTCGCACCATAACCCGTTGCGAGGCATACTTGATGCCAACCGTTTGACAGCCACCAACTACTCAGACTGGCTCAGGAACCTGAAGATTGTCCTCAGGTCTGAGCAGATTGCCTACGTCTTGGATAATGAACCTCCTACTGAACCAGCATTAGATGCCCCAAAGGAGGAAATGATTGCATATGAAAAGTGGAAGGAAGAGTCCGCCATGGCCCAATGCTACATGTTAGCCTCTATTAGCAATGAGTTGCAGAGGCAACATGAGGAGATGGATGCTAGATCCATCATGCTCCATTTGAAGGAGCTATTTGGTGAGCAGAGCAGAATCGAGCGATATGAGATATCGAAGAATCTGTTCAAGGCTCATATGGCAGAGGGAACCTCAGTACATACTCATGTATTGAAGATGATTGAATGGGTGGAGAGGCTGGATGCTCTTGGGATTACACTTCCCAAGGAGATGCACACAGACCTCGTGTTATCTTCACTTCCACAATCACACGCTCAGTTCATCGTTAACTTTAACATGAACAAGATCCAGACTACCTTAGCTGAACTACTGAACATGTTAAAGACTGCAGAGGGGAACCTTGTGAAGGTAAACCGTAAATCCTCATGGTTGGTAAGACCAACAGAAAGAGACTTGCAGTCTAAGATTTTCGGAAAGGTAAGAACAAGGTTCAGAGAAAGCAAAAGGTTGTCAAGAAAGACAAAGGTAAAAGTGCTGAGAAAGGTGATTGCTTCTACTGTCACCAAAAGGGCCACTGCAAGAGGAATTGTAAGGAATACCTCAAGGACAAGGCTCAAAGAACTGTAAAGCATCAGGAAGCTTTAGGTATCTATATGATAGATATAAACTTGTCAATAAAAGATTGTACTGTTGGGTTCACTGTGTCGAGATCCGACCGAAAAAAATGCAGCAGAATGAATATTTCGGGACCGGATCCATCCCGTTTCGATCATTAAAATAAAACCTGAGTAAATCGGATTTACCTTGCACGGATTCAAATCCGAGTTCATCTTCCGGTTCCATCAAAGCGATGCCGCAAGTCGCTCAGAGGAACTGTGAAGCAGTAAGACGCTTCAGGTATCTATATGATAGATGTAAACTTGTCAATAAGAGATTGTACATCATGGGTATTCGATACTGGATGTGTATCTCATATCTGTAATTTTGTGCGGGCACTGACAAGAAGACGTAAGCTGAGGACCGGCGAGGTGGAGCTGAGGCTAGGTAACGGCGCAAGAGTTGTAGCGATCGCTGTGGGGACAGTGAAGCTCAAGCTACCATTCGGAGATACTTTTTCATTAGATGATTGTTATTATGTACCTAACATAATAAAAATATTATTTCTATTTCATGCTTAGATAGAATTTGATACAGTTTAAATTTTGGGAACAATAATTGTTTAATTTATTTTGAAAATAAATTAATAGCTTTTGCTATATTATCCAATGGTTTGTATGTATTAAATGTGTCTCATGAAAATTTACACATCGGTTCTTTAATTAAAAGAAGTACGCATGAAATGAACAAAGCCTACTTGTGGCATTGTAGGCTTGGACACATTGGTGAAAACAGACTCCAAAGGATGCATAAAAATGGATACTTGGATCCATTTGATTATGAATCATATGCAACCTGTGAGTCATGTTTAATGGGTAAAATGGCTAAGTCTCCATTTAGAGGAATTGGAGAACGAGCCAAAGACATGTTAGAACTCATACATTCATATGTATGTGGTCCAATGTCAACCCAAGTCATTGGTGGTTTCTCATACTTCATTACATTCACTGATGATTACTCAAGATTTGGATACATATACTTATTAAAGTATAAATCTGAAGTTTTTGAGAAATTCAGATAATTTAAGAATGAAGTAGAGAAACAAACAGGAAAGAGTATAAAAACCATCCGATCTGATCGGGGTGGTGAATACTTGAGTACTGAGTTCATTAAATACTTAAAGGATAATAGTATCCTTTCTCAGCTTACACCTCCTTATACACCTCAAATGAATGGTGTATCAGAAAGGAGAAATTGCACATTAATGGAAATTGTGCGATCCATGATGAGCATGTCCAAATTACTAGTATCCTTATCGGGATATGCACTTAGCTCGGCTATGTATATCCTGAACAAGATATCCAGCAAATTTGTTGAAACCACTCCATATGAGATATAGAAATGGAAGGAAATCAGACCTTAAACATGTTAAAGTCTAAGGATGTTATGCTCATGTTAAAAGACATGACACAATTAAGCTGGAGTCAAGAACTGTCAAATACAGATTTGTGGGATATTTAAAGCAAACTTATGGATATTACTTTTATCATCCTGGCGAACAAAAGGTGTTTGTGGCCAGGAGAGCTGTCTTTCTGGAAAAAGATTATATTCTCCAGAAGGACAGTGGGAGTAAAGTAATTCTGGAGGAAATTCCAGACCCACAAACTAGTAATGGTTCATTCGATGAACTGTCAGTTTCTGAACCTATTCAAAATGATACACAGGAACCTCATAGGTCTAAAAGAGTATCTAAACCACCAGAAACATATGTGGGACATATTAATTTGGATGGTTCAAGGATACTCTATAATGAAGATGATGATCCTAAGACTTATCAGGAGGCTATTGAAAGTCCAAAGGCCGAGAAATGGCGGGAAGTCATGAATTCTGAAATACAGTCAATGTACATCAACCAAGTTTGGAACTTGAAAGATTTATCCGATGGTATAGTACCTATCGGCTGCAAATGGATCTTTAAAAGAAAGGTCGATGTAGATGGACGTATTGAGACTTATAAAGCAAGATTAGTGGCGAAAGGCTATCGTCAAAGACAAGGTGTTGACTATGACGAAACCTTTTCACCCATTGCCATGATTAAGTCTATCAGAATTCTTCTCGCCTTTGCTGCCTACCATGATTATGAAATTTGGCAGATGGATGTGAAGAATGCCTTCCTCAATGAAAACCTTGAGGAGGAGGTTTATATGATACAACCAGAAGGATTCACATCCAAAGAATCTCCAGACATGGTATGCAAGTTGCAGAGGTCCATTTATGGACTGAAACAAGCTTCCCGAAGCTGGAACATAAGATTTGATGAGACGATGAAATCTTATGACTTTATTAAGAATGAAGATGAGCCCTGTGTGTACAAGAAAAACAGTGGGAGCGCAATCACAATTCTAATTCTTTACGTTGACGACATCCTACTCATTGGGAATGATGTAGGAATGATGTCATCGGTAAAGATATGGATGTCAAAGAACTTCTCCATGAAGGATTTGGGAGAAGCATCTTATGTATTAGGAATACGGATCTATAGAGATAGATCAAAGAAGATACTTGCTTTAACCCAATCCATGTACATAGAAACCATTATCAAAAGGTTTGACATGGAAAATTTCAGGAGAGGTCTCATACCGATGAGGCATGGAATTTCACTCTCTAAAGGTCAGTCTCCCAAGACACCTGAAGAGAGGGCTGTGATGGATAAGGTCCCCTATGCTTCTGCCATAGGGTCCATCATGTATGCCATAGTATGTACCAGACCTGATGTAGCATATGCTCTAAGTGTTACGAGCAAACATCATGTAAGGACTGAGGTTTCGGATCCGATTATCGGGTCAGTTTCTGGGTCGGACTCTATAGTTTAGGCCCTAACGGGGCTAGGACCGATATGGCAGACTCTATAGTCTATAGTCCGACATGGCAGACTCTATAGTCTGGCATGGCAGACGCGTTTTATATTGTGCCACGTGGATGCCACGCGGGCTGGCCTTGGGTCACGAGTGTACGGGCCAGTTGTGTCATCTGAAAGGCATCCATGATGGTCGACGCGTTTCAGACTGCGACCCTGCGGTGTCAGAGTACGGTGCCGGTCTTGTCGTCTGAATGACGTCAGTCTTGGGAGACGCGTTTCAGAGTTCTGTCAGAACGGCCCGTCATGTCATCTGATAGGCGTCCGTACATCTCGACGCGTTTTTAGGCTTTCTGGTTAACCCCGCGAACCCTCCTTCCTTTCCCTCATTTTCTCCTCCCTCCTCTCTCTCCTCTCTTCCCCGGCAGCTCCGACAGCTCTCCCTTCCCCTTCCTCTTTTCCTCCCACAATTTCATCTCTCCCTCCACTCCACTACCCCTCTACCTCTCACCACTACCACCACCACTTTCTTCGCGGCGTTCCATTCTCCGGGCGGCGGCCGACGTCCCGGCGGAGTGGCGACGTCCTCGGAGTACCGGCGGCGGTCTGCGGTGCGACGGTGTGGCGGCGGAGCCAGGAGGAGTTCAAGAGACCGGTAGGGTGACGATTCCCTCAATGTTTTACTACTTTGAAGCATGCCGTGGGTCTATGGTTCTCGGGTAGAACAAGCATGTTTAGGAACTTTTCTTGATGGGGATGAGGGTTTCTAAAATATGGTTTGGTAAAGATTAGCTTGCCCCTCTTCTTCCTCCATTTGGTTTGATTTTGGGGCATTTGGGGGTGAAAAAGGGAGCCCTCAGGCAAGAAAACAGAACCTGGTTTCTGGCCCTAAAAGACGCCGTGCATGGACGACGCGAATTGGAGTAGCGTCGGGCCACCATGACGCCTTTTTAGGCAGAAATCACCCCATTGAGGTTCTGTCAATTCAGGGTTTCTGGCCCTAAAAGACGTCGTGCATGGACGACGCGAATTGGAGTAGCGTCGGGCCACCATGACACCTTTTAGGCAGAAATCTAGCGATTGACGTTTTCTGCAAATTCTGGATTTTCTGTGTTATTGGCGTCTGAGGATGTTGACGCCTTTTAAAAGGCGACCTCTGGAGTCGACGCCTTTTAGGCCATATTCTGAGGCCGGTATTTCATGAACCAGTTTAGGGTGCTTGAATGGCTTCGGCCTTGGGCGACGCGATTCAAGACAGAACCACACTAATCCATGCCAGTAAAATGTGTTTACACTGCTAGATAGTTGGTTAATGCATGCTTTTAGTATACTCGATGTGATGGACTCTTCGTGACCGGATTACACCATGTTATATGTCGTGCGACCGTGGACTTCTCACGTGACCGGATCGCACCGTACCGTGTTTTATGTTACTGTGGACCTAGAGTGACAGTTGTAGCGTTTGACACCCTGTGTCGGTGCTGAGGGACACAGCGCTGACGGGAGCAGTGGCGGGGTGACGCCTAGTGAGAGAGGGTCACCTGGTGAACCCCGGGGTTAGCTAGCTTGTACCGGTGTCGGAGTGGTACCTTTGGAGTGTCACTCGTGCTGGGGGAAGGAGTAACCACCTGAGCCAGTTGGGTCGGAGTAGCCAGCGTGCTATTCGAGGGGTTACTGTTTGGTCTCAGCGGGTCGGTGTTTGCTGGGAGAAGGAGTAACTGCCGAGGTAGCCAGCATGCTATTCGAGGGGTTACTGTTTGGTCTCAGCGGGTCGTTGTTTCCCACTTTCGGAGACATAGTTGACGCGTTTTGCCGAGACGCGAGTTGTAGGCTCCTTGATAGAATGATTTCTGTGATATGCATGTTATATTCCGAACGCATGTGGTTTATATCGAGAATTAAGGGTAATGTGTTACAGCTTTACTTACCTTGTTTACTGGTATCTTGGTAAATACACTTGAGGGTGTGTGTGTGGGCAGTGGGGATCGAAGGATCCCTACTAAGTCTTTTCGTTGAGACTCACCCCTGCGGTTTTCAGGTGAGGACTCCAGGCAGACTTAGCGAGGGGTGTGCTGCTCTGTGTCGCGCGCCGTCAGTTGTTGTTCCGGGGTATGCCCCGACGTAGTTGTTATCTTTATTTCTGGCCTGTATGCTTAATTATTTCTCTTCTGTTGGAGTATGTAATTATTTGTTGTATCGAGTCGCATTGTAATAACTTTTAATTTCTGCATTTTCCTTTCAATTCAATGCGATGTGAATGTTTAGCTTAGTTTATTATTTATTTCCCAGACTTACTTAGATCCTGGTTTGGTTCCAAATTAATGATTCAGTACCCATTTAGTAATCGGATCCCCGATTATAGGGTGGCGGGTCGTTACACATCAGGCAGATCTAGGTGATGAACACTGGAAGGCTGTGAAATGCATCCTCAAGTACTTGAGAAGGACTAAGGATCTGTTTCTAGTCTATGGAGGAGGAGACTTAAAGCTGCAAGGATACACTGACTCGAGTTTTCAGTCTGATCCTGATGACAACAAGTCAACATCAGGTTTTGTTTTCACACTCAACAGGGAAGCAGTGAGCTGGAAAAGTTCCAAGTAGGAAACCATTACTGATTCGACAACGGAAGCCGAGTATATTACTGCTGCTGAAGCTGCCAAGGAAGCTGTATGGATGAAGAAATTCATCGGCGATCTTGGTGTGGTGGAAAGCATATCTGGTCCTGTCCCACTGCTGTGTGACAACAATGGGTCAATTGCTCAAGCGAAAGAGCCGAGGTCTCATCAGAAGTCGAAGCACATTCTACGGCGCTTTCATCTGATCAGAGAGATTATAGCTCGAGGAGATGTCGTGGTGGAAAGAGTTCTTTTATCCGACAACATAGCAGATCAACTGACAAAGCCTTTGTCTCAAAATGTCTTTGAGCATCACTTAGAGAATATGGGTATCCTGTATAAAAGTGATTAGCTTTAGTCTAAGTGAGAGATTGTTAGTATTAGATGGTCCCAAAGCCAATTCGATACTATGTACTGATTCAGATTATTAATAAATGGCAATAATTCATTGTGTGTAATTAATTCGATCTATGTTTATCGTATTACGATGAAGTCCATGAATATGTGCAACAGTCTTCGGATTATGATGAGATCATAATTACGGGACCGAAGACTTATAAACACATGTTCTTAATTGTTCCTAGTCATAGGATGTTTGAGAAAGGACATAAAACATCCGGATAGACTAGTGTAGGTTACTTCAGCTCATATGATGAGGGTGACTGATCTTATAAGTCACTTGTGTGGAGACACTATGTTGGACCTGTAGGTACTCATTGGCGAATGAGTTCATTGAACTAATCCGACTATGAATCGCTGGATGGTAAACACCTCACTGTTAACCAGGTCGATTCTTTTGTCACGGTTGCGTAGATGATCCTTGGACCTGAGACGCCAAAGATATCTTGCTGGTAGGTTTCTAGAGTTGGACCTTGACTAACGAATCCCTAACCATGGGTTATCAATAAGTCAAGTGATCGGGTTCAGGGAAATGCCTTTGAAGGTAATTGTGTGTTCAATACGGGATCATCCGCTCTCGGTAGTTTGAGAGAGAATGTTCCGGGAATGATGTGCTTAAAGTCCCCGGCAAGGGCGGACTCTGTATTCGACAAGGAGTTATTGGATTCAGATTAGTGGCATCTTATTCAAGTGAATCGACCGAATAGGGTTTAACAGTAAACCCCATACCCTAGGTCGATTCGGGAACATTGCATGGATGAAGGATTATATCCGCGCGCTAACCGATGATGGAAATGTTCCAATAGAGGGTTGCGATAACCCCAGTGCCATCCTGGGGACGCGATGTTGCTTGGCATCCAACGTGATCGGAAGTTCGTCCAAATTTATTGTGGGATATTAAATTCGGCTGATTAATTGAATATGAAGATATTAATTAATTCAGTGGGTTAGTAAAGGGTTACTGGGCTTAATGGGCTATTAACTGGACTGGTATTTGGGGCTTAGAGGGTCACACGCAAATAGTTTTCAAGTCGATGGATAATCCGACAGGATTTTGGATAAGTCTGGATTTTTAAGAAAAACTGTAAATAGACTTATTATAAAAGAACAGACGCTACGTCGGGGGCCAGTAACCCTAACCTAGCCGTCATTCTATCTCTATCCTCTCTTCTAGACGCACGACATGGGGCCGACCCTCTGGAGGCTCCGCTCCAATTCCCGAAGGCTCCGCCTTCCGTCCGACGGGAGATTCTGAATCCGCATGTCGTGGCGGATTACGCGAAGCCATACGGGATCCACGAATGTCGAATCGAGTGAGGAAGCGAGGACTATCCATCGCGAGGAGAACCGCGTGGATACTACTAGAGGTCGGGCATCTGCGCGAATTGCGGCATCGCTCCGACGAAACCGGAAGACGAATGCGGATTCGAATCCATGCAAGGTAAATCCGATTTACTCAGGTTTTATTTTAATGATTTAAACGGGATGGATCCGATCCCGAAATATTCCTTCTACTGCATTTTTTTGGTCGGATCTCGACACAGCGAACCCAACAGTACAATCTTTTATTGACAAGTTTATATCTATCATATAGATACCTGAAGCTTCCTGATGCTTCACAGTTCCTTGAGCCTTGTCCTTGAGGTATTCCTTACAATTCCTCTTGCAGTGGCCCTTTTAATGACAGTAGAAGCAATCACCTTTCTCAGCACTCTTGCCTTTGTCTTTCTTGACAAGCTTTTGCTATCTCTGAACCATGTTCTTACCTTTCCGAAAGGCTTGGATTGCAAGTCTCTTTCTGTTGGTCTTACCAACCATGAGGATTTGGGGTTTATCCTTCACAAGGTTCCGCTCTATAGTCTTTAACATGTTCAGTCGTTCAGCTAAGGTGGTCTAGATCTTGTTCATGTTAAAGTTAACGATGAACTGAGCATATGATTGTGGAAGGGAAGATAACACGAGGTCAGTATGCATCTCCTTGAGAAGTGTAACCTCAAGAGTATCTAGCCTCTCCACCCATTCAATCATCTTCAGTACATGAGTCTGTGCCGAAGTTTCCTCGGCCATCTGAGCCTTAAACAGATTCTAAGATATCTCATATCGTTCGATTCTGCTCTGCTCATCAAACAACTCCTTCAAATGGAGCATCCATCTCCTCATGTTGCCTCTACAACTCATTGTTATAGAGGCTAACATGTAGCATTGGGCCATGGTGGAGTCTTCCTTCCATTTTCCATATACAATCATATCCTCCTCTGGGGGGTCTAATGCTAGTTCAGTAGGAGGTTCATTATCCAAGACATAGGCAATCTGTTTAGACATGAGGACAATGTTTAGGTTCTTGAACCAGTATGTGTAGTTGGTGCCTGTCAAACGATTGGCATCAAGTATGCCACGCAACATATTATGGTGCGACATTCTAGCCTACAGGAGATAATCAAATTATAATTAGCAGGTATTTAGATTAACTAAAACAAGATATAGTCTTTTGTTATCTAGTTTTACTCTCACTAATTTTCATCGAACTATATAACCTTCAAATATACAGAACGGGAGACGCCGACTGTCTCCTAGTGGGGATCAGAATCTCCAAGTATCACAATATGACCTCGGGTAAATAAACACATAGTATCATACTATTATCTCAGAGCAATCATCTTATGATAATTGCAACTCTTTGCAATATCTGATCATATTTTGGCTCTAGATCTATTAATGGTCCTAGGTAAACACAGTAGACAAATAAATATGTTCTAAGCATTACCATCAATACGTGATGGAGTAGAGTAGGAATATAGCTCCCGGGTAAACACGTGGATAGCTATACTGTTACTCTATTCCAATCTCCAGGCATCCAATGCCATAGTCATTAGGCCACTCATCAGATGATGGCAAATCTCGGGTAAACACGAAGGATATGCCACCAATGAATCGAGATATAATTACTATATTTATGGAAAGCCACGCGGTGCATTCTAAATGACTTGCGCTACGGCTTAGATTTTAAAATGAAGGTTTTAGATTATCTATTTGGTCTCATCCTAGGTGATAGAATGAATATATCGTATATATATATATATATATATATATATATATATATATATATATATATATATATATATATATATTAATAACCTAGTTAATTTGATTCATAATCAAAGAATAAACACACACGCATCACATACATGTCGAGTGGTGGTCATGGAAAGCACAGTGGTTTGACTTGAGCCATATAGTCAAATGCACACACACACACATAATACAACATTTATATTATGAGTTCTACAAACTTATAGGCTTAATGAATTCTATCTTATCCTTCTTGGTTGCAGTTGTGGATCATCCTCGCTCCACACTCAGCCGCCTTACCAAAATTACATCATAATTCATAATTACAAGATAATTTAAAAATAAGGAAGCCTTAAGGCGAATACAAAGGGAGGGAGGTAGAAATACAATGGAATATGAGAGGGAGAGGTTCGCAGACCTCTATTTATTAATTAACGATAAATCACACAATCACATCCACATCCACAACAATTAAAGTGCTAATTCATGACTACCGTGTAGTTTTTTAGATTAAAACAAACCACATAGGAAATAGCTCGTCAAATGGCTAAATAAAATTTTCGAAAATAAATATTTATGGTTTCATAAACCGGGGAACAATCAAAATTGGATTTAGAATTTTCGAAAAGATTATTAGTTTAATATCCATTTCAAATCATATTTAAAAGTTGTAATAACACATCAAATGTGAATAATAACTGAAATTAATGATCGAAGAATATTCCATGCAGCATTTGAACACTTCAAATAATTGGGGTTAATCTAACAATTAGATCATTTAAGGTTTAATCTAACACTTTAGTATTAATTAATTAAACTAACAACTTTTGTCAATTAATTAATCAAAACAAAATAAACCTTAAAGAGGACCCAATTAAAAAAAAAATTGAATTTGATAACAATAAGTAAAATCATATTTTACAATTATTTATCAATCCAATTAACAATTTTTTTAATAATTCAAAATATTTATTTTTTAATTGGATCCTATATAATAAGGGGAGGGGTGTGGCCCAAAAGGGCTCAGCCCAGCTGAGCCCCTGGCTCGAGCCAGGGCTTAGCCAGGGGCCCGAACCCAGGCCCGCAGGCCTGGTTCGGCCCCTGGTTGGCCCTGGCTCGGACCCCTGGCCTGGGCCAGGGTCCAGTTGGGTTGGACCCTATCGGTGGCTAGGCAAACCCTAGCTGCCCGAAAGGGTCACCTGAGGGTTCCCTGCTGCGCAGGGAACCCGACGCCCCCCCCCCCCCCCCCCCCCCCCCCCCCTCTCCCCATAGGGTTCTTCTTCGGTGCCGACCTCGGCGGCGGGCGGGCACCGGTCCTCGACCGCCGGCAACGGCGACCCCGTCGGCGTCGTCTGGCCACTGGCGACGGCCCGAGAGGGGGTCAAAATGGATTTTTCCCTCCCTTTTTCTCCCCAAATTTTAGGTTTCAAAAAACCCAAAAACGAAGAAGATAAAGCCATGGCCGGCCATCCAAAACCCCAAAACACCGCCAGCAACCTATTGCTTAGGAGTGAAAGATCTTATATCATGGGGAAACATCCTTTGGATCCGATTAAAACGCCAAGAACGAGGCGTTCTTTGTCCAACGAAGAACACGACGAAAACCCCAAAATAAATTATTTTCTTCAATTAAAAATGTGATCTCATTACAATGATCATCTCATGAACAAGAAAATAATTACATGCATGGAATTAATTAATTTATATCATAATTTCAGAAATCAAAATGGTGAAAACATAGTAGAACCTGACTCTGATACCACTGTTGGGATCGCTGTGTCGAGATCCGACCGAAAACACAACGGAATAAAATTTCTTGGGATCGGATGTATCCCGTTTCGATCATTAAAACTAATTCCGTAAATCTTATTTACCTTGCGCGGATTTGAATCCGCGTCCGAACGGTTCCGACACTATGATCCCGCAAGCCGCGCACGTGTCCGGCCTCTAGCAGTATCCACGCGGTCTTCCTCTTGATGGATCGTCCTCGCTTCCTCGCTCGTAGCAGCGTCCACGGATCTCGACTGGCTTCGTGTGATTCTCTGTGACATCTAGAGACGATTTCCTGTCTGTCGGGAAGACGAAGCTCAGGAATCGATGCAGCTCTGCTGAGGGGCGCCCAGAGATGGGATGGCACCAGAGAGAGAGGAGAGAGAGGTGGGGAGCAGCCATGGTTAGGGTTGCTAGCCCCAGAGCCTGGTCGCTAGCTTTTATAAGAAGTTCGTTCACGATTTTTCATAAAAACCCGAACTTATCCAAAACCCTATTAAAAATCCACCAACTAAAATACCATTTGTGTGTGACCCTCTAGGCCCAAATACCAGTCCAGTTAATGGCCCATTAAGTCCAGTAACCTTTTACTAACCCACTAAATTAATTAATATCTTTATATTAATTAATCAGCCGAATTTAATGTCACCACAATAAATTCGCACGGGCTTCCGATCACGTTGGGTGCTAAGTAACACTGTGTGATCCTAGAAGGCATTGGGGTTAATCAAACCCACTATGGGAAGCTTTCCATCAACGGTTTCTGCGTGGATATAATCATTCATCCGTGCAATGTTCCCGAATCGACCTAGGGTATGGTTTACTGTTAAACCCTAACCGGTCTATTCACTTAAATTAGATGCCACTAATCTGAATTTGATAACTCCGTATCAGATATAGAGTCCGCCCTGGCCAGGGACTTTAAGCGCATCATTTGTGGAACATTTTCTCTCAAACTACCGAGAGCAAATGATCCCGTATTGAACATACAATTACCTTCGAGGGCATTTCCTGAACTCGATCACTTTACTTATTAATAACCCATGGTTAGGGATTCGTTAGTCAAGGTCAAAGTTCAGAAACCTACCAACAAGATATCTTTGGTGTCTCAGGTTCAAGGATCATCTACGCAAACGTGACAAAAGAATCGTGTTGATTAACAGTGAGGCGTTTACCATCCAGTGATTTATAGTCGGATCAGTTCAGTGTACTCATTCACCAATGAGCACCTACAGGTCCAGCATAGTGTTCCCACACAGGTGACTTATAGGATTAGTCACCCTCATCATATGAGCTGAAGAAACCTATACTAGTCTATCCGGATGTTTAATGTCCTTCTCAAACATCCTATGACTAGGAACAATTAAGAACATATGTTTATAAACCTTTGGTCCCGTAATTATGATCTCATCATAATCCGAATATCAATGCACATGTTCATGAACTTCATCGTGATTCGATAAGCAATGCTCAAATAAGAAACACAATGAAAATATGCCATTAATAATCTGAATATAATACAGTGTCGGATTGGCCTATTGGCCATCCAATACTAACAAACCAGACAGGCATCCACAACCTTCTTGCATATGTTAACTGTAATGCTCAAGACCATGCTTCTGGCTGCTGGTGGTGCCAACTCAGATGTATAGAAAGATATAGAGGGCTGATCCCCCTGTGGAACCAATAGTGGAGTGATCCTTTCTACCGGCACGTTCTCATTGACCATGACCCTTTGGAGGTACTCCATCAAAACTTCTTGATGGATCTTAGATCTCCATCATACTAAGTGCCAGGTGTATTCTCTTCATTTTGTACTTCTTCTGTCGGCTGTGATGGGCCGTCTCGTACTGTGGACTAGGGGATTACTTTGTTGAAGATCCTTCCGCTCCGGAGCGTATGTGACTCATCAATAGAAGGTCCAGGTGATATCTTGAGTACTGCCAGGTTGATGAGGGATTTGGAGGGGGTGATGGGTTCATAAGTAGATGGTGGTAGAATATTTGGTGGAGGTTTTGTGCGTATGAGGGGTCTGGTAGGTTGTATGGTATTGGGGTAGGTGATTGGCGCAGGTGATGTGGGGAATGGAATGCGGAGTAATGGTTTTGACAACATGATGGGTTCATGATTGGGGAATTGTGGAGGGTTGTTTGGTTTAGGTTTGGTGGAAGGTTTAAGGAAAGTAGGTCTTAGTATGGGTGTGATGGTTATTGGTTCTTGTTTAGGTATACAGATGATGCGGCGAGGTGGTTGCTCGGCAGGACTCGGTATGTGACCTGTTGAATATATAGAGGAAGAGTCTTCTACCTTCCATTGTTGCCCCCTATTAGCCTTAGACTGGCTATCGGTGAGAATTGGGGCAATCTGATTTTGATGCTCTGGCAGCGGGTTCTGCACTATACCCATGTTCTGTGGAGGTGCTGCCTGTACTGGTGCTCTCTGTATCAGTTGTTGTTGCTGCTGTTGTTGTGGCTGTTACTGTTGGGTCTTCTTGCCTTCAAGGTGGCTATGAACTTCTTCATCTCCTCCCAGTCAATGCCCCCTTGATCATTCAGCTCGTAGATGTAGTCTCAAAACTGGAAACAAGCATCCACCGAATGCCCAGGTTGTCTATAGAAGTGACAATATCTGGAGGCATCGGCATTTTGGGGCCAGATAGTCTTCTCCTTTGGCAATACTAGTGCATTGGCTGCCATAAGGGCATTGAAGATATCTGATAATGATTCTAGGAGTGGAGGATAGGACACCCTCTTTGGACCTGGAGGCCTCTCTGCTAGTTGTAATCATTAGGTGGTGGCACATTAGTGTATGTTGGTTGCTGACGAGGCTGATTGAAGGTCAGCTGGTACTATTGCTGGGGTGGCCTAAAGCCCTGCTGATTTGGCGGTCTCTGCCCTATATACTGTGGCTGTTGATTTTTTATGAACTGGGGTTGATTATTGTTCATTGTGCGTATCTGTTCATGGGAGAGTGTGCCTTATGTGGTAGGACCCATGGTGGAAGAGTTTGGCATGGTAGGTTTCTAAAGTAGAGGTCTGCTGGGTCAGTGAGGATCAAAGACACTAGAGAAAGTAGAATCTTTGAATGCATTCTGCGCATAACGTACCCTCTCATACAGGTCCGCCATGTTGGTCAGATTGTTCAACGTGAGGAGCAACTTGTACTGAGTAGTAGCATTGGCAATCATCATCTTGATCTGCTTAGACTCGGACAAGTAATCTTTGATTTTCTCTGCCATAGCCCTCCATCTATCAACATATGTTATGAAATCCTCATCAGGCTTCATCTTCTCGGCTACCAAATTTGTTATAGACAATGACGGTGCTACTTTGTCTTGATAACGTTAGAGGAGTTTCCTTGACACAGTGTCGAAATCCTCAACCTCGGAAGAGTCTAAAGAGAAGAACTACTCGAGGGCTGGTCCCTCTAGTGACCTTCTGAACAAGAATGCTAGTGACCTCTTGTCACTTTGCCAAAATGACGACTTGTACATGAACTCCTTTAAATGAGTAAAGGGGTTATCCGAGCCATTGTACTTTCTATATACCAGTATCTTAGAGGGAGGAAGGTGAAACACTGGCAGATTGGGAAGAGAAAGCTCCGATGCTACCTTGACACCCATCATCTTCTTGAAGTTCTTGAATTGTTCATCTATCCGATCCATCTTAGTGAAAAGAGCTTGGGTCATTGGATCAATCTGAGGAGGAGGGGGTGGTGGAGCATGAAGAACTTGCCTCTTAGAGTAACTGGAGCAAGGGAGGCAATATGGTTGAGGTCCGCAGCGCTTCTACCATATTCGAAGGCATTTTGGTAAGTTGGCGTCTGCGGTCTAGTCGGGCATCTCGAAGAAGACAACTATGGCCTAGGTGGCTGGGGAGTAGAAATGTGAGGGCCTTCCATGGCTTGATGAACTGAAGGAACATGGTGAGGAGGAGGCGCTTGATGGATAATAGGGGGAACCACAGGATTTTGTTCGGCAGAACGCGAGGGCGTCTTCCCCTTGAGAATAGATTGGATTGCCTCAAGTTGTTGAAAATCCACGTGGGTAACCAAGGCTCAAAGAACGGTAATCAAATTAGGAGGATTGGTGGACGAGGGCTCGGCTTGATCTTGAGCCTCCTTGAAAGTAGGATTGGAGATCACATGTATATGAGGACGATTAGTACTAGGGTCGTACTGGTCGTGAGTAAAATGGACCTGACCTTGAGGGGCATAAGTGTCTCCCTCATATTCAGGGTAATAGAAATTGGGATTGCGGGGGGCATTAGCATCTCCCCCATTCTCAGAATGATAATCAAACTCACGAGGGGCATTAGCCTCTCCCTCGTATTCGAACACAGTATCCTGCTCGTAGGCAGCCATACCCATAATTTTACCTGAGCAAAGCATCATGATGTTAAGTTTTAAACAAAGATCCAGACAAGTTGTATAAAGATTAACAGATAAATGGATGGTTACATTGTCCTAGGATCCCTTGTTGAATTACTTGAGTTTTTAAACACAAATTCACTCAACGGGGTAGGATCCTAGTTTCAGTTTAGTTTTTATCGTGATATTCTAAGGCTTTGCTCACAACGTCATGAATAACTAGTCAGGACTTCAATTGGTACAACCAGCCCGATGAACAAGGAGGAGTACCTTGCTTTTGTGGACTTATGGAGGTCTTAACACCAACCACTCTAGTTTGACCGAGGGAGCGACCCAGTTAGAGAAAGGTGAAGATGCTAAGAAAGGTGAACTATGAGGGGGGGTGTAAGCCCCAATGCAGATGACCTGCGGCCTAGACGGCCTCTAATATAATATAAGGTAAATATAGGTAACAAAAGAGCTTCTTCTGTTCACAAAAACTCGGGCAGCAGCACAACAGGTAAAAGTGGCTAAACGGTGTCTGCCAAGGGAGATGCGTTTTGAATGGCGTCTTTCTTAGCAAACACTATTTGGAGCCCGAAACCACACAAGTGACGGTAAAAATAGGGGCAGTCCCCTCTCAAATCATCCAAGCAAACGGTAATCAATTGATCATGTAAAATTCAATTTTAACCGATTTGGTTATCATGCTATCAACTATGAAATCATTCAAACACACACTTTTGTATCCAACTCAACCTTCAATCAATCAAGGGAGGACAAGATCTTGCCACAAGGGTGTGCACGTGGTGCATGTAGGGATAAAAATAACTAAAACACCAATTGGTAAAAGGAGTGCCTGAGAGATACAAGTGGTGCACCGTGGGTGCCCGATGATGAAAAGAAAGCAAGAGAAAAATAAAGATGGCAAGTCAAAGTCCCACCATGATCGCCAAAAAGCTGTGAGTGCTCAATATCGGTGTGTGTTGTTCATGATTTCATGTTGATTACGTGACAAACAAAATATTAAAATAAAAATCGTGGTCATCAGAAACCTAAAGGTTTCAAAAGAAAGATCACTTACCTTTTATAATTTGGGAGATTGGTTCTTTGTTCCTTCTCTTTGGCCGGCCAAAAAGAAAGAGCCCTTTTCTCGTTCTCTTGCTTTTATGTTGGTTTCTTGATTTGTTGTTCCAAAGCTTCTCTTTTGAATCTCTTTTCTTTCTTCTTTGAATCTCCTTTATACCTTGTAAGAAAAATGAGAATAAACAAAAGAAAATCTAATTAGAACTAAAGTAGAGAGTAGTATCTATTCTATTAATGAATTCAAACATGCAACTAAACTAATCTACTCACTTGCTTTGGATTCTTTAAAACCTTAACATGAACATGGGTTTGGAAAAGGACGTGGTGAGTTTGTGTAACATGAAGTGATGAGATGAATAGCTTTAAAAATTATGAGGATAAAGTGATTAAACTATATGAAACCAATGAGAAACTAGAAAGAAAATTAGAAAAGAAGATGGTTGGTTGGCCCCTCCATAGCCTTGGTCTTCAAAAACTTCAAAGGATGAAGAGAGTTCTTGTTGTCCACGTTTTCCCCTTTAAGAGCCTTCAAACACCCTGCCTTGAACTCCAAAATCATCAATTGCCAACCTTTTTCAAAGGTCCAAGGGGTGTTGTATTTTTAAGAATAGGTTTAGGAGTGTTTTTGGCTTCAAAAGGACTCTCTTCTGCAGTCAGACTTGCCTTGGATGAGCATGGAGGAGTTTAAAGCCTTCCCAATCTCGAAAACCGGATTATCTCTGCCAAATTATGTTTATCAAGAAACTCTCAAATCATGTCGCCCATCATGGACATCATTTGTCTAATTAAAGTATCCAAAATAGAAAGGAAATCTGGAAAGAAGATCGAAAAAGATTAGGAAAGTTAAATCGTGTCTCCCTAGAGCGACGTGCTTTAGATAATTAAAAAATTAGTTCGAATTAAAAATCGGAAACCCAGACGGATTAGGACCTAAATAGCATCTCTCTTAGGCGATGCTATTCAGTCAAATCTATTTGAATTTAGAAAGTTAATTCCGAACTGATTTCTGCTAGGAATCTAAATGGCGTCGGCCATGGGCGACGCTAATCAACAAATTTTGAGAAAAATCAATAAAACTTAATTAATAATTAAACATCAGACTATTTTAGGGTATTATAATTGTGATATGAAATTTACTTAATATGAGGTCAAAATTAGCATTGTCAACAAGTTTGTGGTGGTGTTTATAGATGATATTTTAGTATATTCTTCTTCTAAGGAAGAGAATGATATACATCTTTAGGTGGTGTTGCAGGCTCTGAGAGAGCCCCGACTCTATGCCAAGTTTAGTAAGTATGAATTCTGGCTAGATAAGGTGCACTTTTTGGGGCATGTCATCTCTGGTGATGGCATTACTGTAGATCCAGCCATGATTGAGGCAATGATGGACTGGGACAGACCGACGACAGTAACTGAGATCAGGAGCTTCCTGGGGTTAGCAGGGTATTACAGACAGTTTGTCTAGGATTTTTCATCGATAGTGACCTCCTTGTCGAGGTTGACTCGTAAGGGAGATCGTTTTGTGTGGATCGAGGAGCGTTAGCAGAGCTTTACTAAGTTGAAGACTCATCTCACTTCGGCTCCAATTCTAGTTCTTCTATCTGGTTATAGTGGGGTCGTGGTTTACTCAGATGCATTTCATCGAGGTTTGGGTGTGGTTCTGATGTAGCATGGTAGAGTTATGGCCTATGCTTCTAGGCACCTGAAGAAGCATGAGGAGAATTACCCCACTTATGACTTGGAGTTGGCGGCTGTGGTTTTTGTACTGAAGATCTGGCGGCACTACTTATATAGGGAGAAGTTTCAAGTCTTCACTGATCACAAGAGCATGAAGTATGTATTCACGTAGAGGGATCTAAACTTGAGGCAACGCAAGTGGATAGAGTTTATTAAGGATTATGATCTCGACCTTTCTTATCATCCGGGCAAGGCGAACGTGGTGGCAGACGCCTTGAGTCGAAAGACGGTCGTATCACATCTTATCATTCAGGAATGGAGGTTATATGTGATAGAATTGGGTGGCCTCAAAGCCAATCATTGTACATTCTAGTTCAGAATATTAATAAAGGTAATTATTTCTTCATTTATAGTTCTCGAAAATTAACTATCGTAATGAAAGTCCGTAGACAAGTGTATAGGATATTGAATCATGATGAGATCATGATAGTGAGATCAATATTCTTAGTTACTTATCTTAAACAGTTCTCGATCATAGGATATTTGAATTGGACGTTAAATATCCAATAAGATCGACACGGGTTATTTCTGCTCATGTGATAAGGGTGAATGATCTCACATTTACTTGTGTGGTGACACTAAGACAAACTTGTGGATGCTCATTAGAAAATGAGTTCACTAAACATATCCAATTTAGAATTCCTTGATGGTCATTATACCTAATAGTCAACCAGGAAATTCAATCCTTGCAGTAGCGCAGTTGGTCCTTCGACCTGAGTCACCAATGATATCTTGCTTGTAGACCATTGTGTCTTGATTCTCTGGCTTGTGGACTTTAATCATTAAGTCCACGATAGTTAGTCTTTCAGACACAGTGGAAAGCTTGCGAAGGTAATTGAGTGAACAACAGTGGATCACTCACTCTTGGTATACGACTAGAGAGAGAATGTCTTATGGATGTGTACACAGAAATCTCTAGCCAGGGTCAACTGAAAGAGATGTCTTTTTAGAAGTTAACTGAGTACTGGAATCCATCTAAATAATGCGATAAAGGGTTTTACTATAAAACCAAACCCTTGCGTTATTGGGACATTGGATGAGTGAAGGATTTTATCTGTCTGGTATCTGCAGACGGAAAGGTTCAAATAAAGGGAACAGTATCCCTTATATCTTTTGGGATCATGAGGTAGTGTTTGGTGCCGTTCATGGTTAGAAGGTCAAGTAGATTAATCATCGGATGATAAACCACTTATTTATTGAATTAATTATTTAACATATAATGTTTAAATAATAATTAATAAATTAAAACTTCAGAATTAGTTTTAAGTTTAGTGGGCCTAAAACCAAACTGATATATGGGCCTGGAGGGTCACACACATAAGAGTTCTCGTAAGACGGTGAGAGATGTTAAATATTATAGTTATCTGGGTTTTTGTGAAAAGCCACAGGATAAACATGAATATTTAAATGGAGAATTATCCAAGGCCAAACTCTTGGATAATCATGAAAATTAAATGTTATGCTTATCTTTATTTCTTATAAAAGGAGGCCAAGGGGTGGGGGTGGTTGGCATACGTACAAGACATCCTGTTGGAGTTTCTCTCTCCTATCTCTCTCTCTCTCCCTCTCTCTCTCTTGAAGAAGACCTCTTTCTCTTCTACTTTCAACTGCATGGTGGATTTGAGATCGGGTCGAAGTACTCAAGCCGAGGAGGAAATCGCGTATGCGTCGGGACCTTGTTTGGATACCTCTAGAGATCATGCGCATGTGCAATTACCGAAACGGTTCAATCCACGGGAGATTCAAAATCTCGCAAAGGTGAAAAATAGTTCTTCTCGGTTATTTTATTTTGTCCGTTTTACGATCCCAACAACCCGATACTTGGAATCATATTTAATTTTCGCTGCGTTCCGGTGATTCCTTACAGTGGTATCAGAGCCAGGTTGCTGGTTCGATCGTAAAACAACATCATTTTGCATGATAATTTCTCGTTATGTGTAAAGAACTATATTGTACATGTTCTTGGGCTAGATTATAATTATTTTAAAATATCATTTGATGATAGGGAATTGCTCCTAGGTGGTCTGGTGGCAGGATGTTAGTGTTTCTTAATTTTAATTAATGTTGGATTACCATGCGGGTAGAACATGCATGGCCGTTACCTAATTCTCTCCTTTTGAAGAATAACCCTATAACTGTGCGGTCTTGAGAAATCCAGGACTGTCCTGGTTGCTGGTTCAATTGTAAAATGGCATCGTTTTGCGTGATAATTTCTCGTTATGTGTGAAGAACTGTATTGTATATGTTCTTAGGCTAGATTATAATTATTTTAAAATATCATTTGATGATAGGGAATTGTTCCCAGGCAGTCTGGTGGCAGGATGTTAGTGTTTCTTAATTTTAATTAATGTTGGATTACCATGCGGGTAGAACATGCATGGCCGTTACCTTATTCTCTCCTTTTGAAGGTTCTTGCATCATGCTATCATTTGGTTTGGCCTGAGTTATCTCCGGTGATGACTGGAGCTTCCCCTTCCACATAGGCGGCCGGCAGCAACCCTATTTTCTCCCATGAATATGCGAACAAGTAAATTTTGCATGGTCGGAGGGGCACGTCCGACGATGTGCTTAGGGGTCGTCGGCGACGTGAGACGGCGCCGTAGGGGCTGGCCGAAGCCCCGCCGCTAATTGCATGGATCGGCGTCGGCCTCCCCTCGCCGAATGGGCCACAAACCAGGTGCGCTCCCCCCCTCAAACCCTAATGGGCAATGGGGGAGGACGGTGCGTGGACCATCGGGTGGCCCACCTGGGTCCAGGCGACCCGCTCGCGACCCGGACCAGGTCCATACCTAGCCACTGCTTACCAGACCTGTTAACCCCTTGTATAAACCCCTTAAGCCCATTTTAATTGTTTAAAACCATTTTTGCAATTTTAAAAATCTGTTTAAATTGTAAAATTTTTAATTGACAAATTATTAAATAGTTTAATGGCTATTAGTAAAATTAAAAGGGGTTTATTGATTATAGGGCATTAGTTAATTATTTAAAATTATTTTAGATTATTAACTTCCCTATTAGTCAATTAAGTTTAAAAATTGTTTTTAAAACTTATTTTTCATGCATAACTGTCGTACATTTTTTAGAAAAAATGCACTTGATCTTGATTTTTGATTTATATTTGTGCGCTTTACCTGACTCAATTAGATGATTGCGTAGTTCTTCGACCCGATCCCGCTACCCATAAATGGAATAACGTTAATTATATCCTCCTAAGAGGAAAACCTTTGATTAATCATCAGAAGAATAGAATAACACACTTTAAAATGATATAAGTAAAACATACAAGATAGCATTTGAAAAATAAATGAATTTCAGTTTTTTTATTTGAGAAGAAAACTCATTTTTTAGTTTTGAGTTGAGTCTGCGCAGGACTTGATTTATTGATTTTTATTGATGGATAATGATGAGAGACATTTTTTAATCTTCTTGGATTGATTTATGTGGATGCATTGAAGATTTGTTGAATTTTTTATGTTTGGGAGTGAACATGAAGTTGAGTCTGCGCAAGGATGCGCAGACTCATTTGTTACCAATAAGAATGCTTGTGTTTATTTTGATTTTTGATTTGTGAGAGGATTGAAGATCTATTTTTTTTTTTTTTTATGATATTCTGATTGAAGTGGATGACATTTTTTCTCAAGGGAGTCTAAAAACATTTCTTATTGTGTTTTTTCAGTTTTGAAGTAAAGAGATTTTTTGAAAAAAAGTATTTTTTATGTTTGCTTATTTGATTTGAGTGAAAAATGTTTCAAGGATTTATGTTTTTTATTTTTTGAATTTATAAGTTTTTGAAGGATAAGCAAGATGTGCAAATTCAATTGAAATGAAATTTCTTTTAGGTATTTTTTATGTTTTGCAAAAGGGCAAAAATGAGTTTTATTTGATTTTTTGATTTATAGGAAGTATTTTATTTTTATCTTAGGGTTTTTAATTCAATTTTAAAGGAATTAGAGTTGGAAAGATTGGATTTTACCAATTAGGGGTGGAGTCTGCGCAGGGTAGCGTAGACTCATTTGTCACAAGCCTATTTTTTAGTTTTTTAGGTAATTTCAAGGAAAAAGTTTTCATTTTTGTTTGTGTTTTGATTTGTGGAAAACATAGGGTTTATTATTAAGATTTCGACTTGATTTGAGGGGAATTTAATGGCCAAAAAATCAGATTTTAAGAATTTAGGGTTGAATCTGCGCTATAGAGCGCAGACTCATTATTTATGAAAGTGTTTAAACATTTTTATATTTTTTGCAAAAGGAATTTTAAGCTTGTATTTAGGTTTTTGACTTATATAAAGTATAAAATTTTTATGTAAATTTTTGGGTTTAATTTGGAGGGAATTTAAGGTCAAAAATGCCAAATTTGGGATTTCATGGTTGAGTCTGCGTAGGGGAGCGCAGACTCATTTGAAACCAATGTGTTTTGAGTTGTTTTTTGCAATTTTTCAAGAACAACTTGGTGTTTTTATTTGGTATTCTGATAGATAAGAATAAACTTAATTTTTAGAGGGTTTTAGATCATCTTTTCGTGGTCGGGAAGTTGATTTTTTATTTTTTGTGAATTTCAGGGTTGAGTCTGCGCCAGGATGGACAGACTCAAGTCTGAACTGTGGATTTTTTGTTTGTGAGTTATTTTATTGGATTTTTGGTGGGATAACTTGATTTTATGTTTTGTTTGGTGATGATTTTCAGATTTGAAGCAGCGGGCATGATTTGGGGGCCAAGAGATGAGGTTTTGGTCTTGAGATTGATGTGCAGACTCAAGTTTAAAGAAGATTTTGAGCAAGATTCTTAAAAAGATGGAATCTCCTGAGGTTGAGGGAAGTTCCAAGATTTTCAAAATGTTGGGGAGCTTCAAAGATCAAGGAGTCAAGAAAAATGAGTTTGAGTTTGCACAAGGGGTGCGCAGACTCAGCTGAACTTGTGATTTTTGTTTATTTTGAAGGGATTTGGATCCTTTTTGTAAATGGATGTTTATTTGAATGAAATGAAGTGTTTGGTATATGATTGTGAGTGATTTGAGCAATTTGATTTATTGTTTAGTTGATTTTTTCATTTGAAATGAGCTTATGAAAGGTGTGCAGACTCAACTTAAGTTTGAAATTTTGTGTTTATTTAAAATAGAAGATGGCTATCTTAAACCTTTTTTGAATGAATTAACTTTAATTATTTGAGTTACTTGAACCATAAATAAGTCTATCAGCCCATGCAAGGCCTCTTTGACAATTTTGAATTGAGTCTGCGCAAGGGTGCGCAGACTCGGAACAGTGGCGCAGACTCAAGTCTGAAAATTTGATTTTTGAATTTCCTGCACAGTTCAAGCTGTAATTAAATCCATCAAGGGGTTAGTTTCAACTATTAAAGTTAGAATATGAAATCCGGAGTGGAGAAAAACAGATTGTACCCTATTCCCAATTGAATTTCCTTGGTTATAGGTGCGCATACTCAAAATCTGAGCATAATTTCAGGTTTATACCTCTTTTAACTTGAAGTGATCCAAGAATGACCACAAATTTGGGGAGGATAACACTGAGAAATCTCAGAAGTTGAGTATGGCTACATGAGGCCTTTTCAAGAAGTGGTTTTTGTGTGGATTTCTTCAAATGACATGATTTCTTCATGTTTATCCCATTCTTCTTGGATCACTTTACAAAGCATTGAAAATGCTTAATATAATGATTCCAAGTTGAATTTCAACATTTTATTAGGAAAACCCAATAAAAAAGTTTAAGATCTTCATGAAGGGTCATGGCATGAAGGGACCCAAAGGACCAACTCTCTTAAAGGGATATGTAATGGCTAATAGACCATAGGGATGGCTATAAAGGGAGGCGTGCCGAGCATCCAACCACTCACCTAAAGGGTGCCCTTAATATCTTCAAGATGTAAGAAAAACCCACAAGGGGTAATCCAAACCATCTCTACATTTGGGGAGCAAGGAACTCCACCAATTTCCCTAGAGGATCACATGTAGTCATGAACCATGGAGGTGGCTATAAAAGGGGGGCGTGCCGAGCATCCAACCACTCACCCAAAGGGTGCCCTTAATGCCTTCAAAATGAAAGGGTTATCCACCGGGAATCACCCATTCCATTTCTACATTTGGGGAGCAAGGAACTGCATCAACCCATTGGGACTTTGGGACATATCATCTAAATGAACCCATAGAAATGGGAACATAAGAATGATGTTTTTTGTATGAGGGCCCTTGATGGGTTACCTAACATTGGATTGTTGGCACCCTTAGATCGGGACATCCTTGGAAAACATCGGAAAACACTTAAAACCTTAAAACATATGGCAAAACTTCGGTTTGAAATATTAAGGGCTTAACAATCCAAAGTCCAAGTTATTTAGAACCTTCATTGGGCTTCAAAGGGACAGCCCTAGGTCCAAGAAACATTTGGACAACTTGGGGGAGGATCAAAGAATCACCTCAAGCCCAAAAACCAACTTGAAAGAGGCACAGACTCAGAAACCTGCAACTGGCGCTGAGTCTGCGCAGGGAGGCGCAGACTCAACACTGTAGCACCTGCAAACGCAGACTGAGGCTGAAACCCGGATTTTTGGTAAAAAATGGGTTTAAATCTAACCCAAATGATGGAAAATAAAGTATAAAAGGTACAAGGCCTAAAATATTTATTTTAAATATATTTTAGATGCATTTCTTTAGGAAAATATCATGAAAACTTGAGTATGAACATATGAGAAACTTAGGTATACTTTTTATCTTTTTCACGGATTTCTCATTCTTGGCTCCATGTTAGAGGGTTTCTACCTAAATAAGCTCATATTCAACTAGTGAGGGAACCTCCTTGAGAACCTCTAGGGCCTAAACCCTTAGCCATTAAAGGAAAAAATCCAAACAAAACCTATTCGGTTCCAACGTGAAAACAAAAACTCAAACTTTAATGTATATGAAACTTAGGGGATTTCTCTTGATGTTTAGCCTTGGGGGAACATCATCCATGGAGGGGATGTGCTCCTAAGGGTCATGGAAGGCTAAGCCACCTTGAAAAACCCCAAAACCAAAGACAAATAAATGGAAAATCAGTTTTCAGGAAATCTGGACAGCAAAGCACATTTCGGGTCATATCTCCATATTTAGGGGGTTGCAAGGCTTGAGGAGACCATTTCTATAAACTAGAAAGGCCCCTATACCATCCCCATACGAAAAACATATGTCTTATGAAGGAAAAAATAGCATAAAAGCAAGATAACCAACAGAGTCACAAAACAGACACAGGAAATCGAAACTTTGCATTTCATTGCTTTCAATCACCATGGATGAACATCAAGGGGGAGATAGAAGTTTCTATGAATATCAAAATGAAAGAAAAACATTATAAGAAAGCAAGGAGACAGAAATAAACCCCTTCTTCACCCGCACTCTACCTTGGAGAGGGGATGAGAAGGGAGAATGGCTTTTGAAGCCTACAATCTTGCTCTCTTCTTCTCTAGCACTCTTCCTTTCTTTTTCTATTCTTTTTTCCTTCTTTTTTCTCTCTTGGGATGCAGGAGATGGAGGGGAATGGAGGAGGGAGACGTGCTCCTCCTGGCCTCTATCTTTTCTTCTTCTCTTTTTTCTTTTTTGGGATTTTTGTCTTCAACTTTTTCTTGTAGAAGATGGGGGTTCTTTTATCGATAAAGTTGGGTTACTTTTGGGGGGTAAATTAGGTATCGATTAGCCTTAAATTGGGGATAAGAAACCCCTCTTAAGAGCCCTCCAATGAGGCCACAACACTTGGAGAATCATGATTGGTTTCTCTTTTTGCTTTTCACCTACCCTCTTCTAGAAGAATCTTGAGAGGGGGACCACTTGCTTTTCTTCTTATCCTCCTTTGGGCAGATTTGACTGTGGGCCAAAGGGGTAAGAATAGACAATGGGTGGAACCATTTGGGCCCTTTTAAAGGCTGCCACGAAATTCGGCTTTGACCTTCACTTTTTGGGCCCAAATTGGCCCTATTGGGCTACTTTTGCTTGAGATAATGGGCCTAGGCCTGCCCCCTTGGATTTCTTCATGATTTGGGCTGAAAGTAACCCCTTTTTGACTTCTTTGGACTTGCAAGAATAGGCATGACAGCTATCCATTAGCTTTTCTTCACTTGGGCTTTCTTTGAAAAATTGCTTAGACCTCTTTTGCTTGAGATAATGGGCCCGATTATGCTATTGGGTTTCTTCACCACTTGGGCCCTAAAATGACCCCTTTTTGATTCATTTTGCTTGCAAAATTTGGGCTTAGCTGCTGTCCCTTACTCTTCTTCACCTGGACTTTCTTTAAAAAAAAAAATCACTTGGACCTTTCTTGCTTGAATTAATAGGCTCGGTTCTTCCTTTAAGTTATCTTTGAGTTGGGCCTTCTTTGTTGAGCTTTAAGCTCTTCTTCTTGTTCAATTTTTTGGTGACAACAAATGCCCCCCACGCATACGGCTCACGCACGGAGACCGGGGGCGATGAAGTGAGTTGTATGCGTGGCCCATTGTCACGTACTTATCTCATTTGAGCGGCTCATGGTTCAGGACCGGCCCCATTTATAAATCTTCATTCACCTATTAAGGACTTGTTTGACTGGGACTGTTGCAATCACTAGGATTCCTTCTTGCATTTGTTTCCACGACCGACTCAGATCGGGTCTTGAGCTTCGGGCAACCATAAGTTAGTATACCCTTTGAGTCTGCGCCAGTCCACGTTTAATTTTGGCTTTAAACCGACCGGATTTATTGAATTTAGAGGATGAGGCATGTGCCCTTTAAGTCTGTGCTGGTTCATGCTTCAATTCAGCTCCAAACCTGGCCATATATATTGAATTTGAGAGAGAGGAGCAGATCCCCTCGAGTCTGCGCCGGTTTGGTTCAATTTTAGCTTCGAACCGATCCGTCTATGTGACTTGGGAGAGGGGGGCATATGCCCTTGAGTCTACGCCGGTTCGGGCCTTGGACCGGCCAGGGCTTCAAGAACCGGCCCGGTCGGTTACAAAAAGGGAGGGGGCAGGATGCCTTTCACTGTTGCGCTGGGGGATTCCGAGCATCAGTTCGCCTCTTCCTCTTCTTCCTCTTGCCATCGCCGGTGGACGAAGCCGCCGGAACCGCGAGAGCAGGCCATTGCCGCCGCAGATCACCGCCGTCGAGCTCTTCCTCCTCTTCGTTCGTGCCTTTGACCAAAGCCACAAGGGTCTTCAGGGGGTGCCACTGCCGCTGTCTGCGCGTTGGCCTTCCGCCATTTGGGGGTGTCACCGCCGCTGTCTGCACGCCGGCTGCCTCCTCTTTCCTCTGCCATTGACAAACGCTGCAACCCCGTCGGGGAGTGCTACTGTCATCGCGTGTAGGTGTTGTCCGCCGGGTTCAGAGCCGCCGGCCTTGCCTTCCTTGCTCCTTCGTCGGCAACCTCGAAGGGGACTCCGGAGAGCATCGCTGCTGCCGTGAAAAGGGGCATCGGTTGGACTTGAAGACTGTCGTTTGAGGAAGAAGGGTTCCTACACTGTAGTTTCAAAGTGAAAGGTGGAGCCTTTCCTTCGATTTTTTGCCCGGTGAGACTAATTGGGTGTTGTTGGCTGCCATTGATTTGGGCATGGGGAGAGTGAAGAGAGTCTCTTATACCTTGTTTGATGCTCTAACAATTTTTTCTTTGTCTTCTTTTTGCAGAAAATCGACTTTGGATCCCTCCATCTACAGTAGGCGCAGACTCACTACTGTAGCACTGCAGGTCGGATGGCTCTTCTTTAGCATACCTGCTGTTTGACTTTGGTAGTTCCCACGGGAGCAATCCCTGGGGCTGCGGCTTCAGTACCTAGTCCCGGTTGTAGCTCGGCTCTCGGGAAGTGGGTTACTGGAATGCCATTTCTACACCCCTCTGTCTTTGACATGGGTCTTCTTCTTATCGAAGCATCTTGGTTTGTCCCGGATGGCTCTCGATAAAATTTTAACAACCCTCCTTTAAGTGTAGATGCTGCCGAAATTTCGACAGAATTTTCTTTTTCGAGGAAGGCTTTTTGCATTTGATTTGACTTGTTGTCTCTTCTTTTTCAGTATAATGGCTTCTCGGGGGAAGGACAAAGCTGTGATGCCCGAGACTGTCTTTGAAGATGTGCCGGTTTCTCCAACAGGGTCTTCATAACAGACTCCTATGATGGCTGAAGAGAGTGGGCCTGTGGTAAGTCCCTTTTACTTAACACCTGCAGTAGGCATAGATGAGGACAGTGAACTACTGCAATTTTTTGAGGTTGCTATCTTAGACCATCCCTTTGCCAATGAATCAGATGGTAAGGTTGATGAGAGCAGACTTGTCTTTTCGGAAGGATTTTATAAGTATAGACAGGACAAAGATTATTCGGTTCATTTTCCCAGTGATCAGCATTTGTACGACTTCTTGCTTGACTCAAAGGTCAATGGAGTGCGTTCTGAAAGGAGGGATTTTTATGCCGAGGATGCCATTTTGAAATTTTGAGACAACCTGAGAGGAACTGTAACCCGTGGCGAATCTTTGTTCAAACCGGGTTATGCTAGAGACATGCTCATGCCCAGTGGGGCTAATATCATGCGTCCTCAGGACGGCATTCTGACCCGCTCACCTTCATTTATTCCTGCCAAGTAGGGATATGACAGAGGTATCCCAGACTCGAAACAGAGGTGGCATGGGTTATTTCTTTCTCCAGGTAAATGGGGCTTCAGAGAAGACCCATTGATTTTTGACTGTTTAGCCATGAGGTTTAGATTGAACGCAACAATGGGCTTGTTTGGTGACTTGAAGCTTAAATCCGACCACAGTTTCAGAGAATATTTTGTAGAGTACACTGATTATGTCTTGAAGCATTACCATGATTTACTGAGCCGAGTGGATCTTCTCGGTAGTGTGTATGCCGCTCAATTCCGATACCCGATCTTTAAAGGCCTTTGCTGTGGCATGATCGAGGTATTCATGAAGGAGTTCAATACCTTTTATACTCCGGAAGGAGAGACATCTCTAGATTTATGGACTTTACATCAGCTTTCTGGCTTGCCCATTGACGGAGAGCCTTATAAAGAAATATGCCATCCTGACATTGTCAAGGACAGAACAGACGGCAAGGGTTGCTATGCAACCTGGAGGTCGTACAGATTCCTCCTCAAGGCTTACATGATTCTAGCTTTTGGTGAAGAGTCTCTGAAAAAGAGATCCAACAGAGAGAGGACACGGGTCCGCGGAGTTGTCTAGCTCCGTTTCTTTCATAATGTTGACATTCGATATACAAACTTTCCTAGGGCTGGTGAGACTCCAGTCCTCATGGAGTAGACAGCCAGGCACCGAAAAGGATATCCTGATATCATCTTTGAGGACAAGAAAGATTCCAATCCCTTAGACTTGGATAGGAATACCCATCTGGCAGCATACTTGTCCTACTGGCTTTCGAATTTTGCTATTCCTCAGGGGGATGAGGGAGTAATTCGTCCTGAGACTCTTTATGGAGCTTGTGAACTAGCCTGGGGAATTAAACTGTCTCTAGCTCCAGTTACTCTGTGCCTGATTTTCAAAACTCTTGGCCAAGTGGCTAAGCAGGAGAAACCACGAGAATTTAATGTTGTGGGTCCCATTCATTTGTTTAATGCCTGGGTGGCCTCTATTTTTTCAGAGTTTGCCCCGAAGAGCCTGGCTTCCCCTCGCATATTTCCACCCATGATTGAAAATGCAAGTGTTGTTAGTTTTAGGTGGCCTACAAGCCAATCTGACTATATAAATCTCGTTCATTTATTAATATAATGGCACAATATTCATTATGTGTAAATCACATTAATTATCGTTTCATTATGAAGTCCGTGAATATGTGCTATAGTGATCGGATTATGATGAGATCATACTAATGAGACTGATCACTTAAACACACATATTCTTAATGGTTCATAGTTGAAGGATATCCGAGAAGGACATCGGATATCCGGTTAGACTAGTACATATTACTCCTGCTCATATGATGAGGGTGACTGATCTCATAAGTCACTTGTGTGGAGACACTAAGGCGAATCTGTAGGTGCTCATTGGAGAATGAGTTCACTGAACTGATCCGACTGAATCGCTGGATGGTATTGTACCTCACTGTTAACCAGCTTGATTCTATTGTCGCAGTTGCGTGGATGGTCCTCGGACCTGAGACACCAAGGACACCTTGTCGGTGGACTTCTGTGCTTTGACCTTAGTTTACGAATCTCTAGCCACGGGATTCTAATACGCTCAGGATTGGGTACAGTGGAATACCGTCGAAGGGAATTGTGTGTCAATAAGGAATCATTCGCTCTCGGTACTTAGAGAGAGAATGCTCTAGGAAGGATGCGTGGAAGTCCTTGGCCAGGGTTTTCCAATATCGGGAAAGGAGTTTTCCAATATTCATCAGCGGCATCCAATCCAAGTGAGTTGACCGGTTAGGGTTTGACAGCTCGCCATACCCTGAGTTGACTCGAGAGCATTGTACGAATGAAAGATTATATCCACAGGGTAACTGTCGGCGGAAAGGTTCAAAAAGTGGGTTACTTAACCCCAATACCTTCCGGGTTCACGCGGTGTTGCTTGGCACCCAACGTGATCGGAGGCTCGGTCGAATTCGATGTGCGACATCAATTCGATTGATTAATTAATTAATAAAGAATTATTAATTGATTAATAAAGCCAGTGAGGAATCACTGGGCTTGTTGGGCCATTAACTGGACTGGTACTTGGGCCTAGAGGGTCACACGCAAATGATTCCCAAGGAGATGGATAAATAAGTGGGTTTTATACAAACCGGGGGTTTTTATGAAAAATCGCGCAGTTAGTATAGAACATAGCGAACGGGCTGAGCAGATTTGCTGGACATGGAGAACGTGCCAAGGACATTCTAGAACGAATACATTTGGATGTATGTGGTCCTATGTCCACCCAAGCCAAAGGTGGCTACTCATACTTCATCACGTTCACCGATGACTTCTCAAGATTCGGTTGTGTACTTAATGAAGTACAAGTCGGAAGCATTTGAGAAGTTCAAGGAGTTCAAGAATGAGGTAGAGAAGCAGTTAGGAAAGAGTATTAAAGCTCTTCGATCAGATCGAGGAGGAGAATACTTGAATACTAATTTCACACAATTCTTAAAGGATAATGGTATCCTTTCTCAACTAACCCCTCCATATACACCACAGATGAATGGAATATCAGGATGGAGGAATCGCACCTTGTTGGACATGGTGCGATCCATGATGAGCTTTTCGGCATTACCAGTGTCCCTCTAGGGGTATGCTCTAGAGTCAGCAGCATAACTACTGAACAGAGTACCTAGCAAGTCTGTGGCCTCTATTCCATATGAGATATGGAAAGGCAGGAAACTAGAATTTAAACATGTTAAAGTCTGGGGTTGTCTTGCTCATGTAAAGAGGCATGATCCAGACAAGCTATAATCATGAACTGATAAATGCAGGTTTGTAGGATATCTAAAGAAAACCTTTGGATACTATTTTACCATCCTGGTGAACAAAAGGTGTTTGTCGCCAGGAAAGCTGTCTTCCTGGAAGAGGAATACCTTCTCCAGGAGAACAGTGGGAGTAAAATAGTACTGGAAGAGGTTCCAAATCCCCAAACAACTACATTATCATCAGATGAGATATCAATTCCTTAATCTGTTCAGGTACACACACATGAGTCTCGAAGATCTGGTAGAGTACCTAGACTGCCAGAACGATATGTAGGACATATCACTGAAGGTGAGTCTAAGGTAGAATATAATGAGGATGATGATCCTAAAACCTACCAGGAGGCCATAGAAGGCCCAGAAGCCGGGAAATGGCGAGAAGCAATGAACTCAGAAATCCAGTCCATGTACACCAACCAAATTTGGAACTTTGAGGACTTGCCCGAGGGTATTGTACCCATCGGTTGCAAGTGGATCTTTAAGAGAAAGATCGGTGCTGATGGACGGATCGACACTTATAAGGCAAGGTTGGTGGCAAAGGGATATCGTCAAAGGCAAGGAATTGACTATGGCGAGACTTTCTCACCAGTTGCCATGATAAAGTCGATCAGAGTTCTACTCGCCATTACTGCACATTTTGATTATGAAATCTGGCAGATGGATGTGAAGACTGCTTTCCTTAATGTTAACCTTGAGGAAGAGGTGTATATGATACAACCAGAAGGTTTCACATCCAAAGAATGTCCAGATAAAGTGTATAAAGGTGATTGGCTTTAGTCCAAGTGGGAGATTGTTAGTTTTAGGTGGCCTACAAGCCAATCTGACTACGTAAATCTCGTTCATTTATTAATATAATGGCACAATATTCATTATGTGTAAATCACATTAATTATCGTTTCATAATGAAGTCCGTGAATATGTGCTACAGTGATCAGATTATTATGAGATCATACTAATGAGACTGATCACTTAAACACACATATTCTTAATTGTTCCTAGTCGAAGGATATCTGACAAGGACATCGGATATCCGGTTAGACTAGTACAGATTACTCTTGCTCATATGATGAGGGTAACTGATCTCATAAGTCACTTGTGTGGAGACACTAAGGCGAATCTGTAGGTGCTCATTGGAGAATGAGTTCACTGAACTGATCTGACTGAATCGCTGGATGGTATTGTACCTCGTCAACCAGCTTGATTCTATTGTCGCAGTTGCGTGGATGGTCCTCGGACCTGAGACACCAAGGACACCTTGTCGGTGGACTTCTATGCTTTGACCTTGGTTTACGAATCTCTAGCCACGGGATTCTAATACGCCAAGGATTGGGTACAGCGGAATACCGTGGAAGGGAATTGTGTGTCAATAAGGAATCATTCGCTCTCGGTACTTAGAGAGAGAATGCTCTAGGAAGGATGCGCAGAAGTCCCTGGCCAGGGTGGACGATAATATCGGGAAAGGAGTTTTCCGATATTCATCAGCAACATCCAATCCAAGTGAGTCGACCGGTTAGGGTTTGACAGCTTGCCATACCCTGAGTTGACTCGAGAGCATTGTACGAATGAAGGATTATATCCACGCGGTAATTGTCGGTGGAAAGGTTCCAAGAGTGGGTTACTTAACCCCAATACCTTCCGGGTTCACGTGGTGTTGCTTGGCACCCAACGTGATCAGAGGCCCGGTCGAATTCGATGTGCGACATCAATTCGATTGATTAATTAATTAACAAAGGGTTATTAATTGATTAATAAAGCCAGTAAGGAGTCACTGGGCTTGTTGGGCCATTAACTAGACTGGTACTTGGGCCTAGAGGGTCACACGCAAATGATTCTCAAGGCGATGGATAAATAAGTGGGTTTTATACGAACTGGGGGTTTTTATGAAAAATCGCGCGGTTAGTATAAAACATAGCGAACGGGCTGAGCAGGCCAAGCTGCTGCTAACTCTAGCCGCCCCTCCTCTATTTCTCTCTCTCTCTCTGGCGTCCAGACAGATCCAGATCTGCTCCGCCGCTTCTCCGAATCCCGTTCGACGGGAAATCGTCCGCACGTTGCGGCGATCGTTGCGGCGACCGGCGGAGGTTTCGTGGGCTGCGAAGAACGAGGAACATGAGGATATTCGTCGCAAGGAGGATCGCGTGGACTTCACTAGAGGCCGGGCGCTTGTGCGGCTTGCAGTGTCGCACCGACGGAACCAAACGGTTGCGGATTCGAATCCGCATACAGTGAGAATCAATTATCCGATAATCGATTTTTTGATTTTCGAAACGGGAACAGATTTACGTTCTTATTTTTATTTCCGCTGCGTGGGAGATCCGGAGAAACCCGAGAAACCCAACAAGTGTTGATGGAGGGGATACCCAGAAGCAACTATATGAAATTCGCGTTATCTTGACTGACACCAGGCAAAAAACTGAAGGGGACTTACGTTTTTGGAAGCACACTGCCAATTCTCGTCCTCCAGTGAGCCCCTTTAAAGTATTTGCCGAGGGTAATCCTGTTGAGTTCACCCATTCTCAGACCAAGCAGCTACTGAAGAAATCTGCATTGGATAGTCAAATTAGATCATGGCTTTTATCCATCAGACCTAGTGTCTTGGTATACCAGAAGGGATCTGTAGTTCATTTAGAACCCTGTTATCCTTTCCGTTTCGGCCAGAATTTTGGATATGATCAGTGCATTCCTTCTTGTGATCACATATTTCAGCTTCCTGACCGCCATCTTTTAGGCTCCAGTGGACTGCAGAGGGCCCGTGAATGGTAGGATTATTTCCACCGCTTTGAAAATGTTTCTTTCAGAATTCCTTCTGCTGTCCATGCTCCTCGTGTGACATGTGAATATGTCAGATGGTAGCAAATGCGCACCAATATCTATAGCCAGGAGAGGACCTAATGCTGGAGCAATGCTGAGAAGAAAATCTTGGAGACCTAGCGGGAAATCCCTTTTGATATAGAGTTCCATTATTTGCACTTCTTAGACGACAAGAATGCTGCTAAATATGCAGAGAGACGGGCAGCTTATAAGGCTCGTCACAGAGATTCTTTACCCTTGATTGATCTAGAGTTGACAAGGCTGGATACCGAAGAGGTGAAGGGGGCCTTCTTGAAACAATTTAATATCTCTGTGACCTCTGAAGATTATTCTGATATCGATTTCCCAGAAGAGGAAGATATCAGGGCATAGATTCTCAGCAAGCTCCTAAGAGTCTCTCAGCCATTCAGAGATTTTATGTCCCGCACAAGGAAGAGAAGCCTGATTTTTACAAGGGCACCGACTGGCTACTTGTCCTTTTGAAATACTGTGGTGTATCCCAGGATTCCACTGCGCAGGGTATGTTGGATGCAAAACTACCCGCTTCTTGGGATCATATAGATGGGTGGGGACTTGATGCTTTGCGCTTGGGTATTTGCTTGAGCGATAAAAAGTATTATGATCTCAGTAGCCTAGGTTCTCAAGGAAAGATGATAAATGATGTCATATATATTGTGAAGGAGGCTTCGCTTAGAGATAAGTCTTCGATATATGAATACTGGCCTTTATCAAACTGTTATGAAGGCGATTGCTGTAAGTATATGCATTTGTACTTGACTTCTTTTGAGCTTTGTGCCTTTTCTCTGCTTATATAAATTGATTTCTTCTTTTGCATATTCTTGTAGTGTCGGCGGCCAAATATCTGACTCAGCAGCATCGTAGGGCAGTGGCTATTGCAAAGAGACCATCTTTCTTTCCTCCTGTGCCTTCTAAAGCAAGAACCCCCGCATCCCCTGTGGAGGTTAGTGCTATAGGGAGGGCAGTTGCCGCTGCCAAAGAGGCACGTACAAAGAAGAGACAAGAGCCTGCCCCTGAACCTCTTCCTCCTGTCAATTTGCCAGTGCTTGCTGAATTTGAAGCTTTTATAGCAAAAACTGCCAAGCGGGCAAGTGCCCTGGTTCCTCCATACCTAGCCAAGGGTGGTATGCATTTTTCTTTTGATTTATGCTCTTCAGAATTTTGACATTGATGATGAACAACTTCCTTTTGTTTCCATTACAGGGTTAAGCAAGTTGCAAAGAAGTTTCGCAAAGGGCCTAAAGAGTTTGTCCCCCCTGAAAAGATTGTACTGCCCAAGTGCCAATCCTCGAGATTATTGGCCCAGACAAGGAAAGAAGAAACTAATGATACTTCTACCAATGTGGAAGAAATAAACGGCATTCCTCCTTCACCTTCTATTTCTTCTCATACTACTGAACACATTAGTAGTGAAGCTTTGCCAGAGGCAACTATCTGGTCACCCCCGAAGGATCAAGGTAACTGAGACTATAGCAACAGTGATTTCATTGCACTACTGAATTTCTGACTTTGACCATATAGGTTTTGAAGCAACTGAGGGCTTGATATCAAAGACTCATCATGTTGAAACAATGTCGTCTGCTATGGTAATTTCTCTTTACCACATCTTTTCTGCTTTTTCCATCATTCAAGCTTGACTTGTATAAATTTTGAATATCAGGCATCCCCGGCTCATACGGAAAGGATGAAAATTCCTCACATCCCGACTGAAAGGGATATGGATTTTGAAATATCTGCCTCCATACTGGTTTCTTCTTCTGAAGAGGCAGAAGTTGTTTTTGCTGAAGATGCGGAACTAGAAGAGACTTCAATGGTTCAAACTGTTATAACTTCGACAGAGGTCATTACCTTCTTGGATATCATGACTGTGGAACCTTCAGCTCCTGAGCTTGCGGATATTGTGGCTACTTCAAAGCATGACGGGGTTGACTCGGGAACAAGTTCACCGAGTCGACAGGTGATAGTATCCCGTCCTATCCCCTGTAGATTAAACTCTACTGAACATATCCTTCGGCTTATTGATATTGTGACTCATATATGCACATCATCCCTTGTACAAATTTCTTATGAGCCAATTACTTTATCCGAACCTTCCGCCTTTATAGTTGCTCTGCCCGCAGCTAAACTTACAGAAAGTGACCTGCCCCCAGCTATATCATGCATTGTAACTGTCACATCTGCCCCTTCTATTATTGAACCTTCATCCAGTTTAGTGTCTTCCTCTTCCCGTTAAACGGTCATGGACTGGATTTCAGTGGATGAATCCGTGCACATTGCTATCCCTTCTATTCCTGCTGGTTCAGGCATACAGGGTGTTGATGTCCTTGGCACAAACATCAAGCTTTTACGACAAATTATACGTCGGCAGCCTAGTTCATCATATGATCTTTTGCACCAGCAAATTGAGAGTATTACTACATGGATTCATTTGGCAGGAGCTTCTTTGGATGAATGGCTTCCTATTGCTTACACTGCTTTGAAATTTTTTAAGCATCAAGAATATATTCACTCAGTTATACAAGATCGATGCTAAGCCTTGTCTCTTCAGCGGCATGAATATAACTTGCAGATACAGCCTGTTTCTCTTCAAATTTCACAGCAACAAGCAGACATAGCCGGCTTTGAACAGAAAGAAGGCTTGTTGGTGGAAAATATTCAGCGCTTAGAAGATGAACTAGCTGCTGCAAAAGCCGAACTGGAAACTTTAAGGCACAATTTACATAGACGTCGAGCTGATCTTCTGGTTTCCCAGGGCCTTCCTGAATCATTATCTAGTAGGGTTTCCAAGCTGCAGACTGAAGAGGAATTTCTTTCTGAGTTGCATACTCAAGTTGGAGAAGGACTTCCGTTGTTGTCCATGTTACTTGAGGATCCATGATGTTGTTTATAACTGAACTTTGTAATTGGGAAGAGTATTTTCTTTTTGCTTTTCCATGTAAACTGGGATGGAAGTCATTCCTTGTAAACTTTCGGCATCTTATAAAGATAATTTTGTATCATATCTCCCTTTCAATGAATGCCATGCTTGAATTTCTTCTTCTTCTTTTTTATATTCACTTTACCGACCCAAGTGCCCTTTCGGGTTTTCACCGGAGTCGGCCCCCTCTTGCTTTTGCCCGTGCGCCCTTTTGGGTTTTTAGACGGCGGGGTTCCCGATTTTGCCTGTAGCGCCCTTTCAGGTTTTCACCACAGCCGGGTATATAGCGCTTGTTTCCCTTGACCGCAGAAGGTACGATCAAGTCATCTTTTTTTTTTTAAGCCCCTTTTGATTTTTCTCTCATTTTTTTTTATCCCTCTCTCTCCCTTTGTTGTAAATGAAGTAGAGTGAAGTGTACATCCATGGTATTTGCTAAGCTGAAAGGAAAAGATTTCAAATGAAGATGGCTTAACGATGTTTATTGGCTTCCATAACTAACAATGTTATGGGGATTATTGAAGCTTAAAAAGGAAGGACAGAGTGAGAGGGGCAATGAATACCTCAATCACTTGTTTATTGAAAATGGCACAAACCGTAAGGGTCTGAGCCTTTATTGGGGTGGCAAAGATCGTAAGGATCTTAACCACTATGCATGGTGGCAATAGACCGGAAGGGTCTACGCCATGCAAATCCTAAGTACCAACGACGGACTCATAGGTTTTTGGTCGTGGTAACATAGGTATGATTTGAAATGCATGAACCCAGAATACTTCAAGCGGACTCATAGGTTTGTAGCCCGAAGTAGACAAGGGTGTTTGAATGATGCAAACCTAGATACCTAGGTCATGAGGACCCTAATTATCAATGACGGGCTTAAAGGCTTTTGGTCATGATAACTAGGGATGATTTTGAATGGATGAACCCTAACTACCACAGCAGACAAATAGGTTTGTAGCCGAGGTAGATAGGGAGTACGGAGTACTCTTCTCAGAGACCCAGTAATTTCGGAGATGGCGGAGTCACGAGGGACCCAGGCTATCAGCTGGTGCGACGTAGTCGTTGAAGACCCCGGTCGACTTAATTTGCTTTGATTTGAATTTGCTTGATTGTTGACGGAGTACTCCTCTCGGAGACCCGGTCTTTCGGGGATGACGGAGTCACGAAGGACCCAGGCCAACCACCGGTGCGACGTAGTCGTTGAAGACCCCTGTCGGCTTACTTTACTTTGCTTTGAATTTAATCGGCGTGTCCTATTGACCCAGGCCGATTTAAACTTGAACTTGAGCTTTGAATGGAGGGGTTGAATAAACCCGGACCATCTTCTTTGTTTTGACCTTGGATGGCGGAATCAAATGAAACCGGGCCATCTTCTTTGTTTTGACCTTGGATGGCAGAATCAAATGAAATCGGGCCATCTTCTTGCTTTCAACTTGGATTTTGATCTTGAATTTAGCAGCGGGTCCTGTTGACCCAGGCTGACTGATCTTGAATTTGTGCTTGCTCTTTGGTTGGAGCTTTGAACTTGCATTTGAACTTGTATTTGAGCTTGCATTTTGAGCTCGAGCTTGATTTCAAGCTTTGAATTTGAACTTGAGTTTGATCTTGAATTTAAGTGGCGAGTCTTGTTGACTCAAGCCGATTTGAACCTGGGCTTGGATTTAAACTTGAGCTTCAATTTAAGCGGCGGGTCCTATGGACTTGAGCCGATTTGCTTTTGGACTTCAATTTGCCCTTCAGGCGGAGCTCTGTATTTGAATTTGAATTTGAATTTGCTCCTTAAGTTGAAGCTTTGGTTCTTGAACTTTGAACCTGAATTCTGAACTTGATTTTCTGCTTGAGTTTGAGTTGGAGCTTTGAACTTGAGTGGCGGAGCCTTGCTGACCCAGGCCAGTCTATACTTGACTTTGAGCTTGTATTTGAATTTGTGCTTAAATTTAAGCTTGAATTTGAATTTGTACTTGAATGGCCATCTTTTTGTTTCTTTGTAGCTTCTTGCCCCCTGTTCATCGAAGAGACAAGGTTGCAAGACATATGCATGTTCAGAATCGGAAAACATCATCGATTCAGATTGATTTGATTGAAAACTTCGACCAGTTATAAAACGGGAAGCAGGAAATGATTTATACTCCCTCCGCACCGGGTTTGCCTCAGCACCATTGCCCGACTAGCGAGATAGTCATGCCAACTTTTTTATTTTTCTTTCTTTTTCAATGGCATTTCGTCAATGGCAACCCATGAGGTGCTTTGAGGCGGCTTCGTAAAGCCTTTTGGAGCCTCTTCAATGTCCTTGGCTCATATAGGCAGTTAATTTTACCATGCCATTTAAGATTTATAGTCTCGGGGGAATACATCTCGAGAACTGGATGATTTCTTTTGACTGTCTTCATGGTAATCATATTCACACCGTAAACAGTGCTTCATATATTTTTTCAACCTTCGCTTGGAAAGCACGGACGTGGCGCATGATAGCGCTTCATATGTTTGTCATTTAAGGGAGGAAACTGCACTTCTCCCTTATGATTGGTGAGGGTGTATGCTCCTCCTTCATAAATAGTTTTGATGATATAGGAGCCGATCCAATTACTGGTCAACTTCCCTTTTGGATTTGACGCCATGACTTCTCTTCTTTTGACCATAACTAGGTCTCCTTTCTTGAAGGCTCTTTCTTTGACTAGTTTATCAAATGCTCAAGCCATGCGCGCTTGATATATCTGGATATTTTGTTGGGCTCGAAGTCTGTCGCCTTCCAAGCCTAATAACTCCTCAAGCCGCCTTTCTGCATTTGATTGATTTCCTTTGATAAGCCCCTGCTCTAAGGCAATGCTCAAAGAGGGGACTTCTAATTCAATTGGTACGACTGCCTCTGACCCATACACTAAGGAATAGGGAGAACAGCCTGTTGGAGTTTTATATATAGTTATGTAAGTCCATTATGCTTCATTCATTCTTTCTTCCCAGTCTTTCTTAGTTGAATTGACTGTCTTTGCTAGAAGGTTGCATAGAGTCTTGTTAAAAGCTTCTGCTAACCCATTGGCTTGTGAATTGTAGACTGTGGAGGTCCTCCAATCAATTTTAAATTTCGCAGCTAGCTTGTATATGATTTGATTTCGGAAGCACGTTCCATTATCTGAGATGATCCGACTGGGTGCACCATATCGGAACAACATATTTTGGCGGAGGAACCTTTCAACGGCTGCCCTGGTGACTTCTCTTAATGCTACTGCTTCGGCCCATTTGGAAAAATAATCTGTGGCGGCCAGAATATACTTAGCACCTCTTGAGGAGGATATGAATGGACCGACAACGTCCATGCCCCATTTGGCAAAAGGCCATGATGGTGCCGTAGGGTGCAAGGGCACCGGAGGTTTTCTTGGAATTGGGCCATGTTCCTGGCATTTGTGACATGATTTGGCATATTGCGCACAATCATCGAGTATTGTGGGCCAGTAGTAGCCCAATTGTTTGAGTTGATTTTTCATCATGGGGCCGGAATGGAGAGCGCCACAAACCCCGGCATGTATTTCCCTCAAGGCTTCAACTATCTCTTTTGGTGACAGGCATTTGAGGAGAACCTTTCTTTTGCCATCATATATCACTCAAAAGAGAGTGTATCCTTTGCATTCGTATGAATCCTTGATACGGATCAGTTTAGCACGCTTGATTCAAGTGCTTGGCAATATTTTATGCTTGAACCAGTCGAGAAGCATTTCCCTCCAATCAGGCTTATCGGCTTCTTCCATTGCACATACTTCTGTTTGTATTTTTGTTTCTTTTCCCAACACAGTTGGTAACAATCTTCTGTTCTTGACCCATATTTCATGGGACCCCTCTGGTGGTAGAGCCAGAGAACTTGCTAATTTAGCCAGAGCATTAGCTTGAGCATTTGCACTGCGGTTGATATGATTGATTTCAAAGAAATAAAATCTTTGTATCAGCTTGAGGGCCCTTTTGTGATAAGGAATCAACTCGGGCTTTTTGACATCATATATTCCTTGGACTTGGTATATAATCAACATTGAATCTCCATGGACTTGAATCATTTGAATGCCCATATCCAGAGCAACTTTCAGGCCAACTATCAAAGCTCCGTATTCAGCTTCATTGTTGGTGCATGGCTTAGTTAAGGAACACGAGGTATGCAGAACCTCGCCTTCTGGAGATATCAGGACAATGCCTGTCCTAGCCTTTGTAGTGAATGTACCATCTTGTGCAATTGCTAAACGGGAGGCTCCGTCAAAATATAGCTGCCATATCTTTTGTTCTGTATGGTTAGCTTCTAATGTTTCTTCATCTGGCAAGTCGGTAACCAACGGTGAATCTTCTGGCACTAGATGTGCTGCAAAGAAGTCTGCAATAGCTTGACCTTTGATGGCTTTCTGAGGGACATATTTGATGTCGAACTCCATGACGAGGACTGCCCATTTGCCCAAATGACCTTTCAAGGCTGGTCGATTGAGGATATATTTGAGAGGATCAGCCCTAGAGATGAGTTGGATTTCATGTGATAGCATATAGTGCCTAAGTCTTTTAGTTGCAAAGACTAGGGCCAAACATATCTTTTCGATAGGTGAGTACCGGAGTTCAGCCCTGATCAGCCTTCTGCTTAAGTAATATAGTGCTTGCTCTTTGCCTTCTTCATTGTCTTGTGCCAACATTGCCCCCAGAGAAGTCTCCTGAGCAGTGATATATAAGATTAACGACTGGCCTTTGATAGGTTCCCCCAGTACGGTTGGTGATGCGAGGTATTACTTGATTTTCTCAAGCGCATTTTGACATTCATTATCCCATATGAATGGGGCACCTTTCTTCATTAATTTAGAGAAGGGTTCACACCGTCCGGCTAGGTTGGATATGAACCTTCGAATGTATGCGAGCCGTCCCTGAAGGGACTGCAGCTCTTTGAGATTCTTCGGAGGCGGAAGCTCTTGGATAGTTTTGATTTTGACTGGGTCTATTTCAATGCCCCTGTATCTGACAATAAAGCCCAGAAATTTACCACTTGAAACCCCGAAGGCGCACTTCATGGGGTTCATTTTCAAGCTGTATTGCCTCAGCCTTTCAAATATGGTGCGGAGATCTTGCATATGATCTTCCTTTTTCTTGGTTTTGACAACTAGGTCATGAATATAACATTCAACTTGTTGATGAAGGAATTCATCAAATATCTTGGTCATTGCTCTTTGGTATGTTGCACAAGCGTTCTTGAGGCCGAAGGGCATTCTTTTGTAGTGGAAGATTCCTTTAGGAGTTCTGAAGGCAGTATAGATCTTATCCTTGTTAGCCATCCATATTTGATTATATCCCGACGATCCATTCATAAAAGACAAAGCTTCATGTCCTGTGGTGGCATCGACCATGATTTCGGTAACAAGCACTGGGAAGTCATCCTTTGGGCATGCCTTGTTTAGATCTCTGAAGTCTACACAGATTCTGATCTGTCCATTCTTCTTTTTGACTGGAACAATATTTGCTAGCCATGTTGTATATTGATTTTCTTGTACAAAGCCAACATCAATCAACTTGTTGACTTCAGCATTGATTTTGTTTATCAGCTCCGGCCTCATTCTTCTTGGAGCTTGTTTGATTGGCTCGATGGCTGGATCAATGGCCAGCTCATGTTGAGCTACTTCTGTATCTAACCCAGGCATTTCTTTATAGGACCAGGCAAAACAATCCCGGAATTCCCTCAGAAGCGAAATATATACTTGCTGTTGTTCTTGACTGAGCAATGCACTTATATATGTTGGTCTTGGGTCTTCTTCAGAGTGCAAATTGATTTCCAGGAGTTCATCAACCGTAGCTTGCCCTCCATCTTCATGTTCTGGAGGTGCTGGCTGGAGCTTCATTAGATCTTTTTCATTTACTTCTTCTTCAATTTCTGCTTCAATTTCGTTGACTTGTTGGTCAATTTCATTTGATTGGTTTGCTGTGAAAATATTTGGGGCAGGATCTACTTGTTGATTTTCTATAAGCTGAGTGAGCTCATCTTCCCTTTGACCCGTGTTAACATGAGGTTCAGGGGTGATAGGTGGATTTTTTTGTTCTTCTGGTATATTCTGAACCATATCGGAACTTGGGATATCATTTTCCTTGACTTCTGTGACTTGGATGTCTTCTTCTTCAAGATGTTTCCAGCATTGACATGCTGGAATAGGAGATTGATCAACTTTTGGCTGGCTTTCTTGAATAGACTGACCCGTGGGCTGCTCTTCATCATAGTCATAATATATTGCTTGTGCAATTTCTGATATTTCTGGCAAAATAGATGTCATATTTACTGATAATTCAGGAGTTTCTTCTTCCAGCAAGGTATATCCCAAGCATGGATATTGTGTATGTTGCATCAGTGCTTTGGACATTTTAGGAGGGTACCATAGTTGTTGGAACCTGCTCCATTCCTTTTTTGTTTGATATAATGAAATTGACTGGGCCTTAGCTAATTCCTCATTATGCTTTGTCATGTCTGGGAGGCCCATGATGTCAACCCATAATTCTTCTTCTATATCGGGAATATAGCAATCTTTGTCTTCAGTAGCCGACTGCTCATCAGCTCTATAAAAGAGTGTTTCATGTCCATCTTCGTGAGGAACCACAAATTTTTTCAAAGGCTCTAGGAGCTGACATTCATACTCTTCAATAGGATGTATTAGTCCGATTGGGACCATGACTTCTATAGAGAGTACATCTTGCTACTTGGTTATGTTTGTTGAAGGACTTTTCAGAATTGTAGATTCTTTGTCTTCGAGACTGAGAGAGCCGATATCTGGTGGAGGTGGAAACCATTCCTCGCTCCGACTGGTATCAGGCTTTTCTGTTTCTTTATCTTCTTTTTCCTCTAGGGGTGGAGGTATATAGAGGTTGGTATCCATAAGATGGCATTCATGAACCTCAAAAGGCTCAAGATCAGCGAAGACTCGTTGTATTTGTCCTTCCCAGGGAAATTTGATGCATTGATGCAATGAGGAGGGCACCACAAAATATTGATGTATCCATGGCCGCCTAAGCAAAGCTTTGTATGTGGTATCAGAATTTATGATATGGAAGAGGACTGTGAAGTGAAAGTCACCGACGACCATTTCAAATTCAGCTGCCCCAATTGGTGTTTCTGACTTCTGGTTGAGTCCAGCTATTTTGAAATCTTGCACTCTTCTTAGGTGCATATGAAAATGAAATTTCTAGAAAGTTCTGAGAGGCATGATGCTGACAGCAGAGCCTTGATCAATCAGAATTCTATTGACAGATTGTCCATTTATCTTTCCTCTCATGTAGAGTGGCCTGTTGTGGACATTTGTAGGCAACAACATATCATCTTCAGTGAAGGTGATGGAAGCTGTGAATGATTCATAGGGTATTTCTTGAATTTATGCTTCATGGGCTTCATAAATTTGAGGAGTTTTTAAAGCTGCAATGAGAGCCTTTCGCAATTCCTCACTGAGTGACAAAACTTCCCACACAGTAAATTTAGATGGCAACCTTTTTAGTAAGCCGATGACTTTCTTTTCTGCTTTTTCATTATCATGAACTTTTATAGAGGCAACCTGAGGATCTTGTTCTTCAGACGGCTGCTGTTGGACTTGCTTACTTTTCTTTGCAGACTTTTGAACTGTCATGAATTCATATAAAGAGGGTAACACCCTATTTTCTTGATCAGAATTTTCTGGATAGAGCCCGACCGGAGGCGAGATTTGAATATTTCTTTTTGACAAAGGCATGGATTCCATTCCTCTGAATTCTGGTTCTGGGATAACATATGGTGTTTCTCCTTGCAGCTAGATAATTTTTTGAGTGGTAGCCAATGGAGGCTTTCGTCCCCACTTTTTGCTAGAGCAGGTAACATGTTGCTCATTTGGAGTTGATGTGGAGCTTTCCATCACTTCCATTTTTGGAGCAAGGATGATTTCTTCCTCCTTATCATCTTCACTTTCATTTATTGTTGATATTGTCTTGCAAGGCATGACAGTGCAAGTGCCTTCCTGCTCTTCTTTCCCATTTTCCTGATTTTCATCAGTCTTCGACTTTTTGACTTTATGTTCCCAGAATAGGGCTTCTTCATGTATTCGCTTCATTGTCATATTTTGGAGTTTCTCCCATGGGATATAATGCTTCAGCCTTGTTGGCTTTCTTTGACGCTGTTCATATTCATCCAAGCTGTCTATTAGCTGTTGCAACTTTGACAGTGGATCTTTACCCTTAGGTAGAATTGGTATTAGTGTTTTTCTTTTTCTTCTTCTGTTGGTAACCCTCCTTACAGTATGAGGATCTACCCATTTCCATATACTGCTTGCTGGAGCAGGGTAACTTGAAGTTGATTGGGATGTCTTTTGCTGAGGGAAAGACACACATTGTTTTTTGCTTGAAGCTACAGCTTTGACCGGCACAGATAGAGCCATTTTTAGACATATCAGATATCATATTATCCAGATTTGGTAGAGGGACAGGTTGAACATATGTCGGCCGTCATGGAATACCTCCATGAATATATGCTTCTGATGATTTTTGTTTGATATGAGATCTTGACTTCTTTTTGACTGTTTGCCACTGAGATGTTTGAAGTGGTTGAAGTACCAGTTGCTCATGGGTGACTTGTGTGCTTCTTTCTGCAGTTTCTGAGCTTAATGATTGGTAAATAGGAACCATATGATGCACATTTACAGATGCTACATTTGCTTTTGTCCAGGCATGAGGCTGCGGAGGATCGACAAGATGATCTCCCATCTTCAAAACACCTTTCTGAATTAATTTTTCAACTGCATCTTTGAACACATAGCATTCTTCAATAGGATGTCCCATAATTTGGTGATATGGACAATAATTTGGATCATTAGATCTTTTGGCATCTTCTGGCCTCTTCGACTGTGGTAACACAATCTGATTGTATTTTTGTGCCCATTCAAATAGAACACGAGTTTTGTCTTTTGGGAAGCTGTACGGCCTGTTCATTCTGTCTCGGAGAGAAGATAAGGCTCGGACTTCTTTCTCTCTATTGTTGCTGGTTTCGGCCTGTGCGACTGGACCTTTCTTTTGTTGCTCCGTGATGAATGTAGATAAATCTACTGTATTTGACTCACGTGGAGCATTTCTTCTATCAAATTTTTCTTTGTTGTTACTTGGTTCATTTATGGATCGGCTCAGAAAACTTTCAACTTCTGATACCACAATATTCAATTTGTCAACAGATTTGATTTCAATGGCTACCAGCCTTTCAAGGACTTCATTTTTCAGATTACTTTTGCATATCACCACTGCGTCTTCTTGACATGGTGGTCTTTTGCATTTCATGCTAAGATTCCTCCACCTAGCAATGAATTTAGAAGCATTTTCACTGTTTTCTTGGTTCACAGTATATAGCTCTGCCAGAGTGATTTCTCTCTCCACCAGATAAAATCTGTCTTGAAATTGCTTCTGAAGGTCGGCCTACCCTGCAACAGAATCAGGCCGAAGAGAAGAATACCATTCAAATGCGAGTCTAGTTAGCGAAGACCTGAAAAATTTCAGCATATAAGATTGATCAGTGGCTAGGTCTCCCATTGCCCCATTATAATATGCCAAGTGTTCTTTTGGATTTCCTTGGCCATTGAATTTTTCAAACTTGGGCACTTTGGTCATTCCCAGTGGAAGCCTCTTCATAGCATGATGCACCGGATATAGTACTTTATACACATCATATACCTTGGAGGTACCTTCCACTCTTTCTGCCAGTTTCATATCAATGAGTTGTTCTAACATTAGCCTTTGAGCCACAGCAAGATCTGCTGGATTTGAGAAGAAATTAACTCCCTGAACTTGGGATGCTTGAAATGGCAAATTTGAGTTCAAATGGTCTTGCAATACTGTTGCAGGAGCAGCTTGGCTATTGGACACTTGAATGTATGCAGGTGTTTCATTCATAGGCATAGGCTTGGATGGCTGCATGGATATATTTAGAAGATTTTGAGACGGAGGAGGTGGAACTGGAGGGTTAGCCACCCGAGGATAAGAGGAAGTTGAAGCACCTCCTTCTTTGCTAGCCCATCCTGCCCCTTGCATTTGGGCATCTTTTTCTTTCAATCGCTTTTTCAACAACCCAATTTCTTGCAATAACAACTGAGTTATGCTTGGTTCTACTTCTTTTTGTTGATTGATTTGCTGTGGAAGTTGCTGCTATGCTGGTGCAGAAAAAGCTTCTCCTGATGCTTCAATGACATTTGCAGATAGCTCTGCTTCTTCATCAATGTTTTCCAATAAGGTAGGAAAATTTTGGGCAGCTATGGCTGTCGCTTGCATTCTCCGGGTAACTAGACCCAGCCTTGAGGCTAAATCTCTGACTTCTTCTGGATCTTCAGGGAGTACCGCATACTTGTTGATAGTATGACATGAATAAATTATCAGGCTTCCTTGGGTGAATTCTGCTGATCTCCTTGCGGAAGGAGGTTTCGGCTGCAACCTTTGGAATGCATATGTTTCATTTTCATATCTTTCTCTTGACTTCTTTCTTTTTGGCAACTCAGCATGAGGCAGCTACCTTTGAATTGGTTTCCATATTTGCCGCCTTTGTGACTGGAAGATTGGCTTTGATTTTTCTTGTGCATATTGGTCTTCTTGACGTTTGGGCACCCAAATTTTTCTTGCTGGTGGCTTTTGACAATATTTCGTCCCATAATAATAAGTTGGTTTGGGATTTCTTTCTTGCTTTTCCGACATCTGAATCTTAGCTTTTCCTTTTTCTTTTCTTTCAATTTTCATTTTTTCTTTGTCCATGTCTTCAAAGACCTGGAATGAGTTTTGAACTGGAATATTTGGAACCAGTCGGTCTTTGGAAGTATCAACTTTGCTGCCGTCTAGAAAGATCCGCAGGCTCCCAACAAGAATTGATTTTTTGGTCCTAGACCATTGTGCAGAAACTGCCTTTGAATTGAACTGGGGATTTTGACCCTTTCGGGTATTTTTCCGATATTGTCTTGAAGATGATGCAGCATGACTGTGAATAGTACAGCAGTTGACTACTTGTGCTTGAGGTTTATCAGATATAATCTCAGGTTGCATGAAAACCACCCCAAGAAAATTCGAAAAACCAATAACGGGAGGGAAGTTCCTGAATGCCGCAGGTACCGCCTGGTAGCCATAGCGAGCATGGTTCTCAACCACCAGAGGGCCGAAGAAAACCTTCGATTCTATTGAGTTTCCTGTAATAAAACAAAGAGATAATCAATAACTTCAAAGAATGGGTGTTATCCTTGTTCTTCCGACGAGAAGATGAAGGGAGGACAGGTCCCACCGGGCGTGCCAAAAGAGATTGTCGTACATTTTTTAGAAAAAATGCACTTGATCTTGATTTTTTGATTTTTTATTTATATTTGTGCGCTTTACTTGACTCAATCAGATGATTGCGTAGTTCTTCGACCCGATCGACTACCCATAAATGGAATAGCGTTAATTACATCCTCCTAAGAGGAAAACCCTTGATTAATCGTCGGAAGAATAGAATAACACCCTTTAAAATGATATAAGTAAAATATACAAGATTGCATTTGAAAAATAAATGAATTTCAATTTTTTTATTTGAGAAAAAAACTCATTTTTTAGTTTAGAGTTGAGTCTGCGCATGACTTGATTTATTGATGGATAATGATGAGAGACATTTTTTAGTCTTTTTGGATTGATTTATGTGGATGCCTTGAAGATTTGTTGAATTTTTTATGTTTGGGAGTGAACATGAAGTTGAGTCTGCGCAAGGATGCGCAGACTCACTTGTTACCAATAAGAATGCTTGTGTTTATTTTGATTTTTGATTTGTGAGAGGATTGAAGATCTTTTTTTTTTTTTTTTTAATGGTATTCTGATTGAAGTGGATGACATTTTTTATCAAGGGAGTCAAAAAACATTTCTTATTGTGTTTTTTCAGTTTTGAAGTAAAGAGATTTTTTGAAAAAACTATTTTTTATGTTTGCTTATTTGATTTGAGTGAAAAATGCTTCAAGGATTTATGTTTTTTATGTTTTGAATTTATAAGTTTTTGAAGGATAAGCAAGATGTGCAAATTCAATTGAAATGAGATTTCTTTTAGGTATTTTTTATGTTTTGCAAAAGGGCAAAAATGAGTTTTATTTGATTTTTTTATTTATAGGAAGTATTTTATTTTTATCTTGAGGTTTTTTATTCAATTTTAAAGGAATTAGAGTTGGAAAGATTGGATTTTACCAATTAGGGGTTCAGTCTGCGCAGGGTAGCGCAAACTCATTTGTCACAAGCCTATTTTTTAGTTTTTTAGGTAATTTCAAGGAAAAAGTTATCATTTTTGTTTGTGTTTTGATTTGTGGAAAACACAGGGTTTATTATTAAGATTTCGACTTGATTTGAGGGGAATTTAATGGCCAAAAAATCAGATTTTAAGAATTTAGGGTTGAATCTACGCTATAGAGCGCAGACTCATTGTTTATGAAAGTGTTTAAACATTTTTTATATTTTTTGCAAAAGGAATTTTAAGCTTTTATTTAGGTTTTTTGACTTATATAAAGTATAAAATTTTTATGTAAATTTTTTGGTTTAATTTGGAGGGAATTTAAGGTCAAAAAGGCCAAATTTGGGATTTCAGGATTGAGTCTGCGCAGGGGAGCGCAGACTCATTTGTCACCAATGTGTTTTGAGTTGTTTTTTGCATTTTTTCAATAACAACTTGGTGTTTTTATTTTATATTCTGATAGAGAAGAATAAACTTGATTTTTAGAGGGTTTTATATCATCTTTTAGTGGTCGGGAAGTTGATTTTTTATTTTTTGCGAATTTCAGGGTTGAGTCTGCGCCAGGATGCGCGAACTCAAGTCTGAACTGTGGATTTTTTGTTTGTGAGTTATTTTATTGGATTTTTGGTAGGATAACTTGATTTTATGTTTTTTTTGGTGATGATTTTCATATTTGGAGCTGCGGGCATGATTTGGGGGTCAAGAGATGAGGTTTTGGCCTTGGGATTGATGCGCAGACTCAAGTTTAAAGAGGATTTTGAGTAAGATTCTTAAAAAGATGGAATATCTTGAGGTTGAGGGGAATTCCAAGATTTTCAAAATGTTGGGGAGCTTCAAAGATCATGGAGTCATGAAAAATAGGTTTGAGTTTGCGCAAGGGGTGCGCAGACTCAACTGAACTTGTGATTTTTGTTTATTTTGAAGGCATTTGGATCCTTTTCGTAAATCGATGTTTATTTGAATGAAATGAAGTGTTTGATATATGATTGTGAGTGATTTGAGCAATTTGATTTATTGTTTAGTTGATTTTTTCATTTGAAATGAGCTTATGAAAGGTGTGCAGACTCAACTTAAGTTTGAAATTTTGTATTTATTTAAAATAGAATATGGCTATCTTAAACCTTTTTTGAATGAATTAACTTTAATTATTTGAGTTACTTGAACCATAAATGAGTCTATCAGCCCATGCAAGGCCTCTTTGACAATTTTGAATTGAGTTTGCGCAAGGGTGCGCTGACTTAGAATAGTGGCGCAGACTCAAGTCTGAAAATTTGATTTTTGAATTTCCTGCATAGTTCAAGCTGCAATTAAATCCATCAAGGGGTTAGTTTCAACCATTAAAGTTATAATATAGAATCCGGAGTGGAGAAAAACATATTGTACTCCATTCCCAATTGAATTTCCATGGTTATAAGTGCGCAGACTCAAAATCTGAGCATAATTTCAGGTTTATACCTCTTTCAACTTGAAGTGATCCAAGAATCACCACAAATTTGGGGAGGATAACACTGAGAAATCTCAGAAGTTGAGTATGGCTACATGAAGCCTTTTCAAGAAGTGGTTCTTGTGTGGATTTCTTCAAATGACATGATTTCTTCATGTTCATCCCATTCTTCTTGGATCACTTTACAAAGCATTGAAAATGCTTAATATAATGATTCCAAGTTGAATTTCAACATTTTATTAGGAAAACTCAATAAAAAGTTTTAAGTTCTTCATGAAGGGTCATGGCATGAAGGGACCCAAAGGACCAACTCCCTTAAAGGGATATATAATGGCTAATGGACCATAGGGATGGGTATAAAGGGGGGCGTGCCGAGCATCCAACCACTCACCCATAGGGTGCCCTTAATGCCTTCAAGATGTAAGAAAAACCCACAAGGAGTAATCCAAAGCATCTCTACATTTGGGGAGTAAGGAACTCCCCCAATTTCCCTAGAGGATCACATGTAGCCATGAACCATGGAGGTGGCTATAAAAGGGGGGTGTGCCGAGCATCCAACCACTCACCCAAAGGGTGCCCTTAATGCCTTCAAAATGAAAGGGTTATCCACAGGGAATCACCCATTCCATTTCTACATTTGGGGAGCAAGGAACTCCACCAACCCATTGGGACTTTGGGACATATCATCTAAATGAACCCATAGAAATGGGAACATAAGAATGATGTTTTTTGTATGAGGGCCCTTGATGGGTTACCCAGCATTAGATTGTTGGCACCCTTAGATCAGGACATCCTTGGAAAACATCGAAAAACACTTAAAACCTTAAAACATATGGCAAAACTTCGGTTTGAAACATTAAGGGCTTAACAACCCAAAGTCCAAGCCATTTATAACCTTCATTGGGCTTCAAAGGGACAGCCCTAGGTCCAAGGAACATTTGGACAGCTTGGGGGAGGATCAAAGAATCACCTCAAGCCCAAATACCAACTTTAAAGAGGCGCAGACTCAGAAACCGGCAATTGGCGCAGACTCAGGCTGAAACCCGGATTTTCGGTAAAAAATGGGATTAAATCTAACCCAAATGATGGAAAATAAAGTATAAAAGGTACAAGGCCTAAAATATTTATTTAAAATATATTTTAGATGCATTTATTTAGGAAAATATCATGAAAACTTGAATATGAACATATGAGAAACATAGGTATACTTTTTATCTTTTCCATGGATTTCTCCTTCTTGGCTCCATATTAGATGGTTTCTACCCAAAGAAGCTCATCCTCAACTAGTGAGGGAACCTCCTTGAGAACCTTTAGGGCCTAAACCCTTAGCCATTAAAGGAAAAAATCCAAACAAAACCCATTCGGTTCCAACATGAAAACAGAAACTCAAACTTTAATATATATGAAACTTAGAGGATTTTTCTTGATGTTTAGCCTTGGGGGAACATCATCCATGGAGGGGATGTGCTCCTAAGGGTCATGGAAGGCCAAGCCACCTTGAAAAACCCCAAAACCAAAGACAAATAAATAGAAAATCAGTTTTCAGGAAATCTGGACAGCAAAACACATTTCGGGTCATATCTCCATATTTAGGGGGTTGCAAGGCTTGTGGAGACCATTTTTATAAACTAGAAAGGCTCCTCTACCATCCTCATATGAAAAACACTTGCCATATAAAGGAAAAAATAGCATAAAATCAAGATAACCAGCAGAGTCACAAAACAGACACAGGAAATCTAAACTTTGCATTTCATTGCTTTCAATCACCATGGATGAACATCAAGGAGGAGATAGAAGTTTCTATGAATATGAAAATGAAAGAAAAATATTATAAAAAAGCAAGGAGATAGAAATAAACCCCTTCTTCACCCCTCCACTCTACCTTGGAGAGGGGATGAGAAGAGAGAATGGCTTTTGAAGCCTACAATCTTGCTCTCTTGTTCTCTAGCACTCTTCTCTTCTTTTTTCCTTCTTTTTTCTCTCTTGGGATGCAGGAGATGTAGGGGAATGGAGGAGGGGGACGTGCTCCTCCTGGCCTCTATCCTTTCTTCTTCTCTTTTCTCTTTTTGGGATTTTTGTCTCTAACTTTTTCTTGTAGAAGATGGGGGTTCTTTTATAGATAAAGTTGGGTTACTTTTGGGGGGTAGATTAGGTATCCATTAGCCTTAAATTTGGGATAAGAAACCCCTCTTAAGAGCCCTCCAATCAGGCCACAACACTTGGAGAATCATGATTGGTTTCTCCTTTTGCTTTTCACTTACCCTCTTCTAGAAGAATCTTGAGGGAGGGACCACTTGCTTTTCTTCTTATCCTCCTTTGGGCATATTTGACCATGGGCCAAAGGAGTAAAAATAGGCCATGGGTGGAACCATTTGGGCCCTTTTAAAGGCTGCCACGAAATTGGACTTTGGCCTTCACTTTTTGGGCCTAAATTGGCCCTATTGGACTTCTTTTGCTTGAGATAATGGGCCTAGGCCTGCCCTCTTGGATTTCTTCATCATTTGGGCTAAAAGTAACCCCTTCTTGACTTCTTTGGGGTTGCAAGAATGGGCATGACAGCTGTCCATTAGCTTTTCTTCACTTGGGCTTTCTTTGAAAAATTGCTTGAACCTCTTTTGCTTGAGATAATGGGCCCGGTTATGCCATTGGGTTTCTTCACCACTTGTGCCCTAAAATGACCCCTTTTTGATTCATTTGGCTTATAAAATTTGGGCTTAGCTGTTGTCCCTTACTCTTCTTCACTTGGACTTTCTTTAAAAAAAAAAAACACTTGGACCTTTCTTGCTTGAATTAATAGGTTCGGTTCTTCCTTTCAATTATCTTTGATTTGGGCCTTCTTTGTTGATCTTTAGGCTCTTCTTCTTGTACAATTTTTTGGTGACAACAAATGCCCCCCACGCATACGGCTCACGCACGGAGACCGAAGGCGATGAAGTGAGTTGTATGCGTGGCCCATTGTCACGTACTTATCTCATTTGAGCGGCTCACGGTTCAGGACCGGGCCCACTTATAAATCTTCATTCACCTATTAAGTACTTGTTTGACTGGGACTGCTGCAATCACTAGGATTCCTTCTTGCATTTGTTTTTGCGACCGACTCAGATCGGATCTTGAGCTTCGGGCAACCATAAGTTAGTATACCCTTTGAGTCTGCGCCAGTCCAGGTTTAATTTTGGCTTTAAACTGACCGGATTTCTTGAATTTAGAGGATGAGGCATGTGCCCTTTGAGTCTGTGCTGGTTCAGGCTTCAATTCAGCTCCAAACCTGGCCATATATATTGAATTTGAGAGAGAGGGGCAGATCCCCTCGAGTCTGCGCCGGTTTGGTTCAACTTTGACTTCGAACCGGTCCGTCTAGGTGACGTTTGGGAGAGGGGGGCATATGCCTTTGAGTCTGTGCCGGTTCGGTCCGGTTCGGGCCTTGGACCGGCCAGGGCTTCAAGAACCGGCCCGGTCGGTTATAGAAAGGGAGGGGGCGGAATGCCTTTCGCTGTTGCGCTGGGGTATTCCGAGCGTCAGTCCGCCTCTTCCTCTTCTTACTCTTGCCATCGCCGGTGGACGAAGCTGCCGGAACCGCGGGAGCAGGCCATTGCCGCCGCAGATCGCCGCCGTCGAGCTCTTCCTCCTCTTCATTCTTGCCTTTGACCGAAGCCACAAGGGTCTTCGGGGGGTGCCACCGCCGTTGTCTGCGCGTTGTCCTTCTACCGTTTGGGGGTGCCACTGCCGTTGTCTGCACGCCGGCTGCCTCCTCTTTCCTTTGTCGTTGACAAACACTGCAACCCCATCGGGGAGCACTACTGTCATTGCCTGTAGGTGTTGTCCGCCAGGTTCAAAGCCGCCAGCCTTGCCTTCCTTGCTCCTTCTTCGTCGGCAACCTCGAAGGGGACTCCAGAGAGCATCGCTGCTGCCGTGAAAAGGGGCATCGGTTGGACTTGAACACTGTCGTTTTAGGAAGAAGGGTTCCTGCACCATAGTTTCAAAGTGAAAGGTGGAGCCTTTCCTTCGATTTTTTGGCCGGTGGGACTGATTGGGTGTTGTTGGCTGCCATTGATTTGGGCATGGGGAGAGTGAAGAGAGTCCTTTCTGCCTTGTTTGATGCTCTAACAATTTTTTCTTTGTCTTCTTTTTGCAGAAAATCGACTTTGGATCCCTCCATCTACAGTAGGCGCAGACTCACTACTGTAGCACTGCAGGTCGGATGGCTCTTCTTTAGCATACCTGCTGTTTGACTTTGGTAGTTCCCACGGGAGCAATCCCTGGGGCTGCGGCTTCAGTACCTAGTCCCGGTTGTAGCTCGGCTCTCGGGAAGTGGGTTACTGGAATGCCATTTCTACACCCCTCTGTCTTTGACATGGGTCTTCTTCTTATCGGAGCATCTTGGTCTGTCCCGGATGGCTCTCGATAAAATTTTAACAGCCCTCCTTTAAGGGGAGATGCTGTCGAAATTTCGACAGAATTTTCTTTTTCGAGGAAGGCTTTTTGCATTTGATTTGACTTGTTGTCTCTTCTTTTTTAGTATAATGGCTTCTCGGGGGAAGGACAAAGCTGTGATGCCCGAGACTGTCTCCGAAGATGTGCGGGTTTCTCTAACAGGGTCTTTTGAACAGACTCCTATGATGGCTGAACAGAGTGGGCCTATGATAAGTCCCTTTTACTTGACACCTGCAGCAGGCATAGATGAGGACAGTGAACTACTGCAATTTTTTAAGATTGCTGTCTTGGACCATCCCTTTGCCGATGAATCAAATGGCAAGGTTGATGAGAGCAGACTTGTCTTTTGGGAAGGATTTTATAAATATAGACGGGACAAAGATTATCCGGTTCATTTTCCCAATGATCAGCGTTTGTACGACTTCTTGCTTGACTTCAAGGTCAATGGAGTGCATTCTGAAAGGAGGGCTTTTTATGCCGAGGATGCCATTTTGAAATTTCGAGATAACCTGAGAGGAACTGTAACCCGTGGCGAATCTTTGTTCAAGCCGGGTTATGCTAGAGATATGCTCATGCCCAGTGGGACTAATATCATGCGTCCTCAGGACGGCATTCTGACCTGCTCACCTTCATTTATTCCTGCCAAGTGGGGATTTGGCAGAGGTATCCCAGACTCGAAACAGAGGCAGCATGGATTATTTCTTTGTCCACGTAAATGGGGCTTCAGAGAAGACCCATTGATGTTTGACTGTTTAGCCATGAGGTTTAGATTGAACGTAGCAATGGGCTGGTTTGGTGACTTGAAGCTTAAATCCGGCCACAGTTTCATAGAATATTTTGCAGAGTACACTGATTATGTCTTGAAGCATTACAATGATTTGCTGAGCCGAGTGGATCATCTCGGTAGTGTGTATGCCGCTCGATTCCGATACCCGATCTTTAAAGGCCTTTGCTGTGGCATGATCGAGGTATTCATGAAGGAGTTCAATACCTTTTATACTCCGGAAGGAGAGACATCTCTAGATTTATGGACTTTACATCAGCTTTCTGGCTTGCCCATTGACGGAGAGCCTTATAAAGAAATATGCTATCCTGACATTGTCAAAGACAGAACAGACGGCAAGGGTCGCTATGCAACCTAGAGGTCTTACAGATTCCTCCTCAAGGCTTACATGATTCTAGCTTTTGGTGAAGAGTCTCTAAAAAAGCGATCCCGCAGAGAGAGGACATGGGTCCGCGGAGTTGTCTGGCTCCGTTTCTTTCATAATGTTGACATTCGATATACAGACTTTCCTGGGGCTGGTGAAACTCCAGTCTTCATGGGGTAGACAGCCAGGCATCGAAAAGGATATCCTGATATCATCTTTGAGGAACACAAGAAAGATGCCAATCCCTTGGACTTGGATAGGAATACCCATCTGGCAGCATACTTGGCCTACTGGCTTTCGAATTTTGCTATTCCTCAGGGGGATGAGGGAGTAATTCGTCCTAAGACTCTTTATGGAGCTTGTAAACTAGCCTGGGGAATTAAACTATCTCTAGCTCCAGTTAATCTGTACCTGATTTTCAAAACTCTTGGCCAAATGGCTGAGCAGGAGAAACCACGAGAATTTAATGTTGTGGGTCCCATTCATGTCTTTAATGCATGGGTGGCCTCTATTTTTTCAGAGTCTGCCCCGAAGAGCCTGGCTTCCCCTTGCATATTTCCACGCATGATTGAATATGCAAGTGTTGATGGAGGGGATACCCAGAAGCAACTATACGAAATTCATGGTATCTTGACTGACACCAGGCGAAAAACTACAGGGGACGTACGTTTTTGGAAGTACACTGCCAATTCTCGTCCTCCAGTGAGCCCCTTTAAAGTATTTGCCGAGGGTAATCATGTTGATTTCACGCATTCTTAGACCAAGCAACTACTGAAGAAATTTGCATTGGATAGTCAAATTAGATCATGGCTTTTATCCATCAGACCTAGTGTCTTGGTATACCGGAAGGGATCTGTAGTTCATTTAGAACCCTATTATCCGTTCCGTTTCGACCAGAATTTTGGATGTGATCAGTGCATTCCTTCTTGTGATCACATATTTCAGCTTCCTGACCGCCACCTTTTAGGCTCCAGTGGACTGCAGAGGGCCCGTGATTGGTGGGATTATTTCCACCGCTTTGAAAATGTTTCTTTTAGAATTCCTTCTACTGTCCATGCTCCTCGTGTGACATGTGAATATGTCAGATGGTGGCGAATGCGCACCAATATCTATAGCCAGGATAGGACCCAATGCTGGAGCAATGCAGAGAAGAAAATCTTGGAGACCCAGCGGGAAATCCCTTTTGATATAGAGTTCCATTATCTGCACTTCTTAGACGACAAGAATGCTGCTAAATATGCCGAGAGACGGGCAGCTTATAAGGCTCGTCACAGAGATTCTTTACCCTTGATTGATCTAGAGTTGACAAGGCTGGATACCAAAGAGCTGAAGGGGGCCTTCTTGAAGCAATTTAATATCTCTGTGACCTCTGAAGATTATCCTGATATCGATTTCCCGGAAGAGGAAGATATCAGTGGCTGAGATTCTCAGCAAGCTCCTAATAGTCTCTCAGCCATTCAGAGATTTTATGTCCCGCACAAGGAAGAGAAGCCTGATTTTTACAAGGGCACCAGCTGGCTACTTGTCCTTTTGAAATACTGTGGTGTATCCCAGGATTCCACTGCGCAGGGTATGTTGGATGCAAAACTACCCGCTTATTGGGATAATATAGATGGGTGGGGACTTGATGCTTTGCGCTTGGACATTTGCTTGAGCGATAAAAAGCATTATGATCTCAGTAGCCTAGCTTCTCAAGGAAAGACGATGAATGATGTCATATATATTGTGAAGGAGGCTTCGCTTATAGATAAGTCTTCCATATATGAATACTGGCCTTTATCAAACTGTTATGAAGGCGATTGTTGTAAGTATATGCATTTGTACTTGACTTCTTTTGAGCTTTGTACCTTTTCTCTGCTTATATAAATTGAAATCTTCTTTTGCATATTCTTGTAGTGCCGGCGGCCAAATATCTGACTCAGCAGTATCGGAGGGCAGTGGCTGTTGCAAAGAGACCATCTTTCTTTCCTCCTGTGCCTTCTAAAGCATCAACCCCCGCATCCCCTGTGGAGGTCAGTGCTATAGGGAGGGTGGTTGCCGCTGCCAAAGAGGCACGTACAAAGAAGAGACAAGAGTCTGCCCCTGAACCTCTTCCTCCTGTCAATTTGCCAGTGCTTACTGAATTTGAAGCTTTTATAGCAAAAACTGCCAAGCGGGCAAGTGCCCTGGTTCCTCCATACCTAGCCAAGGGTGGTATGCATTATGCTTTTGATTTATGCTCTTCAGAATTTTGACATTGATGATGAACAACTTCCTTTTGTTTCCATTACAGGGTTAAGCAAGTTGCAAAGAAGTTTCGCAAAGGGCCTAAAGAATTTGTCCCCCCTGAAAAGATTGTACTGCCCAAGCGCCAATCCTTGAGATTATTGGCCCAGACAAGGAAAGAAGAAACTAATGATACTTCTACCAATGTGGAAGAAATAAACGGCATTCCTCCTTCACCTTCTATTTCTTCTCATACTACTTAACACATTAATAGTGAAGCTTTGCCAGAGCAACTATCTGGTCGCCCCCGAAGGATCAAGGTAACTGAGACTTATAGCAACAGTGATTTCATTTCACTACTGAATTTCTGACTTTGACCATATAGGTTTTGAAGCAACTGAGGGCTTGATATCAAAGACTCATCATGTTGAAACAGTGTCATCTGCTATGGTAATTTCTCTTTACCACATCTTTTCTGCTTTTTCCATCATTCAAGCTTGACTTGTATATATTTTGAATATCAGGCATCCCCGGCTCATACAGAAAGGATGGAAATTCCTCACATCCCGACTGAAAGGGACATGGATTTTGAAATATCGGCCTCCATGCCGGTTTCTTCTTCTGAAGAGGCAGAAGTTGTTTTTGCTGAAGATGCGGAACCAGAAGAGACTTCAATGGTTCCGACTGTTATAACTTCGACAGAGGTCATTACCTTCTCGGATATCAAGACTGTGGAACCTTCAGCTCCTGAGCTTGCGGATATTGTGGCTACTTCAGAGCATGACGGGGTTGACTCGGGAACAAGTTCACCGAGTCGACAGGTGATAGTATCCCTTCCTGTCTCCTGTAGATTAAACTCTGCTGAACATATCCTTCGGCTTATTGATATTGTAACTCATATATGCATATCATCCCTTGTACAGATTTCTTCTGAGCCAATTACTTTATTCGGACCTTCCGCCTTTATAGTTGCTCTGCCCTCAGCTAAACTTACAGAAAGTGGCCTGCCCCCAGCTATATCAAGTATTGTAACTGTCACATATGCCCCTTCTATTATCGAACCTTCATCCAGTTCAGTGTCTTCCTCTTCCCGTCAAACGGTCATGGACTGGACTTCAGTGGATGAATCCGTGCACATTGCTATCCCTTCTATTCCTGCTGGTTCATGCATACAAGGTGTTGATGTCCTTGGCGCCAACATCAAGCTTTTATGACAAATTATACGCCGGCAGCCTAGTTCATCATATGATCTTTTACACCAGCAAATTGAGAGCATGACTACATGGATTCATCTGGCTTGAGCTTCTTTGGATGAATGGCTTCCTATTGCTTACATTGCTTTGAAATTTTTTAAGCGTCAAGAATGTATTCACTCAGTTATACACCATCGACGCCAAGCCTTGTCTCTTCAGCGGCATGAATATAACTTGCAGATGCAACCTGTTTCTCTTTAAATTTCACAGCAACAAGCAGACATAGCCGGCTTTGAACAGAAAGAAGGCTTGTTGGCGGAAAATATTCAACGCTTAGAAGATGAACTAGCTATTGCAAAAGCCGAACTGGAAACTTTAAGGCACAGTTTACATAGACGTCGAGATGATCTTCTGGTTTCTTAGGGCCTTCTTGAATCATTATCTAGTGAGGTTTCCAAGCTGCAAACTGAAGAGGAAGCTCTTTCTGAGTTGCATACTCAAGTTGGAGAAAGACTTCTGCTATTGTCCATGTTACTTGAGGATCCATGATGTTGTTTATAACTGAACTTTGTAATTGGGAAGGGTATTTTCGTTTTGCTTTTCCATGTAAACTGGGATGGAAGTCATTCTTTGTAAACTTTCGGCATGTTATAAAGAGAATTTTGTATCATATCTCCCTTTCAATGAATGCCATGCTTGAATTTCTTTTTTTTGTTTTTTTATATTCACTTTACCGACCCAAGTGCCCTTTCGGGTTTTCACCGGAGTCGGCCCCATCTTGCTTTTGCCCGTGTGCCCTTTCGGATTTTCACATGGCGGGGTTCCCGATTTTGCCTATAACGCCCTTTCGAGTTTTCACCACAGTCAGGCATATAGCCCTTGTTTCCCTTGACCGCAGAAGGTACGATCAAGTCCGGCGAGGCATCTATTTTTTTTTAAGCCCCTTTCGATTTTTCTCTCATTTTTTTTTATCCCTCTCTCTCTCCTTGTTGTAAATGAAGTAGAGTGAAGTGTACATCCATGGTATCTGCTACGCTGGAAGGAAAAGATTTCAAATGAAGATGACTTAATGATGTTTATTGGCTTCCATAACTAACAATGTTATGGGGATTAATGAAGCTTAAAAAGGAATGACAGAGTGAGAGGGGCAATGAATACCTCAATCACTTGTTTATTGAAAATGGCACAAACCGTAAGGGTCTGAGCCTTTATTGGGGTGGCAAAGATTGTAAGGATCTTAACCACTATGCAGGGTAACAATAGACCGGAAGGGTCTACGCCATGCAAATTCTAAGTACCAACGACGGACTTATAGGTTTTTGGTCGTGGTAACATAGGAATGATTTGAAATGCATGAACCCAGAATACTTCAAGCGGACTCATAGGTTTGTACCCCGAAGTAAACAGGGGTGTTTGAATGATGCAAACCTAAATACCTAGGTCATGAGGACCCTAATTATCAATGACGGGCTTAAAGACTTTTGGTCATGATAACTAGGGGTGATTTTGAATGGATGAACCCTAACTACCACAGTAGACTCATAGGTTTGTAGCCGAGGTAGATAGGGAGTACGGACTACTCTTCTCAGAGACCCAGTAATTTCGGGGATAGCGGAGTCATGAGGGACCCAGGCCATCAGCCGGTGCGACGTAGTCGTTGAAGACCCCGGTCGACTTACTTTGCTTTGATTTGAATTTGCTTGATTGGTGACAGAGTACTCCTTTCGGAGACCCGGTCTTTCGAAGATGACGGAGTCACGAAGGACCCAGGCCAGCCACCGGTGCGACGTAGTCGTTGAAGACCCCGGTCGACTTACTTTGCTTTGCTTTGAATTTGCTTGACTCGGAGACTCGGTCTTTCAAGGATGACGGAGTCACGAGGGACCCGGTCCAGCCACTGGTGCGACGTAGTCGTTGAAGTCCCCGGTCGACTTACTTTGCTTTGATTTGAATTTGCTTGCACTTGGATTTGACTTTGGGCTTAACATTGAGTGGCAGTGCTGAGTGCACCCGGCCACCTACTTTGTTTCGAACTTGCTTTGAACTTGGGAAGTAGAGTCTAGTAGGACCCACGCCGGCTTGTATTTGAATCTTGAACTTGAATTTAAGCTTGGATTTGTGGGGCGGGTCTTGTTGACTCAAGCCGATTTGAATTTGAGCTTGAATGGCGGGGTCGAATGAGCCCGGGCCATCTTTCTTGTTTTATGCTTGGATGGCGGAATCTAGTGGGACACATGCCAATTTGCATTTGGTTTTGATTTTGAACTTGAGCGGCAGAGTCTTGCTGACTTGGGCCGATTTGCATTTGAACTTGAGTCTGAATTTAGGCTTAGTTTTTTGCATTTGAACTTCAATTGGGGCTTTTGAATTTGTACTTTGAACGGCGGGATCGACTGAACCCAAGCCATTCTCTTGCTTTCAACTTTTCTTTACTCTTGGATTTCAAATTTGTATTTGAGCTTGAACTTGGATTTAAGCAGCGGATCCTGTTGATCCAGGCTGCTTCATGCTTGGATTTAAGTTTGGTTTGAAGCTTGAACTTGAATTTGAACTTGAGTTTAAGCTCAAATTTGAACAGGAGCTTTGAATTTAATCGGCGAGTCCTATTGACCTAGGCCAATTTAAACTTGAACTTGAGCTTTGAATGGAGGGGTTGAATAAACCCGGACCCTCTTCTTTGTTTTGACCTTGGATGGCGGAATCAAATGAAACCGGGCCATCTTCTTTGTTTTGACCTTGGATGGCGGAATCAAATGAAATCGGGCCATCTTCTTGCTTTCAACTTTGCTTGAAACTTGGATTTTGATCTTGAATTTAAGCAATGGGTCCTGTTGACCCAGGTTGACTTATCTTGAATTTGTGCTTGCTCTTTGGCTGGAGCTTTGAACTTGCATTTGAACTTGTATTTGAGCTTGCATTTTGAGCTCGAGCTTGATTTGAAGCTTTGAATTTGATCTTGAATTTAAGCGGCGGGTGTAAGGACTGAGGTTTCGGGTTCTGTGTTCGGGTCGGGTTTGGGCCGGGTCCCCTGGTTTGGACCCTGAGGGCTCTTGAGAATTTTGACTGAATGACGTCTACACTACACGACGCCTTTCAAACGGCGTCTTGCTGGGTGGACGCCATTTAAGTCTGTTGCTGTTGTGCCACGTGGGTGCCACGTGGGCGGATTTCGGGCCGCGAGAGCACGGCCCCTGTCTTGTTGTCTGAACGGCGTCCATGATGGACGACGCCATTCAGACTGCGACCCTGCGATGTCAGTGTACGGTGCCGGTCCTGTCATCTGAACAACGTCCGTGGTGAGCGACACATTTCAGAGCGCTGTCAGTACGGCCCGTCCTATCATCTGATAGGCGTCTGTCTCAGTCGACGTGTTTTAGCTAGTTTCGAATTGACCCCGCGAGCCTTCCCTTCTTTCCCTCATTCTCGCCTTCTCACTCTCTCTCCTCGCCCTCTCCGCCCCTCCGACCCTCCTTCCCTTCCCTTTCCCCCTCTTCCTCTTCCACCACTCCACTACCTCTCTACCTCTCACCACTACCACCACCACTTCCTTCGCGGCGTTCCATTCTCCGGACGGCGGCCGACGTTCCGGTGGAGTGGCGACGTCTTCGGGGTACCGGCGGTGGTTTGCGGTGCGACGGTGTGGCAGCACGGAGCCCGGAGGAGTTCAAGAGATCGGTAGGGGGACGAACCTTGCGTGGATTGTACACGTTTCATCCGTAGTTTCCATGTGATGCATGATGTGTTTGGGAATAGAACGAGCATGTTTAGGAGCTTTTCTTGATGGGGATGAGGGTTTCTGTGAATGTGGATTTGTGATGGTTTAGCTTGCCCCTCTTCCTCCTCCGTTTGGTTTGATTTTGGGGCATTTGGGGGTGAAAAGGGAGCCCTCGGGCAGAGTACAGAATCTGGTTTCTAGCGCTAAAAGACGTCGTACCTGGACGACGCCATTTAGAATGACGACGGGCCAGTACGACGCCTTTTAGGCAGAAATCTTCCTGTTTGAGGTTCTGTCAATTGGGGTTTCTGGCGTTAAATGGCGTCATGCCTGGACGACGTCATTTAGAATGGCGACGGGCCAGCTCGACATCATTTAGGCAGAAATCGCCCCGGTTAAGGTTTTCTGCAAATTCCGGATTTTGGTGTGAATGGCGTCTGAGGACGCTGACGCCTTTTAAAAAGATGGCATCCCAGGAAGACGCGTTTTAAGAGATTATCTGAGGCCGGGTTTAACTGAACCGGTTTGAGGACCTTGAATGGCGTCGACCAAGGTCGACGCGATTCAAGGCAGAACTCCATTAACTCTTGTTATTAATACATGTTTCACTGTTTGATGGTTCAACAAATGCATGCTTTAAACTGTACATCAAGGCTGAGATTTGTTGTATGATTGGAATCGTATCATATGTTGCGTGCCTAGCGATTGTGGAATCGGTACAGTTGTGGTTTACGGTTGTCACCTTGTGCCGAAGTGGGAGAGCCTTAGTGTCTATGTGGCATTGTTGCCGTACCGGTGGGGGAGTGGTACATGTTGTGCTTTAACCTTTGCTGAGGGAGACAGAACCACCTTGAGCCCGGCGGGCCGGATTAGCTAGTGCGCTATCCGAGAGGTTGCTGTCTAGTCTCAGCGGGTCGGGGTTTCCCTGTTTGTCGTGGCAGCTTCCGGCATGTTTCTTGCTGTGGAGCTAGTTGTGGTACAGTTGGAGTTGTTTTACCCCTTAGCCACTGGGCCTGATGTGACTTGTGATCAAGGTTGCGAGTGGCACCCTTCGCCCTTTGGCTTGACGCAGCCCAAGAGGTTAGGGTTGTGGGTAGTCCCTATAGCTTCGGCTTGACGGGGGTTTCGCCGGTCCCCAGGGCCCTCCTGAAGCGCCGAGGCCTGGCGTGGAGGAAGTCCGGTCGGTAGGACAGTAGTCTAGACTGCTTGTGTGCACACTTAGCTGGGTAGTGGTGGTTCACTGGTCCCAGTTAGTCCTAGCTTGTCTCACTGCCTCACCCTACGGTGCCCCGGAACACTGTAGGGGCGGACAGGCGTGAGTGTTGGTGGTGTTGTGAGGCAACGTTTGTCTGCAGTCGACAGTGTGGTTTGGTCGCTTAGTTGGACCCTTGGTTATGAGTTGTGGCATTGTGTTGGGTTACTCGGATTACTTAGAACTGTTCCTGCTACATTGCTTGTGCGTGAGTTTCATATCAGGTTTTGGGAGCTATGTTTACTGCTTTATTTAATTGCCATATATCTATATTATTGCACTTGTGGGTGTGTGAGTGGGAGGCGGGGGATCGGATGATCCCTACTGAGCCCAATTCTGGTGTGGCTCACTCCCTGCGGTTTCAGGTGCGGACCTCGTGGCGTGCGGTGTCTCCTTGGTGTGCGGACCAGCAGCTGTCTCAGTTCCGGGGTATGCCCCGATGTTGTTATACTTTACTTCTGCCTGTACTTATTTAATTTGTTGGACTATGAAATTATTGTTGAACTGTATGCGGACATTGTTATCTTCCTTCCTGCGCACTTGTACTTTCCTTGAAGTCCATGAGATTGTTATATTTAGCCTTGTTTAACGCTTACTCCTCCAGATGTGTTGTGTGAGATCCGGGTGTGAACCCGCAGTTAATGGTCCGACATCCATTTAGTGATCGGGTCTCCGGTCATCGGATGGCGGGTCGTTACAGCGGGTCTTGTTGACTCAAGCCTATTTGAACCTGGGCTTGGATTTAAACTTGAATTTTTAACTTGAGCTTCAATTTAAGCGGTGGGTCCTGTGGACTCGAGCCGATTTGCTTTTGGACTTCAATTTGCCCTTCAGGCGGAGCTCTGGATTTGAATTTGAATTGGCTCCTTAAGTTGAAGCTTTGGTTCTTGAACTTTGAACCTGAATTCTGAACTTGATTTTCTGCTCGAGTTTGAGCTGGAGCTTTGAACTTGAGTGGCAGAGCCTTGCTGACCCAGGCCAGTCTATACTTGACTTTGAGCTTGTATTTGAATTTGTGCTTGAATTTGAGCTTGAATTTGAAATTGTACTTGAATGGCAAGGTCCAGCAAGACTCAGGCCAACTTTCTGTTTCTTTGTAGCTTCTTGCCCCCTGTTCATTGAAAAGACAAGGTTGCAAGACATATGCATGTTCAGAATCGGAAAACATCATCGATTCAGATTGATATGATTGAAAACTTCGACCGGTTATAAAACAGGAAGCGGGAAATGATTTATACTCCCTCCGCACCGGGTTTGCCTCAGCACCATTCCCCGACTAGCGGGATAGTCATGCCAACTTTTTTCTTTTTCTTTCTTTTTCAATGGCATTTCGTCATTGGCAACCCATGAGGTGCTTTGGGGCGGCTTCGTAAAGCCTTTTGGAGCCTCTTCAATGTCCTTGGCTCATATATGCAGGTTAATTTTACCATGCCATTTAAGATTTATAGTCTCAGGGGAATACATCTCGAGAACTGGATGATTTCTTTGACTGTCTTCATGGTGATCATATTCACACCGTAGACAGTGCTTCATATATTTTTTCAACCTTCGCTTGGAAAGCACGGAGGTGGCACATGATAGCGCTTCATATGTTTGCCATTTAAGGGAGGAAACTGCACTTCTCCCTTATGATTGGTGAGGGTGTATGCTCCTCCTTCATAACCAGTTTTGACGACATAGGGGCCGATCCAATTATTGGTCAACTTCCCTTTTAGATTTGACACCATGACTTCTCTTCTTTTGACCATAACTAGGTCTCCTTTCTTGAAGGCTCTTTCTTTGACTAGTTTATCAAATTCTCGAGCCATGCGAGCTTGATATATCTGGATATTTTGTTGGGCTCGAAGTCTGTTGCCTTCCAAGGCTAATAACTCCTCAAGCCGCCTTTCTGCATTTGATTGATTTCCTTTGATAAGCCCCTGCTCTAAGGCAATACGCAAAGAGGGGACTTCTAATTCAATTGGTACGACTGCCTCTGACCCATACACTAAGGAATAGGGAGAACAGCCTGTTGGAGTTTTGTATATGGTTCTATAACCCCATAATGCTTCATACATTCTTTCTTCCCAGTCTTTCTTAGTTGAATTGACTGTCTTTGCTAGAAAGTTGCATAGACTCTTGTTAAAGGCTTATGCTAACCCATTGGCTTGTGGATTGTAGACTGTGGAGGTCCTCCAATCAATTTTGAATTTCACAGCTAGCTTGTATATGATTTGATTTCGGAAGCACGTCCAATTATCTGAGATGATCCGACTGGGTGCACCATATCGAAACAACATATTTTGGCGGAGGAACCTTTCAATGGCTGCCCCGGTGACTTCTCTTAATGCTACTGGCTCGGCACATCTGGAAAAATAATCCGTGGCGGCCAGAATATACTTAGCACCTCTTGAGGAGGGTATGCTTGGACCAACAATGTCCATGCCACATACGGCAAAAGGCCATGATGGTGTTGTAGGGTGTAAGGGCACCGGAGGTTTTCTTGGAATTGGGCCATGTTCCTGGCATTTGTGACATGATTTGGCATATTGCGCACAATCATCGAACGTTGTGGGCCAGTAGTAGCCCAATTGTTTGAGTTGATTTTTCATCATGGGGCCGGACTGGTGAGCGCCACAGACCCCGGCATGTATTTCCCTCAAGGCTTCAGCTATCTCTTTTGGTGACAGGCATATGAGGAGAACCTTTCTTTTGCCATCATATATCACTCGAAAGAGAGTGTCTCCTTTGTATTCATATGAATCCTTGATACGTATCAGTTTAGCACGCTTGATTCGAGTGCTTGGCAATATTTTATGCTTGAACCAGTCGAGAAGCATTTCCCTCCAATCAGGCTTATCGGCTTCTTCCATTGCACATACTTCTGTTTGCATTTCTATTTCTTCTCCCAACACAGTTGGTAACAATCTTCTATTCTTGACCCATATTTCAAGGGACCCCTCTGGTGGCAGAGCCAGAGAACTTGCTAATTTAGCCAGAGCATTAGCTTGAGCATTTGTACTGCAGTTGATATGATTGATTTCAAAGAAATAGAATCTTTGTATCAGCTTGAGGGCCCTTTTGTGATAAGGAATCAACTCGGACTTTTTGACATCATATATTCCTTGGACTTGGTATATAATCAACATTAAGTCTCCATAGACTTGAATCATTTGAATGCCCATATCCAGAGTAACTTCCAGGCCAACTATCAAAGCTTCATATTCAGCTTCATTGTTGGTGCATGGCTTAGTTAAGGAACACGAGGTATGCAGAACCTCGCCTTCTGGAGATATCAGGACAATGCCTGCCCCAGCCTTTGTAGTGAATGTACCATCTTGTGCAATTGCTGAACGGGAGGCCCCATCAAAATATAGCTGCCAAATCTTTTGTTATGTATGGTTAGCTTCTAATGTTTCTTCATCTGGCAGGTCGGTAACCAACGGTGAATCTTCTGGCACTGGATGTGCTGCAAAGAAGTCTGCAATAGCTTGACCTTTGATGGCTTTCTGAGGGACATATTTGATGTCGAACTCCATAAGGAGGACTGCCCATTTGCCCAAACGACCTTTCAAGGCTGGTCGATTGAGGATATATTTGAGAGGATCAGCCCTAGAGATGAGCTGGATTTCATGTGATAGCATATAGTGCCTAAGTCTTTTAGCTGCAAAGACTAGGGCCAAACATATCTTTTCGATAGGTGAGTACCGGAGTTCAGCCCCGATCAGCCTTCTGCTTAAGTAATATAGTGCTTGCTCTTTGCCTTCTTCATTGTCTTGTGCCAGCATTGCCCCCAGAGAAGTCTCCTGAGCAACAATATATAAGATTAATGACTGGCCTTTGATAGGTGCCCTCAGCACGGGTGGCGATGCAAGGTATTACTTGATTTTCTCAAGCGCATTTTGACATTCATCATCCCATATGAATGGGGCACCTTTCTTCATTAATTTAGAGAAGGGTTCACACCGTCCGGCTAGGTTGGATATGAACCTTCGAATGTATGCGAGCCGTCCCTGAAGGGACTGCAGCTCTTTGAGATTCTTCGGAGGCGGAAGCTCCTGGATAGCTTTGATTTTGACTTGGTCTATTTCAATGCCCCTGTATCTGACGATAAAGCTCAAAAATTTGCCACTTGAAATCCCGAAGGCGCACTTCATGGGGTTCATTTTCAAGCTGTATTGCCTCAACCTTTCAAATATGGTGCGGAGATCTTGCATATGATCTTCCTTTTTCTTGGTTTTGACAACTAGGTCATCAAAACAACATTCAACTTGTTGATGAAGGAATTCATCAAATATCTTGGTAATTACTCTTTGGTATGTTGCACCGGCATTCTTGAGGCCGAAGGGCATTTTTTTGTAGTGGAAGATTCCTTTAGGAGTTCTGAAGGTAGTATGGATCATACCCTTGTCAGCCATCCATATTTGATTATATCTCGACGATCCATCCATAAAAGACAAAGCTTCATGTCCTGTGGTGGCATCGACCGTGATTTCGGTAATAGGCACTGGGAAGTCATCCTTTGGGCATGCCTTGTTTAGATCTCTGAAGTCTACACAGATTCTGATCTGTCCTTTCTTCTTTTTTACTGGAACAATATTTACTAGCTATGTTGTATTTTGATTTTCTTGTACGAAGCCAACATCAATTAACTTGTCGACTTCAGCATTGATTTTGTTTATCAGCTCCGGCCTCATTCTTCTTGGAGCTTGTTTGATTGGCTCGATGGCTGGATCAATGGCCAGCTCATGTTGAGCTACTTCTGGATCTAACCCAGGCATTTCTTTATACGACCAGGCAAAACAATCCCGGAATTCCCTCAGAAGCGAAATATATGCTTGATGTTGTTCTTGACTGAGCAATGCACTTATATATGTTGGTCTTGGGTCTTCTTTAGAGCCCAAATTGATTTCCAGGAGTTCATCAACTGTAGCTTGCCCTCCATCTTCAAGTTCTGGAGGTGCTGGCTGGAGCTCCATTAGATCTTCTTCATTTACTTCTTCTTCAATTTCATTGACTTCTTGGTCAATTTCATTTGATTGATTTGCTGTGAAAATATTTGGGGCAGGATCTGCCTGTTGATTTTCTATAAGCTGAGTGAGCTCATCTTCCCTTTGACCCGTGTTAATATGAGGTTCAGGGGTGATATGTAGATTTTCTTGTTCTTCTGGTATATTCTGAACCATATCGGAACTTGGGATATAATTTTCCTTGACTTATGTGACTTGGATGTCTTCTTCTTCAAGATGTTTCCAGCATTGAGATGCCGGAATAGGAGATTGATCAACTTCTGGCTCGCTTTCTTGAATAGACTGACCCGTGGGCTGCTCTTCATCATAGTCATCATATATTGCTTGTGCAATTTCTGATATTTCTGGCAAAATAGATGTCATATTTACTGATAATTCAGGAGTTTCTTCTTCCAGCTAGTTATATCCCAAGCCTGGATATTGTGTATGTTGCATCAATGCTTTGGACATTTTAGGAGGGTACCATAGCTTTTGGAACCTGCTCCATTCCTTTTTTGTTTGATATAATGAAATTGACTTGGCCTTAACTAATTCCTCAGTATGCTTTGTCATGTCTGGGAGGCCCATGATGTCAACCCATAATTCTTCTTCTATATCGGGAATATAGCAATCTTTGTCTTCAGTAGGCGACTGCTCATCAGCTCTATAAAAGAGTGTTTCATGTCCATCTTTGTGAGGAACCACGAATTTTTTCAAAAGCTCTACGAGCTGACATTCATACTCTTCAATAGGATGTATTAGTCCGACTGAGACCATGACTTCTACAGAGAGTACATCTTGCTGCTTGGTTGTCTTTACTGAAGGACTTTTCAGAATTGTAGATTCTTTGTCTTCGAGACTGAGAGAGCCGATATCTGGTGGAGGTGGAAACCATTCCTCGCTCCGACTGGTATCAGGCTTTCCTGTTTCTTTATCTTCTTTTTCCTCTAGGGGTGGAGATATATAGAGGTTGGCATCCATAAGATGGCATTCATGAACCTCAAAAGGCTCGAGATCAGCGAAGACTCGTTGTATTTGTCCTTCCCAGGAAAATTTGATGCATTGATGCAATGAGGAGGGCACCACAAAATATTGTTGTATCCATGGCCGCTCAAGCAAACCTTTGTATGTGGTATCAGAATTTATGATATGGAAGAGGACTGTGAAGTGAAAGTCACCGACGACCATTTCAAATTCAGCTGCCCCAATTGGTGTTTCTGACTTCTGGTTGAATCCAGCTATTTTGAAATCTTGCACTCTTCTTAGGTGCATATAAAAATGAAATTTCTGGAAAGTTCTGAGAGGCATGATGCTGATAGCAGAGCCTTGATCAATCAAAATTCTATTGACAAATTGTCCATTTATCTTTCCTCTCATGCAGAGTGGCTTGTTGTGATCATTTGTAGGCAGCAACATATCATCTTCAGTGAAGGTGATGGAAGCCGTGAATGATTCATAGGGTATTTCTTGAATTTCTGCTGTATGGGCTTCATAAATTTGAGGAGTTTTTAAAACTGCAATGAGAGCCTTTCGTAATTCCTCACTGAGTGACAAAACTTCCCACACAGTAAATTTAGATGGCAACCCTTTTAGTAAGCCGATGACTTTATTTTCTGCTTTTTCATTATCATGAACTTCTAGAGAGGCAACCTGAGGATCTTGTTCTTCAGACGGCTGCTGTTGGACTTGCTTACTTTTCTTTGTAGACTTTTGAACTGTCATGAATTCATATAAAGAGGGTAACACCCCATTTTCTTGATCAGAATTTTCTGGATACAGCCCGACCGGAGGCAGGATTTGAATATTTCTTTTTGACAAAGGCATGGATTCCATTCCTCTGAATTATGGTTCTTGGATAACATATAGTGTTTCCCCTTGCAGTTGGATAATTTTTTGAGTGGTAGCCAATGGAGGCTTCCGTCCCCACTTTTTCCCAGAGCAGGTGACATGTTGCTCATTTGGAGTTGATGTGGAGCTTTCCATCACTTCCATTTTTGGAGCAAGGAAGATTTCCTCCTCCTCATCATCTTCACTTTCATTTATTGTTGATATTGTGTTGCAAGGCATGACAGTGCAAGTGCCTTCCTGCTCTTCTTTCCCATTTTCCTGATTATCATCAGTCTTCGGCTTTTTGACTTCATGTTCCCAGAATAGGGCTTCTTCATGTATTTGCTTCATTGTCATATTTTGGAGTTTCTCCAATGGGATATAATGCTTCAGCTTTATTGGCTTTCTTTGAGGCTGTTCATATTCATCCAAGCTGTCTATTAGTTGTTGCAACTTTGACAGCAGATCTTTACCCTTAGGTAGAGTTGGTATTGGTGTTTCTCTTTTTCTTCTTCTGTTGGTAACCCTCCTTACAGTATGAGGATCTACCCAGTTCCATATACTGCTTGCTGGAGCAGGGTAACTTGAACTTGATTGGGATGTCTTCTGCTGAGGGAAAGACACACATTGTTTTTTGCCTGAAGTTGCAGCTTTGACCGGCGCAGATAGAGCCATTTTAGACATATTGGATATCATATTATCCAGATTTGGTAGAGGGACAGGTTGAACATATGTCGGCCGTCATGGAATACCTCCATGAATATATGCTTCTGATGATTTTTGTTTGATATGAGATCTTGACTTCTTTTTGACTGTTTGCCACTGAGATGTTTGAAGTGGTTGAAGTACCAGTTCCTCATGGGTGACTTGTGTGCTTCTTTCTGCAGTTTCTGAGCTTAATGATTGGTAAATAGGAACCATATGATGCACATTTACAGATGCTACATTTGCTTTTGTCCAGGCATGAGGCTGCGGAGGATCGACAAGATGATCTCCCATCTTCAAAACACCTTTCTGAATTAATTTTTCAACTGCATCTTTGAACACATAGCATTCTTCAATAGGATGTCCCATAATTTGGTGATATGGACAATAATTTGGATCATTAGATCTTTTGGCATCTTCTGGCCTCTTCGACTGTGGTAACACAATCTGATTGTATTTTTGTGCCCATTCAAATAGAACACGAGTTTTGTCTTTTGGGAAGCTGTACGGCCTGTTCATTCTGTCTCGGAGAGAAGATAAGGCTTGGACTTCTTTCTCTCTATTGTTGCTGGTTTCGGCCTGTGCGACTGGACCTTTCTTTTGTTGCTCCGTGATGAATGTAGATAAATCTACTGTATTTGACTCACGTGGAGCATTTCTTCTATCAAATTTTTCTTTGTTGTTACTTGGTTCATTTATGGATCGGCTCAGAAAACTTTCAACTTCTGATACCACAGTATTCAATTTGTCAACAGATTTGATTTCAATGGCTACCAGCCTTTCAAGGACTTCATTTTTCAGATTACTTTTGCATATCACCACTGCGTCTTCTTGACATGGTGGTCTTTTGCATTTCATGCTAAGATTCCTCCACCTAGCAATGAATTTAGAAGCATTTTCACTGTTTTCTTGGTTCACAGTATATAGCTCTGCCAGAGTGATTTCTCTCTCCACCAGATAAAATCTATCTTGAAATTGCTTTTGAAGGTCGGCCCACCCTGCAGCAGAACCAGGCCGATGAGAAGAATACCATTCAAATGCGAGTCCAGTTAGTGAAGACCCGAAAAATTTCAGCATATAAGATTCATCAGTGGCTAGGTCTCCCATTGCCCCATTATAATATGCCAAGTGTTCTTTTGGATTTCCTTGGCCATTGAATTTTTCAAACTTGGACACTTTGGTCATTCCCAGTGGAAGCCTCTTCATAGCATGATGCACCGGATATGGTACTTTATACACATTATATACTGTGAGGTACCTTCCACTCTTTCTGCCAGCTTCATATCAATGAGTTGTTCTAACATTAGCCTTTGAGCCACAGCAGGATCTGCTGGATTTGGGAAGAAATTAACTCCCTGAACTTAGGATGCTTCAAATGGCAAATTTGAGTTCAAATGGTCTTGCAATACTATTGCAGGATCAGCTTGTCTATTGGACACTTGAACATATGCAGGTGTTTCATTCATAGGCATAGGCTTGGATGACTACATGGATAGATTCAGAAGATTTTGAGACGGAGGAGGTGGAACTGGAGGGTTAGCCACCCGAGGATAAGAGGAAGTTGAAGCACCTCCTTCTTTGCCAGCCCATCCCGCCCCTTGCATTTGGGCATCCTTTTCTTTCAATTGCTTTTTCAACAACTCAATTTCTTGCAATAACAACTGAGTTATGCTTGGTTCTGCTTCTTTTTGCTGATTGATTTGCTGTGGAAGCTACTGCTATGCTGGTGCAGAAAGAGCTTCTCCTGATGCTTCAATGACATTTGCAGATAGCTCTGCTTCTTCATCAATGTTTTCCAATAGGGTAGGAAAATTTTTGACAGTTATGGCTGCCGCTTGCATTCTCTGGTTAACTAGACCCGGCCTTGAGGCTAAATCTCTGACTTCTTCTGGATCTTCAGGGAGTACCGCATACTTGTTGATAGTATGACATGAATAAATTATCAGGCTTCCTTGGGTGAATTCTGCTGATCTCCTTGCGGAAGGAGGTTTCGACTGCAGCCTTTGGAATACATATGTTTCATTTTCATATCTTTCTCTTGACTTCTTTCTTTTTGGCAACTCAGCATGAGGCAGCTGCCTTTGAATTGTTTTCCATATTTGCCGCCTTTGCGACTAGAAGATTGGCTTTGATTTTTCTTGTGCATATTGGTCTTCTTGACGTTTGGGCAGCCAAATTTGTTTTGCTGGTGACTTTTGACAATATTTCGTCCCATAACAAAAAGCTGGTTTGGGGTTTCTTTCTTGCTTTTTCGACATCTGAATCTTAGCTTTTCCTTTTTCTTTTCTTTCATTTTTCATTCTTTCTCTGTCCATGTCTTCAAAGACCTGGAATGAGTTTTGAACTGGAATATTTGGAACCAGTCAGTCTTTGGAAGTATCAACTTTGCTGCCGTCTAGAAAGATCCGCAAGCTCCCAACAAGAATTGATTTTTTGGTCCTAGACCATTGTGCAGAAACTGCCTTTGAATTGAACTGGGGATTTTGACCATTTCGGGTATTTTCCCGATATTGTCTTGAAGATGATGCAGCATGACTGTGAATAGTACAATAGCTGACTACTTGTGCTTGAGGTTTATCAAATATAATCTCAGGTTGCATGAAAACCACCCCGAGCAAATTCGGAAAACCAATAACGGGAGGGAAGTTCCCGAATGCCACAGGTACCGCCTGGTAGCCATAGCGAGCATGGTTCTCGACCACCAGAGGGCCGAAGAAAACTTTCGATTCCATTAAGTCTCCTGTAATAAAACAAAGAGATAATCAATAACTTCAAAGAATGGGTGTTATCCTTGTTCTTCTGACGAGAAAGTGAAGGGAGGACAGGTCCCACCGGACGTGCCAAAAGAGATTGTCGTATATTTTTTAGAAAAAATGTACTTGATCTTGATTTTTTGATTTTTGATTTATATTTGTGCGCTTTACCTGACTCAATCAGATGATTGCGTAATTCTTCGACCCGATCCCACTACCCATAAATGGAATAGCGTTAATTACATCCTCCTAAGAGGAAAACCCTTGATTAATTGTCAGAAGAATAGAATAACACCCTTTAAAATGATATAAGTAAAATATACAAGATTGCATTTGAAAAATAAATGAATTTCAATTTTTTTATTTGAAAAGAAAACTCATTTTTTAGTTTAGAGTTGAGTCTGCGCAGGACTTGATTTATTGATTTTTATTGATGGATAATGATGAGAGACATTTGTTAGTCTTTTCGGATTGATTTATGTGGATGCATTGAAGATTTGTTGAATTTTTTATATTTGGGAGTGAACATGAAGTTGAGTCTGCGCAAGGATGCGCAGACTCATTTGTTACCAATGAGAATGCTTATGTTTATTTTGATTTTTGATTTGTGAGAGGATTGAAGCTCTTTTTTTTTTTTTTTTTTTATAGTATTCTGATTGAAGTGAATGACATTTTTTATCAAGGGAGTCAAAAAACATTTCTTATTGTGTTTTTTCAGTTTTGAAGTAAAGAGATTTTTTGAAAAAACTATTTTTTATGTTTGCTTATTTGATTTGAGTGAAAAATGCTTCAATGATTTATGTTTTTCATGTTTTGAATTTATAAGTTTTTGAAGGATAAGCAAGATGTGCAAATTCAATTGAAATGAGATATCTTTTAGGTATTTTTTATGTTTTACAAAAGGGCAAAAATAAGTTTTATTTGATTTTTTTATTTATAGGAAGTATTTTATTTTTATCTTGGGATTTTTGATTCAATTTTAAAGGAATTAGAGTTGGAAAGATTGGATTTTACCAATTAGGGGTTGAGTCTGTGCAGGGTAGCGCAGACTCATTTGTCATAAGTCTATTTTTTAGTTTTTTAGGTAATTTCAAAGAAAAAGTTATCATTTTTGTTTGTGTTTTGATTTGTGGAAAACATAGGGTTTATTATTAAGATTTCGACTTGATTTGAGGGGAATTTAATGGCCAAAAAATCAGATTTTAAGAATTTAGGGTTGAATCTGCGCTATAGAGCGCACACTCATTGTTTATGAAAGTGTTTAAATATTTTTTATATTTTTTGCAAAAGGAATTTTAAGCTTTTATTTAGGTTTTTGACTTATATAAAGTATAAAATTTTTATGTAAATTTTTGGGTTTAATTTGGAGGTTGAGTCTGCGTAGGGGAGCGCAGACTCATTTGTCACCAATGTGTTTTGAGTTGTTTTTTACAATTTTTCAAGAATAACTTGGTGTTTTTATTTGATATTCTGATAGATAAGAATAAACTTGATTTTTAGAGGGTTTTAGATAATCTTTTAGTGGTCGGGAAGTTGAGTTTTTATTTTTTGTGAATTTCAGGGTTGAGTCTGCGCCAGGATGCGCAGACTCAAGTCTGAACTGTGGATTTTTTGTTTGTGAGTTATTTTATTGGATTTTTGGTAGGATAACTTGATTTTATGTTTTGTTTGGTGATGATTTTCATATTTGGAGCTGCGGGCATGATTTGGGGGCCAAGAGATGAGGTTTTGGCCTTGGGATTGATGCGCAGACTCAAGTTTAAAGAGGATTTTGAGCAAGATTCTTAAAAAGATGGAATCTCCTGAGGTTGAGGGGAATTCCAAGATTTTCAAAATGTTGGGGAGTTTCAAAGTTCAAGGAGTCAAGAAAAATGGGTTTGAGTTTGCGCAAGGGGTTGTGATTTTTGTTTATTTTGAAGACATTTGGATCCTTTTTGTAAATCGATGTTTATTTGAATGAAATGAAGTGTTTGACATATGATTGTGAGTGATTTGAGTAATTTGATTTATTGTTTAGTTGATTTTTTCATTTGAAATGAGCTTATGAAAGGTGTGCAGACTCAACTTAAGTTTGAAATTTTGTATTTATTTAAAATAGAAGATGGCTATCTTAAACCTTTTTTGAATGAATTAACTTTAATTATTTGAATTACTTGAACCATAAATGAGTCTATCAGCCCAAGCAAGGCCTCTTTGACAATTTTGAATTGAGTCTGCGTAAGGGTGCGCTGACTTAGAACAGTGGCGCAGACTCAAGTCTGAAAATTTGATTTTTGAATTTCCTGCATAGTTCAAGCTGCAATTAAATCCATCAAGGGGTTAGTTTCAACCATTAAAGTTATAATATGGAATCCGTAGTGGAGAAAAACATATTGTACTCCATTCTCAATTGAATTTCCATAGTTATAGGTGCGCAGACTCAAAATCTGAGCATAATTTCAGGTTTATACCTCTTTCAACTTGAAGTGATCCAAGAATCACCACAAATTTGGGGAGGATAACACTGAGAAATCTCAGAAGTTGAGTATGGCTATATGAGGCCTTTTCAAGAAGTGGTTCGTGTGTGGATTTCTTCAAATGACATGATTTCTTCATGTTCATCACATTCTTCTTGGATCACTTTACAAAGCATTGAAAATGCTTAATATAATGATTCCAAGTTGAATTTCAACCTTTTATTAGGAAAACCCAATAAAAAGTTTTAAGTTCTTCATGAAGGGTCATGGCATGAAGGGACCCAAAGGACCAACTCCCTTAAAGGGATATATAATGGCTAATGGACCATAGGGATGGCTATAAAGGGGGGCGTGCCGAGCATCCAACCACTCACCCATAGGGTTCCCTTAATGCCTTCAAGATGTAAGAAAAACCCACAAGGGGTAATCCAAAGCATCTTTACATTTGGGGAGTAAGGAACTCTACCAATTTCCCTAGAGGATCACATGTAGCCATAAACCATGGAGGTGGCTATAAAAGGGGGGCGTGCCGAGCATCCAACCACTCACCCAAAGGGTGCCCTTAATGCCTTCAAAATGAAAGGGTTATCCACAGCGAATCACCCATTCCATTTCTACATTTCAGGAGTAAGAAACTCCACCAACCCATTGGGACTTCGGGACATATCATCTAAATGAACCCATAGAAATGGGAACATAAGAATGATGTTTTTTGTATGAGGGCCCTTGATGGGTTACCTAACATTAGATTGTTGGCACCCTTAGAACGGGACATCCTTGGAAAACATCGGAAAACACTTAAAACCTTAAAACATATGGCAAAACTTCGGTTTGAAACATTAAGGGCTTAACAACCCAAAGTTCAAGCCATTTAGAACCTTCATTGGGCTTCAAAGGGACAACCGTAGGTCCAAGGAACATTTGGACAGCTTGGGGGAGGATCAAAGAATCACCTCAAGCCCAAAAACTAACTTGAAAGAGGCGCAGACTCAGAAACCTGCAACTGGCGCTGAGTCTGCGTAGGGAGACGCAGACTCAACACTGTAGCACCTGCAAATGCAGACTCAGGCTGAAACCCGGATTTTCGGTAAAAAATGGGTTTAAATCTAACCCAAATGGTGGAAAATAAAGTATAAGAGGTACAAGACCTAAAATATTTATTTAAAATATATTTTAGATGCATTTCTTTAGGAAAATATCATGAAAACTTGAATATGAACATATGAGAAACTTAGGTATACTTTTTATCTTTTCTATGGATTTCTCCTTCTTGGCTCCATGTTATAGGGTTTCTACCCAAAGAAGCTCATCCTCAACTAGTGAGCGGTCCTCCTTGAGAACCTCTAGGGCCTAAACCCTTAGCCATTAAAGGAAAAAATCCAAACAAAACCCATTCGGTTCCAACATGAAAACAAAAACTCATACTTTAATATATATGAAACTTAGGGGATTTCTCTTGATGTTTAGCCTTGGGGGAACATTATCCATAGAGGGGATATGCTCCTAAGGGTCACGGAAGACCAAGCCACCTTGAAAAACCCCAAAACCAAAGACAAATAAATGGAAAATCAATTTTCATGAAATGTGGACAGCAAAGCACATTTTGGGTCATATCTCCATATTTAGGGGGTTGCAAGGCTTGAGGAGACCATTTCTATAAACTAGAAAGGCCCCTCTACCATCCCCATACGAAAAACACATGCCTTATGAAGGAAAAAATAGCATAAAAGCAAGATAACCAGCAGATTCACAAAACAGACTCAAGAAATCTGAACTTTGCATTTCATTGCTTTCAATCACCATGGATGAACATCAAGGGGGAGATAGAAGTTTCTATGAATATCAAAATGAAAGAAAAATATTATAAGAAAGCAAAGAGATAGAAATAAACCCCTTCTTCACCCTTACTCTACCTTGGAGAGAGGATGAGAAGGGAGAATGGCTTTTGAAGCCTACAATCTTGCTCTCTTCTTCTCTAGCACTCTTCCTTTCTTTTTCTCTTCTTTTTTCCTTCTTTTTTCTCTCTTGGGATGCAGGATATGGAGGGGAATGGAGGAGGGAGACGTGCTCCTCCTGGCCTCTATCTTTTCTTCTTCTCTTTTCTCTTTTTTGGGATATTTGTCTCCAACTTTTTCTTGTAGAAGATGGGGGTTCTTTTATAGATAAAGTTGGGTTACTTTTGGGGGGTAGATTAGGTATCCATTAGCCTTAAATTTGGGATAAGAAACCCCTCTTAGGAGCCCTCCAATGAGGCCACAACACTTGGAGAATCATGATTGGTTTCTCCTTTTGCTTTTCACCTACCCTCTTTTAGAAGAATCTTGAGGGGGGGACCATTTGCTTTTCTTCTTATCCTCCTTTGGGCAGATTTGACCATGGGCCAAAGGGGTAAGAATAGGCCATGGGTGGAACTATTTGGGCCCTTTTAAAGGTTGCCACGAAATTGGGCTTTGGCCTTCACTTTTTGGGCCCGAATTGGCCCTATTGAGCTTCTTTTGCTTGAGATAATGGGCCTAGGCCTGCCCCCTTGGATTTCTTCATCATTTGGGCTGAAAGTAACCCCTTCTTAACTTCTTTGGGCTTACAAGAATGGGCATGACAGTTGTCCATTAGCTTTTCTTCACTTGGGCTTTCTTTGAAAAATTGCTTGGACCTCTTTTACTTGAGATAATGGGCCCGGTTATGCCATTGGGTTCCTTCATCACTTGGGCCCTAAAATGACCCCTTTTTTATTCATTTGGCTTGCAAAATTTGGGCTTAGCTGCTGTCCCTTACTCTTCTTCACTTGAACTTTCTTTAAAAAAAAAATCACTTGGACCTTTCTTACTTGAATTAATAGGCTCGGTTCTTCCTTTCAATTATCTTTGATTTGGGCCTTCTTTGTTGATCTTTAAGCTCTTCTTCTTGTTTAATTTTTTGGTGGCAACAATAACTTGATATTTATTTTACTGTTCAAATTGTTTGAGCATGTGATTGTTAACTAAATGGTTTAGTTAATTTAATTATCAATAATATTGTGAATAGTTGTTGATTTAAACTTGAAATAAATGTTATGTCAAAAACTATTGGTATTATATTTTTTTCTTAAACAAATAATACCAACCAACATTATCTTATAATTATTTTAATGCATTTGATGTATTGTGTTGAATGGTGGGATGATTATGGACTTAGGTTAATCCTGTGATGGTTATTATGGTTGAATGCGATGCATGTTTTATTTGGTCTTTTTTAAATAGAACCTGCGTGTCTTCCTCTCTCTTAATCCAAATGTACATTCTATCTTTCTCTAAGTTTGTACTCCCCTTGATCAGATCAAGGTTTCTACTTATTATTTAAATGTACATTAATGGACCTGCGAGTCCTTATTCATATTTAAATATAGAGGATTAAATATTTGTGGTCGGGATCTTCTGAAGACACCTCTGGAGGACGGACTAACATCAGATGGAACCCGGATTGCTGGATTCACCATAGGATCTCTTTAGGGATCATCGTTTGGCTCTGATGATTCCATAATATAATTAGTAGTCCATGATCATCCTATTTTAAATTTTCTGCATTTATATGATATCTGTGGATTATGCTATTATATATATTTCTATTAAGTATTATGATACTTCAAATTAAACTATTATTAATAGAATGATTTTTAAAATCAAACTTAAAACCCCTCTTTTAAAATGTTAAGTTGTATACGTGAGATATTTAGAATAATCCACGTTACCCACCATCATTATAGATCTAAGGATAATTCTTATTTCAAATGGATTTGTTGTGCTACCACAAGGTCTATTTGATTTAGAAATTAATCTAGGTCTACGACATGTGATGTCATTAAGATAGATGGACAAATAGTGTAGTTTTATTGTGCTACCACAAGAATTGTACTACGAATTCATGTTATCTAAGTAATGATGGATAAACATAACTAAATCGTTTGATTTGTTGTGCTACCACAAGATGATTCTGATTCAGGGGTTAAACCTGATCGAATGTTACAATTGTTGCAATTGTCAAGAGTTGGCTGCCTGAGGATTGTGATGTGATTTGTTGTACTGCCACAAGATCACATACATGATATCCAAAGGATTCTGATCCTCACTAGGAGATCACCGGAATCTCCCGTTCTGTACAATAGAGGGTCGTACAGATCGCCGAAAAATAGTGGAAGTAAAAATCTAGATTAAAAGTCCTAAATCTGATTTTTAAAGAACTATCTGCTTATTTTTTGTTATATTTCCTTGTAGGTCGCTATGTCGTCACCTAACCCTCTTCGTTGCATACTTGATGCCAACAAACTCATAGGACCAAATTACGTTGTCTGGTTACGCAACGTGAAGATTGTCCTCAGGTGAATAAATGAGGAAGTTCATTACTACCTTGAAGGCCAAGAGACCACAACAGCAACAACAACAACAACAACAACAACCACAGCAGCAATAAAGAGCACCGACACAGCAAGCGGAACCTCCGCAGAACATGGAAATCGTTCAGAACCCGCTACTGGAACATCAGAATCAAATAGCCCCAATTCTCACGAATAGCCAATCTAAGGCTAACAAAGGACAACAGTGGTAAACAGAGGAATCTTCCACCATCTATACCACAATACATAGCCAGAATATTGTCGTACCACCGTCACGTCCTATCATCAGTATCCCTAGGCCTTTGCCAACCCCATCACCACCCGTACCACCGTCGCGCTAGTGGTATTGCCACCGGCTAGAGTGAGGGCCTCACCCTGCCCAAGGGAAAGTAATAATACGTCCAGATCTGAATACATTAACATATAGGTTAGAATCATAAGCATCATGTGCATTGCATAATAATCAAATAATAATGAAATGAATTAATAAAACAAGTTAAGTATGTGAAGAAACGGCGCGAAGCCGCTGATGGTGGTTTTCCGGTCTGGTGTGACTGCGAAGAGATCAGTAAAGAGATGGGCTAGAAGGGCCGCACCCCAATCGTACTCCCCTAGCCTATCTAGGTTAGTGAGGAGAGTCAAGAAGCAACAATGGATGTAGTCGCCCTTCGTTCCGAAGAGGAGTCTGCCGAAGAAAAATACTAGAAATCTCCTAAGGTCCCTATCTACACTAGCCCTATCGCTCGGATCCTGGCAATAGACTCATCTGTCCTTTGCCTAGGCTCCACTAGTCCTAGGGATCTCTCTATTGCTGTCCTAAGAAGGGTCCAGGACTCTCGGCCCTCTAATCCTGTCACCTCTAATCCTAGTAAATTTTGTGCTAACACTCGGTAATCGGAATGTGTAATCCCGCTAATCGCCCGACCTTCCATATGGAGGCCGATGATCCTAGTGACATCCTCCAAGCTAGGGATCATATGTCCCCTTGGCATTAGAAATGCCCGACTCTCAACATGCCACCTCTCCCTAAGGACGTAAAGCAGCACAAAATCTACCCAAAAATGTTCTATCTCCAGAATCTCCTTAAACCCCATCTCCGCCAGCCGCACCTTCTGGAAGTCCGGGAGACCTCTGTAGGCGGCTACTACTAAATTCCATGAGATCATGGTCTTCATTGTGCCCTACATTGTCCAAATAATTGATTAAAATCATTGTTAGAACATTAATAATCGATTTTCAAAATAATTAATCAGCTTTTTTGAACCACGTCGGGCAAGGCAAATGCGTTTCAAAATGTGTCGCTGAGCCCATACGCCATTCATCACAAGTTCGTAGAACCTGTGGCTGAGTTCCCTTCCCCCCAAAATTCAAATTTTAATATAACTATGGTGTTTTGGGAATCTTACCAAGCATGGACCGGCTTCTTCGGCCGTACTTCACCTTCTTGAACCGCGGAAGGGGCTTCTTCGGCCTCCATGAAGGCCGCCGCCTTCGCGAGGGCTTGTACCTCACCCACCACTTCGGGGACATCCTCCCCTGCTTCCACGTCTGTAGTACGGATAGTCGTGACTCGGCGCCATTTCCCGTCACTTCCACTATATCCTCCTTGCTCCATGGTAGGGCATGAGAGAGAGTTTGTGAGGGTGAGAGAGAACGTGAGAGAGCTCGTAAGAAGGGAAAAGAGAAAGAGAGAGGGTGACCGGCGGTTAAAGGAGGTCGTCAAAGGGGGAGGAATGGCCGGAGAGCGTCGTCATCGCCGGAGAAGGAAGAGAAAGGAGAGAGAGAAAGAGTTAGGGAGAATGAGGCGGCAACAGAGAATTTTGAAATCTGAGAAATGCGTCCTTGTATGACGACACATTTTGGAATTAACCGCCCTTTTCGGTCAGGCACGTACCACGAAAAGTACAGAAAATCAGAGAAACGCATCTCTTTATCGAGACGCTATTCAGTGTATTAATATTGGAAATCTCTAGAAGATAGGAGAGAGAAAGATATAGGCGTCTCCGCACCAAGACGCTATTTTGGCTCTTTTGAGGATTTAATATTTATTTTAATAAATTGAATTTTGTGAAATGCGTCTCTCTGAGTCGACACGATTTGCATTTATGAGTCCGAACCTATGTATTTTAAGGAAAAAGAGCACTTTTATTCAAGGAAAATTCTAGAAAAATTGTGTAACATTAAGGAATGATTTTTATGGCAATAAGGAATGATTTTTCATTGAAAATAAATAGGAAAAAAATACATCAAAATTCTAAATCAAATTGAGAGCTTTCAAGGTCAGATTTTCTTAAGCTCCTTTACATATGTTTTTCATAATTCTTGATTGGCTTCATGAGGAAGTTTTACATAACGGGTGAATCCGATGTTCCATAGAGTTGCAATGAGCTCAGTCACTTCAAAGTCTTCGTCAGTTCCTAAAGCCTGCTTTTTCATTGAAGAAAAAGACGAGATCTCAGGAAATTCATAGTGCGGCATACCAAGTTGAGGATGACAACAATGCGGATTATAGAGAACAAACTCGGTTGCACCAATCAGTCGGAGCTCTGTGCCAGCACCACGGCGCACTCAAACTGCCTTTTAGTCAGCTCGAGTCTTAAGGTTGGGCACTCGATTGGTCATGTTGTCGTTGAACTTTACAATGTTGGCAATATGGAAGATAGAACTGCGCTGGTACATTTGGGATATTCTTGAAACTTTTTCCTCATTATGGTTGAATTTGAAGTGGAATTCCACCCATAGAGCTAAACCATACTGCTATAAGGAGGTTGACCCGTAGAAGTTGCAAAGAGCCCACTATAGAGATAGGCTAGAATCGCTGTGCTGATTTGGTTTCCTTCAAAGATTCCATTGATTGTGCTAATTTGATCATCTTCTATAATATTATCTTGGGCAGGGAATAGTAGAGCTCCAGCCAAACACGTAGTGAATGCCATCATCATAGCCTCTGTATCTTTTTCCTTGAGATTTTCTATCTTTTTCAAGGTCCATTCAGCTAGTTTTGCAAGATTGATCCCTTTCTGAGTAAGACAACCTTGAATTTCTTTTAGATTCTTCATGACCTTTTCCAAAAATTGATGATCATTGGTATTGTCCCTCATGAGCATCATCTCAGTCAAATCAGGTTTATCATTGTTGACCGCGAGCTTAGGAAAACCCAATAAGAGTTCAGCTTCTTCCAAGTGGCTTCGAATGTGGAGAAGAGAAAGTATGAGTTTGAAGATGCCACAGTTCGACTAAAGCCCCCATTGCAGTCCAATCCATGCATGTGCTCTTATAATGTTTGGCATGGATAACTAATCATTGGATGTGCCACTTGGATGTATATGCTTGCATGGAAAGATTGATTTTTCCAACTAGCTTTTGAATCCATAGAAGAGAAGAAAATTGTCCTAGACCTGGGAAGAAAGGATATCCCTTGAAAAATAAAATTATAATAGTTCTATCATGCCCATGAAGAACTTGGAGAACATGTAGAGAGTTGTAAGAAGAAGAATTTGATTAGAGGGATAATAGATTACTTGTAAGTTAGGATCTCGCCCGCTTAGATGACCTTCTGCTTTAGAAAACTTTTCAATCATCTTCTTCATCCTTTTACTTGAAGAATTCGTCATTCTCCTTGAATTAACTTGATCTTCCTCCATGCTTTTTCACCATTTCTCCTCTCTTTCTCTTGAGCTTTGGAGACAATTCTCTAGCTTTCTATCTTGATTGCTTGTTGTATTGAATTGAATTGAAGAGAGGAAAGTTTTATAGAGTGATTTGCGAAGTTGGGAAGTCCTTCCCGAGTTGGAAGAGGGATGTGCATGAAGGAAAGTGGAGTTTAGATTGGTGTCAGAAAGAGGGACAGTTTCTATAAGCTAAATGGTGTCTGGACGGGGCGACGTCATTTAAATGACGTCTTCGAACAACGACGCCGTTTGATGAGTTTTCTGAATTTCTGATATTTTTCCAAAAATTCCATATTTGCTAATATTTAATGTTAACTATCTATTTGCATGAAGTTACTGATGAATTTTTAAGTGCAGGAAAATTCAAAGAAAATGAAAATAAAGTTGGAATTTCAATAAAGGTCCCACTGTGGGAGTTTCACTAAGTCTCAGGCGTGACTAAAAAAACGGTTATCTCTATCTCTGTGTTCCTTTATGTAATTGATTTGCATTATCATTACTATATGATAAATACTTATTAGATTATATCTAGGACCTTGTAATTTTGATGAAACTGGAATTTGAGTTCCCCTCTATCAAAAACGGTGATAATTCCAGAGGATTCTTAATTGCACGGATAGGCCGCTAGATTGTCAATTGATGGGGACGATGGTTCTATTTTTGTGAAATGGTGCGTGGACAAACAAGCTTCGGCTTAGCACCGAATTGCAGGACTGGTGTCTTGACTCATCAATGATAGTTTAACAATATTATCCTTGATTAATTTATATTTTATTTTATTTAATTTTTTTTTTTACCCCAGTATGCATCATGTAGGACTTTGATATAATTGTGATAAAAATTAGTTATTGATTAAATTTTAGACCATTATTCAACATAAATCCCAACGTGATATGAAATATTCAATTCCGAATCGATCTATCAATTATCTTTGAGGTTTTCTTGAATATATCTTTAGAATTCTATCCTTACTTGGGTTCTTTATCTTAAATATTTCTTGTTTCCTTTTAAGAACTATCATGGTTGTAGCACGTCCACATTGGCTGGTAATCACTCTCCATGATGAAACCTGCAAGGTTTGTGACCTAGGTACTTCCCCTTGTGCAGGTTGATCGACCTTATTTGTTTCCTTTGACTATCTCATCTAGACAAGATTGATTCCATTGATCTCTTTAAATCGCTTCATGGATAATTTTGAGAAAAATTCTCAACATGTGATGTTAAGACCGTGTCTCATCACACCTTGGCATCACCTTTTCAGTACATTCCATTCCATTTCACTCCCTTGCAAAGTCAATGCCAAGGTGGGGCAGCTATAGACACGCTAATTTTGACATCATAGAGAGTAAATTTTACGTTGTAATATAATAATGCCCCGAAATAGTCTGACCTTTAATCATTAATTATTTTTTATTGATTTTTTTCAAAAAATTGGTTGAATGACGTCACCCAAGGACGACGCCATTTAGTTTCTTAGCAAAAATTAATTCGAAAACGAATTTCCTAATCGGGATAGAATTAACTAAATAACGTCGCCCTAGGGGGACACTCTTTAGGTTTCTTAATTCATTTCGATTTCCAATTTGATTTTAGTTAATTTCCTAATTAACTGAAAGACGTCATTGATGGGAGACGCAATTTAGGTTTCCTAATGTTTTTCGGTTTCCTTTCCGGATTTTGTTTCTGTTTATAACATTTAATTGACTGAAAGATGTCTCCCTCGAGAGACGCGATTTAGGCTAATTCTAATAATTCTAATTTGGCCGAGATTATCTGGTTTCCAAAGTTGGGAAGGACTCAAATCCTTCATGTTTATCCAAGGAAGGTTGCGGAGGCGCAGGAGAGCCCTTTGAAAGCTTTAAACCACCCCAAAACCTAATATTATATATACCTACCCTATTGGCCATTGAAAAAGGTTGGAAATTGGAGAATTTGAAGCTCTCTCTCAAGGTGTTTTGGAAGCTCTCAAAGAGGAAAACGTGGACAGTAACCCAAAAGCTCTTCCTCTTCATCCTCTTCCTCCATTGAAACTCAAGAAGACCAAGGCTATGGAAGGGCCAACCATCTTTCTAGTTCTTCTTTGATCTTTCATTGATTCTATCTAGTTAAAATTATGTTTTGCATATTTTTCATCACATCACATCATACACACACACCCACTTCATCTTTTCCAAACCCATGTTCATGTTAGGGGTTTAAAAGACCAAAAACAAGTGAGTCTTTCTTGTTTAGTTACATGTTATAATTATAGTTAGAATAGATATTACACGACTTTAGTTCTTACATAAATTTTCCTTTTCTTTGTTTGATTTGTCTTGCAAGCTTCAAAGAGAAGGAGAAAAGCATAAAAGAAGGTTTGAAAAACAACAAACAAGAGTAAATAAAAAAGGACTCTTTTTTTCCGCCGGCCGAAAGAGAGAAACAAAGAACCCATAATCTCCCAGTTGCAAGGTTAGTAGCAATCAACTTTTTATTTTTGAAACCTTTGATTTCTGGCGATCACGATCTTTAATTTAAGTTGTTTTGTTATTCATATGTACATGATATTTATGATAATTAGACACCATATTTGAGCACCTACAACCTTCTCTCTAGGCGTCACCCCACCACTCTCACACCGGCGGTGTGCCACTCCCATACCGACACAGGGTGCCTAAGCACTAACAACTATCACTCTAGGTCTATGATCGCATAAAACACAACACAGTGTGATTCGGTAATGTGGAAATCCTTGTTCTCAAAGTACGGTTTCGATCATACATTTAACCAAATTAGCTAAAAATATATACACATGTTAATTGCATGAATTAATGGAATTCTATCTTATCACATCGCTCGTGGCCAATGTCATTCAAGACCTCTAAACTGGTTCAGTTTTCATAAAGCCATTAGGACTAGGGATACTGGCCTGAATGGCGTCACCCATGGCCGACGTTATTCAGCTCTTTATCCCACACTGGTCTCGGGAACCAGATAAATGGGCCACAAATCGCGTCTACTCAGGTCGACGCTTATCTCAAATAGCGTCGGCCTGAGTGGACACCTTTTACGCCCGAAACTTCGTTCCACCAAACCAAACCAAGGGCCCCTCTTCTCCGCCAAAACACTCAAAAAACGCAAAGGAGACAAGAGGAGAAGTCTAATAACCAATTCATCACCCAAAACCCCATTTCATAAAAATGTCTATTTTCATTAAAAACCCCTTAAAACATGCTTCCTACCTGAAAATATTCACACACATCGCATGCTTCAGAGCGGGAAAATCATGGTTTTAAAGAAAATACAACGAAGATCGTCACCCTACTGGTTACTTGAACACCTCCTAGCTCCAAGTCGCCACTGCTACACCGCAAGCCGCCGCCGGTACTACCGTGGACATCGTCACTCTACCGGGACGTCGGCCGCCGTCTGGAGAGCAAAGTGCCACGGAGGAGATGGTGGTGGTAGTGGTGAGAGGTAGGAGGTTGATGGAGTAGAGGAAGAGGAGGGATGGGGAGAGGAAGGGATTAGGGGTCGGAGCCATTCGGAGAGGAGGGGGAGGAGAGAGAGAGGAATGGAGAGAATGAGGGAAAGGAGGGAGGGCTTTAGAGCGTCAGCCAAAACTCGCTAAAACATGTCATTCCTGAACGACGCCAATCAAGCGACAGGACAGGGTCATACACTGCAGATGTCTGAATCGCATCGTCAATGCAAGATGCCATTCAGACGACACAACCGGGGCCGTACGCATGCCCGCCCATGCGACACCCCTGCAAAGCTCCTAAATGGCATCCCCAGCCCCATAACGGCTCAAACCAAGGGGTCCGACACTGAAACTGACCCGATAACTAGATCCAAAACCTCAGTCCTTACAGACAGTCTCCTAGTAGGGATCAGAATCTCAATGACTTGCAGTATAGCCTTGTGGATAGCACAACAAGCTATAATACAATAAAAAAGTACCAATCTCATGGGACTTGCAACTCCTTGTAATATCTGATCATAGGTATGGTCTCCAGAGATTTAATGGCCTTGTGGATGGCACAAAAAACTATTAATTCTGGTCTAAGCATTACCATTGTTACGAGATGGACATAGATTTGCATGCAGTCCTTGTGGATAGCACAACAAGACTACATGGTTCCTCTACCTCGATCAATAGGCATCTCATGCCATAGCCAGAGTCTCTCCTTACAATTAAACAAGCCTTGTGGATAGCATAACAAACTTGTCTAAAGTAATTTGAGTCCTATGACTACAACGATGGAAAATCACGTAGTACGTTCTCAACTACTCGCGTTATGGCTTCGAATTTAGCAAGGATTTTTAGATAACTTTTATCTTGGTCTCTCCTAGGTGACAGTATAAAAACATATCGTATATATTTACTACATGCTATATCTGCTTTGATTCATAATCAAAATACAAACAATGTATCACATACATGTCAAGTGTGGTCATGAATAGTACAGTGGTTTGACTGGAGCCAAACAGTTAAATGTTTGTATTAGGTGGCCTACAAGCCAATCCCTTACTATATAATATTCAATTTATTAATATAATGGCATAATTTCATTGTGTATTTAATTCGATCTTTGTCTATTGAATCACAATGAAGTCTATGAACATGTACAATGGTCTTCAGGATTATGATGAGATCATAATTACGGGACCGAAGACTTATAAATACAAGTTCTTAATTGTTCCTAGTCGGAGGATATTTGAAAAGGACATCAAACATTCGAATAGACTGGTACAGGTTTCTTCAGCTCATATGACGAGGGTGACTAATCCTATAAGTCACTTGTGTGGAACAGTGTGTTGGACCTGTAGGTGCTCATTGCTGAGTGAGTTCACTGAACTGATCTGACCATGAATCGCTAGATGGTAGCTACCTAAATGTCAACCAGCTCGATTCTTTTGTCATAGTTGCGTGGATGGTCCTTGGACCTAAGACACCAAGTATACCTTGTTGGTAGGTCTCTGAGCTTTGACCTTGATTAATGAATCCCTAACCATCGGTTACTTATAAGCCAAGTGATCGGGTTCAGGGAGATGCCCTCGAAGGTAATTGTATGGTAAATATGGGATTATCCGCTCGCGATAATAGGAGAGAGAAAGTTCTAGAAATGATGCACTTAAACCTCTGGCTAGGGTGGACTCTATGTCAGATAAAAAGTTATCTGATATAGATTAGCGGCATCTGATTCAAGTGAATCGACCGGATAGGGTTTAACAGTAAACCATACCCTAGGTCGACTCGGGAACATTGCATAGATGAAGGATTATATCTGCACGGTAATCAATGACGGAAAGGTTCCCATAGTGGGTTGCAAAAATCCCAATGCTTTCTAGGATCATGCGGTGTTGCTCGGCACCCAACGTGATCGGAAGCCGATCCAAATTTATTGTGGGATATTAAGTTCGGCTGATTAATTAATATAAGGATATTAATTAATTCAGCGGGTCCGTAAATAGTTACTAGACTTAATAGGCCATTAATTGGACTGGTATTTGGGCCTAGAGGGTCACACGTAAAAGGTATTCAAGTCGATGGATATTTTGACGTGGTTTCGGATAAGTGTGGGTTTTTCTAAAAGACCACAAAACCACTTATTATAAAAGTATCGCTGCTAGGTCTGGGGCCAGCAACTCTGACCTAGACGCCATCCCCCACTTTCTCCTGTCTCTCTTTTGGGGGCCCCCCTCTGTGGCCGGCCCCCCCGGAGGCTCTGCTCTGACTCTCGCCTGCTCTGCTTCCCGTCTGACGGGAATTCTGAATCCATATGTCGCGGAGGATCATGCGCAGCCAGACGGGATCTACGAACGTTGCACCAAGCGAGGAAGCGAGGACTATCCATCGAGAGGAAGACCTCATGGATAGCTCTAGAGGCCGAGCACCTGTGCGGCTTGCGACATCACATCGACAGAATCAGAAGAATGCGGATTCGAATCCGTGCAAGGTGAATAATCGTTCTTCCTATCTAATTAGTTTTTGTGAAATGGCATGGATCCAAAAAATTATTTTTCGCTGTGTTTTTTTTGGATCCAATACAGCGAACCCAACAGTGGTATCAGACCTAGGTTCCACTGTGTTCTTTGTTGTTTCGATCTTTAGATTGATGTTTTTATAATTTATTCCATGCTTGTTATTGATTTTAATTACTTGAACCTTGTTCATTAGATGAACACGGTTAATTAATAGTTATTTACTGCATTATATTGGAATTTTCGGTGTGCGTTCTTGTGTTCTTCGTCCGACGAAGAACGGGTGTGAATTGATGTCTTCACGAGCACCTCAAGGGTTGGGGATGGCTCGCCGGCGCAATGGATCCCCTTCGGGGCTCGCAGGCCGCTGCCAGCCCCCTGGCCGGGCCCTTCTCCTTTTCCATATTCCTACAAGTTAGTGTGAGGGGGGGGGCTCACCCTGTACGCAGCTAGGGTTTCCAAGCTGCGTCAGGTGAAGGGGGGGGGGCAGTACTAGACCGGGCCGGGCCCTAGGGCCCGAGCCAGTCTGGAGCTTGACCCAGGCCAGGCCCGCCCTTTAGGGCGGGTCTGGGATTGAGCCAGGCGCCGGCTGGGCTCGGCACAGGGGCCGAATAGGGACCAGCTTGCCAGGCCCGTTTGACCGCCCCACCTTTGACTGGCCCTTTTAACTATTATTTAAAACAGAATTAATTTTATATTTGAAATATGATTTTAAAATTAAATTAATTTCTATTTTATAATAATTAAAGGCTAGCAAAAATATTTATTTAATTTGGCGATATTTAAAAAATTATTGTTAATTAGTTTATTAATCTAATTGTTAGATGATGTGATATTAAAGATAGTTCATTTAAAGGTTAAATTACTTTCTTTAATGTCAATATTTTTAACTTATATGGAATATTATAAATCTGCCAATTTGGTGTTCCTGCACATATGATGTGATGTGATTGCTTTTTAACTATGATTTAAATTAGCATGTTTAATCAAAATAAAAACTTTCGAAAATTCAAACTTATCCAAATTTTGTTTGGTCTTTGGTTTCTAAAACCAAATTATATATTTTCAAAAATTTTATCTATTTATCCATGTGATGTGCTAATTCATGTGTAGTTTGTTTAATAAAAATTAAACGGTGGTCATAGATAGGCACATGATATATTGTCATGTGATGATGTGTGGATATGCATCGATGGTGTGTATGGTTTATTAATTGTTAATAAATAGAGGTCTGCATACCTCTCCCTCTCTCATATTCCATTATATCTCTACCTCCTTTCTTGATGTACTCGCTATAAGGCTTCTTTTAAATTATCATGTAAATTGTGAATTTCTTATGTAATTTGATCGAGGCAACCGAGTATGGAGCAAAGACGATCCACAACTGCAATCAAGAAGGAAGTGAAGGAGTTCATTCAGCCTATGAGTTTGCAGACTCATAATATAAATGTTATATTGTGTATGTGTGTGTATTTGACTATCTAGCTCAAGTAAAACTACAGTGCTATCCATGACCACACCAAGACATGTAAGCGATGCGTGTATTTCTTATGATTGCGAATTAAGCTACTAGGTTATTAGTATATATAATATATGCGATATATTTAAATAGTACCACCTAGGATGAGACCAAAATAAATAATATCAAACCTTCGTTATAAAGTCTAAGCCGAACCGTGAGTCATTGAAAATGCACCGCGTGGCTCTCCATTAATATTGTTTTTAGAACTTAATTCAGTGTTAGCATTTTCTATGTGTTTACCTGAGATTTGCCATGATTTGATGAAAGAACTATTAACTATGGCATTAGATACCTTGAGATTGGAGTAGAGGAATGATGTATCTATCCTCGTGTTTACACGGGAGCTATATTTCTACTTTACTTGCATAATGGTCTACTGTGTTTACTCGAGAACATTAATAACCTGGGAGTCGAAATAAGATTGGATATTGTAAGGAGTTGCAATTACCATAAGATGGTTACTCTAAGATAACAGTATGATACTATGTGTTTACCCGAGGTCATACTGTAATACTTGGAGATTCTGATTTCCACTAGGAGACTGTCGGCATCTCCCATTATGTATATCTGAAGGTTATCAGTCTGACGAAAATTAGTGGGAGTAAAACTAGATTATAAAGTCCAAATCTTGTTTTTAAATTAATAATTGAATTTCTACTAATTAAAATTTATTATCTCCTGTAGGCTAAAATGTTATACCATAACCCGTTGCATGGCATACTGGATGACAATCGTTTGACAGGCCCTAACTACTCAGACTGGCTCAGGGACCTGAAGATTGTCCTTAGGTCTGAGCAAATTGTGTATGTCCTGGATGATGATCCTCTTTCTGAACCAACATTAGATGCCCAGAGGAGGACATGGTGACATATGAGAAATGGAAGGAAGATTCCACCACTGTCCAATGCTACATGCTAGCCGCTATGAGTAATGAATTGCAGAGACAACATGAGGAGATGGATGCTAGATCCATCATGCTCTATTTGCATGAGCTATTTGGTGAGCAGAGCATAATTGAAAGATATGAGATATCTAAGAATCTGTTCAAGACTCAGATGGCAAACAGATTTTTAGTGAAGACTCATGTGCTGAAGATGATAGAATAGGTGGAGAGGCTGGATGCTCTTGGGGTCCCACTTCCTAAGGAGATGCATACCGACCTTGTGTTATCTTCCTTTCCACAATCATATGCTCAGTTCGTAGTTAATTTTAACATGAACAAAATCTAGACAACTTTGGCTGAATTACTGAATATGCTGAAGACTGCAGAAGGGAACCTTGTAAAGGAAAAATCCCAAATCCTCATGGTTGGTAGGACCAATAGGAAGAGACTGGCAGTCCAAGCGTTTAGGAAAGGAAAAGGCAAGAATCAGAAGAAGCCAAAGGTTGCCAAGAAGGATAAGGGAAAAAGTGCTGAGAATGGTGAATGCTTCTACTGTCATCAGAAGGGCCACTGGAAGAAGAATTGCAAAGAATACCTCAAGGACAAGGCTCAATGAAATGTGAAGCAGCATGACGCTTCAGGTATCTATATGATAGATGTAAACTTGTCAATTAGATATTATACATCATAAGTATTATATACTGGATGTATTTCTAATATCTGTAAATTCTGTGCACGGGCTAACAAGAAAGTGTAAGCTGAGCACCGGCAAGGTGGAGCTGAGGCTAGGTAACGGCACAAGAGTTGCGGCCATCGTTGTGGGGACAGTGAACTTCAAGCTATCATCTAGAGATGAACTTTCATTAGATGAATGCTATTATGTACCTAGAATAATTAGAAACATTATTTCTATTTCAAGTTTAGATAGAATTGAGTACATTGTATCCATTGGGAACAACAGTTGTTCAATTTATTTCAGAAATAAATTAATAGCTTCTGCTTTTCTATCCAATGGATTGTACTTATTAAATGTGTCTCATAATAATTATAATATCGATCATATTCCTAAGAAGAATAAGTATGAAGTGAACAAAACCTACCTTTGGCATTGTAGGCTTGACCACATTGGAGAAAACATACTCCAAAAGTTGCATAAAAATGGATACTTAGATCCATTTGATTATAAATCATATGCAACCTATGAGTTATGTTTGATGGGTAAAATGGCTAAATCTCCATTTACTGGAACTGGAGAACGAGCCAAAGACATATTAAAACTAATACACTCTGATGTATGTTGTAAGGATTGAGGTTTTCGGATCCGGTTATCGGGTCAGTTTTCGGGGTCGGATCCCGTAGTTCAGGCCCTGATGGGGCTGAGACTCTTTTGGTGGCTTGGAGCTAGGAGGAGTCCGGGTAACCTTTAAACGGCGTCCAACAATGTAGACGCGTTTTAGGTTGTGCCACGTAGGCGCCACGTGGGCTGGCCTTGGGTCGCGAGAGTATGGCCCCGGTCATATCGTCTAAATGGCGTCTTGGATGGACGACGCCATTCATAGTACGACCCTGGCTTGTTAGTGTAAGGCCCGGTCTTGTCATCTGAAAGACGTTGGGCATGCACGACGCGTTTTACCCAGCTTCTGGTTGACCCCGCGAACCCTCCTTCCTTTCCCTCATTCCCTCCTTCCTCTCCTCTCTTCTCTCTTCCTCCGGCGGCACCGGCGGCCCCTTTCCCCCTCCTTCCTTTTCCTCCCTCCATTTCACCTCTCCCTCCACTCCAATAACCTCCCAACTCCCACCACTACCACCATCATCTCCTCCGCGGTGGTTTTTTCTCTCCGGACGGCGGCCGACGTCCCGGTGGAGTAACGGCGTCCACGGCGGCACCGGCAGCGGCGTGGGGTGAGATGGGTTGGCGGCTTGGAGCTAGGAGGAGTCCGGGTAACTGGTAGGGTGACGATCCCCATAGTGTTTCATTTAAAAATCATGTTTTCCCGCTTTGAAACATGTATGCTTTCCCGCGTTGAAGCATGTTTAGGGGTGTTTCTTGGGGTGAAAATACTAAATGCATGTAATGAGAAATTGGGTATTTTAATGGGTAGTTAGGTTCTTCTCCCCATTATCCATGTTTTTCGTATTCTACACAATTTTTAAGGAGGAAATCCCACCCCGTGGATCGGGAGATGCGGAGGAAGAACCTGTCTGTGAGGGTTAAATGGCGTCGGGGGATAGCGACGCCTTTTAGAAAGGCGGCTCCCACCCACAGCGCGATTTAGCCCAATAACAGACCCTGTTTCTAGACTGATGAGCGTCCAGGAACAGCGACGACTTTCAAAAGGCGACTTGTGTGGACGACGTGTTTTAAGCCATTTCCGAGGCCAATTTTCACATGAACCAGTTTAGGAGGCTTGAATGGCGTCGGCCTTGGGCGACACGATTCAAGACAGAATCACATTAATTCATGCTATTAACATATCTTTGCACTGTTAGATAGTTTGGTTAATTGTATGTTTGAAATCGTACTTGAGGAGGAGGATTTTTACGTAATTGGATCGCACTGTGTTGTGTTTCGTACGACCGTGGACCTAGAGTGACAGTTGTAGCGCTTGCCACCCTGTGTCAGTGTGGGAGGGACACAGCGCCGGTGTGGGAGTGGTAGGATGACGTCTAGAGAGAGGGTCACCTGGTGTACCCCGGGGTTAGCTAGTACCAGTGTAGGAGTGGTACCTGTGAGTGTCACTCGTGCTGGGGGAAGCAGGAACCACCTAGAGCCAGTTTGGCCAGAGTAGCTAGCGTGCTATCCGAGGGGTTACTGTTTGGTCTCAGCGGGTCGGTGTTTTTCCGCGTTCGGCCGTGTGGTTGACGTGTTTTGCCGAGACGCTTGTTGTAGGCTCCTTGGTAGTATGATTCTAGAGTTATGCATGTTACATTTCGAATGCATGTGGTTTATATCGAGATTTAGGAGTGGTGATTACAACTTTACTTGCTTAATTTACCTATATTTGTGTTGCTGTACTTGTGGGTGTATGAGTGGGCGGTGGGGATCGAAGGATCCCTACTGAGTCTTTTCGTTGAGACTCACCCTTACGGTTTTCAGGTGAGGGTTCCAGGCAGACTTAGCGAGGAGAGTGCTGCTTTGGGTTGCGCACCAGCAGCCGTTGCTCCGGGGTATGCCCCGACGTAGTTGTTATTTTATTTTCTGGCATGTACGCTTAATTATTTCTTTTCAGTTGGAGTATGTAATTATTTGCTGTGTCGAGTCGCATTGTAATAACTTTTAATTATTGCACTTCCTTTTTAATTCAATGCGATGTGAATGTTTAGCTTAGTTTATCATTTATTTCCCAGATTTATCTAGATCCTGGTTTGGCTCCAAACTAATGATTCGGTACCTATTTAGTAATCGGATCCCCGATTATAGGGTGGTGGGTCGTTACATATGTGGTCCTATGTCAACCTAAGCCATTGGTGGTTTCTCTTATTTCACTACGTTCACTGATGATTTCTCAAGGTATGGCTTCATATGCTTATTGAAGTATAAATCAAAAGCCTTTGAGAAATTCAGAGAATTCAATAATGAAGTAGCGAAACAAACTGGAAAGAGCATCAAAACCATCTGATTTGATCGTGGTAGGGAATACTTGAGTACAGAGTTCACAAAGTACTTAAAGGATAAAGGTATCATTTCTCAGCTTACACCTCCTTATACACCTCAAATGAATGGTGTATCAGAAAGGAGAAATCGCACATTGTTAGAAATGGTCCGATCAATGATGAGCATGTCCAAATTACCGGTGTCCTTATGGGGATATGCACTTAGCTCGGCTATGTATATCCTGAACAAGGTACCCAGCAAATCTGTTACATCCACTCCATATGAGATACGAAATGGAAGGAAACCAGACCTTAAGCATTTTAAAGTTTGGGGATGTCCTAATCATGTCAAAAGACATGATGCAGATAAACTAGAATCTAGAACTAACAAATGGAGATTTGTGGGATATCCGAAGGGAACTTGCGGATATTACTTTTATCACCCTAACGAACAAAAGGTGTTTTTAGCCAGGAGAGCTGTCTTTTTGGAAGAAGATTATATTCTCCAAAAGAACAGTGAGAGTAAAGTAACTCTGAAAGAAATTCCTGATCCACAAACTGTCAATGGTTCATCAGATGAACTATCAATTTCTGAATTTGTTCAAGAATACACACAAGAATCTTGTAGGTCTAAAAGAGTACCTAAACCACTCGAGAGATATTTGGGACATATCAATGGTTCTAGAATACTCTATAATGAGGATGATGATCATAAGACTTACCAGGAGGCCATTGAGTGTCCAGAGGCCGGGAAATGGCGAGAAGCCATGAATTCTGAAATTCAGTCCATGTATATCAACCAAGTTTGGAACGTGGTCGACTTACCCAAGGGTATAGTACCCATCAGTTGCAAGTGGATCTTTAAAGAAAGATCGGTGCAGATGGATGAATTAAGACTTATAAGGCATGATTAGTGGTAAAGGGCTATCGTCAAAGGCAAGGTATTGACTATGACGAGACCTTCTCGCTCGTTGCCATGATTAAGTCTATTAGAATTTTTCTCGCCATTGTCGCATACCATAATTATGAAATCTGGCAGATGGATGTAAAGACAATCTTCCTCAATGGAAAGATTGAGGAAGAGGTGTATATAATACAACCAGAGGGCTTCACATCAAAGGAATCTCTAGATATGGTATGCAAGTTGCAAAGGTCTATTTATGAACTGAAGCAAGCTTCCCGAAGCTAGAAATAAGGTTTGATGAGATGATCAAATCTTATGGCTCCATTAAGAATGAAGATGAGCCTTATGTCTATAGGAAAAATAGTGGGAACGCAATCACATTCCTAGTCCTTTACATTTATGACATCCTACTAATCGGGAATGATGTAGGGATGATGTCATCAGTTAAGGTTTGGCTGTCTAAAGACTTCTCTATGAAGGATTTTGGAGAAGCATCTTACATATTGGGAATATGGATCTATAGAGATAGATCAAAGAAGATGCTTGTTTTAACCCAATCCATATACATAGAAACCATTGTCAAAAGGTTTAGCATGGAAAATTCCAAGAGAGGTCTCATACTGATGAGACATGAAATTTATCTCTCTAAAGGTCAGTCTCCTAAGACCCCTGAAAAGAGGGCGATGATGATGGAAAAAATTTCCTATGCATCAGCCATAGGTTTCATCATGTATGCCATGCTATGCACTAGACTTGATGTAGCATATGCTCTAAGTGTTACGAGCAGACATCAGGCAGATCCAGGTGAGGAACACTGGAAGGCTGTGAAATGTATCATTAAGTACTTGAGAAAAATTAAGGATATGTTTCTAATCTATGGAGAAGGAGACTTAAAGCTACAAAGATATACTGACTTGAGTTTTCAGTCTAATCCGGATGACAGCAAGTTAACATCAGGATTTGTCTTTATACTAAATGGAGGAGCAGTGAGTTGGAAAAGTTCCAAGTAAGAAACCACTGTTGATTTGACAATAGAAGCTGAGTAAATTACTGCTGCTGAAGCCGCCAAGGAAGTAGTATGGATGAAGAAATTCATCGGTGATCTTGGTGTGGTGGAAAGCATCTTTGGTCTCGTTCTACTGTTGTCTGACAACAATTGGATGATTGCTCAAGCGAAAGAGCCGAGGTCTCATCAGAAGTCAAAGCACATTTTGCGGCGCTTTTACCTGATCAGGGAGATTATAGCACAAGGAGATGTCTTGGTGGAAAGGGTTCCTTCTACCGACAACACAACATATCCACTAACGAAGCCATTGTCTCAAAATATATTTGAGCGTCACTTAGAGAATATGGATATTCTGCATAAAAGTGATTGGCTTTAGTCTAAGTGGGAGATTGTTAATATTAGGTGGCCTACAAGCCAATCCGATACTATGTAATATTTAGTTTATTATTATAATGGCATAATTTCATTGTGTATTTAATTCGATCTTTGTTTATCACAATAAAGTCCACAAACATGTGCAATGGTCTTCAGGATTATGATGAGATCATAATTATAGGACCGAAGACTTATAAACACATCTTCTTAATTGTTCCTAGTCGAAGGATGTTTGGAAGGACATCAAACATCTGGATAGACTAGTACAAGTTTCTTCAGCTCATATGATGAGGGTGGCTGATCCTATAAGTCACTTGTGTGGAGACATTATCTAGGACCTGTAGGTGCTTATTGGTGAATGAGTTCACTGAATTGATCCGACCATAAATTGCTGGATGGTAGCTACCTAACTTTTAACCGGCTTGATTCTTTTGTCACGGTTGTGTGGATGGTCCTTGCACCTGAGACACCAAGGATACCTTGTTGGTAGGTCTCTGAGCTTTGACCTTGATTAACGAATCTATAAGTCAAGTAATCGGGTTCAGGGAGATGCTCTCGAAGGTAATTGTGTGGTCAATACGGGATCATCTGCTCTCGATAATAGAAGAGAGAATGTTCCATAAATGATATGCTTAAGTCCCTTGCCAGGGCGGACTCTGTATCAGATAAAGAGTTATCTAATATAGATTAGCGGCATCTGATTCAAGTGAATCGATCGGATAGAGTTTAACAGTAAACCGTACCCTAGGTTGACTCGGGAACATTGCACCGATAAGGATTATATCCGCATGGTAACTGATGACGGAAAGGTTCCCATAGTGGGTTGCATAAACCCCAATGCTTTCTAGGATCACGCGGTGTTGCTCGGCACCCAACGTGATCGGAAGCCCATCCAAATTTATTGTAGCAAATTAAATTTGTCTTATCAATTAATATAAGGATATTAATTAATTCAGTGGGTTCGTAAAGAGTTACTGGACTTAATGGGCCATTAACTGGACTGGTATTTGGGCCTAGAGGGTCATACGCAAAAGGTTTTCTAGTCGATGGATATTTTGACGGGGTTTCAGATAAGTGTGGGTTTTTCTGAAAAACTACAAAACCACTTATTATAAAACTAACGCTGCTAGGTCGGGGGCTAGCAACTTTGACCTAGCCGCCGCCCCCCTCTCTCTCCTCTCTATCTCTTGGGCGCCCCCCTATGTGGCCGGCCCCCCCAGAGGCTCAGCTCCGACTCCCGCCTGCTCTGCTTCCCGTTCGACGGGAATTCTGAATTCGTATGTCGCAGAGGATCATGCGCAGCCAGATGAGATATGCGGATGCTGCACCGAGCGAGGAAGCGAGGACGATCCATCAAGAGGAAGACTGCGTGGATACCGCTAGAGGTCGGGTACCTGCGTAGCTTGTTATCACACCGACGGAAACAGAAGAACATGGATTCAAATCCACACAAGGTGAAGAATCGCTCTCCCTATTTGATTAGTTTCTGCGAAACGGCATGGATCCGAAAAATTATTTTCCGCTGCGCTTTGTTAGGATCCGACATAGCGAACCCAACATCAAATGCACACACAATCTAATATAACGTTTATATCAGACAATCTGCAAGCACATAGGCAAAAGATCTCCATCGAATCGCCTTCCTGGTTGCAGTTGTAAATCATCCTCGCTCATTCCTCGTTTGCCTCAATCAAATTACATTAAATTCTAAATTTACATGTAAATTTGAAGAAGGCCTTATGGCGAGTACAAAAAAGGAGGGAGGTAGAAGTACATCGGAGTATGAGAGAGATAAAGAGGTACACAGACCTCTATTCATTAACAATAAATAAACATTCAGACATACATCCACGATCCACATACATCATCACATAAAGTATTCAAAAGTGCATATCCATGTCCACAGTGTGTTTTATCCATTACACACATGAGAAGCACATCATATGGCTAAATAAAAGAGTTTCGAAAATAATTAATTTATGGCGTTCAAGAAGCAGGTGGACGACGGTGGCGGGAGGTGGTAGTTGTTAGTCTTAGGTGGCCTACAAGCCAATCTGACTATATAAATCTCGTTCATATTTATTAATATAATGGCATAATATTCATTGTGTGTAAATCGTATTAATTATCATCTCATAATGAAGTCCGTGAATATGTGCAATAGTGATTAGATTATGATAAGATCATACTAGTGAGACTGATCACTTAAACACACATATTCCTAATTGTTCCAAGTCGGAGTATATCCGAGAAGGACATCGGATATCCGGTTAGACTAGTACAGATTACTCCTGCTCATGCGATGAGGGTGACTGATCTCATAGTCACTTGTGTGGAAACACTAAGGCGAATCTGTAGGTGCTCATTGGAGAATGAGTTCACTGAACTGATCCGACTAAATCGCTAGATGGTATTGTACCTCACTGTCAACCAGCTTGATTCTATTGTCGCAGTTGCGTGGATGGTCCTCGGACCTAAGACACCAAGGACACCTTGTCAGTGGACTTTTGTGCTTTGACCTTTGTTTAGGAATCTCTAACCACGGAATTCTAAACAACCAAGGATTGGGTACAGCGGAATATCGTCGAAGGGAATTCAGTGTCAATAAGGAATCATTCACTCTCAGTACGATGAGAGAGAATGCTCTAGGAAGGATGCGTGAAAGTCCCTAGCCAAGGCGGATGATAATATCGGGAAAGGAGCTTTCCGATATTCATCAGCAGCATCGAATCCAAGTGAGTCGACTGATTAGGGTTTGACAGCACGCCATACCCTGAGTTGACTCGAGAGCATTGTACGAATGAAGGATTATATCCACGCGGTAACTGTCCACGGAAAGGTTCCAAGAGTGGGTTACTTGACCTCGATACCTTCTAGGTTCACGCGGTGTTGCTTGGCACCCAACGTGATCGGAAGCCCAGTTGAAATCGATGTGCAACATTGATTTGATTTATTAATTAATTAATAAAGTTAGGAAGGAGTTATTGGGCTTATTGGGCTATTAACTGGACTGGTAATTGGGCCTAGAGGGTCACACGCAAATGATTCTCAAGGCGATGGATAAATAAGTGGGTTTTATATAAACCGGGGGTTTTTATGAAAAATCGCACGGTTAGTATAAAATGTAGCGAATAGGCTCAACAGGCGAAGCTGCTGCTAACCCTAGCCGCCCCCGCCTCTCTTTTTCTCTCTCTCTCTGGTGTCCCAGAAGAATCCGGATCCCCGGATCTGCTCCGCCGCATCTCTGAATCCCATTCAACGGAAAATCGTTCGCGCGTTGCAGCGATCGTTGTGGCAAACGGCGGAGACTTCGTGGGCTGTGAAGAACGAGGAACGTGAGGATATCCGTCGCGAGGAGGATCGCGTGGACTCCGCTAGAGGCCGGGCGCTTGCTCAGCTTGCGGTGTCGCGCCGACGGAACCGAACGGTTGCGGATTCGAATCCGCACACAGTAAGAATTGATTATCTGATAATCTGGTTTTTAGATTTTTCGAAGTGGGAATGGATCTCCATTTTTATTTTTATTTCTACTGCGCGGGAGATCCGGAGAAACACGAGAACCCAACAGTGGTATCAGAGCCAGGTTTCACTGTTTCTCGTCCCGTTTCGATTTTCGAACTTAATATTTCCATGATTTATTCCATGCACGAGTTCGATTAATTGATGGATCCGTATTCATGCGATGAATATAAAATAATAAGATTATTGTTATTCTGTAATTTTTCGAATTTTTGTTTGGGGTTTTTGTGTTCTTCGTGGGACGAAGAACGATGGGTTTTTACGGCTTTAATCCGGTGTCCTCATGTGATGGGGAGGTGGTCGGGGTCCTAGTATGACCAGGGACATCTCGTTTATCCCGGCAATGATCAGCGGTGCAGGAGAAGTGGCCGGAGAAAAGGGGTTTCCTCTCCTTCTCAGTTTTATGTAAAACCAGAAAAAACAAGCTTAAACGGGCTTGGTTTGAAGCTTATAGGAGGCCCCGCCGGCGGCCCTGCCGGCGCCGGGGGCATCACTAGGGAGGCCAGCGCTACCGGGGGCCCGGCTGCCGGCACCCGAACCGCTTCACCCGCCGCCACCTGCAACAATAATAGGGTTTATTGTTTGCTGCAGGGAGCCATCGGGTTGGAGGAGGAAGATAAGGGGCCGGCCCAAGTCGGTTTGCGGGCGAGCCGGGCTGGCTGAGCCGGCCCAGGGCCTGGGCCCAACCAGGTCCTCCCTGGTTCGAACCAGGGTGCCCTGGTTCGAACCCCAGGACTCAGCCCGGCCTGAGCCAGGGTCCTGTTGGGCTGAGCCTAATTGCCCTATTAAATCCCATTAAACCTTTGACCCAATTGAAATATAATTATATTTAAATTTAAATTTTAAAAGTGTTTTAAACTTAAATCTTGATCTAATAATTTTAAATTGGGTCATTAATGATTTTGAATCATTTTAATCAACAATTAGTTATTAACAATTAGGGTTAATTATTAACATAAGTGTTAATTTAATAATTAACCTAAGTTGTCTAATTTTAAGAGTTAAAATTAGTGGTTAATAATTATTAATCTAAATGTTAGATTATTAGTTATTAATGAATCTAATTATTAATTAGTTAAAGTTAGTTATTAATTTAAGTGTTAAGTTAATAATTAATTCTAAATAGCTAATTTAAATGTTAAATTAGTAGTCCTTCATTATTTATTGTTAATCATTAATTTAATAGTTAAATTAATGATAACTTTAATTATCTAATCTAAGAGTTAGATTAATTAGTTAGTATTATTTATTAATTTAAGAGTTAAATTAATAATTCACATTAACTGACTAATCTAAGTGTTAGGTTAGTAATTAATAATTAATTATAGTTGATTATTAATTTAAGTATTAAATTATTAATTAACTTTATTGGACTAGTCTAAGAGTTAGATTAGTTATTAATAGTCTAATTGTTAGATTATTAATGTGGTTTAATCTAAGTGTTAGATTGTTTAAATATTAGAAATGTTCTAATTGCATGGAATAATATGGAATTATTAATTTAGAGTGTGTGCACATATGATGTGTGTCTTATATGCTTTTAAATTAGATTTGATTACATGTTAAATTGATTAAAAGAGTTTTCGAAATTCAAAAGTCAATTTTGATTGGAACCCAACTTTTTGAAAGCCAAAATTATTTATTTTGAAAAACTCATTTGTTTTAGTCATGTGATGCGCTTATCATGTGTGGAATGGTTAAAACACACCGTGGTCATGGATATGCACTTATTTTAAATTATTCATGTGATGAATGATATGTGTGGATCGTAGTTGTATGATTGAATGAATATTTATTAATTGTTAATAAATAAAAGTTTGCGCACCTCTCTCTCTCTCTCTCTCATACTCTGATGTACTTCTACCTCCCTCTCTCTTGTACTCGCCATAAGGCCTTCTTCTATTTACACGTAAATTATGAATTTATTGTAATATGATCGAGGCAACCGAGGAAAGAGCGAGGACGATCTACAGATGCAACCAGGAGGGCGATGTGATGCATATCCTTTGCCTATGTATTTACTGATTCTCTAATGTAAATGTTATATTAGAATTGTGTGTGCGTTTGATTGATGGCTCCAGTTAAACCCACTGTGCTATCCATGACCACACTTGACATGTATGAGATGCATTATTTTATGTATGATTGTGAATCAAAGCAGGTATAGTATTTAGTAAATATATACGATATATTTATATACTATCACCTAGGAGAGACCCAGATAAAAGTTATCTAAATACCCTCGTCTAAACTCTAAGCTGTAACATGAGTAGTTTAGAACTTACCGCGTGGTCCACCATCATTATAGTCATAGGACTCGAATCCCATTAGGAAGGTTTGTTGTGCTACCACAAGGCCTGTTTAATTATGAGGAGAGACTGTGGCTATGGCATTAGATGCCTATATGATCGGGGTAGACGAACCACGTAGCTTTGTTGTGCTATCCACAAGGGCTGCATACAAATCTATGCTCGTCACGTAACGATGGTTAGCTTAGACCAGAATTAGTAGTTTGTTGCGCTATCTTCAAGGCCATTATATCTTTGGGGACCGTAGCTATGATCATATATTGCAAGGAGTTGCAAGTCCCATGAGTTGGGTGCTCTTTGATTGTATTACAGTTTGTTGTGCTATCCACAAGGTTGTACTACAAGTCATTGAGATTCTGATCCCCACTCTAAGACTATCTGCATTTCTCGTTCTAGATAACTGAGGGTTATATAGTCCGTCGAAAATTAGTGGGAGTTAAAACTTGAACAAAAGACCATGTCTTGTTTTATATTTAACAATTGAACATCTGTTAAAAGGATAATACATATCTCCTGTAGGGAATTATGTCATCGAATAACCCACTCCGTAGCATACTTAATGCCAAATGTTCGACTAGCCTGAATTACTCGGATTGGTTCAGAAACCTGAAGAAGGTCTTAAGATCTGAGCATATTGACTATGTCCTTGGAGCTGATCCTCCTGCAGATCCGAGATTGGATGCCCTGAATACGGAGATGATAGCTAATGATGAAAGATCGAAGGACAAAGTCAAAAGAGTAGTAAAGGGTGACTGCTTCTACTGTAAGCAGAGTGGTCACTGGAAGAGAAACTGCAAGGAGTTCCTCAACGATAAAGCTCATAGAAAGGTGAAGCTGTCTGAAACTTCAGATATCTATATAATAGATATCAACTTGTCAGTAAGAAATTCCACATCTTGGGTATTAGATACCGGATGTGCTTCTCACATCTGTCATGATGTGCAGATGCTGACAAGTAAGCGCAGGCTGAGAAAAGGCGAGGTGGAATTGAGGTTAGGAAACGGCGCAAAAGTTGCGGCAGTTGCTGTTGGGACAGCAAACCTTAAGGTTCCATCGGGAGATGTCTTATCATTAGAAGATTGTTATTATGTTCCTAACATAATAAAAAACATCATATCAGTATCTTGTTTGGACAAATAGGATATAGGTTGTCTATTGAGAATAAAAGTTGTTCGATTTATTATGGTAATAAATCAATAGCTTCGGCATCTTTAGTCAACGAACTGTATCCTTTAGATGTTTCTTATTACAATCTTCATATTGATAATGATCTTAAGAAGAGCAAGAATTGTGTTAACCAAGCCTACATGTGGCATTGTAGACTTTGGCATATTGGTGAAAGTAGGTTGCAAAGGTTGCACAAGCATGGTTATTTAACAGCATTCGATTATGAATCGTTTGCGACATGTGAATCCTGCCTTATAGGACAGATGGCAAAATCTCTATTTGCTGGACATGGAGGACGTGCCAAGGACATTTTGGAACTAATACATTTAGATGTATGTGGTCCAATGTCCACCCAGGCCAAAGGTGGCTTTTTCATATTTCATCACGTTCACCGATGACTTCTCAAGATTCGGCTATGTGTACTTAACGAAGTATAAGTCATAAGCATTTGAGAAGTTCAAGGAGTTTAAGAATGAGGTAAAGAAGCAGTTAGGAAAGAGTATTAAAACTCTTCGATCAGATTGAGGAGGAGAATACTTGAATACTAATTTCACACAATTCTTAAAGGATAATAGTATCCTTCCTCAACTGACCCCTCCATATACACCATATATGAATGGTGTATCAGAAAGGAGGAATCACACCTTGATGGATATGGTGCGATCCATGAAGAGCTTTTCGGGATTACCAGTGTCCTTCTGGGGGTATGTTCTGGAGTCAGCAGCATACCTACTGAATAGAGTACCCAGTAAGTCTATGGCCTCTACTCCATATGAGATATGGAAAGGCAGGAAACCAGAATTTAAACATGTTAAATTCTGGGGTTGTCCTACTCATGTAAAGAGGTATGATCTAGACAAGCTGAAATCACGAACTGATAAATGCAGGTTTGTGGGATATCTAAAGGAAACCTTTGGATACTATTTTTTACCATCCTGGTGAACAAAAAGTGTTTGTCACCAGGAAAGCTGTCTTCCTGGAAGAGGAGTACCTTCTCCAGGAGGACAGTAGGAGTAAAATAGTAGTGGAAGAGGTTCCAAATCCCCAAATAGCTGCATTATCATCATATGAGATATCAGTTCCTGAATATGTTCAGGTATACACAGATGAGCCTCGTAGATATGGTGGATTACCCAGACTACCTGAACGACATGTGGGACATATCACTGAAGGTGAGTCTAACGTTGAATATAATGAGGATGATGATCCTAAAACCTACCAGGAGGGCATAGAAGGCCTAAAAGCCGGGAACTGGTGAGAAGCCATGAACTCAGAAATCCAGTCCATGTATACCAACCAAGTTTGGAACTTAGAGGACTTGCCCGAGGGTATTGTACCCATCGGATGCAAGTGGATCTTTAAAAGAAAAATCGGTGCTGATGGACGGATCGATACTTATAGGGCAAGATTGGTGGCAAAAGGACATCGTCAAAGGCAAGGAATTGACTATGACGAGACTTTCTCACCAGTTGCCATGATAAAGTCAATCAGAGTTCTACTCGCCATTGCTGCACATTTTGATTACGAAATCTGGCAGATGGATGTGAAGACTGCCTTCCTTAATAGCAACTTTGAGGAAGAGGTGTATATGATACAGCCAAAAGGTTTCACATCCAAGAAATCTCCAGATAAAGTGTGCAAGCTTCAAAGGTCTATTTTTGGATTGAAGCAAGCTTCCCGAAGCTGGAACATGAGATTTGACGAGGCTGTCAAGTCTTATGACTTCATTAAGAATGAAGATGAGCCTTGTGTGTACAAGAAGACCAGTGGGAGCGCAATCACCTTCTTAGTTCTTTACGTAGACGACATACTACTCAATGGGAATGATGTAGCTATGATGTCATCGGTAAAGATCTGGTTGTCGAAAAACTTCTCCATGAAGGATTGTGTCGAGAATACGGATCTATAGAGATATATCAAAGAGGATGTTGGAATGACCCAATCCTTGTACATAGATACCATACTCAAAAGGATTGGCATGGAAAATTCCAAGAGAGGTCTCATACCGATGAGACAAGGAATTAATCTGTCAAAGGAGCAGTCTCCTAAGGCTCATGATGAGAGGACATTCATGGATAGAGTACCATATGCCTTTGCTATAGGATCTATAATGTATGCCATGCTATGTACAAGGCCTGATGTTGCATATGCTCTAAGTGTTACGAGCAGATTTCAGGCTGATCCAGACAAAGAGCACTGGAAGGCAGTGAAATGTATCCTTAAGTACTTAAGAATAACTAAGGATATGTTTCTTGTCTATGGAGGAGGTGACTTGAAACTGCGAGGCTTTACTGACTCGAGTTTTTAGTCATATCCATATGATAGCAAGTTTACATTTGGATTCGTGTTTATTTTGAATAGAGGAGCAGTGTGCTGGAAGAGTTCCAAGCAAGCAACGACTGCAGATTCGACGACTGAAGCTGAGCACATTGCTGCAGCTGAAGCTTTCAAGGAAGTAGTGTGGTTGAAGAAGTTCATCACCGACCTTGACATAGTTTACTGCGTCTTTGATCATGTTCTGCTGTTGTGCGACAACAATGAGACTATTGCACAAGTGAAAGAGCCGTGGTCTCATTAGAAATCGAAAGATATTCTGAGGCGCTTTCATCCTATCAGAGAGATCATATCTAGAGGAGATGTAATGGTGGAAATAGTTCCATCTGTCGACAATGTAGCAGATCCACTGACAAAGCCGTTGGCTCAAATTTTGTTTGAGTGTCACCTAGAGTCTATAGGCTTATTGCATAAAGGTGATTGACTTTAGTCCAAGTGGGAGATTATTAGTCTTAGGTGGCTTACAAGACAATCTGACTATGTAAATCTCGTTCATATTTATTAATATAATGGCATAATATTTATTGTGTGTAAATCGTATTAATTATCGTCTCATAATGAAGTCCGTGAATATGTGCCATAGTGATCATATTATGATGAGATCATACTAGTGAGACTGATCACTTAAACACACATATTCTTAATTGTTCCTAGTCGGAGTATATCCGAGAAGGACATCGGATATCCGGTTAGACTAGTACAGATTACTCCTGCTCATGCGATGAGGGTGACTAATCTCATAGTCACTTGTGTGGAGACACTAAGGCAAATCTGTAGGTGCTCATTAGAGAAGGAGTTCACTGAACTAATCCGACTGAATCGCTGGATGGTATTGTACCTCGCCGTCAACCAGCTTGATTCTATTATCGCAGTTGCATAGATGGTTCTCAGACTTGAGACACTAAAGACACCTTGTCGGTGGACTTCTGTGCTTTGACCTTGGTTTATTAATCTCTAACCACGGGATTCTAAACAGCCAAGGATTGGGTACAGCGGAATACCGTTGAAGGGAATTGAGTGTCAATATGGAATCATTCGCTCTCGGTACGATGAGAGAGAATGCTCTAGGAAGGATGCGCGAAAGTCCCTGGCCAGTGTGGACGATAATATCGGGAAAGGAGTTTTCCGATATTCATTAGCGGCATCCAATCCAATTGAGTCGACCGGTTTGGGTTTGACAGCACGCCCCCGCCTCTCTTTCTCTCTCTCTCTGGTGTCCCAGAAGAATCCGGATCCCCGAATCTGCTCCGCCGCATCTCCGAATCCCGTTCGATGGGAAATCGTCCGCGCTTTGCGGCGATCATTACGGCAAACGGCGGAGACTTCGAGGGCTGCGAAGAACGAGGAACGTGAGGATATCCGTTGCGAGGAGGATCGCATGGACTCCGCTAGAGGCCGGGCGCTTGCGCGGCTTGCGGTGTCGCACCGACATAACCGAATGGTTGCGGATTTGAATCCACACACGATAAGAACTGATTATCCGATAATCTAGTTTTTATATTTTTCGAAATTGGAACGAATCTTCGTTTTTATTTTTATTTCCAAAGAAACGCGAGAACCCGACAGGAGCTCCCGTTGGCGTCTGGCCCCCGACACCGCACGACCCTACCTGTGGTGAGCCCTAGTTCGTTGAGGCCGATCCCCTTGCTCCCCCCCCCCTTCCATAGCTTCTACAAACCATGAGGAAGAAGAAGGGTGGGGTGGCCGGCCGCTGCCAGCCTGCCCTCTTCGGTGCCAGCAGCAAGCCCGGTGGTGACCGGCGAAGCCCCCTGGAGGATCTCGGGCACCGGCCCACCTCCCCAATGCTTGGGGATTCCCGAACGAAGCCGCAAAGCCTTGCGTTCTTCGTCACATGAAGAACCCACAGAAAAATCTAAATTTTGCAAAATAAAATAATCTAATTATCTTTGTTCATTGTATGAGCATAGTTCTATCACTGTAATTGGAATACAGCATGGAATATAGCATGGAAAAAATCAATTTGGAGATCGAAACAGACGAGAAATAATGGAACCTAGCTCTAATACCACTATAAGGTTCTCGCATTTCTCGGGATCGCAGATGCAACATAATAAATAAAATTAAAATTAAACGATCCCTTATCCGTTTCAATAAACAAAAACTGAAAGTGGTGATCAGTCATCACCTTGTGCGGATTCGAATCAGCGTTCAAACGGTTCCGTCGGTGTGACACCGCTAGCCGCGCAGACATCCGGCCTTTAGAGAAGTCTACGTGATTCTCCTCGCGACGGATTTCCTCACGTTCCTCGCAGCCCATGAACAATTCGTCGTTTGCCGCGACGATCGCCGCATTGTGCGATTGAATTCCGTCTTACGGGAGTCGGAGAAGATGGCAAGGCAGACCCCAGAGAGGGGGGGCGGCCAGGGGGCTCCAGAGAGAGAGAGGGAGAGAGGAGGGGGCTGCCAGGGCTGAGCAGCAGCTTAGCCTGCTCAGCCCACTTGCTATATTTTATACTTACGGCATGGTTTTTCACAAAAATTTTGAAAAAATATAAAACCCACTTTAATCCATCGTCTTGAGAATCTTTTGCGTGTGACCCTCTAGGCCCAACTACCGCTCCAGTTAATGACCCAATAAGCCCAGTGACTCCTTACTGACTTAATTAATTAATTAATAACTCATATTAATTAATTAATCAACCAAATTAATGCCGCACATTCAATTCGGTCGGGCCTCCGATCACGTTAGGTACCAAGCAACACCACGTGAACCAGGAAAGTATTGGGGTTAAGTAACCCACTTTTGGAACCTTTCCGCCGACAGTTACCACTTGGATTTAATCCTTCATTCGCACAATGCTCTCTAGTCAACTCAAGGTATGATGAACTATCAAACCCTAACCGGTCGACTCACTTGGATTGGATGTTGTCATATAATATCGGAAAACTCCTTTCCCGATATCATTATCCTCCCTGGCCAAGGACTCTTGCGCATCCTACCTAGAGCATTCACTCTCTGAATACCGAGAGGGAATGATTCCTTAGTGAACGCTTAATTCCCTTCGATGGTATCCCGTTGTACCCGATCCTTAGCTGTTCAGAATCCCGTGAATAAAGATCTACAAACTAAGGTCAAAGTATAGATGTCCACCGACAAGGTGCCTTTGGTGTCTCAAGTCTGAGGACCATCCACGCAACTGCGACAATAGAATCAAGCTGGTTGACAGTTAGGTACATTATCATACAGCGATTCAGTCGGATCAGTTCAGTAAACACATTCTCTAATGAGCACCTACAGATTCGCCTTAGTGTCTCCACACAAGCGACTATGATATCAGTCACCCTCATCATATGAGCAGGAGTAATCTGCACTAGTCTAACCGGGATATCTGATGTCCTTCTCAGATATCCTTTGACTAGGAATTATTAGTATAATCTCATCATAATATGATTACTATTGCACATATTCACGGACTTCATTATGAAACGATAATAAAATGAATTACATATAATGACATAATTCCATATTATTAATAAATGAACGAGATTATACAAAGTCATATTAGTTTGTAGGCCACCTAAGACTAACATGAATTAATAAGAATTATCTGCTTAATCGCTTTATTTTCTCTGAATGTCTAAATGTCATCAGATTATTCATATATACCATATTAAATGTCATACGATTGGCACATTCCACTCATTCGGACTGGCTTAGTGTATCTGAAGAATGTCATCAGATCCAAAGAAACCCGGTGATCTCTTGCTTCTTGCTTGGTAAGACCAAGGTAAAGAGAGAGTCAAGGTAAACCTTTAGGAAGGACAAGCTAGCTAAAAAGGAGGAATGCTTCCACTACCAAGTGTAAGGACACTGAAATAGATAAATAATTAGAATATAAAACTTAGAGAAGTTTCGAATATTCTAATTATTAACTTTTACATGTCTATTAGAGAATTAAACTCTCCTGTATGAGATATTGGATATACTTCTCAAATTTGCAAGTGTGTAGATTGGGACAAGTGAAAGGAAGTTGAGAGTTAAAAGAAATTCACCTGAGATTTATGCAAGCGTTTCACATGTTGTTGCTGGACAACGAACTTTAGGATGTTTACAGGAGACTTAATAGAATTTAATAATTATTATTTTATCCCACGTATCATGAAGATTTTTATCTCTAATCTTGCTGTGATAGAGATGGTAATCTATTGATTGAGCATGAACAAATGTTATTCCATTTCTTTTAGAAATAAATGGTTTAGATTTTAAAAATCAGTCAATAGATTTTTGATGTGACATATCATGTGATGAATGTTCACAAGTCTCCTGAACAAAAAGGGAACAATGTGAATCCAGACTATAGTCATATAGATGAAGATGGAGTTGAAGGGTTGCATAAGATAGATACTTTGATCCATATGATTATGAATCATATGCAACAAGTGAATCATGTCTCACGTAAAGGTTGACCAATCCTTCACATATGAGATATGGAGACAAAACCATGGATTTTATTGGAACTTGTACATGTTGATGTACGTTGTCCAATGTCCACTTAAGGTTTAGATAGTTACTCTTATTTTCTATTCCTTGATGTTAACTTCTCTAAAGATTCGGCTATGTGTGCTTGTTGAAATATAAGTAAAAAATGCTTGAGAAGATTAAGGAATTTGAAATTCAAAGGGAGTGACATATTGAAAAAAAGTATCAAAAACCCGTTGATTTGATCAAGAAGGTGAATACTTGAGTACATGATTCATACAATTCTTCTTAGATAATGATATCCTCTCTCAATTGACTTCAATTAATATGCCATAGTTGTATGTGTATTAAAGTAAGAATTGCACCATATTAGATATAGTGTGATATATGATAAGTTTGCCTAATTTTTGTCTCCTTAATGATTTAGCATAAGATGCATATCCTTCAAACGAGATTCCTACTAAATAAGTTTGTATCTATCCATATGAGATATAGAGTCGAAAGAAGCCGGACTTTAAGTATGTTAAAATCAGGCGAAGTCCAACCTATGTGATGAGACATGATCCAAGGAAGTTGGAATCAGGGACAACTAGGTGTCGATATGTGACACATATCCAAAGGTGTTTGGATATTATTTGTATTCGTTGAGCAATAAAAGAGTTTTCATCGCTGAGAATACTATCTTCCATGAGGAGGAATATGTCTTCGGAGAAGATAGTGGGAATTGGATATAATTTTGTTTTAGACTGCGCAAGTTTTTTTTTTTTTTTGCTGACCACAAGACCTGTCATTCTATTTCCAAAGGCTAAAACTATGGCATGATGATGCCTCACCAAGGAGTAGAAAAGGGTTTTGTTGTGATATCTACAAGGGTCGCATCTTGCTCTACTGATGTAGCATAACAATGGTAATGCTTGAACCATAACTTAGTAGTTTGTTGTGCTATCCACAAGGTCACTAAGATTATAGGAGGCAAAACTATGTTTAGACATTGCTAGTATGCAAGTCGGGATCATGAGATGATCTCCTTCGAATGGAACCTATCATCACACACAATTAAAAGCGACGTAGGCTTTTTAGAGTTCTCCTAACAGCCAAATAGATATTTTTGTCATATAGAAGATGGCAGAAGGAGATGAACTCTAAGAGGTGGATGATGATCCAAAGACCGATGGTAAGGCTTAGAATAGATCTAACTTCGAGAATGATTAGATATTTTGATATCCAGTCCGTCCATGTCATTCAAGTTCAGAACTTGATAAACTTGCTTGAGGGTAATGTATCCATCAGCTACAAGTAGATCTTCAAATAGAAGACAGTGATGGACTGTTTGACTCGTATACAAGGAATAGCCAAGGGCAATAGTCAAAGTCAAATTGTTGACCATGATGAATCCTCTCAATAGTTGCCATAGTTGAGTCAGTCATAATTCTCCTTGCCACCACTGTCAGTCATGATGATGACTAAGGGCAAATAGATGTTAAAACTAGCTTCCTCAATATGCTTTAGGAAGAGACATATATGATATGAGCTTGAAGTTTTACATCTACAGAATAAAATTTAAAGTTTCTCAAAGTTGGAACAAAGGATTTGACTAGGTAATCAAATCCTAGAGTTTATTTAGAATAAAAATAAATTGTGTGTGTATAAGAAGGCTAGTGAGAGTGCAGTCACACTATCAATGCTTTATATTGATAACATCCTAGTCATTGAGAATGACAAGGGAATGTTACTTTCGATGAAAGTGTGATTATTTATCCACAAAGGATTTGGATGGAGCATCTTGTGTATTAGGAATACGGATCTATGATGATAGATCAAGACAGGATGACCTAATCTGAGACTTGATAAAGTATCAAGCTAATACTGGGAAGAGTGTGTTCCTGGTATATAGAAAAGTGATTTGAATCTATGAGGTCATACTGACTCAGGCTTCAAACTAACATAATATAGAGCTAGAGTTGACTGGAAGAATTCTAGGTAGGAAACCACTGCTAATTTGGCGATAGAGACAAATGAACACTGTTGAAGGAATAGTGTAAACGAAAAAGTTCATCTTTGAACTAGAAGTAATTCTATACACTTCTGGTTTCATCCCATTGTTGTGTGACAACAGTGGGAGTAACTGATTAAGTGAAAGAGTTAAGGTCTCATCAGAAGTTGGAGAATATTCTGAGGCACTTTTATATGATCAGATATGTTAATTCTAGAGAAGATATCATAGCAGATCCACGGACTAAGCTATTATCTAAGATTATGCTTGAGCATTTTCCTAGGTTTGATGATGATTGAATGGGAAGGTGATTGGCTTTAGTCCATGTAGGAGATTATTGGATATAGATGTCCTCAAAGACAATTAGAAGACATCTGTGGACGTTCTAGTTCATAAATATATGGCAATTAATTTATTATAATGATTGGCGATTAGATAACTAAGTATAATGAAGTGCATGGAATTATGAAGGGAATATTAGATCACAATGAGATTGTGATAATGATACTAATACTTGTAGACACGCTAATTTTGACGTCATTTCGAGTAAATTTCATATCATATAATAATGCCTCAGAATGGTCTGATAATTAATCATTGATTAATTTTTATTAATATTTTTGAGTGTCGGGTTTAACAGACATGTTTAAGTTAATCAATTGAATTGATTTTAGCTCAAATTTCAGTTAAAATATGCAGAATTCTAAAACGTGTCAACCTGTGTGGACGCGATTCAGAAATTCTAAAACGTGTCAACCTGTGTGGACACGATTCAGAATTCTAAAACGTGTCAACCTGTGTGGACGCGATTCAGAATTCTAAAACGTGTCAACCTGTGTGGACGCGATTCAGAAATTCTAAAACGCGTCAACCTGTGTGGACGCGATTTAGAGTTTATTCCTGTTTTAACGTTTAAATTTGAATTTTAATTAATTGATTAATTAACTAAAAGGCGTCTTGGAATGTCGACGCGTTTTAGGTTTCCTAAGTGATTTTAACTTCCCCTCCGGATGTTTATCCTTATCTTAATTAGTCTAAAAGACGTCTACATAGATGGACGCGTTTTACCTAATAAAGATAAAGATAAGTTTTCCCGGATGTTTATCCTTATCTTAATTAATCTGAAAGGCGTCAGCCAAGGTGGACGCGTTTTAGATAATTACAGATAAAGATGAATTAATTAGTAATTATCTGTTGGTTAAGATGGATAAATTCGGAGTTTTCTAATGTTAATCGCGAACGCAAGAAATGCCTATAAATACCCTGCATGTTGAAGAGTTAAAAAAAAAAAAAGAGAACAGAATTAAGTTGAGTTGAGCCATAGCGTTATAGCGATTTGAAGATCGAAGCAACAACGTCGTAACGCCGGAGCGCTGCCATTTCCAGAAGTCGGCATCCCTTTCAAGATCTTCATCCTTTCAAAGGCTTCAACCAACTGGGCATAAGTTTTTCATTACTACATTCATCTTCATTAGTTTTTTTCATATTCACTTCATACAAACACACACCACAGCATAATCTTTCAAAAAAACCTACTTGATTTAAGGGGTTTCAAAGCCATTAAAAAAGTGAGTTTGCTGTTTTAAATATGCTTAAAATCATGATTAGTTCAGATACTACTTCTATTTAAATTCTTATCACAGTTCTTCATTTTTTTGTTTTTGTTTCTGCTGCACTCAACAACAACAACAAGAGATCAAAAGGGGAAATCAAGCACAACTTCTGGACGATCCTCAACCTCAAATCCACAGCAAGAACAAAGAAACAAAGAAAGGGCTCTCTTTCTTCAGCCGGCTGAGGAAGGGCTCTCTTTCTTCAGCCGGCTGAGGAAGGGGAACCAAGGACTCAATCTTCCGCGTTTGAAAGGTAGGCGATCATACTCTCTTTTGAAGCTTTTAAGTTAAAAGTTTCTGGCGATCACTGCACTTTAGTTGCTTTTTTTAATAGGTTAGTTTACACCTAAACAACATAGATATTTCATGTTAATCACACGGTCATTCTAAGCACCTACAGCTTTTTTGGCGATCACGGTGGGACTTGGTCTCGCCATCTTTTAGTTTCCTTTTGTTCTTGCTATCATCATATCGGGCACCCACGGTGCACCACTTGTGTCTCTGGACACGTCCTCACCAATTGGTGAGTGTTTAGTTTAATTGATTTCCCTCGTGCACCACGTGCACACCCCAGTGGCAAGATCTTGCCTCCCCTTTGATTAGTTCAAAAAGCTGTTTTTTGTGATGAAATGCTGTGTGATTGCGTGATTTCTTAGTTGTTTAGATAGTAAATCATCCTGTTTAAAATCTGAAACTAAAAAATCTTTGCATGAGTCGATTGTTTACTGCATTTTACCCTGTTTAAGGAGGATTCGACCCAGAAAATCCTTCTGGAAATCTGTTTCTGCGAACTAAAAAGCGTCCAGGAACAGCGACGCGTTTCAAAACCGCGTCGTCACTCCTAGACGCCTTTTAGCCTCCACGCTTTCTCTGCTGTTTGCATCTCTTTCTGCGAAATAATTAAGTTCTGTGTTGAATAGCGTCGACCATAATAGACGCTATTCAGACAGTTTTTAGTTATTTTCCAGGCTTTCTCTGCTGTTTGCATCTGTTCTCTGCGAAAGAATTAAGTTCTGTTTTGAATAGCGTCGACTATAATCGACGCAATTCAGACAGTTTCTTAATTATTTTTCAGTTTCCAGATTTTTGTGGTTGAGTGCTAGCTACCCATTACTTTATTAAGCATTAGAGGCCATCCAGGTCGCAGGACATACGCATTGAGGCTAAAACCCTCCTTTTCTTAGGAACACATTTCTCGACGTCAGCAACTCTCTCTGATTGGGTTGGTCCCTTGATCAGACTAGAGAAGTTGACGTTGAGACCTCCATAAGTCCCCAAAATCAAGGTATTCCTCCTTGATCATCGGGCTGGTTGTACCAATTGAAGTCCCGGTTAGATTCTGAAAGCGTTGTGAGAGAGAACCCTAGAGAATAACGGTGGAAACTGAACTGAAACTAGGATCCTTCCCTGAGCGAAATTGTGGTTTAATCCAATTCAAATAATTCAACAAGGAATCCTAAAATCACGTTAAGCATCCACTTGTTTGATTAATCTCTGCACAACTTGTCTGATTAAGTCTTTGAAAAGGGAATCTAATATTATGTTGCTGCGATCAGGCAGAGATTTGAGTATGGCCCAAGATGCCATTATCAACTACGAGGGAGATGCTAATGCCCCTCGCAATTCAGATTTCAACTACGAGAACGGGAGAGATGCTGATGCCTCTCGTAATTCTGTCCCCATTCCAGTTCGACATGACGGGAATGTCCGAACTCCTCTTTTTCATCCGCACGATCAATATCATGATCTTCCTCCGCATGAATATGCGATTCCTAATCCTGACCTTGAGGGGGACATGAATCAGAATGATCCCTTACCCTCCGATCCTATGGATCTCGTCAACGCTCTGGGAGTTCTTGCCTCCCGACTGGACCCTCAACAGTTCGAGGCGATCCAATCTATTTTGAAGGGGAAGGCACCCATGCAGCCTGCTGAGCCGAACCCTATGGCTCCCCCTGTTGTTATTCAACAACCTCCTCCTCCTTATATCCATCAGGCCATGGAAGGCCTTCATATTACTTCTCGGCCAGCTGGGCCGCAACTTTCATCATCTGGGCAACCGGCTAGACCGCAAACGCCTACTTATCAAAATGCCCTCGGGCATGGCGGAAGCTCTGCTGGACCTCATCCTTATTATCCTCCTTGTCCAACGTACTCTAGGCAGCAGGCCTACCAAGTACCTCCTCCTCCTCCTCCTCCTCAAGCAGATCTGACCACACAAACGCTGCTGGCCAAAATGGAGCATATGGATGAGCAATTTAATAACCTCCAGAAAATGATGGGGGTCAAAGCTGTGCCAGAAATCAGTCTACCGAGTCTGCCAGTATTCCATCTGCCACCCTCTGAAATGCCAGTGTACCGAAAGTACAACGGTACTGGTAACCCCTTCACACACCTGAAGGAGTTCATGTATGAATCCTCTTTCTGGCAGAATGACAAGAGGTCGTTGGCCTTCTTGTTCAGGAGATCTCTAGAGGGACCAGCCCTCGACTGGTTCTTTTCCCTGGAACCCTCAGAAGTAGAGGATTACAGTATCGTTTCACGCAAATTCATTCAACGATACCAGGACAGAGTTGCACCCTCCTTGTCTATCACGGACCTCATTGCAGAAAAGATGAAACCGGATGAGGAGTTTGTCAGTTTTGCTGACAGGTGGCGGGGTCTGGCTGAAAAGGTGAAAGATCACTTGTCTGAATCTGAACAGGTGAAGATGCTGATTTCTAACGCCACGCCCCAGTTCAAGCTGGTCCTCTCCTTGAACAACTTGACTAATATGGCAGAGCTCTATGAAAGAGCACGGTACTGCCAGAATGCTTTCAAGGACGCTACGTTCTCTAGCATCTTTGATCCTCATAGACCTAGCAGACCTCCACCTCGGAAGCCTGCAGTGCCGAACTCTTCCAGCACAGGTCCGACTACCGAGGGCACGCTCTCTCATGAGCAAGTGAGTACCATGAACAATAACTCGCCCCAGTTCGTGAGGAGTCAGCAGCAGTACCAGAGGCCACAGCAGCAAGGGTACAGACAGCAGCAGAACCCCCAGTACCAACAACAGTATCAGCGGCCCCAGCAGCCGAATCAGAATCAGAACCAGCAACAGCTACAGCAACAGCCGCAACGGCAACAGCAGTACCAGCAACCCCAGCAGCAGCAGTATCAAAACCAACAACAGCCACAGTACCAGCCGCGCGCACCGCCGGCGTACCACAATGTCCCTCCTCCTGGTGACTACAACCAGCAGAGGAGACCTCCAGGCCCGAAAAGGGCAGAATATCCGGCACTCCCAGAATCCTTAGCCGATATCTTCAGTGCTTTAATGGCAGCTAACGCCTTAGTTTTGCCAAGGGAAAAGGCCGTCTGGCCTCAAAATGCCGATACGTCCAGATATTGCTACTTCCACAGGCAACCTGGGCATACCATTGACACCTGCTTCCAATTCAGAGATTATATTCATGATCTCAACGAGCAGGGCGGCATAGACTGGGAGGAAATGAAGAAATACATAACAGCCCTGAAGGCGAGGAGACCGCAACAGCAGCAACAGCAGCAGCAAGCAAGACCACCAGCACAAGCAGCAGCACCACCCAACATGGGCATAGTGCAGAATCCACTCCCGGAGCACCAGAACCAAAACCAGGTTGCTCCCATTCTAACGAACAGCCAGTCTGAGGCTGGTCGTGGGCAACAATGGAGGATAGAGGACTCTTCCTCTCTCTATTCAACGGGTCACGTTCAAAGTACCGCAGAGCGACTACCACGCCGCACCATCCACATACCCAGACCACAACCCGTCACCATCACCCCTCTACCCACACCCACATATCATTCGCCTTCATCCAATAACCCATTACCACTACCCACCTTCCTTAGACCCATTGCGCCCCGCACTCCTACGCCTCCATCATATACCCCACCGCAAACCAATAACGCACCCCTTTTACCATCTAGGCCACTATTACGCGTACCATTTCCTACTTCACCCGCTACCACTACCACCTACCCAGATATGCCCCAACCATCCAAACCATTACTACGCGTACCCTTCCCCACTTCGCCAACCACTTACCCATCTACCATCCAACCATCTAGGCCTTTAATCCGCACCGCGCCATCACCACTTAACCCTACGCCATCACCACCTAACCCAACGCCACCACCTACGCATCAACCCTCCGCACCGCTTACGCCACCCGACTCTGCAGTACTCAAGGTGTCACCCGGATCCTCCACGGTCGAGGAACATGCGCTCCGGAGTGGAAGGATTTTCAACAAGGTCTTTCCTCAGTCCACAGTCAGAGACGGCCCATCACAGCCGACTGAGGAAGCCCATAATGAAGAGAGTGCACCAGGCACTCAATATGACTTGTTGAAACATCTGGACAAAACACCGGCACGGATCACTGTACTGGAATTGATTAAAAGGTCCAAGATTCACCAAGAAGCTTTAATGGAATACCTACAGAAGGTGATGGTCAATGAAGACGTGCCGGTAGAGAAGATTGCAGCACTACTAGTTCCTCAGGGGGATCAGCCCTCAATTACATTCCACACATCGGAACTAGCACCGCCAGCCGCCAGAAGCATGGCTCTGAGCATCACGGTCAATATCTCCAAGAAGGCCGTGGATGCATGCCTGGTTGATACAGGGGCTTCAATTAATGTTCTACCTCCGAAGACCCTGGAGCTGTGCGGTGTGCCCAAGGAGAAATGGCTGCCTAGCCCCATCTCAGTTACGGCATATGACAATTCTACCCGTTCCCCTCTGGGAATGGTTTATTTAAAGGTAGAGTTAGGTCCAGTAAGTCATGCAGAGGTCGAATTTCATATTCTAGAAATCGACCCTTCCATAAATGCCATTCTGGGACGTCCTTATATCAAAACTCTTGAGGCGATTCCTTCTACGAATCACCAATGCCTCAAATTCCCTTATAAAGGACGAATTATTAAAGTGACGAGCATGCCGATCCTTACTGCTGCTCATACATTGAATATTAAATATGCTGTTTTACCTGGCCGACAACCTTTTCTGTCGGTATTACAGGTCTACCGTCCAGTGGCTGATCCTTTGAAAGCCGCTACCATTTCTCCATACCCATTAAATGCTATCAAAAGGGGGAAGTGCATGAGTACCCCGGGGTGGAGAATCATGATGAAGAATGGCTACGAGCCTGGAAAAGGTCTGGGCACACAATTGCAAAGCAGGACCACTCCTGTTAAAAATCATCGGGCAGCACCTGGAAGCGGTCTGGGCTATAGGCCGAGGAAACTGAAGCAAGACAGGGTTCAGCAAGAAGACGGTCAAGAAATCTTGGAAACAATGTCTACACCACTGAAAGAAGGCCGAGATCCCTTAACATGGACTCTATATACACATTTTGTGAAAGGGCCCATACTTAGTCACGACAATATGGTGGTCATTACTTCCTGTTTTGACTTCCATAACATATATGGGAGGGATTTGGCCAGACATTGTTCCGAACTACTTACGTACCAATCCTTGGAGGCTCTGCGGCCTATGAAAAGGAGGAAATTCCATTACCCTGAATGCGAATGGTACAGATGGTTCGACCTGAGGGACCTATACATAGCGCTGAACAGACTATTTCTGGATCCTGCAGAACCCAAGTGGCCACCGCAGATCGACGAGCTAATTGAGAGCCCTGGCGCAATCTTTGACAAGCGGATACTGCTGTCCGAACAAACTGATGAAGGGGAGCCAGATGACCCCTATGAAGCTGGTTATACAACAGATCTGCTATGGAGGGGGACATATCCTTCACATGTCTTCATGCTCCATACTCTTTTTCGTACACTACTTTTGACCCCGACTTGGTCGCGGGTCATAATTGAAGATATTCCACGGGCTCCGCCCATTATGATTACTCTGTCCCCTCGGGACTTTATTCCACAACCTCCTCTCGACCTAGAGAGGATGTATGATCTAATCTGGGACATATTGCTATATGATCCCCCTAATCCTCTGGCCTTGGTGCCGCTTCCTCCGTCTGATTCTCCTCCCATTTGTATTCATTCCTGTTTTATGTTTAATTCTTTCATTGTCCAAAAAAAAACGCCAATTTGGCAACAAATTCTTCCCAAATCATTATCGAGGAAACATCTTACTTGTCCGATTACACCCCATCGCGCGGGTCCGTCGGTCAAGATTCTCTCCTAGATCTACTCTGTCCCTCCCCACGGGAGGATTCCCCTGTATTTCCATTTGTATCCCAGGATTTTCATCCTGCTTCATCTTCATTAGGTTATGATAGGCAGTTTAGTGAAGTTAGGAAGTCTAGTTTTAGACAGTTTAGGAAGTCTAGGAAGCCTAAGGGTAGGCAAATTCCAGTAAGATACCTCCAGGATTTGGCTGATAAATGTTCCTTTTGCTCTTTAATCCCTCAGCTTTTAGAAGATCCAATTAAGATGCCAGAAGATTGTACAGGTGATGAGTCAGTCAATGATGGGTACGGGGTATATGAGTTAGTACATGAAAAGGACCCCATTGTTGAAGATGAGGAAGATGATGAGGACGCAGCTGAGGCATATGCCAGTGGAGTGAAGAGATTTGATGAACCTTCAGCTGCCGTAGAAGAGCCCACCAAAGAAATAAACTTAGGGACTGAAGACGAACCTAAGGTTGTCCTCGTCAGTAAAAATCTTTCTGCAGAGGATGAAAAGGCAATGGTACAAGTGCTTAAGGATTATAAGGACACTTTCGTCTGGAGTTATGAGGATATGCCGGGGTTAGACTCATCTTTAGTTGAACACAGGTTAACATTAAAAGATGGAGCTACTCCGGTCAAGCAGAAATTAAGGCGATTCCACCCACAAATGGCTTTAAAGATGAAGGAAGAGGTCGACAAATTACACAAAGCCAAATTCATTAGAGTTGTCCTTTATCCACAATGGGTGGCCAATATAGTCCCGGTTATGAAAAAGGACGGGAAGGTCAGAATTTGCATTGACTTCCGCGATCTGAATCGGGCATGTCCTAAAGATGATTTTCCATTGCCTCATATTGATGTACTCATCGATAACACTGCTGGCTATGAGACGTTATCATTTATGGATGGATTTTCAGGATACAACCAGATTAAGTTGGCAGAAGAGGATCAAGAGAAGACTTCATTCACTACACCTTGGGGAACATATTGTTATGTCGTCATGCCATTTGGATTGAAGAACGCTGGAGCCACTTATCAAAGGGCCATGATGGCAATTTTTCATGACATGATGCATATAGATTTGGAAGTGTATGTGGATGACTTATTGGTTAAGTCTAAAACGAAGGCTGAGCATGCCAAAGTTGTGGCAAGGGTATTAGAGAGATCAAGAGAGTATCAGTTGAAGATGAACCCCAAGAAATGTGTATTCGGGGTATCTTCAGGAAAATTGCTTGGATTCATTGTCAGCAAACGGGGAATTGAGATCGATCCCAACAAGGCGAAGGCTATCAGAGAAATGCCACCTCCCAAAAACTTGAAAGAGTTAAGAGGATTAATCGGGAGGTTACAATTTATTCGCCGTTTTGTCTCCCAGCACTCACAAAGGTGTAAGCCGTTTTACGAGCTTACCAAGCCAGGAGTCAAATTCAATTGGGACGATAAGTGTCAGGAGGCATTTGATGGATTAAAGGACTATTTGGCAAGTCCTCCTGTTTTGAAACCACCATCTCCAGGCAAACCATTGATACTTTATATTTCTGTCCTGGATGATGCAGTGGGGGCTGTCTTAGCACAAGAGGATGAAGAAGGAAAGGAGAGGGCAGCCTACTATCTCTCTAAACTTCTCAACCCCGCTGAACAGAGATATACGGCGATGGAGAAAACATGTGCAGCATTGGTCTGGGTTGTTCAGAAATTAAAGCATTATTTTCTGGCCCATGAAGTCCACCTCATCGCTAGGATGAATCCGATTAAGTTCCTTCTGGAGAAATCTGTTCTTACTGATAGGTTAGCGCGATGGCAAAGCTTTCTATCTCAATTCGATATCATTTATATTCAACAGAAAGCAATCAAGGGCTATGCCATAGCAGAACATCTCGCCCATCATCCCCTTCCTCGATTTGATCCAGTGCGATCAGAGTTTCCGGATGAGGAACTGATGTCCGTAAATCAAATCAGAGATGATATGTGGACTCTGCATTTTGACGGAGCTCTGAATTCTCATGGAAAGGGTATCGGTATCGTTCTGTTATCACCTGAAGGTGTCACCATTCCACAAGCCTTTCAGCTTGACTTTCCAGTCACCAACAACATAGCTGAATACGAGGCACTTCTTGCTGGTCTCGAGGCTGCTCATTTCCATGGTGCCACCAAACTCAGGATTGTAGGTGATAGCCAATTAATTCTTCGCCAAGTGCTGACCAAGTATCGGACTCTTGATCCCAAGCTCAAGCCATATCAAGAACTTACTTCTGCTTACTCGAAGCTTTTCACAAAATTGATCTTTGTCCATGTCCCTAGAAATCAAAACATCTTAGCTGACGCTCTAGCTTCACTTGCATCTTCCCTTGATTTTCCTATCAGCAAGCAATCTGAATCAATCATAATTCATAGGCGTCTTTCACCCGCCGTGAAAGATCCTTCATTTCTTAGAACTAAGGAGAAGTTGCTGAAGAAATTCAAAGATGGAAGTATCGTGGAGAAAAGAGAAATCATGTTGATGGAGCTGTTAGAAGAGATGGATGATGAACAGAAGCCATGGTATTATGAAATTGCAAAATATTGTGAAGATCAATCGTATCCTGAAGAAGCTACAACTGAGGAAAAAAGAGCTATCAGGAGAGTTTCTCAACGATACACCCTAGTTGGGGGAGCATTATACAAAAGAGGTTTTGATGGAGTTCTTCTGAGATGTTTGGACGAAGATGAGCTTTGGAAGGTTATGGAAGGAGCTCATAGTGGAGTTTGTGGTGGCCATGTCAATGGACAGATGCTAGCAAAGAAGATCCTTAGACAAGGATTTTATTGGCCGACCATGGAAGAAGATTGTGTAGGATATGTCCGTAGGTGTGCTAAGTGTCAACTTCACGCCGACAAAATTAATTCTCCTGCATCTTCACTCCATCCTGTTTCTTCCCCATGGCCTTTCTCCATGTGGGCTTTCGACATTATTGGACCTCTTGGTAACCCAGATTCCGGCATCAAGCAAAAATCTTTCATTCTCACGGCAACGGAATACTTCACCAAGTGGGCAGAAGCTGAAGCATACGTGGAAATCAAAGCATCAACCGTCTGCAAATTCGTCATGAAGAACATCATCACAAGATTCGGAATTCCAAGTACCATCGTCACCGACAACGGACCGCAGTTCGTGTCACAGGAATTGAAGGACCTCTGCAACAGGTATAAAATTGCATTGCATCATTCATCTCCTTATTATCCGCAAGGCAATGGCCAAGCAGAGGCAACTAATAAGACTTTGATAAAAATCATCAAAAAGACGTGTAAATCTAACAAATTCGCAGATTGGCCAGAAAAATTAGTTGAGGCTCTATGGGCCTACCGAACTTCAATCCGCACGCCTACTGGGCAAACTCCTTATTCCTTAACATTTGGAATGGAGGCGGTAGTTCCATATGAGATCCTTATACCGTCATTAAGAGTACAATTGAACAAGGAATTTTCCATTGATGAACATCGTTCAGCACTTCTTGCTCAATTGGAACTTTTAGACGAGAAGAGGTGGTCAGCTGCTAATCATGCAAAAGTTTATCAAAACAGATTAGTACGTTTTTATCAAAAGAAAGTCATTGAACGAAAGTTCAAAGTCGGTGAAATGGTTGTTAAAAGAATTTTTGTAAAACCTGGTGGTCCGCGTTCTAAGCTCCAACCCAACTGGGAAGGACCTTATGTTGTATCGCACGCTTATCCTGGTAATGCTTATCGTCTTGTTAATGCAGAAGGAGAAGGGCTAAATCATCCTTGGAATGGTTTACATCTTAAGAAATACTACCCTTAGGATAAAGAGTCGATCAGTATGGTACAAAGACCAGTGGAATCAGAAAATTTATAAACTCAAATTTCTTTGTTAGTCTGAATATTTAACTTCAAACCCATTACCGCACACACTGACACGTTTGATTCGTGAGTAACAAGAGATGCCAAGTCCTTGAGAATATCAAAAGCTTGACTAAGAGTATAAAGTACAAATCATTCCTTTTAAATAAAATTCTGTTTTACACTCGGCCCATGATGTCGGAACGAGACTTAGAATAGACTACCAAGAATACCCGCCATCTTAGTAGGAGGCCGTCATAAAAAAATGGGGGAGATCCGTTCCAAAGCAAAGCAAAGCAAAAAAAGAAAAGAATAAAAAAGCAAGGCAAAAAGCCAAATTCAAAATCAAAAGGCCATTACACTACAAACGTTACATCAAGGCCATGAAATGAAACAAAAGGGAACGCAAGGTCGATAAATACCCCGGAAAGAAAATGACCGAACCCCAACAGATATTAGGGTTGGAAAGGAACATCTTTTTAAGTCTCCGGAACCTTCTCATGGGCTTTCTAAATCTATTCTTCTTTTCTTTCTAAAGAGGTGTACTTCAAGCTTAAAGGATGGCTTAGATTGACTAAGGGTCAAATCATCAAATGGGATCACGAATGGAAACACAAGTTCAAACACGATGGGTTTTAAGTTAAGCTGTTAAAGAACAATTTGGAAATTAAGTTAATAAATGAATATGATCTTTTGATCTAAGTACCATACTGGTCTTTTAGTCAAAAATTCAAAAAAATGCATATGTCAAAAATTCAAAAAAATTGCATATGTCCAAAAATTCAAAAAAAAAATTGCATATGTCCAAAAAAAAAAAAAATTGCATATGTCAAAATTCAAAAAAAGGCATATATTTCAAAACCCCAAACAAAAATGAATATTTCAAAACAACAAAAATATTTCAATTAGCATTTGCTTGTGGCATTTAGTGTGTTTCATTCATTTTATTTTTCAGTGAGCATCTGTTTGCTTGTATGTTGCATTTTGCTTAAGTCTGATTATTCTTATTACCTTTGTTAATAAAGGCTATGCCCCTTGACCATTTATTGAAGGAAAAGATTGATCGACCATTTATTCGGTCAGGCAAGGGGCTAAGCCTAAACAGATGCTTAACTTGTTTGTTCAAGTCATATACAGGACACAAGGCATTGATAGAGTTGGAATTCGAATAGAGGACAGCTAGAAACCTGTTTCTGTGAGTGAAAGGCGTCGAGTATAAAAGACGCGTTTTAACTTTAAAAGGCGTCTGCTCGACACGACGCGTTTTAAGCTCTTTATATGATTTATCCGAAATTCCATGTTTTGATGCTTTAAATTGAATATTTGTTTGGAATTACTAATAATTTTGATTGCAGAAAATTCAAGAAAGTCTGAACAAAGCTGGAAAACATTAAGAAAATCCCATTGTGGAATTCAAGTCCCGACCGTGGCTAAAAAGACGGTTATTTCTATCCTTGTACTCTTTCCATGTAATTATTTGCATCATCATTACTATATGATAAGTATTTATTAGACTATATCAAGGACCATGTGGTTTTGATGAAACTGGAGTTTGAGTTCCCCTACAACAAAAACAGTGATAATTCCAGAGAATTCTTAATCGCACGGATAGGCCGTTGGATTGTTAATTAGTGGGGACGATGGTTCCACTTTTGTGAAACGGTGCGTGGATAAACGAGCTTCGGCTTAGCACTGAATTACAAGAATTGGTATCTTGACTCATTAATGACAATTTAACAATATTATCCTTGATTAATTTATATTTTATTTGACTTTATATTTTTCTTTTAGCCCAGCATGCATCATGTAGGACTTTGAATCATTGAAATAAGAATTAATTATTGATTAAGTTTCAGACCATTAAATCAAATAATCTCCAACATGATATGAAATATTCCATTCCGAATTGAGTATCTTGATTATCTTTGAGGTTCGCTTGAAGATATCCTTGGAATTCTATCCTTGATTGGATTCTTTATCCGATATTCTTGTTTCCTTTTAAGATCCATCATGGCCGTAGCACGTCCACATTGGCTGGCAAACGCTCCCCATGATGAAACCTGCAGTGTCTACGACCTGGGGTACTTCCCACTCCGAGGAGGTTGATCGACCTTATTTTATTTCCTTGTCTACTTCATCCAGACAGGATTGATTCCATTGATTTCATTGAGCTATCTTCATTGATAATTTTGAGAAAAATTCTAATCATGTGATGTTAAGAGCGTGTCTCATCACACCTTGGCATCACCTTTTCAGTACATTCCATTTCATTTCACTCCCTTGCAAAGACGATGCCAAGGTGAGGCAGCTGTAGACACGCTAATTTTGACGTCATTTCGAGTAAATTTCATATCATATAATAATACCTCAGAATGGTCTGATAATTAATCATTGATTAATTTTTATTAATATTTTTGAGTGTCGGGTTTAACAGACATGTTTAAGTTAATCAATTGAATTGATTTTAGCTCAAATTTCAGTTAAAATATGCAGAATTCTAAAACGTGTCAACCTGTGTGGACGCGATTCAGAAATTCTAAAACGTGTCAACCTGTGTGGACACGATTCAGAATTCTAAAACGTGTCAACCTGTGTGGACGCGATTCAGAATTCTAAAACGTGTCAACCTGTGTGGACGCGATTCAGAAATTCTAAAACGCGTCAACCTGTGTGGACGCGATTTAGAGTTTATTCCTGTTTTAACGTTTAAATTTGAATTTTAATTAATTGATTAATTAACTAAAAGGCGTCTTGGAATGTCGACGCGTTTTAGGTTTCCTAAGTGATTTTAACTTCCCCTCCGGATGTTTATCCTTATCTTAATTAGTCTAAAAGACGTCTACATAGATGGACGCGTTTTACCTAATAAAGATAAAGATAAGTTTTCCCGGATGTTTATCCTTATCTTAATTAATCTGAAAGGCGTCAGCCAAGGTGGACGCGTTTTAGATAATTACAGATAAAGATGAATTAATTAGTAATTATCTGTCGGTTAAGATGGATAAATTCGGAGTTTTCTAATGTTAATCGCGAACGCAAGAAATGCCTATAAATACCCTGCATGTTGAAGAGTTAAAAAAAAAAAAAAAGAACAGAATTAAGTTGAGTTGAGCCATAGCGTTATAGCGATTTGAAGATCGAAGCAACAACGTCGTAACGCCGGAGCGCTGCCATTTCCAGAAGTCGGCATCCCTTTCAAGATCTTCATCCTTTCAAAGGCTTCAACCAACTGGGCATAAGTTTTTCATTACTACATTCATCTTCATTAGTTTTTTTCATATTCACTTCATACAAACACACACCACAGCATAATCTTTCAAAAAAACCTACTTGATTTAAGGGGTTTCAAAGCCATTAAAAAAGTGAGTTTGCTGTTTTAAATATGCTTAAAATCATGATTAGTTCAGATACTACTTCTATTTAAATTCTTATCATAGTTCTTCATTTTTTTGTTTTTGTTTCTGCTGCACTCAACAACAACAACAAGAGATCAAAAGGGGAAATCAAGCACAACTTCTGGACGATCCTCAACCTCAAATCCACAGCAAGAACAAAGAAACAAAGAAAGGGCTCTCTTTCTTCAGCCGGCTGAGGAAGGGGAACCAAGGACTCAATCTTCCGCGTTTGAAAGGTAGGCGATCATACTCTCTTTTGAAGCTTTTAAGTTAAAAGTTTCTGGCGATCACTGCACTTTAGTTGCTTTTTTTAATAGGTTAGTTTACACCTAAACAACATAGATATTTCATGTTAATCACACGGTCATTCTAAGCACCTACAATACTCCTGACCATAATTCCTAAATGTTCCCAATCATAGGATATTAGAGACTAGACATTTAATATCCCGATAGACTAATGTGTATTGTGCCTGCTTATATGACGAGTTTGACTGATCTCATGGTCATGTGTGTGGGGACACTAGGGCAAATACACAACTACTCATTGGGGAATGAGTTCACTAAACTGATCCAACATGAATCACCGGATGGTAATTTACCTGACTGTTAGCTGGCTTAATCCATCGTGATAATAATGTAGTTGGTCTTTGGATCTAAGACACCAAAGATACCTTGTCAGTGGATTTATGGGTTTTGACCTTGGCTCACGAATCCCTATCCACGGGGTTCCTAATAGTCAAGGATTAGGTCCAGCAGAAGACCTTAGAAGGTAATTATGTATTCGATAGGAGATCATTCGCTCTTAGGTTATTAGAGAGAGAATGCTTTAGGAAAGATGTGCGGGTGTCTCTTTTTTTTTTGGCCCAGAACCTTATCTAAGACCCTAGGCAGGCCCTTGAAATTTTATTGATTGAATTAAATCAAAATACATGGGGGGGACATACCACCTTACCCCATGGAGATACAATAATAAAGAAAGAAAAGCAGACCCCCTAGGTGTAAACACGCTAAGTTTGACCTCATATTGAGTAAATTTCATGTCAAAATTGTAATGCCCCGAAATGATCTGGTTTTTAATAAGAATTATTTTTTATTAATTTTTCAATATTTTTGTTGATTAACGTCGACCATGGCCGATGCCATTTAGATTTCTAGCCGAAATCAATTCAGAATTAAATTCCTAAATTCAGGTAGATTGACTGAATAACGTCGCCCATAGGAGACGCTATTTAATCCCCTAATCCATCTCGATTTTTTAATTGAATTCGAATTAACTTTCTATTTATCTAATAATGTCGCTCATGAATAACGCCTTTTAGGTTTCTTAACTGTTCCCAATTTCCTTTGCGGATTTTATTTCTATTTTGGCCCCTCTAACTACCCAAATGGCGTCCCTTGTAGGCGACGCAATTTAACCACTTTCTTGATAAACTTGATTTGGCTGAGCTAATCAGGTTCCTGAGATTGGAAGGGTTTCCAACTCTTGGATGCTTATCCAAGGCAAGTCGGATCCGCGGGAGAGCCCTTGTGGAGGCCAAACTACCTCAAATCAACCTTTATAAATATGTCAAACCCCTTCAAATAAGGTTGGCCATTGAAAGTTTTGGAGTTCAAGACAAAGTGAAAGGAACCCTTTTCTGCAAAAAACGTGGGAGAACATTGAAGGCTTCTTCTTCCTCCTCTTCCTCCATTGAGGCTCTTGAAGACCAAGGCTTTGAAGGGGCCAATCACACTCATTCATCTCTCTTTTTCTAATCTAGTTTTCATTGATTTCATCTAGTTGGATTACTGTTTTTCATAGATTCTTCATAACATCATTCCATATTTGTTATGTCCCTAATCCGGTTTAGTCATTCAGACTCACTTTGGACTCAAGTTACGTAACTACGGAACGAAATTACATACAAATCGAAGATGAATGATGAGAGACAAATAACCAAGTAATAAACATGTCATTTACCATCATTAAATCCAAATATTCCATTCTATTGCCATAATTAAGATCCTCAAATTTCATCAAACATGCAACAAAAATAAAATCTCCCAACTCACTAAAGAAATATAAAAGTACATATACTCTCTCAAGTTCCTACTACATCAAATCTAAGAAAACAGTAAATCTAATCCTAGATGACCTCCAAATGAGTCTAAATCTAATTTCTTAAGCAAAGTCCTGTCCCTCAGTTAACTCTTCCTCCTCACTCTCTAAAAATGTTAGTAGGATTTATGAGTACAACCACTCATTAGGCAAATCAAACCTAGCAAATGCTAACAATATAATAATTGAAAAGGGATAATAACAAATATTGTAAGGATTGAGGTTTTAGACACGGTTATCGGGTCGGATTCGGTATCGGACCCCTTGGTTTAGGCCCTTGTAGGCCTGGGCCATGAGCTCTTTATCACGTCGAGCTTGCAAGATGCAATTTTCAACGGCGTTGGCCTAGGGGGACGCCATTTAGGAGCCATGCGGGGGTGCCATGTGGGCGAGTGTTGGGGTGCGAGTGTACGGCCCTGGTCTGATCGTCTGAAAAGCGTCTTGCGTGACCGACGCCATTCAGAGATCTGCCAGTCTATGATCCTGTCCTGTCATCTAAACTACGTCGTCTAGGAACGACGCGATTTAAGCCTGTCTCGGTTTGACGCCCGAGCCTTCCTTACTTTCTCTCATTTCTCTCCTTCTCACTCTCTCTCTTCCCTCTCTCCGATCCATCCGTCCCCTTCCCCTTCTCCTTCCTTTCCTCTCCCCATTCCTCCTCTTCCTCTACTCCAAACCCCTCCCACCTCTCACCACTACCACCACCATCTCCTCCGCGACACCTTGCTCTCCGGACGATGGCCGTTGTTCCGGTGGAGTGATGGCGTCCACAATGGTACCGGTTGTTAGTCTTAGGTGGCCTACAAGCCAATATGACTTTGTAATCTCGTTTATTTATTAATAAAATGGCATTATATTCATTATGTCTAATACATGTTATTATCGTCTCATAATGAAGTTCGTGAATATGTGCGATAGTAATCAGATTATGATGAGATCATACTAGTGAGACTGATCACTTAAACACTCATATTCTTAATAGTTCATAATCGGAGGATATCCGAGAAGGACATCGGATATCCGGTTAGACTAGTATAGAATACTCCCGCTCATAAGATGAGGGTGACTGATCTCACAGTCACTTGTGTAGAGACACTAGGGTGAATCTGTAGGTGCTCATTACATAATGAGTTCACTGAACTGATTTGACTGAATCACTAGATAGTATTTGTACCTCACTGTTAACTAGCTTGATTCTATTATCGTAGTTGCGTGGATGGTCCTCGGACCAGAGACACCAAGGACACCTTGTCGGTGGACTTCTGTGCTTTGACCTTGGTTTATGAATCTCTAACCACGGGATTCTAAACAGCCAAAGATCGGGTACAACGGAATACCGTCGAAGGGAATTTAGTTTCAATAAGGAATCATTCGCTCTCGGTACTTAGAGAGAGAATGCTCTAGGAAGGATGTGTGGAAGTCCCTGGCAAGGGCGGACAATAATATTGGGAAAAGAGTTTTTCGATACTATACGGCAGCATCCGATTCAAGTGAGTCGACCGGTTAGGGTTTGACAATACATCATACCCTAAGTTGACTCGAGAGCATTGTACGAATGAAGGATTATATCCACGCGGTAACTATTGGCGGAAAGGTTCCAAGAGTGGATTACTTAACCCCGATACCTTCTGGGTTAACGTAGTATTGCTTGGCACCCAACATGATCGAAGGCCCGATCGAATTTGATGTGCGACATTGATTCGATTGATTTATTAATTAATATGAGTTATTAATTGATTAAATCAGGCCAGTGAGGAGTCACTGGGCTTATTGGGCCATTAACCGGACTGGTTATTGGGCCTAGAGGGTCACACGCAAATGATTCTAAAGGCGATGGATAAATAAGTGAGTTTTATATAAACCGGGGGTTTTTATGAAAAACTTGCAGTTAATATAAAATGTAATGAACGGGCTGAGCAGGCCAAGCTACTACTAACCCTAGCCACCCCCTCCTCTCTTCCTCTCTCTCTCTCTAGTGCCCCAGGCCGGACACGTTCTTCGGGACTGCTCCGCCTCTTCTCCGACTCCCATCCGACGGGAAATCGTCCGTATGTTGCGATGATCGTTGCGGCGAATGGCGGAGGCTTCGCGGGTTGCGAAGAACAAGGAATCGTGAGGATATCCACCGCGAGGAGGATCGCGTGGACTTCGCTAGAGGCCAGGCACTTGCGCGGCTTGCGGTGTCACACCGACGGAACCGATTGGTCGCGGATTCGAATCCGTACACGGTAAGAATCGATAATCCGTTTATCGGTTTTGTATTTTCGAAACGGGAAATGGATCATAGTATTTTATTTTAAATTCCGCTGCATGAGCGATCCGGAGAAACACTGAGAACCCTGCAGTGGTATCAAAGCCAGGTTCCACTATTTCACCTCCCGTTTCGGTCTCTAAAATTAATTTTTCCATAGATTATTCCACGCACAAGTTTCGTTAATTGCAAGATCCATGTTCATACGATGAATAGAAAATAATTTGATTATTTTCTTTTTGCAATTTTTGAAATTTTATTTGGGGGTTTTTTGTGTTCTTTGTGGGACGAAGAACGACGAGTGTTTCGATTTTGTTTGGGCTTCCCCAAGCATTGAGAAGGGTTGGCCGGCACCCCGGATTCTTGGGAAAGGATCACCAGTCATCCTCGGCCTTGAAACTGGCACCGAAGGGGCTACTGGTGGTGGCCGGTGAATGGGGGTGTTCTTCCTCTTTTAGGTTTTTAAAGAAAAACCAGATTTTGGGGATTAATTGAGGGCTCGGCCGGTGCTTTGTAAGGACCGTCTGGCGGCCCTGCCGACGTCGGCGGCGTCGCCGGGGATGGGGCGACACCGGCGAGGCAGGGCGGCGCCGAGCGTCGGCTACCGAGCGGCCCTGCACCTCCACTACCGCCGGCTACCTTCTGGAACATGCAAGCAATTAGGGTTTCAGGTTTGGGGGGGTGTCGGGTTTATTTGTAGGCGCGCCGGTCCGGCCGGGCAGGGTCCCTGGCTGGACCGGGCCCAAGCCTAAGTGCCCTTGCCAGGCCTAGGCCCAACAGGGCCCGAGCCTTGGCTCGGCCCCAATAGGCTGAGCCCCTTCTTCCCTCATTTCCTATTAAATCCCCCCACTATTTAAACCCCAATAGCTCATTTAAGAATTGAAATTGAATTTTAGTTTTAAAATTCAAAATTGTTTTGAAATTTTAAATTTTTATACAATTTTATTTAATTGGGTTTTAATGATTTTGAATCATTATTTAATTAACAATTAGTTGTTAAATAATTAGAGTTAATTATTAATTTAAATGTTAAATTAATAATTAACCTTAATTTAACTAATTTAAGAGTTAAATTAGTGTTTACTAATTATCAGTCAAAATGTTAGATTATTAATTATTAATTATTCTAATTGTTAATTAATTAAAGTTAGTTATTAATTTAAGTGTTAAATTAATAATTAATTTAAATGACTAATTTAAGTGTTAAATTAATAGTCAATAATTTAATTAGTGTTAATTATTAGTTTTAGAGTTAAATTAGTAATTAACATTAATTAATTAATCTAAAAGTTAGATTAAAAGTTATTAATTAATTAGTGTTAAGTAATAATTTAAGTGTTAAATTAGTAATTAACATTAATTAACTAATCTAAGAGTTAAATTAATAGTTAATAATAATTAGAGTTAATTAATAATTTAAGTGTTAAATTTGTTAATTAACTTTTATGGACTAATCTAAGAGTTAGATTAGTAATTAATTATTGATAGTCTAATTATTAGAGTATTAATATTGTTTAATCTAAATGTTAGATTGTTTTGATATTAGAAATGTTTAATGGTATGGAATATTCTAAAATTATTAATTTGGAGTGTGTGCACATGTGATGTGTGTTTTATGCTTTTAAATTTGATTTAATCGCATGCTTAAGTTATTAAAAGAGTTTTCAAAATTCAAATGCCAATTTTGATTGGAACCCAACTTTTTGAAAGCCAAAATTACTTAATTTTGAAAAACTCTTTTGTTTTAGCCATATAATGTGCTTATCATGTGTGGAATGGTTAAAGCACACCGTGGTCATAGATATGCACTTATTTAATTATTCATGTGATGAATGATGTGTGTGGATCATAGATGTATGGTTCAATGGATATTTATTAATTGTTAATAAATAGAGGTATGTGTACCTTTCTCTCTCTCATACTCCGATGTAATTCTACCTCCCTCTCTCTTGTACTCGCCATAAGGCCTTCTTCAACTTACATGTAATTCTAGAATTATTGTAATCTGATCGAAGCAACTAAGCAAGGAGCGAGGACGATCCACAACTGCTACCGGAAAGGTAGAAAGATGGAGATCCTTTGCCTTTTGAGTTTGTAGGCTATCTATTGTAAATGTTATATTAGATTTTGTATGCGTTTGACTGTTGGCTCCAGTCAAACCACTTTGCTATCCATGACCACAGTAAATATGTATGAGATGCAATGTTTTTCTTTTTTATTATGAATCAAAGCAGATATAGTATTTAGTAAATATATACGATATATTTATATACTATCACCTAGGAGAGACCAAGATAAAAGTTATCTAAATACCCTCGTCCAAATTCTAAGCTGTAACGTGAGTAGTTAAGAACTTACCGCGTGGTCCACCAACGTTATAGTCATAGGATTCGAATTACTTTAGGTAGGTTTGTTGTACTACCACAAGGCATGTTTAATTGTGAGGAGAGACTGTGGCTATGGCATTAGATACCTATTTGATCGGGTTAGAGGAACCATATAGCTTTGTTGTGCTATCCACAAGGGCTGCATGCAAATCTATGCTCGTCTCGTAATGATGGTTAGCTTAGACCTAAATTAGTGGCTTGTTGTGCTATCCACAAGGTCATTAAATCTCTAGGGACCGAAGATATGATCGGATATTGCAAGGAGTTGCAAGTCCCATGAGATGGGTGCTCTTTGATTATATTACAGTTTGTTGTGCTAGCCACAAGACTGTACTGTAAGTCAATGAGATTATGATCCCCACTAGGAGATTGTCGGCGTGTTCCGTTCTATATAGCTGAAGGTTATACAGTCTATCAAAAATTAGTGGGAGTTAAAACTTTATCATAAGTCCATATCATGTTTTAAAATTTAATAATTGAACATCTACTAAATAGATTTTATTTATCTCCTGTAGGAATTATGTCGTCGTATAACCCACTCCGTGGCATATTTGATGCCAATCTTTTGAATAGCCCGAACTACTCTATTTGGATCAGAAACTTGAAGAGTGTCTTCAGATCTATACACATTGCCTACGTCCTTGGAGCTGATCCTCCTGCTAAACCGGCATTGGATACCCCTGAGACAGAGATGATCGAGTATGATAAAAGATCGAAGGACACAAGCAAAGGAGTAGTAAAGGGTGACTGCTTCTACTATAAGCAGCAGGGTCACTGGAAGAGGAACTACAAGGAGTTCCTCAGCGATAACGCTTATGGAAAGGTAACGCTATCAGAAGCTTCAGATATCTATATGATAGATATCAACTTGTCAATTAGAGATTCCACATATTGGGTATTAGATACTGGATGTGCTTCTCATATCTTCCATGATGTGTAGTTGCTGACAAATAAGCGCAAGCTGATAAAAGGCGAGGTGGAATTGAGGCTAGGAAATGGCGCAAAAGTTGCGGCAGTTGCTGTCGGGACAACAAACCTCAGGCTTCCATCGGGAAATGTCTCATCATTGGAAGATTGTTATTATGTTCCTAGCATAATAAAGAACATTATATCAATATCATGTTTGGACAAGATACGATATAGGTTATCTAATGAGAATAGAAGTTGTTCGATTTATTATGGTAATAAATCAGTAGCTTCGACATCTTTAGTCAACGGTCTATATCTTTTAGATTTTTCTTATTACAATCTTCACATTGATAATGCTCTTAAGAAAAGCAAGAATTGTATGAACCAAGCCTACATGTGGCATTGTAGACTTGGACACATTGGTGAAAGGAGGGTGCAAAAGTTACATAAATATGGTTATTTAAAAGCTTTCGATTATGAATCGTTTGAGACTTGTGAGTCCTACCTTATGGGAAAGATGAAAAAATCACCATTTACTGAACATGAAGAATGTACTGAGGACATTATGGGATTAATATATTCAGATGTATGTGGTCCCATGTCCACCCAAGCCAAAGGTGGCTTCTCGTACTTCATTACGTTCACCGACGACTTCTCAAGATTCGACTGTGTACTTAATGAAGTACAAGTCAGAAGCATTTGAGAAGTTCAAAGAGTTTAAGAATGAGGTAGAGAAGTAGTTAGGAAAGAGTATTAAAGCTCTTCGATCAGATCGGGGAGGAGAATACTTGAGTACTAATTTCATATAATTCTTAAACGATAATAGTATCCTTTCTCAGCTGACCCCTCTATATATACTACAGATGAATGGTGTATCATAAAGGAGGAATTGCACCTTGTTGTACATGGCGCGATCCATGATGAGCTTTTCGAGATTACTAGTGTCCCTCTAAGGTATACTCTAGAGTTAGCAGCATACCTATTGAACAGAATATACAACAAGTTTGCGACCTCTACTCCATATGAGATATGGAAAGGCAAGAAACCAAAATTTAAACATATTAAAGTCTGGAGTTGTTCTACTCATGTAAAGAGGTATGATCCAGACAAGCTAAAATCACGAACTGATAAATACAGGTTTGTGGGATATCCAAAGGAAACCTTTGGATATTACTTTTATCATCTTAGTTAACAAAAGGTGTTTGTCGCTAGGAAAGTTGTCTTCTTGGAAGAGAAATATCTTCTCCAGGAGGACAGTGGGAGTAAAATAGTACTGGAAGAGATTCCATATCCCCAAATAGTTGCAATATCATCGGATGAGATATCAGTTCTTGAATCTGTTCAGGTACACACAGATAAGCCTCGTAGATCTGGTAGATTACCTAGACTACCCGAACGATATGTGGGACATATCGTTGAAGGTGAGTCTAAGGTTGAATATAGTGAAGATGATGATCCTAAAACCTACCAGGAGGCTATAGAAGGCACCGAAGCCAGGAAATGGCGAAAAGCCACCAACTCAATGTTAGTCTTAGGTGGCCTACAAGCCAATATGACTTTATAATCTCGTTCATATTTATTAATATAATGGCATAATATTCATTGTGTATAAATCGTATTAATTATCGTCTCATAATGAAGTCTGTGAATATGTGCTATAGTGATCAGATTATGATGAGATCATACTAATGAGACTGATCACTTAAACACACATATTCTTAATCGTTCCTAGTCGGAGGATATTCGAGAAGGACATCGGATATCTGGTTAGACTAGTACAGATTACTCCTGCTCATATGATGATGGTGACTGATCTCATAAGTCACTTATGTGGAGACACTAAGGTGAATATGTAGGTGCTCATTGGAGAATGAGCTCACTGAACTGATCCGACTGAATCGCTGGATGGTATTGTACCTCACTGTCAACCAGCTTGATTCTATTGTCGCAGTTGCGTGGATGGTCCTCGGACCTGAGACACCAAGGACACCTTGTCGGTGGACTTCTGTGCTTTGACCCTAGTTTATGAATCTCTAACCACAGGATTCTAAACATCCAAGGATTGGGTACAGTGGAATACCGTCGAAAGGAATTGTGTGTCAATAAGGAATCATTCGCTCTCGGTACGATGAAAGAGAATGCTCTAGGAAGGATGCGCAGAAGTTCTTGGCCAGGGCGGACGATAATATCAGGAAAGGAGTTTTCCGATATTCGTCAGCGGCGTCCAATCCAAGTGAGTCGACCGGTTAGGGTTTGACAGCACGCTATACCCTAAGTTGACTCGAGAGCATTGTACGAATGAAGGATTATATCCACGCGGTAACTGTCCGCGGAAAGGTTCCAAGAGTGGGTTACTTAACCTCGATACCTTCCGGGTTCACGCGGTGTTGCTTGGCACCCAACGTGATCGGAGGCTCGGTTGAATTCGATGTAGGATATCAATTCGATTGATTAATTAATTAATAAAGAGTTATTAATTGATTAATAAAGCCAGTAAGGAGTTACTGGGCTTATTGGGCTATTAACCGGACTGGTAATTGGGCCTAGAGGATCATACGGAAATGATTCTCAAGGCGATGGATAAATAAGTGGGTTTTATACAAACCGGGGGTTTTTATGAAAAACCGCGCGGTTAGTATAAAATGTAACGAACGGGCTGAGCAAGCCAAGCTGCTGCTAACCCTAGCCGCCCCTCCTCTATTTCTCTCTCTCTCTAGCGTCCAAAACATATTCGGATCCCCGGATCTGCTCCGCCACTTCTCCGACTCCCGTTCGACGGGAAATCGTCCGCGTGTTGCAGTGAACGTTGCCGTGATCGACAGATGTCTCGTGGCTGCGAAGAACGAGGAACGTGAGAATATCCGTCACGAGGAGGATTGCATGGACTCCGCTAGAGGCCGGGCACTTGCGTGGCTTGCGGTGTCGCACCGACGGAACCGAACGGTTGCGGATTCGAATCCGCACACGGTAAGAACCGATTATCCGATAATGCGGTTTTTAGATTTTTTCGCAATGGGAACGGATCTCCGCTTTATCTTTTATTTCCGCTGCATGGGAGATCCGGAGAAACCCGAGAACCCAACAGTGGTATCAGAGCCAGGTTCCACTGTTTCTTGTCCCGTTTCGATCTCCGAATTGATTTTTTTTTTAATTTATTCCATGCTTGAGTTCCATTAATAAATGGATCCCTGTTCATACGATGAAATGAAAATAATTTGATTGTTTTTATTTTGTTATTTTCGAAATTTTATTGGGGTTTTGGTGTTCTTCGTGAGACGAAGAACAGCAGGCGTCTCGGTTATGTTTTGGCTTCCTCAAGTGTTGAGGAGACTTGACCAGTACCTCGGATCCTTATGGAAGGATCTATACTCATCTCTGAAGCTGTGGCCGGCGCCGGAGTGGCCTCTAGAGATGGTCGGTTGGTGCCCTATCTCCTTCTTCATCCAATTTTGAAAGAACCCAAAAATCAGATTTTTGGGAGTTTATTAGGGCTCGCCCTGTGGAGATGGGGGCAACTCCGGCGACCCCGCCGACGCCAGCAGGTCCGGCCAGCATCGGGCTACCGGCAGCCGGGTGGCACCGGCGAAGCCAGCCGCTGCCGGCACCCTGCAGACCCTCCTAGCCGTCGACTTCCTCCTTCCTGCAACCTGCTGTTGTTTAGGGCGTCGGGTTGGGGGGGAAGCAGTTTGGCCGGGCCGCTGGTGCCCTTACCAGGCCGGTCCGGCCGGTTCAGCGCCCTAGCCAGATCGGGCTCGAGCCCTAGCTTGGCAAGGACCTGAGCCCTGGCTCAGTAGGGAATCGAGCCATGGCTCGGCCCTCTTTTGGCTGAGCCTACTTTCCCTTATTTCCTTTTAAACCCCAATAGATCGCAATTTTACCCATTTAAAATTGAGTTAAAGTTTAATTTTAATTTTAAAAGGGGTTCAAAAGTGTTTTAAAATTTAAATTGGGCTTAATTAATGATTTTGAATCATTATTAACAATTAGTTATCATATAATTAGAGTTGATTATTAGATTAAAATTTTACCTAATAATTAACTTTAATTAACTAATTTAATTGTTAGATTAGTGATTAACAATTAATAGTTTAATTGTTAAATTATTAATTATTAACATATCTAATTGTTAATTAATAATTAGAATTAGTTATTAATTTAATTGTTAAATTAAAAATTAATTTTAATTAAATAATTTAAGTGTTAAATTAGTAGTCCTTAATTAATTATTTTTAGTCATTAATTTAATAGTTAAATTAATGTTAACATTAATTAACTAATCTAAGAATTAGATTAATTGGTTATTAATTAGTTAATGTTAATTATTGGTTTAAGAGTTAAATTAATAATTAATATTAATTGACTAATCTAAGTATTAGGTTAGTAGTTAATAATTAATTATAGTTGATTATTAATTTAAGTGTTAAATTATTAATTAACTTTATTGGATTGGTCTAAGAGTAAGATTAGTATTAATAGTCTAATTGTTAGATTATTAATGGGGTTTCAGTCTAATTGTTAGATTGATTATTAGAAGTGTTCTAATTTGTATGGAATAATCTAGAATTATTAATTTGGAGTGTGTGCACATGTGATGTGTGTTTTTTGCTTTTAAATTTGATTTGATTGCATGATTAAGTTAATTAAAAGTGTTTTCGAAATTCAAATACCAATTTTTATTGGATCCCAACTTTTTGAAAGCCAAAATTATTTAATTTTTGAAAACTCTTTTATTTTACCTATATGATGCGCTAAATCTTGTGTGGATTGTTTAAAACACACCGTGGTCATGGATATGCACTTATTTTATTATTCATGTGATGAATGATGGATGTAGATCATGGATGTATGGATACTTATTAATTGTTAATAAATAGAGGTCTGCGTACCTCTCTCTCTTTTTCATACTCTGATGTACTTCTACCTCCCTTTCTCTTGTACTCGCCATAAGGCATTCTTCAATTTACATGTAAATTATGAATTCACTGTAATCTGATTGAGGCAACTGAGGAAGGAGCGAGGACGATCCACAGATGCAACCAAGAAGATGATGTGATGGAGATCTCTTGCCTATGTATTTGCAGGTTATCTAATATAATTGTTGTGTTAGATTGTATGTGCGTTTGACTATTGGCTCCAATCAAACCCACTGTGCTATCCATGATCACATTAATGACATATATGAAATGCATTGTTTTATTTTGATTATGAATCAAAGCAAGTATAGCATGTAGTAAATATATACGATATATTTATATACTATCACTAAGGAGAGACCAAGATAAAAGTTATCTTAATATCCTCTAAGCCGTAACGTAAGTAGTTTAGAACTTACTGCGTGGTCCACCATCGTTATAGTCATAGGACTCGAATCACTTTAGGCAGGTTTGTTGTGTTACCACAAGCCCTGTTTAATTGTGAGGAGAGACTGTGGCTATGGCATTAGATGCCTATTTGATCGGGGTAGAGGAACCATGTAGCTTTGTTGTGCTATCCACAAGGGTTGTATGCAAATATATGCTTGTCTCGTAACGATGGTTAGTTTAGACCAGAATTAGTGGCGTGTTGTGCTATCCACAAGGCCATTAAACCTCTGGGGACCGATGCTATGATCGGATATTGCAAGGAGTTGCAAGTCCTATGAGATGGGTGCTCTTTGATTGTTTTACAGCTTTCTTGTGCTATCCATAAGGTTGTACTACAAGTCATTGAGATTATGATCCCCACTAGAAGATTGTCAGCGTCTCCCGTTCCGTATAACTGAGGGTTATACAGTCCGTCGAAAATTAGTGGGAGTTAAAACTTAAACAAAAGACCATGTCTTGTTTTATTTTTAATATTTGAACATCTGCTAAAATAGAACTTATCTCCTGTAGGGAATCATGTTATCGAATAACCCACTCCGTGGAATACTTGATGCCAAATGTTTGACTGACCTGAACTACTTGGATTGGTTCAGAAACTTGAAGAATGTCTTCAGATCTGAACACATTGATTGTATCCTTGGAGCTGATCCTCCTGCTGAACCGGCATTGGATGCCATTAACGCAGAGATGATAGCTAACGATAAAAGATCGAAAGACAAAGGCAAAAGAGTAGTAAAAGATGACTGCTTCTACTGTAAGCAGAATGGTCACTGGAAGAGGAACTACAAGGAGTTCCTCAACGATAAAGCTCATAGAAAGGTAAAGCTGTTTGAAGCTTCAGATATCTATATGATAGATATCAACTTGTCAGTAAGAGACTCCACATCTTGGGTATTAGATACCGGATGTGCTTCTCATATCTGCCATGATGAGCAGATGCTGACAAATAAACGCAAGCTGAGATAAGGCGAGGTGGAATTGAGGCTAAGAAACGGCGCAAAAGTTGCGGCGATTGTTGTTGGGACAGCAAACCTCAGGCTTCCATCAGGAGGCACCTTACTATTAGAAGATTGTTATTATGTTCCTAACATAATATAGAACATCATATCAGTATCTTGTTTGGACAAGATAGGATATAGGTTGACTATTGAGAATAGAACTTGTTCGATTTATTATGGTAATAAATCGATAGCTTCAGCATCTTTAATCAACGGTCTATATCTCTTAGATGTTTCTGATTACAATCTTCACATCGATAATGCTCTTAAGAAGAGTAAGAATTGTGTGAACCAAGCCTACATGTGGCATTGTAGACTTGGGCATATTGGTGAAAGCAGGTTGCAAAGGTTGCACAAGTATGGTTACTTAACTGCATTCGATTATGAATCGTTTGTGACATATAAATCCTGCCTTATGGGAAAGATGGCAAAATCTCCATTTACTGGACATAGAGAATGTGCCAAGGACATTTTGGAACTAATATAGTCGGATGTATGTGGTCCCATGTCCACCCAAGCCAAAGGTGGCTTCTTATACTTCATCACATTCACCAACGACTTCTCAAGATTCGGGTATGTGTACTTAATCAAGTACAAGTCGGAAGCGTTTGAGAAGTTCAAGAAGTTCAAGAATGAGGTAGAGAAATAGTCAGGAAAGAGTATTAAAGCTCTTCGATCAGATTGATGAGGAGAATACTTGAGTACTAATTTCACACAATTCTTAAAGGATAATGGTATCCTTTCTCAGCTAACCCCTACATATACACCACAGATGAATGGTGTATCAGAAAGGACGAATCGCACCTTGTTGGACATGGTGCGATCCATGATGAGCTTTTCAGGATTACCAGTGTCTCTTTAGGGGTATGCTCTAAAGTCAGCAGCATACATATTGAACAGAGTACCCAGCAAGTCTAAATACAGGTTTGTGGGATATCCAAAGGAAACTTTTGGATACTATTTTTACCATCCTGGTGAACAAAAGGTGTTTGTCACCAGGAAAGTTGTCTTCCTAGAAGAAGAGTTCCTTCTCCAGGAGGACAGTGGGAGTAAAATAGTATTGGAAGAGGTTCCAGATCCCCAAACAGTTGCATTATCATTAGATGAGATATCAGTTCCTGAATCCGTTCAGGTACACACGCATGAGCCTTGTAGATCTGGTAGATTAATAGACTACGCGAACGATATGTGGGACATATCGTTGAAGGTTAGTCTAAGGTTGAATATAATGAGGATGATGATCCTAAAACCTACCAGGAGACCATAGAAGGCCCCGAAGCTGGGAAATGGCGAGAAGCCATGAACTCAGAAATCCAGTCCATGTACACCAACCAAGTTTGGAACTTGGAGGACTTGCCCGAAGGTATTGTACCCATCGGATGCAAGTGGATCTTTAAAAGAAAGATTGGTGCTGATGGACAGATTGACACTTATAAGGAAAGGTTGGTGACAAAAGGATATCGTCAAAGGCAAGAAATTGACTATGACGAGACTTTCTCACCAGTTGCCATAATAAAGTTGATCAGAGTTCTACTCGCCATAGCAGCACACTACGATTACGAGAACTGGCAGATGGATGTGAAGAGTGCCTTCCTTAATGGTAACCTTGAAGAAGAGATGTATATGATACAACCGGAAGGTTTCACATCCAAAGAATCTCCAGATAAAGTGTGCAAGCTTCAGAGGTCTATTTATGGACTGAAGCAAGCTTCCCGGAGTTAGAACATAAGATTTGACGAGGCTGTCAAGTCTTATGACTTCATTAAGAATGAAGATGAGTCTTGTGTGTACAAGAAAATCAGTGGGAGCGCAGTCACCTTCTTAGTTCTTTATGTAGATGACATACTACTCATTGGGAATGATGTAGCTATGATGGCGTCAGTAAAGATCTGGCTATCGAAAAACTTCTCCATAAAGGATTTAGGAAAAGTATCTAACGTATTAGGAATACGGATCTATAGAGATAGATCAAAGAGGATGCTTGGAATGACCCAATCCTTGTACATAGATACCATAGTAAAAAGGTTTGGCATGGAAAATTCCAAGAGAGGTCTCATACCGATGAGACGTGAAATTAATATGTCAAAGGAGTAATCTCTTAAGACTCCTGATGAGAGGGATTCATGGATAGAGTACACTATGCCTCTGTTATAGGATCTATCATGTATGCCATACTAAGTACATAGCCTAATGTTGCATATGTTCTAAGTGTTATGAGCAGATTTTAGGCTGATCCAGGCGAAGAACACTGGAAGGCTGTGAAATGTATCCTTAAGTACTTAAGAAGAACTAAGGATATGTTTCTAGTCTATGGAGGAGATGACTTGAAATTGCGAGACTTTACTGACCCGAGTTTCCAATCAGATACAGATGATAGCAAGTCTACATCTGGATTTATGTTTACTTTAAATGAAGGCTCAGTGTGCTGGAAGAGTTCTAAGCAAGCAACCACTGCAGATTCGACGACTGAAGCTGAGTATATTGTTGCAGCTGAAGCCGCCAAGGAAGTAGTGTGGTTGAAGAAATTCATCACCAACCTCGGCGTAGTTTCCAGCATCTCTGAACCTATTCCGCTGATGTGTGACAACAATGGAGCCATTGCACAAGCGAAAGAGCTGCAGTCTCATCAGAAATCGAAGCATATTCTGAGGCGTTTTCATCTTATCAGAGAGATCATATCCAGAGGAGATATAGTGGTGGAAAGAGTTCCATCTGTCGACAATGTAGCGCATCCACTGACAAAGTCGTTGGCTCAAAATGTGTTTAAGCGTCACCTAGAGTCTATAGGCTTAGTGCATAAAGGTGATTGACTTTAGTCCAAGTGGGAGATTGTTAGTCTTAGGTGGCCTACAAGCCAATATGACTTTGTAATCTCGCTCATTTATTAATAAAATGGCATTACATTCATTATGTCTAATACGTGTTATTATTGTCTCATAATGAAGTCCGTGAATGTGTGCGATAGTAATCAGATTATGATGAGATCATACTAATGAGACTGATCACTTAAACACACATACTCTTAATAGTTCCTAGTCGGAGGATATCCGAGAAGGACATCGGATATCTGGTTAGACTAGTACAAATTACTCCTGCTCATAAGATGAGGGTGACTAATCTCATAGTCACTTGTGTGGAGACACTAGGGTGAATCTATAGGTGCTCATTAGAGAATGAGTTCACTGAACTGATCCGACTGAATCGCTTGATGGTATTGTACCTTACTATCAACCAGCTTGACTCGATTGTCGCAGTTGCGTGGATGGTCTTCGGACCTGAGACACCAAGGACACCTTGTCGGTGGACTTCTGTTCTTTGACCTTGGTTTATGAATCTTTATCCACGGGATTCTAAACAGCCAAGGATCGGGTACAGCAAAATATCGTCGAAGGGAATAGAGTGTCAATAAGGAATCATTCGCCCTCGGTACTTAGAGAGAGAATGCTCTAGAAAGGATGTGTGAAAGTCCCTGCCCCGGGCGGACGATAATATCAGGAAAAGAGTTTTCCGATATTATACGACAGCATCCGATCCAAGTGAGTCGACCGGTTAGGGTTTGATAATACACCATACCTTGAGTTGACTCGAGAGCATTGTACAAATGAAGGATTATATCTACGCGATAACTATCGGCAAAAAAGTTCCATGAGTGGGTTACTTAACTCCGATACCTTCCGGGTTCACGCGGTGTTGCTTGGCACCCAACGTGATTAAAGGCCCGATCGAATTTGATGTGCGACATTGATTCGATTGATTAATTAATTAATATGAGTTATATATTGATTAAATCAGGCCAATGAGGAGTCACTGGGCTTATTGGGTCATTAACCAGACTGGTTATTGGGTCTGGAGGGTCACATGCAAATGATTCTCAAGGCGATGGATAAATAAGTGGGTTTTATATAAACCGGGGGTTTTTATGAAAAACCGTGCGGTTAATATAAAATGTTGCAAACGGGCTGAGCAGGCCAAGATGCTGCTAACCTTAGCCGCCCCCTCCTCTCTTCTTCTCTCTCTTTGGCACCCCAGGCCGGACACATTCTTGCTCTGCCGCTTCTCCGACTCCCGTCCGATGGGAAATTGTCCGCATGTTGCGGCGATCGTTATTGCGAATGGCGGAGGCTTCGTGGGTTGCGAAGAACGAGGAATCGTAAGGATATCCACCGCGAGGAGGATCACGTAGACTTCGCTAGAGGACGAGCGCTTGCACGGCTTGCAGTGTCACACTGATGGAACCGATCAGTCGCGGATTCGAATCCGCGCACAGTAAGAATCAATAATCCGATTATCAGTTTTATATTTTCGAAACGGGAAACGGATCACAGTATTTTATTTTAAATTCCGCTGCGTGAACAATCGAGAGAAAAACCGACAACCCTACACCAACAGCTGCTTGCGGTGTAGTGGATCGATGGCAAGGAGGTAGGAGGAGTTTAAGTAACCGATAGAATGACGATCCTCATTGAGTTTTGTTTAAAACTATGAATTTCCCGCTTTGAAGCATGCGATGTGTATGGAGAATTTTGGGTAGAAAGCATGTTTTAAGGGGCTTTTTAATGAAAATAGGCATTTTTATAAAATGGAATTTTGGGTATTAAATTGGTTATTGGATTTCTCCCCTTATCTCTGTTACGTTTTTGTCTGTTTTGAGGGAGAAGAGGGACCCGATTTTGGCTCGGTGAAGAGCGGAGAAGCTCGGTTTCGGGCATTTAATGGTGTCGAAACCAGGTGACGCCATTTAGAATGGTGTCAAGACCAGGTAACGCGATTCAACAGCCCAATTTCCGATTCCTGAGGCCAGTGTAGGATAAAGAGCTAAATAATGTCAACCATGGGCGACGCCATGCAGGCCAGTATCCCTGGGTCCCAACGTCTGTGAGAAAACTGAACTAGTTTAGGGGTCTTGAATGACGTCCGCTACGGGCGAGACGATTTAAGATAGAATCCCATTAATTCATGCAATTAACATATGCTTACATTATTAGATAATTCGGTTAAATGCATGTTCGAAACTGTACTTTAAGGACGAGGATTTCCGCATGACCGGATCGCACTGTGTTATGTTTTGTGCGATCGTGGACCAAGAGTGACAGTTGTTAGCACTTAACACCCTGTGTCGGTGTGGGAGTGACACAGCGCCGGTGTGGGAGAGGTGGGGTGACGCCTAGTGAGAGAGGGTCACCTGGTGTACCCCGCAGTATAGCTAGTACCGGTGTGGGAGTGGTATACTGCGGAGTGTCACTCATGGTTGGGAGGAGGCATAACCACCTAGAACTAGACAGGCCGGAGTAGCCAGTGTGCTATCTGAGGGGTTGTTGCTCCGTCCCAGCGGGTCAGTATTTTTCCGCGTTCGGCTGCGTGATTTGTGTGTTTCACAGGAACGTTGGTTTTGGACTCCGGTGTTAAGTCGAGTGGTTATGCATGTTGTATCTTCGAATGAATGTGTTTCATATCGGAATTCGAGAACTGTGTTTTCTGCTTTACTTATTTAATTGCCTATATTTGTGTTGTTACACTTGTGGGTGCGTGAGTGGGTGGTAGGGATTGGAAGATCCCTACTGAGTTCATTTCGATGAGACTCACCCATGCGGTTTTCAAGTGAGGGTTCCAGGAAGGCATAATGTGGAGGGTTTCATCTCGGGTTGTGCGCCGACAACCATTGTTCCAGGGTATGCCCCGATGTAGTTGTTATTTACATTTCAGACCTATATGCTTAATTATTTCTTGTCATTTGGAATATGTAATTATTTGTTAAGTCGAATTATAATAATTTTTAATTCCTATACTTCGTTTATAATTCGATGTGATGTGGAATGTTTAGCTTACTTTATCATTTGTTTCCTAGACCTGTCGCGATCCTGGTTTGGCTTCAAATTTAAGTGATTCGGTACCCATTTAGTAATCGGATCCCTAATTATAGGGTAGCGGGTCGTTACAAATATAAATACGATTCACAATTCTACATATAGCTCAAATAAGATCAAGATACAAAACATAGTCAAATATAAGCTTATCAAATCAAATGTGTTTTCTAATAGCATGAATAGATCGACTAACATACAACATAATTGGCATGATCAGATTCTTATCTAACTAAATAAGTCTACTAGCCAAGATCAGAACATATCACATATCAAACTGAACATATATCAAATTTATCATGGCATGGTAGCTTATCAAATCAGAGTTTATATTGTCAGAATAGCTAATCAGAATGAACATAGATTCTTAATCAAATAAGCTGAGATTAAAATTATTGAGCGTAGATGTCAGAAGAACAAACTGAGCAGATCATAAGCTAAATCAAATGGATCCAAACAACAAATTATGTTTCATAATTATGTGCCAAACAAATCAAATACAAACATATCAAATAGACATACATCCAACCACCATATAAGGAGCCGAACAAACAAATACTATAGCATATAGGTTTATGCTAAGATCATGGTACATGCATAGCTGGGGAGTATTAGTATTAGGTGGCCTACAAGCCAATCTGACTATGTAAATCTCGTTCATTTATTAATATAATGACATAATATTCATTTTGTGTAAATCGCATTAATTATCGTTTCATAATTAAGTCCGTGAATATGTGCTGTAGTGATCATATTATGATGAGATCACACTAATGAGACTGATCACTTAAACACACATATTCTTAATCATTCCTAGTCGGAGGATATCCGAGAAGAACATCGGATATCCGGTTAGACTAGTACAGATTACTCTTGCTCATATGATGAGGGTGACTGATCTCATAAGTCACTTGTGTGGAGACACTAAAGCGAATTTGTAGGTGCTCATTGGAGAATGAGTTCACTGAACTGATCCGACTGAATCGCTGGATGGTATTGTACCTCATTGTCAACTAGCTTGATTCTATTGTCGCAGTTGCGTGGATAGTCCTCGGACCTGAGACACCAAGGACACCTTGTCGGTGGACTTTTGTGCTTTGACCTTGGTTTACGAATCTCTAGCCACGGGATTCTAAAATGCCAAGGATTGGGTACAGCGGAATACTGTCGAAGGAAATTGTGTGTCAATAAGGAATCATTCGCTCTCGGTACTTAGAGAGAGAATGCTCTAGGAAGGATGCGCGGAAGTCCCTGGCCAGGGCGGACGATAATATCGGGAAAGGAGTTTTCCAATATTTATTAGCGGCATCCAATCCAAGTGAGTCGACTGGTTAGGATTTGACAACACGCCATACCCTGAGTTGACTCGAGAGCATTGTACGAATGAAGGATTATATCCACGCGGTAACTGTCGTCGGAAAGGTTCCAAGAGTGTGTTACTTAACCCCTATACCTTCTGGGTTCACGCGGTGTTGCTTGGCACCCAACGTGATCGGAGGTCCGGTCGAATTCGATGTGCGACATCAATTCGATTGATTAATTAATTAACAAAGAGTTATTAATTGATTAATAAAGCCAGTGAGGAGTCACTGGGCTTGTTGGGCCATTAACTGGACTGGTACTTGGGCCTAGAGGGTCACACGCAAATGATTATCAAGGCGATGGATAAATAAGTGGGTTTTATACAAACCGGGGGTTTTTATGAAAAATCGCATTGTTAGTATAAAACATAGCAAACGGGCTGAGCAGGCCAAGCTGCTGCTAACCCTAGCCGCCCCTCCTCTGTTTCTCTCTCTCTCTGGCATCCAGACAGATCCAGATATGCTATGCCGCTTCTCCGAATCCCGTTCGACGGGAAATCGTCCGCGCGTTGCGGCGATCGTTGCGGCGACCGGCGGAGGTTTCGTAGGCTGCGAGGAACGAGGAACGTGAGGATATCCGTCGTGAGGAGGATCACGTGGACTTCGCTAGAGGTCGGGCGCTTGCGCAGCTTGCGGTGTCACACCGACGAAACCGAACGGTTGCGGATTCGAATCCGCACACGGTGAGAACTGATTATCCGATAATCTAGTTTTTCCGATTTTCAAAACAGGAACGGATCTCCGTTTTTATTTTATATTCCGTTGCGCATGAGATCCGGAGAAACCCAAGAACCCGACAGTGGTATCAGAACCAGGTTCCACTGTTTCTCGTCCCGTTTTGATCTCTGAAATTATTTTAACTCTTTGATTTATTCCATGCTTTAAAACTCGAATTTTTGCTGAATATGTGTTCATGAGATGAACACAAATAATCGGTTTATTATTCTGCAATTTTCAGATTTTATTTTGGGGTTTTTGTGCTCTTCGTGGGACGAAGAACGGGGAGTTTACGGCGGCTTCATTCTTGCATCCCAAGTGTTGGAGATGTTAACCGGACCTATGATCTTCCTTGAGAAAGTCTCCAGTCCTCATTGAGCTCCTCGCCGGCGCCGGAGAGGCTGAAGGAAGGTTACCCCCTCCTTCCCATCTTCTTCATCCTCCTCGGTTTTAAAGAAAACCAGAAAACAGGTTGGGGCTCGGCCCCCTTTGCTCTCCGACCATCGCTGGTGATCCCGCCAGCGTTAGGGGCGGCACCGGCAGGTCCGAACAGCGCCGGGCGGTGGCCGCCGGCCGGTGCCGAGTAGCCTTGCCACCGCCTTGCCCACTTGCGCCTGCATATCATGCGGGTTAGGGTTTTGGGGGTTGTCGGGTTCTTGGAGAAGAACGAGGCCTACCGGCGGCAGGGGCACCGCCGGCGCCGATGGCATCGCCGGCTAGGCCGGGCGACGCCGGGGGCCCGCCGCCAGGCGGCCTGCCTCAACCCCGCCGCCGGGCATTACCTCCTGCATGCTACAGGGATTAGGGTTTCGGGGGTTAGGGACGAACCAGATGAACTGGTTCGGCGCCCCACCCGGTTAGACCGGGCCGGGCGGTCTGGACCGGCTGGTGAAGCCATGGTCCAAGCCTGGCCAAGCCAAGGGCTCGAACCAGGGGCGCTAGGTGGCTCGACCAGTTGCCTATTAAACCACTGTTCCTTAATTAAACCCCTATTAAACCAAATTAGCCCAATTAAAATATTATTGCATCTTAATTTAAATTAAAAAAAAGTGTTTTTGAAATATTTATATTATTATTCAATTTTAATTTAAATGGGCTTATTAATGATTTATGAATCACTTTAATTAACATTTAGTTGTTAATTGATTAATATTAATTGTTAGTTTAATGGTTAAACTAATAATTAATGTTAATAAAGCTAATTTAATGGTTAAATTAGTAATTAATAATTATTAGTCTAACAATTAGATTACTAATTATTATTTCAACTAATTGTTAATTAATATGTAAGTTAATTGTTAATTTAAGAGTTAAATTAATAATTAACTTAGATAACTAATTTAAGTGTTAAATTACTAGTCCTTAACTAATTATTATTAGTCATTAATTTAATAGTTAAATTAATGATAACTTTAATTAACTAATCTAAGAGTTAGATTAGTTAGTTATTAAATAATTAGTGTTAATTATTGGTTTAATAGTTAAATTAATAATTAACATTAATTGACTAATCTAAATGTTAGGTTAGTAGTTAATAATTAATTTGGTTGATTATTAATTTAAGTGTTAAATTATTAATTAACTTTGTTGAATTAATCTAAGAGTTAGATTAGTCTTTAATAGTCTAATTGTTAGATTATTAATGGGGTTTAATCTAAGTGTTAGATTATTAGAAGTGTTCTAATTTGTATGGAATAATCTTGAATTATTAATTTAGAGTATGTACACATGTGATGTGTGTTTTGATGCTTTTAAATTTGATTTGATTGCATGATTAATTTAATTAAAGTGTTTTCGAAATTCAAATACCAATTTTGATTGGATCCCAGCTTTTTGAAAGCAAAAATTATTTATTTTGAAAACTCTTTTATTTTAGCCATGTGATGCGCTATATCTTGTGTGGGATGTTTAAAACACACCGTGGTCATGGATATGCACTTATTAAATTATTCATGTGATGAATGATGTGTTTGTGTGGATCGTGGATGAATGATGGATGTTTATTAATTGTTAATAAATAGAGATTTACGTATCTCTCCCTCTCTCATACTCCGATGTACTTCTACCTCCCTCTCTCTTGTACTCGCCATAAGGCTCTCTTCTAATTACATGTAATTCTAGAATTATTGTCATTTGATCGAGGCAACCGAGGAAGGAGCGAGGACAATCCACAGCTGCAACCAGGAAGGCGAAAAGATGGAGATCTCTTGCCCATGTGTTTGTAGGTTATCTAATATAATTGTTGTGTTAGATTGTGTGTGCATTTGACTGTTAGCTCCAGTCAAACCCACTGTGCTATCCATGACCACACTAGACATGTATGTGATGCATTGTTTTCTTTTGATTATGAATCAAAGCAGGTATAGTATTTACTAAATATATACTATATATTTTTATGCTATCACCTAGGAGAGACCAAGATAAAAGTTATCTAAATACCTTCAGATAAACTCTAAGCCGTAACGCGAGTAGTTAAGAACTTGCCGCATGGTCCACCATCGTTATAGTCATAGGATTTGAATCACTTTAGGCAAGTTTGTTGTGCTATCCACAAGGCCTGCTTAATTGGGAGGAGAAACTGTGGTTATGGCATTAGATGCCTATATGATCGGGGTAGAGGAACCATGTAGCTTTGTTGTGCTATCCACAAGGGCTGCATGCAAATCTATGCTCGTCGCATAACGATGGTTAGCTTAGACCAGAATTAGTGGTTTGTTGTGCTATCCACAAGGCCATTAAATCTCTAGGGACCGAAGCTATGATCAGATATTGCAAGGAGTTGCAAGTCCCATGAGTTGGGTGCTCTCTGATTGTATTACAGTTTGTTGTGCTACCCACAAGGCTGTAGTGCAAGTCATTGAGATTCTGATCCCCACTAGGAGACTGTCGACGTCTCTCGTTCTGTATAACTGGGGGTTATACAGTTCGTCGAAAATTAGTGGGAGTTAAACTTGAACAAAAGACCATGCCTTGTTTTAAATTTTAATAATTGAACATCTGCCAAATAGATTTTACTTATCTCCTGTAGGGAATTATGTCATCGAATAACCCACTCCGTGGCATACTTAATGCCCTTTTGACTTACTTGATCTACTCAGATTGGCTCAGACACTTAAAGAATGTCTTCAAATCTGAGCAGACTGCCTACACCCTTGATGTTGATCATCCTGCTGAATCAGCATTAGATGCCTCTGAGACAGAAATGATCGCATACGATAAAAGATCGAAGGATAAAGGCAAAAGAGTAGTAAAGGGTGACTGCTTCTACTATAAGCAGTATGGTCACTGGAAGAGGAACTGTAAGGAGTTCTTTAACGATAAAGCTCATGGAAAGGTGAAGCTGTCTGAAGCTTCATATATCTATATGATAGATATTAACTTGTCAGTTAGTATATTCCTAGCATAATAAAGAACATCATATCAGTATCTTGTTTGGACAAGATAGGATATAGGTTGACTATTGAAAATAGAAGTTGTTCGATTTATTATGGTAATAAATCAATAGCTTCAGTATCTTTAGTCAACGGCCTATATCTCTTAGATGTTTCTTATTACAATCTTTAAATTGATAATGTTCTTAAGAAGAGCAAGAATTGTGTGAACCAAGCCTACATGTGGCATTGTAGACTTGGGCACATTGGCGAAAGCAGGTTGCAAAAGTTGCACAAGCATGGTTACTTAACTGCATTCGATTATGAATCTTTTGCAACATGTGAATCCTGCCTTATGGGAAAGATGGCAAGATCTCCATTTACTGGACATGGACAACGTGCCAAGGATATTCTGGAACTAATACATTCGGATGTGTGTGGTCCTATGTCCACCCAAGCCAAAGGTGGCTACTCATACTTCATCACGTTCACCGATGACCTCTCAAGATTCGGCTATGTGTACTTAATGAAATACAAGTCGGAAGCATTTGAGAAATTCAAGGAGTTCAAGAATAAGGTAAATAAGCAGTTAGGAAAGAATATTAAAGCTCTTCGATTAGATCGAGGAGGAGAATACTTGAGTACTAATTTCACACAATTCTTAAAGGATAATGGTATCCTTTCTCAGCTAACCCCTCCATATACATCACAGATGAATGGTGTATCAGAAAGGAGGAATCGCACCTTGTTGGACATGGTGCGATCCATGATGAGCTTTTCGGGATTACCAGTGTCCCTTTGGGGGTATGCTCTAGAGTCAGCAACATACCAACTGAACAGAGTACCCAGCAAGTCTGTGGCCACTACTCCATATGAGATATGGAAAGGCAGGAAACCAGAATTTAAACATGTTAAAGTCTGAGGTTGTCTTGCTCATGTAAAGAGGCATGATCCAGACAAGCTGGAATCACAAACTGATAAATGCAGAATTATGGGATATCCAAAGGAAACCTTTGGATACTATTTTTACCATCCTGGTGAACAAAAGGTGTTTGTCGCCAGGAAAGCTGTATTCTTGGAAGAGGAATAACTTCTCCAGGAGGACAGTGGGACTAAAATAGTACTGGAAGAGGTTCCAGATCCCCAAACAGCTGCATTATCATCAGATGAGATATCAGTTCCTGAATCTGTTCAGGTACACACAGATGAGCCTCGTAGATCTGGTAGAGTACCTAGACTGCCCGAACGATATGCAGGACATATCACTGAAGGTGAGTCTAAGGTAGAATATAATGAGCATGATGATCCTAAAACCTACTAGGAGGCCATAGAAGGTCCAGAATCTGGGAAATGGCGAGAAGCCATGAACTCAAAAATCCAGTCCATGTACACCAACCAAGTTTGGAACTTGGAGGACTTGCCCGAGGGTATTGTACCCATCGGTTGCAAGTGGATCTTTAAGAGAAAGATCGGTGCTGATGGACGGATCGACACTTATAAGGAAAGGTTGGTGGAAAAGGGATATCGTCAAAGGCAAGGAATTGACTATGACGAGACTTTCTCACAAGTTGCCATGATAAAGTCGATCAGAGTTCTACTCGTCATTGCTACATATTTTGATTATGAAATCTGGCAGATGGATGTGAAGACTGCCTTCCTCAATGGTAACCTTGAGGAAGAGGTGTATATGATACAACCAGAAGGTTTCACATCCAAAGAATCTCCGGATAAAGTGTTTAAGCTTCAGAGGTCCATTTATAGACTGAAGCAGGCTTCCTGGAGCTGGAACATAAGATTTGACTAGGCTGTCAAGTCTTATGACTTCATTAAGAATGAAGATGAGCCTTGTGTGTACAAGATGACCAGTGGGAGTGCAGTCACTTTTCTAGTTCTTTACGTAGATGACATACTACTAATTGGGAATGATGTAGCTATGATGTCATCAATAAAGATCTGGCTGTCGAAAAACTTCTCCATGAAGGATTTGGGAGAAACATCCTATATATTGGGAATATGGATCTATAGAGATAGATCAAAGAGGATGCTTGGAATGACCCAATCCTTGTACATAGATACCATAGTCAAAAGGTTTGGCATGAAAAATTCCAAGAGAGGTCTCATATCGATGAGATATGGAATTAATCTCTCAAAGGAGCAGTCTCCTAAGACTCCTAATGAGATGGCATTCATGGATAGAATACCCTATGCCTCTGCCATAGGATCTATCATATATGTCATGCTATATACACAGCCTGATATTGCATTTGCTCTAAGTGTTACGAGCAGATTTCAGGCTGATCCAAGTGAAGAGCACTGGAAGGCAGTGAAATATATCCTTAAGTACTTGAGAAGAACTAAGGATATGCTTCTTGTCGATGGAGGAGGTGACATGAAACTGCGAGGCTACACTGACACGAGTTTTCAGTCAGATCCAGATGAGAGCAAGTCTACATCTGGATTCGTGTTTACTTTGAACGGAGGCGCAGTGTACTGGAAGAGTTCCAAGCAAGTAATCACTGCAGTTTCGACGACTGAAGCAGAGTATATCGCTACAACTGAAGCCGCCAAGGAAGCAGTGTGGTTGAAGAAATTCATCACCGACCTCGGCGTAGTTCCCAGTATCTCTGAACCAGTTCCACTGTTGTGCGACAACAATGGAGCCATTGTGCAAGCAAAAGAGTCGCGGTCTCATCAGAAATCAAAACATATTCTGAGGCGCTTTCACCTTATCAGAGAGATCATATCCAAAGGAGATGTAGTAGTGGAAAGAGTTCCATCCGTCGACAATGTAGCAGATCTACTGACAAAGCCGTTGGCTCAAATTGTGTTTGAGCGTCACATAAAGTCTGTAGGCTTATTGTATAAAGGTGATTGGCTTTAGTACAAGTGGGAGATTGTTAGTTTTAGGTGGCCTACAAGCCAATCTGACTATGTAAATCTCGTTCATTTATTAATATAATGGCATAATATTCATTATGTGTAAATCGCATTAATTATCGTTTCATAATGAAGTCCGTGAATATGTGTTATAGTGATCAGATTATGATGAGATCATACTAATGAGAATGATCACTTAAACACACATATTCTTAATCGTTCCTAGTCGGAGGATATCCAAGAAGGACATCAGATATCCGGTTAGACTAGTACAGATTACTCCTGCTCATAAGATGAGGGTGACTGATCTCATAGTCACTTGTGTGGAGACGCTAAGGCGAATCTGTAGGTGCTCATTGGAGAATGAGTTCGCTGAACTGATCCGACTGACTCGCTGGATGGTATTGTACCTCACTGTCAACCAGCTTAATTCTATTGTTACAGTTGCGTGGATGGTCCTCGGACCTGAGACACCAAGGACACCTTGTCGGTGGACTTCTGTACTTTGACCTTGGTTTACGAATCTCTAGCCAAGGGATTCTAAAACGCCAAGGATTGGGTACAGCGGAATACTGTCGAAGGGAATTGTGTGTCAATAAGGAATCATTCACTCTCGGTACTTAGAGAGAGAATGCTCTAGGAAGGATGCGCGGAAGTTCCTGGCTAGGGCCGACGATAATATCGGGAAATGAGTTTTCCGATATTTATCAGCGGCATCCAATCCAAGTGAGTCGACCGGTTAGGGTTTGATAGCACACCATACCTTGAGTTGACTCGAGAGCATTGTACGAATGATGGATTATATCCACGCGGTAACTGTCGGTGGAAAGGTTCCAAGAGTGGATTACTTAACCCCGATACCTTCTGGGTTCACGCGGTGTTACTTGGCACCCAACATGATCGGAGGCCCGGTCGAATTCGATGTGCGACATCAATTCGATTGATTAATTAATTAATAAAGGGTTATTAATTGATTAATAAAGTCAGTGAATAGTCACTGGACTTGTTGGGCCATTAATTGGACTAGTAATTGAGCCTAGAGGGTCACACGCAAATGATTCTCAAGGCGATGGATAAATAAGTGGGTTTTATACAAACTGGGAGTTTTTATGAAAAACCGCGCGGTTAGTATAAAAGATAGCAAACGGGCCGAGCAGGCTAAGCTGTTGCTAACCCTAGTCGCCCCTCCTCTGTTTCTCTCTCTCTGGCGTCCAGACAGATCCAGATCTGCTCCGCCGCTTCTCCGAATCCCGTTCGACAGGAAATCGTCCGCGTGTTGCGGCGATCGTTGCGGCGACCGGCGGAGGTTTCGTGGGCTGTGAGGAACGAGGAACGTGAGGATATCCGTCGTGAGGAGGATCGCGTGGACTTCGCTAGAGGTCGGGCGCTTGCGTGGCTTGCGGTGTCGCACCGACGGAACCGAACGGTTGCGGATTCGAATCCGCACACGGTGAGAACTGATTATCCGATAATCTGGTTTTTTCGATTGTCGAAACGGGAACGGATCTCCGTTTTTATTTTATTTTCCACTGCGCGTGAGATCCGGGGAAACCCGAGAACCCAACAGGGAGTCTATGGTCCCACCTCGGATAACTGCAAACAAAACACGATCATCGGGATTTTTCCGTTGCCCACAGGCAAAACTCATCCACGGATGCTTATAGAATGAGCCCCAATCTCCTAAACATGGTAATGTCTAAACATATGTCAAACAAATATGGCACAAATATATTTTCACAAATTTCATAATAATTATAGATCTGAAAATTAATTTAGCATAATGATGCTTACATATAAGAGTTAAAATACATACTTTTATATACAAAATAATCACTTAGAGAGTCAACATGGTCATATAGATGGATAATCAGAGTAAATCTGATCACAATAGGTTGCTAGACATAAGCATATGCTATTAAAATTTTCTCAGATTTTTTGGACAAAGAATTACAATTTCCGGCTAATAAAACTAACTTTCAGAGACGAAAATTGAACAAATAAGGCCTAAAATAGCAAAAAGATTTATAAAATTATCAAACTTTGTGAACATCTCCAAGAGGTCAAGGGAATCATAAGGACAAAGTTTCATATAATTCTGACATCAAACGAATGGTTTAGAGTATCAAATGACATATAAATAACTTAAGTCAAATTAGGTCAATCGAATAAATAGCAGAATAATAGTAAACTAAAATCTAAAATTTATGAAATTTTAACATAACGGATAACAGGTTGAAATAAAAGTATATTCAAAATTTCAAGTCAATCAGTTAAGGAACAAAGGAGTTATGATCAATTTAAATTCAAGCTGAAAATTTATCACAACTTCTGAAAACCGTAGGTATAGGTGCTGAAAAATGTAGCTATAGATCTTAAATTTCCAGAATATAGGATTTTGCTCAAAAATTTATAGATCAAGGTGGAATCTGAAGTCATGGATTGGTAGATTATGGTTCTAAAAAGTATGTTCGACTACTTTTGAAAATCAAAACGAAGTTTTTATATTAATGCAAAATATCATTCAATTGGTTATCATCACCTACCTCAAGAACACGAAGAACACTCCCCTCTAATGTCTTTCAATCACCTTATAGCACTCCAAACTCAGTCTTCTTGTTATATGAGACTTATCCCACGACCTCTAAACTTTAAAGAACAACAATCCATCCATTAGAATCAATTTCAAAAAAAAATTAAATCAAAATACTTATCTTTCTTATGAAGAAGACTATGTTCTTACCTCTTATCTTGGAGCTACGTGGAGGAGGCCTTATATACGACTCCAAGGCCTCATATATACTATTTTGACTTTCTAATTCTTCCCAAATTAAGCCCCCAAAGTTTCCAAGTCGAAGTCAAACTGTAGCTTCTTTAACCAACAAGCTAAAGTGTTCCGAATCAAATTAGGAATCCAGATTTTCGTGCAGAATGGGTTGCCTCCATAAACCCCCTCCGATTCGACCCCTTAAACATCCAAATTAATTTTTAGTCCTTTTGACAAAGTTTTAGTCTTTTATATACTCTTCCCAACCATATATGCCATATCATTTTTGGTCTTTTGGGTGCGAATTTATTGCGCTCGCAAAACAGCACTTTATCATAGTTTTCAGATCCGAAAATTTTACTTAGTGTTGGAAACTAACTAGTTTCCTAATTAGGTCACTAATAGGTTTATTGGGCTTGTTTTGGGTTAACTAATGACTTACCCATTCTAAATCTATTATTATAATATTAAATAAATATTAAATATATTTAAATTATTTTAGTCTATTAATTGATTTAATTAGACTTATTTAAATCTAATTATGCTTAATTAACGTTGGCCCATTAATAAATTAATGGGCTTGGGATCTAGGATATAACATCATCTCCTCCTTAAAGTAATTTCGTCCTTGAAATTAGCACAACTTACTAAATAAATCTTGATACTTCTTCTTCATATCTTCCTCTGTCTCCCAGGTTGCTTCCTCTATAGAATAGTTCCACCATAAAACCTTCACTAGACGAATCACCTTGGTTCGGAGTACTTGTTCTTTATGATCTAATATGAGAATTGGCTTGTAACGACCCGCCACCTTATAATCGGGGATCCGATTACTAAATGGATATCGAATCATTAAAATTTGGAGCCAAATCAGCATCTCAATAAGTTTGGGAAGTAAATGATAAACTAAGCTAAACATTCAACATCACATCGAATTGTAAAGGAAGTGCAGGAATTAAAAATTATTACAATTTGACTCGACTCAGCAAATAATTATATAATCCAACTGAAAAGAAATAAATAAGCGTACAGGCCTGAAAAGAAAATAACAACTACATCGGGGCATACCTCGGAATAGTGGCTGCTGGCGCGCAATCCGAGACAAAACCCTCCATGCTACGCCTGCTTGAAACCCTCACCTAAAAACCGTAGTGGTGAGTCTCATTGAAATGGACTCAATAGGAATCCTCCGATCCCCACCACACACTCATGCACCCACAAGTGCAACAACTCAAATATAGGTAATTAAATAAGTAAAGTAGTAAACACAACTCCTAAAGATTACCAATTTTTCGATATAAAGCACATGCATTTGTAAATGCATCATGCATAACTCTGAAACCACTCCACCACGAAGTCCACAACCAGCGTCTCGGCTAAACACACAAACCACGCAGCCGAACGCGGAAAACACCGACCCGCTGGGACCAAACAGCAACCCCTCGGATAGCACGCTGGCTACTCTGGCCTATCTAACTCTAGGTGGTTCTGCTTCCCCCAGCACGAGTGACACTTCGAATGTACCACTCCCACACCGATACTAGCTATACCCCGGGGTACACCAGGTTACCCTTTCTCTAGGCGTCACCCTACCATTCTCACACCGCCGCCGTGTCACTCCTACACCAACACAAGGTGCTTAAGCGCTAACAACTGTCACACTAAGTCTACGATCGCACAACACACAACACAGTGCGATCCGGTCACGTAGAAATCCTCGTCCTCGAAGTACGTTTTTAAGCATGCATTTAATCAAACTATCTAACAATGTAAACACATATTAATTGGATGAATTAATGAAGTTCTGTCTTGAATCGCGTCGCCCGTGGCTGACGTCATTCAAGACCCTTAAACTAGTTCATACGAAAGCTGGCCTTAGGAAATGGCCAAAATCGTGTCGCCCCTAGCAGACGCTATATAAAATGGCGTCGTTGTCGCCAGACGCTATTCAAGACAGAGACAGAATCCAATTGATCTGGCCTCGGAACTAGCTGGCCTAAATCGCATCTCGGGTGGTAGCCGCCATTTAAAATGGCATCGCCGTCGCCAGACGCCATTTAGCACTCGCAAACAGGTTCCCCCCTCCGGCCTCCCCCAAGTCACAAAGTGTGATTTCTCCCCCAAATCGCACAAAACATCAAAAATGGAGAAGGTAGGGGAGAAGCCTAATCATTTTCATAAAGAACCCCTTAGAACATGCTTTCTACCCCAGAAGCATCCACACATATTACATACTTTCAAAGCGGGAAAATCGTGGTTTTGAATAAAACACCACGAGGATCGTCACCCTACCGATTATTGGAACTCCTCCATACTCCTAGCCATCGAACCGTCCTGCCACAAGTCGCCGCCGGTACCGCCGTGGACGCCATCACTCTACCGGGACGTCGGCCGTCGTCTGAAGAAAAATGCTCCGCGAAGGAGATAGTGGTGGTAGTAGTGGAAGTTAGGAGGTTAATGGAGTGGAGGGAGAGTAGGAATGGGGAGATGAAAGGAAGGAGAAGGGGAAGGGGGAGCAGATGGGTCGGAGAGAGGGAGGAGAGAGAAGAGAATGAGAGAAATGAGGGAAAGGAGGGAGGGATCGCAGGGTCAAACTAAAAGTAGCTAAAACACGTCGTCCAAGACTGACACTAATAAGACGACAAGATGGGATCGTACAATAACATATCTCTAAATGGCGTCGTCCATGTAAGACGCCATTCAGACGATAAGATCAGGGCCGTACTCTCACGCCCCAACACCCGCCCACGTGACACATTCTAAAAAGCATCCCCCAAACCAGATACCGTTTGAATCGCGTCGAGCTTGAACCCATACCCTAGCCCCACAAGGGCCCAAAGTAAGGGGTCCGACACCGAAACTGATCCAATAACCACATCTGAAACCTCAATCCTTACATGGCTTCTCTTCATAAGATATGTCTTGTTGTACATCTAGCGGTTCATACTCAATCACGTGAGATGGATCTGATAGGTACTTCTTGAGCATAGAGATATGAAAGACCGGATGTACATTGGCCAATGCAGGTGGTAATGTCAACTTACATGCCACCTCGCCAACTCGTTGTAAAATCTCAAACGGTCCAATGAATCTTGGACTCAATTTGCCCTTTTTGCCAAACCGCATCACACCCTTAGTAAGAGACACCTTCAAAAACATATGATCTCCTACTTAAAATGCTAGCTCTCGCCTTCTATTATCTACATAACTCTTCCGTCGGCTATGAGCAGTGAGCTACCGCTTCTTGATGATATCAATCTTCTCAGAACAATCTTAGACAATTTGCAGTCCGATCAAGCTTCTTTCACTAACCTCAGACCAACAAACAGGTGATCTACATGGTCTGCCATAAAGTGCCTCATATTGAGCCATCCCAATACTAGAATGATAACTATTATTGTATGAAAACTCAATCAGAGACAACTGATCATCCTAGCTACCTTGCCCCTCTAGACTGCATGCTCTCAACATGTCCTCGAGCGTCTGTATAGTCCTCTTAGACTGACCATTGGTCTGAGGATGAAAAGTAGAGCTAAACTTCAGTTGTATGCCCAATGCTTCTTGTAGACTCTTCTAGAATCATACAGTGAATCTAGAATCCCTGTCTAATATGATAGAAACCGGCACACCATGCAATCATACTATCTCATCAATGTACAATTTAGTCAACTCCTCTAATGACTGGGTCTTGTGAATAGCCAAAAAATGAGCAGACTTAATTAACCAATCTACAATCATCCATATCATATCATGCTTCTTCCTTGTTTTAGGCAAGCCAATAATGAAGTCCATAGTGATCTGCTCCCAGTTCCATTGAGGTATTTCCATTGACTGCAATGGACCAGTAGGTCTTTGGTGTTCAACCTTCACTTGCTGACATGTCAAACACTTAGAAACAAAATCTGCAATGTCTTTCTTCATGCATGACCACCATAAATTCTTCTTCAAATCTTGGTACATCTTTGTACTTCCTAGATGTATAGAGAATTTCGATTTATGAGCTTCAGTCGACAATTCTCTCCTTAGCTCATCATCATTCGGCACACATAACCTATTTGCATGCTGAATGCCTCCATCTCTACCTTTCACTACATCAGGCTTACCTTCCATAGTAAGAATAGCATGATTCTTCTCCTGGGCCTGAATAATTCTGTCAGTAAGAGTAGACCGAAAGGTCAGCTGCATCAGATACGACCTCTCACCATGCACCTAAGGTGTGGCTTCAATAGCATCTTCCATATCTTTCCACTCTAAGTGCAATTGTAAAGTCATAAGCTTTCTGCTCAACGCATCAACTACCACATTTGCCTTTCCTGGATGATAGTTCAAAGTGAAGTCATAATCTTTTAAGAACTCCACCCAGCGCCTCTGCCTTAGATTGAGATCCTTCTATGAAAAGATATACTTCAGGCTTTTGTGATCAGTGAATACCTCAAATTGCGTCCCATAAAGATAATACCGCCAAATCCTCAAAGCATGAACTACGGCGGCCATTTCCAGATCATGAGTAGGGTAATTATGTTCATGGTCTTTAAATTGTCTTAATGCATATGTTATAACCTTGCCATGTTGCATAAGCCAGATCATGAGTAGGGTAATTATGTTCGTGGTCTTTAAATTGTCTTAATGCATATGTTATAACCTTGCCATGTTGCATAAGCACACATTCGAGACCTTTGCATGAAGCATCAGTGTACATAACAAAACTATCAATCTTACTTGGCAAAGTGAGTATTGGAGCTGTGGTCAGTCTTCTCTTCAATTCTTGAAAACTTTGCTCACATTCTACTGACCAAACAAATTTTGTACCCTTCCGTGTCAGCTTGGTCATTGGAGAGGCTAAGGTAGAAAAACCCTCTATGAACCTCCTGTAGTATCCAGCCAAACCAAGGAAACTCCTTATTTCAGCAGCAGTCTTCGGAGCTTCCCATTTCAGAACAGCTTCCACCTTTGTTGGATCTACATAAACTCCATCTTTGGAAATAATATGCCCTAAAAATTAGACCTACTCGAGCCAGAATCACATTTGTTGAATTTGACATATAACTGATGTGCTCTGAGAATCTCCAACACAATCTTCAAATGCTCCCTATGTTCTTCTTAACTCGAAGAGTAAATCAGCACATCATCAATAAAAACCACCACAAATTGGTCAAGATATGACTAAAAGATTCTATTCATTAGATCCATAAATGCAGCAGGAGCACTAGTTAGCCCAAAAGGCATAACCAAGAACTCATAATGACCATACCTAGTACGGAAAGCCATTTTCAAAATGTCTTCATCTTTGATCCGCAACTGATGATAACCAGATCAAAGATCAACCTTGGAGAAGACCTTGGCAGATTGCAACTGATCAAACAAGTCTTCAATCCTTGGCAAAGGATACTTGTTTTTTATGGTGACTTGATTGATCTTGCGATAATCAATGCACAACTGCATTGATCCATCCTTCTTTCAGATGAAAGCACTGGTGCACCCTATGGTGACACACTTGGACATATGAAGCCTTTATCTAGAAGTTCCTGCAGTTGCTTCTTCAACTATGCCAACTCAGCAGGAGCCATTCGATATGGTGCTTTCGAAATAGGTGTTGTCCCTCGCATAAGATCAATAGTGAAATCAATCTCCTGTGATGGTGGCAAACTGGGTAGATCATCAGAGAAAACATCGAGAAAGTCTCAAATCACCTCAATATCCTGTACTATCTTGACTGTGTTATTATCAATCATCACACTAGCCAAAAATGTCTCATAGCCCTGGCGGACTAATTTCACGGCTTTTATCATGGAGACGAACACTCTCCCAAACTTATTCTTTGGACATTGAAAGTAGAAAGTATCCTCTGACCGAGGACCCTGAAAGATGACTCTTTTGTTCTTGAAGTCTAGAAGTGCATCATGTTCTTCTAGGAAATCCATGCCCAGTATAATATCAAAATCCACCATGTTAATAACATAGGGCCATGCAAATAAATCCTGATCCTCTATATGAACATGAAGACTAGACACCATAAAGGTGGAAATCAAGGTCTAACCAGTAGCTGTGGTAATAGTCAAGGGTGGTACCTCTAAAAGCACAATACTCTCTAGAGAGTCAACCAATCTAGTGGAAACAAAACTATATGTAGCACCAGAATCAAATATAACTCGGGCACGTACACCCTTAGCTAGAATAGTACCGGTTATCCTGTTGGTGTCGTTACCCACTTCAACTGCTTCATTGGTAAGCACATAGACTTGCGCCTTTCCTCTCATAGGTTCTCCAGGCACAAAGTTGCCCTTAGGCTTTGGGCAATCGCGAATCACGTGGCCTGGTTCACTGTAGTTAAAGCACTTGACAGCCACACGCCAGCACTCTGAGCCTACGTATGGTCGCCCACACTGAGCACAAACTGGATGTGCCACCTTCTTAGCTACCGGTGTCGCCACCTAGAAGTCCTTTCTCTTCTTCTTGTCAAATTCATAGGGGAAAGGTGGAGCCTGAGTAATCCTACCTCCTGGACCCTTTCTTGCATTTACAAAAGCACTTTGCTCCCTCTCTGCAATGTAAGTTGTTGCCAACGCTTCCTTCATAACAGTATGCCTAAACAGAGCTACTCTACTACGAATAGCCCTAGTCAGTCCATTGACAAACTTCTTGACTCGTTCCTTTTCCACGGTGAAGAAATTAGGTGCAAAACACTCCAATTCAACAAACTTGGCCTCATACTCGGCCACTATCATCGTCCCTTGTGTTAGAGTAAGGAAATCAGCAACTCTAGCATCTCTGATATGAGCTGAAAGATACTTCTCCACATAATCAGCCCATCTTGACCAGCAAAAATAGTCCTATTGGCGAAACTCCACCAGAAGTCTGCCCAATCTTCGAGTATGAAGGTCGCCAACCTGACCTTATGACCGCAAAGATCTTCTTGATCTGCCGAATCCATGCTTCGGCAACCTCTGGCCTACTCTCCCCCTTAAAAGAAGTAGACCTAAGTTTCTTGAACTTTTCCATCATCGCCACCCTAGATGTAGTCATCGGAGCAGTTTGAGTCTGTAGTGCCACCTGAGCTTGCTGTGTAGCTTGTGTTTGCATAGTTTGGACCATGCCCTAAAAAGCTTGCAGAAAAGCCCCAAAATTTCCATGTGGCATGGCCATAGGGTTGGTCTGCACCACTCCCTTTCCCAGGGTAGCCTGGGTATCACCACGAGTTAAGCCTCTCTGAGCTGGAGACTCCTCAGTGCTAGCGGGCTCAATGATGGGCGTTCTATTCCCATCCCCGTTCTCGTTATAGCCATAGTCTAAAAATCAAACAGAACCCACTTAGCTTCCATCTTTAAGAATTGAAGTCTACCCTGACTATCCTAACCACACTCTCACAATTTAGTTTCATATGGCTTACGATCAGATGATAATAGTTAATGTTCTCTCATGATTCATATGCTCTGATACCACATTGTTACGTCCCTAATCCGGTTAAGTCATTCAGACTCAAGTTACGTGAGTACGGAACCAAATAACATACAAATCGAAGATGAATGATGAGAGACAAATAACCAAGCAAAAAACATGCCATTTACCATCATTAAATCTAAATATTCTATTCTATTGCTATAATCAGGATCCTTAAATTTCATCAAAGATGTAGTGGAAATAAAATCTCCCAACTCACTAAAGAAATATAAAAGTATATATACTCTTTCAAGTTCCTACTACATCAAATCTAAGAAAACAGTAAATCTAATCCTTCCTAGATAACCTCAAAATGAGTCTGAATCTAATTCCTTAAGCAAAGTCCTGTCCCTCAGCTAACTCTTCCTTCTCAGTCTTTGAAAATGTTAGTAGGATTTAAAAGTACAAGCACTCAGTAGGCAAATCAAACCCAACAAATGCTAACAATATAATAATTGAAAAGGGATAATATCAAATATACATACAATTCACAATTCTACATATAACTCAAATAAGATCATAATACAAAACATGTTTAAATATATGCTTATCAAATCAAATGTGTTTTCTAATAGCATGAATAGATCGACTAACATATAACATATATGGTATGATCAAATTCTTATCTAACTGAATAAAACTACTAGCCATAATCAGAACATATCACATATCAAACTGAACATATATCAAATTTATCATGACATGGTAGCTTATCAAATCAGAGTTTATATTGTCAGAATAGCTAATCAAAATGAACATAGATTCTTAATCACATAGGCTGAGATCAAAATCACTGAGCGTAGATATTAAAAGAACAAATTGAGCAGATCATAAGCTGAATCAAATGGATCTAAACAGCAAATTATGTTTCATAATTATGTGCCAAACAAATCAAATACAAACATATCAAATAAACATGCATCCAACCACCATATAAGGAGCCGAAGAAACAAATACTAGAGCATATAGACAAGTATGCTAAGGTCATGGCACATGCATAGCCTAGGAGTATAGTCTCACCTCGGATAACTACAAACAAAACACGATCACCGAAATTTTTCCGTTGCCCACGAACAAAACTCATCCACGGACGCTTATGGAATGAGCTCCAATCTCCTTAAGATGGCAATATCTAAATATATATCAAAAAAATATGGCACAAATATATTTTCACATATTTCATAAAAATCATAGATCTTGAAATCAATTTAGTATAATGATACTTACATATAAGACTTAAAATACATACTTTTATATACAAAATAATCACTTAAAGAATCAACATGGTCATATAGATGGATAATCAGAATAAAGCTTATCAAAATAAGTTTCTAGATAGAGGCGTATGCTATTGAAATTTTTTCATATTTTTCGGACAAAGAATTATAATTTTTGGCTAATAAAACTAATTTTCAGAGATGAAAAATGAAGAAATAAGGCCGAACATAGCAAACAGATTCATAAAATTATCAAAATTGGTTAACATGTTCAAGCGGTCAAAGGAATCATAAGGACAAATTTTCATGTAATTCTGGCATCAAACGAATGATTTAGAGTATCAAATGACATATAAATAACTTAAGTCAAATTGGGTCAATCAAATAAATAACAGAATAATAGACAAATAAAATATAAAATTTATGAAATTTTACCAGAATGTATAACAGGTTGAAATAAAAGTGTGTTCAAAATTTCAAGTCAATCGGTTAAGGAACAAAGAAGTTATGATCAATTTAAGTTCAAGCTGAAAATTTGTCATAGCTTCTGAAAACCGTAAGTATAGGTGCTGAAAAATGTAGCTATAGGTCTTGAATTTCCAGAATATAGGATTTTGTGAATTTGATCAAAAATTCATACATCAAGGTGGAATCTAAAGTCATTGATTGGTAGATTATGGTTCTAAAAAATATGTTTAACCACTTTTGAAAATCAAAACGAAGTTTTTATATTAATACAAAATATCATTCAATGAGTTATCATCACTTACCTTAAGAACACGAAGAATACTTCCCTCTAATGCCTTTTAATCACCTTCTAGCACTCCAAGCTCAATTTTCTTGTTATCTAAGGCTTCTCCCACGACCTCTAAACCTCAAAGAACAACAATCTATTCATTAGAATCAATTTCTAACAAGAATTAAATCAAATACTTCTCTTTCTCATGAAGAACACTATGTTCTTACCTCTTATCTTAGAGCTGCGTGGAGGAGGCCTTATGCACGACTCCAAGGCCTCATATATACTATTTTGGCTTCCTAATAATACCCAAATTCAACCCCTAAAGTGTTCCGAATTAAACTAGGATTCCAAGTTTTCGTGCGGAATGTGTTTCCTCCCATAACCTCCTCTGATTCGACACCTTAAACGTCGCAATTAACTTTTAGTCCTTATGACAAAGTTGTAGTCTTTTGTATACTCTTTCTAACCATATATGCCATATCATTTTTGGTTTTTTAAGAATGAAGTTATTGCGCTCGCAAAACAACACTTTATCATAGTTTTCATATTCGAAAATTTGACAAAGTGTTGGAAACTAACTAGTTTCCTAATTGGGTCACTAATGGGTTTATTGGGCTTGTTTTGACTTAACTAATGACTTACTCATTCTAAATCTATTATTATATTATTAAATAAATCTTAAATATATTTAAATTATTATATCCCATTAATTGATTTAATTAGACTTATTTAAATCTAATTAGACTTAATTAACTTTGGCCCATTAATAAATTAATGTGCTTCAGATCTAGGATATAACAATATTCACACATACTCACATCATGATTTTTATCACCCATACATGCTAGGGGTTTAAAAGACTAAAGTAAGTGACTTCTTATTGTTTAGTTGCATGTTAGATTTGCTAGTTAGAATAGATACTACACTACTTAAAGTGCTAACCATCTTCTTTTACTTGTTTGTTTGATTTATTGCAAGGTTTGAAGAGAAGGATTGAAGGCTTTGGAAAACTTGAAAATAAAAGGAGAAAATAACCCCAAAAGTAAGAGTAAAGAACGAAGAGGCTCTTCTTTTTCGGCCGTCCGAAGAAGAGGAACAAAAGAACCCAGCCCCTCCAAATCACAAGGTTAGTAAGCAATCAACTTTTTCCTTTGAAGCCATCGGTTTCTAGCGATCACATTAGTTATAAAATTGATTTATTCACCATATGAACACTTGATATCATGATAATGACACACACTTTTTGAGCACCACAGCTTTTTGGTGATCAAGGTAGGACTTGTCTTGCCATTCTTTTTCTTTACTCTTGTTATTTTCTATTGGGCACCCTCGATGCACTGTTTGTGTCCCTTGGGCACTGTTTATGATTGATTGATTGGTTGGTTATTTTTCTCCCTACGTGCAACCACGTGCACACCCCTTGCGGCAAATTCTTGCCCTCCCCATGATTGCCTTGATTTGTGGTTTGAAAGAAGTATGCTAGTTTGATTGATATCATTGATGTTTGCATGAGTAATTAATCTGTTTGGATTGTGTTTCGCATGATTAATTGATCTCTATTTATCCTGTTTATTTGAGAGGGGAATGCCCCTGTTGCCTTTGTTAGTTACTGTTTTTCGAACTTGAATAGCGTCGTTACAAAGCGACGTCTTTCGGAAGGACGTCGTCCATCCCTGACGCTATTCAGCCTGCATAACTTGCTTGCCTTGCTGTCCAAGCCACTGTAACCAGAAAGCTACTGTCTTGAATAGCGTCGTGACCAAGTGACGCGATTCAAGTAGTTTCTCTTTCGGCCATTAGTTCTTGGATTTTTTATCATTATTGTTACCTATATTTACTTATTATATTACATTAGAGGCCATCCAGGCCGCAGGACATTAGCACTAGGAGTTCGCTCCCCCTTCTATAGGAACACCCCTCTCGGCACTCTCACCTCTCTCTGACTGGGTCAGTCCCTCAATCAGACTAGAATGGTTAGTGTTGAGACCTCCGTAAGTCCCCAAAAGCAGAGAATTCAACTTTGTTCATCGGGTTGGTTGTACCTCTAAAGTACTAGGTAGATTTTCATAACATTGTGAGTGGAGCCATAGAATATAACGGCAGAAAACTGAATTGAAACTAGGATCCTACCTACTGAGGGAATTTGTACATAAAATTCAATTAAATCAACAAGAAACTCACAAAACAGCGTAAGCATTCACTTGGTTGTTAATCTGTGCAAACTTGTCTGAATTCTATGATTAATTAAATATCATGATGCTATGTTTAGGTAGAGTCGTCGGCATGGCTACTTACAAATAAGATACCCGATTGAGTATGAGGGAGATACTAATACCCCTCAAAACTATGATCTTTGTTACTCTAAAGACGAGGGAGATGCTAATGCCCCCCACAATTCTCATCACTTCCAAACTAAGTATGAGGGAGATGCTTATGCCCCTCAAGGTCAAGTTCATTTCACTCATGATCAATATAACCCCAATGTTGATCATTCTCATGTCCGCGTCATTTTCAATCCCACCTTTGAAGAGGATCAAGATCAAGCTGAGCCTTCTTCTACCAATCCTCCTGATTTAGTTACTATTCTGGGAGCTCTGGCTACCCATGTGGACCCTCAATCGATATTGAAGGGGAAGACACCTCAACGTTCTTCTAAAACACACATCCCGGTTCCCCCCACTCATCAGGTCCCTATTCAGGCCATGGAAGGACTCCGTATCTCTACTCCCCAGCCCATGGCCCCTCAGCAGTCTAGCTCTAGATACCTGGTCAGATCGCCGACCCTAACTTATCAAAATGCCTTCGGGCATGGCAGGAATGCTGTCGGATTTCAACCTTACTGTCCTCCATGTCCTAGCTACTCAAGGAGGTAGACCCTTCAGGCACCACCACCTCCACCAACTAACTCGGTCACTCAGGCCTTGTTCACGAAAATTAACCAGATGGATGAGTAGTTCAAGAGCTTTAAGAAGATGATGGACACTAAAGCTGCTCCCAAGGTCTCCATCCCCAACCTGCCTATTTTCCATCTCCCACCCTCTGAAATGCCAGTGTCTCTAAAGTACAATGGCTCTCGTAACCTTTTTATTCACTTGAAGGAATTCATGTATGAGTCCTCTTTCTGGCAGAGTGATAAGAGATCACTGGCCTTTCTCTTCAGAAGGTCGTTAGAGGGATCAGCCTTGGAATAGTTCTTTTCATTGGACCCGAGTGATATTGAAGATTTTGACACTATGTCTAGAAAGTTTCTGCAGCGGTATAAGGACAGAGTTGCCTCGTCACTATCTATCACTGACTTGGTGGCTGAGAAGATTAAGTCCGATGAGGACTTCGTGACTTTTGCTGATAGATGGAGAGCTATGGTTGAGAAAATAAGGGATCACTTGTCTGAATCTGAATAAGTCAAAATGATGATAGCCAACACCACCCCACAATACAAATTGGTCTTGACATTGAATAACTTGAGTAACATGGCGGATCTATATGAGAGGGCGCGTTATGCCCAGAATGCTTTCAAGGACTCCACGTTTTCCAATGTGTTTGATCCTCAGTGACCCAATAGGCCTCCACCCCAAAAGCCTAATGTTCCTACCTCTTCTACCATGGGTCCAACCACAAAAGGCACTCTGTCTCATGAACAGATTAGTACAATGAACAATAATCAACCTCAGTTCATGCGGAATCCGCAACCACAATACAATGGGCAAAGGCCCCCAAATCAGCAGGGCTTCAGGCCACCTCACCAACCCTATCTGCCAGTTTTCAACCAACCTTGACAGCATCAAGGATACAACCAGGTCCCTCCACCCAATTACTATTCTCAACAGAGGAAATCTCCAGGCCCCAAGAGGGCATCTTACCCACCATTGCCGGAGACACTCTCCGACATTTTCAATACCCTCATGACGGCAAATGCTCTGACATTACCCAAGGAAAGAACCATCTGGCCCCAGAATGCCAATGCCTCTCATTACTGTGTATATCACCGACAGCCAGGGCACACTGTGGATGCCTGTTTCTAGTTTAGAGACTACACCCATGATTTGAATAACCAAGGGGGCATAGACTGGACGGAGATGAGAAAATTCATAGCTTCCTTAAAGGCAAGGAGACCTCAACAACAACAACAACAACAACAACCATAGCAAGCTCAGAGAGCACCAGTCCAGTAGCCAGCACCTCTGCCGAACATGGGGCTAGTACAAAACCCACTGCCAGAGCATCGATATCACATGGCCCCAATCCTCATGAACAGTTAATCTGAAGCCAATAGGAAACAACAGTGGAGGGTCGAAGAATCCTCGTCCATATATTCAACAGTCCATAGCCGAAACACTGCCGAACCACCACCACGCCGTATCATCCACATTCCCAAATCTCCACAACCCTTACCTACTACCCCTACTCCACCACCTGTCATCCTCAAACCCATATCCACCACACCAAAACCACCATCACTAAATAACCCTCCACCCGTCTACGAACCCCTCATGCCATCTAAACCACTGCTACGATTCCATTCCCTATGCCGTCACCTAATTACCCCAGTACCATACAACCCACCGCTCATGCCATCCAAGCCCCTCATCAACCTAGTAGTCCTTAAGGCATCACCCATACCCTCCATTGTTGAGCCGGAAATGCTCCGAAGCGGCAGGATCTTCAGCAAAGTGTTCCCCCAGTCTATTCAGGAAGGTCTGTCACAGGCAGTTGATGAGGTACAAAATGAAGAGAGTGCACTTGGCACTCAGTATGATCTATTAAATCACCTGGACAAAACTCCTGCATGCATCTCTGTGCTTGGACTGATAAAGAGATCCAAGACCCATCAAGAAGCCCTGATGGAATATCCACAAAGGGTCATGGTCAATGAAGACCTGTCGGTAGAGAAAATTACTGCACTGCTGGTACCCCAAGGTGATCAACCATCTATATCATTCCATGCTTCCGAGTTAGCACCCGTGGCAGCGCAGGGTATGGCCTTAAGCATTACCGTTAACATCTGCAAGAAGAATGTGGATGCATGTTTGGTGGACACTGGGGCGTCTATCAATGTTTTACCACCAAGAACCTTGGAGCTTTGTCAAATCCCAAAAGAGAAGTGGCTACCTTCACCCATCTCAGTCACAGCCTATGACAACTCCACCTGATTACCACTGGGTATGGTCTACTTAAAGGTAGAACTAGGCCCTGTATGTCATCTTGAAGTTGAATTCCGTATCCTTGAAATTGATCCTACACTAAGGGGCATTCTTGGCCATCCTTATATCAACTTGCTTGAGGCTATTCCATCGACCAATCATCAATGCCTCAAGTTTCCTTATAAAGGACGTGTCATTAAGGTCACCAGTATGCCCATTCTTGCTGCTGCTCATTCCCTGAACGTGAATCCAACTCCTAATCCTTCACATCGTTCAAAAACCCTTTCTATCTGTGCTACAAACCTACCTTCCTTCGGTTGACCCGCTGAAGTCCACCTAACCCACTTCTTATCTGATTGATGCCATGAAACGAGGGAAGTTCATGAGTACCCTGGGCTGGAATATAATGATGAAGATTGGCTACCAGCCAGGGAAAGGTCTGGGCACGCAGTTGCAAGGGAGAAGCAAGCCAGTTAAAGATGGCAGAATGATACCTGGGAATGGCTTGGGCTATAGGCCAGAGAAAGTGAGGCACAACATTGTACAATAGCAAGAAAGTGAACACGGTCACAAGGTGTGCCAAACCACAGTGACCCCATGCAAGGAGAATCAGGTCCCGCGGACCTGGACCCTATCTACACATTTTGTCAAAGGGCCCGTGATCCGACATGATAATGACAATACTGTGGTGATCACCTCCCACTTTGACATGCATGATATCTATGGGAGGGAATTGGCCAGACATTGCACACCATTACTGACGTACCAGTCCTTGGAGGCTCTGCGGCCTATGAAAATGAGAAAGTTTCAGGACCCTTAATGTAAATGGTAATGTGGTTTGATACCTGGGATTTGTACATAGCTTTGAACAGGCTATTTCTGCATCCTTCTGAACCACAGTGGCCGCCACTGATAGATGAGCTGATGGGCCATTTTTGATAAAAGAATTCTACTGACTGGTGAAACTAATGAAGGGGATCCAGATGACCCTTATGAACCAGGCCTAACCACCGACCACCTCTGGAGAGCTACCTATCCATCTCATATCTTCACTCTCCTTACTCTGTTCCGCACTCTGCTGTTGACCCCGACTTGGTCGAGGGTCATAATTGAAGATATACCCTGGACACTGCCCATTATCATTACTCTGTCTCCTCGGGACTTCCTTCCTCAGACTCCTCTCGACCTTGAAAGGATCCATGATTTAATATGGGACATCCTGCTATATGATCCCCCGAATCCTCTGGCCATGGTGCCTTTCTCTCCATCTTATTCCCCTTCTTTCTAAGTTCATTCATGCTTCATGATAAATATTGAAAATTCCCAAAAAAAAAGTCGATTTTCAAAAAAACTCCTCTCAAATCCTCATTGAGGAGACCTCTTACTATTTGTTTGAATGTACCCCATTTCTCAGGTCATTTGGGCAAGGTTCTCTTTTAGATCTACTATGTCCCTTTTCTCAAGAGGTTTCCCATGTACCTTATCATGTACCCTTTGATTTTTATCCTTCTTCGTCCTCCTTCGGTCAGGATAGGGAGTCTAGTTATAGGCAGTCTAATGAAGTTAGGCAGTTTAGGGAGTCTCGGAATTCTATGGGTAAACATATCCTGAATAGATACCTCCAGGAGTTAGCATCTAAGTGCCTTCCATGTTATCAAATCCCTCAGTTGTTAGAGGATCCCATTCAGCTGCCAGAAGAATATGAGGTGGATGAGTTGGTTGATGATGGATATGAGGTATATGAACTGATACATGAGAAAGACCCCATAATCGAAGAAGAAGAAGATGAGGACGCAGCTGAGGCATATGCTAGTGGAGTGAAGAGATTTGATGAACCATCAGCTGCTGTAGAAGAACCAACCAAGGAGATCAATATAGGAAGTGAAGAAGAACTTAAGGTTGTCCTCATCAGTCAGAATCTTCTCAAATTAGATGAAGAGGCTTTGGTTCAGGTTCTTAGAGATTATAAGGACGCATTCGCTTAGAGCTATGAAGACATGCCGGGGTTAGATTCTTCCTTAGTGGAGCACTAATTAACCTTGAAATCTAAAGCTAACCCAATTAAACAGAAATTAAGGCAATTCCATCCACAGATGGCTTTGAAAATGAAGGAAGAGGTCAATAAGCTACACAAAGTCAAATTTATCAGAGTTGTTCTCTATCCGCAATTGGTGGCCATTATAGTCCCAGTTATAAAAAAAGATGGGAAAGTCAGAATCTGCATTGACTTTTGATATTTGAACCGAGCGTGTCCCAAAGATGATTTCCCACTACCTCATATAGATGTGCTCATTGACAACAAAGTTGGATATGAAACTCTATCATTCATGGATGGCTTCTCAAGGTACAACCAGATTCGCTTGGCAGAAGAAGACCATGAAAAGACGTAGTTCACAACACCATGGGGAACATACTTTTATGTAGTTATGCCATTTGAATTGAAGAATGCTGGAGCTACCTACCAAAGGGCAATGATGGCTTTATTTCATAATATAATGCATATACATCCGGAATTGTATGTGGATGACCTTCTGGTTAAATTTAAGAATAGGGTTGATCATGCAGAAATCCTGGCGAAAGTATTGGAAAGACCAAGAGAGTACCAATTGAAGAAAAATCCAAAGAAATGTGTGTTCGGTATCTCGTCAGGGAAGTTGTTAGGATTCATTGTCAGCAAATGGGGCATTGAGATCGATCCCAACAAGGCCAAGACTATTATCGAAATGCCACCTCTCAAGAATTTGAAAGAATTGAGAGGATTAATTGGGAGGTTGCAGTTTATTCGCCGCTTTGTCTCCCAGCACTCACAAAGGTGTAAGCTGTTTTACGAACTTACTAAACTAGGAGTCAATTTGGTTGAGACGATAAGTATTAGGAGGCATTAAATAGACTAAAGACATATTTGGCAAGTCCTCCTATCTTAAGACCACCATCTCTGGACAAGCATTTTATCTTATACATTTATGTCCTGGATGATTCGATGGGGGCTGTTTTGGCGCAAGAAGATGAAGAAGGAAAGGAGAGGGCAGCCTATTATCTCTCTAAACTTCTCAACCCCACTGAACAAAGATACATAGCAATGGAGAAGACATGTGCAACATTGGTAATGGGTAGTTCAAAAATTGAAACACTATTTCTTAGCCCATGAAGTCTACCTCATCACTAGAATGAATCCTATCAAATTCCTTCTTAAGAAATATGTCCTTATTGATTGATTAGCACGTTGGCAGAGCTTCCTCTCCCAATTCAACATCACTTACATTCAGCAGAAAGCAATCAAAGACTACGCCATAGCAGAACACCTTGCTCATCACCCTCTTCCTATATTTGATCTAGTATGATCGGAGTTTCCGAATGAGGAGCTGATATTCATAAAAAAAATCATAGATGATATGTAGACTCTGCATTTTGACGGAGCTCTGAACTCTCATAGTAAGGGTATCGGCATTGTTCTCCTATCACCTGAAGGTGTAATCATTCCCCAAGCCTTTCAGCTTGCCTTTCATGTTACAGATAACATAGTTGAATATAAGGCTCTCCTTGTTGGCCTCGAGGCCGCTCATTTCCATGATGCCACCAAATTACGGATTGTAGGTGATAGTCAATTGATCCTTCACCAAATGCTTATCAAATATCGCATCCTTGATCCCAAGCATAAGCTATATCAAAAACTCACCTCAGCTTATGCCAAGCTTTTTACCAAATTGATCTTTATCCATGCTCCTCGAAATCAGAACATCTTAGCTGATGCTCTAGCTTCTCTCTCATCGTCCGTGAATTTTTCAATCAGCAAACACTCTGAATCAATTATCGTCCATAGGCGTCTCTCTCTTGCTGTAGAGAACCCTTCCTTTCTTAGGATTAAGGAGAAATTGTTGAAGAAGGTTAGAGACAGAGATATTGTGGAGAAGAGAGAGATTATGTTTCTAGAATTGCAAGAAGAGATGGAAAATGAAGAGAAACCATGGTATTACGAAATTGCAAAATATTGTGAAGATCAGTCATACCCTGAAGAAGCTACTACTAAGGAGAAAAGTGCTATTAAGAGAATTGCTCAGAGATACACCCTAGTTGGAGGAGAGTTATATAGACGTAGATTTGATAGTGTTCTTCTGAGATGCTTAAATGAAGATGAGCATTGGAAGATCATAGAAGGAGCTCATGCTGGAGTTTGTGGTGGTCATGTAAATGGACAAATGTTATCAAAGAAGATCCTTAGAAAAGGATATGACTGGCCAACCATTGAAGAAGATTGTGTAGGGTATGTCCGTAGGTGTGCCAAGTGTCAACTTCATGCCGACAAAATCCATTCCCCTGCATCTTCACTCCATCCTCTATCCTCCCTATGGCCTTTCTCCATGTGGGTATTCGACATCATTGGTCCTCTTGGTGATCCCAACTCCTCCATCAAGCAAAAATCCTTTATACTCACGACAACGGAGTACTTCACCAAGTGGCAGAAGTCAAAACTTACACGAAGATCAAAGTATCAACGGTTTGCAAGTTTATCATGAAGAATATCTTTTCTAGATTTGGAATTCTAAGTACCATCGTCACCGACAATGGACCGCAGTTCATCTCACAAGAGTTAAAGGACCTCTACAACAGGTATAAAATTGCAATGCATCATTCATCTCCATATTATCCGTAAGGTAATGGCCAAGCAGAGGCAACAAATAAAACCTTAATTAAAATCATAAAGAAAACATATAAGTCAAACAAATACACATACTGGCCAGAAAAGCTCATTGAGGCTCTATGGGTTTACCAAACCTCAATCTGTACCCCTACTGGGCAAACCCCATATTCATTAACGTTTAGAATGGAAGCGATAGTTCCATATGAGGTCCTCATCCCATCATTAAGAGTACAATTGAACAAGAAGTTTTCTATTGTGAGCATCACTCTGTACTCCTCGCTCAATTGGAATTCTTAGACAAGAAAAGATGGTCAGCTACTAATCATGCACGAGTATATCAAAACAGACTTGCACGTTTTTACCAAAAGAAGGTTATTGAACGAAAGTTCAAAGTTGGTGAAATGGTGGTTAAAAGGATTTTCGTAAAACTTGGTGGTCCACGTTCTAAGCTCCAACCCAACTGGGAAGGTCCTTATATTGTAAAACATGCTTTTCCTGGTAATGCCTACATATTAGTTAATGCAGAAGGGCAAGAGTTGTCTCATCCTTGGAATGGTTTGTATCTAAAGAAATATTACCCTTAGATTAGGCGTGTCAGCCAGCATGGTGCAAAGACTAGTGGAGTCAGAAAAATTCGAAATCCTAAATTCCCTCTTTAGCCTTTGATAATCTAATTTAGGCGCATGATGCACACACAAACACGCTTCGTCCTTGAGTAACAAGAGATGTGAAGTTCAAGGAAGGCTGACAACCTGACTAAGAGTGTAAAGTATAACCCATTCTTGTTTTCTTTCCCTTTTTATTCTCAGCTCATGATGTAGGAACGAGGTTTAGGATAGACTACTGAAAATACCCGTCATCTTAGTAGGAGGTTGTTATAAAATAAAATAAAATAAAAAAGAAGGGAAAAATCAAAAGACCCGCCCCAAAAGCAAAAGAAAAAGGGCAAAAGCCCAATCAAATACAAAAAGCCAAACATCCAAATAAAAGTGAGCGCAAGGTTAAAAATACCCCACAAAGTGAAAATGACCGAATCCCAACAGATAATAGGGTAAAGGATGGACATCTTCCTAGGCCTCCGGAACCTCTCGTGAGCTTTCTGGACCATTTCTTCTCTTCTCCCTAAGGGGTATACTCCAAGCTTAAGGAATGGCTTAGGCTGACCAAGGGTCAGATCATCAAATGGGATCACGGACGTAAGCACAATAAAAGCACAATGAACTTAGATTAAATTATTGAAGAATAATTAGGGAATTAAGATAACAAATAAGTAAACTCTTTTGATCCATGTACCATGCTGGTCTTTAGGCAAAATTTGATATTTCAAAAATACAAAAAAAATAGATATTTTAAAACCATTAAAAAAAATAGATATTTCAAAAATATAAAAAAATGGATATTTCAAAACCACAAAAAATGGATATTTCAAAACCACAAAAAATTAGATATTTCAAAAATACAAAAAAATGGATATTTCAAAACAAAAAAAATGAATATTTCAAAATCACACAAAAAAAGGATATTTCAAAACTAAAAAAAAATGGATATTTTGAAAATGTTGGAATTTCAATTAGCATCCACTTGTCACATTACGTGTGCCACATTTTATTTCCAATTAGTATATGTGTGCTTGTATGTTGCATTTTTAATATTTGTCTTTAATTATTATGTTTCGCCTTCATTAAATAAAGGTTTTGCCCCTTGATCCTCACATCAAGAATAGGATCAAGTAATCGGTTACTTAACCGGACAAGGGGCTAAGCCAGAATAGATACTTAACTTGTTTGTTAAAGTTATGTACAGAACACAAGTATGCAAAAAGATTCAAAGTCAAAAAGAGATAGTCGAAGTACAAAATGAGTTTCATTCATATGTCAAAGTTTCAAGTACATGTGGGACAAAAAGTTTCAAAACTACATCAGATAACATCGACAATGGTAGATCTCATGGCTGGCTCTCTCTAGCTCCCTCATCAAACTGGCTCTAGGCCTCGTCTTGGGCATATGGTGTTGGTGCTCTAGACGGTGGTGGTGGTGGCCCCATCATGCTCGGCTCCGCTCTAGCAGAAGACACGGCAACGCTCGTGGTAAAAGCGCTCCCATGACCAGCTTCGCAGGCTCGCTGTCGGGCACGCTGGTACCTCTCCTCCACACTCCACCACTTATGCTCATCAATGGATAGGCGGCCCTGTAGACTCTAAATTTCGGCCATGTACCCCACTTACTGCCAGTCCCTCTCCTCTGTGGTGAACTCCAGACGCATCCGGAGATGTGATAGCTCTCGGGAGAGGTCGCCAGTAGACAGTTGCACCAGCCGCTCCTCTAGCTCGGGAACTCGTGCCACTGCAGCCCAAGTCTGCTCTAGCTCTACTTCAACCCTCTGTAGGGCCTCCTGAAGCTCGGCAACCTGTGGAAAGGCACTATCAGTACAAGTAATCAAGATCAAATTCAAGAATGAAAAGCCAAGGTCAAAAACTTACTCGGGAGGCACGATCCTCCTCCGCAAGAGAAGCTCGGTGGATAGCTTAAGCTAGATGCTCCTGAAGGTCGGCAAGGACAGTGTCATGAGTAGTGCCAGAAGATGAATCTTCGGCTGTGTATGAGTCTGGACTGCATGGGTGTAAGCGGCACGCTGTATCAGGAGAATCATTGTCAGCGGTTAAGTGTTAAAACAATTTAATTAATAAAATGAGCATTCATGTGTTGTCATTTATTCATACATACATACCAGATCATAGAGCTCTTTCTAAACTTGCTCCAGTTGGGCATCTACGTCTTAGAGGCAAGCGCACACGGTGATGATGGTCGCATCGTACGCATCCTGCATAATCACACATGTCATTCATTCATTCACAAATATACGAAAGATAATAAGAAAATAAAATAAGCATGAAACCATACTTACATAAAGAGGACAGAGCTACTACAGATGGGTGGCGTAGTGAGCCCGGTGTTTCTGGAGGTAGGCATCGCTACTCTCCGTCCGGGACTCAACTGGTACTCCATGCCTCTCCCAATCGGCGTGCTGCCCCGGAAACTTTGCTCGCCAATCGGTGCGAGCTTGTTTTCCCATCATCATCCTTTCGATCCCCTCTAGGATCTCCTCCACGACCCACTCCTGGTGCAAGCCCAGCGTCCTCATTGCTAGGCGCAGATGGAGCAGCTCGATCTCGTTGATGCAATGGACCCACACCTAGCGTCCATATCGCGCTCTGCCCTCCTCCACCCTGGGATGGCCAGCCTCTCCCATGCCCATGTAAGGGCGCCAAATCACCTGCATGCATTTAAGTTAGTTGCATTCATTCATAATAAATTGCATTTAATGGACATAAAAAAATTGCATTAGGAAAAATAAAATTTACCAAAAGCTCTGGATAATCAAGGAATTTAAGGCGGAGAGCTATCAACTGGTGGTGCTGTGGTGTTGTGTCTACAACTGGCTGCCACTTGCGAGCCAGTGGGACGGCGTCTGGTCAAACGGGCTTCACCCAGCCCAAAGGTAAGTAATAGTAACTCCATATCTGCATTTACAAACATGAAGGTTAGACATCATCATGATCATACATTTTGCATAAACATTAATGAAATTATTTACCTGAAGAAATGGTGCGAAGCCGCTGACGGTGGTCTCACGGTCCGGTATGACCGCGGACCGGTCGGTGAAGAGATGGGCCAGCAGGGCCGCACTCAAGGCCTAGTCGCCCAGTCTCTCGAGGTCCCTGAGAAGACCTAGGAATCGGCAATGGATCTGATCACCCTTCGTGACGAAGAGCAACCACCCGAAGAAAAATACAAGAAAAAGTATAAGCTGTCTATCTACAACATATGTCCTAGTCTCATCCCAGCAGTAGTGCCTGGACGCTGACCTAGCTAGTCTATCCCTAAAAGTCTCTCTGGACTCACCCTGTCTCTGCCTAGGATCCACCAAACCCAAGGCGTCCTCTACATCTACTCTATGTAGGGTCCTAGACTCCCTACCAGGCTGTCCTAAGACCTCTAATCCTAAAAACTCCTCAGCTATCTCCCTATAATCAAGGTGAGTAAGCCCACTTACGGCCCGACCCTCCACTCTCAGGCCAATAATCCTGGCCACATCCTCTAAATTGGGGACCATATATCTCCAGGGCATCAGAAATGTCCGACTCTTGGGGTCCCACCTCTCTCGCAGGACTTACAGTAGCACCAAATCAAGCCAAAATGGCTTGATATCCAAGATCTCTCCGAACCCCATCCGACGTAGTCGCACCTTCTGGAAGTCCAATAACTCTCTGTATGCTGTGATGACCAGGTCCTACAAGATCCTGGCCCTCATCGTATCCTGCAATTGTCCAAAAAGGAAATGTCAGCTAAATCATATAAAAGACAATTAAAATCATTTTTCAACTTAATTCAGGCCAAAAATTCACTCTTTTCAATGACGTCGGGCCCAGTTGACGCCTTTTGAAAGGCGTCACCTGGTCTCGACGCCATTCGGCTACGGATCCGTAGACCCGTGGCCGTCTCTCTTTTCGGTCCCCCGTCCTTCCAAAGCTATAAAAATTGAAATTTTGGACTTACCATAGGAGGCCCTGCCTCTTGTGCCGGTGCCAATGGCACCGCCAGAGGAGCCTCTTCGGCCTCCATGAACTCTTCGGCTGCGGCGATGTTCGCCAAGTCCTCTATTTTCTTAGCTTGCACCAGGAGGACGTCCTCCTCATCCCCCTTCAACTCTGGCATGGCAATGATGCATTGCCGCTTGCTACTAGGATCATCTGGATCCATAGAAGAACCGAGAGAGGGAGAGCAAAAGAGTGAGGGCAAGAGAGAGCTCGGATGAGAGAGAGAAACGGGGTTGCCAAGGCTAGAAGAGCTCGCCGGTGAAGGTAGAGACCGCCAAAAAGCTTGGGGCTCGCCGGAGAAGGTTCGGAGTTGCTGGACAAGGTGAAGACGAAGAGAGGAGAGAGAAGAGTAAGAGGAGAATAAAGGAGGAAAGGGCTCGGTTTTGCGAACCCTATGTAAATTGTTTACATGGCGTCGACCATGGGAGACGCGTTTCAATGGCGCATAAACTAAGGCAATTGTTCAAATTTTGAAAATCGGAGAATAACATCCCTTATGGAGGACATATTTTGGGACTGCCGCCTTTGATAGTCAGAGTCGTACCACGAAATCTGGAGAAAATCAGAGAAAACCGTCGACCATGGGCGACGCTATTCAGGGAATTAATTCGTTGCAAAATGTGGAGTACGGGTGCAAGTAATGATTAGCGTTGACTATGGGCGACGTGATTCAGACAATTTAATGCTCAAAAATTTCTGGAAAATAGGAGAGAGAAAGTTAAAGACGTCGCCCATGGTTGACGTGATTCAAATTTTGTAAAAGGATAAATCTAAACTTTCAAAAATTGAATATTATTGAAAAGCGTCACCTGGTCTCGACGCGATTTGGAGTGCTATGCCCGAAACTTTGAATTTTGAGGAAAATGATCCGTTTTGCTTAAGGAAAAATTCAAGAAAATCGCACAATATTAAGGAAAGATCTTTGTTGCAATAAAGGAATGATTCTTCATTGAAAATAAAATCAGAAAGTACATCAAGCTTTGGGCAAGAGTTGAGAGCTTTCAGACCTAATTTTCTGAAGCTCTTTTACATAGTTCTTCCATAGCTCCCGATTCGCTTCATGAGGAAGTTTAACACAAAGAGTGAAACCGATGTTCCATAAGGTTGCAATAAGTTATGTCACCTCGAAGTCTTCATCAGTTCCTAATGCCCGCTTCTTAATTGGAGAAAGATTGAAAATTTTAGGAAATTCATAACGAGTCATACCAAGTTGAGGATGACAGTGATGAGGATTGTATAAGACGAACTCGGTCGCCTCGATTAGTCGAAGCTCTGTGCCAGCACAGCCGTGCGCACGAACCACCTTTTCTCTGAGAGCAAGTGGTGTAGATTCAAGGCCAGTCATTGGCATGGTCTTGAAGTAAGCATGCCAGTCAGCTCGAGTTTTGAGGTTGGGCACCCGATTGCTCATATTGTTGTTGAATTTCACAATATTGGGAATATGAAAGATAGGATTGCACTGATACATCTGAGATGTCTTGGGAACTTTTTCCTCATTATGATTGAATTTGAAGTGGAGATCAATCTATAAGACTAGAAGTAGCATGATGTCATAAGAAGGTTGACCTATAGAAGCTACTGAGAACCCACTTTAGAGATAGGCTAGGACTGCTGTGCTTATCTGTTTTTCTTGGAATATCCCACAAATCGCACTATGCTGATCTTCCAACAAGATGTTGTCTTGGACAGGGAATAGTAGAGCTCCAACCAGACATGTAGTGAAGGCTATCATCACGGTCTCTGTTTCTTCCTCCTTGATTGCTTCTATCTTTTTCAGAGTCCATTCTGCTAGCTTCACAAGATTAATTCCTTTCTAAATAAGAACACTTTGGATTTCTTTCTGACTATCCATGATTTTCTCTAAGAATTGATGACAAGTGACAATGTCCCTCCTAAATAACATATATTTCACGTCAGGTTCATCACTATTAACCTTGAGCTTTAGGAGTCCCAGTAGGAGTTCAGCTTCTTCCAATAGAATGGTAGCTTCGAAGGAAGTGAAGAGGAAAGTGTGTTTGAGGATGCCATAATTCAATTAGAGCACCCATCGCGGCCCAATCCATAAATGCGCTCTTGTAATGTTTTGCATGGATGACTAAGCCTTGGATATGCCATTTGGAGATATAGGATTGCCTGGAGAGGTTGATTTTGTTAGGTTTAGGTGGCCTACAAGCCAATCTGACTATATAAATCTCGTTCATTTATTAATATAATGGCATAATATTCATTATGTGTAAATCGCATTAATTATCGTTTCATAATGAAGTCCGTGAATATGTGCTATAGTGATCAGATTATGATGAGATCATACTAATGAGACTGATCACTTAAACACACATATTCTTAATCGTTCCTAGTCGGAGGATATCCGAGAAGGACATCGGATATCCGGTTAGACTAGTACAGATTACTCCTGCTCATATGATAAGGGTTACTGATCTCATAAGTCACTTGTGTGGAGACACTAAGGCAAATCTATAGGTGCTCATTGGAGAATGAGTTCACTGAACTGATCCGACTGAATCGCTGGATGGTATTGTACCTCACTGTCAACCAGCTTGATTCTATTGTCGCAGTTGCGTGGATGGTTCTCGGACCTGAGACACCAAGGACACCTTCTCGGTGGACTTCTGTGCTTTGACCTTGGTTTACGAATCTCTAGCCACGGGATTCTAAAACGCCAAGGATTGGGTACAGCGGAATACTGTCGAAGGAAATTGTGTGTCAATAAGGAATCATTCGCTCTCGGTACTTAGAGAGAGAATGCTCTAGGAAGGATGCGCGGAAGTCCCTGGCCAGGGCGGACGATAATATCGGGAAAGGAGTTTTCCGATATTTATCAGCGGCATCCAATCCAAGTGAGTCGACTGGTTAGAGTTTGACAACACGCCATACCTTGAGTTGACTCGAGAACATTGTACGAATGAAGGATTATATCCACGCGGTAACTGTCGGCGGAAAGGTTCCAAGAGTGGGTTACTTAACCCCGATACCTTCCGAGTTTACGCGGTGCTGCTTGGCACCCAACGTGATCGGAGGCCCGGTCGAATTCGATGTGCGACATCAATTCGATTGATTAATTAATTAATAAAGGGTTATTAATTGATTAATAAAGCCAGTGAGGAGTCACTGGGCTTGTTGGGCCATTAACTGGACTGGTAATTGGGCTTAGAGGGTCACACGTAAATGATTCTCAAGGCGATGGATAAATAAGTGGGTTTTATACAAACCGGGGGTTTTTATGAAAAATCACGCAGTAAGTATAAAACATAGCGAACGGGCTGAGCAGGCCAAGCTGCTGCTAACCCTAGCCGCCCCTCCTCTGTTTCTCTCGCTCTCTGGCGTCCCAGACAGATCTAGATCTGCTCCGCCGCTTCTCCGACTCCCGTTCGACGGGAAATCGTTCTCGAGTTGCGGCGACTGGCGAAGGTTTCGTGGGCTGCGAAGAATGAGGAACATGAGGATATCCGTCACGAGGAGGATCGCGTGGACTTCGCTAGAGGCCGGGCGCTTGCGTGGCTTGCGGTGTCGCACCGACGAAACCGAACGGTTGCGGATTCGAATCCGCACACGGTGAGAACCGATAATCCGATTATCGTGTTTTTAGATTTTTCGAAACGGGAACGGATCTCCATTTTATTTTTATTTCTGCTGCTCGGGAGATCCAGAGAAACCCGAGAACCCAACAGTGGTATCAGAGCCTGGTTCCACTATTTCTCGTCCCGTTTCGGTCTCCGAAATTAATATTTCATGCGTTATTCCATGCTAAATGTTCAATTAATTGTCGTATCTGTGTTCATATGATGGGCACAGTTAATTAGATTATTTTTCTGCAATTTTTCGAATTTTATTTTGAGGTTTTCGGTGTTCTTCATGAGATGATGAACCGGGGCTTTTCGGCGACTTCATACTCGTTTCCCAAGCGTTGGGATGGCGAGTTAGGACCCCGGATCTCTTGAGGATTGTCACCACTATCCACCGGTCACCTAAACCGCCTCTGGAGTGGCCTTGATGAGCTGCAAAATTGAGCCCTAAATCGGTTTTAAAACCATAAAATCAGATTTTTTGGGAATTTTAAGGGGCTCGGGCAGCTTGTTCTTGGTGCCGCCGGAGGGCCAGCTGACGTCGGCGACGTCGCCGGTGCCGAGGGCGACGCCGGCAGGACCGGCATGGCCCGGCGCCGGCCGCCAGGCGGCACTGAATCTTCCTCCCCGCCGTCGGCCTGCAAATCCCCCCTTTTAGGGTTTCTGCGTTAAGGAGCGGGCGTGTTTGGGAAGAAGCTGGTCCAGGGCCGATTTGGGGGTTGAATAGGCGGGCTGGGTCTGGGGTTCAGTGGACAGCCGGATCTATCCGGTTTAAAGGCCCCTGGCCAGACCAGGCTGAGCCCAGGCGCGCCTGGCTCGGGCCCAGGAGCGCCTGGCTCGAGCCCAGGCCCTACTGGGCCCTGGCCAGCTTGGCCCTAATGGGCTGGGCCCATTTCTATTTTCTTTTCCCCCTTTTTAATTTCCTTATTTTCAATTTAAACCCCTTTTAAAAACCCCAATTAGCCTAATTAATAATTAATGGGATTGGATTTTGATTTTAAATTTTAAAATTTTAAATTATTATTCAATATTATTTAATTGGGCATATTGATGATTTTAAATCATTAAGTTAATTAAGGATTTATTAATTAGCAATTAGCTGTGGATTAATTGAGGTTAATATTAGTTTAAGTGTTAAATTAATTATTGACCTTAATTTATCTAATTTTAAGAGTTAAAATTAGTAGTCAATAATTTTTAATCTAATTGTTAGATTATTAATTATTAATACATCTAATTGTTAATTATTAATTTGAGTTAGTTATTAATTTAATTGTTAAATTAATAATTAACTTAAATGACTGATTTAAATGTTAAATTAGTAGTCCTTGATTAATTACTATTAGTCATTAATTTAATAGTTAAATTAATGATAACTTTAATTATCTAATCTAAGAGTTAGATTAATTAATTATTAATTAGTTAGTGTTAATTATTGGTTTAAGAGTTAATAATTAATATTAATTGGCTAATCTAAGTGTTAGATTAGTAGTTAATAATTAATTATAGTTGATTATTAATTTAAGTGTTAAATTATTAATTAACTTTATTAGACTAGTCTAAGAGTTAGATTAGTCATTAATAGTCTAATTGTTAGATTATTAATAGGGTTTAATCTAAGTGTTAGATTATTAGAATTGTTCTAATTTGTATGGAATAATCTGGAATTATTAATTTGGAGTGTGTGCATATGTGACATATGTTTTATATGCTTTTAAATTAGATTTGATAGCATGTTAATTTAATTAAAAGTATTTTGGAAATTCAAATACCAATTTTGATTGGATCCCCGCTTTTTGAAAGCCAAAATTATTTATTTTGAAGACTCTTTTATTTTAGCCATGTGATGCGCTGAATCATGTGTGGGATGTTTAAAACACACCGTGGTCATAGATATGTACTTATTTAATTATTCATGTGATGAATGATGTGTTTGTGTGGATCGTGGATGAATGATGGATGTTTATTGAATTGTTAATAAATAGAGATCTGCATATCTCTCCCTCTCTCATTCTCCGATGTACTTCTACCTCCCTCTCTCTTGTACTCGCTATAAGGCCTTCTTCAATTTACCTGTAATTCTAGAATTATTGTAATATGATCGAGGCAACCGAGGAAGGAGCGAAGACGATCCACAGCTGCAACCAGAAAGGCGAAAAGGTGAAGATCCTTTGCCTATACGTTTGCAGGTTTTTCTAATGTAAATGTTATGTTAGAATTGTGTGTGCGTTTGACTGTTGGCTCCAGTCAAACTCACTGTTCTATCTATGACCACACTAGACATGTATGATATGCATTGTTTTCTTTTGATTATGAATCAAAGTAGGTATAGTATTTAGTAAATATATACGATATATTTATATACTATTACCTAGGAGAGACCAAGATAAAAGTTATTTAAATACCCTCAAATAAACTCTAAGCCGTAACGCGAGTAGTTAAGAACTTACCGTGTGGTCCACCATCGTTATAGTCATAGGATTCGAATCACTTTAGGCAGGTTTGTTGTGCTATCCACAAGGCCTGCTGAATTGGGAGGACAAACTGTGGCTATGGCATTAGATGCCTATATGATCGGGGTAGTGGAACCATGTAGCTTTGTTGTGCTATCCACAAGGGCTGCATGCAAATCTATGCTCGTCGCGTAACGATGGTTAGCTTAGACCAAAATTAGTGGTTTGTTGTGCTATCCACAAGGCCATTAAATCTCTGGGGACCGAAGCAATGATCAGATATTGCAAGGAGTTGCAAGTCCCATGAGTTGGGTGCTCTTTGATTATATTACAGTTTGTTGTGCTATCCACAAGGCTGTAGTGCAAGTCATTGAGATTCTGATCCCCACTAGGAGACTGTCAGCGTCTCCCGTTCTGTATAACTGAGGGTTATACAGTCCGTCGAAAATTAGTGGGAGTTAAACTTGAACAAAAGACCATGTCTTGTTTTAAATTTTAATAATTAAACATCTACTAAATAGATTTTACTTATCTCCTGTAGGGAATTATGTCGTCGAATAACCCACTCCGCGGCATACTTGATGCCCTTTTGACTTAACGGATCTACTCGGATTAGTTCAGAAACCTGAAGAATGTCTTCAGATCTGAACATATTGACTTTGTCCCTAGAGCTAATCCTCCTGCTGAATTGGCAATGGATGCCCCTGAAGCCGAGATGATAGTTAACGATAAAAGATCGAAGGACAAAGGCAAAAGAGTAGTAAAGGGTGACTGCTTCTATTATAAGCAGTATGGCACTGGAAGAGGAACTGCAAGGAGTTCCTTAATGATAAAGCGCATGGAAAGGTGAAGCTGTCTGAAGCTTCAGATATCTATATGATAGATATTAACTTGTTAGTTAGAGATTCCACATCTTGGGTATTAGATACCGTATGTGCTTCTCATATCTTCCATGATGCGCAGATGCTGACAAGTAAGCACAAGCTGGGACAAGGTGAGGTGGAATTGAGGCTAGGAAACGGCGCAAAAGTTGCGGCAATTGCTGTTGGGACAGCACACCTCAGACTTGCATCAGGAGACGCCTTACTATTAGAAGATTGTTATTATGTTCCTAGCATAATAAAAAACATCATATCAGTGTCTTGTTTGGACAAGATAGGATATAGGTTGACTATTGAAAATAGAAGTTGTTCGATTTATTATGGTAATAAATCAATAGCTTCAGTATCTTTAGTCAACGAACTATATCTTTTGGATGTTTATTATTACAATCTTCAAATTGATAATGCTCTTAAGAAGAGCAAGAATTGTGTGAACCAAGTTTATATGTGGCATTGTAGACTTGGGCACATTAGCGAAAGCAGGTTGCAAAAGTTATACAAGCATGGTTACTTAACAACATTCGATTATGAATCGTTTGCAACATGTGAATCCTGCCTTATGGGAAAGATGGCAAGATCTCCATTTACTAGATATGGAGAACGTGCCAAGGACATTCTTGAACTAATACATTCGGATGTATATGGTCCTATGTCCACCCAAGCCAAAGGTGGCTACTCATACTTCATCACGCTCACCGATGACTTCTCAAGATTCGGCTATGTGTACTTAATGAAGTACAAGTCAGAAGCATTTGAGAAGTTCAAGGAGTTCAAGAATGAGGTAGAGAAGCAGTTAGGAAAGAGTATTAAAGCTCTTCGATCAGATCGAGGAGGAGAATACTTAAGTACTAATTTCACCCAATTCTTAAAGGATAATGGTATCCTTTCTCAGCTCACCCCTCCATATACACCACAGATGAATGGTGTATCAGAAGGGAGGAATCGCACCGTGTTGGACATAGTGCGATCCATGATGAGCTTTTCGGGATTACCAGTGTCCCTTTGGGGGTATGCTCTAGAGTCAGCAGCATACCTACTCAACAGAATACCCAGCAAGTCTGTGGCCTTTACTCCATATGAGATACAGAAAGGCAGAAAATCAGAATTTAAACCTGTTAAAGTCTGGGGTTGTCCTGCTCATGTAAAGAGGCATGATCCAGACAAGGTGGAATCACAAACTGATAAATGCAGGTTTGTGGGATATCCAAGGAAAACCTTTGGATACTATTTTTACAATCCTGATGAACAAAAAGTGTTTGTCACCAGGAAAGCTGTCTTCTTGGAAGAGGAATACCTTCTCCAGGAGGACAGTGGGAGTAAAATAGTACTGGAAGAGGTTCCAGATCCCCAAACAGCTGCATTATCATCAGATGAGATATCATTTCCTGAATCTGTTCAGGTACACACATATGAGCCTCATAGATCTGGTAGAGTACCTAGACTGCTAGAACGATATGTGCGACATGTCGCTGAAGGTGAGTCTAACGTAGAATATAAAGAGGATGATGATCCTAAAACCTACTAGGAGGCCATAGAAGGTCCAGAAGCCGGGAAATGTCAAGAAGCCATGAACTTAGAAATTCAGTCCATGTACGCCAACCAAGTTTGGAACTTGGAGGACTTGCCCGAGGGTATTGTACCCATCAGTTGCAAGTGGATCTTTAAGTGAAAGATCAGTGCTAATGGACGGATCACACTTATAAGGCAAGGTTGGTGGTATAGGCATATCGTCAAAGGCAAGAAACTGACTATGACGAGACTCTCTCACCAGTTGCCATGATAAAGTCGATCAAAGTTCTACTCGCCATTGCGGCACATTTTGATTATGAAATCTGGCAGATGGATGTGAAGACTGCCTTCCTCAATGGTAACCTTGAGGAAAAGGTGTATATGATACAACCAGAAGGTTTCACATCCAAAGAATCTCCAGATAAAGTGTGCAAGCTTCAGAGGTCCATTTATGGACTGAAGCAAGCTTCCCGGAGCTGGAACATAAGATTTAACGAGGCTATCAAGTCTTATGACTTCATTAAGAATGAAGATGAGCCTTGTGTGTACAAGAAGACTAGTAGGAGTGCAGTCACTTTTCTAGTTCTTTACGTAGATGACATACTACTCATTGGGAATGATGTAGCTATGATGTCATCAGTAAAGATCTGGCTGTCGAAAAACTTCTCTATGAAGGATTTGGGAGAAGCATCCTACGTATTGGGAATACGGATCTATAGAGATAGATCAAAGAGGATGCTTGGAATGACCCAATCCTTGTACATAGATACCATAGTCAAAAGGTTTGGCATGGAAAATTCCAAGAGAGGTCTCATACTAATGAGACATGGAATTAGTCTCTCAAAGGAGCAGTCTCCTAAGACTCCTGATGAGAGGGTACTCATGGATAGAATACCCTATGCCTCTGCCATAGGATCTATCATGTATGCCATGCTATGTACACGGCCTGATGTTGCATTTGCTCTAAGTGTTACGAGCAGATTTCAGGCTGATCCAGGCGAAGAGCACTGGAAGGCATCGAAATGTATCCTTAAGTACTTGAGAAGAACTAAGGATATGTTTCTTGTCTATGGAGGAGGTGACTTGAAACTGCGAGGCTTTACTGACTCGAGTTTCCAGTCAAATCCAGATGATAGCAAGTCTACATCTGGATTCCTGTTTACTTTGAACGGAGGCGCAGTGTGCTGGAAGAGTTCCAAGCAAGTAACCAATGCAGATTCAACGACTGAAGCTGAGTACATCGCTGTAGCTGAAGCCGCTAAGGAAGCAGCGTGGTTGAAGAAATTCATCACCGACCTCGGCGTAGTTCCCAGTATCTCTGAATCAGTTCCACTGTTGTGTGACAACAATGGAGCGATTGCGCAAGCGAAAGAGCCATGGTCTCATCAGAAATCGAAGCATATTCTGAGACGCTTTCATCTTATCAGAGAGATCATAACCAGAGGAGATGTAGTAGTGGAAAGAGTTCCATCCGTCGACAATGTAGCAGATCCACTGACAAAGCCGTTGGCTCAAATTGTGTTTGAGCATCACCTAGAGTCTATAGACTTATTGTATAAAGGTGATTGGCTTTAGTCCAAGTGGGAGATTGTTAGGTTAAGGTGGCCTACAAGCCAATCTGACTATGTAAATCTCGTTCATTTATTAATATAATGGCATAATATTCATTATGTGTAAATCGCATTAATTATCGTTTCATAATGAAGTCCGTGAATATGTGCTATAGTGATCAGATTATGATGAGATCATACTAATGAGACTGATCACTTAAACACACATATTCTTAATCGTTCCTAGTCGGAGGATTTCTGAGAAGGACATCGGATATCCGGTTAGACTAGTACAGATTACTCCTGCTCATATGATAAGGGTTACTGATCTCATAAGTCACTTGTATGGAGACACTAAGGCGAATCTGTAGGTGCTCATTGGAGAATGAGTTCACTGAACTGATCTAACTGAATCGCTGGATGGTATTGTACCTCACTGTCAACCAGCTTGATTCTATTATTGCAGTTGCGTGGATGGTCCTCGGACCTGAGACACCAAGGACACCTTGTCGATGGACTTCTGTGCTTTGACCTTGGTTTACGAATCTCTAGCCACGGGATTCTAAAACGTCAAGGATTGGGTACAACGGAATACCGTCGAAGGGAATTGTGTGTCAATAAGGAATCATTCGCTCTCGGTACTTAGAGAAAGAATGCTCTAGGAAGGATGTGCGGAAGTCCCTGGCTAGGGCGGATGATAATATCGGGAAAGGAGTTTTCCGATATTTATCAGCGGCATCCAATCCAAGTGAGTCGACCGGTTAGGGTTTGACAGCACGCCATACCTTGAGTTGACTCGAGAGCATTGTACGAATGAAGGATTATATCCACGCGGTAACTGTCGACGGAAAGGTTCCAAGAGTGGGTTACTTAACCCCGATACCTTCCGAGTTTACGCGGTGCTGCTTGGCATCCAACGTGATCGGAGGCCCGGTCGAATTTGATGTGCGACATCAATTCGATTGATTAATTAATTAATAAAGGGTTATTAATTTATTAATAAAGCCAATGAGGAGTCACTGGGCTTGTTGGGCCATTAACTGGACTGGTAACTGGGCCTAGAGGGTCACACACAAATGATTTTCAAGGCGATGGATAAATAAGTGGGTTTTATACAAACCGGGGGTTTTTATGAAAAATCGCGCGGTTAGTATAAAACATAGCGAACGAGCTGAGTAGGCCAAGCTGCTGCTAACCCTAGCCGCCCCTCCTCTGTTTCTCTCTCTCTCTAGCGTCCCAGACAGATCTTGATCTGCTCCGGCGCTTCTCCGACTCCCGTTCGACGGGAAATCGTCCGCGTGTTGTGGCGATCGATGCGGCGACCGGTGGAAGTTTCGTGGGCTGCGAAGAATGAGGAACGTGAGGATATCCGTCGCGAGGAGGATCGCGTGGACTTCACTAGAGGTCGGGCGCTTGCGCGGCTTGCGGTGTTGCACCGACGGAACCGAACGATTGCGGATTCGAATCCGTACACAGTGAGAACCGATAATCCGATTATCGTGTTTTTAGATTTTTCGAAACGGGAACGGATCTCCATTTTATTTTTATTTCCGCTGCGCGGGAGATCCGGAGAAACCCGAGAACCCAACAGATTTTTCCCACTAACTAGAAAATCCATGGAAGAGAAGAAAACCTCCTTGGACTAGGGAAGAAAGGATATCCCTTGAAAAGAAAGGGAATTGGCATAGTTCTATCATATTGAGGAAAATTTGAAGCATGGAGAATTCATGTAAAAGAATAGAGAAAAGAATAAAAAAAATAAAAATAAAATAAAAAAATTGAATTGAAAAAAAAAAGAAAAGAAAATAGTTTACTTTTAAGTTAGGATCTCGCCCACTAAAGTGGCCTTCTACGTTAGAAAGCCTCTCAATCATCTTCGTCGCCTTGCTTGATGAAGAATCCTTTGCAAAACTCGCCATCTTCCTTGATTGCTTGATCTCTCCTCCCTTTTCTTGCTTTTCTTCTTCTTTCTCTTGAGCTTTGAAGAGAATCCCCTAGCCTTTCCCTCTTGATTGCTTGTTGTGAGGATTTGGTATGAAGAGAGGAAGATTATATAGGGAGATTTGCATGATTAGAAGGCCCTTTCCGAATTGGAAGAGGGTGTTTGAAGAAGGCAAGTGAAGTCTAGATTGGAGTCAGAACAGTCCCGTTTCGGTCAGTTAAATGGCGTCTGGATGGGACGACGTCATTTAAATGACGTCGACTCAGAGCGACGCTATTTAGAGTATTTCTGACATTTTCCCGAAATTACATGTTATCTCCTATTTGATGCTATTTATCTCTCTGCTTGAAGTTACTGATAAAATTTGAGTGCAGGAAAATTCACATAAAAGGAAAATAGAGTTGGAATTTCAAATATGATCCGACTGTAATCACTGAGTCCCTCCTGTGACTAAAAGGACGGTTATCTCCTCACTTATATTCCTTTATGTAATTGATTTGCACTAGCATTACTATATGTTAAATATTTATTAGAGTATATCATTTATTAGAGTATATCAAAGACCTTGTGGTTTTGATGAAACTGGAATTTGAGTTCTCCTCTATTAAAAACGATGAATTCCAGATAATTCTTAATTGCATGGATAGGCCGTTAGATTGTCAATTAATGGGGAGGATGGTTTTGCTTTTGTGAAACAGTGCGCAGACAAACGAGCTTCGGCTTAGCACTGAATTGCAAGACTGGTATCTTGACTCATCATTGGCAGTTTAACAATATTATCCTTGATTAATTTATATTTTATTCCATCTTAATTTTCTTTTTAGCCCAGCATGCATCATATAGGATTTGGAAATCCCTTATGATAAGAATTAGTTATTGATTAAATTTCAGACCATTAATAAAAATAAATCCCAACGTGATATGAAATATTTCATTCTGAATTGATCTCTCAATTATCTTTGAGGTTTTCTTGAAGATGTCATTGGAATTCTTTCTTTGCTTAGATTCTTTATCCTATATTTCTTATTTTCTTTTAAGATCCATCATTGTTGAAGCACGTCCACATTGACTGGTAATCGCTCTCCATGGTGAAACTTGCAGGGTTTGTGACCTATGGTACTTCCCCTCGTAGAGGTTGATCGTCTTTATTTTGTTTCCCTTGTCTATCTCATCCAGACATGATTGATTCTATTAATCTCTTTGAGTCACTTCACTGACCGTTTTGAGAAAGATTCTTATCATGTGATGTGGAGAGCGTGCCTCATCACACATTGGCATCACCTTTTCAGTTCATTTCATTCTCTTGCAAAGTCAATGTCAAGGTGGGGCAGCTATAAACACGCTAATTTTGACCTTATATTGAGTAAATTTGATGTCACAATTGTAATGCCCCGAAATGGTCTGGTTTTAATCAGTAATTAATTTTTATTTATTTTTCGAGATTTTTGTTGATTAACGTCGACCACGGCCGATGCCATTTAGATTTCTAACCGAAATCAATTCGAAATTAAATTTTTAAATTCAGATAGATTTGACTGAATAACGTCGGCCATGGGAGATGCTATTTAGTCTCCTAATCTGTCTCGATTTCCAAATTGAATTAGAATTAATTTCCTAATTATCTAAACAATGTTGCTTATAGACGACGCCTTTTAGGTTTCCTAATTGTTCCTAGTTTTCTTCGTGGATTTTATTTCTATTTTGGCCCCTCTTACTAGCTAAATGGCGTCCCTTGTGGGCGACGCGATTTAAGCACTTTCTTGATAAACTTGATTTGGCTAAGCTAATCCAGTTCCGAAGGTTGGAAGGGTTTCCAACTCTTGGATACTCATCCAAGGCAAGTCGGATCTGTGAGAGAGCCCTTGTGAAGGCCAAACTATCTTCAAATCAACTTTTATAAATATGTTAACCCTTGGACCTTCAAAGAAGGTTGGCCATTGAAGGTTTTGGAGTTCAAGACAAAGTGAAAGGACCCCTCTTCTGCAGAAAACGTGGGAGAACATTGAAGGCTTCATCTTCCTCCTCTTCCTCCATTGAGGCTCTTGAAGACCAAGGCTTTGAAGGGGCCAATCACACTCTTTCATCTCTCTTTTTCTAATCTAGTTTTCATTGATTTCATCTAGTTAAATTATTATTTTTCATAGATTCTTCATAACATCACTCTATATTCACACACACTCACATCATGATCTTTCTCACCCATACATGTTAGGGGTTTAAAAGACTAAAGCAAGTGAGTTCTTCTTGTTTAGTTGTATGTTAGATTTGCTAGTTAGAATAGATACTACACTACTTAAAGTTCTAACCATCTTCTTTTACTTGTTTGTTTTTTTTATTGCAAGATTTGAAGAAAAGGATTGAAGGCTTTGGAAAACTTAGAAAGAAAATGAGAAAATAACCCAAAAAATAAGAGTAAAGAACGAAGAGGCTCTTCTTTTTTGGCCGGCCGAAAAAGAGGAACAAAAGGAATTCAATCCCTCCAAATCACAAGGTTAGTAAGCGATCAACTTTTTCCTTTGAAGCCCTCGATTTTTGGCGATTACATGAGTTATAAAATTGATTTATTCACCATATGAACACTTGATATCATGATAATGACACATACTTTTTGAGCACCACACCAGGTACAATAACCAATAAAAAATGAAAATGAGGAAATCTAGACTTATCCATTATCAAGTCTCCTCTAACAGAAGGAGGCAAATTAGTTTCTGAAGAAAATGTCTGAGAAGTATGAGAGGAGCATGAGAAGTTGGCCAATGCATCAGTTGCCTTGTTACACTCTCTGACCACATGCTATAACTGTATATGCATAGAGTCCTTCAAGAAGCACAGTATGTCCCACCAAGGATGAAGAATCTATGGAATAGTCATTCCATTAGAAAGAAGGAGCATAATCAAAACCTTGCAATCAGACTCCAGAATGATAGAAGAAAACCCCAACTGATAGCACATTTGTAAACCAATAAGTATAGCCCTAATCTCTGAAATAAGACTGCAAGTAATACCAAAATAACCACAGCAAGCTGAAATAAAAGAACCTCTATCATCCCTGAGAATAGCAGCACCTGCAGATAAACCTAGATTGCCTCTACAATAGCCATTAGTATTTAGCTTAACATAGAATCAAGGTGGAGGCATCCAATAAACAAGAGAGGGAGGAGCAGGAGAAAACTTATCCATTAAGCCCAAAGCCTATAGAGAGGCTCTCTCAGTCGTCGTTGATGATGCCCTCTTAGGATGAAACAAAGAGGCAATGTCTCTAATGAGAAGAATGGCATGTCTTAAGATATGATCTTTGCTACAAGAAGATTGGTCAAATCTAGCAGAACATCTAGCCTTCCATATAATCCAAGCAACAATGGAAGGTATAATACCCATGCAGAATCCATACAGAGTAGTGCTGGAAGCTTTGGAAGTAAAGACAGAGAAAATATACTCAAAGAAATTCATTTGGACCTGAATCTGAAAGATAGTCATGAAAAAAGACCAACAATGATTAGTCATATCACCCATAGCAAGAACACAATTCATGGTTTTAGTAGAAGGGTATTTGCAACAAGCACATCTGGAAACCATATAAATCTCATATCTCTGAATGACTGAGTCAAAAGGCAATCTGTCAATAAGGGCTCTATAAACAAAGAGTGATATTTTCTTGGGTAAGAGAAAGTGCCATATCCATTTAGTAATGGAAAGCTCAGGCCTCCTGTGTCTGATAGTCTAGGTAGATTTAGTAGTGAAATATCCATGAGTATCAGGCTTCCAAATAGATATATCAGGTCCCTCAATGTTAGATAAGCAATAAGCAATATTCATAATGACATAGGAAACATCCATAGGGAGCATCTGTAGAAAGTCCTCTCTATAAGAAATAAATCCCTGAACAGTCCAATGATGAGTATGAGCAATAGAACACCACTGATCAGTAGAAATAAAATCCCTAAGAGAACCATGTCCAGTCCAATTGTCATGCCAAAAGGAAATAATACCAGTCCCAACCTGCCAATAAGTATTGTCTAAAACCCAATGCATATGTCTAAGAATCATTTTCTAATGTGGAGATCCAGTCAAAGAACAAGAAGAAAGATGTTGATTATGCATATAAGTCTTATGAATATACTCACTCCAAACACCCTTATGAGAGTAAATTTTCCAACATAATTTCACTTTCAAAGCAGTACTCAGATCAAATAAAGATCTAATCCCAATTCCTCTTTCATCAATAGGCCTGGCAAAGTGTTTCCATGCAATCCAGTGCTTCCTTTGACCAACACTAGAAGATCCTCAAAAGAAAGCAGCAAAAGTCTTTTCTATAGCCTCAAGAATGCTCTTAGGGGATGAGAGGCCAGCAAGGATATGAATAGGAATGGAAGATAAAATATGCTTCATCAAGACCAATCTACCACCAGTAGATAAGAGTTTAGTTTTCCATTTAATCAACTTTTTTCTCACCTTGTCAAGCAAAAGCTGGAAGTAAATGGCTTTAGCAATACAGTTGTACAAAGGGGCCCCAAGGTATAGAATTGGAAATCTCTTATGTGGAATCTGAGTAGCTGCAACAATCTAATTGATCCTTTGAGTAATAGTAGAAGGAGCCACATAAAAGGAGCTTTTGTCTTTATTAACCAGTTGACCAGAACATCTCTCATAAATACTAATAAAAGCAAACAGTCTGTGAAGAGAAGCTTGAGAGCCATTAGTGCAAATAACAGTGTCATCAGCAAATAACAAGTGTGAAATGACTAGACCATCCCTAAATGTGGAGAAGGAAGTAACCAAGTCTCTAGAGAATAAGCTATGCAAACCTCTACTGAAAGCTTCCTCAGCCAAAATGAATAAGCTAGGGGCTAAAGGATCACCTTGCCTAAGTCCTCTAGAAGAGCCAAGCTGTTCATTAAAGATAAATAAAAACCAGTAGTGAGTGAACAAATTCTTCATCAAATTGATCCGAGCATCAGAAAAAGCACATCAAATAGAAAGTTCCATTCCAGTCTATCATAAGCCTTCATCATATCTAGCTTAAGAATAACATTATGACCTTTGTTTCTTTTAGATATGTTGTGCTCTATCTCTTGAGCTAGACAGATGTTATCACAAATATCCCTTCCTTCACAAAAGCACCTTGTAAGGGGGAAATAAAACTATGCAATATAATAGAAAGCCTCTTACACACAATTAGAGAAAGAATTTTATAAGCGAAATTGCATAGGCTAATGGGTCTAAACTCTTTGAAAGAAATAGGATTATCGCACTTAGGAATCAAAACCAAATGAGTGGAAGTGTAAGCCTTGGGTAAGACTCATCCGTTAAAGAACTCAATGACCGTAGCAAAGATATCATTAGCAATTATATCCCAGCAAAAAGTAAAAAAGTCTCCAGAAAAACCATCTAGGCCTGGGGCACTATTCGCACAGAGAGAGAAAACAACTTCTTTAACCTCATCCAGGGTGGGAATGGACATCAAAGCAATATTATCCACATCGGTGACAAGAGTTGGAATATACTGCAGCAAGCCATGGAAGGAGGTTGAGAAGTGAACAGATCCTTGTAATAATCAACTACCATAGAAAGAAGCATATTTTAATCAGTAATCAAATTGCCATTAATATCAAAAGAGAATGAATGAAGTTCCTTCTGCGTCTCTCAGTAACAATGGAGTGAAAGAAAGTAGTGTTTTGATCCCCCTCTTTGAGTCATTTGAAATGGGTTTTTTGCCTCCAAAAAATTTCTTGTCTAAGCAACAACTCATCAAGATTCTTTTTAGCAGCAATAAGATCATTAGTGGCATCTGTAGAAGGAATATTGTCATCAATGGATTGCAAATTGACCACCTCATTTTCAGCCCTTAAGACAGCGTCAAAGACATTACTAAAAGAATTCTTATTCTAGTATTTAAGAGTACCCCTAAGCCTCTTCAATTTGGCACTGAGTTCGTATAGAGGGGAAGCATAAAGGGGTCTATTCCAGCACTCCTTCACTACCTAAGTGAAATTCTGGTGTCTGGTCCAAACTTTTAAAAACTTAAAATGAGCATGATAAGTGGTATTATTTGGATCATAAGTGACAAGCAGAGGGTTATGATCAGAACAATTATGATGCAGGTGAGTAATAAAAGTAGAAAATGCACCAACCAATGTGTGTTAGCCAAACCTCTGTCTAATCTAGCTTTAATACATCCAGGTCCTTGATGTCTATTGCGCCAACTGTAACTTGATCCATTGAAACCAAGATCAACAATACTACAGTTCTGCACAAAAGAGTGGAATGCATGAACAGAAGCAGGAAGAGGGGCATTGCCACTATATTTCTCATTGGAATATAATACTGACTTGAAGTCACCAATCACCATCCATGGGGTATTAATAGAAGCAAAACAAGAGGCAATAGCATCCTAGGTTGGGATTCTATCCTACAGATGACAGCTAGCATAAATAACAGTAATCATATGCTCCACAACATCCTTTATTTTAAGAGTGATATACTGATCCTGAATGTAAACAATATCAATATCCAAAGAGGAATGCCAAAAAATCCAGATTTTCCCATGATCCATATTAGAAGCCACAAAGCTATGAAGACCAAACTGTAATGAAATACGCTATATAGAAGATGAATGAATCATAGGGTCAAGGATGGCAACAATTTTAATCTTGTGGGATTTGCACAGGGAAATCAATATACAAAAAGAGGAGGTGTTCCCAACACCTCTAATATTCCACACAAGAGAGCTAATCATTAAATTTGACTTTGCTTTTCTCAGAACGGATGAGCCTTTTGCTCTTCTGCTGAACCAAAGGCATAATATCCTGAGTATGCATATTAGTATTGTGAGATAATGTTGGTTTAAACCTATGAACCTCAACCATTTGTTTAAACTTATGCATATCAGTATTGTGAGAAATGCGCAGGTGTCTTTAGCCAGAGTAGACACAATATCAGGAAAAAAGTATTTTCTGATATTGTATAGCGGCATCTAATCCAAGTGAGTTAACCATCTAGGATTTGACAATTGACCATGCCCTAGGTTGACTCGAGGGCATTATACGAATGAAAGATTATAGTCATGTGATAACTGTGGATAGATAGGTTCCATGAGTAAGTTACTGAACCGCATTACCTACTGGGATCATACGGTGTTGCTTGACACCCAACTTGATCGAAAGTCTGGTCAAACTTACATAAGATGTCAATTCAGTTAAGTAATTAATTATATATGAGATATTAATTAATTATTATAAGTCGATAAAGTGTTATTGGACTTAACGAGCTGAAAACTGGACTGGTAAATGGGCCTAGAGGGTCACACGCACAAAACAGTCGGAAGTATTTTAGTGGGTTTTATATTAATTATGGGACTTTTGTAAATAGTCATACTAACTTAATTTATATATACGCTGTGTAGAAACCCTGGGCCAAGCTCCTACACTTCTCCATACTGGCCGCCCCCCTCTCTCTCCTCCTCCTTTGGGCGCCCCATTTGAGGCACCGATTTCTTCTCTGTCTCCGCCGCGCATAATTCCTGACGGTCGGGAAGTCTTCATTTATTTGCTGCGGGTACTGATGCAGCGAAGAATCTTCAGCAAGCATGCTGATTCAGACGAGGGAGTGAGGACGAACCACTGATGAGGATAACGTGGATATCATTAGAGGTCAGATGCTTGTGTGACTAGCAGTATCACCCAGACAGAACCAACACAGACGCGGATCTGAATCCATGCATGGTGATGTTTGATCACTTGGGTTTTTCAATTTTTGTTTGTTTTATTCGAAATAGATCGGGAGATGGACAGGATCGATTTTGTCGTTTGTTTTCGCTAAGTTCTTCGTCACCCCGCCCCGATCCTTATAATAAATAATTTAGGTACAGTGTTATTTAATTATGGATGTTATGTACTATAGTTAAGTTACATATTATACTATTATAATTCACTAACTTTATAATAATTAACATGTCGTAAGTGTGAATATTTTTCTTTATAACTACTTAACTCTCTATTTTTAATATAGAAGTGTGTTGTACCTCTAATTAAAAGTGCCCAAACACAGCCATTTTCAAACACTTAGGCACATGTACAACTTGTTTCACACTTAGGCACATACACAACCTATTTCACACTTATCGATAAACCCAATTTGTTTCACACTTAGACATATACACAACATGTTTCATGCTTAGTTACATATACAACCTGTTTTACACTTGGTCATAAACACAACCTATTCCATAATTAGCTATATGCATAACCTGTTTTACGCTTAGGCAAAAATACTACTTGTTTCACAATTAGTCACAAACATAACATGTTTCACACTTAGGCACAAACACCACCTGTTTCATAATTAGTTACAAACATAACATGTTTTGCACTTAGTCACAAACACAACATGTTTCACACTTAGGCACAAAGACAACATGTTCCACACTTGGTCACAAATACAACCTTTTTCACAATTAGTGACAAACATAACCTGTCTCACACAAAGACCATATGTTTCATAATTAGTTAAAAATACAGCATGTTTCACACTTAGTTACAAACACATATATTTCACAATTAGGCACAAACATCACGTGTTTCACAATTAGTCACAAACACAACCTATTTCACACTTAGTCACAAACACAACCTGTTTCATAATTAAAATTGTCCAAACACAACATGTTTCATACTTGTGAGTGCTCAAATTGTGATGTGTGAAATCATGAATTTCATGTTGATTATATGACAATGAAACCTATTAAAAACTAAGTGTGCTCGCCAAAAAGCTTTTGACTAAAAAGCTTCAAAAGATAAAAGGATGATCGCTTACCTATTTTGAAGTTGCGAGATTGTTGAATTCTTGATTCCTTCTCTTCAACCGGCTGAAGAAAAAGGGCCCTTCTAGTGTTTCTGTTCTTGCTTTGATTTGATGAATTTGAGGATCTTCCTTTCTGCTCCAGTTCTTCTTTGGATGATGATCTCTACATGATCTTCTTGATCTTGATGATTGTACCTTGCAAAGAAATAAAGAAAACTAATAAGAACTAATAGAGTATAGAATCTATTCTAATCAGAATTTTGATCATGCAACTAAACATAATCACTCACTTGTTTTGTGGTCTTTTAAAACCCCTTTAGTATGCGGGATGGAAATTATGAATGTTGTGAGTGTGTGAATAGTATGAAGTGATGATTCGAAATGAATTTATGATACTAATGATGATGAAAACAAGGGAAAGAAAGAATGAAGTTGAATGGCCCCTGGAAGCCTTGGTCTTGAATGGATTGAAAGAATGAAGAAGGGATGAAGAAGATGAAGCTTGCTCTCCTTTGATTGCTCCTGGAATTCTTCACGCAACGCTTCAATCCCGATTCTTTAACCTTATTCCACTAACTTTTTAATGACCAAGGGCTTGGGTTTATATAGAGCTGAATTCAAGGCTCTCACGCGCATCCGCGGCCACTTATGGATCAACATGAAAAAAATTGGAGCCAATCCAACCGAGAAATAGATAAACACAGGCTAATTCATCATTATCTATAATTAACTAAAATGCGTTGCCCATAGGAGACGTCTTTTAGTTTAATTAAGATAAAGATAAACTCGAGAAAAAGAAACCATTATCATTAGGAAACCTAAATAGCGTCGTGTTGTGAAGAAGTCTTTCAGTTAATTAACAAATTAATTAAAAATCAAATTAAAAATCGAAATATGAATAAAACCCTAAATGGCGTCTTCAGAGGCCGACGTCTTTTAGGATAATTTTCATATTCGATTAAAAATTTGAATTAAAATCAATTTTATTAATAAACTTAAATGGCGTCTGCCTTGTCCGACGTTATTTAGACAATTAATCCAGTAAAATAATAAAAATTAACTAATGATTAAATATCAGACCATTTTGGGACATTATTACATGATATGAAATTTACTCAAAATGATGTCAAAATTAGTTCGTCTACAATACTTAGGCACATAGACAAGGTGTTTCACACTTTGTCTCAAATACAACCTTTTTCAGAATCAGTCACAAACACAACATGTTTCGTGCTTAGTCACATACATAACTTGCTCCACACTTACTCACAAATACAACTTCTTTCACAATTACCTATATGCATAACCTGTTTCACAATTTTAAGTACATGTACAATCTGTCTCACAATTAGGCACTTATAGAACATGTTCCACAGTTTATCATATACACCACACAAGCTGCTCCACATAGTCACAAACACAAGCTGTTCCATAGTCAGCCATATACACAACCTATTTCACACTTAGTAACAAACACAATCTATTTCACACTTAGTCTAAATGCTGTGAATAACCAGAAGAAACATCAAACACTACTGAATGTCATAATCAATACACCTAAGAATGTTAAGATGAGAAGCAAGAATATCAAACAGAACAGAACAATGATTGTAGTGTTGTGAGATGGTGGTTGGGTCCCATTTCTTTACGGTACAGGGACCGAATAGTGTATTTCAGGATGCGGCTGCAGAACTTTACTTACATGTAACGACTCAACCACCTGTCCTCCCATAATATCGTAGAATGTAGTGTTAGTAGCTTCTAATGATGTGAACCCCTTAAACTTGGCACCAGGTGTTAGTTAGATGGTCTCAAAGCCAATCCGATACTATGTACTGATTCAGATTATTAATAAATGACCTAATTCATTGTGTGTAATTAATTCGATCTATGTTTATCGTATCACGATGAAGTCCATGAACATGTGCAATAGTCTTTGGATTATGATGAGATCATAATTATGAGACCGAAGACTTATAAACACATGTTCTTAATTGTTCCTAGTCATAGGATGTTTGAGATAGGACATCGAACATCCGGATAGACTAGTATAGGTTACTTCATCTCATATGATGAGGGTGACTGATCCTATAAGTCACTTGTATGGAGACACCATGTTGGGCTTGTAGGTGCTCATTGGTGAATGAGTTCACTGAACTGATCCGACTATGAATCGCTGGATGGTAAACACCTAACTGTTAACCAGTTCGATTCTTTTGTTACGGTTGCGTAGATGATCCTCAGACCTGAGACGCCAAAGATATCTTGTTGGTAGGTTTCTGAACTTTGACCTTGACTAACGAATCCCTAACCATGGGTTATCAATAAGTCAAGCGATTGGGTTCAAGAAAATGCCCTCGAAGGTAATTGTATGTTTAATATGGGATCATCCACTCTCGGTAGTTTGAGAGAGAATGTTCCGGGAATGATGCGCTTAAAGTCCCTGGCCAGGACAGACTCTGTATTCGATAAGGAGTTATCGGATTCAGATTAGCGGCATCTGATTCAAGTGAATGAACCGAGTAGGGTTTAACAGTAAACCATACCCTAGGTCGATTCGGGAACATTGGACGGATGAAGGATTATATCCGCGTGCTAACCTATGGCAGAAAGGTTCCAATAGAGGGTTGCGATAACCCAGTGCCATCCAGGATCACGTGATGTTGCTTGGCATCCAACGTGATCGGAAGTCTATCCAAATTTATTGTGGGACATTAAATTCGGCTGATTAATTGAATATAAAGATATTAATTAATTCAGTGGGTCAGTAAAAGGTTACTAGACTTAATGGTCTATTAACTGGACTGGTATTTGGGCCTAGAGGGTCACACGCAAATGGTTTTCAAGTCGATGGATAATCCGACAGGATTTCGGATAAGTCTGGGTTTCTAAGAAAAACCGCAAACAAACTTATTATAAAAGAACATATTCTACGTCGGGGGCCAGCAACCCTAACCTAGCTGTCGTTCTTTCTCTCTCTCTCTCTCTCTCTTCTGGGCGTGCGACACGAGGCGGCCATCTGGAGGTCCGCTTCGATTCCCGACTACTCCACCTTTCGTCTGACGGGAGATTCTGAATCCGCATGTCGCAGCGAACGAGGAAGCGAGGACGATCCATCGCGAGGAGAACCGCGTGGATACCGCTAGAGGTCGGGCATCTGCGCGACTTGCGGCATCGCTCCGACGGAACCGGAAAACGAACGCGGATTCGAATCCGCGCAAGGTAAATCAAATTTACTCCGGTCCATGTTTTGTTAATCGAAACGGGATGGATCCGATCCCGAAATTATTTTTATTCTGCTGTGTTTTCGGTCAGATCCCGACACAGCGATCCCAACAGTAGTATCAGAGCCAAGTTCCACTGTGTTTTCGCCGTTTCGATCTCTAAAATTATGGTTTTTGAATTTATTCCATGCTTAAATTTATTTTCTTACAAGATTTGAATTCATTAGATGTTCACTGCGATGAGAACGCGGTTTAAATCTAAAGAAAATATTTTATTTTTGGGGTTTTTCGTCGTGTTCTTCGTTGGACGAAGAACGGAGTATTTTTGATAAAATCGGATCCATAAGATGGATCTTTGGGGGCTTTGATCATTGTGATCGATGCCGGCAGCGTGGGGAGCAGGGTATCGCTGGCCATGGCCTTCCTTCTTCTTCCTCTTGCGTTTTTGAAAGTGCTGTGAAAACGGGGCATTAAGGGAAGGGTTTTTTTTAAAAGATATTGGCCACCGGAGCCCTTCATGGGCCTGCTCCGGCCGCCGAACGGCGCCGGTGATGTCGCCGGAACCGGCGGACAGTCGCCAGTGTCCGGCCAGCGCCGGAAGGGACCCCCTGCAAAGGGGTGCCCCGTCGGGTTCCCTACGTTACAGGGAACCGGCGGGCAAGCCCTGTCAGCGGCTAGGGTTTCCTAGCCGCCCACAGGCCTGGGTCCGAGCCCTGGCTAGGCCCTGGCTCGGCCCTGGCCCGAGCCAGGGGCTCAGCAGGGCTGAGCCCTTTGAACCCCTCCCCATTTAATTACTTTTAAATTATTGGGGGGCCTGTTAAAATTAATTTAATTTCATTTTATTATTAAAATGTGATTTTAATAATAAATCTTAAATTATTATTTTTTGGTCATAATAATAAGATTATGATTTTTCATAATTAATTAACAAATGTTGTTAATTCAAATTATTAATCTAAGTTGTTAGATTAATTGTTCTATTTAATTGTTAAATATCCCCATATATATTTGAATGGTTCAAATTAAGCATGGAATATTTCTAAACCATTGATTTTAGGATTTATGCACATATGATGTGATTTAAATGCCTGTTTAAATTCGATTTAAGTTAAGCATGCATAAATTGTTTTTGAAAATTCTAAATTCTCCAAAATTTTGTTTGGTCCCTGGTTTTATGAAACCAAAATTATTAGTTATTTTCGAAAATTTTAATTAGCCATTTGATGTGCTATTTCATGTGTGGTTTGTTTAAATAAAACACATGGTGGTCATGGATGGACAATTTTGTGGATGTGGAATATGATTGTGTGGTTTGTTATTTATTAATAAATAGAGGTCTGCGAACCTCTCCCTCTCATATTCCAATGTAATTCTACCTCCCTCCTTGATGTAATCGCCATAAGGCTTCCTCTTTCTATAAATTATCTTGTAATTTCGAATTATGAAGTAATCTGATCGAGGCGGCTGTGCGCGAGCGAGGATGATCCACAACTGCAACCAGATGAAGATGAAGGAGTTCATTGAATCCATGGGTTTGCAGACTCATGGTATAAGTTGTTATATTGTATATGTGTGTGCGTTTGACTGTCTGACTCAAGTCAAACCACAGTGTCGTCCATGACCACACTAATGACATGTATGTGATGCGTGTGCTTAATATTTGCTAGGTTATTAGTATTTATAATATATACGATATATTTAATACTATCACCTAGGATGAGACCAAACTAAATAAGTAAAACCTTCGTAACAAATTCTAAGCCGGAGCGCAAGTCATTGAGAATGCACCGCATGGCTCTCCATCAATATGATTAATAGAACTTAATTCAATGGTGGCAGATACTATGTGTTTACCCGAGGTTTGCCATTAACTGATGAGAGAACTATTGATCATGGCATTAGATGCCTTTGGATAAAAGTAGAGGAATGATATAGTCATCCATGTGTTTATCCGGGAACTATATTTCTACTCTACTTTATCACGTATTGATGGTAATGCTTAGACCGGAGATAATGGACTACTGTGTTTACCCGGGACCATTAATAACCTGGGAGCCAAAATATGATCGGATATTGCAAGGAGTTGCAATTATCATGAGATGATTGCTCTGAGATAGCGGTATGATACTACGTGTTTACCCGAGGTCATACTGTAATGTTTGGAGATTCTGATCCCCACTAGGAGACAGTCGGCGTCTCCCGTTCTGTACATCTGAAGGTTATACAGTCCGTTGAAAATTAGTGGGAGTAAAACTAGATAATAAAAGACCATGTCTTATTTTAGTTAATTTGAATATCTGCTTATTATCATTTGATTATCTCCTGTAGGTTAGAATGTTGCACCATAACCCGTTGCGAGGCATACTTGATGCCAACCGTTTGACAGGCACAAATTACTCAGACTGGCTCAGGAACCTGAAGATTGTCCTCAGGTTTGAGCAGATTGCCTACGTCTTGGATAATGAACCTCCTGCTGAACCAGCATTAGATGCCCTAGAGGAGGAAATGATAGCGTATAAAAAATGGAAGGAAGATTCCACCATGGCCCAATGCTACATGTTAGCCTCTATGAGCAATGAGTTGCAGAGGCAACATGAAGAGATGGATGCTAGATCCATCATGCTCCATTTGAAGGAGCTATTTGGTGAGCAGAGCATAATTGAACGATATGAGATATCGAAGAATCTGTTCAAGGCTCAGATGGCAGAGGGAACATCAGTACAGAATCACGTGCTGAAGATGATTGAGTGGGTGGAGAGGCTGGATGCTCTTAGGATTACACTTCCCAAGGACATGCACACAGACCTCGTATTGTCTTCACTTCCACAGTCATATGCTCAGTTCATCGTTAATTTTAACATGAACAAGATCCAGGCCACCTTAGTTGAACTACTGAACATGTTAAAGACTGCTGAAGGGAACCTTGTGAAGGATAAATGTAGCGACCCGCCACCCTATGATCGGAGACCCGATCACTAAATGGGTGTCGAATTATTATCCAACGGCCTTACACCCGGATCTTATATACAAATCTGGAGGAGTAAGCGTTAAACAAGGTTAAATAATACATTCACACGGACTACAAGAAATTGCAGTGCGCAGGAAGTAAATTAATAATGTCTGTACACAGTCCAACAATAATTACATAGCCCAAGAAACTAAATAAGTACAGGCAGAAACAAGGTACAACAACATCGGGGCATACCCCGGAACTAAGATAGCTGCTGGTCCGCACACCAAGGAGAACACCACTCGCCGCCACGAGGTCCACACCTGAAACCGCAGGGAGTGAGCCACACCAGAATTGGGCTCAGTAGGGATCATCCGATCCCCTGCCTCCCACTCACACACCCACAAGTGCAATAACAAAGATACAGGTGATTAAGGCAAGTAAAGCTGTAACATACTACTCCTAAATCTCGATACGAACCACATGCATTCGAAATGTAACAAGCATATTTCTAGAATCATTCTATCAATGAGCCTACAATTCGCGATTCGGCAAAACACGCCAACCACGCCTCCGAACGTAGGAAACACCGACCACACAACCGAAAGTGGGAAACACCGACCACACAACCTAAAGTGGGAAACACCGACCCGCTGAGACCAAACAGTAACCCCTCGGATAGCGCGCTGGCTACTCCGGCCCAACTGACTCAGGTGGTTACTCCTTCCCCCAGCACGAGTGACACTCCAAAGGTACCACACCCACACTGGTACTAGCTAACCCCGGGGTCCACCAGGTGACCCTCTCTCACTAGGCGTCACCCCGCCACACCCCCACCGGCGCTGTGCTCCACCCACACCAGCACAGGGTGATAAAGCGCTATAACTGTCACTCTAGGTCCACAGTAACACAAAACACAACACAGTAAGAAGTCCACGGTCGCACGAAACACAACACGGTGCGATCCGGTCACAAGGAATCCATCATCATCGAGTGTATTTAAAGCATGCATTTAACCAACTATTTAACAGTGTAAACATATTTTACTAACATGGATTATTGTGGTTCTGTCTTGAATCGCGTCGCCCAAGGCCGACGCCATTCAAGCATCTTAAACTGGTTCATAAAATCCCGGCCTCATAATATGGCCTAAAAGGCGTCGGTACAGGTAGCCGCCTTTTAAAATGCGTCGCTATCCCTCGTCGCCTGTTAGCGACCGAAAACAGGGACAGGCAACGGTTGATTCCCTTAAAACGCGTCGTCCTGGGAAGCCGCCTTTTAAAAAGGCGTCGCGGTCCTCAGACGCCATTCACAACAGAACCCGAAACTTACAAGAACCTCAATTAGGGTGGTTTCTGCCTAAATGGCGTCGTGCTAGCCTGTCGCCATTCGAAATGGCGTCGTCCAGGCAAGACGTCATTTAGCGCCAGAACCCCAGACTGACAAAACCTCAGACAGGGAGATTTCTGCCTAAATAGCGTCGTGCTGGTCCGTCGCCATTCTAAATGACGTCGTCTAGGCACAACGTCATTTAGCGCCAGAAATCTGGTTCCGTAGTTCAACCCGAGGGTCCCCTTTTCACCCCCAAATGCCCCAAAATCACACAAAAACAGCAGAGGAAGAGGGGCAATCGAACTACCATGCGAAACTCATAAATCCACATTCATAACCACGGCCATATCACTATGAAAAACCCCCTAAACATGCTCATTCTACCCCAAACACATCATGCTCCACATGGAAACTACGGATGAAACGACTATAATTCATGCAAGGTTCGTCCCCCTACCGGTTACTTGAACTCCTCCTGGTTCCGTGCCGCCGAACCACCGCACCGCAGATCGCCGCCGGTACCCCCGAGGACGTCGCCACTCCGCCGGGACGTCGGCTGCCGCCCGGAGAAGGAAACGCCGCGAAGGAAGTGGTGGTAGTGGTGAGAGGTAGAGAGGCGTTGGAGTGGTGGAAGAGGAAGAAGAGGAAGGGAAAGGGGAAGAGAGGGGTCGGAGGAGGCGGAAAGGGGGAGGAGAGAGAGTGAGAGGGTGAGAATGAGGGAAAGAAAGGAAGGCTCGTGGGATCAATCCGAAACAGGGTAAAACGCGTCGTCCGAGACAGACGCCTATCAGATGACAGGACGGGCCGTACTGACAGAACCTCTAAAACGCGTCGCTCATTGCCGACGCCGTTCAGACGACAAGACCAGCACCGTACACTGACATCGTAGGGTCACAGTCTGAATGGCATCGTCCATCACGGACGCCGTTCAGACGACAAGACAGGGGCCGTACTCTCGCGGCCCGAAACCCGCCCACGTGGCACAACAACAACATACCTAAATGGCGTCCACCTAGCAAGACGCCGTTTGAAAGGCGTCGTGCAGTGTTGACGTCATTCAGAAGAAACTCTCAAGACCCCTCAGGGTCCAAACCAGGGGATCCGGCCCGAAACCGACCCGAAAACTGAGCCCGAAACCTCAGTCCTTACAATAAACCCCAAGTCCTCATGGTTGGTAAGACCAACAGAAAAAGACTTGCAGTCCAAGCTTTTCGAAAGAATAAGAACAAGGTTCAGAGAAAGGCAAAGGTTGTCAAGAAAGACAAAGGTAAAAGTGCTGAGAAAGGTGATTGCTTCTACTGTCACCAGAAAGGCCATTGGAAGAGGAATTGCAAAGAATACTTCAAGGACAAGGCTCAAGGAACTGTGAAGCAGCAGGACGCTTCAGGTATCTATATGATAGATGTAAACTTATCAATAAGAGATTGTACATCATGGGTATTAGATACTGGATGTGTATCTCATATCTGCAATTCTGTGCAGGCACTGACAAGAAGGCGTAAGCTGAGGGCCGGCGAGGTGGAGCTGAGGCTAGGTAATGGCGCAAGAGTTGCGGCAATCGCTGTGGGGACAATGAAGCTCAAGCTACCATCTGGAGACACATTTTTATTGGATGAATGTTATTATGTTCCTAGCATAATAAGGAACATCATTTGTATTTCATGCTTAGATAGAATTGGATACAATTTAAATTTTGGGAACAATAGTTGTTCAATTTATTTCGGAAATAAATTAATAGCTTCTGTTATTTTGTCCAATGATTTGTATCTATTAAATGTGTCTCATGATAATTTACACATCGGTTCTTCAATTAAAAGAAGTATGAAATGAACAAAGCCTACTTGTGGCATTGTAGGCTTGGACACATAAAATAGACTCCAAAGGATGCATAAAGATGGATACGTGGATCCATTTGATTATGAATCGTATGCAACCTGTGAGTCATATTTAATGGGTAAAATGGCTAAGCCTCTATTTAGTGGAACTGGAGAACGAGCCAAAGACATCTTAGAACTCATGCATTCAGATGTATGTGGTCCTCTGTCAACCCAAGCCATTGGTGGTTTCTCATACTTCATTACATTCACTGATGATTACTCAAGGTTTGGATATATATACTTATTGAAGTATAAGTCTGAAGCCTTTGAGAAATTCAAAGAATTTAAGAATGAAGTAGAAAAACAAACAGGAAAGAGTATAAAAACCATCCGATCCGATCGGGGTGGTGAATACTTGAGTACAGAGTTCATTAAATACTTAAAGGATAATGGTATCCTTTCTCAGCTTACACCTCCTTATACACCTCAGATGAATGGTATATCAGAAAGGAGAAATCGCACATTAATGAAATGGTGCGATCCATGATGAGCATGTCCAAATTACCAGTGTCCTTATCGGGATATGCACTTAGCTCGGCTATATACATCCTGAACAAGGTACCCAGCAAATCTGTTGAAACCACTCCATATGAGATAGGGAATGGAAGGAAACCAGACCTTAAACATGTTAAAGTCTGAGGATGTCCTGCTCATGTTAAAAGATATGACGCAGATAAGCTGGAATCAAGAACTGACAAATGCAGATTTGTGGGATATCCAAAGGAAACTTATGGATATTACTTTTATCATCCTGGCGAACAAAAGGTGTTTGTGGCCAGGAGATCTGTCTTTCTGGAAGAAGATTATATTCTCCAGAAGGACAGTGGGAGTAAAGTAATTCTGGAAGAAATTCCAAACCCATAAACTGGTAATGGTTCATCAGATGAACCGTCAATTTCTGAACCTGTTCAAAATGATATACAGGAACCTCGTAGGTCTGAAAGAGTATCTAAACCACCAGAAAGATATGTGGGACATATTAATTTGGATGGTTCAAGGATACCCTATAATGAGGATGATGATCCTAAGACTTACCAGGAGGCCATTGAAAGTCCAGAGGCCAGGAAATGGCGAGAAGCCATGAATTCTGAAATACAGTCGATGTACATCAACCAAGTTTGGAACTTCGAAGATTTACCCGATAGTATAGTACCTATCGGCTGCAAATGGATCTTTAAAAGAAAGATCGGTGCAGATGGACGTATTGAGACTTATAAAGCAAGATTAGTGGCGAAAGGCTATCGTCAAAGACAAGGTGTTGACTATGACAAAACCTTTTCACCCGTTGCTATGATTAAATCTATCAGAATTCTTCTCGCCATTACTACCTACCATGATTATGAAATCTGGCAGATGGATGTGAAGACTGCCTTCCTCAATGGAAACCTTGAGGAGGTGTATATGATACAACCAGAATGATTCACATCCAAAGAATCTCCAGACATGGTATGCAAGTTACAAAGGTCCATTTATGGACTGAAGCAAGCTTCCCGAAGCTGGAACATAAGATTTGATGAGGCGATCAAATCTTATGGCTTCATTAAAAATGAAGATGAGCCCTGTGTATACAAGAAAAATAGTGGGAGCACAATCACATTTCTGATTCTTTACGTTGACGACATCCTACTCATTGTGAATGATGTTGGAATGATGTCATCAGTAAAGATATGGTTGTCAAAGAACTTCTCCATGAAGGATTTGGGGGAAGCATCTTACGTATTAGGAATACAGATCTATAGAGATAAATCAAAGAAGATGCTAGCTTTAACCCAATCCATGTACATATAAACCATTGTCAAAAGGTTTGGCATGGAAAATTCCAAGAGAGGTCTCATACCGATGAGACATGAAATTTCACTCTCTGAAGGTCAGTCTCCCAAGACACCTGAAGAGAGGGCTGTGATGGATAAAGTCCCTTATGCTTCTGCCATAGGGTCCATCATGTATGCCATGCTATGTACCAGACCTGATGTAGCATATGCTCTAACTGTTACGAGCAGACATTAGGTAGATCCAGGTGATGAACACTAGAAGACTGTAAAATGCATCCTTAAGTACTTGAGAAGGACTAAGGATCTATTTCTAGTCTATGGAGGAGCAGACTTAAAGTTGCAAGGATACACTGACTCGAGTTTTCAGTCTGATCCTGACGACAGCAAGTCAACATCAGGTTTTGTTTTCACACTTAATGGGGGAGCAGTGAGCTGGAAAAGTTCCAAGCAGGAAACCACTGCTGATTCAACAACGGAGGCCGAGTATATTGCTGCTGCTGAAGCCGCCAAAGCTGTATAGATGAAGAAATTCATCGGCGATCTTGGTGTGGTGGAAAGTATATCTGGTCCCGTCCCACTGTTGTGTGACAACAATGGGGTGATTGCTCAAGCGAAAGAGTCAAGGTCTCATCAGAAGTCGAAGCACATTTTGCGTCGCTTTCATCTGATCAGAGAGATTATTGCTTGAGGAGATGTCATGGTGGAAAGAGTTCCTTCAGCCGACAACATAGCAGATCCACTAACAAAGCCTTTGTCTTAAAATATTTTTGAGCGTCACTTAGAGAATATGGGTATTCTGTATAAAAGTGATTGACTTTAGTCCAAGTGGGAGATTGTTAGTATTAGATGGTCTCAAAGCCAATCCGATACTACGTATTTATTCAGATTATTAATAAATGACAATAATTCATTGTGTGTAATTAATTCGATCTATGTTTATCGTATCACGATGAAGTCCATGAACATGTGCAATAGTCTTCGGATTATGATGAGATCATAATTACGGGACCAAAGACTTATAAACACATGTTCTTAATTGTTCCTAGTCATAGGATGTTTGAGATAGGACATCGAACATCCGGATAGACTAGTATAGGTTACTTCAGCTCATATGATGAGGGTGACTGATCCTATAAGTCACTTGTGTGGAGACACTATACTGGACCTGTAGGTGCTCATTGGTGAATGAGTTCACTGAACTGATCCGACTATGAATCGCTGGATGGTAAACACCTTACTGTTAACCAGCTCGATTCTTTTGTCACGGTTACGTGGATGATCCTTGGACCTGAGACGCCAAAGATATCTTGTTGGTAGGTTTCTGAACTTTGACCTTGACTAACGAATCCCTAACCATGAGTTATCAATAAGTCAAGCGATCGGGTTCAGGAAAATGCCCTCGAAGGTAATTGTGTGTTCAATACGGGATCATCCGCTCTCGGTAGTTTGAGAGAGAATGTTCCGGGAATGATACGCTTAAAGTCCCTGGCCAAGGCGGACTCTGTATTCAATAAGGAGTTATCGGATTCAGATTAGCGGCATCTGATTCAAGTGAATCGACTGAATAGGGTTTAACAGTAAACCATACCCTAGGTCGATTCGGGAACATTGCATGGATGAAGGATTATATCCGCGCGCTAACCGATGACAGAAAGGTTCCAATAGAGGGTTGCGATAACCCCAGTGCCATCCAGGATCACGCGATGCTGCGTGGCATCCAACGTGATCGGAAGTCCATCCGAATTTATTGTGGGACATTAAATTTAGCTGATTAATTGAATATAAGGATATTAATTAATTCAGTGGGTTAGTAAAAGGTTACTGGACTTAATGGGCTATTAACTGGACTGGTATTTGGGCCTAGAGGGTCACATACAAATGGTTTTCAAGTCGATGGATAATCCGACAGGATTTCGGATAAGTTTGGGTTTTTATGAAAAACCGCAAACAGACTTATTATAAAAGAACGGATTCTACGTCAGGGTCTAGCAACCCTGACCTAGCCGTCGTTCTTTCTCTCTCTCTCTCTCTTCTGGGCGTGCGACACGAGGCGTCCATCTGGAGGCTCCGCTTCGATTCCCGACTGCTCCACCTTCCGTCCAACGGGAGATTCCGAATCCGCATGTCGCGGCGGATTACGCGCAGCCAAACGAGATCTACGAACACCGCAGCGAGCGAGGAAGCGAGGACGATCCATCATGAGGAGAACCGCGTGGATACCGCTAGAGGTCGGGCATCTGCGCGACTTGCAGCATCGCTATGACGGAACCGGAAAACGAACGCGGATTCGAATCCGCACAAGGTAAATTCGATTTACTCTGATCTTGTTTTGTTAATCGAAACGGGATGGATCCACTCCCGAAATTATTTTTATTCCGCTGCGTTTTCAGTCAAATTCCGACACAGCGATCCCAACAGGGTAACCAGTGATCAGGGCACGACATTCACTCCAGGTATGATAGATACATGGGCGACGTCCAACCCAAAATACATAGCATTTATATCTACCCATATCTAGAACGCTGCAATTAATGCCTGTACATAAGCAGATAACATAAATTTTTAATAAACGCCGCAAATTATATAGAAATGCATAAAGCAGGACAACTTCTTCAAGTTAAAGTCCAACTTCATGGTCATACTATTACAAAATAGGAGTTGGAGTTCACAATGACGCACATAATAAAGAGCTACATGAAAGCGGGTGAAATACTCTAAGTACCAAAGTTAATCATATTGCAAAACACGAAACATATGTAGTGACAGATAATGAAACTGGTTGACAAAATGAGCTCAAAGATTATATGATCAAAGGGCATTGCGAATGATTCAACCGAGCTTGACCTCGTCTTCCATTTTCATGAATACAGTCCTGAACTTTGGTTCTTAGAACAATGTTGCCACCTTACAAAGTATATCTTGAGTAAATCCGGGTACCGCCTTCAACTTGCTCAAGCACTCCTTGATGTTATGTATTTCCGCATTTGCAGAGGGAGCTACAGAGGCAGAGGAACCTAATAGAGCCTGAAGTCCCAACCTCTCTCTGTTGAGGTCATAATACTCCTTCAACATGTCAGGGTCAATACTCATCTTCCCTCGCTTCCTATGCCTTCCAACAGAACCAGGAGTTATCCGCCTTTTCTTAGGAGACGCTGCCTCATCTTCGTGTGCACGATTCACTCTCAGGGTGCATGTATCCCCAAGGTGTTGGCTTTTTACTGGCAGTGATGATTGGGATGTCTATGTTGATGGTTGCGATATAGATGCAAATGTGAAAGGGTTGAAGGAACCAGTTCCCTCCATCTGGGATCCATCGAAAGAGTCTAAACCCAGGGCACTAAATTACTGTTTGTTGTAATCATCATCCCAAAGGAGTGTCTGGCCTCTAGATTGGCATTCTCTTAGTTAAGCCAAATGAAAGACAGCCCCTTGTTGTTGTCTTTCCACACAAAATTTCCATCTCCACCTTGCATAGGTAAGGCTTGTCAATAATGACAGCGTACTTACTATTCAACTAGAGACATGTACAAAAAAAGAGGGTTGGAAGGTCATCTACTTGTGGATCTAACACTGTATTATATGAAAAATATTTATGACATGGAAACGTACAGGGCAATGGTTGTTGCCCTTATTGCGGCATCTGGTGGAATAGGCTCTTCCCGAGCATCGTCCTAACCCTATCCGATACAATTTTGCAAATGCTCATATATATGGTAGGTCCTCTTCAAAATTTTCCAACAGTTTTGTAAGTTATTTGTATCCACATCTTGAGATATGGCCTCATTAAACGGGACGAGAATGTCAGTAAATACATGTTTCTTGAACGTGCCCTAGTTAGTGTTAGGTTCGTTGTGTCGAGATCCGTCCGAAAATGCAGCGGAATAAAATTTCTCGAGATCGGATCTAACCCGTTTCGATCATTAAAATTAATTGGCAAATATTAGTTACCTTGCGCGGATTCGAATCCGCATTCTTTCTTTGGTTTAGTCGGAGCGATGCCACAAGCCGCACAGGTGCCCAGCTTCTAGTGGTATCCACGCAGTTCTCCTCGCGATGGATCGTCCTCGCGTCCTCGCTCGATGCGGCGTTCGTGGATCCCGTCTGGCTATGTGTAATCTGTCGCGACATGCGGATTCAGAAACTCCCATCGGATGGAAGGCGGAGCTCCGGAATAGAAGCGTAGCCTCCAGGTAGCCGCCTCGTGTCGTGCGCCCAGGAGAGAGGAGAGAGAAATAAGGCGGCGTCTAGGTCAGGGTTGTTGGCCCCCGACGTAGTAGTCGTTCTTTTATAATAAGCCTATTTGCGGTTTTCATAAAAACCCAGACTTATCCGAAATCTTGTCGAATTATGCATCGACTTAAAAACCTTTTGTGTGTGACCCTCTAGGCCCAAATACTAGTCCAGTTAATGGCCCATTAAGCCCAGTAACTCTTTACGGACCCACTGAATTAATTAATATCCTTATATTAATTAATTAGCCGAATTTAGTGTCCCATAGTAAATTCGAATGGGCTTCCGATCACGTTAGATGCCAAGCAACATCGCGTGATCCTAGATGGCATTGGGGTCATCGCAACCCTTTATTGGAACCTTTCCGTCATCAGTTAGCGCGCGGATATAATCTTTCATCCGTGCAATGTTCCCGAATCAACCTAGGATATAGTTTACTGTTAAACCCTAGCTGGTCGATTCACTTGAATCAGATGCTGCTAATTTGAATCTGATAACTCCTTATCAGATATAGAGTCCACCCGGGCCAGGGACTTTAAGCACATCATTCGTGGAACATTCTCTCTCAAACTACCGAGTGCGGATGATCCCTTATTGAGCACACAATTACCTTCGAAGGTATTTCCCTGAACCCGATCACTTGACTTATTGATAACCCATGGTTAGGGATTCGTTAGTCAAGGTCAAAGTTCAAAAATCTACTAACAAGATATATTGAGCACCTACAGGTCCAGCATAATGTCTCCACACAAGTGACTTAGAAGATCAATCACCCTCATCATATGAGCTGAAGAAACCTATACCAGTCTATACGGATGTTCGATGTCCTTCTTAAACATCCTATGACTAGGAACAATTAAGAACATGTGTTTATAAACCTTCAGTGCCGTAATTATGATCTCATCATAATCCAAAGATTAATGCACATGTTCATGGACTTCATCGTGATTCGATAAGCAATGCTCAAATAAGATACACAATGAAAATATGCCATTATATTAATAATCTGAACATAATACAGTGTTGGATTGGCTTATTGGCCGTCCAACACTAACAATCTCCCACTTTGACTAAAGCCAATCACTTTTATACAGAATACCCATATTCTCTAAGTTACGCTCAAATACAATTTGAGACAAAGGCTTTGTTAGTGGATCTGCTATGTTGTCGGCTGAGGGAACTCTTTCTACAACGACATCTCCTCGAGCTATAATCTCTCTAATCAAATGAAAGAATGTGCTTCGACATCTGATGAGACCTCGGCTCTTTCGCTTGAGAAATCGCCCCATTGTTGTCACACAGCAGTGGGACGGGACCAGATATGCTTTCCACCACACCAAGATCGCCGATGAATTTCTTCATCCAAACAGCTTCTTTGGCGGCTTTAGCAATAGCAATATACTCAGCTTCCGTTGTCGAATCAGCAGTGGTTTCCTTCTTTGAACTTTTCCAACTCACTGTTCCCCCATTAGTGTGAAGACAAAACTTGATGTTGACTTGCTGTCATCAGGATCAGACTGAAAACTCGAGTCAGTGTGTCCTTGCAGTTATAAGTCTCCTCCTCTATAAACTAGAAATAGATCCTTAGTTCTTCTTAAGTACTTAAGGATGCATTTCACAGCCTTCCAGTGTTCAACACCTGGATCCGCTTGATATCTGCTCGTAACACTTAGAGCATATACTACATCAGGTCTTGTACATAGCATGGCATACATGATGGACCCTATGGCAGAAGCATAGGGGACTTTATCCATCACAACCCTCTCTTCAGGTGTCTTGGGAGACTTACCTTTAGAAAGTGAAATTCCATGTCTCATCGGAATGAGACCTCTCTTAAAATTTTTCATGCCAAACCTTTTGACAATAGTTTCTATGTATATGGATTGGGTTAAAGCAAGCATCTTCTTTGATCTATCTCTATAGATCCGTATTCCTAATACGTAAGATGCTTTTCCCAAATCCTTCATGGAGAAATTCTTTGACAGCCATATCTTTACAGATGACATCATTCCTACATCATTCCCAATGAGTAGGATGTCGTCAACGTAAACAATCAAAAATGTGATTGCGCTCCCACTATTTTTCTTGTACATACAGGGCTCATCTTCATTCTTAATGAAGCCATAAGATTTGATCACCTCATCAAACCTTATGTTCCAGCTTCGAGAAGCTTGCTTCAGTCCATAAATGGACCTCTGCAACTTGCATACTATGTCTGGAGATTCCTTGGATGTGAATCCTTCAGGCTGTATCATATACACCTCTTCCTCAAGTTTTCCATTGAGGAAGGCAGTCTTCACATCTATCTGTCAGATTTTATAATCAGGGTAGGCTGCAATGGCAAGAAGAATTCTGATAGACTTAATCATGGCAACGGGTGAAAAGGTTTCGTCATAGTCAATGCCTTGTCTTTGACGATAGCCTTTTGCCACTAATCTTACCTTATAAGTATTAATACGTCCATCTACACCGTTCTTTCTCTTACAGATCTATTTGCAGCCGATAAGTACTATACCATCGGGTAAATCTTCCAAGTTCCAAACTTGGTTGATGTACATGGACTGTATTTCAGAATTCATGGCTTCCCGCTATTTCCTGGCCTCTAGACTTTCAATGGCCCCCTGGTAAGTCTTAGGATCATCATACTCATTATAGAGTATCCTGGGACCATCCAAATTGATATGTCCCACATATCTTTCTGGTGGTTTAGGTACTCTTTCAAATCTACGAGCTTCTTGTGTGTTATTTTGAACATGTTCAGAAATTGATAGTTCATCTGATGAACTATTACCAGATTGTGGGTCTGGAATTTCTTTAAAAACCAGAGTTACTTTTCTCCTACTATCCTTCTGGATAATATAATCTTCTTCCAAAAAGACAGCTCTGCTGGCCAGAAACACCTTTTGTTCGCCAGGATGATAAAAGTAATATCCATAAGTTTCTTTTGGATATCCCACAAATCTGCATTTGTCAGTTTTGGACTCCAGGTTATCTGCGTCATGTCTTTTAAGATGAGCAGGACATCTCCATACTTTAACATGTTTAAGGTCTGGTTTCCTTCCATTCATATCTCATATGGAGTGGTTTCAACATATTTGTTGGGTACCTTGTTCAGGATATACATAGCCGAGCTAAGTGCATATCCCCATAAGGACACTGGTAATTTGGACATGCTCATCATAGATCGTACAATTTTCATTAATATGCAATTTCTCCTTTCTGATACACCATTCATTTGAGGTGTATAAGGAGGTGTAAACTGAGAATGGATACCATTATCCTTTAAGTATTTAATGAACTCCAAACTCAAGTATTCACCACCCCGATCGGATCGGATGGTTTGTATACTCTTTCCAGTTTGTTTCTCCACTTCATTCTTAAATTCTCTGAATTTCTCAAAGGTTTCAGATTTATACTTCAATAAGTATATGTATCCAAATCTTGAGTAATCATCAGTGAATGTAATGAAGTATGAGAAACCACCAAAGGCTTGGGTAGACATAGGACCACATACATCTGAATGTATAAGTTCTAATATGTCTTTAGCTCGTTCTCCAGTTCCACTAAATAGAGACTTAGCCATTTTACCCATTAAACATGACTCATAGATTGCATATGATTCATAATCAAATAGATCTAAGTATCCATCTTTATGCATCCTTTTTAGTTTGTTTTCGCCAATGTGGCCAAGCCTACAATGCCATAAGTAGACTTTGTTCATTTCATACTTGCTTCTTTTAATTAAAGAATCGATGTGTAAATTTTCATGAGACATATTTAATAGATACAAACCATTAGACAAGATAGCAGAAGCTATTAATTTATTTTCAAAATAAATTGAACAACTATTGTTCCCAACATTTAAACTGTATCCTATTCTATCAAGATATGAAATAAAAATAATATTTCTTATTATGCTAGGTACATAATAACATTCATCTAATGAAAAAATATCTCTAGATGGTAGCTTGAGTTTCACTGTCCCCACAACGATCACCGCAACTCTTGCGTCGTTACCTAGCCTCAGCTTCACCTCGCCGGTCCTCAGCTTACATCTTCTTGTCAGTGCCTGCACAGAATTGCATATATGAGATACACATCCAGTATCTAATACCTATGATGTACAATTTCTTATTGACAAGTTTACATCTATCATATAGATCATACCTGCAGCGTCCTATTGATTGAACCTTGTCCTTGAGGTATTCTTTGAAATTCCTCTTCTAGTGGCCCTTTTGGTGACAGTAGAAGCAATCACCTTTCTCAACGCTCTTGCCTTTGTCTTTCTTGACAACCTTTGCCTTTCTCTGAACTTTGTTGTTACCTTTCTTAAAGGCTTAAACTTCAAGCCTCTTCCAATTGGTCTTACCAACCATGAGGATTTGGGGTTTATCCTTCACAAGGTTTCCCTCTGCAGTCTTCAACATGTTCAGTAGTTCAGCTAAGGTGGTCTGGATTTTGTTCATATTAAAGTTAACGATGAACTGAGTATATGATTGTGGAAGAGAAGATAACACGAGGTCAGTATGCATCTCCTTAGGAAGTGTAACCCTAAGAACATCCAACCTCTCCACCCATTCTATCATCTTCAGTACATGAGTCTGTACTGAAGTTCTCTCTGCCATCTGAGCCTTGAACATATTCTTTGATATCTCATACTGTTCGATTTTGCTCTGCTCATCAAACAGCTCCTTTAAATGGAGCATGATGGATCCATCTCCTCATGTTGTCAATGTAACTCATTGCTCATAGAGGCTAACATGTAGCACTAGGTCATGGTGGAGTCTTTCTTCCACTTTTCATATACAATCATTTCCTCCTCTGGAGCATCTAATGCTAGTTCAGTAGGAGGTTCATTATCCAAGACATAGGCAATCTGCTTATACCTGAGGACAATCTTCAGGTTCCTGAGCCAGTCTGAGTAGTTGGTGCCTATCAAACGGTTGGCATTGAGTATGCCACGCAACGGGTTATGGTGTGACATTTTAGCCTACAGGAGATAATGAAATTATAATTAGTAGGTATTCAGATTAATTAAAACAAGATATGGTCTTTTATTATCTACTTTTACTCCCACTAATTTTCGTCGGACTGTATAACCTTCAGAAATACAGAACGGGAGACACCGACTGTCTCCTAGTGGGGATCAGAATCTCCAAGCTTCACAGTATGACCTCGGGTAAACACATAGTATCATACTTATATCTCAAAGCAATCATCTCATGATAATTGCAACTCCTTGCAATATCTGATCTTGTTTCGGCTCCAGATCACTAATGGTCCCGAGTAAATACAGTAGACCATTAAATATGTTCTAAGCATTACCATTAATACGTGATGGAGTAGAGTAGGAATATAGCTCCCGGGTAAACACGTGGATAGCTATACTGTTCCTCTATTCCAATCTCCAGGCATCCAATGTCATAGTCAATAGACCTCTCATCAGATGATGGCAAATATCGGGTAAACACGAAGAATATGCCACCAAAAAATCGAGATTTAATAACTATATTGATGGAGAGCCACGCGGTGCATTTTAAATGACTCGCGCTATGGCTTAGACTTTAAAACAAAGGTTTTATATTAATTAGTTTGGTCTCATCCTAGGCGATAGTATTAGATATATCGTATATATATTTATACTAATAACCTAGATTATTTGATTCTAATCAAAATAAAAACACACACGCATCACATACATGTCTAGGTGTGGTCATGGATAGCACAGTGGTTTGACTTGAGCCATACAGTCAAATGCACACACACACAATACAACGTTTATATCATGAGTCTGCAAACTCATAGGCTTAAGGAACTCTTTCTTATCCTTCTTGGTTGCAATTGTGGATCGTCCTCACTCCATGCTCAACCGCCTCGATCAAATTACATCATAATTCACAATTACAAGATAATATAAAAGGAGGAAGCCTTAAAGCGAATACATCAGGGAGAGAGGTAGAAACACAATGGAATATGAGAGGGAGAGGTTCGCAGACCTCCATTTATTAATAAATAATAAACCACGCAATCACATCCACATCCACAATATTTAAAGTGCTAATCCATGACCACCGTGCAGTCTTTAATAAAAGCAAACCACACATGAAATAGCACATCAAATGTCTAAATAAATTTTTTAGAAAATAAATATATTTGGTTTCATAAAACCAGGAACCAATCAAAATTGGATTTAGAATTTTTGAAAAGATTCTTTAGTTTAATCATGCTAATTTAAATCGAATTTAAACAAGCAATAATCACACATCAAATGCACATAATAACTGAAATTAATGATCTAACAATGTTCCATGCAGGATTTGAACACTTCAAATAATTGGGGTTAATCTAACAATTCGATCATTTAAGATTTAATCTAACATTTTAGAATTAATTAATTAAATTAACAACTTTTGTCAATTAATTAATCAAAACAAAATAAACCTTAAATAGGACCCAATTAAAAAAAAATTGAATTTGATAACAATAAGTAAAATCATATTTTACAATTAATTATTAATCTAATTAACAATTTGTAATTATTCAAAAAAAAATTAAATTGGATCCAAAAGGGCTCAACTGGGCTCAGCTGGCTTAGCCGAGCTGAGCCCCTGGCTCGAGCTAGGGCCGAGCCAAGGCTCAGCCAGGGGCCCAGACAGGCCCGCAAACCTGGTCCGGCCCCTAGCTGGCCCTGGCTCGGACCCCTAGCCCAGGCTAGGGTCCAGTTGGGCTGGACCCTGTCAGCGGCTAGGCAAACCCTAGCTGCCCGACAAGGTCGCCCGAGGGTTCCCTGCTGCACAGGGAACCCGACAGCGCCGCCCCCAGGGCCCTTCTACGGTGCCGGTCTCGACGGCGGGCGGGCAGCGGTCCTCCACCGCCGGCAACGGCGAACCCGCCGGCGTCATCCGGCCACCGGCGACGGCCCGAGAGGGGCTCAAAAATGGGTTTTTTATCCCCCTTTTTCTCCCCAAATTTCAGGTTTCAAAAAACCCCAAAATGAAGAAGGAAAAACCATGGCCGGCGATCCAAAAACCCCAAACCACCGCCAGCAACCTATTTCTTAGGAGTGGATATATCATGGGAAACATCCTTTGGATCCGGTTAAAACGTCAAGAACGAGGCGTTCTTCGTCCAATGAAGAACACGATGAAAACCCCAAAAAGAATTATTTTCTTCAATTAAAATTGCGATCTCATCACAATGATCATCTCATGAATAAGAAAATAATTATAAGCATGGAATTAATTCATTTATATCATAATTTTAGAAATCGAAACGGCGAAATCACAGTGGAACCTAGCTCTGATACCACTGTTAGGTTTGCTGTGCCGAGATCCGACCGAAAATGCAACGGAATAAAATTTCTCGAGATCGGATCTAACCCGTTTCGATTATTAACATTAATTGGCAAATCTTAGTTACCTTGCGCGGATTCGAATCGGCGTTCGTCCTCCGGTTCCGTTGAAGCGATGCCGCAAGCCGCACAGGTGCCCGGCCTCTGGTGGTATCTACGCGGTTCTCCTCGCGATGGATCCTCCTCGCTCGATGCGACGTTCGTGGATCCCGTTTGGCTACGAGTAATCTGCTGCGACATGCGGATTCGAAAACTCCCGTCGGACAGAAAGTGGAGCTGTCGGGAACCAAAGCGGAGCCTCCAGATGGCCGCCTCGTGTTGTGCGCCCAGGAGAGAGGAGAGAGAAATAAGGCGGCAGCTAGGTTAGGGTTGCTAGCCCTCGACGTAGTAGCCATTCTTTTATAATAAGCCTATTTGTGATTTTTCATAAAAATCCAGACTTATCCGAAATCCTGTCGGATTATCCATCGACTTGAAAACCTTTTGCGTGTGACCCTCTAGGCCTAAATACCAGTTCAGTTAATGGCCCATTAAGCCCAGTAACTCTTTACGGACCCACTGCATTAATTAATATCCTTATATTAATTAATCAGCCGAATTTAATGTCCCATAGTAAATTCGGACGGGCTTCCGATCACATTGGATGCCAAGCAACATCGCATAATCCTAGATGGCATTGGGGTTATCGCAACCCTCTATTGGAACCTTTCTGTCATCGGTTAGCGTACGGATATAATCCTTCATCCGTGCAATGTTCCCGAATCGATCTAGGATATGGTTTACCATTAAACCCTAGCTGGTTGATTCACTTGAATCAGATGCCGCTAATCTGAATCCGATAACTCCTTATCAGATACAGAGTCCGCCCTGGCCAGGGACTCTAAGCGCATCATTCGTGGAACATTCTCTCTCAAACTACCGAGAGCGGATGATCCCGTATTGAACACACAATTACCTTCGAGGGCATTTCCCTGAACCCGATCACTTGACTTATTGATAACCCATAGTTAGGGATTCGTTAGTCAAGGTCAAAGTTCAGAAATCTACCAACAAGATATCTTTGGCGTCTAAGGTCCAAGGATCATCTACGCAACCGTGACAAAAGAATCGAGCTGGTTTAACAGTGAGGTGTTTACCATCCAGCGATTCATAGTCGGATCAGTTCAGTGAACTCATTCGCCAATGAGCACCTACAGGTCCAGCATAGTATCTCCACACAAGTGACTTATAGGATCAGTCACCCTCATCATATGAGCTGAAGAAACGTATACCAGTCTATCCGGATGTTCGATATCCTTCTCAAACATCCTATGACTAGGAACAATTAAGAACATGTATTTATAAGCCTTCAGTCCGGTAATTATGATCTTATCATAATCCGAAGATTAATGCACATATTCGTGGACTTCATCGTGATTCGATAAGCAATGCTCAAATAAGATACATAATGATAATATGCCATTATATTAATAATCTGAACATAATACAATATCGAATTGGCTTATTGGCCATCCAATACTAACAGTTAGCATAATGCTTCTCATATTGATCGAAGCAAGTTCAAGATGATTCTATCCTATTGTGGGGTCCAGTTGGAGACTCGAGGTTTCCCTATTTTACAAATATTAAAATGGAAATATTCAACCTCAAATATTACATTTGTTCGAAAAAGAAAAAACACTCATGACTCATTAAACAAATACACAATTTCAGTATAGAAAGGTAATGTCCTACCTTTGAACCACAATACGAGCGGCTTGAACTGTAAAGTAAGAAGAATACATGATCACATGTTTGATGGAATCACTTGACATTAACTAGTATGGCTTATTTTAAAGCACCTCCTTATATGCATCCCACGAAATGTCATTTTCGATGATCTACTTCGACTCAAAGAGTTCTATGTAAACCTAGCATTGTTTACAAGATCTTGTGTTATTACGTAAAGAGACTTATAGAAGTCTAGCCTATGCTTCAAACTTGTTGTAGTACAATTTAAACTAAAAATGGCATTGAAAGTCTCAATAACAAGGTCCCAAGCATGATCCAATATAAAATCTCCATATACAATATCTTGTCTAATTAGGTTGATTAATAATAAATCCATGTCAATTGTCCAAAATGAACCTAAGAATGTTTCAGTTCGTGTTATAAAGAAATCAACCAATAATCATATACCTGCATTCTTAAATTATCTAACAATAATGAAAGAACCAAGATATAATCCAAATCTTTTTTTTTTAACGAAGTGAACATAGACCCTAATTAGCTTTGACTTATCAGACTGCAATATAGTTGTAGGAGGGAAAAAATCCACCACACTGTGGGACCTTTTGTCTTCGTGATTGAAAAAAATGCAGCAAACGAACAAGTAGAAAAACATGTTAGCAGTCATAAGAATGGATAGCCAGATGAACACAGGACTAACAGTAGAGCAGAAAATGGTAATTAAAATGGCCTAATAATAGTTTCCATTTAAACTAAATAAGAGATAGATTAAATCAACATAAGTCAAATAATTAGATAGGTAAACATAAACACGTAAGTATATGACTAGTTAGTATACTCAATTTGAACCAGGTATCACACATAGTAGGTAGATTAGGTATGGATCCAATCAGTATTTGATTGGTGGTCATGGGTACAGAATATGGTAATAAAAATGCCCCAGTCACAGAAAATTGTAATAAAAAGTAAAGAAATTTTTGATCTTTTTTCTCAGCTATCCTTTCATGAACATGATAACATGAAAAGTTATGCAAATTAATATTTTTCACATTTTGGAATCAAATTAATAAAAAATAGCCTAATAATAGTTTCATATCAAATTAAATAGCTCATCAGGGAAAACATATCGTAAACAAGCTTGCATCTTATAATCATACCACCTCTCAAAAAAGTGGAGGGAAGGGTCAATGATTGGGCTTCTCTCTAAAGTAGAAAAAAAGGATCCAACTTTATCTCGGGGTTAATTTGGTACCCACATGCACACGGGGAGCAGTGAAGAATGGAATCATGCACCAATTAGACATGTATCAAAAGCAATGGTGATCCTCATTTAAATTATGTGGTATAGAAGAATTAAAATAGGCATGCATTAACACAGTAGTTAGATATTATACATGGATTCACATAGTAGACATAACATAATATACCTAAACTAGGCATAGATAAATTAGAATGGACAGCCACAGTCAACAGACATTACACATTAATAAAGTAGACAAAATGCATGGATTCACCTAAACTGAAGGCATGGATTCACATATCATCCATCTAAAACTAAGCATAGATATGAAGTAAATAAATTAAAATAGTATTATACCTAAATTAGGCATGGATATTAGGTAGGTAAATCTATTGAGCTAAACTAGGAATACATTAATAGAGTAGATAAATTATAATATGCATATAGTTGGTATAGATAACTTACAATAGACAGCTACATAGACAGAGCATAATACGTGTAAAATAGGCATAAAAAAATTACTAGAGACAACTACACATGGGATCATTTAATCAATACATATACATGGATCCATACTCATGGATTCATAGACTGGACATTACACAAGGACACATGGATTCAAAGGTACCCAAATTGCAATAGGCATGGGTTCAGAGGCCTGGATTCACAATGTGGACACACAGTTCTACCAAATATCCAATTAGACCAGATATGAGATACATAAATTAAAACACAATATGATTATAACATGCGATTGACACTTACACATGCCCATTTCTTCAGACACATGATTATAACATGCGGTTGACACTTATACATGCCCATTTCTTTTCCAATAATTTTAATGGAACTCTAGCATGTGTATTATTTTGTGGAATCCCAAGAGATAACTGCTCATGACAGTTGAGCATAAGATTCATCTTATGATTTACAAAGGATACAATTCTAAGAAGTATATGTAATTGTGTTGAATCAAAAAGTATTTTGCTAAATGAAGAAGTTTATTTGATACCTGACAAAAATATAAAAGACAAGCACCTTCACCTGTAGTAGATTGATTTCTCTTGTGTCAAATGGAAAGCAGGTGGCAAATAAAGCACAAGAGCTTAAATGCTATGTCTTATATCCTCAATTTGTTTTTGAGGTATTGTATAATTGGAAACTAAAAACTAAAGGGGATCTAAGTTCAATTTTTTGGATTAAAACTATAGATCAAATTTGATTTTTATAGTCAAAGAGTCCTTACTGCAATGAAGGTTGGGGGGGGAAAAATATGTTACTAATCATGGTAATGTGATAGTGCAGAGAGGGTTTCAGATTGATGGAAAGGGCCTCATGGTGCAAAGGTTCCTTGAGTATCTTGCAAAACTCCTTTGAAATAAAAATCACAAATTTATGGGATTTTTGTATTTCTTTCTTTCTTCCTCTTGGATTCCTATTTATTTTCTGATGATTTTCCTGGAAGCTTACAAGATTGGTTGGATATAGATTTTGGTATTATTGTGGGGGTCGATTTTATAGATATTTCTTTTGTCAGATAAATTAAACGGTATAGAAAAATTAATTTAGGCATGCATTAACATGGTAGATAAATATTATACATGGAGTCACAGAGTAGACAGAACATAATACACCTAAACTAGGCATAAATAAATTACGATAGACAACTACAGTTAGTAGATATTACACATTAACAGAGTAGACAGAATGCATAGGTTCACCTAAATTGAAGGCATGCATTCACATATCGTTCATCGAAAACTAAGTATGGATATCAAGTAGATAAATTAAAATAGTATTATACACCTAAACTAGGCATAGATATTAAGTAGATAAATCTGATGAGCTAAACTAGGAATATATTAATAGAGTAGATAAATTATAATATGCATACAGCTGGTATAGATAACTTACAATAGGCAGCTAAATAGACAAAACATAATGCATGTAAAGTAGTCATAAAAAAAACCACAAGAGACAGCTACATATGGGGTCATTTAAGCAATACATACACATGGATCCATACTCATAGATTCATAGAGTAGACATTACATAGAAACATGGATTCAAAGGTACCCAAATTGCAATAGGCATGAGTTCAGAGGCCTGGATTCACAATGTGGATAACACACAGTTCTACCAAATATCCAATTAAATCAAATATGAGGTAGGTAAATTAAAATACGCATGCATTAACACAATAGACAAATATTATACATGGATTCATAGAGTAGATAGAGCATAATACACCTAAAATAGGTATAGATAAATTACAAAAGACAACTATAGATGAGGTCATTAAGATAGATATTACACATGGATTCATAATCATGGATTCATAGACTGGGCATTACATATGGACATATAGATTCAAAGGTACCCAAATTGCAATAAGCATGGATTCATAGACTGGGCATTACACATGGACACACTGATTCAAAGGTACCTAAATTGCAATAAGCATGGATTCATAGGCCTGGATTCACAGTGTGGACATTACACATGACCAACAAATATCCAATTACACATGCCCACAATTGCATGCCATTACAAAATAAGTATATCAAAACATGTCATTACAGTAGAGACATGATAGTAAAGACGTCGTACATGGGCATAAGACCCAACAATAGTATTGTTATGCCCCGTATTTTTACAACCCATAAATGAATTTAATTAATTTAAATCAAATTAATTAATTAATTATGAGAGTTTATTAGCGAGTTTAAGTAAATTATTCAGTCTAATTAATCTAATTATGAAAGCACATTAGCCAAATTATACTACTAAGAATAAGAATTTACCTTTCTCAAATTCCCAATGTTTTATTTATACTTATTTATACTCTTCTAAAGGTAAATTCATATGGTGTTTTTGAGAAAATATAGTTGATTCATGGTTACTTCTTTTGGGAATTTGATTCTAATCAATGTTTTGTATTATTGGAGGCTTAGAGAACGTGGTAAAGAGTTTAGGGAATGTGTAAAAGAGTTTAGAATAAGAAGAAACTATGGATAGATAGTAAAAAAGTTATAAGAGAACCAAGAGTCGATCTTTCTTCAAAAGGTAGACGGATAACTCTAAATATGATCTATTTTATATTAAAAAGTATATTATTTTTAAAAATTTTGAAAAACTAATCAATTGATAAGAAACTTTATCTATATGTCTACTTCATGATCATTAAGTTTCATATTTTTGTGATCTTCTTTACTATTTATTTTATGATTATTATCTCAACCTATGTAATATGTCCGTTAAATCTATTTTGTTTCCAACTTTGATTACCTAAGTTACAGATATTTGTTCTACCTTATCCGATATTCTATTGAGTTGAAATTTTGATAGTCGTCTATTTTTCATGTTATATTTATGTCAAATAAATTTCATAATTTTTCGAGCTCTTTTGATATTTATTCTTTAATATTCTTCTCAGACTATATAATTTGTCCTAACAGTTATACAATCCTAACTTATGAATCTTATATCACGCTTGATTTATGTCCCAATCATATCAAATTTTGTATAAACTTTTATATATTATCTTTGATTTATCTCTAAAGTTTAAAAATTTTATGACCATGTTTACTATTTATTTTGCTCTCTGTTTTGATTTGCTAAAATTCTATTTAAGTCGAATTTCTAGAATCGAAGTGAGAGTCTAAAATCATATCAAACTAATCAAGAAATTAATGAAACTTTGTACACTCTTTAAATATGACTTGTTTGATATGTTACCCAAGTTTTATAATTTTATGAATCCGTTTGATATTATTCGGCCTATTTAATAATTTTTCAACTATGAAAATTAGTTTTGATAGCCGAAACATATATTTGTTATTTTAAAAATTCTAAAAAAATTCCTTCGGCTATCCTTCCTGTCCAGCAATCTATCTTGATCAGTTTTACTCTGATTATCTATTTATATGACTATGTTAACTCTTTAAGTGATTATTTTGTATATAAAAGTATGTATTTTAACTCTTATATGCAAGTATCAATTTGTCAAACTAATTTTCAGATCTATGATCATTATAAAATATATTAAAATATATTTGTGCCATATTTGTTTGATATATGTTTGGATATTGTCATCTTATGGAGATTAGGGCTCATTCCATAAGCGTTCATAGATGAGTTCTGCCTATGGGCAATGAAAAAATTTCAATGATTGTGTTTTATTTGCAGTCATCCGATGTGGGACAATAGACTCCCCGACTATGCATGTATCAAGATCTTAGCATACTTGCCTATATGTTCTGGTATTTGTTTGCTCGGCTCCTTATATGATAGTTGGATGCATATCAGTTTAATATGTTTGGATTTGATTTGTTTGACATACAATTATGAAACATAATTTTTTGTTTAGATCCATTTGATTCAACTTATATTCTACTAAGTATATTCTTTTGACATCTACGCTCAGTGATTTTGATCTCAGCCTATTTGATTAAGAATCTATGTTTATTCTGATTAGCTATTCTGAAAATATAAACTATGATTTGATAAGTTACCATGCCATGATACATTTGTTATATGTTCAGTTTGATATATGATATGTTCTAATCATGGCTAATAAACTTATTCAGTTAGATAAGAATATGATCATGGCTTATATGTTATATGTTATATGTTATATGTTAGTCGATCTATTCATGCTATTAGAAAACACATTTGATTTTAAGCTTATATCTGACCATGTTTTGTATCATGTTCTTATTTAAGCTATATGTAGAACTGCGTAAGATCATGTTCAGTATAATTATATAATGTGATTTGTAAAATTTACTATATGTTAAGTCATGTAGATAGTTTGAAGCCTACTGAGTGGTTGTACTCATAAATCTTATCAACATTTTCAGAGTATGAGAAAGAGAATCTGTAGGTTATCTATATTTAAATTTATAATTTTCTTAGATTTGATGTAGTAGGGGTAATGAGGTATTTGACATATTCTAGAGATTATCTAGATTTAAATGTATAGGTTTCTTAGATTTAATGTAGTAGGGATAATGAGAAATTGATGTATTTTTATTTATTTGATGAGATTAAGAATTTATATACAAATTGATGGATATTGTAATTTTTGAACTTTAGTATTTGATATATTTTGATATTTTAGATTACTTGATAGTTATGGCATTTATTTAAATTGCCTTGTGATTGTTTGATTCTCATATCTATTTGTTATAGTGGAATCCGTTTCAAAATTACGCAGTCAGACTTCGAGTTGAAAAGAAAATGAACCGGATCCGGGGCATAAAAAGTATCCTGGGCCATCACAGTAAAGACAAACTATATACCCAAAAGTTTAGCTTATGAAAGATCCAATAATTCAAAGGTGGTCAGGTTAGGGTGGGGTGAGAATGATCAAACCTGGAAGGGAGAAGACAACCACAGGAAGGTTTAGAGCCGCTGTAGAAAAGAACAACCCCGAAGCCACCAACTCAAAAGGCTCAGAGCAATGTTAGGGAATCGAGTAGTGCCTCCAACAAGGGGGGACTAGCAAAGAACCACTGCGGCACCTCCAAACCCTCCTCAGCAAATGGAGAAGAGTGTGCAAACTCATAACAGGTGTTCATCATAGTGAGAGCATGCATAAATAGGATGGGTCACCAAAGAGGAGATAGATTAGGGTTAACGGGAAGATTTGCATAAAAAGGGTTAGGACACCTGTGAACAGATGCGAAAGGGTGGGGGGGGGGGGGGGGGAAAGCACCGCAATTTTCTAGATCATCCCAAGGAAGCGCCACCGTGTCGGATCGAGGAGGGCGCAGTGGGCTTCTGTTGGGTTTCTCGGGTTTCTCCGGATCGCTCACGCAGCGGAAAATAAAATATTAAAACAGCGATCCGTTCCCGTTTCGGAAAACAAAAAAAAATCGATTATCGGATAATCGAAGTTCTCACCGTGTGCGGATTCGAATCAGCAACCGTTCAATTCCGTCGGTGCGACACCGCAAGCCGCGCAAGTGCCCGGCCTCTAGCGAAGTCCACGCGATCCTCCTCGCGACGGATATCCTCACGTTCCTCATTCTTCGCAGCCCACGAAACCTCCGCCGGTCGCCGCAACGTGCGGACGATTTCCAGTCGAACGGGATTCGGAGAAGCGGCGGAGCAGATCTAAATCTGTCTGGACGCCAGAGAGAGAGAGAAACAGAGGAGGGGCTACTAGGGCTAGCAGTAGTTTGGCCTGCTCAGCCCGTTCGCTATGTTTTATACTAACCGCGCGATTTTTCATAAAAACCCTCGGTTTGTATAAAACCCACTTCTTTATCCATCGCCTTGAGAATCATTTGCGTGTGACCCTCTAAGCCCAAGTACCAGTCCAGTTAATGGCCCAAGAAGCCCAGTGACTCCTCACTGGCTTTATTAATCAATTAATAACCCTTTATTAATTAATTAATCAATCGAATTGATGTCGCAAATCGAATTCGACCGGACCTCCGATCACGTTGGGTGCCAAACAACACCGCGTAAACCCGGAAGGTATTGGGGTTAAGTAACCCACTCTTGGAACCTTTCCGCCAACAGTTACCGCGTGGATATAATCCTTCATTCGTACAATGCTCTCGAGTCAACTCAGGGTATGGCGAGCTGTCAAACCCTAACCGGTCGACCCACTTCGATTGGATGCCGCTGATGAATATCCAAAAACTCCTTTCCCGATATTATCGTCCACCCTGGCCAGGGACTTCCGCGCATCCTTCCTAGAGCATTCTCTCTCTAAGTACCGAGAGCGAATGATTCCTTATTGACACACAATTCCCTTCGACGGTATTCCGCTGTACCCAATGCTTGGCGTATTAGAATCCCGTAGCTAGAGATTCGTAAACCAAGGTCAAAGCACAGAAGTCCACCGACAAGGTGTCCTTGGTGTCACAGGTCTGAGGACCATCCACGCAACTGCGACAATAGAATCAAGCTGGTTGACAGTGAGGTACAATACCATCCAGCGATTCAGTCGGATCAGTTAAGTGAACTCATTCTCCAATGAGCACCTACAGATTCGCCTTAGTGTCTTCACACAAGTGACTTATGAGATCAGTCACCCTCATCATATGAGCAGGAGTAATATGTACTAGTCTAACCGGATATCCAATGTCCTTCTCGGATATCCTCCGACTAGGAACGATTAAGAATATGTGTGTTTAAGTGATCAGTCTCATTAGTATGATCTCATCATAATCTGATCACTATAGCACATATTCACGGACTTCATTATGAAACGATAATTAATGCGATATCCACATAATGAATATTATGCCATTATATTAATAAATGAACGAGATTTACATAGTCAGATTGGCTTGTAGGCCACCTAAAACTAACAATCTTCCACTTGGACTAAAGCCAATCACCTTTATACAATAAGCCTATAGACTCTAGGTGACGCTCAAACACAATTTGAGCCAACGGCTTTGTCAGTGGATCTGCTACATTATCGACGGATGGAACTCTTTCCACTACTACATCTCCTCTGGATATGATCTATCTGATAAGGTGAAAGCGCCTCATAATATGCTTTGATTTCTGATGAGACCGCGGCTCTTTCGCTTGCGCAATCGCTCCATTGTTGTCGCACAACAGCGGAACAGGCTCAGAGATGCTGGGAACTATGCCGAGGTCGGTGATGAATTTCTTCAACCACACTGCTTCCTTGGCGGCTTCACCTGTAGCGATGTACTCAGCTTCAGTCATCGAATCTTCAGTGGTTACTTGCTTGGAACCCTTCCAGCACACTGCTCCTCCATTCAAAGTAAACACGAATCCAGATGTAGACTTGCTATCATCTAGATCCGACTGGAAACTCAAGTCAGTAAAGCCTTGCAGTTTCAAGTCACCTCCTCCATAGACAAGAAACATATCCTTAGTTCTTCTCAAGTACTTAAGGATACATTTCACTGCCTTCCAGTACTCTTCGCCTGGATCAGCCTGAAATCTGCTCGTAACACTTAGAGCAAATACAACATCAGGTCATGTACATAGCATGGCATACATGATAGATCCTATGGCAGAGGCATAGGGTATTCTATCCATGAATGCCCTCTCATTAGGAGTCTTAGGAGACTGCTCCTTTGAGAGACTAATTCCATGACTCATCAGTATGAGACCTCTCTTGGAATTTTTCATGTCAAACCTTTTGACTATGGTATCTATGTACAAGGATTGGGTCATTCCAAGCATCCTCTTTAATCTATCTCTATAGATCCGTATTCCCAATACGTAGGATGCTTCTCCCAAATCCTTCATGGAGAAGTTTTTCGACAGCCAGATCTTTACTGATGACATCATAGCTACATCATTCCCAATGAGTAGTATGTCATCCACGTAAAGAACTAGAAAAGTGATTGCACTCCCACTGATCTTCTTGTACACACAAGGCTCATCTTCATTCTTAATGAAGTCATAAGACTTGATAGCGTCGTCAAATCTTATGTTCCAGCTCCGGGAAGCTTGCTTCAGTCCATAAATAGACTTCTGAAGCTTGCACACTTTATCTGGAGATTCTTTGGATGTGAAACCTTCTAGTTGTATCATATACACCTCTTCTTCAAGGTTATCATTGAGGAAGATAGTCTTCACATCCATCTGCCAGATATCATAATCAAAATGTGCAACAATGGCGAGTAGAACTCTGATCGACTTTATCATGGCAACTGGTGAGAAAGTCTCGTCATAGTCAATTCCTTGTCTTTGACGATATCCCTTTGCCACCAACCTTGTCTTATAAGTGTTGATCCGTCCATCAGCATCGATCTTTCTCTTAAAGATCCACTTGCAACAGATGGGTACAATACCCTCAGGCAAGTCCTCCAAGTTCCAAACTTGGTTGGTGTACATGGACTGGATTTCTGAGTTCATGGCTTCTCGTCATTTCCCAGCTTCTGGGCCTTCTATGGCCTCCTGGTAGGTTTTAGGATCATCATCCTCATTATATTCTACCTTAGACTCACCTTCAGCGATATGTCCCACATATCGTTCGGGTAGTCTAGGTAATCTACCAGATCTTCGAGGCTCATCTGTGTGTACCTGAACAGATTCAGAAGTTGATATCTCATCTGATGATAATGCAGCTATTTGGGGATATGGAACCTCTTCCAGTACTATTTTACTCCCACTGTTCTCCTGGAGAAGGTATTCCTCTTCCAGGAAGACAGCTTTCCTGGCGACAAACACCTTTTGTTCACCAGGATTGTAAAAATAGTATCCAAAGGCTTCCTTTGGATATCCCACAAACCTGCATTTATCAGTTCGTGATTCCAGCTTGTCTAGATCATGCCTCTTTACATGAGCAGGACAACCCCAGACTTTAACATGTTTAAATTCTGGTTTCCTTCCTTTCCATATCTCATATGGAGTAGAGGCCACAGACTTGTTGGGTATTCTGTTCAGTAGGTATACTGCTGACTCTAGAGCATACCCCCAGAGGGACACTGGTAATTCCGAAAAGTTCATCATGGATCCCACCATGTCCAACAAGGTGCGATTCCTCCTTTCTGATACACCATTCATCTGTGGTGTATATGGAGGGGTCAGCTGAGAAAGGATACCATTATCCTTTAAGAATTGTGTGAAATTAGTACTCAAGTATTCTCCTCGTCGATCTGATCGAAGATCTTTAATACTCTTTCATAACTGCTTCTCTACCTCATTCTTGAACTCCTTGAACTTCTCAAATGCTTCCGACTTGTACTTCATTAAGTATACATAGCCGAATCTTGAGAAGTCATCGGTGAACGTGATGAAGTAAGAAAAGCCACCTTTGGCTTGGGTGGACATTGGACCACATACATCCGAATGTATTAGTTCCAAAATGTCCTTGGCACGTTCTCCATGTCTAGTAAATGGAGATTTTGCCATCTTTCCCATAAGGCAGGATTCACATGTTGCAAACGATTCATAATCGAATGTTGTTAAGTAACCATGCTTGTGCAACTTTTGCAACCTGCTTTTGCTAATGTGCCCAAGTCTACAATGCCACATGTAGGCTTCGTTCACACAATTCTTGCTCTTCTTAAGAACATTATCAATTTGAAGATTGTAATAAGAAACATCTAAGAGATATAGACCGTTGACTAAACATGCCGAAGCTATTGATTTATTACCATAATAAATCGAACAACTTCTATTATCAATAGTCAACCTATATCCTATCTTGTCCAAACAAGATATTTATATTGCTAGGAACATAATAACAATCTTCTAAAAGTAAGGCGTCTCCTGATGGAAGCTTGAGGTTTGTTGTCCCAACAGCAATCCCCGCAACTTTTGTGCCGTTTCCTAGCCTCAATTCCACCTCACTTTGTCTCAGCTTACGCTTACTTGTCAGCATCTGCACATCATAGCAGATATGAGAAGCACATCCGGTATCTAATACCCAAGATGTGGAATCTCTAACTGACAAGTTGATGTCTATTATATAGATGTCTGAAGCTTCAGACAGCTTCACCTTTCTATGAGCTTTATCGTTAAGGAACTCCTTGCAATTCCTCTTCCAGTGACCATACTGCTTATAGTAGAAACAGTCACCCTTTACTACTCTTTTGCCTTTGTCCTTCGATCTTTTATCGTTAGCTATCATCTCTGCTTCAGGGGCATCTAATGCCGATTCAGCAGGAGGATCAGCTCCAGGGACAAAGTCAATGTGCTCAGATCTGAAGACATTCTTCAGGTTTCTGAACCAATCCGAGTAGATCAGATAAGTCAAAAGGGCATCAAGTATGTCACGGAGTGGGTTATTCGACGACAGAATTCCCTACAGGAGATAAGTAAAATCTATTTAGCAGATGTTCAATTATTAAAATTTAAAACAAGACATGGTCTTTTGTTCAAGTTTAACTCCCACTAATTTTCGACGGACTGTATCACCCTCAGTTATACAGAACGGGAGATGCCGACATTCTCCTAGTGGGGATCAGAATCTCAATGACTTGCACTACAGCCTTGTGGATAGCACAACAAACTGTAATACAATCAAAGAGTACCCAACTCATGGGACTTGCAACTCCTTGCAATATCTGATCATGGCTTCGGTCCCCAGAGATTTAATGGCCTTGTGGATAGCACAACAAACCATTAATTCTGGTCTAAGCTAACCATCGTTACGCGACGAGCATAGATTTGCATGCAGCCCTTGTGGATAGCACAACAAAGCTACATGGTTCCTCTATCCCCATCATATAGGCATCTAATGTCATAGTCACAGTTTCTCCTCCCAATTAAGCAGGCCTTGTGGATAGCACAACAAACCTGCCTAAAGTGATTCGAATCATATGACTATAATGATGGTGGACCACGCAGTAAGTTCTTAACTACTCGCGTTATGGCTTAGAGTTTATCTGAGGATATTTAAATAACTTTTATCTTGGTCTCTCTTAGGTGATAGTATAAAAATATATCGTATATATTTAGTAAATACTATACCTGCTTTGATTCATAATAAAAAAAAAACAATACATCTCATACATGTTCATTAGTGTGGTCATGGATAGCACAGTGGGTTTGACTAGAGCCAACAGTCAAACGCACACACAATCTAACACAACAATTATATTAGATATCCTGCAAACACATAGGCAAGAGATCTCCATCTTTTCGCCTTCCTGGTTGCAGCTGTGGATCGTCCTCGCTCCTTCCTCGGTTACCTCGATCATATTACATTTAAATTTTAGAATTTACAAGTAAATTGAAGAAGGCCCTATGGCGAGGACAAGAGAGAGAGGGAGGTAGAAATACATCGGAGTATGAGAGAGAGAGGTGCGCAAACCTCTATTTATTAACAATTAATAAACAATCATACATCCACGATCCACACAATCCTTTCATCACATGAATAATTAATTAAGTGCATATCCATGACTACGGTGTGTTTTAAACATCCACACAAGATTCAGCGCATCACATGGCTAAAATAAAAGAGTTTTCAAAATAAATAAGTTTTGTCTTTCAGAAAGCTGGGATCCAATCAAAATTGGTATTTGAATTTCGAAAACACTTTTAATTAGCTTAACATGCAATTAAATCAAAATTTAAAAGCATTAAACACACATCACATGCGCACACACTCTAAATTAATAATTCCATATTATTCCATGCAAATTAGAACAATTATAATAATCTAACACTTAGATTAAATCCCATTGATAATCTAACAATTAGGCTATTTAAAGACTAATATAACTCTTAGATTAATCCAACAAAGTTAATTAATAATTTAACACTTAAATTAATAATCAACCAAATTAATTATTAACTACTAATCTAACATTTAGATTAGTCAATTAATGTTAATTATCAATTTAACTTTTAAACTAATAATTAACACTAATTAATTAATAATTAATTAATCTAACTCTTAGATTAAATAATTAAAGTTATCATTAATTTAACTATTAAATTAATGATTAACAATAATTAGTTAAGGACTACTAATTCAACACTTAAATTAGTCATCTAAATTAATTATTAATTTAACAATTAAATTAATAATTAACTCAAATATTAATTAACAATTAGATGAAACAATAGTTAATAATCTAACAATTAGACTAATAACTATTAATAACTAATTTAACATTTAAATTAGTTAAATTGAGGTTAATAATCAATTTAACATTTAAATTAATATTAACCCCAATTAATTAACAACTAATAAATCAATCCAATTATTAATATATTTTGGAAATGATTCAAAATCATTTTAAAAAACCAATTTAAATAAAATTGAATAATAACTTAATATTCAAAACACTTTTGAACTTTAAATTTAAAATTCAATTATAATTAATGGGGTATTTGGGGTTTTAATTAGGGATTTTGAATAGGAAAGAGAAGAAGAGGGCTCAGCCCCTTAAGGGGAGCCATGGCTCGGACCTGGTCCGAGCCAGGGCCCAGCCCAGGTGCGAACCTGGGGCTGGCGGCCCTGGCCCGGCTCGGGAACGCGGTCCCGTGAACCGATTCCCCTTCCTCTGCAACCCGACGCCCTATTCAACCTGCAGAAAACCCTAGATGGGTTACAGGCTGCCGCCGGCCGGCCCCTCGGCGCCGCCGGCCCCGGCCGGCGATGCCCCCGGCGCCGGCGCCGGCAGGGCCGCCGGCGGTGGCCAAACAGCAGCCAGCCGAGCCCCTTTAAGCCCCAAAAGCTGATTTTTCAGGATGTTCAGGGTATCCAAAACTGAATTTTGGGCTCGATTTTGCAGCTCATCATGGCCACCCTCGCGCCGGCTATCATGCCCGGTGGGCAGTGGTGACTATCACCAAGAGATCCGGAGATCTGGCCCGCCATCCCAACGCTTGGGAGGCATGTACGAAGCCGCCGAAAAGCCCCAGTTCATCATCTCATGAAGAACTCCGAAAACCCCAAAATTAATTTTAAAAATTGCAGAATATTAATCAAATTAACCGTGTTCATCACATGAACACAGATCCAACAATCAATCGAGGTCAAAGCATGGAATAACTCTTGAAAAAATCAATTTAGGAGATCGAAACGGGACGAGAAACAGTGGAACCTGGCTCTGATACAACTGTTGGGTTTCTCGAGTTTCTCCGGATCGCTCACGTAGCGGAAAATAAAATATTAAAACAGAGATCCGTTCCCGTTTTGGAAAACAAAAAAAAATCGATTATCAGATAATCGAAGTTCTCACCGTGCGCAGATTCGAATCCGCAACCATTCGGTTCCATCGGTGCGACACCGCAAGCCGCGCAAGTGTCCGGCCTCTAGCGAAGTCCACGCAATCCTCCTCGCGATGGATATCCTCAAGTTCCTCGTTCTTCGCAGCCCACGAAACCTCCACCGGTCGCCGCAACGATCACCGCAACGCGCGGACGATTTCCCATCGAACGGGATTCGGAGAAGCGACGAAGCAGATCTAGATCTGTCTGGACGCCAGAGAGAGAAACAAAGGAGGGGCGGCTAGGGTTAGCAGTAGCTTGGCCTGCTCAGCCCGTTCGCTATGTTTTATACTAACCGCGCGATTTTTCATAAAAACCCCCGGTTTGTATAAAACCCACTTATTTATCCATCGCCTTGAGAATCATTTGCGTATGACCTTCTAGGCTCAAGTACCAGTCCAGTTAATGGCCCAACAAGCCCAGTGACTCCTCACTGGATTTATTAATCAATTAATAATCATTTATTAATTAATTAATCAATCGAATTGATGTCGCACATCGAATTCGACCGGGCCTCCGATCACGTTGGGTGCCAAGCAACACTGCGTGAACCCAGAAGGTATTGGAGTTAAGTAACCCACTCTTGAAACCTTTCCGCCAACAGTTACCGCATGGATATAATCCTTCATTCGTACAATGCTCTCGAGTCAACTCAGGATATGGCGAGCTGTCAAACCCTAACCGGTCGACTCACTTGGATTGGATGCTGCTGATGAATATCGGAAAACTCTTTTCCCGATATTATCGTCCGCCCTGGCCAGGGACTTCCGCGCATCCTTCCTAAAGCATTCTCTCTCTAAGTACCGAGAGCGAATGATTCCTTATTGACACACAATTCCCTTCGACGGTATTCCGCTGTACCTAATCCTTGGCGTATTAGAATCCCGTGGCTAGAGATTCGTAAACCAAGGTCAAAGCACAGAAGTCCACCGACAAGGTGTCCTTGGTGTCTTAGGTCCAAGGACCATTCACGCAACTGCGACAATAGAATCAAGCTGGTTGACAGTGAAGTATAATACTATCCAGCGATTCAGTCAGATCAGTTCAGTAAACTCATTCTCCAATGAACACCTACAGATTCGCCTTAGTGTCTCTACACAAGTGACTTATGAGATCAGTCACCCTCATCATATGAGCAGGAGTAATCTGTACTAGTCTAACCGGATATCCGATGTCCTTCTCGGATATCCTCCGACTAGGAACGATTAAGAATATGTTTGTTTAAGTGATCAGTCTCATTAGTATGATCTCATCATAATCTGATCACTATAGCACATATTCACGGATTTCATTATGAAACGATAATTAATGCGATTTACACATAATGAATATTATGTCATTATATTAATAAATGAACGAGATTTACATAGTCAGATTGGCTTGTAGGCCACCTAAAACTAACAGCTTCATCATCGCCAGAGGGAGGGCAGCAACCGTATGCACACATGGAGGCTAGCAAGCAGCGTCCATCATTGCCAACCTTAGAAACAAGAAGAATCGACAGCACATTCACATGCGCAAGCTTTGCAGCAAGGCGTACAGAGGAATCCAAGGGAGGGATAGTTCAATCGAAGGGCTAAATAGAGGCGATGGAGACAGAGCTAGTGCAAGCACAGACATGCATCACTGCGAACACGGGAGGAGAACGATGGGGAATCTAGGGCGAGCTGCTAAGAGGACACAGAGGTAATTGCAGCGGGTTGCGAGGAGGCGAGGAGGAAGACAATGAGGAAGGGGAAAGCGGAAAGGGGTTACCTTGTCAGGACAGGCCCGTACGAGCCCATGTGCTCATCAAAACGAGGGTTGGGGATATCCAGGCCAAAGAGGTGGAATCCATAAGTAAGGGTTAACACAAGGTTAACACGATTTCGCCACAAGATAACCTGGGATATGGGATCCTGAGAACCAAAGCAAAAAATGGGACAAGTTAAGGATATCCCAAGGATAAAAAGGAGATAACCCCCTAGCAAAGTGGGGCTTTAAGTGCAGGGAAGTGCAGAGAGGGAAATATTTTCAAAGAACTCCTCTCACGAACATTTTCCATTCCCCCTTTTTTTTAAAAAAAAAAACTCCCTTATCCCCTTTGCACTTACCCACTCCCATCCTCACCTGCACGGAAACCGCACTCCCACAAGAAGCTTCGCTCCCTCCACACTTCCACACAAATGGACGTACAAGGATAACGTTATCACCCACCACAAGTGATATGACATTGAGTGCTCCAGGATGCCTCTAGAGAGAACCCCATTTATAATAAAAGAGGATAATTTCACATTGCCCACTCTTGGGAATCGGATTGGAAAAAAATGCAATACCTACTTGTTAATGACAATTTTGAAACATTATATATATTAAGAAGATATGTAAAATAACATGCAAATAAACATTGCATTTTAAAATTTTAACATACACGAGTGGTTAAAATGAAATCGTCCCTAAAATAAAAGAAGGGAAAGGCTCATGGACGTATGGCTCGCTAGAAAGACCCGACTAGTGAAGTTCACAAATGGGCTTGATTTAACTTCAGATTTATTAAAACTTTCATCTTTGATTTCATCTAATGTACGTAGTGGATCTCAACATTCCCAAGCCTAAATGGGTTCCTGAACAGGTCTGGACCATTTTGAAATCATCAAACGTCTAGCAGGGATTTGGCGATGGCGTGTCTACCCTGCTGCTTGTTTTAATTATTTTATTAAATACCTGCGATAATAACAATTTTCAGGCTGTTATTTTTATTTAATTTTGATATATATATATATATAAAAGAATCTATTTAATAGATATTTGAGCTTGCATTAAAAAGATTATAATTTGACTTTGTCTTGACTTTCAAGAGGCCCAAGTATGTCTATCCTATCTCCACCTTAGCCGTAATTCTCTCTTCCTACGCCCATTGTAACGCCAAAATATCTAAAATAAAAAAATATGGACATTTTTTTTATCTAAAAATGTTAATGTTAATATAAAAACTAGTACACTGACTGAAGGGGATGTTAGCTTTTAGGCAAACGAAAACTTAAAACCTGTTAATCTTATCGCTTATTAACGTCTGCGCTTGTCAAAACAAAACAAACAACAACAAAGTATAAAAAAACCTATATATTTTCGTCCTTAATTATCTCTTGTTAAATGAGTGGTGGGCAAGAATGCCCTTAAACTGGGAGATTTCGATGGGCAGGCGAGGAGGAGGGGATCCTCCACCCACTCAGCAATATCCTAACCGTCCGAAAAGATCTCAACGACAGGCAAAAGACGGCCGTGCCCATGGGGAAGGAGCCAGATTATTCTTTACTCCTGGAGTAGTCTATCTAATCTATCGACACTCGTGGATGTGGCTGGGATCGATGGGCCCTGTCCGGTTACATCATTACCCAATCTCGTCTCCTAGTCCCTTCATTTCTAGGAAATTAATGTTTACATGATGAGAATTCTTTCTCACTTTTCTTCTTCTCCATCTTATGTGACTGAATGGGATTGATTTCTTTTTAAAATTTTACATTAATTGATGCCTGTGAATTTGTAAAAAAAAATTGATTTAGACCCTTCGTTTATTGAGAGTAAGAAAAGTGGGGAAAAATCCCGTCATCCTAACAGTTCTCTAATTTCTTCCCACTTGACCTGGCAAAGTAAGAAAGTAAATTGCATGGGGCAACATGCATGGGTGATGTCTATGCTCCATCATTCTCTTGTTGGCTAAATAACCTCTTTACAAGGTGAACAAACTTAAAACAGTTACACGTACGAGTGTTTATGGTCTGTTCTTGTTTGGTTTGGTTTGGAATTAATTTGATAAAAATCTAAAAATAAACCAAACAAAATCCTAAACCAGATCATTCATGTTTGAAACTGAACTAAACCAAGCCCAAAGAACGTAGTCCGGTTTGGCTTAGCCTTCATAAGGGACCCCCTAGCTGCTAAATAAACCTTCAATAATTTTAACAATAAGTGGATAATTTGTGTAGATAAACTTTCAATATACTGTTTAATGATTCTAATGGCCCTTCTAGCCGATGGTTTTTATGCAATTGTAAGACAAAAATGTTAATATTAAAAATAAGCTAAATAATTTAGACGTGAAGAGCATATTACTCTTTAGGCTTTAATCTAAACGAAGAGGATTGTCTTACGCCTTACATTGGATGGATGATGAATCTAATGGCTTCTTAATTTATACAGACAGGATCATATCGACCCTCACGCTTTAATAATACATAAATATATAGAGTAGAAATTGAACCAAACTAAAGTTATTCGTTTACGATTTGGTTTCAATAAAAATCAAAACTTTTTAGTTTCAAATCAAACCGAATCAGTCAGTTTGGTTTAGTTTTTCAGTTTTAACTAAATAGCAAACATCCTTTGTTACTTGTGAGGGAGGGAAAAGCTTTCAAATAACTAAATCTACTAATCGAACACTTTCTACACACTACCACAGCCCGACCAACAGAATGTTCCTCCTAAAAATCTCTTATCAACTTTCTCTACTAAGTCTAGGATGCATTTGATAATAGAAATTAGCACACTAGGCTAGGGAACGGTACTTTCCATTAGGAAAGAATATCATATGAGAATACACGCTTGAAGCCATAGAACAAGCAGTAAACCAGCGTCTTGACAAAAGCTAACCTAGTCAACATATTTATTCTTACAGGAGAGTTGAAGCACTTGATGTGCGCTGGTCACGACCCAGGAGAATTACTATGACGGTGACATCATCATGATATTTCCTTCTCCTGCCAGCAGGGACTCCCAATAGCTCTTCCACAATTAAACCTGCAATGACATTTAGCAATTGGTTAACATAATGCAAAACATCCACTCAATCTGAAAGTATACAATACTACACCTGCAGTAACGTTTGGCAATTGCTTAACAGAATGTAAAACATCCCTTCAATATGAAAGTATATATAGACTAGTACACTGCAAAAACAAGAAAAAAAGAAGAAAAATTATCTAAAAAGTTTAGAGGGCATGTTGATCGAGCCGTTAAAAGTTTTTGTCATGCAACAACTGTTCTGGAAACCAAGGTAAGAAGAACCAGGGATCCGGCATAGATCAACCCGGTTCAAACCGATCATATCGGCCAGTCCAATCTGATCCAGACCTATCCCAGGCTGATCCAGACCAGATTTTTTAAATTATTGAAGAAAAAATAGTCCGATCCTAGTCTTCTCCTAGACCAATCCTGGCCGATAACAACCAATCTCGGCTGATCCCAGCCCAAAATGGTGGATCAGGGATCGGGATAGGCCCAGTTCAGATCAAAAGTGATTGGATCAGCCGATTCTGCCTTCCTTGCTGGAAACAGCAGCACTTATCAAAGAAAGAAAGCATCAATGCAGAATATAGAAACATGAAGAGGACCACAATGCATTATGGGGATGTTTTGAACAACATCAACTGAGCAAGATATTTATATTGGACATTAATGTCACAACAGAACGAGCTTAAGGTGGCATATCCAGAAGATAAACAGATCCAACAAAATAACAATTACTAAATTTTTACTTCTATTAATATTTATTAAGATTTTTATTAATTATGTTAGATTCTTTATGTACAGTTATTTGGGACGACCGAACATAGTGGCACAAGAGATATTTCTTAACTCGTCGCAAAAAAATAAAAGTCCCAAAAAGTATAACATTTTGGGACAGCAATGTTGTGTGTCGCAAATTATTTTATGAGTTTAAAAAAAATCTTCTCAATTTATTGCGACAACTATTGCAATTGTCGCAAAAAGAATTTTAATCCTCGTCCCAAAAACATTCTTAGTCGTCTTAAAACATTAAGCTTTTGAGACGAACATCCCGGTCATCCCAAAAAGTTCACAGGATGAACTATTTCCGATGCACTGTTAGACTCGTCTCAAAATGTCTTACATTGGCGACGATTACATTGTGGCCGTCGGAAATAGTGACTATTTGGAACGGCTATCACCGTTCGTTGCAAAAAGTTTTTTTCGGGACAACTTTACATGTCCGTCCCAAATAATACTATTTGGGACGGCTTTCAACATCCGTCGCTAGTTTTCTGTCCCAAAAAGCCACATTTCTTGTAGTGAGATAAACAGATCCAACAAAATAACAAGTAAAATTTTAGGAAAGTTTTCTTCCTTTGTTCTGAAACGGGAAAAATGTTAATTTGCTGAGCAAAAAGCACGAGGGTAGGATGAACTTAAGGTCCCAAGTTGGAAATTTTACTGTCCAACTGACTGTTGGATGCTACACTCAGTCTCCTTTTCTCTAGATAGCTCTAGTCCAGAGCACACTGCATGATCGTTTTCCATTTGATTCCAGTGCACACATGTATAAGATGGATCTTTCCCTTTCCATTGTTAAGATGGACAAGAAAGACAAAACCACTTCATTGCTATTAATCCCCCAAAATTCCACCAACATTTCTTCCCCAAAGCCTTCAGGCAGTGATACATAGGGTGGAGAAAGAGTTTTTTTTTTTTTTAAAAAAAAGGAAAAACCAGCAGCTGCAGTTCTGTGCCATAACAAGGAAAATGGAAACTATACTTCAGCACAAAGTTAACTGTGAAATGCTCTTATCCAGACTGAAGCTGGCAAAGGCAACACCACCTTTCATATTACAGGTACATTTTGTCCCTTTTAAACCTCTGTATTTCATATCACAGGCCCTAATATAGGCGTAGCATGCAGACACATGCATTGTCAAACTCTGCAAACCTACCCCCTCCCCCCCCCCCCCCCAAAAAAAAAAAAAGGAAAAAAATCTTAAATTCTTAATAGAAGTAATTGTAGTGTTTACTTGGTTTCATGTCCATAAATAATAGTATGCTTTTCTTGACATCTGATGTACAGGAGCTAAGTTAAACTTCCTAACATAGGGGTAAACCTGGCCATTTCCATTTTGATTAGACAAAGATCTCTAACATGTGAAAAGAGGTAAATTGGAAACACAATACAAAATTTTAGGTGTTGAATTTCATTCTCTATCCCAGAGCTTTAATGAAGCTGTTGTGACATTAGGCTGTAAAATGGCAGTAATGATGTTGTAAGTGATTTACCTGGGATAGAAGTAAAAGAAAGAAAAGGAAAGAGAAAAGTTTACTATAAAAGAGAGGAAAATAATTAATTCATCAGCTCCTTTTTACTTGCATCTAAAAATGTGATGCATTATCCATGCAAATTTTAAAGAGAGATTCAGAACATAAGATGGTATTGTTGAGGAAGTTCTGTAATTGTAAATATTGTTGAGGCAGTTAGCAAGATGTACTCCAAGTGTGTATCCAGAAATTGATCAGTGATGTGACTGTGCATCTAAACAGAAAATAATGTGTTCAACATAGCTAACATTGAATATCTGGAGTACAATGGTCAAAATATAGATTCCCTAGTCATGGACAGCATCCTAATCATGGACAGCTTCGTCATTGGATGCATCCCTGATTAATTTTATTTTACTATTTACTAAAGTTCCATTATGTTATAGAATGACAAAAAGCTCCTTATGGTTAGGGAGGAAAATTCAAAACAGTCAACTGTGAATAACAATGAAGTTAACTATATAACTGTATTCATTCTTATTTACCTAACAATGGCACAACCCGACATTACATCTGCATGGTGTATAACTTTGCACAACTGCAATACTAATATAATTAAGATATAACAGAAAAAGTAATTATACTTCTATACACTCTTCTGATAGAAGAAAAATGTCCTATTCACTTTAAGGTCAAATGGAATCCACAGACACATTATCAGACTTTCATCTTAACAACAGGACCAGTTCTTGTGATTAACCACAGTACTCTGGATTGTTGACACAGTTCTGAAATTGTAACATATGCCAATATATAACAAATGTACAACTCTCAAACTCAAGCACAAAATTTGACAATATGAGAACTAATGTAGACTACGCATATCTGAAAGACCAGATACAATCAATTTGAAAAAGCTCTACACGGGCAATTTATTCAACAACAAGAGAGAAGGAACAAAGATAGATAGCCACAACATACCAGCTCTTTGGGCCGCCTTTGCTACAAGTTGCTCCACAAGAAACCTTGCTGGACTGCCAAAAGGGTTTGTCATGATGAAAGAATCTACGAGCTTTACAGCCTCTTCACTGCTAAAAAAGTCAAACATTCCATCACTTGATAATATAACAAAGCGATCGCCTTTGGAAACTCTATGAATATGCAAACAAGGTTCTGCAGAGACATATGGTGGACTCGAGAGGTTTTGAACTTGAAGAATCCCCATAAGAGCATCATTCAATTCCTTCTGCATAAAATAGGACCATGTAATAATTTAGATGCTAAGTAGCTTTTGCAAACAACAATTGAGGTAAATTGTCAATTGCTAGCACTAAAAATAAAGTCATTATTGAAGGAAGCAAATATAAATGCTTGCCTTTTTCAAATAACCAACTCCAAATGCACGAGTTAGTTTCAGTTTTCCTTTCACTCTTTCAGCTACGATCGTTTTTGGATCATCAGGATGTTTGGACAAGAGCTGCAATCTTTCCTCTTCATTGTCAACGGAATGCAAATCAGTAAGCTGCAATGCTTCCAAATCTCCTGTGTCATCTATCCAGGTACCTTTCCGTGTTGCTAGTATAGCTCTACTGTCACCTAGACTCAGAGTGTAGAGATCCCGCCCATGGAGAAGCACAACCAAAACACAAGAACCTACAGACACCAAATCAGGGCGTTCATCCATTTCCTGCTCTACCATACACAAGAAATCATTTTCTGCTTGTGCAAGCGCCTGTTGAAGACTATCAAGCACCTTGTGTCTAAAAGACTCTACTACAATTTCTGCATTCTTTGTAGGCCTTGATTCTGTATATTTACCGTTGTTAAATTCCAAAAATGATTTTTCAAGAAGACTGGTATCCTCTAGATCACATTGGAAGGGTAAATCTGGACAAGTCTGACCTGAAGAAATGAGGTTACTCTTATTCATCCGAGGATCCAGAGTATTCAAGTAAAATTTAATATTCTCATATAATGTCCCAGCCAAAAAATCAGCTGCATCCCGGCCATTAAATCCATCATAGATTCCACAAAAGAGCCATCCATTTTCTTCAGAACAAACAGCTTGGACTCTATCTTCACCAGCAGCTCCACCAGCCACTTTCACTTCGGGTGCACTGAGAAAACCTTCACTCTTTGAGGGAGCACTTATGGCTTTGAACATGCTCATGTCAAATTCAGAACAATCACTTGGTGAAGATGCATAGCCAGCAATGTTTGGAGTGCTGCCATGCAATGATGAAGATAGTACATCCAAACTAGACAAGGATGGTGAAGAAATCACACTTCGAAATTTGTTAGGAGAATCTAGTGCAGGCAATATTCCATCTCCGATCAGACCGTTACAGATAGTTGTATTTGCCAAAGTGAAATTAGCACTAAGAGCAGCTCCAGACAAGAAAGAAAATGAACTGGTCTTCTTGAATTTTCCATTTCCAGATCCTTCAAATGATAATCCCTCAGAGATGTCATCAGATGTAACATTTTTAGTACCACATTGGTATCCAAAATTGATACTAAGTTGCTCATCAGATTCAGAAAATAGTCTGCTTAGCATGACTTGTAGCTGTCTTCACACTTGTAGCACTGTATTGCTGTAATGATCATCTAATTTTGTCAGATTATCGGAAGCAGAGAGATGAAACAAGGAAAGAGACATTACATCATATATAGTGTACAATTTATCATAGACAAATTTTCATCTTTACAATGACTAACATTAGTGGCCATGATCTAATGAGGCATTGCATTCTATGTTAAATGCTTGTCACAATCCTTCAGATGACTTTGATTATTTCCATACTAATCCATTTCAAGGATATCCATGAAAATTAGGATCATTACTCAAGCATGTGTGAGTGTTAAGTGAACCATGTGTTAAGTGGATCATATCTATCTATGAGAACCATCATCTAGTTTATCATAGGCATACCATAGTGTTGATTAAAACTAAGTATCAGGCAAACAACTATATATGAATTAGGCACTTTGTATACTAGATATTTTGTCATGTCTAACATGCCGATAGAGGCCTAGCACTACTATAAATTCAGTTGCCCTTGTCATTATACATGTTGATCATTGTCAACATAGATCCGTGGAGCCAAATGAATTGCTTCCTTTCAGATCATGCCCGATAAAATGACTTTGATACAACAAGCTGTCATCTAGGGGTGTCAATTGGGCGGGGAAGTGATAATCAGGCTAAAAATCATTTAACCTTTCTAAGAGTGGGTCGGTCTTGGCATCAAATCAATTAACCAAGGTGATAATCATATTTATCAGTCCTACTCACATGCCCTTAATTTCCATCTAATGCATAGTGTAATTAATGATACTTAAGGCATATCTGTGAGGAGGGGAGAGGGCGAGGGAGGGGGAATGAGAGTTGTTGGAGGTTCAGCTTCTGGCAGGGAGAAGGGCTGGGTTCCTGTTCAGGAGATCAGAGCTGCCCCATGGAAGAAGGCCTCGACTGGTCTCCCGGTGGGCAGAGATGAGTGCATCCGGTGCCTCAGCAAGGGCCACCATGCGGCGGTCTGTAGAGACGCTGTTCGATGTATCCAATGTAGAGGGATTGGTCATAGAAGAGGCTCCTGCCCTTCTCTTCGCTCACCCAACAGGAAGCCAGTGGAGGTTGCCAAGATAGCTGGGAATGTCGATTGTTCAGAGATTCGCCCCTATTTCAAGACCATTCCTGGAGTGGTGGAGTTGCCTTGGTCACCGGATGTGGGACCGGTCAAGTCTTATCTGGATCAATGTGTTGTAGTTCTTGTTCAGGAGGAAGCTCTTGTAGGAATTAAGAACTGTGAGGAGTTGAGGACATCTCTGCAGCTTTTATGGCCGGAAGTGAATAACTGGTGTATACGAAGGCTAGGACAATGTTCCTTCTTAGTCCACACTGAGGCAGAGATGTAGAGGAGTCTTGCATGCTCCAAGGGCAAAGTGAAGCTCAAGGAGGGTGCTACTGTTTTCTTCTCTCCATGGAATGTAGAAGTTGGAGCATCTCCGGTTGTGGAGGCTATTGAAGTGTGGTGCAGGTTGCAGGGGATTCCACTTCATCTGTGGAATATTGCCTCATTCCAAGCCATTTGCTCCAGACTCGGCAGACTTAGAGAGGTGGATGGGAAAGGGATTAGGAGTGAGGACATTTCGGCAGTTCGGGTTAGAGTGGCTATCGATCACCTGGAGGATATCCCAGAGAAGCTGAAGATCTTAGTGGGAGGCAGTCTTTTGGGTTTCCATTATCGTGGAAGAACCGAGTAAGGATTCCACTGATCAACAAGATTGGACGTGGGCTGAGGTCATAGCTGAATACAGGGGTTTCAGGAAGAATAGAGGAAGCTTTCTTGAAACAGGGAAGTCGGAAATGCACAAGCCGCCAACTCAAGGAGTTTCTGGGACTGAGTCAAGGCGGAGTTGTACTTTTCCGTACTCAGTTGAACTGAGTCCGGTGGAGCTTAACAGTCAAGGAGAGGATGGCGCTGACAGGGATACTTTACGCTGTGGAGTCCCGAAACCACATGTAGGTAAAGATATTCTTCGGGTGCTCCCAGATTACTCGAAGGGCAGGAAAGAGCAGATTTCGGTATCTGATAAGGGTAATCGTTCCATTAAAAGGACGTTGGAGGCTTTGCATGTTGGTCCCGAGAGGAGTCTTGAAGTGGGCTCTCAGGCAGGTCAGAGGGAACGGCTATCGAGCGAAGGAGAAGAACAATTCCGGGTTGCGGTTTATGCGGACCCGGGTTATGTCCGGGATCCAATGCGTTAGGACCCTGGCGTATCGGATCTTGACTTAACAATGAACTGGGATCTTATGGAACTGGCTCACCGTTCAGGGGATCTGTTTGGACCGGCCCATATATCTCGCGACGAACTGGCAGTGGACCGTTGTCTTCTTCAGCGCGATGGGAGTTCCAATTTCAGTTCTATAAAACAGAGTGTCAGAGGAGTACAGACAACACTCTGTGGAGGAAGGATCTTTAGTTAGTCAATGGTTGGGAACTGTCAGAAGGGTAAAGGGATGATGGGGACTGTGGAAGGAAGCTCAGAGAGGAATGATGAACAACGGTCTTCTCTCAACAGAGTTCCAGTGGAAGGACAAATCTATGACAGCAGGACAGAGATATTGCAGACTGATCATCCTTTAATCGAAGTGGCTACTTCTCAAGATATTCTGCCAGAGCGATGCTTGTACAAAGATGGGGAAGTGGAGTCCTTACATAATGTCAATCTGTGTGTACATATTATTCCTTATGAAGAAGGTGATGTGCCATTAGCAGTAAAGCAGATGGGAGATGAAGAGGCTTGGAGGAGGGAGATCATACTTTTTAGCCAACGTATAGGAGTTTCCTTCTTAGGCAGGGAGGAGATGGTATTAAGTTTTCTGAAGAAACTAAAACGAAATGACGCTTTGCAACATTCAACCAAAAGAAAAGGTACGGGAGGTGGTATTAAAATAGGGAAGAGAGAAGTAGATTTTGTGAAAAACAATATTCTAGTTGACAGTCTTAGAGGCAAGAGGATCAAGGAGGTGGGTTTGCACATTGTTTCTTCATGAATCTGATATCATGGAATATCAGGGGACTTAATGGGGATCATAAAGCCAGAGCAATGAAAGATCTGGTTCAAACTCTTTACCTAGACTGTATCTGTCTGTAAGAAACTAAGATGAGTAGTTCTGATACCTCTATTTTATCAAGATTGGGCGGGCAATCACTGGACAAGGCTGCATTTCTTCCAGTTAATGGAATCAAAGGAGGACAGTTGATATTATGGAATGGGAAAAAGTTTGATGGTGTTGTCTGTGATGTGGGCAAATTTAGTATCTCGGTTTCCTTTTATTGGAAGAATAGAAGGTCTCATAGTAACAACTGGGTTATATCATCAGTTTATGGCCCTCATACTGATCAATAAAGGGAAGACTTCTTTGAAGAACTTAACAGGTTACATTCTCTCTTTACTGAGGCATGGGCTATTGTGGGGGACTTTAACTGTGTAAGGTTCCCTTGGGAAAGGACAGGTCTGCAGAACTGGAGTAAGTCGATGCTCAGCTTTAATCAGTGGATCAAGGAGCCAAGCTCATGGACCTGGATATCCCTAATAGAAAATTTACCTGGTCTAATCTTCAGCAGGTTAGTAAACAGTCTAAGATTGATAGAATCTTAATTTCGACTGATTGGTTTAAGAAATTTCCTATGTCACAAGTGAAAGGGTTAAGTAGGTCAGTTTCGGATCATATTCCTCTGCATTTCATAATGGAGGATAAGAGAAAGATAATCATGATCTTTAGATATGAATTGAAATGGCATAAGAAGAAGGCTTCAAAGATTTAGTAATCAAATGGTGGCAGGAAGCTCCATCGGCTGAATTTGCAATTTATAATTTCCAGGGTAAACTGAAGTTTATCAGGAAAAGTTTGAAGCTGTGGGCTAAAGATAAATTTGGGAGGGCCACAAAAGAAAGACAACTTTTGAAGAATAATATTGTAGAGTTGGAACTGAAAAGTGAGCATGGATTTATATGTCCATGAAATGCTTTCACTTAAGAAGTGCAAGAAATTGTTGAATGATGAGTTTCTCAAAGAGTAAATTAAATGGAAGCAGAGAGCTAAGGAACACTGGTTAAAGGAAGGTGATAACAATACTTCTTTTTTCCATGCGGTGGCTAGTGCTAAAAGGAGAATCCTATCTATTGATCACCTTAGAGATAATGAGACAGTGATTGAAGATCCTAATGAGATAAAGTGGAGGTTTGTTGATTTTTATAAAGACCTTTTCTTGGAAGTTTTTCCCTTGAGACCTCATCTTGTAGAAGGCATGCTTCCTAAAATAGATGTATCAGAAGCAGAAGCATTAGTGGCACCATTCTTGGAAGATGAAGTTAGAGTTGCAGTCTTTAGTATGGACCCTAATAAAGCTCCAGGCCCGGACGGATTGTCTCTAGGCTTCTATCAATTCTTCTGGGACAATTAAAGAAGACTTGGTTAAGGTTGTGCAGGAGTTCTTGGTTAACCCGGACAAGATCAAAGTCTTTAATTCAACTTTTTTAGTACTTATTCTGAAATCAGAAGGGGCTGAAAAATTGGCTGATTTTCGTCCAATAAGCTTACTCAATGGGTGTTATAAAATGATTACCAAGATCCTAGCAACTAGACTAAAGATAGTTGTTCATCGGGTTGTAGGCAGAAACCAATCAGCCTTCATGCAAGGTAAATCCATTCTTGATAATTATATGGCAGCCTATGAAGCAATTCATCATTTTAAGCAAAGGAAAAAGGAAGGTGTTATTCTGAAGCTTGACTTTGAAAAGGCCTATGACAAAATCAGCTGGAGTTGTCTTCAAAAAACTATAGAGCATATGGGTTTTAATGGGAAATGGATTTCTTGGGTTATGAATTCTATTTCATCGTCTACATTTTCTGTTCTGATTAATGGTGAACCATGAGGCTACTTTAAGAGCTCAAGAGGATTAAGGCAGGGAGACCCTATGTCGCCACTTCTTTTTCTGTTGGTTGGTCAGATTTTAAGTACTCTTTGGGACAGTGCAACTCAACATGGTTTGATTGAGGGGTTCAGCATTGGTCGGAGCAATATTCTCTTATCTCATTTACAATTCGCGGATGATACCTTATTGTTTACTCCAGGAAGCAATGAGGACATTCGAAACATTAAGCAGTTGCTGATTTTGATGGAAGTCATTATTGGGCTGAGGATTAATTATGATAAATCGGAAGTTGTGGGGGTAAATGTGTCACTAGACAAACTTCAGGAAATAGCCAATGTCCTTGATTGCAGAATTAATTATTTCCCTATAAAATATCTTGGTTTACCCCTATCGGACGGGGTGATCAGGGTACGGGATTGGGATGGTTTAATCAAGAAATTTGAAGATAGGTTGGAAGGATGGAAAGGCAATTTTCTTTCAGGTGGAGGGAGAATGATATTGTCCAAATCAGTTCTCTCGTCATTGGCCACCTATCATGCATCCATATTCAAGATTCCTAAGATTGTGGAGAAAATCATTGAATCATCTAGAAGTGCATTTTTCTGGTTAGGAGGGAAAAGGCTGAAGAGAGGTATTCAACTGATCAAATGGAAGAATGTGTGTAAGTCAAAGGATCAAGGTGGTATTGGCCTCTGTGGGGTAGCAACTTTTAATAAAGCTCTACTTATGAAGTGGCTGTGGAGAAGGGGGGAGAATCCGGAAGCTATTTGGGCATGCATTGTCAAGGATTTATATTACCATGCTGACAACAAATGGACTCTATATCCTTCTACTACTTATAATTTGTCCCCCATTTGGAGGAATATAGTCAAGAATGCTGATTTCATGGCCATCTCTTGTGAGATCCAAGTTGGTAATGGGGCTGATATTCTATTTTGGAAAGATTTATGGTGCTCCAGACTGGTTCTCTCCTCTCATTTCAATAACCTATTCAATATTACTCAAAACCAGGAGGCTTCGGTTGCGGATGTTTTGTCGGATAACCATATTAATCTGCAACTGAGAAGGGATCTTACTAAAGCAGAAACAGAAGGATTTTTGAAGCTGAGTACTCTTACCAGCAGAGTTAGGATTTGTGCTGAGAATCAAGACAAGATAAATTGGAGATGGAATACCAATGGGCAGTTCTCGGTTAAGTCTGACGTTCACCTTTTGAATGATGGTGGTAGTAGGGTTTGGTGGAAGAATTTGGTTTGGTCTAATCATACCCCCAACAAGATTAAGGTGTTTTTATGGAAGGTTGCCTGGTCCAAAATACTCACAGGTAAGAGAGCCAAGAAATTCCTTCTTCCGGGGAGATCTTCATGTCTTTTCTGTGCAATCTACGAGGAAGATCAAAACCATCTGTTTTTGGACTGTGGTATTATAATAATTCACTGGAAGATTTTATGCAGAATTTTTGGAATAATTGGGTGGATCAACCATCTATTTCGGATCTCTTAAGTTGGTGATCTAAGGTCTGTCCTTATCCGGGACAGAAGCAACTGTGGTTCAGCATCTGTCTGGCTCTGTTGTGGACCATTTGGTGTGAGAGAAATATGAGAAAGTTTAGTGATCAATTTTGCAGAGCTACTGATTTACTGAAGAGTACTTTTATATGGGTGGAGGAGTGGGGAAGGGCTGCTGGAATTCTGAATGAAGAAAGTTCTGTTACTCTTCAGAAGGGTAGTCTGTGGAAAAGCATGTTTTTCTGAGGTTAATGTAATTCTGTTTTATCCTCTTGATAAAACAGAAAATCTGAACTTTTGTTTTTGGGTGGAATTAGACTTGCTTGGGGGGTTTTACCTTATATAGGTTGTAATGGGATATGGGTTTCTCTTGTATTATTTTCTTCTTTTTCATAAATGAATCAGTGACTTTCATGTCACCTTCAAAAAAAAAAAATGATACTTAAGGCAATGAAAAAATATTATTCTATGGTTTTAAGAAAAAGCTGGTAAAATGCCATCCGGAAGAAGACTCGACCCATATTTCCCCCAATCCCCCCACTGAAAAGAAAGGATAACATAAACTCACATCTAGAATCAATCTGCTACATGTAACCAAATCTGGTAAAGCAACACACTGACTCACATCTCCAAGTTAAACTGACTCAAGTTACTAAGCTTTGCCCATTGCTCACGTTTACAATAAAGTGTAAATAGTAACTTAGGAGCATCATGTTCTAAATTAGGTCTTCAGTAAATAAAAAAACAAAACCTTAGGATCTAGCTTGCGAGGAGCCTAGGGCCACCAACACTTCCATGGTTTTAGTAATTTTCTTTCTTTGTTTGTTTTATATCTGCTTTTACATAAAACTTACCTTCCTATTTGTAAGAAGAAACCTAAAAACTTAACAGGAAAAATCAAACTTTGATCTTATTTACCTTGTGCTTTACATCAAACCCTTCTCTATTGTCCAACCCTGGCCCCTAAGAACTCAAGAGAATCTATATGAGGTTCAATACTGTGTTGAAGCCGGATAAAAAGTGTCCATGAAATCCCAATTTGTACATCCAAAGACTAACCCTGAATAGAAGATTGTTGGACAGTCTACCCATATATTACCTATCTACTTTCAGGGTCCCGATGACAGTGGTAAAGATGTTAGGAGGCCATCAGATGCAGGTTTTTACAGAAAGGTGTGGTATCATTTTCTAGTGCTAGAGGTCATGATGTTAGTTGGAGCAGGCCTGTAGGAGCAAGGAGAATGGAGGACTTTGGATCAAAGACCTCTCTACTTTCAACCTTGCACTTTTATCCAAGTGGCTGTGGAAGCTAGGTAGGGTTGAGTCGGGGTTGTGGATGGAGGTTATCAGAGACTTGTACTATTCTGTGGCCAAGACTTAGACATCTTTCCACACGTTATGTACAATGTGTCCCATGTGTGGAAGAATGTCCTCCGGGCAGGGGACATTGTCAGGGCAGCCACCAGGGTCTCCCTTGGAGATGAGAGGAGGTGTCTTTTCTAGAAGGACATTTGGTCTGGTCAGTCACAACTCTTGAGTAGATTCCCCAGGCTTTGCAGGGTCTCTGCCTCCCCTGATGCTAAGGTGGCTTCCTCTTTGAGGAGTCACCTACTGGGGGGGTGGGCACTTACATACTTGAGGAACCTTCGAGAGAAGGAGATCCAGGATCTGGTGGACCTTCCGTGCATCTTGCACAATTTGAGGCCCTCTACATCCTCAAGGGACAAGTGGTGGTGGCAGTGGCATGATGATGGCATATTTTCTGTGAAATCTGATTACCATGTTTTGGCGAATGGGGGAATGAGAATCCCATTCATCCGTCAAGTTTGGGAACCTACTTCTCCCCTAAAAGTCAAAGTTCCAGTGTGGAGGATATCCATAGGTTGGCTACCTACCACTGACAGGCTGGCCAGATTCAGCGTGTCACGAGTTTGCCACTTGTGTGGGGGGCCTTGAGAAGTTTGTAGACCACTTGTTCATAGGTTGCTCCTTCTCTAGTGAGCTTTTGGTGGGGACACCTCTAGGACCTCCCTCTGTCTTGGGGATGATTACGTCCTATGAGATATCTTCTAGCATATGCTTCCCTTTATTTGAGTTTTTATCATATTTTCATACTGAGTCATCCTATTGGGCTAGGGATGTTGGTCCATTAGTGGATTTTATAGTAGTTATAGTTGTCTTAGAATCACCTTGGCAGCAAGGGTAATAGGTGTTTTAAGTCAAAGGTCTTTTGGTCATGTGAAAGTATGAGCCTCTATAAATAGAGCTCTACCCCTCCATTATAGAGCCTCTATAAAAAAGAAGAATGTTTTTGTGCCTCTCTCATGTGTGCTAGTGTGAAGCTAGTATTCTTGGTGTGAATCTAAGAAAAGGGTGTGAAACCCCTACCCCTTTCTCTTTCTATATCTCTCTTACTTTCTGTCTCCTACATCACCCTCTCTCTCCAGCCCCTCCCAGCCACCTAAGCCTTCACATCATCACCTACATCAGCCCCTAAGAGCCACATCAGCCTTGACTCTTCACTTCCCAAGGGAGCATTAAAACCCTCCCACTTTCCTACTCTACTAACACATCTTCCCAAAGGGAATTATATCCCTCCACAGCCTCCCACACAACCTTTCCTCTCCCTCATACACCTCAGCCCTCTCCAAGGTGACTCTTTAAACTCCAAATCCACTAGTGAAAAAAAGGAAACCCAAAAGGTCACCTTGACCCTTTCCAGTCTCACCCCACCAAGCCAATTTTGTAGTCCACTCTTCGCACTCCCAAAACAGATCCCACAACTCTCCTCCCACTCCCTTCTTTTCCCCAAACTCCTTCTGCAACCCCCAGACGCAGTCCCCATTCCCCTCCATAGCGCCATCCCCTCCATTCCAATACTAGGATCACACTAGTGCGGCTGCATTTCCAGCACTCAGCAGCCCTGAGCAGTCACCCTTTGGCATCTATCATCTTCCCAGCAGATCAGCAAGTCTCCATCACCTTTCCTTCCTCTGTAGCTGCAAGTAGGAGGGTTCTCCTCCGGTTTGCTGATCGTCTACGTGTGTAGTTGCACCTGTGGAGCTAGACATCGACAATCTGTCCATGAATATTCATCCAAAGCTGTTGTAGACCTATCACGACCCAGCTGTCCGTCAACAATGTCTGCAGTGCTGTCCTCATCTCCGACATGCCACTGTTCAGAGGTCTACTCCGAGCTCAACGCCATTGCTGTCTGTTTGCTGCACCAGTGTCAGGAGCTTCGCCGCAACCCTGCTGCTGCTATTCCCTTCCCCACGTCCACCCTCCTGCGCAAGGAGTAGTGTTGTAAGTCTCAATTCTCCTCCCTAAGTTCACCCTCCCTACGAGGAGGTTTTCAGTGGTTGTAATTCTAGGAGACAAGCTTCTTTGCTGTTGCATACTGCCGCGTGCCTCATCTCCGATCGGATTCAGTTTCTTCAAATAGGAGAGGTGTGTGGCTACCCCTACTCGTGATTTTTTGTTTTTTCCATATTTGATTCATTTTGACGTGCTGCGAGTGTGTGTGAGATTTGTAACCTTCAATTCGAGAGAATCCCTGCTAAGTGAGTGAGTGTAAGTGAGAATGGTGCTCCACGAGCACTAGTCCCTCACCTTGAGAGTAGCTTTCCCAAAAGCCTTTAGTTCCCAGCTTAAACGGGCCTGCATCACGAGCTGTAAAGCCATCTTAACATTGCTGTTCTTCCCTTGAGCTGAAGGTGCGAGTGTGAATTGCTGCGCGAGTGAGTTGAGTGCGTGCATGTTCTTTTGCTGATCACTAGTTAGGGTTGCCCACTCTCCCTTGACCCTCTCACATCAAATGGGTATCAGAGCCAGGTTATAGGCTTGTTCCTACAAGCTTAGGTCCTAAGAGTACTAGGCCAGGTCAGGGTATCTTTCATTTTCTGCGTCTGCACCTAACTAGGTGAAATGACACCCTGTCAGTAAATCGGGAGTAACTTTGCACTCGGTTGTCGGATTTCGGCCAACGACCCCAATTCGGAATCGGCACAACGACACTGTTGTGTTGCTTTATGGCCAAAGCGTCATTTTGAATCCTAAAATTCCATCGTTTTTCGAGCGAAAAATTCACTTGTTGTAAAAAAATGCCATTTCTAGAAAGTTTTCGGGCTAGAGTTTCAGGGGCTTAAGAGTTGAATTTGCCAGTGATTCTTTTGAAGGTCTTGCTTAGAATTTGATGACCTTTCATCTGAAAGATTAGAAAATTTTCTATTGGAAATCAAATTTTGACAGCTATAAATAGCAAATTTTCATCCACCGAAAGGTTGTCCTTCATCATGCCCCTTGCATGACTACTCGGCATGGTACAGCGTACCAGCAGCCGCCTTACCAGCCCGATCCCACCATGGATCCATCAGCTTTAGAGACTCTCTTGGCCAAAATGAACCAAATCAGTGATCAGAAGATTTACCTAACTCAGTCCATCCGAGTCATAAATGCTAGGGTTGATGCTTTAGAAGCTCCTCGAGCCGAGAGAAGCCCGCAACCCCATGTTCCTGCACACCGACAGAAAGATGACCCATCTTCCGAATCTAATGAAGGGGAGTCATCCTGGATCCTCCAAGAGGTCAAAGGGAAGGCCATGGCAGAGGTTGGAACCAAGTTCCATGAGATAGGGACATGATTACATTTTGAGACGTGAAAATTTCAGCCCCTACCTTTGACGGTTCACATGACCCGAATGTCTACATAAATTGGGAAGTTGCCATGGACCAATACTTTGATTGGTACCACGTCCGAAGCTAAAAAAGTTAGATTTACCAAAATGAAATTGTTGGGTCAAGCCAAAACTTATTGGCTCAACGTGGAGAGACTCCTTGACATGAGGAGGCAAGAGCCCATAAAAAATTGGCATAATATGAAATTGAAACTGAGAGAAAAATATGTGCCTCATTCCCACTCCCAACGCCTTCTAAATGAATGGCAAATGCTAACCCAAGAAGGAAAAATTGTTGCCGAATACATTGAACAATTTGACGGATACCTTCTGCAGTGCCAAGTGCAAGAAACCGATGTTGTCACCTTGTCTACGTTTAGATCAGGACTGAATGAGCACATCCAGCGGGAGCTCTACCATCGAGATGTAGATACTCTAGAACATGCCTACCAGATAACCTGTAATGTGGAAAAATTCCAGCGACCCCAGAAGCCGTTTATCTTACAACAACAAGAGATGCGCGATGCCATTCACCAGACAGGATTAAGTCGCAATCTTCCCCCAAGGTTTGCACCTTTCTTACAATGCCCATAAACTCCTCTTAAGCCAACCAATAACCCTCTGCCACCCACAACTCCGATCCAGAGTAATCCAAATGCTCCTTCTTACAAGAAGGATGACAAGGGAAAAGGCGTAATCACCGGTGACATCCCTCCCACTAGTGCTACTCGACAATGCTATCGATGTCAGAGATTTTGGGCCACTATGCTCATCAGTGCCCCAGCAAGGGTCTTCACGGGTTGTTGATAGAAGAAAAAGGAGAAAGAGTGGATAATGAACAGGAAGAATTTGAAGGGTATAAACCTAACCCTGCCCTCATTCCCTAATTTGAGGAGAATGCTACCCCAAAAAGTACCCTAATTGAGTATGTATAAATTAATGCCATCTATGAGCACCCCATCAAAGGAAGAATTGGTGTTGTCCGTTGTGTCCTAAGCTCCTAACCCAACCTGAGGAGGAAGACTGGCGTCGAACCTCCATCTTTCAAATTTATACCAGGATAACAACACAACCCTGCAAAATCATCTTTGATAGTGGGAGTTGTATAAATGTTGTTTCAGCAAACTGTCTCCCAACTAAAACTAGCCACTGTCAAGCATTCTAAGCTATACCAAGTGTCATGGGTAGATAACACTTCCATCCCGATTGACACTGCCTATCAGGTTTCCATAAAGTTCAATTGCTATCAAGAAGGAATTTGGTGTGATGTCCTACCCATGCAGATAGGGAGTATAATCCTAGGGTGACCGTGGATATACGATGTAGACCTCACTTCCTATTGGAGATCTAACCAATGTTCGTTCATCCACAAAGGGATTAGGATCGAGCTCTACCCCACCCCTTCTAGGTCTGTTTAGAACAAAAACCTAGTCCAAGAAGGGGAGTCTTCCAAGACTAAATCCCAAATTCGCCTCTTTGATACCCTTATGCCCCGTGGCTCAAATACTCACAAAAAAGTTTCCAAACCTGAAAAGAATCTCCCCTTAATAAATTTTCAAGAGTTTGAGAAAAAGATTACTGCTGAATCACCAGTTTATGCCATAATGGTGGCCATCAATAATAAGGAGTTTATTCAATACTCTGAAGAAGTCCAGACCCTCCTAGAGGAATTCAAGGATGTTTTTCCCAAGGACCTTCCCAACCATTTACCTCCCATACGTGATGTGCAACACGCAAGTGACCTTGTCCTACGAGCCACTTTACTTAATCTCCTACACTATCTCCTGAACCCAACTGAACATGCTGACCTAAGATGGTAGATTGAGGAGCTCATCCAGAAGGCCTTCATTAGAATTAGCAAGAGTTCATGTGATGTCCCCGCCCTTTTGACCCCTAAGAAAGATGGATCATGGCACATGTGTGTAGGCAGTAGAGACATCAACAAGATTAGTGTCAAATATAGATTTTCCATCCCTAGGCTTGATGATATGCTTGACATGCTTGCTTGAGCCACCATCTTTTCCAAAATTAATTTTAAAAGTGGCTACCATCAAGTGAGGATTTGACTCGGGGACGAATGGAGAACAACTTTCAAGACTAAAGATGGGTTATATGAGCGGCTTCTAATGCCTTTTGGGCTATCAAATGCCTCAAGTACTTTCATGAGGCTCATGACCGAAGTCCTCCGCCTCTTCATCGGTGTTTTCTTGGTTGTCTACTTCGATGACATTCTCATCTACAGTCAGACAAAAGAAGAATATTTGGAACACCTCAGATAGGTTTGTACCACTCTTAGGATAGAAAGCCTTTATAATAATTTGAAGAAGTGTGACTTCTTAACTGATAAGGTGATCTTTCTAGTATTTGTAGTGTCAACCCAAGGAGTGTCTACTTATCCCGACAAAATCAAAGTCATAGTGGACTGGCCTGAACCCAAAACTCTCCATGATGTCTGCAGTTTTCACGGTTTAGCCACCTTCTAACGGCGGTTCATCAAGGGATTCAGCACCATTACTTCCGCAATTACTGATTGCCTTAAAAAGGGTACTTTTGAATGGACCAAGTCTACCTCTAAAGCCTTTCATGACATCAAATAAAAGATGAGCTAAGCTCCAGGGCTACGCCTTCCTGACTTTTCCAAAGCCTTTGAGGTAACTTGTGATGCCTCCAGGATAGGAATAGGTTGAGTTTTAATCCAAGAAGGTCACCATGTAGCCTACTTTAGTAAGAAGTTGAATGATGCTAGGCTCATATATTCAACCTATGACAAAGAGTTCTTGCAATAGTTCAACCCTACGACATTGGAGACATTACCTCCTGCCTCAAGAATTTGTCCTATTTTTAAAACATGAGGCCATGAGGTATTTAACTCTAAGAAGAAACTGAATGCTACATATGCCAGATGGGTTGAATTTCTTCAATCCTACACTTGTCCTGAAACACAAAGTCGGAGCTGAAAATCATGTTGTTGATGTGTTGAGTAGGAGAGCTGTGATGCTTTCAATCATAGGGGTAGAAGTCATTAGATTTGACAAGTTTAACGAAGCCTATGCTGACTGCCCTGATTTTGGTCACATTTACACTACTCTTAAGGAAGGACCATCCCATGAACATAGTGACTTCCTGCTGCAAGATGGATTCCTATTATGAGAGCAGTAACTTTGTGTCTCCTGTACCTCAGTGCGAAATTTCTTTATTTGGCAACACCATACTAGAGGACTTGTTGGCCACTTTGGCCGAAACGAAACCATAGCCGCTATGGAGAATCAATTATATTGGCCCAGTCTGAAGAAAGACACTGTAAGGATTGTGGTTCAATGCCGCACATATACCACGGCCAAGATGGTGACACAAAAAACAAGTCTTTATACTCCTTTGCCTGTCCCAGACCAACCTTGGCAAGATGTGAGTTTAGATTTTGTGCGAGGATTGCCTCGTATTACTCGCAGGCATGATTCCATCCTAGTGGTCCCGCTTCTCAAAAATGGCTCACTTCATCCCATGTTCAAAAGCTGATGATGTCTCTAAGGAAGCTCGATTCTTCGATGAAATAGTGTATCTTCATGGCCTCACAAAACTATAGTGTTTAATAGAGATGTCAAGTTCACTAGCTACTTTTGGAGAACACTGTGGTTCTTGATGGCACTCTCTTGAAATTTTTCACAGCCTACCATCCTCAAACCGATGGACAAAGAAAGTGGTCAATAAGAGCCTAGGCAATTTACTGAGGTGTTTAGTAGTGAACATGCTGGAAACTGGGATTTGATGATGCCTAAAGCCCAATTTGCATACAATAGTTCTATCAATAGGACAACAGACATGAGTCCATTTCAAATTGTGTATAGTACCAGCCCAGGAAATCGATAGACCGTGTTCCTTTACCAACCAATGCTAGGTCATCTAAGTCAGCAGAGTCATTTGCACAGCATATTTGAGATTTGCATGCACATATCAGCGAAATGATTAATACTAGCAATAAGACTTACAAGTGGTTGGCAAATTCACATCGACGCTTCTAGGAGTTTCATGAGGGAGAATATGTGATGATAAGAGTAAGGCCTAAACGATTTCCTTTGAGGACCGTAAAGAAATTACAAGCCCGAGGTGTAGGACCATTTAAGATCTTAAAGAAAATTGGTCCCAATACTTACATTATGGACTTAGCAATTTACCATTTAACTATGGGATCAGTGCTACCTACAGTACGATGGACCTAGTGGTGTATAAAGAGCCAATAGCGATACTTATGACCCTTTTGAGCCTTCTCCTCCTATTGAGAGTGAACCCCAACCTGAGTGTCCACCGGCCCCTCAAAAGAAATAGCGCTATAAAATTGAGTAAATACTGGACGAAAAGGTGATCAATACAAGGAGCAGCGCATACCAATGCTACTTGGTTAGGCGAAGCGGCCGTAAGACATGTGGATCAGTCGCGAGGAGCTGCAGTAGCTAGATCCTAACCTCTTGGAAAGATCAAAGCAGAGTTGACCCTTACTCGACAAGATCAAGTTCTTCCCACCTAGGGAGGATTGGTGGGGACACCTTCAGGACCACCCTCTAGCTTGGAGATGATTACGTCCTTTGAGATATCTTCTAGCATATGCTTCCCTTTATTTGAGTTTTTATCATATTTTCGTATTGAGTCATCCTATTAGGCCAGAGATGTTGGTCCATTAATGGATTTTAGAGTAGTTATAGTTGTCTTAGAATCACCTTGGCAGCAAGGGTAATGGGTATTTTAAGTTAAGGGTCTTTTAGTCATATGAAAGTATGAGCCTTTATAAATAGAGCTTCACCCCTCCATTACAGAGTATGATGCTTTTAGTGAAAAAAAGAGTCTTTTTGTGCCTCTCTCATATGTGCGAGTGTGAAGCTAGTATTCTGGGTGCGAATCTAAGAAAAGGATGTGAAGCCTTTGGATGTGAAACCCTTACTCCTTTCTCTCTCTATCTCTCACTCACTTTCTCTCTCCTATGTCACCCTCTATCTCCAGCCCCTCCCAACCACCTAAGCCTACACATCATCACCCACGTCAACCCCTAACAGCCACATCACTACCACATCAGCCTTGACCCTTCATTTCCCAAAGGAACATTAAAACCCTCCCACTTTCCCACTCCACTAACACATCCTCCCAAAGGGAATTATATCCCTCCACAGCCTCCAACACAACTTTTCCTCTCCCCATACACCTCAACCCTCTCCAAGGTGACTCCTTAAACTCCAAATCCACTAGTGAAAAAAAGGAAACCCAAAAGGTCACCTTGACCCTTTCCACTCTTACCCCACCAAGCCAATTTCATAGTCCACTCTTCCCACTCCCTTCTTTTACCCAAACTCCTTCTGCAACCCCCAGCCGTAGTCCCCATTCTCCTCCATAGCTCCATCCCCTCCACTCCAATACTAGGATCACACTAGTGCGGCTGTGTCCCCATCACTTAGCAGCCCTGAAGAGTCACTCTTTGGCATCTTTATCATCTTCCCACAGATCAGCGAGGGCTCCATCATGTTTCCTTCCTCTGTAGCTTCAAGTAGGAGGGCTCTCCTCCCGTTTGCTGATCGTATACGCTCGCAGCTGCACCGGTGGAGCCAGACGTGGCCAACATGTCCAAAAATATTCATCCAAAGCTGTTGTAGAGCTATCACGATTCAGCAGTCCGTCAATGACGTCTATAGTACCGTCCTCATCTCCGACATGCCACTGTTTAGAGGTCTACTCTGAGCTCAACGTCATTGCCGTCCGGTTGCTGCACCAGCGTTACGAGCTTCGCCACAACCCTGCTGCTACTATTCCCTTCCCACATCCACCCTCCTACGCGAGTAGTGTTGTAAGTCTCAATTCCCCTCCCTGAGTTCACCCTCCCTGCGAGGAGGTTTTCAATGGTCGTAATTCCAAGGAAAAGCTTCTTTGCCGTTGCGTGCTGCCATACACGTCCCCGCGCGCCTCGTCTCTGACCGGATTCGGTTTCTTCAAACCAGACAGTTGAATGGCTATCCCTTTCCTTGTGATTTTCTGTTTTTCCCATATTTGATTCATTTTGACACGCTGCGAGTGTGTGTGAGATCTATCACCTTCAACTCAAGAGAATCGCTGCTAAGTGAGTGAGTGTAAGCGAGAACCGGTGCTCCACGAGTACTAGCCCCTCACCTTGAGGGTAGCCTTTCCAAAAGCCTTTGGTTCCGAGCTTAAACAGGCCTGCATCACGGGCTGTAAGGCCATCTTAATGTTGCTGTTCTTCCCTTGGAACAACTGGAGGTCCGATTGTGAATTGCTGTGCGAGTGAGTTGAGTGCATGCTTGTTCTTTTACTGATCACTAGTTACGGTTGCCCACTCTCCCTTGACCGTCCCATATCAGCTTTGGCAGTTGGTGGCTATGAAGCTTAGGAAGATTTTGCCACTAGCCGATTCCATACATTCTCTATTAGGAAGATGATTTATGGACTTAGGTCCATAGGAAGATTGCTCATTGTGGTGGTTTACCCTCCATGTTACTCTTTGGGCCATTTGAGGAGAAAGAAAGCCAAGATTTTTCGCAAGGAGTCTCGAGTGTCGGAGGCATTGCTACACTGCTACACTTCATTTGCCACGTAGTAAGGGATTCGGTGAGAGTTCTTTGTAATGCGGCGGTGGGTTCTTCCCATCTTTTGATCTTTTGGGTGGGGACTGAGAGAGTCACCTTCTTGGTGCTTTTGTATTTTGGTTGCTCTTTTTTTTTAGAGCTTTTTGATATCCTATACTTGTACATCTCCTTCTTTTTGTGATTAATACAATTGGTGGTACTATCCTCTCTCAAAAAAAAAAAAAAACTGAATACAAGATATAGACACTCCCCATCAACAAGAAGCTAACCTTCAATTTGCTTTTAAATAAGTATCAGATATCACTGATCATTACCTAAACTGTCAACAACTTCACACTACAAGTGTGTGGATCATTACCTAATTGATCATCATATTCTCATGACATAATGAAAGGGCGCATCAAAAGTGCGTGCATCATTGTACTTGTTCCTCAAATATGCCCATCAGTCAGAGAACATATGTATGAGATTGCTTTACTTTATCTGTCACTCTTTCATCAATGCTTCAAGGACAGAGTTGCCCTTTGTTTTCTTTGGTAAATGCCAAGAGAAAAAGGCATTATTGAACAAGGAAACATATGGCATGAGTACCACATCAAAAAGACATTGGAAATAGAAAGACCTAGAGGGTTTAGCAAATTTCATTGTGGAAGTAGTTGCCACACTTGCAAAAGAAGAGGTTGCACTGTGGTCAAAATGACTTGAAGATATTGAGTTGCTTGACAAACAAATGCCATTACACAGTGTATAAATAGACACATTCTAAGATATTTGACAATGGCTCACTTACATCAATTAATGGTCTAATGGTACCAGGAAGTCCAATCCAATTATTATTTTAAGCCACTATCAGCCTTCTGAAGGTGCAGTTACAACATACATACTGCCTCATATGCATCCCATTTAACCCAACAATGGTAAGCTAATAAATAAAGCATGTAACACAACATTCCTCCCTCATTGGAAGAGGCTCTAAGAAGGCATAGGTATGCGATAAACAGAATCTACAACAAATATGTGAGAGACAGAGAGTTGCTAACATATGTACGATTGACAAATAAATTATGAAGAGAAATACTGACGCAGGCAAGAACAAAAAGCGAATAGGAATGCCCTACCCAAACCCTAAATGGTGAAATGATAACCGCCGCCCGGTAGTGAATCTCCGCTCACCTCCTCCTCCTTACTTAATTGAGCGTCCTCGACGCAGGCGAGGCCCGGTGGTCGGTGGTCTCACGGTGCCTGGCGTTGCCGAGAGAAGGAGCGGAAGCAGAGCGGGGCCGGGGTGTCCACAGAGAGGAGGCAGAGGCAGAAGCAGAGGATGGTGGGGGTGGTGTGTTTTCGAGAAGAGAAAGGAGGTGGTGATGGCATGGCAGGGTGCGCTCCTGGTCCTGCCACACGACGGCCACAGCCACTCCTCCTCCTCCTGCTGCTCCGCTCCTCCCTGCGGTCGCCTGTGAGCGCCTCAAGTCGGAACGATAATAGCGGACCCGCGACATGATCGGCGCGGGCTTTGGACTCCAGCCGTCTCTTCTATCCTACGCGGCACGTTCACCTCTCTCTCTCTCTCTCTCTCTCTCTCTCTCTCTCTCTCTCTCTCTCTCTCTCTCTCTCTCTCTCTCTCTCTCATCGCGTCTAACAAATCATGGTTCTAAAAAAAAAGAATTTAAAACTTTGACATTGTTTGGTTATTTTCACCGTCTGACTCTTATTTTGTATCCGACTTTTTTTTATTTTTGCATAATTTTTAATTTTACTTCTCCCTTTTTTTTCATATTAATGATCTTAAATATTCTTAAACTTATTTTATTAAATTTTAAATTATAAACATCTTACTTTAATCTTCTTTAATGCCACCATACATACTTATGTCCCCCTCGGCAACACGATATCGGAAACCTCGAGGTCGGCATCATCCACGACCCTGGTCCGAAGGGTCGCCCTCTTCAAGTCCACATCAGAGGGGATCTAGCGAGGCAAGGGGTCCTCCCACATGGTGGTAAAATTAAAAGCAATTCGGAAATCCCAGGGAGGGATAACCTTGGGGTCTCGAGTCACAACGAAGAAGTGATTCTTCCATGATTTGTGGTTCGAAGCGGAAGAACTCAATCAAAGAAACAAGTTACGAGGTCGGGCCTTCATGAAGAAGAACCCATCATCGATCAGGGTGTGAGAAAGACGCCGAAACATGCAGCGGAACATCATGGCGGTGGGCTCGACATGCTGCTCATGGCAGATAACGAGGAAAGTGTAGATGCAAAACCAAGCATTCGGCATCAGTTGTGCCGGCGCCAGATGGTACTGGACTAAGAGGTTGCATACAAACGAGGCATCGGGAGTTGAAAGCCAGCCAAGAACATCTCTCGATATGCCACGAAAGAATTGGGGGCTTCAAAAAAAAGTCAATCGTTGGGATCGGATCTAACAAGATGATACTCGTGAGGCACCTTGTACTCCTCCATCATCCGCCTCAGCATGTCTTGCTTGATCGAGCTTCGACTATGGCGAGCTAAGACAGGGGCCCTCCTCTCAGAGTGGCCGGAAGAATTAGAGACTTCTTCTAAAGCCATTAAAGGGGAGAAAAATCAGTCGGTACAAGAGAATGTCCTACTAGAAGGGAAGGCGTAAATTCCAGAGGCCAGAAAGCAAACCCGAGAATAGGGTTGAAAGGAAGAGAGGCTCCGGAGGGGGTCAAAAGATCACCAGGATGGGGGGGAAAAGATGGACTCACCGGGGAAGCGGCAAAGCACCGAACAGCACAAGCACTCTCCCTCTATAGGCTCAGTAGGCGAGGAAGAGCTCAGAGACGAACGTAGAAGCAAGTATGCCTCCTCACCCACCCGCCTGCCTTTGTAGGGAAGGACAACAACTCTGTCCGCGCCTTTCCCACCTGCGACCTCGAGCACCGCCAAGGCATCTCATCATAATGGATCCCAAATCGATCAACGCAAAGGCAAAAGGGCGCGCCCCGCGGCAAGGATCTCCAAATGTCCAATCACGCGCGTAGGAGCGCCACGTGGATGAACTGACTCCCCATACGTACGGGGCTCACAATAGGGAAGCGACACCATCCTTCCCCATAAAGGGCCATCATCTCAGAAGATAACTGACACCCACAAGGATCACTCGGAGATTACTAAGCGACGCTAGTCGGACGCCCTTTCAAATGATGAACTCCGCCACGTGGCAAAAACTGCTTATTGTTGGGCCTTCGGCGCAACTTCACTCCCACATTCGAATAAGGGAGTGAGGGGGCCAGTAACGAGGGAAAATTAGGTCCGACCCAATCAGGCCCATTAAGTCCATAGGCCCAAAGGCCCACGGCCCTTCAGAGACTGAGCAAGGGGCCACGTGGCGCTCAAAATCCCGGCCCGCATGATAGAGGTCAAATTTTGAGCTCAAGCCCAAATTGCTGGATCCCCTGGCCTGGTGCCCAACCACTATTTCTGAGACCCCCTAGGATCTCGGCAAAGCCCCCCAGGGGCGACTCATTGTGCCTCAGCACTGTCAGGCGGGTCCTATGGATCCAACCGCCCACTTATGGCAGGCCGTACGATCCGCCCCATACAATTGCGGGTGAATCCTGGCTTGCCTAGTATCTCACGATCTCCCCAAATCAGGGGGATGCGATCGTGGGCAAATCACTCCCTAAAGGAAACCATCCTCTGGATGCCTCAAAAGGAGAAGACTATATAACCATCGGATCTTCTTCGGTGCAAGGTACGTTATTCTGAGCACGAAAACCCCTAACAAGATCTTATTTTCTAGCACCTAACTTAGGCATTGGAGGGTTTTGCTCTCTATCAGGCCAGGGAGCCCCCTTTAATGCCTTTGTACACCCTCTTGCAGGTTCTACTCTGGGGGTTTCCATCCCAAACAAATTCTATCGAGTAGCCGAGACCTTCGATCGGACGGTCATCGTAGTCAGACCAATTTTCGACCGCTACACTCATATATAAATAAGTTAAGTCTGTCTTTTTACACTTTTAGATTCATTCTCTAAAGGATCAGGTGGTGTTAGTGATTTAGATAAATGATTAGTGGTCTTAGTCTAATCATAATAATCTTTCTCATTGACATGCATGTGTGCTTCTATAGATTTTTCTTCATGTACTTTGTCCAATAGTTGTGTAGTTTCTTTACTTATCTTATTACATTTAGACCACTTTGATAGCAGAATGGGTCATGATGGGATTAGTTATTTTGGATTGCTTATTCCAGGATAAGGAATATTTCACTTTGATAGTAAGACAGAATCCAAGACGAAATACCAAATTCTTGGGTGTAGGATAGACTTGCTACATTAGGGGGCATGCGTGGGTGGATGTGGAGGTGTAGGTGTGGATGGCTACATTAATCGGTAGGTTGATAATAGATACCTAGATTAATAGATCAATTAATAGATAGATTGATCGATCCATTAATGGACTGATCAATCTATAGATAGATAGATAGACAAACCCTCAAATCTTTAGCCTAATACACTTTGGTCCCATATGAAAAACACCTATAAGAGTAATCAATAATACTTTAAAATTTCTACGTTAAACCAACCTATAAAGGATGTATACTCAAAATATGAGTGTTTGTTCAAGAAAAAACATTTAGATAGCTTCTAATTCAAGCATTAACGATTTTGTGATGGGTTAACTTTACACACTTTACACCTAATTTGCCCAATCGATTTATACTTTGGCTAAATCCTATCACTAGGATAGTGAAAGTACATTGTAGCCTTGACTTATGTTGCCGGACTTTAGATTTTTAACATAAAAGAGGGGCAACATGATTTATGAATTTTTTATATTAATTAGAGGAAGTTGTTTATGGGATAAGTGAACATAGGTGCTTTAGCCATATCATCAAAAACATGCCTTTTCTTCTTCAAAGGAAGAGTTGACTTTTTATTAGTTCATGATATGACTTTTTTAATATTTTCATTAGATTCAAATGGGGTTGTACTTCTTCATTTATAGGTAATATCTTAAGTAAATGAAATGTTTACTTAAATGCTGTTGATAACAGATATAAGGTTTTATCTTAAATTTTATAAAACCCTTAATTGAACACCAGCACACTCTCCCCCCAGACGCAATTCAACCTTCCCTTGGTTGAACACCACACTTTGTAGACACGCTAATTTTGACATCATTTTGAGTAAATTTCATATCATATAATAATGCCTCAAAATGTTCTGATATTTAATTCTTAGTTAATTTTTATTAATCTTTCTAAATTAATTATCTAAATGACATCGGTCAGATAGACATAATTTAAGTTTATTAAAGAAATTCATTTTAACACAGATTTTTAATCAAATATGAGGAATTCTAAAAGACGTCGACATGTGGAGACGCCATTTACGATTTATTTCTTATTTTAATTATTAATATGATTTTTAATTAATTTATTAATAAACTAAAAGACGTCTTCCTTACACGACGCCATTTAGGTCTCCTAAGCTGTTTCTGTTTCTTCTTCCCGATATTTATTCTTATCTTAATTAAGCTAAAAGACGTCTCCCATAGGTGACGTATTTTAGTTAATTACAGACAATGATGAATTAGGCCGTATTTATCTGTTTTTTAGTTGGATTGACTTCAAACTCCTTCATGTTAATCCTTAAGTAACCGTGGACGCGTGAACTTAAGCCTATAAATACCCAAGTCCTTGGCCATTAAAAAGTTAGTGATAATTCTTGAAAGTTGAGTGATAATTGGTGATTATTGGAGCGATTCTTTGAGAGAGACGACGTCTAAACGCTGAAGGATCGAGACGCTGCTACTTCTTCTAAGAGTCTTAAAGCAAGTTTCATCCTTTCTTCGTCCTTTCAAGATCCATTCAAGAACCAAGGCTTTCTAGGGGCCATCCAACTTAGTTCTTAATAAATTTCTGCATTTTTCTCATATTTTCAGCATATTAGCATCATAATTTCATTACATCACTCCATGCAACACACACTCACTAGCATATAATTTCCAATCCATGTTTTAAGGGGTTTCAAAGACCACAAACAAGTGAGTTCATTTGTTTAGTTGCATGATTGAAATTATTACTGGGATAGATACTACCGCTATTTGAGTTCTTATTGTTCTTTCTTTCTTTCTTTCTTTCTACTTTTTGCAAGGTACAAAAGAAGATCAAGAGGAGAGAATCAACAACAAGGAAATCTGGACGATCCTCAAAGCCCCATAAGCATCCAAAGCAAGAACAAAGTCAGAAGGGCTCTTTTCCTTCAGCTGGCTGAAGGAGGAGAATCAAGGACTCCAACATCTCCTAATTCTAAAACAGGTAAGCGATCAATGTCTGTCTTTTGGAACTTTTTAGTTAAAAGTTTCTGACGATCATATTCACTTAGTTTTTTTTTTCAGGTTTTATTTGTCACATAAACAACAAAATTTTCATGATAATTATACATCATAATTTGAGCACTCACAGCTTTTTGGCAATCACGGTGGGACTTGGTCTCGCCATCTTTTAAATCTTTGTTCTTGCTTTTATTAATCGGGCACCCACGGTGCACCACCTGTGTCTCTCGACACGCTCTCACCGATCGGTGAGTTTTTAGTTTAGTTGTTATTCCCTTGTGCACCACGTGCACACCCTTGCGGCAAGATTTTGCCCTCCCCGTTTGATTGATTGAAGAGTTGTGATTGTGATAAGAAGCATGTGTGATTGATTGAATGTTTTGTTGTTCACATGATAAATTATCCTATTAAAAATTGAAATAAAAAAGATTTGCATGAGCCAATTATTTACCACTTTTATTCTGTTTGTTTGAGGAGGAATCGATCTAGAAATTCCTCCTGAATTGTTGATTATGCGATCTGAAAAGCGTCTAGGAACAGCGACACGTTTCATACCGCATCGCCAAACCACGACGCCTTTCAGGCCAAATTCTCTATTGTCTGGTGCCTGAGCTTCTGCGAGAAAAATAAGGTTCTATTTTGAATAGCGTCGAGGCCTAGCGACGCGATTCAGGCAGTTTCTTGTTGTTTTCTTCAGTTCTCAGATTTCTGATCTGTTTGCTACTACACATTACATAATAAGCATTAGAGGCTACCCCGGCCACAGGTCATACGCACTGGGGCTAACACCCCCCTTTTCTCATAGGAATACCTTTCTTGACGTCTTCACCTCTCTCTGATTGGGTCGGTCCCTCGATCCAACTAGAGTGGTTGGCGTTAAAGACCTCCGTAAGTCCCCAAAATCAAGGTATCCCTCCTTGTTCATCGGGCTGGTTGTATCAATCAAAGTCCTGGATAGATTCTTCATAATGTTGTGAGAGAAAGCCATAGAGTATAACGGTGGAAATTGAAATGAAACTAGAATCCTACCCCTTGAGTGAATTTGTGATTAATTGAATCCAAATAACCCAACAAGGAATCCTAAAATAACGTTAAACATCCACTTGTTTGCTTAATCTCTATACAACTTGTCTGCAAATCTTTGAAAAAATCTGACATCATGTTACTTCGATCAGGTAGAGATTTGAGCATGGCTTCGGGAGCTATAGTGAACTATGAGGGAGATGCTAATGCCCCTCTTGAATCTAATTATCACTATGAAAATGGGAGAGATGCTAATGCTCCCCATGATCCTCATTCTTATCCTTCTGAACATGAGGGAAACTTTCATATCCCTCCTCCTTTTGTCCATGATCAACACAATTCTGGTGCTGATCTTCCTCCGCACGTGCATGCGGTTTCTAAAATCTTTGAGGGGGCTATGAACCTGAATGAGCCCTCATCTTCCAATCCATCTGATTTAGTCAACGCTCTGGGAGTTCTGGCCTCTCATCTGGATCCTCACCAGCTCGAGGCAATCTAGTCTATTTTGAAGGGGAAGAGGCCCATGCAATATGCTGAGCCAAATCCTGCGGCTCCCCCTGTTATTCCTCAACCACCTCCCCATCATGCTTCCTTCATTCACCAGGCCATGGAAGGCCTTCAGGTTTCAACTTCTTGGCCAGCTGGGCCACAACTGTCCTCCTCAAGGCAACCGGCTAGACCGCCTACGCCAACTTATCAAAATGCCTTCGGGCACGGCGGAAGCACTGCCGGACCTCAACCCTATTGTCCCCCTTGCCCCACATACTCTAGGCAACAGGCCTATCATGTACCTCCACCTCCCCCTCCTCCAGTCGATCCGACGACTCAAGCTCTGCTCGCGAAGATGGAGCGTATGGATGAGCAGTTCAATAATTTTCAGAAAATGATGGGAGTTAAAGCTGCAGCTGAAATTAACTTGCCAAGTTTGCCCGTGTTCCATTTGCCACCCTACGAAATGCCAATGTACTGAAAATACTACGATACTGGTAACCCCTTCACTCATTTGAAAGAGTTCATGTACGAGTCATCTTTCAGGCAGAACGACAAGAGGTCGTTAGCATTTTTGTTCAGAAAATCCTTGGAGGGACCAGCCCTCGAATGGTTCTTTTCCTTAAAGTCATTTGAAGTAGAGGACTATGGTATCGTATCATGAAAATTCATTCAACAATACCAGGATAGAGTTGCACCATCTCTGTCTATTACTGACTTGATAGCAGAAAAAATGAAGCCCGACGAGGAATTCGTCAGTTTTGTTGATAGATGGAGGAGCATGGCAGAAAAAGTTAAAGATCATCTGTCTGAGTCCGAGCAAGTAAAGATGTTGATTTCCAATGCTACACCTCAGTTTAAGTTAGTTCTCGCCTTGAACAACTTGACCAGCATAGCAGAGCTCTATGAAAGGGCGCGTTACTGTCAAAATGCTTTCAAGGATGCTACGTTCTCTAGTGTCTTTGATCTTCACCGACCTAACAGGCCTCCACCTCGGAAGCCAGCCGTGCCAAATTCTCCTAACACTGGTCCAACAACTGAGGGCATGCTTTCTCATGAGCAGATTAGCACCATGAACAACAATCAGCCCCAGTTCGTGAGGAGCCAGCTACCATCACAGTTCGCAGGCCAAAGACCACCGAACCAGCAGGGTTATAGACAACAACAGCCACAGTATCAGCAACCCCAGCAGCCAAATCCACAATATCAGCAGCCACAGTACCAGCGGCCACAGCATCCGAACCAGTAGCCACAACAGCAGCAACAGCGGCAGTTACAGTACTAGCCCCCACAACAACAACAGTACCAGCCGCGCGCACCGCCGACGTACCATAATGTACCTCCTCTTGCTTATTATAACTAGCAGAGGAAGCCTCCAGGCCCGAAAAGGACAGAATATCTAGTCCTTCCAAAATCCTTGTCAGATATCTTCAATGCTTTAATGGCAGCCAAGCCTTGGTTTTGCCAAGAGAAAAAATAGTTTGGCCCCAAAATGCCGACACTTCCAGGTATTATTACTTCCATAGACAACCTGGACACACAATAGATACCTACTTCCAATTTCGAGATTATATCCATGATCTCAACGAGCAGGGAGGCATTGATTGTGAAGAAATGAGGAAGTATATATCCGCCTTGAAGGCGAGAAGGCCCCACCAACAACAGTAGCAACCCCAACAACAGCAACAACCAAGAGCGCCGGTACAGGCGGCAGTACCCCCGAACATGGGTATAGTGCAAAACCCACTTCCGGAACACCAGCACCAGAATCAAGTTGCCCCCATTTTAACAAATAGCCAGTCTGAGGCTAATCGAGGGCAACAGTGGAAGCTAGAGGACTCTTCCTCTATTTATTCAACAGGTCACACTCCGAGCACCACTGAGCAACCACCACGCCGCACCCTCCACATACCTAAACCACATCCCGTTACCATCACACCAGTACCAACACCTGCATACCGTTTACCCACGTCCATTAACCCATTACCACCACCCGCTTTTCTCAAACCCATTACCCCCCACGCCACCACACCTCCATCAAACAACCTACCGCAAGCTAATTACGCACCCCTCATGCCATCCAAACCATTACTCCGCGTACCATTCTCCACATCATCTACTACCACCACCGCCTACCCAAATACCATACAACCATCCAAACCATTACTCCGCGTACCATTCCCCACTTCAACTGCGCCAACCACTTACCACACCACTATCCAACCCTATAAACCCCTCATTCACACCATACCATCATCAACTAATCCCACGCCATCACCCGTATACCAACCATCCACACCATCTACGCCATCTACCAATCTTGCGGTGCTCAAGTTATCACCTGGTCCTTCCACTAGTGAAGAACATGCACTCCGGAGTGAGAGGATATTCAATAAGGTCTTTCCTCAATCTACAGTTAGAGACGACCCATCACAGCCGCCAGAAGAAGCGTATAACGATGAGAGTGCACTAGGCACTCAATAAGACCTGCTGAAGCAACTGGATAGAACACCGGCACGAATCTCTGTGCTTGAGTTGATCAAGAGATCGAAGACCCATCAGGAAGCTCTGATGGAATACCTACAAAAAGTGATGGTCAACGAAGACGTGCCGGTGGAGAAGATCACCGCACTACTAGTTCCACAGGGGGATCAACCCTCTATCTTATTTCATGCTTCGGAACTAGCACCACTAGCAGCCAGGAGCATGGCTCTAAGTATTACGGTCAATATCTGTAGAAAGGCCATAGACAAATGCCTGGTTGACACAGGGGCTTCAATTAATGTCCTGCCTCCGAAGACCCTTGAACTATGTGGTGTACCCAAGGAAAAATAGCTGCCCAGCCCCATTTCTGTTATAGCCTATGATAATTCCACCCGTTCCCCTCTGGGAATGGTCTATTTAAAAGTAGAGTTAGGCCATGTATGTCACGCTGAGGTCGAATTTCACATCTTGAAAATCGATCCTTCCTTGAAGGCTATTTTGGGTCGTCCTTATATTAAAACCCTTGAGGTGATTTCCTCCACGAATCATCAGTGCCTTAAATTTCCCTACAAAGGACGACTAATTAAAGTTACGAGTATGCCAATCCTTGCTGCTGCTCACTCCTTGAATATTAAGGCAACTCCTCCACTTGGCCGACAACCTTTTCTGTCGATATTACAGGTCTACCGTCCTGTGGCTGATCCTTTAAAGGCCGCCACTCTTACTCCTTACCCACTGGATGCCATAAAGCGAGGGAAGTGCATGAGTACCTCTGGTTGGATAATAATGATGAAGGGTGGTTATCAGCGTAGAAAGGGCCTAGGCACGCAATTACAAGGCAGAACCACGTCCCTCAAAGACAACCGAAGGACACTTGGAAATGGCCTGGGCTATAGGCCAAGAAAAGTGAAGCACGATATTACTCAACATGAAGAAAATGAAGACAGCCAGAAGGCCTGGGAAACAATGTCTACACCATGCAAAGAAGGTCGGGACCCCTTAACATAGACCTTATATACACATTTCGTCAAGGGGCCCGTGATCAGTCATGACAACACAGTGGTCATCACTTCTTGTTTTGATCTCCATGACATATATGGAAGAGACCTGGCCAGACATTGTTCAGAATTGTTGACGTACCAGTCCTTGGAGGCTTTGCGGCCAATGAAAATGAGAAAGTTCTAAGATCCTGAGTGTGAATGGTACCGATGGTTTGACTTAAAGGATCTGTACATTGCACTAAACAGACTATTTCTTGATCCTTCAGAACCAAAGTGGCCGCCATAAATAGATGAGCTGATTGAAGGGCCTGGTGCCATTTTTGACAAAAGAATTCTGCTGTTTGAGGAAACAGATGAAGGGGAGCCAGATGACCCCTATGAAACTGGTTATACCACGGATCTTCTTTGGAGGGGAACCTATCCCTCTTACATTTTCACACTCCATACCTTATTCCGCACTCTGCTTCTGACCACGACTTGGTCGCGGGTCATTACTGAAGATATTCCACGGGCTCCGCCCATCATGATCACTCTGTCCCCACGGGACTTTATCCCTCAACCTCCTCTCGATCTAGAGAGGATTTATGATTTAATCTGGGACATACTACTGTATGATCCCCCCAATCCTTTGGCCTTGGTGCCCCTCCCTCCATCCCATTCTCCTCCTATTCATCTACATTCTTGTTTTATGATTAATTCATCTTTTCTCCAAAAAAAAAACGTCAATTTGGCAACTTCCTTCTCCCAGATCCTCGTTGAGGAAACTTCCTACTTGTCCGACTATATCCCATCATGCGGGTCATTCGGTCAATATTCTTTTCTAGATCTACTCCGCCCCTCCCCTCAGGAGGATTCTCCTGTATTTCTGCATGTATCCTACAATTTTCATCCTTTTTCATCCTCATTAGGTCAGGATAGGGAGTCTAGTGAAGTTAGGGAGTCTAGCGAAGTTAGAGAGTCTAGTTCTAGGCAGGTTAGTCAGGTTAGGAAGTCTAGAAAATCTAAGGGTAAACAAATTCCAGATAGATACCTCCAGGATTTAGCATTTAAATGCCTTTCTTGCTCTATGATCCCTCAGCTATTAGAGAATCCTATTCAGATGCCAGAATATTGTGTAGATGATGAGTCGGTTAATGATGGATATGAGGTGTATGAATTGATACACGGAAAAGACCCCATTATTGAAGATGAGGAAGATGACGAGGACACGGCTGAGGCATATGCCAGTAGAGTAAAGAGGTTTGATGAACCCTCAGCTGCCGTAGAAGAGCCCACCAAAGAGATCAATCTAGGGACTGAAGACGAACCTAAAGTTGTCCTCGTTAGCAAAAATCTTTCTGAAATGGATGAGAAGGCAATAGTACAAGTTCTTAAGGATTATAAGGACACTTTCGACTGGAGTTATGAGGATATGCTGGGGTTAGACTCATCACTAGTGGAACACAGGTTGACATTAAAGGATGGAGCTAGTCCGGTTAAACATAAGTTAAGGCGATTCCACCCACAAATGGCTTTGAAAATGAAGGAAGAGGTCGATAAGTTACATAAAGCCAAATTTATCAGAGTTGTCCTCTATCCACAATGGGTGGCCAACATAGTCCCGGTTATGAAGAAAGATAGAAAGGTCAGAATCTGTATTGACTTCCGAGATTTGAACCGGGCGTGTCCTAAGGATGATTTTCCACTACCTCACATTGATGTACTCATCGATAACACAACTGGCTATGAAACCCTATCATTTATGGATGGATTTTCAGGATATAATCAGATTAAATTGGTAGAAGAAGATCAAGAAAAGACATCATTCACTATACCCTGGCGGACATATTGTTATGTCGTCATGCCTTTTGGACTAAAGAACGTTGGAGCCACTTATCAAAGGGCTATGATGGCAATATTTCACGACATGATGCATATCGATCTAGAAGTGTATGTGGATGACTTGTTAGTGAAATCTAAGACTAAGGCTGAGCATGCCAAAGTTCTGGCAAGAGTATTAGAAAGATCAAGAGAATATCAGTTAAAGATGAACTCTAAGAAATATGTATTCGGGGTATCCTCAGGGAAATTACTTGAATTCATTGTCAGTAAACGGGGAATTGAGATCGATCCCAATAAGGCAAAAGCTATTAGAGAAATGCCACCTCCCAAGAACTTGAAAGAGTTAAGAGGATTAATCGGGAGGTTGCAGTTTATTCGCCGATTTGTCTCCCAACACTTACAAAGGTGTAAGCCGTTCTACGAGCTTACCAAGTCGGGAGTCAAATTCAATTGGGACGATAAGTGTCAAGAGGCATTTGATGGATTGAAGACCACCATCTCCGGGCAAACCTTTGATTCTATACAATTATGTCCTGGATGATGCAGTGGGGGCTGTCCTAGCACAAAAGGATGAAGAAGGAAAGGAGAGAGCAGCCTACTATCTCTCTAAACTTCTCAACCCCGCTGAACAGAGATACACAACGATGGAGAAAACATGTGCAACATTGGTCTGGGTGGTTTAGAAATTGAAGCATTTACTTTTTAGCCCATGAAGTTCATCTCATCGTTAGGATGAATCCGATCAAGTTTCTCCTTGAGAAATTTGTCCTTACTGATAGGTTAGCACGATGGCAAAGCTTTCTATCTCAATTTGATATCACTTACATTCAACAGAAAGCGATCAAAGGCTATGCCATCGCAGAACATCTCGCTCATCATCTCCTTCCTCGTTTTGATCCAGTCTGATCGGAGTTTTCGGATGAGGAACTGATGTCCATAGACCGAATCAAAGATGATATGTGGACTTTGCATTTTGACGGAGCTCTGAATTCCCATAGAAAGGGTATCGACATTGTCCTGTTATCACCTGAAAGTGTCACCATTCCACAAGCCTTTCAGCTTGACTTTCCAGTCACTAACAATATAGCTGAATACGAGGCATTCCTTGCTAGCCTCGAGGCTGCTCATCTCTATGGTGCCATCAAACTCAGAATTGTGGGTGATAGCCAATTGATTCTTCGCCAGGTGTTAACCAAATATTGAACTCTTGATCCCAAGCTCAAGTCTTATCAAGAACTCACTTCTGCTTATGCTAAGCTTTTCACAAAATTGATCTTCATCCATGTTCCTCGAAATCAGAACATCTTAGCTGACATTCTAGCTTCCCTCGCATCTTCTCTTAATTTTCCAATCAGCAGAGTCGATCATTGCTCATAGGTGTCTTTCACCCCCGTGAAAGACCTTTCATTCCTTAGGACTAAGGAGAAGCTGCTAAAGAAGGTCAGAGATGGAAATATTGTGGAAAAGAAAGAGATTATGTTAATGGAGCTGTTAGAAGAGATGGATGATGAACAAAAACCATGGTACTACGAAATTGCCAAATATTGTGAAGATCAATCATATCTTGAAGAAGCCACAACTGAGGATAAAAGGGCTATCAGGAGAGTTGCTCAGAGATACACCATAGTTGGAGGAGCACTATACAAAAGAGGTTTTGATGGAGTTCTTTTAAGATGTTTAGAAGAAGATGAGCTTTGGAAAATCATGGAAGGAGCTCATGCTGGAGTTTGTGGTCGCCATGTTAATGGACAGATGTTAGCAAAGAAGATCCTTAGACAAGGATTCTATTGGCCAACCATGGAAGAAGATTATGTAGGATATGTCCGTAGGTGTGCCAAGTGTCAACTTCACGCCGATAAGATCCATTCTCCTGTATCTTCACTCCATCCTGTTTCCTCCCTATGGCCTTTCTCCATGTGTGCTTTCGATGTCATTGGACCCCTTGGCAATCCTAATTCCGGCATTAAGCAGAAGTCCTTCATTCTCACGGCAACAGAATATTCACCAAGTGGGCGAAACCTGAAACATACACGGAAGTCAAAGCATCAACCGTCTACAAGTTCATCATGAAGAACATCATCACAAGATTTGGAATTCCAAGCACCATTGTCACCGACAATGGACCGCAGTTCGTGTCACAAGAACTGAAAGACCTCTGCAATAGGTACAAAATTACATTGCATCATTCATCCCCTTATTATCCGCAAGGCAATGGCCAAGCAGAGGAAACTAACAAGACTTTGATAAAAATCATCAAAAAGACGTGCAAGTCTAATAAATTCACAGACTGGCCAGAAAAATTGATTGAGGCTATGGGCCTACCGAACTTTAATCCGCACGCCCACCAGGCAGACTCCTTATTCCTTAACATTTGGAATGGAGGCGATAGTTCCATACGAGATCCTTATACCGTCATTAAGAGTACAATTGAATAAGGAATTTTCTATTGATGAGTATCGCTCAACACTCCTCGCTCAATTGGAACTCTTAGACAAGAAAAGATGGTCAGCTGCTAATCATGCAAGAGTATATCAAAATAGATTATCACGTTTTTATCAAAAGAAAGTCATTGAACGTAAGTTCAAAGTTGGTGAAATAGTCGTCAAAAGAATCTTTGTAAAATATGGTGGTCCGCGTTCTAAGCTCCAACCCAATTGGGAAGGACCATATGTTGTATCGGATGCTTTTCCTGGTAACACTTACCGTCTAGTTAATGCAGAAGGGCAAGAGTTAACTCACCCTTGGAACGGTCTGTATCTTAAGAAATACTATCCTTAGGTTAAAGAGTCGATCAGCATGGTGCAAAGACCAGTGGAATCAGAAACTCAAATTCCCTTATAAGTTTGGATAATTTAATTCAAATGCATTACTACACATACTGACATGTTTGATTTGTGAATAACAAAAGATGTGAAGTCTAAAGGAATACCGAAAGCGTGACTGAGGGTGTAAAGTACAAATCATTCTTTTAAACAAAAATTCTGTTTTTACACTCGGCCCACGATGTCGGAACGAGACTTAGAATAGACTACCAATAATACCCGCCATCTTAGTAGGAGGCCGTCATAAAAAAAAGGGGAGATCCGTCCCATGAAAAGAAAAAGAAAAATCAAAAGGCAAAAGCTAAATATCAAATCAAAAGGCCATTACAGTACAAACATCACATCAAGGCCATGAAGTGAAATAAAAGGGAACGCAAGGTCGATAAATACTCCGGAAAGAAAGTGACCAAACCCCAACAGATATTAGGGTAAGAAAGGAACATCTTTTTGGGTCTCCGGAACCTTCTCGTGGGCTTTCTAAACAAATTCTTCCTTTCTTTATGAAGAGGAGTACTCCAAGCTTAAGGAACGGCCTAGATTGACTAAGGATCAAATCATCAAGACCGATCATGAATGGAAACACAAGTTCAAGCACGATGGGTCTAAGTTAGATTATTGAAGAACAATTTGGGAATTAAGTTAATAGATGAATATGTTCTTTTGATTTGAGTACCATACTGGTCTCTTAGTTTGCACATTAATCTCAAAATACAAAAAAGGTAAATATTCCAAAATCCAAAAAAAGGTACATATTCAAAAATCCAAAAATACATATTCTAAAATCCAAAAAAAGTACATATCGCAAAATCCAAAAAAAAGTACATATCTCAAAATCCAAAAAAAAATATATGTTCCAAAACCCAAACAAAATGAATATTTAAAAAAAAAAATCAAAAAAATATTTCAATTAGCATATGCTTGTAGCATTTGGTATGCTTCATTCCTTTATTTTCAAGTGAGCATCTGCATGTTTGTATGTTGCATCTTACTCCGTTCTTTTCTTCAGTTCAATTATTATTTCCTTTGTTAATAAAGGCTATGCCCCTTGACCCTTCTACCAAGAAAATGATCAATTAACCGGTTACTTAACCTAGCAAGGGGCTAAACCTAAATAGATACGTAACCTGTTTGTTAAGTAATGTACAGGGTACAGGTATGAAAGCCAAAGAACTCACACAAACAAGGCACAAAGTTGAAGACAAAAGGTTTCATGTATATCATCAGAGTATGTTTTACATGTACATGAAGAGTCCATCATCATCAGGGCTCACAAAAAGAAAAAGAAAGTACATGATAAAGCCCTCACGGCTGACTCTCCCCTGCCCCCTCGTCAAATTGACTCTGGGCTTCATCCTGGGCATTTGGCGCTGGAGCTCTAGACGGCGGTGTTGGTGGGCCTATGGCGCTCAGCCCTACTTGGCTGGACTATCAATACTAGCCGTGAAAGCACTCGCCTGACCGCGATCGATAGCCCGCTGGCGGGCTCACTGATATCTCTCCTCCACCATCCGGCGCTCATGCTCTACCACGGAGAGGCGACCCTGAAGGCTCTCCAGCCGAAGTAGGTCGCGATCCCTCTCCTCAGTCAAGATCTCCAGGCGAACCTGGAGTCGTACGAGATCCCCAGTGGAGAGACGGGCCACCTGCTCCTCGAGCTCACGGACCCGAGTTGCGTCGATCTTAGCCCTCTGAAGGGCCTCCTGAAGCTCGGCAACCTGTAAAAGAAGACACTGTCAGTTCAAGATAATCAAGCAAACCAAATATCAAGTTCAACAACAGAAGGAGAAGGATGGAACTTACTCGAGCAGCCCGGTCCTCCTCCGCAAGAGAAGCTCGGTGGATGGCAGAGGCGAGCTGACTCTGGAGGTCAGCAAGAGTAGCCTCATAAGCAGCCGTAGAAGAGGATGAAGCCCCAGCTAAGGATGAAGGAGGAGCCGCTTGGGTATAGACGACTTGCTGTACCAAAAGACCAACTGTTAGTGGCTAATCGTCAAAATAAATTAATTAAAAAGCATGCATACATACCAAGTCAAAAAGTTCCTTCTTAACCTGTTCCAACTGGGCCTCGGCATCCTGAAGACGGGCCCGGAGGTCGATGATGACCGCATCTCGCGCATCCTGCACATTATACATACACACATTCATTCACAAATATAAACAAAGATAACAATAAAATGAAAGAAGCATGAATCATACTTACATCGAGTGGACGGAGAAGTTGCAGCTGATCGGCGTAATGTATCCGGTACTATTGGAGGTAGGCTGCGCTACTCTCCGCTTGAGACTCCACTCGGACACCCCGATGATGCCAATCTTCATATTGCTCCGGGAATTTCGCCCGCCAATCAGTGTGGGCTTGCTTGCCCCTCATGCTCCGTCCTACTAACTCCGGGACCTCCTCGTCCACCCACTCCTGGTGGAGGCCCAGTGTTCTCATCACTAAGCGGAGGCGGAGCGGCTCGATCTCGTTCAGGCAGTGGAGCCACATCTGCCGACCGAACCCTCTCCGACCAGCCATCACCACGGCTGGCCCTCCTCGCCCATGCCAAGATACGGGCGCCAGACCATCTGCATATAAGTTAGATGCATTCATATAAATAAATTGCATTTAATAAATAAAACATTGCATTCAATAAAAATAAACAAAATAATTAAACAATTTACTAGAAGCTCCATATAATCAAGGAACTGACGGCGGAGGGCCATCAGCTGATGGTGCTATGGGGCCGTATCCACAATTGGCTGCCAACGGCGAGCCAACGGGACAGTGTCCGGCCTCACGATCCTCACTCGGCCGAGTGGGAAGTAATAGTAGCTCCACACCTGCATGTATGAACATGTAAGTTAGAAAAGCATCATATCACATTTCATTGCATAAATAAATAATTAAAATAACTTATACCTGAAGAAACGGTGAGAAGCCGCTGACGGTGGTCTCACGGTTTGGCGTAACCGCGGAGAGATCGGCGAACAGGTGCGCCAGGAGGGCCGCACCCCATGCATACTCATGCAGACTCTCTAAATCATCTAGAAGAAAAAGGAATCTATAGTGGATATGGTCGCCCTTCGTACCGAAGAGCAACCGACCAAAAAAGAAGACAAGAAAAACCCTAAGCTGTCTATCTACCTCCTCTACCCGACTAGGGTAACTACAGTAGACAGAGGAGGACTTTGGTAACCTATCTCTGAACTCCTCCCGGGTCTCATCAGACCGACGCCGGGGCTCTGCTAAACCTAGAGCGGCCTCTACCTCCACCCTAGGGACGGTCCTGGACTCCCCGTCTAAACTAGATACCTCTATATCCAATAGGGCTTCTGCCAACCCTCGGTAATCGGGGTAGGTCACCCCGCTTACTGGCCTGCCATCTACTCTGAGGCCAGTGATCCTGGCCACGTCCTCTAAGCTTGGGACCATGTGGCTCCAGGGCATTAGGAAAGCCCTACTTTCCGCATGCCACCTCTCCTGCAGCGCCTGTAGGAGGACCAAATCGAGCCAAAATGGCTCGATCTCTAGAATCTCCGCTAGCGCAGGCGCGCCTTCTGGAAGTCCAGGAGTCTCCGGTATGCCCCTACTACCAGGTCCCATGAGATGCGAGCCCTCATAGTCCCCTGCAAATAAAAACAAGAAGATTTCATCAGTTAATGGACTTAATAAATCAATGAAATATTATGTTTAAAAGGCGTCGAGCTATATGGATGCCCACTGAAAGGCGTCCACAAGCCTTGACGCCATTTAGTCTGATTTTGAAGTCTGTTAAAAAATTGATTTTTACTTTGAATGGCGTCAGACCTAGGCGACACCCTTTGAAAGGCGTCACCTGGTCTGGACGCCATTCAAACCAGATTTCGGGCTTCTTCCGAAGAGCCCCTTTTTCCTCTCTTCCCTCATCCATTTCACCAAAAATGCATTCCATAGAGAACTTACCAAGTGTAGAGCTTCTTCTTCTTCTTCTCCTCCCTCGATTGCCTCCGGTGGAGGGATTTCCTTGCCAAGGAACGCCACCGCCGCCTCTAGAATTCTTGCCTCATCGGGGGGAACCTCGGGTTCATCCACCCTCCTCACTACACGTGCGATGCGGCGGCGTTTGCTGCTTCCTCGGGAACCTTCGCCTTGCTCCATCGTATAGAAGAGAGTTTGAGAGATAGGAAGATAGTGCTTGGTTAAAGAGGAGATGGAAGGAGAGCTCGAAGAAGAAAGAAAGGAGATCTCCGGAAGGAGATGGCCAGAAGAGGAAAGGTTGCTGGAAAGAACGAAGGAGCCACTGGAGGGGAAGAGGAAAGTGAAGAGAGAGAGAGAGCTTGAGAGAATGAGGAAGAAAGGGGGGATTTCGCAGGTTATGTTAGAGAAAGTTGAAACGCGTCGAGGTATAGCGACGTCATTTAGTACACTTAAACTGAGGCGGCAAGGCAGGGGTTTGAAATTGAGCAAAAGGTGTCTTCATAGAGCGACGCGTTTTAGTTTAAACCGCCAATTCTGGTCAGAGCCGTATAAGGCATGATGATTAAACGCGTCTATGTCTCACGATGCGTTTCAGTAGGTTAATCACAGAATTAATGGTAGAATTCTGTGGAAAAGTAAGAGAGGGAGTTGAAAGGCGTTTGCCTGTGTGGACGCGTTTTAAGTATAAATAGAATTTTAAGGATTAATCTCTGATTTTTGGAAAAAGATTTTTGGTCTAAAGGCGTCTAGAAATATAGACGCGTTTTAAGGATAATTCGGGATTAATCTTTGATTTTTGGAAAATGAATTATGGTTGAAATGCGTCTTTCTGAATGGACGCGTTTTACATTAAGTAAACCCGAATTGTAATATTTTAAGGAAAAATCAGATTTTTATTTAGAGGAAAATCTTGAACAAGTCACAGAAGATTAAGGATGAATTTCAAGACATAAAGGAACAATTATTTATTGAAAATAAATTCTTAATTACATCATAAAAAGGAAAATAAAGAAAACATTCAAGGAAGAATTTTCCGAAGTCCCATTATATATGGATATGATAATCCTCTATCTCTATTCTCGGAGGATTTTACATGATGATTGAAGCTTATATTTCATAATGTAACTATAAGCTCAATAGCTTCAAAGTCTTCATCGTATTCCAAGGCACGCTTTTTGATTGGAGATGAATGGGAAAACTCAGAGAATTCATAGCGAGGCAAGCTGAGTTGAATATGACATCGATGAGGATTGTATAGTACGAACTCAGTAGCCCCGATCAGTTTAAGCTCTGCACCCGCTGCACGGCATACTCGAATGGGCTTTCCTACAAGAGCAAGAGGTGAAGAGTCGAACCCATTTGATGACATTGTCCTCAGATAATCTCTCCAGTCAGCTCGAGTCTTAAGTTTGGGCACTCGATTAATCATCCTCTCATTGAATTTCACAATGTTGGAAATATGGAAGATAAGGCTATTATGATATATTTGAGAGGGTCTTGCAGAATTTCTAGTGTGATATTCAAACTTGAAGTGCAACTCAACCCACAGAGCGAAGATGATCATACAACCATAGGGAGGTTGACCTGCAAATGCTGCAGAAAGCCCACTATAGAGATAAGCTAGAATCGCTATGCCGATCTGTCTTCTCTCAAAGATCTCGCAGATTGCACTGACTTGATCATCTTCTAGTATGTTGTCTTGAGTAGGAAAGAACAAAGCTCTAGCTAGGCACATGGTGAATGCTCTCATCACGTTCTCAGTGTCATCCTCTCTAAGATCTTCAATCTCGTACAAAGTCCACTCTGCAAGCTTTGTAAGGTTGATACCTTTCTTAGTGAGGCATCATTTAACTTCTTTTGGATCCTTCATGATCTTCATCAACAATTGTTGACCTGTGATCTTTTTCCTCATCAAAGCCATCTTATTCTAGATCACTTCATTGTTGTTCAACTTGATCTTAGGAAGGCCCAATAGGAGTTCGGCCTCTTCAAGAAGAATAGTGCATTCAAATTCAGGAAAAAGGAAAGTATGGGTTTGAGGATGCCACAATTCAATCAGAGCACCCATAGCTGCCCAATCTACGTTTGAACTTTTGTAATGCTTTGTATGAACTACTAGACCTTAGATGTTCCACTTGGAAACAAAGGATTGCATGGAAATAGTAATACTTTTTGCAAGCTTACGAATCCATGGAAGAGATGTGAATTTTTTTGGGTCGGGAAACAAAGGATATGCCTAGAAAATAGAAGGGAGAATTGCTATGAAGAACTTGAAGAACATGGAGAAAAAGGGAATTCAAGAAAGAAGAATTGAAGAGGATTTAACTTACTTAGAGGTTAGGATCTCTTCTGTTGGGATCGTTGTGTCGGGATCCGATCGAAAACGCAGCGGAATAAAATTTTTCGGGATTAGATCTATCCCGTTTCGAACGATTAAAATAATACCGGAGTAAATCGAAATTACCTTGTGCGGATTCGAATCCGCGTTCATTTTCCGGTTCTGTCGGAGCGATGCCGCAAGTCGCGCAGATGCCCGACCTCTAGCGGTATCCACGTGATTCTCCTCGCGATGGATCGTCCTCGCTTCCTCACCCGATTCGATGTTCGTGGATCCCGTCTGGCTTCACGTAATCCGCCGCGACATGCGGATTCAGAATCTCCCGTCGGACGGAAGGCGGAGTGGTCGGGAATCGAAGCGGAGCCTCCAGAGGGCCGGCCTCGTGTCGTGCATCTGAAAGAGAGGATAAAGATGTAACGACGGCTAGGTTAGGGTTACTGGCCCCCGACGTAGCGTCCGTTCTTTTATAATAAGTCTGTTTACGGTTTTTCGTAAAAACCCAGACTTATCCGAAATCCTGTCGGATTATCCATCGACTTGAAAACCATTTGCATGTGACCCTCTAGGCCCAAATACCAGTCCAGTTAATAGCCCATTAAGCCCAGTAACCCTTTACTAACCCACTGAATTAATTAATATCCTCATATTCAATTAATTAGCTGAATTTAATGTCCCACAATAAATTCGGACGGACTTCCGATCACGTTGGATGCCAAGCAACATCGCGTGATCTTGGATGGCACTGGGGTTATCGTAACCCTCTATTGGAACCTTTCCGTCATCGGTTAGCGCACGGATATAATCCTTCATCCGTACAATGTTCCCGAATCCACCTAGGGTATGGTTTACTATTAAACCCTATTCGGTCGATTCACTTGAATTAGATGCCGCTAATCTGAATCCGACAACTCCTTATCGAATACAGAGTCTGCCCTGGCCAGGGACTTTAAGCGCATCATTCCAGGAACATTCTGTCTCAAACTACCGAGAGCGGATGATCCCGTATTTTACACACAATTACCTTCGAAGGCATTTCCCTAAACCCGATCACTTGACTTATTGATAACCCATGGTTAGGGATTCGTTAGTCAAAGTCAAAGTTCAGAAACCTACCAATAAGATATCTTTGGCATCTCAGGTCCAAGGATCATCCACGCAACCATGACAAAAGAATCTAGTTGGTTAACAGTGAGGTGTTTACCATCCAGCGATTCATAGTCGGATCAGTTTAGTGAACTCATACGCCAATGAGCACCTACAGGTCCAGCATAGTGTCTCCACACAAGTGACTTATAGGATCAGTCACCCTTATCATATGAGCTGAAGTAACCTATACTAGTCTATCCGGATGTTCGATGTCCTATCTCAAACATCCTATGACTAGGAACAATTAAGAACATGTGTTTATAAGTCTTTGGTCCCGTAATTATGATCTCATCATAATCCGAAGATTGTTGCACATGTTCGTGGACTTCATCGTGATACGATAAACATTGATCGAATTAATTACACACAATGAATTATTTGCCATTTATTAATAATTTGAATCAGTACATAGTATGAGATTGGCTTTGAGACCATATAATACTAACAATCTCCCACTTGGACTAAAGCCAATCACTTTTATACAGAATACCCATATTCTCTAAGTGACGCTCAAAGACATTTTGAGACAAAGGCTTTGTAAGTGGATCTGCTATGTTGTCGGCTAAAGAAACTCTTTCCACCACGACATCTCCTCGAGCTATAATCTCTCTGATCAGATGAAAGCGCCGTAGAATGTGCTTCGACTTCTGATGAGACATCGGCTCTTTCGCTTAAGCAATCGCCCCATTGTTGTCACACAGCAATGGGACGGGACCAGATATGCTTTCCACCACACCAAGATCGCCGATGAATTTCTTCATCCATATAACTTCCTTGGCGGCTTCAGCAGTAGCAATATACTCAGCTTCCGTTGTCGAATCAATAGTGGTTTCCTGCTTGGAACTTTTCCAGCTCACTGCTCCCCCGTTGAGTGTGAAAACAAAACCTGATGTTGACTTGCTGTCGTTATGATCAGACTGAAAACTTGAGTCAGTGTATCCTTGCAGCTTTAAGTCTCCTCCTCCATAGACTAGAAATAGATCCTTAGTCCTTCTCAAGCACTTAAGGATGCATTTCACAGCCTTCTAGTGTTCATCACTTAGATCTGCTTGATGTCTGCTTGTAACACTTAGAGCATATGTTACATCAGGTCTAGTACATAGCATGGCATACATGATGGAGCCTATGGCAGAAGCATAGGAGACTTTATCCATCACAACCTGTAGACACGCTAATTTTGACATCATTTTGAGTAAATTTCATATCATATAATAATGCCTCGAAATGGTCTGATAATTAATCATTAATTAATTTTTATTAATCTTTTTAAGTGTCGGGTTTAACATATGTGTTTAAGTTAATCAATTAAATTGATTTTAGCTCAAATTTGAGTTAAAATATGAAGAATTCTAAAAGACGTCTACCCAAGTGGACGCCATTTAGACTTTATTCTTATTTTAACGATTAAATTTGAATTTTAATTAATTAATTAATTAACTAAAAGGCGTCTGGTAATGTCGACGCGTTTTAAGTTTCCTAAGTGATTTTAACTTCCCCTCCGGATGTTTATCCTTATCTTAATTAGGCTAAAAGACGTCTATACAGGTGGACGCGTTTTACCTAATAAAGATAAAGATAAGTTTTCCCGGATATTTATCCTTATCTTAATTAATCTGAAAGGCGTCAGCCAAGGTGGACGCGTTTTAGATAATTACAGATAAAGATGAATTAATCAGTATTTATCTGTCGGTTAAGATAAATCTTGGATTTTTCAATGTTAATCTCGAACGCAAGAAATGCCTATAAATACCCTGTATGTTGAAGAGTTAAAAAAGAAAAAAAGAGAGAGTTGAAATCCATTAAGAGAGCATTATTATAGCGAGTTGAAGATCGAAGCAACAACGTCGTAACGCCGGAGCGCTGCCATTTCCAGAAGTCGGCGTCCTTTCAAGATCTTCATCCTTTCAAAGCTTCAACCGATTGGGCATAAGTTTTTTATTTCTGCATTTTCATTTTCATCTTCATTAATTCCATTCTTCACTCACTTCATACAAACACACACCACAGCATAATTTTTCAAAACCTACTTGATTAAAGGGGTTTCAAAGCCACTCAACAAGTAAGTTTGCTGTTTTAAATATGTCCAAAATCATGATTAGCAGATACTGCTTCTACTTAAATTCTCATCATCATTGTCTCTTCATTTTCTGTTTCTGTTTCTGCTGCACTCAACAACAACGAGAGATTCAAAAAGGGAAATTAAGCACAAAGCCAGAAAGACTTATGGACGATCCTCAACCTCAAATTCAACAGCAAGAACAAGAAGCAAAGAAAGGGCTCTCTTTCTTCAGCCGGCTGAGGAAGGGGAACCAAGGACTCAATCTTCCGCGTTAGAACAGGTAAGCGATCATACTCTCTTTTGAAACTTTTTAGTTAAAAGTTTCTGGCGATCACTGCACTTAGTTGCTATTTTTAATAGGTTAGTTTACACTAAACAACATAGATTTTTCATGTTAATCCCACCGTGATCGCCAAAAAAGCTGTAGGTGCTTAGAATGACCGTGTGATCAACATGAAAAATCTATGTTGTTTAGTGTAAACTAACCTATTAAAAATAGCAACTAAGTGCAGTGATCGCCAGAAACTTTTAACTAAAAAGTTTCAAAAGAGAGTATGATCGCTTACCTGTTCTAACGCGGAAGATTGAGTCCTTGGTTCCCCTTCCTCAGCCGGCTGAAGAAAGAGAGCCCTTTCTTTGCTTCTTGTTCTTGCTGTTGAATTTGAGGTTGAGGATCGTCCAGAAGTCTTTCTGGCTTTGTGCTTAATTTCCCTTTTTGAATCTCTCGTTGTTGTTGAGTGCAGCAGAAACAGAAACAGAAAATGAAGAGACAATGATGATGAGAATTTAAGTAGAAGCAGTATCTGCTAATCATGATTTTGGACATATTTAAAACAGCAAACTTACTTGTTGAGTGGCTTTGAAACCCCTTTAATCAAGTAGGTTTTGAAAAATTATGCTGTGGTGTATGTTTGCATGAAGTGAGTGAAGAATGGAATTAATGAAGATGAAAATGAAAATGCAGAAATAAAAAACTTATGCCCAATCGGTTGAAGCTTTGAAAGGATGAAGATCTTGAAAGGACGCTGACTTCTGGAAATGGCAGCGCTCCGGCGTTACGACGTTGTTGCTTCGATCTTCAACTCGCTATAATAATGCTCTCTTAATGGATTTCAACTCTCTCTTTTTTTCTTTTTTAACTCTTCAACATACAGGGTATTTATAGGCATTTCTTGCGTTCGAGATTAACATTGAAAAATCCAAGATTTATCTTAACCGACAGATAAATACTGATTAATTCATCTTTATCTGTAATTATCTAAAACGCGTCCACCTTGGCTGACGCCTTTCAGATTAATTAAGATAAGGATAAATATCCGGGAAAACTTATCTTTATCTTTATTAGGTAAAACGCGTCCACCTGTATAGACGTCTTTTAGCCTAATTAAGATAAGGATAAACATCCGGAGGGGAAGTTAAAATCACTTAGGAAACTTAAAACGCGTCGACATTACCAGACGCCTTTTAGTTAATTAATTAATTAATTAAAATTCAAATTTAATCGTTAAAATAAGAATAAAGTCTAAATGGCGTCCACTTGGGTAGACGTCTTTTAGAATTCTTCATATTTTAACTCAAATTTGAGCTAAAATCAATTTAATTGATTAACTTAAACACATCTGTTAAACCCGACACTTAAAAAGATTAATAAAAATTAATTAATGATTAATTATCAGACCATTTCGAGGCATTATTATATGATATGAAATTTACTCAAAATGATGTCAAAATTAGCGTGTCTACAGCTGCCTCACCTTGGCATTGTCTTTGCAAGGGAGTGAAATGGAATGGAATGTACTGAAAAGGTGATGCCAAGGTGTGATGAGACACGCTCTTAACATCACATGACTGGAATTTTTCTCAAAATTATCAATGAAGATAGCTCAAGGAGATCAATGGAATTAATCCTGTCTGGATGAAGTAGACAAGGAAATAAAATCAAGTCGATCAACCTCCTCGGAGTGGGAAGTACCCCAGGTCATAGACACTGTAGGTTTCATCATGGGGAGCGTTTGCCAGCCAATGTGGACGTGCTACAGCCATGATGGATCTTAAAAGAAAACAAGAAATATTGGATAAAGAATCCAATCAAGGATAGAATTCCAAAGATATCTTTAAGCGAACCTCAAAGATAATCAAGATACTCAATTCGGAATGGAATATTTCATATCATGTTGGAATTATTTGATTTAATGGTCTGAAACTTAATCAGTAATTAATTCTTATTACAATGATTTCAAAGTCCTATATGATGCATGCTGGGCTAAAAGAAAAATATAAAGTCAAATAAAATATAAACTAATCAAAGATAATATTGTTAAATTGTCATTAATAAGTCAAGATACTAATTCTTGTAATTCAGTGCTAAGCCGAAGCTCGTTTATCCACGCACCGTTTCACAAAAACGGAACCATCGTCCTCACTAATCAACAATCCAACGGCCTATCCGTGCGATTAAGAATCCTCTGGAATTATCACTATTTTTGTTGAAGGGGAACTCAAATTCCAGTTTTATCAAAACCACAAGGTCCTTGATATAGTCTAATAAATACTTATCATATAGTAATGCGAATGCTTTACATAGAAGAGTACAAGGGTAGAAATAACCGTCTTTTTAGCCACGGTTGAGACTTCTTGGCTCCCATAATGGGATATTCTTGATATTTTCAGCTTTGCTCAGGTTTTCTTGAATTTCAGAAACAAGTTTCTGGCTGTTCTCTACTCGAATTCCAACTCTTTTATGCCTTGTGTCCTGTATATGACTTGAACAAACAGGTTAAGCATCTATTCAGGCTTAGCCCCTTGCCTGGTTAAATAACCGACTACTTGATCCTATCCTTGATAGAAGGGTCAAGGGGCATAGCCTTTATTAACAAAGGTAATGAGAATAATCAGACTTAAGCAAAATGCAACATGCAGGCAAACAGATGCTCACTGAAAATAAAAGGAATGAAACACACTAAATGCCACAAGCAAAATGCTAATTGAAATATTTTTGTGGTTTTGAAATATTCATTTTTGTTTGGGGTTTTGAAATATGTATTCTTTTTTTTTTGAATTTTTGAAATATGTACTTTTGACTATGCAATTTTTTTTTGAATTTTGACATATGTATTTTTTTTTGAATTTTTGACTAAAAGACCAGTATGGTACTTAGATCAAAAGATCATATTCATTTATTAACTTAATTTCTAAATTGTTCTTTAACAACTTAACTTAAAACCCATCGTGTTTGAACTTGTGTTTCCATTCGTGATCCCATTTGATGATTTGACCCTTAGTCAATCTAAGCCATTCTTTAAGTTTGAAGTACACCTCTTTAGAAAGAAAAGAAGAATAGATTTAGAAAGCCCATGAGAAGGTTCCGGAGACCTAAAAAGATGTTCCTTTCCAACCCTAATATCTGTTGGGGTTCGGTCATTTTCTTTCCGGGGTATTTATCGACCTTGCGTTCCCTTTTCGTTTCATTTCATGGCCTTGATGTAACGTTTGTAGTGTATTGGCCTTTTGATTTTGAATCTTGCCTTTTGTTTTTTCTATTCTTTTCTTTCTTTGCTTTGCTTTGGAACGGATCTCCCCCATTTTTTTTATGACGGCCTCCTACTAAGATCAATGGAGAATTCCTTGTTCAATTGTACTCTTAGCGACGGTATAAGGATCTCATATGGAACTACCGCCTCCATTCCAAATGTTAAGGAATAAGGAGTTTGCCCAGTAGGCGTGCGGATTGAAGTTCGGTAGGCCCATAGAGCCTTAACCAATTTTTCTGACCAGTCTGCGAATTTGTTAGATTTACACGTCTTTTTGATAATTTTTATCAAAGTCTTATTAGTTGCCTCTGCTTGGCCATTGCCTTGCGGATAATAAGGAGATGAATGATGCAATGCAATTTTATACCTGTTGCAGAGGTCCTTCAAATCCTGTGACACGAACTGCGGTCCGTTGTCAGTGACGATGGTACTTGGAATTCCGAATCTTGTGATGATGTTCTTCATGATGAATTTGCAGACGGTTGATGCTTTGATCTCCACGTATGCTTCAGCTTCTGCCCACTTGGTGAAGTATTCCGTTGCCGTGAGAATGAAAGATTTTTGCTTGATGTCGGAATCTGGGTTACCAAGAGGTCCAATAATGTCGAAAGCCCACATGGAGAAAGGCTATGGGGAGGAAACAGGATGGAGTGAAGATGCAGGAGAATGAATTTTGTCGGCGTGAAGTTGACACTTAGCACACCTACGGACATATCCTACACAATCTTCTTCCATGGTTGGCCAGTAAAATCCTTGTCTAAGGATCTTCTTTGCTAGCATCTGTCCATTGACATTGCCACCACAAACTCCACTATGAGCTCCTTCCATAACCTTCCAAAGCTCATCTTCGTCTAAACATCTCAGAAGAACTCCATCAAAACCTCTCTTATATAATGCTCCCCCAACTAGGGTGTATCGTTGAGCAACTCTCCTGATAGCTCTTTTTTCCTCAGTTGTAGCTTCTTCAGGATACGATTGATCTTCACAATATTTTGCAATTTCATAATACCATGGCTTCTGATCATCATCCATCTCTTCTAACAGCTCCATCAACATGATTTCTCTTTTCTCCACGATACTTCCATCTTTGAATTTCTTCAGCAACTTCTCCTTAGTTCTAAGAAATGAAGGATCTTTCACGGCGGGTGAAAGACGCCTATGAACTATGATTGATTCAGATTGCTTGTTGATTGGAAAATCAAGAGACGATGCAAGTGAAGCTAGAGCGTCAGCTAGGATGTTTTGATTTCTAGGGACATGGACAAAGATTAATTTTGTGAAAAGTTTTGAATAAGCAGAAGTAAGTTCTTGATATGGCTTGAGCTTGGGATCAAGAGTTCGATACTTGGTCAGCACTTGGCGAAGAATTAGTTGGCTATCACCCACAATCCTGAGTTTGGTGGCACCATGGAAATGAGCAGCCTCGAGACCAGCAAGAAGTGCCTCGTATTCAGCTATGTTGTTGGTGACTGGAAAGTTAAGCTGAAAGGCTTGTGGAATGGTGACACCTTCAGGTGATAACAGAACGATTCCGATCCCCTTTCCATGAGAATTCAGAGCTCCGTCAAAATGCAGAGTCCACATATCATCTCTGATTTGATTTACGGACATCAGTTCCTCATCCGGAAACTCTGATCGCACTGGATCAAATCGAGGAAGGGGATGATGAGCGAGATGTTCTGCTATGGCATAGCCCTTGATTGCTTTCTGTTGAATGTAAATAATATCGAATTGAGATAGAAAGCTTTGCCATCGCGCTAACCTATCAGTAAGAACAAATTTCTCCAGTAGGAATTTGATCGGATTCATCCTAGCGATGAGGTGGACTTCATGGGCCAGAAAATAATATTTCAATTTCTGCACAACCCAGACTAATGCTGCACATGTTTTCTCCATCGCCGTGTATCTCTGTTCAGCGGGGTTGAGAAGTTTAGAGAGATAGTAGGCTGCCCTCTCTTTTCCTTCTTCATCCTCTTGTGCTAGGACAGCCCCCACTGCATCATCCAGGACTGAAATATAAAGAATCAATGGTTTACCTGGAGATGGTGGTCTCAAAACAGGAGGACTTGCCAAATAGTCCTTTAATCCATCAAATGCCTCCTGACACTTATCGTCCCAATTGAATTTGACTCCTGGCTTGGTAAGCTCGTAAAACGGCTTACACCTTTGTGAGTGCTGGGAGACAAAACGGCGAATAAATTGCAACCTCCCGATTAATCCTCTCAATTCTTTCAAGTTTTTGGGAGGTGGCATTTCTCTGATAGCCTTCGCCTTATTAGGATCGATCTCAATTCCCCGTTTGCTGACAATGAATCCAAGCAATTTCCCTGAAGATACCCCGAATACACATTTCTTGGGGTTCATCTTCAACTGATACTCTCTCGATCTCTCTAATACCCTTGCCAAAACTTTGGCGTGTTCAGCCTTTGTTTTAGACTTAACCAATAAGTCATCCACATACACTTCCAAATCTATATGCATCATGTCATGAAATATTGCCATCATAGCCCTTTGATAAGTGGCTCCAGCGTTCTTCAATCCAAATGGCATGACGACATAACAATATGTTCCCCAAGGTGTAGTGAATGAAGTCTTCTCTTGATCCTCTTCTGCCAGCTTAATCTGGTTGTATCCTGAAAATCCATCCATAAACGATAATGTCTCATAGCCAGCAGTGTTATCGATGAGTACATCAATATGAGGCAATGGAAAATCATCTTTAGGACACGCCCGGTTCAGATCGCGGAAGTCAATGCAAATTCTGACCTTCCCGTCCTTTTTCATAACCGGGACTATGTTGGCCACCCATTGTGGATAAAGGACAATTCTAATGAATTTGGCTTTGTGTAATTTGTCGACCTCTTCCTTCATCTTTAAAGCCATTTGTGGGTGGAATCGCCTTAATTTATGCTTGACCGGACTAGCTCCATCCTTTAATGTCAATCTGTGTTCAACTAAGGATGAATCTAACCCTGGCATATCTTCATAACTCCAGGCGAAAGTGTCCTTATAGTCCTTAAGTACCTGTACCATTGCCTTCTCATCCTCTATAGAAAGATTTTTACTGACGAGGACAACCTTAGGTTCGTCTTCAGTCCCTAAGTTTATTTCTTTGGTGGGCTCTTCTACGGCAGCTGAGGGTTCATCAAATCTCTTCACTCCACTGGCATATGCCTCAGCTGCGTCCTCATCATCTTCCTCATCTTCAACAATGGGGTCCTTTTCATGCACTAACTCATATACCCCGTACCCATCATTGACTGACTCATCATCTGTACAATCTTCTGGCATCTGAATTGGACCTTCTAAAAGCTGAGGGATTAAAGAGCAAAAAGAACATTTATTAGCCAAATCCTGGAGGTATCTTTCTGGAATTTGCCTACCCTTAGGCTTCCTAGACTTCCTAACCTGACTAACCTGCCTAAAACTAGACTTCCTAACTTCACTAAACTGCCTATCATAACCTAATGAAGATGAAGCAGGATGAAAATCCTGGGATACAAGTGGAAATACAGGGGAATCCTCCCGTGGGGAGGGATAGAGTAGATCTAGGAGAGAATCTTGACCGACGGACCCGCGCGATGGGGTGTAATCGGACAAGTAAGATGTTTCCTCGATAATGATTTGGGAAGAATTTGTTGTAAAATTGGCGTTTTTTTTTGGATATCGGAGGAATTATACATGAAGCAGGAGTGAATACAAATGGAAGGGGAATCAGACGGAGGAAGTGGCACCAAGGCCAGAGGATTAGGGGGATCATATAGCAATATGTCCCAGATCAGATCATACATCCTCTCTAGGTCGAGAGGAGGTTGTGGAATAAAGTCTCGAGGGGACAGAGTAATCATAATGGACGGAGCCCGTGGAATATCTTCAATTATGACCCGCGACCAAGTCGGGGTCAAGAGTAGTGTACGAAAAAGAGTATGGAGCATTAGGACATGTGAAGGATATGTCCCCCTCCAGAGCAGATCTGTTGTATAACCAGCTTCATAGGGGTCATCTGGCTCCCCTTCATCAGTTTCTTCGGATAGGAGTATCCGCTTATCAAAGATTGCGCCAGGGCTCTCAATTAGCTTGTCGATCTGCGGTGGCCACTTGGGTTCTGCAGGATCCAGAAATAGTCTGTTCAGTGCTATGTATAGGTCCCTCAGGTCGAACCATCTGTACCATTCGCATTCGGGGTCATAGAATTTTCTCCTTTTCATAGGCCGCAAAGCCTCCAAGGATTGGTACGTAAGTAGTTCGGAACAATGTCTGGCCAAATCCCTCCCATATATGTCATGGAAGTCAAAACATGAAGTAATGACTACCGTGTTGTCGTGACTAAGTATGGGCCCTTTCACAAAGTGTGCATATAGGGTCCATGTTAAGGGATCTCGGCCTTCTTTAAGTGGTGTGGACATTGTTTCCAAGATTTCTTGACCATCTTCTTGCTGAACCCTATCTTGCTTCAGTTTCCTCGGCCTATAGCCCAGACCGCTTCCGGGTACTGCCCGATGATCTTTAACAGGAGTGGTCCTGCCCTGCAATTGTGTGCCCAGACCTTTCCCAGGCTCGTAGCCGTTCTTCATCATAATCCTCCATCTTGGGGTACTAATGCACTTCCCCCTTTTGATAGCATTTAATGGGTATGGAGAAATGGTAGCGGCTTTCAAAGGATCAGCCACTGGACGGTAGACCTGTAATACCGACAGAAAAGGTTGTCGGCCAGGTAAAATAGCAGATGTAATATTTAAGGTATGAGCAGCAGCAAGGATCGGCATGCTTGTCACTTTAATAATTCGTCCTTTATAAGGGAATTTGAGGCATTGGTGATTCGTAGAAGGAATCGCCTCAAGAGTTTTAATATAAGGACGTCCCAGAATGGCATTTATGGAAGGGTCGATTTCTAGAATATGAAATTCGACCTCTGCATGACTTACTGGACCTAGCTCCACTTTTAAATAAACCATTCCCAGAGGGGAACGGGTAGAATTGTCATATGCCGTAACTGAGATGAGGCTAGGCAGCCATTTCTCCTTGGGCACACCGCACAGTTCCAGGGTCTTCGGAGGTAAAACATTAATTGAAGCCCCTGTATCAACCAAGCATGCATCCACGGCCTTTTTGCAGATATTGACCGTGATGCTCAGAGCCATGCTTCTGGCAGCTGGCGGTGCTAGTTCCGATGTGTGGAATGTAATTGAGGGCTGATCCCCCTGAGGAACTAGTAGTGCTGCAATTTTCTCTACCGGCACGTCTTCGTTGACCATCACCTTCTGTAGGTATTCCATTAAGGCTTCTTGGTGAATCTTAGACCTTTTAATCAATTCAAGTACAGTGATCCGTGCCGGTGTGCTGTCCAGATGTTTCAACAAGTCATATTGAGTGCCTGGTGCACTCTCTTCATTATGGGCTTCCTCAGTCGGCTGTGATGGGCCGTCTCTGACTGTGGACTGAGGAAAGACCTTCTTGAAAATCCTTCCACTCCGGAGCGCATGTTCCTCGACTGTGGAGGATCCGGGTGACACCTTGAGTACCGCAGGATCGGGTGGCGTAAGCGGTGCGGAGGGTTGATGCGTAGGTGGTGGCGTTGGGTTAGGTGGTGATGGCGTGGTGCGGATTAAAGGCCTAGAGGGTTGGATGGTGGATGGGTAAGTGGTTGGCGAAGTGGGGAATGGTACGCGTAATAGCGGTCTGGATGGTTGTGGCATATCTGGGTAAGTGGTGGTAGTGGTAATGGGTGAAGTAGGAAATGGTACGCGTAATAGTGGCCTAGATGGTAAAAGGGGTGCGTAGTTGGCTTGTGGTGGGTTATATGGTGGGGGTGTAGTGGTGCGGGGCGTAATAGGTCTAAGGAAGGTGGGTAGTGGTAGTGGGTTATGGGTGAGGGCGAGTGATATGTGGGTATGGGTAAAGGGGTAATGGTAACGGGTTGTGGTCTGGGTATGTGGATGGTGCGGCGTGGTGGTTGTTCTGCGGTATTCTGAATGTGACCCGTTGAATAGAGAGAGGAAGAGTCCTCTATCCTCCATTGTTGCCCACGACCAGCCTCAGACTGGCTGTTCGTCAGAATGGGAGCAACTTGGTTCTGGTTCTGGTGCTCCGGGAGCGGATTCTGCACTATGCCCATGTTGGGTGGTGCTGCTGCTTGTGCTGGCGGTCTTACTTGCTGCTGCTGTTGCTGCTGCGGTCTCCTCGCCTTCAGGGCTGATATATATTTCTTCATTTCCTCCCAGTCTATGCCGCCCTGCTCGTTGAGATCATGAATATAATCTCTGAACTGGAAGCAGGTGTCGATGGTGTGCCCAGGTTGCCTATGGAAGTAGCAATACCTAGACGTATCGGCATTTTGAGGCCAGACGGCCTTTTCCCTTGGCAAAACTAATGCATTAGCTGCCATTAAAGCACTGAAGATATCTGCCAAGGATTCTGGGAGGGCCGGGTATTCTGCTCTTTTAGGGCCTGGAGGTCTCCTCTGCTGGTTGTAGTCACCAGGAGGAGGGACATTGTAGTACGCCGGCGGTGCGCACGGCTGGTACTGTGGCTGTTGCTGCTGCTGATACTGCTGCTGCTGGGGTTGCTGGTACTGCTGTTGCCGTTGCGGCTGTTGCTGTAGCTGTTGCTGGTTCTGATTCTGATTCGGCTGTTGGGGCCGTTGATACTGTTGTTGGTACTGGGGGTTCTGCTGCTGTCTGTACCATTGCTGCTGTGGCCTCTGGTACTGTTGCTGACTCCTCACGAACTGGGGCGAGTTATTGTTCATGGTACTCACTTGCTCATGAGAGAGCGTGCCCTCAGTAGTCGGACCTGTGCTGGAAGAGTTCGGCACTGCAGGCTTCCGAGGCGGAGGCCTGCTAGGTCTATGAGGATCAAAGACGCTAGAGAATGTAGCGTCCTTGAAAGCATTCTGGCAGTACCGTGCTCTTTCATAGAGCTCTGCCATGTTAGTCAAATTGTTCAAGGAGAGGACGAGCTTGAACTGGGGTGTGGCATTGAAAATTAACATCTTCACTTGTTCGGACTCGGACAAGTGATCCTTCACCTTTTCAGCCAGACCCCGCCACCTGTCAGCAAAACTGACAAACTCCTCATCAGGTTTCATCTTTTCTGCAATGAGGTCCGTGATAGACAAGGAGGGTGCAACTCTGTCCTGGTATCGTTGAATAAATTTGCGTGAAACGATACCGTAATCCTCTACTTCTGAGGGTTCCAGGGAAAAGAACCACTCGAGGGCTGGTCCCTCTAGAGATCTCCTGAACAAGAAGGCCAACGACCTCTTATCATTATGCCAGAAAGAGGATTCATACATAAACTCCTTCAGGTGTGTGAAGGGGTTACCAGTACCATTATACTTTCGGTACACTGGCATTTCAGAGGGTGGCAGATGGAATACTGGCAGGCTCGGTAGACTGATTTCTGGCGCAGCTTTGACCCCCATCATTTTCTGGAGGTTATTAAATTGCTCATCCATACGCTCCATTTTGGCCAGCAGCGTTTGTGTGGTCAGATCTGCCTGGGGAGGAGGAGGAGGAGGAGGTACTTGGTAGGCCTGCTGCCTAGAGTACGTTGGACAGGGTGGACAATAGAGGGGAGGTCCGGCAGAGCTTCCGCCATGCCCGAGGGCATTTTGATAAGCAGGCGTTTGCGGTCTAGCCGGTTGCCTAGATGATGAAAGCTGCGGCCCAGCTGGCCGAGAAGTAATATGAAGGCCCTCCACGGCCTGATGGATATAAGGAGGAGGAAAAGAAGGTTGCTGAGGAACAGCAGGGGGAGCTATAGGGTTCGGCTCGGCAGGCTGCATGGGTGCCTTCCCCTTCAAAATAGACTGGATCGCCTCAAACTGTTGAGGGTCCAGACGGGAGGCAAGAACTCCCAGGGCATTGATGAGATCCGTAGGATCAGAGGATGAGGGATCATTCTGATTCATGTCTCCCTCCAGATCAGGATTAGGAATCGCATACTCATGCGGAGGAGGATCAGGATATTGATCACGTGGATGCAAAAGAGGTGTCCGAACATTCCCATCTAGACGATATGGAACGGGGATAGAACTACGGGAGGCATCAGCATCTCTCCCACTCTCATAGTTGTATTCAGAATCCCGAGGGGCATTAGCATCTCCCTCGTAATTAACCATGGCGTCTGGAGCCACACTCAAGTCCCTACCTGATCGTAGCAACATGATGTTAGATTCTTTTTCTTCAAAGATTTGACAAACAAGTTGCACAGAGATTAATCAAACAAGTGGATGCTTAACGTGATTTTAAGATTCCTTTTTTGAGTTATTTGGATTCAATTAAACCTCAAATTCTCTCAAGGAAAGGATCCTAGTTTCAGTTCAATTTCCACCGTTATTCTCTAGGGCTTTCTCTCACAACGCTTTCAGAATCTAACCAGGACTTCAATTGCTACAACCAGCCCGATGATCAAGGAGGAATGCCTTGATTTTGGGGACTTATGGAGGTCTCAACGTCAACTTCTCTAGTCTGATCAAGGGACCAACCCAATCAGAGAGAGTTGCTGACGTCGAGTAAAGTGTTCCTAAGAAGAGAAGGGTATTCGCCTCAATGCGTATGTCCTACGGCCTGGATGGCCCCTAATGCTTAATAATAATGGGTAGCTAGCACTCAAAACACAGAAATCTGGAAACTGAAAAAAATTAAGAAACTGTCTGAATCGCGTCGATGGTAGTCGACGCTATTCAAAACAGAACTTAATTTTTCGCAGAAGCAGATGCAGACAGCAGAAAAACTGTGAAGCCTGAAAGGCGTCTAGGGGTGTTGACGCGGTTTTGAAACGCGTCAGCTATCCTGGACGCTTTTCAGTTCGCAGAAACAGTTTTCCAGGAGGATTTTCTGGGTTGAATCCTCCTCAAACAAGATAAAAAGCAGTAAACAATCGACTCATGCAAAAATTTTTAGTTCCAGATTTTAAACAGGATGATTTACTAACCAAACAACTAGAAAAACAATCGATCACACATCATTTTTATCACAAAAACAGCTTTTTGAATTAATCAAGGGGAGGGCAAGATCTTGCCACTGGGGTGTGCACGTGGTGCACGAGGGAAATTAATTAAACTAAAACACTCACCAATTGATGAGGACGTGCCGAAAGACACAAGTGGTGCACCGTGGGTGCCCGGTTGATGACAGCAAGAACAAAAAAAAACTTAAAAGATGGCGAGACCAAGTCCCACCGTGATCGCCAAAAAAGCTGTAGGTGCTTAGAATGACCGTGTGATTAACATGAAAAATCTATGTTGTTTAGTGTAAACTAACCTATTAAAAATAGCAACTAAGTGCAGTGATCGCCAGAAACTTTTAACTAAAAAGTTTCAAAAGAGAGTATGATCGCTTACCTGTTCTAACGCGGAAGATTGAGTCCTTGGTTCCCTTTCCTCAGCCGGCTGAAGAAAGAGAGCCCTTTCTTTGCTTCTTGTTCTTGCTGTTGAATTTGAGGTTGAGGATCGTCCATAAGTCTTTCTGGCTTTGTGCTTAATTTCCCTTTTTGAATCTCTCGTTGTTGTTGAGTGCAGCAGAAACAGAAACAGAAAATGAAGAGACAATGATGATGAGAATTTAAGTAGAAGCAGTATCTGCTAATCATGATTTTGGACATATTTAAAACAGCAAACTTACTTGTTGAGTGGCTTTGAAACCCCTTTAATCAAGTAGGTTTTGAAAAATTATGCTGTGGTGTGTGTTTGCATGAAGTGAGTGAAGAATGGAATTAATGAAGATGAAAATGAAAATGCAGAAATAAAAAACTTATGCCCAATCGGTTGAAGCTTTGAAAGGATGAAGATCTTGAAAGGACGCCGACTTCTGGAAATGGCAGCGCTCCGGCGTTACGACGTTGTTGCTTCGATCTTCAACTCGCTATAATAATGCTCTCTTAATGGATTTCAACTCTCTCTTTTTTTCTTTTTTAACTCTTCAACATACAGGGTATTTATAGGCATTTCTTGCGTTCGAGATTAACATTGAAAAATCCAAGATTTATCTTAACCGACAGATAAATACTGATTAATTCATCTTTATCTGTAATTATCTAAAACGCGTCCACCTTGGCTGACGCCTTTCAGATTAATTAAGATAAGGATAAATATCCGGGAAAACTTATCTTTATCTTTATTAGGTAAAACGCGTCCACCTGTATAGACGTCTTTTAGCCTAATTAAGATAAGGATAAACATCCGGAGGGGAAGTTAAAATCACTTAGGAAACTTAAAACGCGTCGACATTACCAGACGCCTTTTAGTTAATTAATTAATTAATTAAAATTCAAATTTAATCGTTAAAATAAGAATAAAGTCTAAATGGCGTCCACTTGGGTAGACGTCTTTTAGAATTCTTCATATTTTAACTCAAATTTGAGCTAAAATCAATTTAATTGATTAACTTAAACACATCTGTTAAACCCGACACTTAAAAAGATTAATAAAAATTAATTAATGATTAATTATCAGACCATTTCGAGGCATTATTATATGATATGAAATTTACTCAAAATGATGTCAAAATTAGCGTGTCTACACAACCCTCTCTTCAGGTGTCTTAGGAGACTGACCTTTAGAGAGTGAAATTCCATATCTCATCGGTATTAGACCTCTCTTGGAATTTTCCATGCCAAACCTTTTGACAATGATTTATATGTACATGGATTAGGTTAAAGTTAGCATCTTCTTTGATCTGTCTCTATAGATCCGTATTCCTAATACGTAAGATACTTCTCCCAAATCCTTCATGGAGAAGTTCTTTAACAGCCATATCTTTACTGATGACATCATTCTTACACCATTCCCAATGAGTAGGATGTCGTCAACGTAAAGAATCAGAAATATGATTGCGCTCCCACTGTTTTTCTTGTATACATAGGGCTCATCTTCATTCGTAATGAAGCCATAAGATTTGATTGCCTCATCAAATCTTATGTTCCAGCTTCGGGAAGCTTGCTTCAGTCCATAAATGGACCTCTGCAACTTGCATACCATGTCTGGAGATTCTTTGGATGTGAATCTTTCTGGTTGTATCATATACACCTCCTCCTCAAGGTTTCTATTGAGGAAGGCAGTCTTCACATTCATCTGCTAGATTTCATAATCATGGTAGGCAGCAATGGCGAGAAGAATTCTGATAGACTTAATCATAGCAACGGGTGAAAATATTTCGTCATAGTCAACACCTTGTCTTTGACGATAGCCTTTCGCCACTAATCTTGCTTTATAAGTCTCAATATGTCCATCTGCACCGATCTTTCTTTTAAAGATCCATTTGCAGCTGATAGGTACTATACCATCGGGTAAATCTTCCAAGTTCCAAACTTGGTTGATGTACATGGACTGTATTTCAGAATTCATAGCTTCTCGCCATTTCTCGGCCTCTGGACTTTCAATGGCCTCCTAGTAAGTCTTAGTATCATCATCCTCATTATAGAGTATTCTTGAACCATCTAAATTAATATGTCCCACATATCTTTCTGGTGGTTTAGGTACTCTTTCAGACCTATGAGGTTCCTGTGTATTATTTTGAACAAGTTCAGAAACTGACGGTTCATCTGATGAACCATTACCAGTTTGTGGGTCTGGAATTTCTTCTAGAATTATTTTACTCCCACTGTCCTTCTGGAGAATATAATCTTCTTCTAGAAAGACAGCTCTCCTGGCCACAAACACCTTTTGTTCGCCAGGATGATAAAAGTAATATCCATAAGTTTCCTTTGGATATCCTACAAATATGCATTTGTCAGTTCTAGACTCCAGCTTATCTGCATCACGTTTTTTAACATGAGCAGGACATCCTCAGACTTTAACATGTTTAAGGTTTGGTTTTCTTCCATTCCATATCTCATATGGAGTGGTTTCAACAGATTTGTTGGGTACCTTGTTCAAGATATATATAGTCGAGCTGAGTGCATATCCCTATAAGGACACTCGTAATTTGGACATGTTCATCATGGATCGCACCATTTCCATTAGTGTGCGATTTCTCCTTTCTGATACACCATTCATTTGAGGTTTATAAGGAGGTATAAACTGAGAAAGGATACCATTATCCTTTAAGTATTTAATGAACTTAGTACTCAAGTATTCACCACCTCGATCAGATCAGATGTTTTTTATACTTTTTCCTGTTTGTTTTTCTACTTCATTCTTAAATTCTCTGAATTTCTCAAAGGCTTCAGATTTATACTTCAATAAGTATATATATCTAAACCTTGAGTAATCATCAGTGAATGTAATGAAGTATGAGAAACCACCAATGGCTTGAGTTGACATAAGACCACATACATCTGAATGTATGAGTTCTAATATGTCTTTGGTTCGTTCTACAGTTCCACTAAATGGAGACTTAGCCATTTTACCCATTAAACATGACTCACAGGTTGCATATGATTCATAATCAAATGGATCCAAGTATCCATCTTTATGCATCATTTGGAGTCTGTTTTCACCAATGTGTCCAAGCCTACAATGCCACAAGTAGGCTTTGTTCATTTCATACTTACTTCTTTTAATTGAAGAACCGATGTGTAAATCATCATGAGACACATTTAATAGATACAAACCATTGGACAAAATAGCAGAAGCTATTAATTTATTTTCGAAATAAATTGAACAACTATTGTTCCCAAAGTTTAAATTGTATCCAATTCTATTTAAACATGAAATAGACATAATGTTTCTTATTATGCTAGGTACATAATAACATTCATCTAATAAAAATGTGTCTCCGGATGGTAGCTTGAGCTTCACTGTCCCCACAGCGATCGCCGCAACTCTTGCGCCGTTACCTAGCCTCAGCTTCACCTCGCCGGTCCTCAGCTTACGTCTTCTTGTCAATGCTTGCACAAAATTGCAAATATGAGATACACATCCAGTATCTAATACTCATTATGTACAATCTCTTATTGACAAGTTTACATCTATCATATAGATACCTGAAGCGTCCTGCTGCTTTACAGTTCCTTGAGCCTTGTCCTTGAGGTATTCTTTGCAATTCCTCTTCCAGTGGCCCTTTTGGTGACAGTAGAAGCAATTACCTTTCTCAGCACTTTTACTTTTGTCTTTCTTGACAACTTTTGCCTTCCTCTGAACCTTGTTCTTACCTTTCTGAAAAGCTTGGACTGTAAGTCTTTTTATGTTGGTCTTACCAACTATGAGGACTTGGGGTTTATCTTTCACAAGGTTCCCTTCAGCAGTCTTTAACATGTTCAGTAGTTCAGCTAAGGTGGCCTGGATCTTGTTCATGTTAAAATTAATGATGAACTGAGCATATGACTGTGGAAGTGAAGATAACACGAGGCCTGTGTGCATCTCCTTGGGAAGTGTAATCCCAAGAGCATCTAGCCTCTCCACGTACTCAATCATCTGCAACACGTGATTATGTACTGAAGTTCCCTCTACCATCTGAGCCTTGAATAGATTCTTCGATATCTCATATCGTTTGATTCTACTCTACTCACCAAATAGCTCCTTCAAATGGAGCATGATAGATCTGTTAGTTTTAGGTGGCCTACAAGCCAATCTAACTATGTAAATCTCGTTCATTTATTAATATAATGGCATAATATTCATTATGTGTAAATCGCATTAATTATCGTTTCATAATGAAGTCCGTGAATATGTGCTATAGTGATCAGATTATGATGAGATCATACTAATGAGACTGATCACTTAAACACACATATTCCTAATCGTTCCTAGTCGGAGGACATCCGAGAAGGACATCGGATATCCGGTTAGACTAGTATAGATTACTCCTGCTCATATGATGAGGGTGACTGATCTCATAAGTCACTTGTGTGGAGACACTAAGGCGAATCTGTAGGTGCTCATTGGAGAATGAGTTCACTGAACTGATCCGACTGAATCGCTGGATGATATTGCACCTCACTGTCAACCAGCTTGATTCTATTGTCGCAGTTACGTGGATGGTCCTCGGACCTGAGACACCAAGGACACCTTGTCGGTGGACTTCTGTGCTTTGACCTTGGTTTACGAATCTCTAGCCACGGGATTCTAATACGCTAAGGATTGGGTACAGCGGAATACCGTCGAAGGGAATTGTGTGTCAATAAGGAATTATTTGCTCTCGGTACTTAGAGAGAGAATGCTCTAGGAAGGATGCGCGGAAGTCCCTGGCCAGGGCGGGCGATAATATCGGGAAAGGAGTTTTCCGATTTTCATCAGCGGCATCCAATCCAAGTGAGTCGACCGGTTAGGGTTTGACAGCTCGCCATACCCTGAGTTGACTCGAGAGCATTGTACGAATGAAGGATTATATCCACGCGGTAACTGTCGGAGGAAAGATTCCAAGAGTGGGTTACTTAACCCCAATACCTTCCGGGTTCACGCGGTGTTGCTTGGCACCCAACGTGATCGGAGGCCCGGTTGAATTCGATGTGCGACATCAATTCGATTGATTAATTAATTAATAAAGGGTTATTAATTGATTAATAAAGCCAGTGATGAGTCACTGGGCTTGTTGGGCCATTAACTGGACTGGTACTTGGGCTTAGAGGGTCACACGCAAATGATTCTCAAGGCGATGGATAAATAAGTGGGTTTTATATAAACCAGGGGTTTTTATGAAAAATCGCACGGTTAGTATAAAACATAGCGAACGGGCTGAGCAGGCCAAGCTGCTGCTAACCCTAGCCGCCCCTCCTCTATTTCTCTCTCTCTCTGGCATCCAGACAGATCCAGATCTGCTCCGCAGCTTCTCCGAATCCCGTTCGACGAGAAATCGTCCGCACGTTGCGGCGATCGTTACGGCGACCGGCAGAGGTTTCGTGGGCTGCGAAGAACGAGGAACGTGAGGATATCCGTCGTGAGGAGGATCGCATGGACTTCGCTAGAGGCCGGGCGCTTGCATGGCTTGCAGTGTCGCACCGACGGAACCGAACGGTTGCGGATTCGAGTCCACACACGGTGAGAATCGATTATCCGATAATCGTAGTTTTAGTTTTTCGAAACGGGAACGGATCGCTGTTTTAATATTTTATTTTCCGCTGCGTGAGCGATCCGGAGAAACCCGAGAAACCCAACAGTGGTATCAGAGCCAGGTTCCACTGTTTCTCGTCCCGTTTCGGATTCCGAAATTAAATATTCTATGGTTTATTCCATGCTTATTATCCGATTGTAACAACAGAAAAGTGTTCATAAGATGAACATAAATAATAAGATTATTTTTCTGTAATTTTTCTGATTTTATTGGGGTATTTCCTGTTCTTCATGTGATGAAGAACAACCGGATTTTAGCGGCTTTAATCCGGCATCCCCAATCATTGGAGAGATGCCCAGTATCCCTGCACATCCTAGGGATGTCTCCGATAACCACTGGATCAGTGGCCGGCCCGGTGAGCCCTCCGGTTATGGCTCCCTTTTTCCTTCTTCTTCAAAACCAGTTTTGAAGAAAAACCAGAAAAATCCCATTGTAAATGGGTTCGGCCTGTCCAGATCTTTGCCCCACCGGCGCCGGACAGGTCGCCGGCGCCAGGGGCGTCGCCGGCGGCGGCCAGCCACTCCTCCCACTGCCGGACCTGCAACTCCAGCTATTAGGGTTTTGGGTGGAAGGGGACGGGTGGTTCAGGGCTTGGGCCGGCCGGTCAGGTCCCGGTTGGACCGGGCCTGAGGCAGGCATGAGCCAGGTGCGCCTGGCTCGGGCCCAGGCGCGCCTGGCTCGAACCCAGGCCCTGCAGGGCCCGAGCCAGCTGGGTTTTAATGGACTGAGCCCATTTGCATCTCCCTTTTTTCCAACTTAAACCCATTTAGATCCCAATTTTTGTCCATTTAAAATACAGTTAAAATTTGATTTTAATTTAAAAATTCAAAATTGTTTTAAAAAATTAAAAAATTATTTGGACATGATGATTTTAATTATGTTAATAGTGTAACTGGATCCATTGAAACCAAGATCAACAATGCCACAATTTTGCATAAAACAGTGGAATGCATGAACAGAGGCATGAAAAGGGACATTGCCATCATATTTCTCATTGGAATACAAAATTGAGTTGAAATCACCAATCACCATCCATGGGTATTAATAGAAGTAGAAAAAGAGGCAATATCATCCCAGGTTGGGATTCTATCCTGCAGATGACAACTAGCATAAATAACAGTAATCATATGCTCCACAACATCCTTGATTTCAAGAGTGATATATTGATCATGAATGTGAACAATCTCAATATCCAAAGAGGAATGCCAAAAAACTCAGATTTTCCCATGATCCATATTAGAAGCCACGAAATTACGAAGACCCAACTGTAATGAAATGCGCTGCATAGAAGACGAATGAATCATAGGCTCAAGGATGGCAGCAATTTTAATCTTGTGGGATTTGCACAGAGAAATCAATCTACGAAGAGAGGAGGTGTTCCCCACACCTCTAATATTACACACAAGTGAGCTAATCATTAAATTTAGCTTTATTTTTCTTGGAACGGGTGAGCCTTTTGCTCTTATGTTGAACCAAAGGCAAAGTATCTTGAGTATCCAAATCAGTATTGTGAGTGAATGCTTGTTTAAACTTATGAACCTCAAGCATTTGTTGGTTATCCTCTTTTAGAGCAAGGTTATCTAAATTTAAAGCCTCCAAGTCGGGAGCATGGCACACCCCTTGAGGATCCAATTGGATAACATCATGACAATTCTTCTCACCGGACAAAAGAGAGGAGGATATCACCTGATTATCGATGCTAATAGACGTTTTAACTTCCATATGCTCCAAGTGATCCTTGTCCTCTTTCAATGTATCCTGACCATTTGTAAGAAAACCATCAACCAAAGCAAGTGTGTTTACAGGATGCTCCACAAGAGCTAAAGATGGATTATCAGGAGTAGGAACCATATTGCCCTCCAAGTTGAGCGTGCATGGATAGGTAGGAGTAGATAGCTCCTGACTATCGACGCTTATAGACGTTGAAACTTCCATGCGCGCAGCAACTTTAATATCTTCAACAACAACTCGTGAACTAGGATCCAAGTCTCGGTTGTCCATGGAAGCAACAATTGAATTAGGCTTAGCAGCTAGAGATGACATACAAGTATTAAGAAGGTGGGTGTTAGAAGTGCTCACCCACGATTGTTGGTGCTGGGGGCTTGGAGCTGCATGCACGAGCATAACAAGATTTTGCCCCCCAGCATCAATAGTCTGTCCAAGTATAACTGGCGGTGGGCTCTCAATATCTGGCCCAGAAACATCAACAACATCTGCATTGGGGATTGACTGAGGATTCATATCATCATGCCTATTGTCCAAATTTGACTCAGAGGTAGTGACATCAATAGAGAGATGCCGGTTAGAAGAATCTGCAGATGGTTCCTTCACACGTGTCTATGCAGCGGATGAGTCCGAAGCTCGGTCCACCAAAGAGGAAGCATTAATACTCGAAATAACAGGTAGAGGAGTATTGGAATTAAAAAAGGTGTTGTTACTCACCAAGGACCCCTGGTGCCGGGGACTTGAGGCGGTGTGCACCAGCACACCAAGAGAATGATCCCCGGCACCAGCAGCCAGCCCAATAGTAGAAGACGAAGGCCTAGGCCCGTGAGCTTTAGCCATTGCTGCACTAGACGATGAAGATCCGTATGGTAGGGCAGGTGTGTTCTCGGTGAAGACCTTCTTCAGAGGGGCAGAAGCTAGCACCGGCTCGGCATACGAGGCATGCAAAGCATGCGCATGTGCTGCCACCTGGAGAGTTGTTGGTGCCACGAAGCCTGCATGCTGGGAGGAGCGAGAGGGCGAAGCTGTTGAAATTTGATGCAAATCTAACCATCAATTTGCTGTAATCTGGGTCTATCTGACCGGATCAATTTTAGTTGTAGTCTTCCTAGTCTTTAGGAGCAAGTAGTGGGTCATGTTCTTAAGCAATCTTTCCCTATTTTTTCTCCACTTTCTCATGTTCTATTTGTGCCCCACGTTCTTATGAAATGGCCACGAATTGCCACCCATGTAACCAGTAGTTGTGTTAGCTTGTATGCCTATATAAGGCAACCTGGTTGTAGTTCTTCAGTGTGAATTTTAATTGACGTTCAATCTTCTCTGTCTTGATTTCTGCTATCAGTTTTTCTGATAACAGTGGTATCAGAGCTCCGGGTTCGACCAGATTTGGGCGTCGTTGTGGAGAAGTGGTGCTTGCTGCAGTAGAGCATCCCATGGAGATTGAAGCTTGCAAGTGTGAAGTTTCAAGGAGAGGTAAACTTGTCCTGCACATAAGGTGTTTGATTGAAGTTTTCTTAGAGAGTGTTCATCATGTCGTCAAATGGTATGGCCACTCTTAACCTCTCTCAATCCATAGTACCAATTTTTAATGGGGAGAAATATGAGTTTTGGAGTATCAAGATGAGAACACTTTTCATTTCGCAAGATTTGTGGGATCTAGTTGAGAATGGATATGCAGAGGAAGAGAACTCTAAGGCAGCAGAGAAGATGGATACAAAAGATCTTCGTAAGAAAGATGCAAAAGCTCTACTTGTTTTGCAACAAGCTGTGACAGAAGCTATTTTTCCTCGGATTGCCAACGCCACCAAATCAAAGGAAGCATGGACTATGCTCAGGCAAGAATATCATGGTGACAATAAGGTAACGACTGTGAAACTCCAAACTCTCTAAAGAGAATTTGAGACCTTGTTCATGAAAAGCAGTGAATCTGTTCAAGATTTTTTTCTCAAGAGTTTATGTAATTGTAAATCAAATGAAAAGTTTTGGTGAAATTGTGAGTAACCAGAAAGTTGTAGAGAAGGTCTTGAGGAGTTTACCGCCCAAATTTGATCATGTGGTCACGACAATAGAGGAGTCTAAGGATTTGACTACCTATTCTATTAATGAACTGTTGGGTTCTCTTTTGGCTCATGAAGAAAGGACGAACAGGTCAGCCGAGAAGAATATAGAGCAAGCCTTCCAAGCCCAAGTCAAATTGGAGGACAATGGCAAAGAAAAAAAAGGTGCTACTTATGACCAAAAGTATGTAGGTCGGGGATGCAGTAGAGGTGGCTACTGTGGACGCGGATGTGGACGTGGAAGGTCCGAGGCAGGTAGAAACAAATTAGATAATGGTGATGATGGAAATCAGAGGCAGAATCACAAGAACAAATATTGCAAATATTGCAAAAAATCTGGGCACACAGAGCCGTATTGCTGGGACAAAGCAAAGGAGCAAGCCAACTTTACAGAAGAAAAATCTGAAGAGAGTAATCTTTTCCTTACTTATGAACCTGAGATAAGAAAAGCTAATGTCTGGTTTTTAGATAGTGCATGCAGCAGGCACATGACAGGACAAAAAAACTCTCTTTCGCAATATGGATGAATCCATAAAGTTACATGTTCGGCTTGGTGATGACAAGTTGATTCAAATTGAAGGCAAGGGAATTGTGGCAATAAAGGCTAAATCATGTACATAAAAGTTGATTCATGATGTTTATTATTCTCCTGGTTTAGCACATAACTTGCTTAGTGTGGGACAATTGATGAAACGAGGTTATTCATGTTGCTTTCATGATGATATTTGTGAGATTGAAAACAAGAAATTAGATCTGCCTCTTATTAAGATTAACATGACCGGGAATAATATGTTTCTTATTGACATATCCTGTCTTGATGATTGTGTTTTAGTTGCTAATGTGAAAGATGCTTCTTGGTTTTGGCATTTACGATATGGACACTTGCACTTTAATGGGCTGAAATTGTTGGGTTAGAAAAATATGATTTTTGGGCTGTCTTATGTTACTGCTGATGATAATATTTGTGAAGCATGTGTATATGGAAAACTACATCGGCTGTCTTTTCTAATTGGTAAAGCATGGAGAGCCAAAGATCCCTTAGCACTAGTGCATGCAGATATTTGTGGGCCTGTAAGAACTCCATCTTTGAACAAGAGTAGTTATTTCTTGTTATTTACTGATGACTTTTCATGTATGAGTTGGGTGTTTTTCCTTGTTCAAAAATCAGAAGCTCTTGAAAAATTTAAGGAGTTTAAAGCATTTGCAGAAAAAGAAAGTGGGTATTCCCTTAAGGTATTGCGTACTGACAGAGGGGGAGAATTTTTGTCTACTGAATTTGATCTTTTTTGTAAGTATCATGGTAGTCGTAGGCAATTGACACTGAGAAAAACTCTAGAGCAAAATGGAGTTGCGGAGAGAAAAAATAGAACTGTGGTGGAAATGGCTCGTAGCATGTTGAATGGGAAACACCTTCCAAATGATTTTTGGGCTGAAGTAGTGGCTACAACAGTGCATCTCCTCAACATCTCTCCAACAAAAACAGTGCGCAATATGACCCCGTATGAGGCTTGGTGTAAACAAAAACCCAATGTGAGTAATTTAAGAATTTTTGGCTGCATTGGCTATTCTTTGATTGATTCAAGTGATCGTAGTAAAATGGATAAGAAGAGTGAGAAATGTATTTTTGTGGGTTATAGTGATGGAACAAAAGGCTATCTGTTGTATAATCCGGTAACTAAGTCCTTAATCATCCGATGTGATGTTGTTTTTGATGAGAATAGTTATTGGGATTGGAACAAAACAGAAACCCAACACACTCCATTTTTGGAAGATCTACAAACTCACTCTAATACTTCACAAACTCCAAGGTCTTATGAAGGTCAGCATTCTCCAACACATGTGGTTAGAACATGCAGCAGTGACACTGCAGAAATAGAAGAGGCTGAAATTGACACTCCTTCAAGAAAGGTACGTTCCTTGAATGAAATTTAAGAATCTAGCCTATTTACTTTTATGTTGTCAGAACCTACATGCTATGAGGAGGCATGTGGTAAAGAAGAATGGGAAAAGTCTATGCAAGAGGAGATGGCTGTCATTGAGAAAAACAACACTTGGGAGCTTGTAAAGTTGCCACAAGGAAAAGAAGCCATTGGTGTGAAATCGGTTTACAAGGTAAAGTGAAAAGCCAACGGGAGCATACAAAGACTCAAGGCAAGGTTGGTTGTCTAAGGGTATGTGCAAAAGCATGGCATTGATTTTTTTGAAACATTCTCTCCTGTTGCTCGTTTTGAGACTGTTAGATTGATATTGGCATTAGCAGCTCATATGAAATGGAAGGTTTTTCAATTTGATGTTAAGTCGGCTTTTTTGAATGGCACTTTACAAGAAGATGTGTATGTAGAGCAACCACATGGATTTGTCATCAGTGGACAAGAGGAGAAAGTGTACAAGTTAAATAAGGCTCTCTACGGTTTTAAACAAGCACCGAGAGCATGGTATGGGAGACTTGACTCATATCTTCACAGGAAAGATTTTCACCGCAGTAAAAGTGAACCCACTCTATATATCAAGGTGAAAGATACTGATATGCTTGTTGTTTGTGTATATGTGGATGACATTATTTACACCGGATCATGTGATTCTCTCATTAATGAATTCAAGAACAACATGATGCATGAGTTTGAGATGTCAGATTTGGGCTTATTGCATTTTTTCCTTGGCCTTCAAATTATGCAAACAGATGATGGTATTTTTATCTCCCAAGAAAAATATGCATTATCAACTCAAGAAATATAACATGCTGAATTGCAGGGCATTCTCTACTCCAATGAATGCAAATGAGAAATTGAGTTTGAAAGATGGAACAACTAATGCCAATAGTACTCTATTCAGGGGATTAGTTGGTGGGCTGTTATATTTAACTCATACACGTCCATATATCTTATTTGCAGTCAGTTTAGTCTCCAGGTTTATGCAAAATCCATCAGTTCATCACTTTGGAGTAGCAAGGCGCATCTTGCGTTATATCCGGGCGACTACCAATTATGGAATATGGTATAAGCCAACCTCTCACTTCAATTTACTTGGCTTTACTGACAGTGATTGGGCAGGTTCAATAGATGATCGGAAGAGTACCAGTGGGTTTATCTTTCAACTTGGCTCGGGTGCTGTATCTTGGAGTTCAAAGAAGCGAAGTACAGCAGCATTGTCATCCTCTGAAGCAGAATATGTTGCTGCATCATTGGCAACATGCCAAACTATTTGGATGCGTCGAATCTTAGAAGATTTGGGTCAAGCTCAAACACAAGCAACACCAATTTACTGTGACAACAAGGCAACAATAGCAATGACAAAGAATCCGGTTTGCCATGGTCGGACCAAGCATATTGAATTGCGTCACCACTTCATTCGTGATGCTGTCATAGAAGGTCTGATCGTGTTGAAGCACTGTTCGACCAATGAATAGATTGCAGATGGCTTCACAAAAGCACTCTCGTATCCGAAGTTTGTGAAGTTCCGCTCTCACCTTGGCGTTTCAGATTTTGCATCAAGGGGGAGTGTTGAGATTTGATTCAAATCTAACCATCAATTTGCTGTGATCTGGGTCTATTTGACCGGGTCAATTTTAGTTGTAGTCTTCCTAGTCTTTAAGAGCAAGTAGTGGGTCATGTTCTTAAGCAGTCTTTTCCTGTTTTTTCTCCACTTTCTCATGTTTTGTTCGTGCCCCACGTTCTTATGAAATGGCCACGAACTGCCACCCATGCAACCAGTAGTTGTGTTAGCTTGTATGCCTATATAAGGCAACCTGGTTGTAGTTCTTCAGTGTGAATTTTAATTGACGTTCAATCTTCTCTGTCTTGATTTCTGCTATCAGTTTTTCTTTCTCCTGTGTTATTTGTAGTAGCAGAGGTTGTGTGTGTCTTCCCAGGATAACAGAAGCAAGGGTGTCGGTAGCCAGTGGAGCCCTCTCCGCCGTCAACTGTCCATGCACAATGGAGGCCAATGGAGGAGCCCTGACTTGATCTGCCTGATGTGTGATGTTGGACTGCTGAACAACATGCTCGTGTGCTGCCGCCTGGCGAGGTGCTGGTGCCACGAAGGTTGGACAGTGCATGGGGGCGGTGGCCTGGAGGGTCACAGCGGTGCTCGTGGACGTTGATAGACCAACACCCGGCGCCATAGCTGCATCCTGGGAAAACGGAGACGGCCTTATAACATTGTGCAGCACTTCAGGAAGTTGCACCCCATCATCCGAAGCTGGGTCCAGGAGGGGAGTAGCATTTGCAGGCGATGAAGGCTGTCCTTGTAAATTCGAGGCCGGCTTCTCAAGCATCACTAGGTCTCTCGAGGGCGACAACAACACGTCAATAGCAGGAGCTTCAGACGACTTCTCCACAATAATTGGGTCTTCAGGGTGAGTGCAAAGAGCATCGAAGGGGTTCATAGTAGGGACGCTAAACATGCTGAGGTGCCTTAGAAACCCATCTGAGGTAGGGTCTTCCCAAGCTAGCCATGTCCTTCCTGAAATTCTCTGAGGGTTCCTTCGTCTGGGGGCAGACGGACGAGGCATCGGATTGGCCGCCAACGGGGCCAAAGAATTCCCCGGTTGTGAACTGGAAGGCGGATTGGAAGGAACCTGGGGGCGTCGCCTCTTGGATGAACGACGGCAATCAGAGGCTGGGTGTCCTAAAAGGCGACATGTAGTGCAGTATAGGGGATGGAAGGATAACAAACCTCCTAGAAGTAGCCCGAGGAGCCCATACCAATCCACACTCGCTACGACCTCTCTTTGAGAACGTCCAGCTCGATGCAGGCCCGTGCGGAGGAGGCGTTCGTGATCTGCGCAGTACAAAGCGCGACTTAAAGAACCCAACCTATATTGCCTGCAATTGATCTGATGCGAGCTTCATGGAATAGATGGGGTTTGAGAGACTGAAATTCTATCCAAACTGGGACGATGGTGGGTTCCATTCTACACTCGAAGTCGGCCATCTACTTTAGAAATCGGAATAGATAGCCTTTGATGAAGAGTTGTTCACGAAGTAGGATCCTTAGGTAATCATCTTCAACCGTGCAGCAGATCAGGAGGTGTCTATTGTCAAGAGCGCTGATCACGAACTCCTTCTGCAGACCTAGTCATTGTGAAGGAAGCTCTGTAATTTCTTGAAACGGAGGGCGTCCATAAGGAGTTTTTCCCATGAGAGCAAACCGGAAGGGAACGAGAGAGCTGCAGTGATTTCATCATGGGAGAAAAAGACAGCCGGCTCCCCCAGATCCGTAAACGCGGGCGGGTGCACTTGGATATGCACCGAAGGAAATAACTTGGTCTCCTTCAAGACCTGGGCAAAGGACTTCGACCCAGGTTGATTCTTCCACGCTGGTGCCATAGCAGGCTTGCACGCAGTCTGTATGGAGGTGCCTCCCGCGGGCGGCTGGAGCACAGATGCTTGCTCCCGAGCCAGTTGTGAGAAGTACAGCAAGGCGGCGGCTGATCAGGAGGGTGGGAAGGAGGGTTGTGCAGCAGAGGAGGGGGCCGGCCCCCCTCAAGGCCAGCCATGGCCGGCGGCAGCCAAGGGAAAATTCCCAGAGCTTCTCTCTCTTAACCCCTTCCCTTATTACCTTGAGTGGGAGTTAACGAAAGCTCTATTAAAGTTAAGACTAAGTCAAACAAAAAAGAAAAAAAAAAAGAAAAGAAAGGTCAACTCGAACTCAAAGTAATAAATAGTTATGATTGAGTTTGATAATCGAACACATTGGACGATAAAAATAAAACTCTAAATGGTAGAAACAACTTAAGAAAGGATCAAATGAACTCGGGGCTCATTTTACTTAGATGATTTCTCCTCAAAATCTTTTTCTCCTTATGTTTAACAAAATAGTAAAATTTATCAATAATTTTTAAATATTCAAATAGGTCCATTTGGATTTGTTCTCATCCCCAGGGATTTAATTTTCACGTATCTTGAAAATCAATCAAGCCATCAGATCGGATACGTATCAAAAAATGTTCAAAAAATAGTCAATAAATAAAAAATGTTGAAACTCAATTTTTACCATCTGATTATATCAAATTGATTGTAGCCATCTAATCGAGTGTGAGCAAATTAGTGATGAATACTAAAAGTTCAAGAGATTGGAACAATATTAAGGATAATATGATGAATTTTTTATCTTTTAATTATTTTTTTATGGTTTTTTTAAAATTAGATTTATTAGTATCTGACGGACGGCTGTGATTGAGTTTCACAATTAGTTTCAAGTTTTAACTTCCACTAATTTTCGACGGACTGTATAACCCATAGATATATAGAACAGAAGATGCCGACAGTTTCCTAGTGGGGATCAGAATCTCAATGACTTGTAGTACACCTTTTTGGATAGCATAACAAGTTATAATACAATCAAAGAGCACCCATCTTATAGGACTTGCAACTCCTTGCAATATCCGATCATATCTTCGGTCCCCAGAGATTTAATGGTTTTGTTGATAACACAACAAATCTTTATTTCTGGTTTAAGCATTACCATCCTTACGTGACAGACATAGATTTGCATACAGCCCTTGTGGATAACATAACAAGGCTCTTAGTCTTAGGTGGCCTACAAGCCAATCTGACTATGTAAATCTCGTTCATTTATTAATAAAATGATTTTATTTCATTATGTGTAATTCGTATTGTTATCATCTCATAATGAAGTCCATGAATATGTGCGATAGTGATCAGATTATGATGAGATCATACTAGTGAGACTGATCGCTTAAACACACATATTCTTAATAGTTCCTAATAAGAGGATATCCGAGAAGGACATCGAATATCCGGTTAGACTAGTACAGATTACTCCTGCTCATATAATGAGGATGACTAATCTCATAGTCACTTGTGTGGAGACACTAAGGGGAATCTGTAGGTGCTCATTAGAGAATGAGTTCACTAAACTGATCCGATTAAATCGTTGGATGGTATAGCACCACACTGCCAACCAGCTTGGTTCTATTGTCGCAGTTGCGTGGATGATCCTCAGACATGAGACACCAAGGACACGTTGTTGGTGGACTTCTGTGCTTTGACCTTGGTTTATCGATCTCTATTCACGGGATTCTAAACAGCCAATGATCGAGTACAGTGGAATACTGTCGAAGGGAATTGTATGTCAATAAGGAATCATTCGCTCTCGGTACTTAGAGAGAGAATGCTCTAGGAAGGATGCGCGGAAGTTCCTGGCCAGGGCGGACGATAATATCGGGAAAGGAGTTTTCCGATTTTCATCAGCAGCATCCAATCCAAGTGAGTTGACCGGTTAGGGTTTGACAGCTCGCCATACCCTGAGTTGACTCGAGAGCATTGTACGAATGAAGGATTATATCCACGTGGTAACTATAGGTGAAAATATTCCAAAAGTGGGTTGCTTAACCTTAATACTTTCTGGGTTCACGTAGTTTTGCTTGGCACCTAACGTGATCGGAGGCCCGATCGAATTTAATGTTCGACATTAATTCGGTTGATTAATTTATTAATATGAGTTATTAATTGATTAATTAAGACAGTGAGGAGTCACTGGGCTTATTAGACCATTAACCGGACTGGTAATTGGGCCTAGAGGGTCACATGCAAAAGATTCTTAAGGCGATGGATTAAAAGTGGGTTTTATATTATATCGAAGGCTTTTTTGAAAAACCACACAGTTAATATAAAATATAGCGAACGGGCTGAGCAGGTCAAGCTACTGGTCCACCCTTGCTCTCCCCCCTCTCTAGAGATAGCTCCGCCGTCTTCTTCGACTTCTATTCGACGGGAAATCGAGCATGCGTTGCGGCGAACGGTGAACTGTTCGTGGGCTGAGAAGAACGAGGAACGTAAGGAAATCCACTGCGAGGAGGATCGCGGGGCTTCGCTAGAGGCCGGGCATTTGCAGCTCACGGTGTTACACCGATGTAACCATTTGAAAGTGGATTCGATTCCACACAAGGTAATAAACGATTACCTGTTAATCGATTTAGTTTTTCGAAACGGACAGAGATCGCCAAGTTAATTTTATTTTCCCCTGCGTTTGCGATCCTAAGAAACCCCGAGAACCTTACAGTGGCATCAGAACCAGGTTCCACTATTTCTCGTCCGTTTCTATCTCTAAATTTATTTATCCATGCTTTATTCCATTCTGTAGTTCGATAATTTTGCAAGAACTATGTTCATATGATGAACACAAATAATTTGATTGTTTTTATTCAGCAAAAATTGGATTTTTATTTGGCGGTTTTTGTGTGCTTCATGGGACGAAGAACGGCAGGATTTGCGGCTTCGTTCGCAGAACCCCAAGTGTTGTGGAGTTGGGCCGGCACCACCGGCCTACTGTCGGCGCCAGACATGGCGGGTTGGCGACGGCCGGCTGCCCCTCTCTCCTTCTTTTCCAGCGTTGGACCTGGTTCGGCCCTGATCCGAACTAGGGCCCAGTGGGTTGAGCCCTTTTTAGGGTTATTTCCCAAAAACCCAATTAAAACCCCTAGCCCGTTTAAAATAGATAAAATCGAATTTTAATTTTGAAAATTCAAAATTGTTTTGAAATTAAAATTTTATTCAATTTTATTCTATTGGCCTTTTAATGATTTTGAATCATTTTAATTAACATTAATTGACTAATCTAAGAGTTATTTAGTAGTCAATAATTAATTAGAGTTGATTATTAATTTAAGTGTTAAATTAATAATTAACTTTAATTGACTAATCTAAGAATTAGATTAGTAATTAATTATTAGTAATCTAATTATTAGATTATTAATATTGAATAATCTAAACGTTAGATTGTTTTAATTTTTAGAAATGTTCTAATTTGTATGGAATATTCTAGAATCATTAATTTATAGTGTGTGCACATGTGATGTATATTATATGCTTTTAAATTTAATTTAATAACATGCTTAAGATAATAAAATGGGTTTTCCGAAATTCAAATGCCAATTTTGATTGGAACCAAGTTTTTTGTAAGTCAAAATTATTTATTTTCGAAACTCTTTTATTTTAGCCATGTGAAGCACTTATTTTGTGTGGAATGGATAAAACACACTGTGGTCATAGATATGCACTTATTAAATACCTCATGTGATGATGTGTGTGGATTGTAGATGTACGAATGTATGTTTATTAATTGTTAATAAATAGAGGTCTGCGTACCTCTCTCTCTCTCATACTCCGATGTACTTCTACTTCACTCCCTTTTATACTCGCCATAAGGCCTTCTTCAATTTACATGTAAATTTAGAATTTAATTGTAATATGATCGAGGCAACTGAGGAAGGAGAGAGTATGATTCACAGCTGCAACCAGGAAGGCGATTCGATAGAGATCCTTTGCCAATGTGCTTGCAGGATTATCTAATATAATTGTTATCTTAGATTGTGTGTGCGTTTGACTGTTGGCTCCTGTCAAACTCACTATGCTATCTATGACCACACTTGACATGTATGTGATAGAATGTTTTTATTTTTTATTATGAATCAAAGAAGTATAGTATGTAGTAAATATATACGATATATTTATATACTATCACCTAGGTGAGACCAAGATAAAAGTTATCTAAAACCCTCGCTAAAATCTAAGTTGTAATGTGAGTAATTGAGAACTTACCACGTAGTCCTCCATCGTTATAGTCATATGATTCAAATTACTTTAGGCAGGTTTGTTGTACTATCTATAAGGCTTGTTTAATTATAAGGAAAGACTATGGCTATAGCTTAAGATGCCTATTGATCGGGGTAGAGGAACTACGTAGCCTTTGTTGTTAGGTTCTCGGGTTTCTCTAGATCGCAAACGCAGCGGAATAAACAAAATTAAATACAATGATCCATTTCCCATTTAAGATAATCTAAAATGATTAGAACGGGTAATCGACATTACTGCGCATGGATTCTAATCCGCGACCGATCGGTTCCGTCAGTGTGATCCCGCAAGCCGCATAAACGCCTGGCCTCTAGCGAAGTCCACGCGATCCTCCTCACAGTGGATTTCTTTACGTTCCTCGTTCTTTGCAGCCTACAAGTTCTTCGCCGTTCGTTGCAACGATCGCCGCAACACGCGGATGATTTCCCGTCGGACGGGAGTCGGAGAAGCGGCGGAGCAGTCTCTAGAGAGAGGAGAGAGATGGGGGGCCAGAGAGAGAGAGAGAGGAGAGAGAGGTGGGATTGCCAGGATTTTGCAGCAGCTTGGCCTGCTCAGCCCGGTCGCTATATTATATATTAATCGCGCGATTTTTCATAAAAACCTCCGGTCAATATAAAATCCACTTAAAATCCACCGCCTTGCGAATCATTTGCATGTGACCCTCTAGGCTCAATAACCAGTCCGGTTAATGGCCCATTAAGCCCAGTGACTCCTCACTACCTTAATTAATCAATTAATAACTCATATTAATAAATTAATCAACCGAATCAATGTCGAACATTAAATTCGATCAAGCCTCCAATCACGTTGGGTGCTAAGTAAGACCGCGTTAACCTGGAAGGTATTAGGGTTAAGCAACCTACTTTTGGAACCTTTTCGCGGACAGTTACCACGTGGATATAATCCTTCATTCGTACAATGCGCTCGAGTCAACTCAAGTATGGTGAACCGTCAAACCCTAATCGATCGACTCATTTGGATTGGTTGCTGCCATATAATATCGGAAAACTCTTTTCCTGATATTATTGTCCGCCCTGGCTAGGGACTCCTACGTATCCTTCCTAGAGCATTCTCTCTCTAAGTACTGAGAGCGAATGTTTCCTTATTGACACTCAATTCCTTTAGACGGATTATTATTCTTAAACACACTATTAAGAATATGTATGTTTAAGTGATCAGTCTCACTAGTATGATCTCATTATAACCTGATTTGTAACGACCCGCCATCCTATGACCGGAGACCCGATCACTAAATGGATGTCGGCCCATTAACTGCGAGTTCGCACCCGGATCTCACACAACACATCTGGAGGAGTAAGCGTTAAACAAGGCTAAATATAACAATCACACGGACTACAAGGAAAGTACAAGTGCGTAGGAAAGAGATTAACAATGTCCGTATACAGTCCAACAATAATTACATGGTCCAACAAATTAAATAAGTACAGGCAGAAGTAAAGTACAACAACATCGGGGCATACCCCGGAACTGAGACAGTTGCTGGTCCGCACGCCAAGAAGACACCACACGCCGCCACACGCCACGAGGTCCACACCTGAAACCACAGGGAGTGAGCCACACCAGAATTGGGCTCAGTAGGGATCATCCGATCCCTTGCCTCCCACTCACACACCCACAAGTGCAACGATACGGATATATAGCAATTAAGTAAAGCAGTAAACATAGCACCCAAATTTGATATGAAACATACGATAAGCAGTGTAGCAGGAACAGTTCTAAGTAACCCGAAGAACCCAACACAAATGTGAGTGCTTAGAATGATTGTGTGATTAACATGAAAAATCTATGTTGTTTAGGTGCAAAATAAACCTATTAAAAACAGAAACTACGTGAAGTGATCGCCAGAAACTTTTGACTTAAAAGTTCCAAAAGAAGTTTTTGATCGCCTACCTGTTTAAACGCGGAAGATATTGAGTCCTTGATTCCCCTCCTTCAGCCGGCTGAAGAAAGAGAGCCCTTTCTTTGTTCTTTGTTCTTGCTGTTGAATTTGAAGTTGAGGTTGAGGATCGTCCAGAGATTCTTGTGACTTTGTGCTTGATTTACTCCTTTTGATTCTCCTTTTATTGAGTGCAGCAGAAATAGAAAGAAAAGAAATGAAGAAACAATGATGAGAACTTTAAGCAAGAATAGTATCTATTTTAATCATGGTTTTAAACATGAAACTAAACAGCAAACTTACTTGTTTAATGGCTTTTGAAACCCCTTAATCAAATAGGTTTTGAAAAGAATGATGTTGTGGTGTGTGTTGCATGAAGTGAATGATGAAGAATGTAGAACTAAATGAAATGAATGCAGAAAATAAAGACTTATGCCCAATGGTTGAATTCTTGAATAGATGAAGAATCTTGAAAAGACGCCGACTTTTGGAAATGGCAGCGCTTCGGCGTTCCGACGTTGTTGCTTCGATCTTCAACTCGCTATTGCTCAATGATAATCAACTCAAGATTACGCTTAACATTTTTTTAACTCTTCAAGATGTAAGGTATTTATAGGCTTCTTCTGCGTCCGTGATTTACATGGAAAAATCTAAGATTTATCCATCTTAACCAACAGATAAATATAGATTAATTCATCTTTATCTGTAATTATCTAAAACGCGTCTACATTGGCTGACGCCTTTCAGATTAAGATAAGGATAAACATCCGGGAAAATTTATCTTTATCTGTATTAGATAAAACGCGTCTACATGTATAGACGTCTTTTACATTAATTAAGATAAGGATAAACATCCGGAAGAGAAGTAGAAATAGCTTAGGAAACCTAAAACGCGTCAACTCTTGCAGACGCCTTTTAGCTAATTAATCAATTGATTGAAACTCAAATTTAAACGTCAAAATAGAAATAAACTCTAAATGGCGTCCACACAGGTAGACGTCTTTTAGACTTCTTCATATTTTAACTGAAATTTGAGTTAAAATTAATTTAATTGATTAACTTAAACATGTCTGTTAAATCCGACACTCAAAAAGATCAATAAAAATTAATCAATGATTAAATATCAGACCATTCTGAGGCAAGATACAAATTCTTGCAATTCAGTGCTAAGCCGAAGCTCGTTTATCTACGCACCGTTTCACAAAAGTGGAACCATCGTCCTTACTAATTAACAATCCAACGGCCTATCCGTGCGATTAAGAATCCTCTGGAATTATCACTATTTTTGTTGTAGGGGAACTCAAATTCCAGTTTCATCAAAACCACAAGGTCCTTGACATACTCTAATAAATACTTATCATATAGTAATGCAAATGCAAAATAATTACATGAAAGGAGTACAAGGGTAGAAATAACCGTCTTTTTAGCCACGGTCGAGACTTCATAAATTCTACAGTGGGATCTTCTTGATATTTCTAGCTTTACTCGGGTTTTCTTGAATTTTCTGCAATCAAAATTATTAATAATTCTAAACAAATATTCAATTTAAGCATAAAAAATCACAGAATTTCGGGTAAATAACAGAAAAGCTAAAATGCGTCACATCAAGCAGACGCCATTCAATGTTGCAACGCGGCGGTTCTCCTCGACGCCTTTTACTCACAGAAACAGGTTTCTGGTTGTTCTCTACTCGAATTCCAATTCTACCAATGCACATCCCTTTTCCAATCTGGAAAAGTCTTCCTAGGATCGCAATTCCTTCTATATAAACACCCTTAGGTTGTTCCCAAGCAATCCTACCATAATCCAAAGATCCTAGGTTGAGTTTTCTTCCAAAGTTTCAAGGTTTCTTCAAAGTTTCCAAGGTTTCTAAGCTTCAAGAAGGAAGAACTCCGAAAAAGAGGATAGATTCTTCAAACAAGAGGATGAAGATGTCTCTAGAGAAGTTCTCCGACGTGGAAAATCACCTCAATGGAAGAGATCCTAATCTTCAAGTAAATTAAATCAACTTCCCTTCAATTCTTGTTCTTGCTCTTCATGTTCTTCATCTTGTTCTTCATGTTCTTCCTTTTGTCTTTTTTTTTAGAATTATCCTATGTTTCCTGGCCCAAGGAAGTTCACCTCTCTCCCTTGGATTCGTAAACTTACAAAAAGTGTTAAGCTTTCCATGCAAGTGTTCATATCCAAGTAGAATCTTCAAGGTCTTGTGGTACTTGCCAAAAATTACAAAAGTACGAACGTAGATTGGGCGGCTATGGGTGCCTTGATCGAGTGGTGGCATCTCCAAACTCATACGTTCTTCTTCCAAGACTTCGAGTGCACGATCCTTTTAGAGGAGGCAGAGCTTCTACTGGGTCTCCCAAAGACCAAAGATAACAAAGATAAGATAGCTTTGACAAGAGAGAGAATCACCGGTCAACAATTGTTGACATCAATCATGAAGGATCCTTCAGAAGCTAAAGGATGCCTTACCAAGAAAGGGATCAATCTTGCAAAGCTCGCTGAGTGGACCCCTATATGAAATTGATGATCTAAGGGAGGATGAAACGGAGGATGTGACGAAAGCTTTCGTTATTTGCCTTGCCGGTGCCTTGTTCTTTCCTGCGTAGGATAACATCTTGGAAGATGATTAGGTCAGTGCTATATGCGCAATCTTCGAAGGTAAATTCATTAGCACTGCACTCTTGGCTTATCTTTACAACGAGCTTTCTGCGGCATCTGTGGGCCGTCCTCCCTATGGGTGCATGTTACTCTTTGCCTTGTGGGTTGAACTTCACTTTAAGTTTGAGTACAGCAAGAAAAGGCCTCTGAATCCATCTCAAATCTTCTTGAATAGTCCAATTCATTGCATTGCTAATATTGTAAAGTTCAATGAGCACATGGTCAACAAGGTTCCAAAGCTCAAGACCCGGGCCAACTGGAGAGAGTATTTGAAGCTCATGACGTCCGACATATTCGACTCATCTCCGCTCGCTCTTGTTGGAAAGCCTATTTGGGTGCGCCGTGCAGCAGGAGCGGATCTCAAGTTGATTGGAGCCACTGAGTTCGTGTTATACAATCCCCATCGGTGCCTTACTCAACTTAGCTTGGGCCGTCGTGAATTCCCTGAGTTCTCTCTCACATCCCCAATCAAGAAGCGTGACTTGGAATCCGACGAAGATTATGAAGCCATACAAATCATCACTACTTTGTGGAACCTTGGCTTTAGTTACCGTGTAAAATCCCCTAAAGATAGAGATAGAGGATTAAAATTTCCTTACCTTAAAAGTCTTCATGAAATTCTTCCTTAAATGTCCTCTTTCTCTTTTTCCTTTTTGATGTAATAAAAGATTTCATTGAATAAAGAATGACTTTTCATGCCTTGAAATCTTTCCTTAACTTTCTGTAATGTGCCCATGATTTTTTCTTTAGTAAAAAGTTCATTTTTCCTGAAACTTTGACAATTCGGGTTCTGTAAAATGAAAAACACGTCCACTCAGACAGACGCCTTTCAACCATAATTCTTTTTTCCAGAAATTCAATTTAATCCTCAAAAACCTGATTTAAATGTTAAATTGCGTCTACAACTATTGACGCCTTTCAACTCTCTCTCCTACTTTTTTCAGGATTCTGCCATTAATTCCGTGATTAATCCCCTGAAACGCGTCTTTAAGTTAAGACGCTTTTCATCATTTTCCTCTGTACGGCTCTGACCAGAATTGGCGGTAATCTGAAACGCGTCACGACATGTGGACGTGTTTCACACTTTTCAAACAGCTGTCTTTGCCGCCTCAACTTATGCGCCCTAAAATGCGTCTGTCTGAGTAGACGCCTTTTAACCTTTCCTTTACAGACCCGCGAAGGCCCCCCTTTCTCCCTTACTTTTCTCCCAAAAACCCTCTCTCCTCACCGGCGGCGATTTCGAACTCCGGCGATCTCCTTCCCTTTTTTCCTCAAAACTCTTCCTTCTCGAGCTATGGAACGCGGTGAGGGCTCAAGGAAGACTAAGACCCTAGCCAAGAGGCGGCGAAGGCACGAAGAAGAAGCCCCCTAGGAGATTCCGGCGGTGCTAGCCGAAGCCGCGGCGTTTTTGGAGGAAGAGATCCATCCACCGGCGCCCGTGGCAATGGAAGAAGGAGAGGAGGGCGACCTCCACACGGTAAGCTCTCTATGTGATGAATGAGATGAGAAAAAGAGGAAAAAACGGGGTTTTTCAAGAACCCGGAATCGGGTCCTGAAAGGTGTCTAGACCAGGTGACGCCATTCAAAAGGCGTCACTATGGTCTGACGTCCTTCAAGATCAATTCTAAATTTTTAATTAGGCAGAAAATTATTTTGAATTGCGTCAGGGAGTGTGGACGTGTTTTGAAAAACGTCTGTGTGTGCTGACGCCTTTCAAAATAAAAGTGATTTTCCTATTTTTATTCATTACTGACCCTATTTTTATGTTTTTATTTGCAGGGAGTGATGAGGGCTAGAATCTCATGGGACCTTGTGATAGGGGCTTATAGAGGGCTCCCGGATTTCCAGAAGGCGCGCCTGCGCCGGATGGGGTTCGGCGAGGTATTAGATATCGAGCCATTTTGGCTCGATTTGGTCCTCCTGCAAGTGCTGCGGGAGAGGTGGCATGCGGAAAGCCGTGCTTTCCTAATGCCGTAGGGACATATGGTCCCCACCCTAGAGGATGTGGCCAGGATCACTGGCCTCAGGGTAGAGGGCCGACCTGTGAGTGGGGTTACTTACCCCAACTATCAGGGATTGGAAGAGGCTCTATTAGGGATAGAGGTGTCCAGCTTAGGTAGGGAGTCTAGGATGGTTCCTAGGGTGGAGGTAGAGGCCGCCTTAGGTCTAGATGAGCCCCGGCGTCGGTCTGACGAGACCCGAGAGGAGTTTAGGGATAGGTTAGCTGAGTCATCTTCCGCCGTCTATTGTAGCGACTCGAGTCAGGTGGAGGAGGTAGATAGGCAGCTTAGGGTCTTTCTAGTTTTCTTCTTTGGTCGGTTGCTCTTCGGTACGAAGGACGACCACATCCACTGTAGATTCCTATATCTGTTAGATGACTCAAAAGTTTAGGAGAGTACGCGTGGGGTGCAGCCCTTCTGGCCCATCTCTTTGCCGATCTGTCTGCGGTCACGCCGGATCGTAAGACCACTGTCAGCGGCTTCTCGCCGTTCCTTCAGGTATTAAGTTATTTATTATTTGTTTATGATATGCAATGCGATATGATATGATGCTTTACTAACTTATATGTTCATGAATGCAGGTTTTGAGTTACCATTACTTCCCGCTCGGCAGAGCGCGGATCGCGAGACCCAGCACCGTCCCATTGGCCTGCCGTTGGCAGCCGATCGTAGACACGGCTCCTCAGCACCACTAGCTGACGGCCCTCCGCCGTCAGTTCCTGGATTACCCAGAGCTCCTGGTAAGTTTTTAACTTGTTCAATTTTATTAAATGCAATCTTTTATTCCTTAAATACAATTTATTTAATGAATGCACCTAATCTATATGCAGGTGATCTGGTGCCCGTACCTTGGTATGGGCGAGGAGGGTCAGCCGTGGGTGACAGCTGGCAGGAGGAGGTTCGGCAAGCAGATGTGGCTGCACTGCATGAACGAGATCGAGCCCCTTCGCCTCCGGCTCGTGATGAGGACACTGGGCCTCCATCAAGAATGGATTGATGAGGAGGTCTCGGAGGGTGTCGGGAGGAGCATGAGGGGCAAACAAGCCCTCACAGATTGGCGTGCCAAGTTCCCGGAGCAGTACGAGGACTGGCACCGCCGAGGCGTACGGGTGGAGTCCCGGGTGGAGAGTAGCGAGGCCTACCTCCAGCAGTACCGGGCCCACTACGCCGATCAGCTTCGGCTTCTCCGACCACTTGATGTAAGTATGCTTTCATGCGTCTTTAATTTTATTATTATCTTGATTTATGTTTGTGAATGAATGTATTTGTGTGATATGCAGGATGCACGTGACGCGGTCATCATCGACCTCCGGGCCCGCCTACATGATGCGGAGGCCCAGCTAGAACAAGTCCAGAAAGAGTTATTTGACCTGGTATGTATGTATTAATTAATTGTTTTGGCGATTAACACTGACAGTGGTCTTTTGGTGCAGTGAACCGTCTACACTCAGGCGGCTCCCCCTTCGTATGGAGCTTCTTCATCTTCCTCGTCTGCTGCCTACGACGCTGCTCTGGCTGACCTCCAGAGCCAGCTCGCCTCTGCTATCCACCGGGCTTCTCTTGCGGAGGAGGACCGGGCTGCTCGTGTAAGTTCTTCGACTTTTCGAATTTGATTTTGACGTTGATTACTTGATTGCCTTGAACTAACAATGACTTCCCTTCAGGTTTCTGAGCTTCAGGAAGCCCTTCAGAGAGCTGAAGCGGAGCTGCAGCGTTCTCGTGCTGCAGCTGCTCGTGCTGAGGCTGACGCTGCGCGGATCCGGTCTCTAGAGGAGCAGGTGGCCCGACTCTCGACTGGAGATCTTCCTCGAGAGCTTTCACACCTCCAGTCTCGACTGGGGTTCATCACCGAGGAGCGAGAGCAGGAGAGGCAGGAGCGGCAGAAGATGGATTCAGAGATGGCCTCCCTCCGAGTTCAGTTAGGGATTGCTGAGCACGAGCGCTGGAGTGTGGAGGAGAGATACAGGCGTGCTCGGCAGCGTGCCCAGGAGCGTGGTCTGACCAGTGCTTTTACTGCCAGTGTCTCCATGTCTTTTGGCCAGGTAGGGCCGAGCACAATGGGGCCACCTCTCCCTCCCAGCCGAGGACCAGCACCGGACGCACCTAACGAGGCCCAGAGCCAGCTCGATGAGGGCGGAGGGGAGAGCCAGCCTTGAGGGCTTATGTATCTTCTTTTCTTTTCATGTATCATGTACAAAAACACCTTTTGATGATATATATGAAACTTTTGGGCTCCAATCTTGTGTTCCTGCGCTTGTCTTGCATCCTGTACATACTTAACAAACATGTTAAGTATCTATTTAGGCTTAGCCCCTTGCCTGACCAAATAAATGGTCAATTAATTTTTCCTTCAATAAATGGTCAAGGGGCATAGCCTTTATTAACAATGGTAATGAGAATAATCAAACTTAAGCAAAAATGCAACATGCAAGCAAACAGATGCTTACTGAAAATAAAAGGAATGAAACATACTGAGTGCAACAAGCAAATGCTAATTGAGATATTTTTGTTGTTTTGAAATATTCATTTTTGTTTGGGTTTTGAAATATATGCTTTTTTTGAATTTTGACATATATATTTTTTGATTTTTGACATATGTATTTTTTTGGATTTTTGACATATGTATTTTTTTTGGATTTTTGACATATGTATTTTTTGGATTTTTGACATATGTATTTTTTTTGGATTTTTGACTAAAAGATCAGCATGGTACTTAGATCAAAAGATCATATTCATTTATTAACTTAATTCCCAAATTGTTCTTTAACAACTTAACTTAAAACCCATCGTGTTTGAATTTGTGTTTCCATTCGTGATCCCATTTGATGATTTGACCTTTAGTCAATCTAAGCCATTCCTTAAGTTTGGAGTACGTCTCTTTAGAAAGAAAGGAAGAATAAGTTTTAGAAAGCCCATGAGAAGGTTAAGGAGACTTAAAAAAGATGTTCCTTTCCTACCCTAATATCCGTTGGGGTTCGGTCATTTTCTTTCCGGAGTATTTATCGACCTTACGTTCCCTTTCATTTCATTTCATGGCCTTGATGTAACGTTTGTAATGTGATGGCCTTTTGATTTGACATTTGGATTTTGCCTTTTTGCTTTTACTTTTCTATTCTTTTCTTTGCTTCGGGACGGATCTCCCCCATTTTTTTTGACGGCCTACTACTAAGATGGCGGGTATTCTTGGTAGTCTATTCTAAGCCTCGTTTCGACATCATGGGCCGAGTATAAAACATAATTTTTGCTTTAAAATGAATGATTTGTACTTTACCCTTTCGGTCAAACTTCGGTATTCTTTAGGACTTGGCATCTCTTGTTACTCACGAATCAAACGTGTCAGTGTGTGTAGTAATGTATTTGAAGTTAAGTTATCCAGACTAACAAAGAAATTCGAGTTTATAAACTTTCTGATTCCACTGGTCTTTGTACCATACTGATCGACTCTCTAACCTAAGGGTAGTATTTTTTAAGATGTAAGCCATTCCAGGGATGATTTAGCTCTTCTCCTTCTGCATTAACAAGACGATAAGCATTACCAGGAAAAGCGTGCGATACAACATAAGGTCCTTCCCAGTTGGGTTGGAGCTTAGAACGCGGACCACCCGGTTTTACAAAAATCCTTTTGACGACCATTTCACCGACTTTGAACTTACGTTCAATGACTTTCTTTTGATAAAAACGTGCTAGTCTATTTTGATAGACTTTTGTATGATTAGCAGCTGACCATCTTTTCTCGTCTAAAAGTTCCAATTGAGCAAGGAGTGCTGAACGGTGCTCATCAATGGAAAATTCTTTATTCAATTGTACTCTTAATGACGATATGAGGATCTCTTATGGAACTACCGCCTCCATTCCAAATGTTAAGGAATAAGGAGTTTGCCCAGTGGGCGTGCGGATTGAAGTTCGGTAGGCCCATAGAGCCTCAACCAATTTTTCTGGCCAGTCTGCAAATTTATTAGATTTGCACGTCTTTTTGATGATTTTTATCAAAGTCTTATTAGTTGCCTCTGCTTAGCCATTGCCTTGCGGATAATAAGGAGATGAATGATGCAATGCAATTCTGTACCTGTTGCAGAGGTCCTTCAATTCTTGTGACACGAACTGTGGTCCGTTGTCGGTGACGATGGTGCTTGGAATTCCAAATCGTGTGATGATGTTCTTCATGATGAACTTGCAGAAGGAATTTGATCGGATTCATCCTAGCGATGAGATGGACTTTATGGGCCAGAAAATAATGCTTTAATTTCTGCACAACCCAAACTAATGCTGCACATGTTTTCTCCATCGCCGTATATCTCTGTTCAGCGGGGTTGAGAAGTTTAGAGAGATAGTAGGCTGCCCTCTCTTTTCCTTCTTCATCCTCTTGTGCTAGGACAGCCCCCACTGCATCATCCAGGACTGAAATGTAAAGTATCAATGGTTTGCTTGGAGATGGTGGTCTCAAAACAGGAGGACTTGCTAAATAGTTCTTTAATCTATCGAATGCTTCCTGACACTTATCGTCCCAATCAAATTTGACTCCCGGCTTGGTAAGCTCATAAAACGGCTTACACCTTTGTGAGTGCTGGGAGACAAAACGGCGAATAAATTGCAACCTCCCGATTAATCCTCTTAACTCCTTCAAGTTTTTGGGAGGTGGCATTTCTCTGATAGCCTTCGCCTTGTTGGGATCGATCTCAATTCCCCGTTTGCTGACGATGAATCCAAGTAATTTTCCTGAAGATACCCCGAATACACATTTCTTGGGGTTCATCTTTAACTGATACTCTCTCGATCTCTCTAATACCCTTGCCAGAACTTTGGCGTGCTCAGCCTTTGTCTTAGATTTAACCAATAGATCATCCACATACACTTCCAAATCTATGTGTATCATGTCATGAAATATTGCCATCATAGCCTTCTGATAAGTGGCTCTAGCATTCTTTAATCCAAATGGCATGACGACATAACAGTATGTTCCCCAAGGTGTAGTGAATGACGTTTTTTCTTGATCTTCTTCTGCCAGCTTAATCTGATTATACCCTGAAAATCCGTCCATAAACGATAAAGTTTCATAGCCAGCGGTATTATCAATGAGTACATCAATATGAGGCAATGGAAAATCATCTTTAGGACACGCCCGGTTCAGATCGCGGAAGTCAATGAAAATTCTGACCTTCCCGTCCTTCTTCATAATCGGGACTATGTTGGCCACCCATTGTGGATAAAGGACAACTCTAATAAATTTGGATTTATGCAATTTGTCGACCTCTTCCTTCATCTTTAGAGCCATTTGTGGGTGGAATCGCCTTAATTTCTGCTTGACCAGGCTAGCTCCATCCTTTAATGTCAACCTGTGTTCAACTAAAGACGAGTCTAACCCCGGCATATCTTCATAACTCCAAGAGAAAGTGTCCTTATAGTCCTTAAGTACTTGTACCATTGCCTTCTCATCCTATGTAGAAGGATTTTTACTGATGATGACAACCTTAGGTTCGTCTTCAGTCCCTAAATTGATTTCTTTGGTGGGCTCTTCTACGGCAGCTGAGGGTTCATCGAATCTCTTCACTCCATTGGCATATGCCTCAGCTGCGTCCTCGTCATCTTTCTCATCCTCAACAATGGGGTCCTTTTCATGTACTAACTCATACACCCCATACCCATCATTGACTGACTCATCATTCATGCAATCTTCTGGCATCTGAATTGGATTTTCTAAAAATTGAGGGATCAAAGAGCAAGAAAAGCATCTATCAGCTAAGTCCTGGAGGTATCTATCTGGAATTTGCCTACCCTTAGGCTTCCTAGACTTCCTAACCTGCCTAAAACTAGACTGCCTAACTTCACTAAACTCCCTATTATAACCTAATGAAGATGAAGCAGGATAGAAATCCTGGGATACAAGTGGAAATACAAAAGAATCCTCCCGAGGGGAAGGGTAGAGTAGATCTAGGAGAGAATCTTGACCGAAGGACCCGTGCGACGGGGTGTGATCGGACAAGTAAGAAGTTTCCTCGATAAGGATCTGAGAAGAATTTGTTGTAAAATTGGCGTTTTTTTTTGGATATCAGAGGAATTAAACATGAAACAGGAATGAATACAAATAGAAGGAGAATCAGATAGAGGAAGTGGCACCAAGGCTAGAGGATTAGGAGGATCATATAGCAATATGTCCCAGATCAAATCATACATCCTCTCTAGATCGAGAGGAGGTTGTGGAATAAGGTCCCGAGGGGACAGAGTAATCATAACGGGCGGAGCCCGTGGAATATCTTCAATAATGACCCGCGACCAAGTCGGGGTCAAGAGCAGTGTGCGAAACAGAGTATGGAGCATGAAGACATGGGAAGGATATGTCCCCCTCCAAAACAGATCTGTAGTGTAACCAGCTTCATAGGGGTCATCTGGCTCCCCTTCGTCGGTCTCTTCAGACAGCAATATCCGCTTATCAAAGATGGTACCAGGGCTTTCAATCAGCTCATCAATCTGCGGCGGCTACTTGGGTTCTGCAGGATCTAGGAACAATTTGTTCAGTGCAATGTAAAGGTCTCTCAGATCGAACCACCTGTACCATTCGCATTCAGGATCATGAAATTTTCTCCTTTTCATAGGCCGCAGAGCCTCCAAGGATTGGTACGTAAGTAGTTCTGAGCAATGCCTGGCCAAGTCTCTCCCATATATGTCGTGGAAGTCAAAACATGAAGTAATGACCACCGTATTGTCATGGCTAAGTATGGGCCCCTTCACAAAGTGTGTATACAGGGTCCATGTTAGGGGATCTCGGCCTTCCTTGGGTGGTGTAGACATTGTCTCCCAGATTTTCTGACCTTCTTCAATCTCTGCTTGCTGAACCAGATCTTGTTTAAGTTTTCTTGGCCTGTATCCCAGACCACTTCCAAGTGCTGCTCGATGATCTTTAACAGGAGTGGTCCTGCCTTGCAATTGTGTGCCCAGACCTTTCCCAGGCTGATAGCCACTCTTCATCATAATTCTCCATCCTGGGGTACTCATGCACTTCCCCCTTTTTATGGTATTTAACCGGTATGGAGAAATAGTGGCAGCTTTTAGAGGATCAGCCACTGGATGGTAGACCTGTAATATCGACAGAAAAGGTTGTCGGCCAGGTAAAGCAGCAGATTTAACATTCAAGGTATGAGCAGCAGCAAGGATTGGCATGCTCGTCACTTTAATAATTCGTCCTTTGAAGGGGAATTTGAGGCATTGGTGATTCGTAGAGGGAATTGCCTCAAGAGTTTTAATATAAGGACGACCCAAAATGGCATTTATAGAAAGGTCGATTTCTAGGATGTGAAATTCGACCTCTGCATGACTTACAGGGCCTAGCTCTACTTTCAAATAAACCATTCCCAGAGGGGAACGGGTGGAATTGTCATATGCTGTCACAGAGATGGGGCTAGACAACCATTTTTCTTTGGGCACACCGCACAAATCCAGGGTCTTCGGAGGTAAAACATTGATTGAAGCCCCTGTATCTACCAGGCATGCATCTACGGCCTTCTTACAGATGTTGACCGTGATGCTCAGAGCCATGCTTCTGGCTGCTGGCGGTGCTAGTTCCGATGTGTGAAATGTAATAGAGGGCTGATCCCCCTGAGGAACTAGTAGTGCTGTAATTTTTTCTATCAGCACGTCCTCGTTGACCATCACCTTATGTAGATATTCCATCAAGGCTTCTTGGTGACTTTTCGATCTCTTGATCAGTTCAAGTATGTAGATCCATGCCGGTGTTCGATCCAAATGTTTCAACAAATCATATTGAGTGCCTGGTGCACTCTCTTCATTATGGGCTTCCTCAGTCGGCTGTGATGGGCTGTCTCTAACTGTGGACTGAGGGAAAACTTTGTTGAAAATCCTTCCACTTCGGAGCGCATGTTCCTCAACCGTGGAGGATCCAGGTGACACCTTGAGTACCGCAGGGTTGGATGGTGCGGATGATGTAGAGGGCTGGTATGTAGGTGATGGCGTAGGGTTAGGTGGTGATGGCGCGGTGCGGATTAAAGGCCTAGAGGGTTGGATGGTGGATGGGTAAGTGGTTGGTGAAGTGGGGAATGGCACGCGTAATAGCGGTCTGGATGGTAAGGGGGTATCTGGGTTGGTGGTAGTGGTAGCAGGCGAAGTAGGGAATGGTACGCGGAGTAATGGCCTAGATGGTAGAAGGGGCGCGTGATTGGTTTGCGGGGGATTATATGGTAGCGGTGTAGTGGTGTGGGGCGTAATGGGCTTGAGGAAGGCGGGTAGTGGTAATAGGTTATTGGGTGCGGGCGAGTAATATGCGGGTGTCGGTAGAGGGGTGATGGTAATGGGTTGTGGCCTAGGTATGTGGATGGTGCGGCGTGGCGGTCGTTCTGCGGTACTTGGAATATGACCCGTCGAATAAAGAGAGGAAGAGTCCTCTATTCTCCACTGTTGCCCACGGTCAGCCTCAGATTGGCTGCTTGTCAAGATAGGGGCAACTTGGTTTTGGTTCTGGTGCTCTGGGAGTGGGTTATGCACTATGCCCATGTTGGGTGGTGGTGCTGCTTGTGCTGGTGGTCTTGCTGGCTGCTGCTGCTGCTGTGGTCTTCTCGCCTTCAGGGCTGATATATACTTTTTCATCTCCTCCCAGTCTATGTCGCCCTGCTCGTTGAGATCATGAATATAATCTCTGAATTGGAAGCAGGTGTCGATGGTATGCCCAGGTTGCCTATGGAAATAGCAATACCTGGACGTGTCGGCATTTTGAGGCCAGACGGCCTTTTCCCTTGGAAAAACTAAGGCATTAGCTGCCATTAGAGCACTGAAGATATCTGCCAAGGATTCTGGGAGGGCCGGGTATTCTGCCCTTTTAGGGCCTGGAGGTCTTCTCTGCTGATTATAGTCAGCAGGAGGAGGGACATTATGGTATGCCGGCGGTGCGCGCGGCTGATATTGCTGCGGTTGTTGGTATTGCTGTTGTTAGGGCTGCTGGTACTGCTGTTGCCGTTGCGGCGGCTGTTGTTGTTGTTGCTGTTGCTGGTTCTGGTTCGGCTGCTGGGGCCGCTGATACTGTTGCTGATAATGGGGGTTCTGCTGCTGCCTGTACCCCTGCTGGTTTGGCTGCGGTGGCCTCTGGTACTGCTACCGGTTCCTCACGAACTGGGGCGAATTATTATTCATGCTACTAACTTGCTCGTGAGAGAGCGTGCCCTCAGTAGTCGGACCTGTGCTAGGAGCATTTGGCACTGCAGGCTTCCGAGGTGGAGGCCTGCTAGGTCTGTGAGGATCAAAGACGCTAGAGAACGTAGCGTCCTTGAAGGCATTTTGGCAGTACCGTGCTCTTTCATAGACCTCTGCCATGTTGGTCAGATTGTTCAGGGAGAGGACTAGTTTGAATTGGGGCGTGGCATTGGAAATTAACATCTTCACTTGCTCAGATTCGGACAAGTGATCCTTCACCTTTTCGGCCAGGCCTCGCCACCTGTCAGCAAAACTGACAAACTCCTCATCAGGTTTCATCTTTTCTGCTATGAGGTCAGCGATGGACAAGGAGGGCGCAACTCTGTCTTGGTACCGTTGAATGAATTTATGAGAGACGATACCATAGTCCTCTACTTCGGAGGGTTCCAAGGAAAAGAACCACTTGAGGGCTGGTCCCTCTAGAGATCTCCTGAACAAAAAGGCCAACGACCTCTTATCGTTCTGCCAGAAAGACGATTCGTACATAAACTCCTTCAAATGTGTGAAGGGGTTACCAGTACCGTTGTACTTCCGGTACACTGGCATCTCAGAGGGTGGTAGGTGGAATACTGGCAGGCTTGGCAAATTGATCTCTGGCGCAGCTTTAACCCCCATCATCTTCTGGAAATTGTTGAATTGCTCAAGCATGCGCTCCATTTTGGCCAGCAACGCTTGCGTGGTCAGATCTGCCTGGGGAGGAGGAGGAGGTGGAGGTACTTGATAGGCCTGCTGCCTAGAGTACGTTGGACAGGGGGGACAATAAAGGGGAGGTCCGGCAGAGCTTCCGCCATGCCCGAGGGCATTTTGATAAGCAGGCGTTTGCGGTCTAGTCGGTTGCCTAGAGGATGAAAGCTGCGGCCCAGCTGGCCGAGAAGTAATATGGAGGCCTTCCACGGCCTGATGGATGTAAGGAGGATGAAGAGGAGGTTGTTGAGTAACAACAGGGGGGCCACAGGGTTCGGCTCAGCAGGCTGCGTGGGTGCCTTCCCATTCAGAATAGACTGGATCGCCTCGAACTGCTGAGGGTCCAGTCGGGAGGCAAGAACTCCCAAATCGTTGACGAGATCCGAAGGATCAGAGGATGAGGGATCATTCTGATTCATGTCCCCCTCAAGATTGGGATTATGAATCGCATATTCATGCGGGGGAAGATTAGGATATCGATCATGGGGATGAAAGAGAGGTGTCCGGACATTCCCATCTTGTCGATAGGGAATGGGGACAGAGTTACGAGAGGCATCAGCATCTCTCCCGTTCTCATAGTTGTAGTCCGAATCGCGAGGGGCATTAGCATCTCCCTCGTAGTTGATGATGGCGTCTTGAGCCATACTCAAGTCCCTGCCTGATCGCAGCAGCATGATGTTAGATTCTTTTTTCAAAGATTTGACAAACAAGTTGCACAGAGATTAATCAATCCAGTGGATGCTTAACGTGATTTTGAGATTCTTTGTTGAGTTATTTGGATTTAATTAAACCACAAATTCGCTCAGGGAAAGGATCCTAGTTTCAGTTCAATATCCGCCGTTATTCTCTATGGCTTTCTCTCACAACGCTTTATGGAATCTAACCGGGACTTCAACTGGTACAACCAGCCCGATGATCAAGGAGGAGTACCTTGATTTTGGGGACTTATGGAGGTCTTAACGTCAACTTCTCTAGTCTGATCAAGGGACCAACCCAATCAGAGAGAGTTGCTGACGTCAAGTAAGGTGTTCCTAAGAAAAGGAGGGTATTCGTCTCAATGCGTATGTCCTGTAGGTGCTTAGAATGACCGTGTGATTAACATGAAATATCTATGTTGTTTAGTGTAAACTAACCTATTAAAAACAGCAACTAAAGTGCAGTGATCGCCAGAAACTTTTAACTTAAAAAGTTTCAAAAGAGATATGATCGCCTACCTTTCAAACGCGGAAGATTGAGTCCTTGGTTCCCCTTCCTCAGCCGGCTGAAGAAAGAGAGCCCTTTCTTTGCTTCTTTGTTCTTGCTGTGGAATTTGAGGTTGAGGATCGTCCAGAAGTCTTTCTGGCTTTGTGCTTGATTTCCCCTTTTTGAATCTCTCGTTGTTGTTGAGTGCAGCAAAGACAGAAAACAGAAAACGAAGAAACAATGATGAGAATTTAAGTAGAAGCAATATCTGAACTAATCATGATGTTAAGCATATTTAAAACAGCAAACTCACTTTTTTAAATGGCTTTGAAACCCCTTAGTCAAGTAGGTTTTTGAAAGATTATGCTGTAGTGTGTGTTTGTATGAAGTGAATGAAGAATGAAATTAATGAAGATAAAAAATGCAAATGCAGTAATAAAAAACTTATGCCCAATCGGTTGAAGCTTTGAAAGGATGAAGATCTTGAAAGGGACGCCGACTTCTGGAAATGGCAGCGCTCCGGCGTTACGACGTTGCTTCAATCTTCAACTCGCTATAACGCTATGGCTCAACTCAACTCAATTCTCTTCTCTTTTTTTTTTTTTTCAACATGCAGGGTATTTATAGGCATTTCTTGCGTTCGAGATTAACATAGAAAAATCCCGAATTTATCCATCTTAACCGACAGATAAATACTGATTAATTCATCTTTATCTGTAATTATCTAAAACGCGTCCACCATGGATGACGCCTTTCAGATTAATTAAGATAAGGATAAATATCCGGGAAAACTTATCTTTATCTTTATTAGGTAAAACGCGTCCACCTTTATAGACGTCTTTTAGCCTAATTAAGATAAGGATAAACATCCGGAGGAGAAGTTAAAACCACTTAGGAAACCTAAAATGCGTCAACATTGCCAGACGCCTTTTAGTTAATTAATTAATTAATTAAAATTCAAATTTAATCGTCAAAATAAAAATAACTCTAAATGGCGTCCACTTGGGTCGACGTCTTTTAGAATTCTTCATATTTTAACTCAAATTTGAGCTAAAATCAATTCAATTGATTAACTTAAACATGTCTGTCAAACCCGACACTTAAAAAGATTAATAAAAATTAATCAATGATTAATTATCAGACCATTATGAGGCATTATTATATGATATGAAATTTACTCGAAATGACGTCAAAATTAGCGTGTCTACAGCTGCCTCACCTTGGCATCGTCTTTGCAAGGGAGTGAAATGGAATGGAATGTACTGAAAAGGTGATGCCAAGGTGTGATGAGACACGCTCTTAACATCACATGACTGGAATTTTTGTCAAAATCATCAACAAAGATAGCTCAAGGAAATCAATAGAATTAATCCTGTCTGGATGAAGTAGACAAGGAAATAAAATAAAGTCGATCAACCTCCTCGGAGTGGGAAGTACCCCAGGTCGTAGACACTGCAGGTTTCATCATGGGGAGCGTTTGCCAGCCAATGTGGACGTGCTACAGCCATGATGGATCTTAAAAGAAAACAAGAAATATTGGATAAAGAATCCAATCAAGGATAAAATTCCAAGGATATCTTCAAGCGAACCTCAAAGATAATCAAGATACTCAATTCGGAATGGAATATTTCATATCATGTTGAATTATTTGATTTAATGGTCTGAAACTTAATCAATAATTAATCCTTATTACAATAATTTCAAAGTCCTATATGATGCATGCTAGGCTAAAAGAAAAATATAAAGTCAAATAAAATACAAATTAATCAAGGATAATATTGTTAAATTGTTATTAATGAGTCAAGATACCAATTCTTGTAATTTAGTGCTAAGCCAAAGCTTGTTTATCCACGCACCGTTTCACAAAAGTGGAACCATCGTCCTCACTAATCAACAATCCAACGGCTTATCCGTGCAATTAAGAATCCTCTGGAATTATCACTGTTTTTGTTGAAGGAGAACTTAAATTCCAGTTTCATCAAAACCACAAGGTCCTTGATATAGTCTAATAAATATTTAATATAATTACATGAAAGAGTACAAGGGTAGAAATAACCGTCTTTTTAGCCACGGTCGGGACTTGAATTCCACAATGGGATCTTCTTGATATTTCCAGCTTTACTCAGGTTTTCTTGAATTTCCTTGAAACGCGTTAGTTCTCTTCGACGCCTTTTACTCACAGAAACAGGTTTCTGGTTGTTCTCTACTCGAATTCCAACTCTCTTCATGCCTTGTGTCCTGTATATAACTTGCATCCTGTACATACTTAACAAACATGTTAAGTATCTATTCAGGCTTAGCCCCTTGTCTGACCAAATAAATGGTCAATCAATCTTTTCCTCGAATAAATAGTCAAGGGGCATAGCCTTTATTAAGAAAGGTAATAAGAATAATCAGACTTAAGCAAAATGCAACATGCAAGCAGACAGATGCTCACTGAAAATAAAAGGAATGAAACATATTAAATGCCACAAGCAAATGCTAATTGAAATATTTTTTATGGTTTTGAAATATTCATTTTTTGTTTGGGTTTTGAAATATGTATTCCTTTTTTTAGATTTTGACAAATGTACATTTTTTTTAATTTTTGACTATGCAATTTTTTTTGAATTTTGGACTATGCAATGTTTTTGAATTTTGACTATGCAAATTTTTTTGAATTTTGACATATGCAATTTTTTTGAATTTTGACATATGCAATTTTTTTTTGAATTTTTGACATATGCATTTTTTTTTGAAAATTTTTTTGACTAAAAGACCAGTATGGTACTTAGATCAAAAGATCATATTCATTTATTAACTTAATTTCCAAATTGTTCTTTAACAACTTAACTTAAAACCCATCGTGTTTGAACTCGTGTTTCCATTCGTGATCCCATTTGATGATTTGATCCTTAGTCAATCTAAGCCATTCCTTAAGCTTGAAGTACACCTCTTTAGAAAGAAAAGAAGAATAGATTTAGAAAGCCCATGAGAAAGTTCCGGAGACTTAAAAAGATGTCCCTTTCCAACCCTAATATCTGTTGGGGTTCGGTCATTTTCTTTCCGGAGTATTTATCGACCTTGCGTTCCCTTTTGTTTCATTTCATGGCCTTGATGTGACGTTTGTAGTGTATTGGCCTTTTGATTTTTCCTGCCTTTTCCTTTTGTTTTTTTTTTTATTCTTTTTTTTCTTTGCTTTGCTTTGGAACGGATCTCCCCCATTTTTTTATGACGGCCGCCTACTAAGATGGCGGGTATTCTTGGTAGTCTATTCTAAGCCTCGTTCCGACATCATGGGCCGAGTGTAAAACAGAATTTTATTTTAAAACGAATGATTTGTACTTTATACTCTTAGTCAAGCTTTTGATATTCTTAAGGACTTGGCATCTCTTGTTACTCACGAATCAAACGTGTCAGTGTGTGCAGTAATGGGTTTGAAGTTAAATTATTCAGACTAACAAAGAAATTTGAGTTTATAAATTTTCTGATTCCACTGGTCTTTGTACCATACTGATCGACTCTTTAACTTAAGGGTAGTATTTCTTAAGATGTAAACCATTCCAGGGATGATTTAGCTCTTCTCCTTCTGCATTAACAAGACGATAAGCATTACCAGGATAAGCGTGTGATACAACATAAGGTCCTTCCCAGTTGGGTTGGAGCTTAGAACGCGGACCACCAGGTTTTACAAAAATTCTTTTAACAACCATTTCACCGACTTTGAACTTTCGTTCAATGACTTTCTTTTGATAAAAACGTGCTAATAAACTTTTGCATGATTAGCAGCTGACCATCTTTTCTCGTCTAAAAGTTCCAATTGAGCAAGGAGTGCTGAACGATGTTCATCAATGGAGAATTCTTTGTTCAATTGTACTCTTAATGACGGTATAAGGATCTCATATGGAACTACCGCCTCCATTCCAAATGTTAAGGAATAAGGAGTTTGTCCAGTGGGTGTGCGGATTGAAGTTCGGTAGGCCCATAGAGCCTCAACCAATTTTTCTGGCCAATCTGCGAATTTGTTAGATTTACACGTCTTTTTGATAATTTTTATCAAAGTCTTATTAGTTGCCTCTGCTTGGCCATTGCCTTGCGGATAATAAGGAGATGAATGATGCAATGCAATTTTATACCTGTTGCAGAGGTCCTTCAATTCCTGTGATACGAACTGCGGTCCGTTGTCGGTGACGATGGTACTTGGAATTCCGAATCTTGTGATGATGTTCTTCATGATGAATTTGCAGACGGTTGATGCTTTGATCTCCACGTATGCTTCAGCTTCTGCCCACTTGGTGAAGTATTCCGTTGCCGTGAGAATGAAAGATTTTTGCTTGATGCCGGAATCTGGATTACCAAGGGGTCCAATAATGTCGAAAGCTCACATGGAGAAAGGCCATGGGGAAGAAACAGGATGGAGTGAAGATGCAGGAGAATGAATTTTGTCGGCGTGAAGTTGACACTTAGCACACCTACGGACATATCCTACGCAATCTTCTTCCATGGTTGGCCAATAAAATCCTTGTCTAAGGATCTTCTTTGCTAGCATCTGTCCATTGACATGGCCACCACAAACTCCACTGTGAGCTCCTTCCATAACCTTCCAAAGCTCATCTTCATCTAAACATCTCAGAAGAACTCCATCAAAACCTCTTTTGTATAATACTCCCCCAACTAGGGTGTATCATCGAGCAACTCTCCTGATAGCTCTTTTTTCCTCAGTTGTAGCTTCTCCAGGATACGATTGATCTTCACAATATTTTGCAATTTCATAATACCATGGCTTCTGTTCATCATCCATCTCTTCTAACAGCTCCATCAACATGATTTCTCTTTTCTCCACAATACTTCCATCTTTGAATTTCTTCAGCAACTTCTCCTTAGTTCTAAGAAATGAAGGATCTTTCACGGCGGGTGAAAGACGCCTATGAACTATGATTGATTCAGATTGCTTGCTGATAGGAAAATCAAGGGAAGGTGCAAGTGAAGCTAGAGCGTCAGCTAAGATGTTTTGATTTCTAGGGACATGGACAAAGATTAATTTTGTGAAAAGCTTTGAGTAAGCAGAAGTAAGTTCTTGATATGGCTTAAGCTTGGGATCAAGAGTTCGATACTTGGTCAGCACTTGGCGAAGAATTAATTGGCTATCACCTACAATCCTGAGTTTGGTGGCACCATGAAAATGAGCAGCCTCGAGACCAGTAAGAAGTGCCTCGTATTCAGCTATCAAGCTGAAAGGCTTGTGGGATGGTGACACCTTCAGGTGATAACAGAACGATTCCGATCCCCTTTCCATGAGAATTCAGAGCTCCGTCAAAATGCAGAGTCCACATATCATCTCTGATTTGATTTACGGACATCAGTTCCTCATCCGGAAACTCTGATCGCACTGGATCAAATCGAGGAAGGGGATGATGAGCGAGATGTTCTGCTATGGCATAGCCCTTGATTGCTTTCTGTTGAATGTAAATGATATCGAATTGAGATAGAAAGCTTTGCCATCGCGCTAACCTATCAGTAAGAACAGATTTCTCCAGCAGGAATTTGATCGGATTCATCCTAGCAATGAGATGGACTTCGTGGGCCAGAAAATAATGCTTCAATTTCTGAACAACCCAAACCAATGCTGCACATGTTTTCTCCATCGCCGTGTATCTCTGTTCAGCGGGGTTGAGAAGTTTAGAGAGATAGTAGGCTGCCCTCTCTTTTCCTTCTTCATCCTCTTGTGCTAAGACAGCCCCTACTGCATCATCCAGGACTGAAATATAAAGTATCAATGGTTTGCCTGGAGATGGTGGTCTCAAAACAGGAGGACTTGCCAAATAGTCCTTTAATCCATCAAATGCCTCCTGACACTTATCGTCCCAATTGAATTTGACTCCTGGCTTGGTAAGCTCGTAGAACGGCTTACACCTTTGTGAGTGCTGGGAGACAAAACGGCGAATAAATTGTAACCTCCCGATTAATCCTCTTAACTCTTTCAAGTTTTTGGGAGGTGGCATTTCTCTGATAGCCTTCGCCTTATTGGGATCGATCTCAATTCCCCGTTTGCTGACAATGAATCCAAGCAATTTCCCTGAAGATACCCCGAATACACATTTTTTGGGGTTCATCTTCAACTGATACTCTCTCGATCTCTCTAATACCCTTGCCAAAACTTTGGCATGCTCAGCCTTTGTTTTAGACTTAACCAATAAGTCATCCACATACACTTCCAAATCTATATGCATCATGTCATGAAATATTGCCATCATAGCCCTTTGATAAGTGGCTCCAGCGTTCTTCAATCCAAATGGCATGACGACATAACAATATGTTCCCCAAGGTGTAGTGAATGAAGTCTTCTCTTGATCCTCTTCTGCCAGCTTAATCTGGTTGTATCCTGAAAATCCATCCATAAACGATAATGTCTCATAGCCAGCAGTGTTATCGATGAGTACATCAATATGAGGCAATGGAAAATCGTCTTTAGGACATGCCCAGTTCAGATCGCGGAAGTCAATGCAAATTCTGACCTTCCCGTCCTTTTTCATAACCGGGACTATATTGGCCACCCATTGTGGATAAAGGACAACTCTAATGAATTTGGCTTTGTGCAATTTATCGACCTCTTCCTTCATCTTTAAAGCCATTTGTGGGTGGAATCGCCTTAATTTCTGCTTGACCGGACTAGCTCCATCTTTTAATGTTAACCTGTGTTCAACTAAAGATGAGTCTAACCCCGGCATATCCTCATAACTCCAGGCGAAAGTGTCCTTATAATCCTTAAGCACTTGTACCATTGCCTTCTCATCCTCTGTAGAGAGATTTTTACTGACGAGGACAACCTTAGGTTCGTCTTCAGTCCCTAAGTTTATTTCTTTTGTGGGCTCTTCTACGGCAGCTGAAGGTTCATCAAATCTCTTCACTCCACTGGCATATGCCTCAGCTGCGTCCTCATCATCTTCCTCATCTTCAACAATGGGGTCCTTTTCATGTACTAACTCATATACCCCGTACCCATCATTGATCGACTCATCATCTGTACAATCTTCTGGCATCTGAATTGGATCTTCTAAAAGCTGAGGGATTAAAGAGCAAAAGGAACATTTATCAGCTAAATCCTGGAGGTATCTTTCTGGAATTTGCCTACCCTTAGGCTTCCTAGACTTCCTAACCTGCCTAAAACTAGACTTCCTAACTTCACTAAACTGTCTATCATAACCTAATGAAGATGAAGCAGGATGAAAATCCTGGGATACAAGTGGAAATACAGGGGAATCCTCCCGCGGGGAGGGACAGAGTAGATCTAGGAGAGAATCTTGACCGACGGACCCGCGCGATGGGGTGTAATCGGACAAGTAAGATGTTTCCTCGATAATGATTTGGGAAGAATTTGTTGTAAAATTGGCGTTTTTTTTTGGATATCGGAGGAATTATACATGAAGCAGGAGTGAATACAAATGGAAGGGGAATCAGACGGAGAAAGTGGCACCAAGGCCAGAGGATTAGGGGGATCATATAGCAATATGTCCCAGATCAGATCATACATCCTCTCTAGGTCGAGAGGAGGTTGTGGAATAAAGTCTCGAGGGGACAGAGTAATCATAATGGGCGGAGCCCGTGGAATATCTTCAATTATGACCCGCGACCAAGTCGGGGTCAAGAGTAGTGTACGAAAAAGAGTATGGAGCATTAGGACATGTGAAGGATATGTCCCCCTCCAGAGCAGATCTGTTGTATAACCAGCTTCATAGGGGTCATCTGGCTCCCCTTCATCAGTTTGTTCGGACAGCAGTATCCGCTTATCAAAGATTGCGCCAGGGCTCTCAATTAGCTCGTCAATCTGCGGTGGCCACTTGGGTTCTGTAGGATCCAGAAATAGTCTGTTCAGTGCTATGTATAGGTCCCTCAGGTCGAACCATCTGTACCATTCGCATTCGGGGTCATGGAATTTCCTCCTTTTCATAGGCCGCAGAGCCTCCAAGGATTGGTACGTAAGTAATTCGGAACAATGTCTGGCCAAATCCCTCCCATATATGTCATGGAAGTCAAAACATGAAGTAATGACCACCGTGTTGTCGTGACTAAGTATAGGCCCTTTCACGAAGTGTGTATATAGAGTCCATGTTAAGGGATCTCGGCCTTCTTTCAGTGGTGTAGACATTGTTTCCAAGATTTCTTGACCGTCTTCGGTCTCTGCTTTCTGAACCAGATCTTGCTTTAGCGTCATTGGCCTATAGCCCAGACCGCTTCCAGGTGCTACCCGATGATTTTAACAGGAGTGGTCCTGCCTTGCAACTGTGTACCCAGACCTTTCCCAGGCTCGTAGCCGTTCTTCATCATGATTCTCCATCCCGGGGTACTCATGCACTTCCCCCTTTTGATAGCATTTAATGGGTATGGAGAAATGGTAGCGGCTTTCAAAGGATCAGCCACTGGACGGTAGACCTGTAATACCGACAGAAAAGGTTGTCGGCCAGGTAAAACAGCAGATTTAATATTCAATGTATGAGCAGCAGCAAGGATCGGCATGCTCGTCACTTTAATAATTCGTCCTTTGTAAGGGAATTTGAGGCATTGGTGATTCGTAGAAGGAATCGCCTCAAGAGTTTTGATATAAGGACGTCCCAGAATGGCATTTATGGAAGGGTCGATTTCTAGAATATGAAATTCAACTTCTGCATGACTTACTGGACCTAGCTCCACCTTTAAATAAACCATTCCCAGAGGGGAACGGGTAGAATTGTCATATGCCGTAACTGAGATGGGGCTAGGCAGCCATTTCTCCTTGGGCACACCGCATAGTTCCACGGTCTTCGGAGGTAAAACGTTAATTGAAGCCCCTGTATCAACCAGGCATGCATCCACGGCCTTTTTGCAGATATTGACCGTGATGCTCAGAGCCATGCTTCTAGCGGCTGGCGGTGCTAGTTCCGATGTGTGGAATGTAATTGAGGGCTGATCCCCCTGAGGAACTAGTAGTGCTGCAATTTTCTCTACTGGCACATCTTCGTTGACCATCACCTTCTGTAGGTATTCCATTAAGGCTTCTTGGTGAATCTTGGACCTTTTAATCAATTCAAGTACAGTGATCCGTGCCGGTGTTCTGTCCAGATGTTTCAACAAGTCATATTGAGTGCCTGGTGCACTCTCTTCATTATGGGCTTCCTCAGTCGGCTGTGATGGGCCGTCTCTGACTGTGGACTGAGGAAAGACCTTGTTGAAAATCCTTCCACTCCGGAGCGCATGTTCCTCGACCGTTGAGGATCCGGGTGACACTTTGAGTACCGCAGAGTCGGGTGGCGTAAGCGGTGCGGAGGGTTGATGCGTAGGTGGTGGCGTTGGGTTAGGTGGTGATGGCGCGGTGCGGATTAAAGGCCTAGAGGGTTGAATGGTAGATGGGTAAGTGGTTGGCGAAGTGGGGAATGGTATGCGTAATAACGGTCTGGATGGTTGGGGCATATCTGGGTAGGTGGTAGTGGTAATGGGTGAAGTAGGAAATGGTGCGCGTAATAGTGGCCTAGATGGTAAAAGGGGCGCGTTATTGGTTTGCGGAGGGGTATATGATGGAGGCGTAGGAGTGCGGGGCGCAATGGGTCTAAGGAAGGTGGGTAGTGGTAGTGGGTTATTGGGTGAGGGCGAGTGATATGTGGGTGTGGGTAGAGGGGTGATGGTGACGGGTTGTGGTCTGGGTATGTGGATGGTGCGGCGTGGTAGTCGCTCTGCAGTACTTTGAACGTGACCCGTTGAATAAAGAGAGGAAGAGTCCTCTATCCTCCATTGTTGCCCACGACCAGCCTTAGACTGGCTGTTCGTTAGAATGGGAGCAACTTGGTTCTGGTTCTGGTGCTCCGGGAGTGGATTCTGCACTATGCCCATGTTGGGTGGTGCTGCTGCTTGTGCCGGTGGTCTTGCTTGCTGCTGCTGCTGCTGTTGCGGTCTTCTCGCTTTCAGGGCTGTTATGTATTTCTTCATTTCCTCCCAGTCTATGCCGCCCTGCTCGTTGAGATCATGAATATAATCTCTGAATTGGAAGCAGGTGTCAATGGTATGCCCAGGTTGCCTATGGAAGTAGCAATACCTGGACGTATCGGCATTTTGAGGTCAGACGGCCTTTTCCCTTGGCAAAACTAAGGCGTTAGCCGCCATTAAAGCACTGAAGATATCGGCCAAGGATTCTGGGAGAGCCGGATATTCTGCCCTCTTCGGGCCTGGAGGTCTCCTCTGCTGGTTGTAGTCACCAGGAGGAGGGACATTGTGGTACGCCGGCGGTGCGCGCGGCTGGTACTGTGGCTGTTGCTGCTGCTGATACTGCTGCTGCTGGGGTTGCTGGTACTGCCGTTGCCGTTGCGGCTGTTGCTGGTTCTGATTCTGATTCGGCTGCTGGGGCCGCTGATACTGTTGTTGGTACTGGGGGTTCTGCTGCTGTCTGTACCCTTGCTGCTGTGGCCTCTGGTACTGCTGCTGACTCCTCACGAACTGGGGCGAGTTATTGTTCATGGTACTCACTTGCTCATGAGAGAGCGTGCCCTCGGTAGTCGGACCTGTGCTGGAAGAGTTCGGCACTGCAGGCTTCCGAGGCGGAGGCCTGCTAGGTCTATGAGGATCAAAGACACTAGAGAATGTAGCGTCCTTGAAAGCATTCTGGCAGTACCGTGCTCTTTCATAGAGCTCTGCCATGTTAGTCAAATTGTTCAAGGAGAGGACGAGCTTGAACTGGGGGGTGGCATTAGAAATTAACATTTTCACTTGTTCGGACTCGGACAAGTGATCCTTCACCTTTTCAGCCAGACCCCGCCACCTGTCAGCAAAACTGACAAACTCCTCATCAGGTTTCATCTTTTCTGCAATGAGGTCCGTAATAGACAAGGAGGGTGCAACTCTGTCCTGGTATCGTTGAATAAATTTGCGTGAAACGATACCGTAATCCTCTACTTCTGAGGGTTCCAGGGAAAAGAACCACTCGAGGGCTGGTCCCTCTAGAGATCTCCTGAACAAGAAGGCCAACGACCTCTTATCATTCTGCCAGAAAGAGGATTCATACATGAACTCCTTCAGATGTGTGAAGGGGTTACCAGTACCGTTGTACTTTCGGTACACTGGCATTTCTGAGGGTGGCAGATGGAATACTGGCAGACTCGGTAGACTGATCTCTGGCACAGCTTTGACCCCCATCATTTTCTGGAGGTTATTAAATTGCTCATCCATACGCTCCATTTTGGCCAGCAGCGTTTGTGTGGTCAGATCTGCTTGAGGAGGAGGAGGAGGAGGAGGTACTTGGTAGGCCTGCTGCCTAGAGTACGTTGGGCAGGGTGGACAATAGAGGGGAGGTCCGGCAGCGCTTCCGCCATACCCGAGGGCATTTTGATAAGTAGGCGTTTGCGGTCTAGCCGGTTGCCTAGATGATGAAAGCTGCGGCCCAGCTGGCCGAGAAGCAATATGAAGACCCTCCACGGCCTGATGGATATAAGGAGGAGGAAAAGAAGGTTGCTGAGGAACAGCAGGGGGAGCCACAGGGTTCGGCTCGGCAGGCTGCATGGGTGCCTTCCCCTTCAAAATAGATTGGATCGCCTCGAACTGCTGAGGGTCCAGTCGGGAGGCAAGAACTCCCAGAGCATTGATGAGATCCGTAGGATCAGAGGATGAGGGATCATTCTGATTCATGTCCCCCTCAAGATCAGGATTAGGGATCGCATATTCATGCGGAGGAGGATCAGGATATTGATCACGTGGAGGCAAAAGAGGTGTCCGAACATTTCCATCTAGACGATATGGAATGGGGATAGAACTACGGGAGGCATCAGCATCTCTCCCACTCTCATAGTTGTATTCAGAATCCCGAGTGGCATTAGCATCTCCCTCGTAATTAACCATGGCGTCTGGAGCCACACTCAAGTCCCTACCTGATCGTAGCAACATGATGTTAGATTCCCTTTTCAAAGATTTAATCAAACAAGTTGTACAGAGATTAATCAAACAAGTGGATGCTTAACGTGATTTTAGGATTCCTTGTTGAGTTATTTGAATTGGATTAAACCACAATTTCGCTCGGGGAAAGGATCCTAGTTTCAGTTCAATTTCCACCGTTATTCTCTAGGGCTTTCTCTCACAACGCTTTCATAATCTAACCAGGACTTCAATTGGTACAACCAGCCCGATGATCAAGGAGGAATACCTTGATTTTGGAGACTTATGGAGGTCTCAACGTCAACTTCTCTAGTCTGATCAAGGGACCAACCCAATCAGAGAGAGTTGCTGACGTCGAGTAATGTGTTCCTAAGAAGAGGAGGGTATTAGCCTCAATGCGTATGTCCTGTGGCCTGGATGGCCTCTAATGCTTAGTAAGTAATGGGTAGCTAGCACTCAAAACACAGAAATCTGGAAACTGAAAAAAATTAAGAAACTGTCTGAATCGCGTCGATGGTAGTCGACGCTATTCAAAACAGAACTTAATTTTTCGCAGAAGCAGATGCAGACAGCAGAGAAACTGTGAAGCCTGAAAGGCGTCTAGGGGTGTTGACGCGGTTTTGAAACGCGTCAGCGATCCTGGACGCTTTTCAGTTCGCAGAAACAATTTTCCAGGAGGATTTTCTGGGTTGAATCCTCCTCAAACGAGATAAAAAAGCAGTAAACAATCGACTCATGCAAAATTTTTAGTTCCAGATTTTAAACAGGATGATTTACTAACTAACAACTAGAAAAACAATCAATTACACATCATTTGTATCACAAAAACAGCTTTTTGAGTTAATCAAGGGGGGGGCAAGATCTTGCCACTGGGGTGTGCACGTGGTGCACGAGGGAAATTAATTAAACTAAACACTCACCAATTGGTGAGGACGTGTCCAGAGACACAAATGGTGCACCGTGGGTGCCCGATATGATGATAGCAAGAACAAAAAGAAACTAAAAGATGGCGAGACCAAGTCCCACCGTGATCGCCAAAAAAGCTGTAGGTGCTTAGAATGACCGTGTGATTAACATGAAATATCTATGTTGTTTAGTGTAAACTAACCTATTAAAAACAGCAACTAAAGTGCAGTGATCGCCAGAAACTTTTAACTTAAAAAGTTTCAAAAGAGATATGATCGCCTACCTTTCAAACGCGGAAGATTGAGTCCTTGGTTCCCCTTCCTCAGCCGGCTGAAGAAAGAGAGCCCTTTCTTTGCTTCTTTGTTCTTGCTGTGGAATTTGAGGTTGAGGATCGTCCAGAAGTCTTTCTGGCTTTGTGCTTGATTTCCCCTTTTTGAATCTCTCGTTGTTGTTGAGTGCAGCAAAGACAGAAAACAGAAAACGAAGAAACAATGATGAGAATTTAAGTAGAAGCAATATCTGAACTAATCATGATGTTAAGCATATTTAAAACAGCAAACTCACTTTTTTAAATGGCTTTGAAACCCCTTAGTCAAGTAGGTTTTTGAAAGATTATGCTGTGGTGTGTGTTTGCATGAAGTGAATGAAGAATGAAATTAATGAAGATAAAAAATGCAAATGCAGTAATGAAAAATTTATGCCTAATCGGTTGAAGCTTTGAAAGGATGAAGATCTTGAAAGGGACGCCGACTTCTGGAAATGGCAGCGCTCCGGCGTTACGACGTTGCTTCAATCTTCAACTCGCTATAACGCTATGGCTCAACTCAACTCAATTCTCTTCTCTTTTTTTTTTTTTTCAACATGCAGGGTATTTATAGGCATTTCTTGCGTTCGAGATTAACATAGAAAAATCCCGAATTTATCCATCTTAACCGACAGATAAATACTGATTAATTCATCTTTATCTGTAATTATCTAAAACGCGTCCACCATGGATGACGCCTTTCAGATTAATTAAGATAAGGATAAATATCCAGGAAAACTTATCTTTATCTTTATTAGGTAAAACGCGTCCACCTTTATAGACGTCTTTTAGACTAATTAAGATAAGGATAAACATCCGGAGGAGAAGTTAAAACCACTTAGGAAACCTAAAATGCGTCAACATTGCCAGACGCCTTTTAGTTAATTAATTAATTAATTAAAATTCAAATTTAATCGTCAAAATAAAAATAACTCTAAATGGCGTCCACTTGGGTCGACGTCTTTTAGAATTCTTCATATTTTAACTCAAATTTGAGCTAAAATCAATTCAATTGATTAACTTAAACATGTCTGTCAAACCCGACACTTAAAAAGATTAATAAAAATTAATCAATGATTAATTATCAGACCATTATGAGGCATTATTATATGATATGAAATTTACTCGAAATGACGTCAAAATTAGCGTGTCTACATGTCCTATGGCCTGGATGGCCTCTAATGCTTAATAATAATGGGTAGTAGCATACAAGTCACAAAAATCTGGGAACTGAAAATTAACTAAGAAACTGCCTGAATCGCGTCGAGTATAGTCGACGCTATTCAAACAAAATCTTAATTTTTTCGCAGAAACTCAGATGTAGACAGTAGAGAGGAAATGACTAAAAGGCGTCTGGGTGTATTGACGTAGTTTAAAACGCGTCAGTGCTCCTAGACGCTTTTCAAGTCGCAGAAACAGTTTTGCAGGAGGATTTTCTGGGTTGAATCCTACTCAAACAGGATAAAAGCAGTAAATAATCAACTCATGCAGATTTTTTTTTAGTTCCAGATTTTAACAGGATGATTTTACTAACTAAACAACCAAGATGCCAATCAATCATACAGCATTTTCATCACAGAAACAGCTTTTTCAATTAATCAACGGGGAGGGCAAAATCTTGCCACAGGGGTGTGCACGTGGTGCACGAGGGAAATTAACTAAACTAAAACACTCACCAATTGGTGAGGACGTGTCGAGAGACACAAGTGGTGCACCGTGGGTGCTCGATTGATGATAGCAAGAACAAAAAACTAAAAGATGGCGAGACCAAGTCCCACCGTGATCGCCAAAAAAGCTGTGAGTGCTTAGAATGATTGTGTGATTAACATGAAAAATCTATGTTGTTTAGGTGCAAAATAAACCTATTAAAAACATAAACTACGTGAAATGATCGCTGTAGACACCGATTTTGGACCACCCTTTTGGTCATGAACCCAACCCATCATTAGCCCTTCATCACCAAAATCCCCTCATTTCAGCCATCTCAGCCCACTACCAGCTAGGCCCATTAACCAAATCCCGACTCTAGCCACCCTCTTCGTGGAAGGCCAGCCCCCTTGCCTTCCACCGCCTTCGAAGGCCACCCCCCGCCTTCTACCCCCTTCGAAGGCCAACCACCTCGCCTTCCACCTTTTAGCCACCTTTTTTCACTTTTTCCCACCTTTTCGTGGAAGGCCAGCCAGTCCGCCTTCCAACCCCTTCGAAGGCCACCCCTCGCCTTCCACCACCTTCGAAGGCCAGCCACCTTGCCTTCCACCCTTTTAGCCACCTTTTTTCACTTTTTACCACCTTTTCGTAGAAGGCCAGCCCCCTTGCCTTCCACCTCCTTCGAAGGCCACCCCTTGCCTTCCACCTCCTTCGAAGGCCACCCCTCGCCTTCCACTCCCTTCGAAGGCCAGTCGGGCTGCCTTCCACCACAACAATGGAAGGCATGTCACCTGGCCGTCCACTCCTTAACCATCCCCTTGACTCCGTCTTCCCCACAATCTCCTCTACTCGTCGCCCTCGTCCCCCACTACTCCGACCACTCCCCACTCCGGCGACTGCCGCGTCCACTACCTCCAACCCTTGACCACTCCTTATTGGTTGAAGGGTGATTTACGGGGATTTAGACCCCTGTTTTCTCCCCTTTCTTCCTTCGCCTATTTAAACCCTCCCAGGTTCCCTCGAGCAAGGGGGTTGCGTCGGGGGGGTTGGACGGGGATTAAGAAGGAGTCTCTTTCTCGGAGCGGGTCGGCTTTGAGGAGTTGAGCGGGCAAAGAGTCAGAGGACTGTTTCAGGAGGAACGTCACTCCAAATGGGCTTGTCTTCCTAACCTTCTCTTTTTTTTTCACCTTTTTCACTTCATTGCATTTCCAATTTCCATCCATGCCGTAACATCCTCCCTATTTCACTCTCTTTTACCTTCAACACATCATTTCACTTTTCACACACGAGCACTTATCTACATGCATGCATCCTAGAATGACTTAGCAATCCCTATTTACCCCTAGAGGTTTCAAACAAAAAACGGGAGGTGGGTGGCCATAACATATGGTCACCTTCCCTCCCAAACACCCATCCGGTGCGTCTCCCTCCAATTTTAGTTAATTTTTATGTTTGCATGAACGGATCCTACATGTCACAGTTCTAATTGGGTAATTGTCTTTTCTTTGTCTGTCTTTTCTTTCCAGGGGATCCTTACCACATTCACGCGTGCAGAGTACCGGGCTCTCCTCCTCTGGCCGGCCGGAGGAAGAGAAGGAGGAACCAGCATCTCCCGCTTCCACAAAATGCGATCACATCCCCACCATCCTGCGGAGCACAGGGACCGTAAGGTAATGCTCTTGGCGATCACATCCTTTATTTCTAACCCCCTTTAAATCACCACAGTGCTAAGACGAACGGAGAGGAACCCTCGCCCGAAGCCCGCAGCCGCGGCGAGGGACGTTCCGGGCGCCTACAATCGCCAGAAACTTTTGACTTAAAAGTTCCAAAACAAGTTTTTGATCGCCTACCTGTTTAAACGCGGAAGATATTGAGTCCTTGATTCCCCTCCTTCAGCCGGCTGAAGAAAGAGAGCCCTTTCTTTGTTCTTTGTTCTTACTGTTGAATTTGAAGTTGAGGTTGAGGATCATCCATAGATTCTTGTGACTTTGTGCTTGATTTACTCCTTTTGATTCTCCTTTTGTTGAGTGCAGCAGAAATAGAAAGAAAAGAAATGAAGAAACAATGATGAGAACTTTAAGTAAGAATAGTATCTATTCTAATCATGGTTTTAAACATGAAACTAAACAGCAAACTTACTTGTTTAATAGCTTTTGAAACCCCTTAATCAAATAGGTTTTGAAAAGAATGATGTTGTGGTGTGTGTTGCATGAAGTGAATGATGAAGAATGTAGAACTAAATGAAATGAATGCAGAAAATAAAGACTTATACCCAATGGTTGAATTCTTGAATGGATGAAGAATCTTGAAAGGACGCCGACTTCTGGAAATGGCAGCGCTTCGGCGTTCCGACGTTGTTGCTTCGATCTTCAACTCGCTATTGCTCAATGATAATTAACTCAAGATTACGCTTAACATTTTTTTAACTCTTCAAGATGTAAGGTATTTATAGGCTTCTTCTGCGTCCGTGATTTACATGGAAAAATCTAAGATTTATCCATCTTAACCAACAGATAAATATAGATTAATTCATCTTTATCTGTAATTATCTAAAACGCGTCTACATTGGCTCACGCCTTTCAGATTAAGATAAGGATAAACATCCGGGAAAATTTATCTTTATCTGTATTAGATAAAACGCGTCTACATGTATAGACGTCTTTTACATTAATTAAGATAAGGATAAACATCCGGAAGAGAAGTAGAAATAGCTTAGGAAACCTAAAACGCGTCAACTCTTGCAGACGCCTTTTAGCTAATTAATCAATTGATTGAAATTCAAATTTAAACGTCAAAATAGAAATAAACTCTAAATGGCGTCCACACAGGTAGACGTCTTTTAGACTTCTTCATATTTTAACTGAAATTTGAGTTAAAATCAATTTAATTGATTAACTTAAATATGTCTGTTAAATCCGACACTCAAAAAGATCAATAAAAATTAATCAATGATTAAATATCAAACCATTCTGAGGCATTATTATATGATATGAAATTTACTCAAAATGATGTCAAAATTAGCGTGTCTACAACAAAGTCACGTCTCACAGCCAAAGTCCACAGAGCGACTGAACCACACTGTCGACCGAAGTCAAATGTCGCCTCACAACACTACCACCGCTACTCACGCCTGTCCGCCCCTACAGTGTTCCGGGGCACTGTAGGGTGAGGCAGTGAGTCAAACTAGGACTAACTGGGACCAGTGAACCACCACTGCCCAGCTACGTGTGCACACAAGAAGTCTAGACTACTGTCCTACCGATCGGATTTCCTCCATGCCAGGCCTCGGCGCTTCAGGAGGGCCCTGGGGACCGGCGAACCCCCGTCAAGCCGAAGCTACAGGAACTACCCACAACCCTAACCTCCCGGGCTGCGTCAGGCCAAAGGGCGAAGGGTACCGCTCGTAACCTTGATCAAAGGTCACATCAGGCCCAGTGGCTACAGGGGTAAAACAACTCCAACAGTACCACAACCAGCTCCACAGCAAGAAACGCGCCGGAAGCTGCCACGACAAACAGGGAAACCCCGACCCGCTGAGACCAAACAGCAACCCCTTGGATAGCGCACCGGCTACTCCGGCCCGACGGGCTCAAGGTGGTTCTGCTTCCCTCAGCCAAAGGTAAAACACAACATGTACCACTCCTCCCACCGGTACGGCACAATGCCTCACATACACCATGGCCCTTCCCCATCGACCCAAGGTGACATACGTAAACCACAGTAGTTCCAATTCCATATCCGCATAAACACACATACATACATGATGTAATTCCATTCACGCAGAAGTCCTCAGTCTCAGTGTACAACTTAAAGCATGCATTTGAACCATCCAATTGTAAAACATGTGTTAAATAACAGGAGTTAAGCAGTTCTGTCTTGAATCGCGTCGACCGAGGTCGACGCCATTCAAGCCCCTAAAACAGGTTCATTAAAACCAGATTATTCCTTAAACCACGTTGACATGGGAAGCCGCCCTTTAAAACGCGTCAGACTCCACAGACGCCATTCATTACATAATTCAGATTTGCAGAAGCCTCAGTCGGGGTGATTTCCTGCCTAAAAGGCATCATGATGGTCCGACGTCCTTCCAAAAGGCGTCGTCCATACATGACGTCTTTTAGCGCCAGAAACCCGTACAACGAAACCTCGAACAGAGAGATTTCTACCCTAAAAAGGCGTCGTACTGCCCTGACATCCTCCTAAAAGGCGTAGACCAGGCACGATGCCGTTTAGCGCCAGAAACCTGGTTCTCTGGTTCGATCCGAGGGTTCCTCCTTCAACCCCAAACACCCCAAAAATGCCTAAAACAGAAGGGGGAGGAAAGGGAAATCATCTACCACAAGCATGCTACAATTCCACAATCCCTAACACGGCCATTCCCACAAGAAAACCCCCTAAACATGCTCAGTCTAACCCAAAACATATCATGCCACGCCAAGAAAACCATAAACAAGATAATCACGATTCATGCAAGGTTCGTCCCCCTACCGGTTCTTGAACTCCTCCAAGCTCCGTGCTGCCGACCCGCCGCACCGCAGACTGCCGCCGGTACCTCCGAGGACGTCGCCACTCCGCCGGGACGTCGGCCGCCGTCTGGAGAATGGAACGCCGCGAAGGAAGTGGTGGTGGTAGAGGTGAGAGGTAGGGAGGCGTTGGAGTGGTGGAAGAGGAAGAAGAGGAAGGGAAAGGGGAAGAGAGGGTCGGAGAGGACGAAGAGAGAGAGGGTGGAGGCGAAAATGAGGGAAAGAAGGGGAGGCTCGCGGGGTCAATCAGAAACTGGCTAAAACGCGTCGACAGAGACAAACGCCTATCAGATGACAGGACGGGCCGTACTGACAACGCTCTGAAACGCGTCGCTTACCATGGACGCCGTTCAGCTGACATGTCAGGCACCGTACACTGACACTGCAGGGTCGCAGTCTGAATCACGTCGTCCATCATGGACGCCGTTCAGACGATGAGACAGGGGCCGTACTCTCGCGGCCCGAAACCCGCCCACGTGGCGCCCACGTGGCACAACAGCAAGCACACTTAAATGGCGTCCACACAACCTGACGCCTTTTGAAAGGCGTCGAGCAGTGCTGACGTCATTCAGTCAAAACTCTCAAGACCTCCCTCAGGGTCCAAACCAAGGGATCCGGCCCGAACCCGACCCGAATACTGAACCCGAAACCTCAGTCCTTACATGATTACTATCGCACATATTCATGGACTTTATAAGACGATAATAATACGAATTACACATAATGAAATAAAGCCATTTTATTAATAAATAAACGAGATTTACATAGTCAGATTGGCTTGTAGGCAATGGTGGATCTAGCCTTTGCGCTGTGGGGTCCTAGGACCCTACTGAGCTTTCGCAATTTCACATGGCCACTCTAAGTTTGGGTGCCCAGGACCCCACTGACCCACTCGTAGGCACCCACTGAGCCTTAATCCAACTGCTTAGCCCATTCAATTAGGCCCATCCCAGATTCTCAGCACCCGGATCCGACCCGTTTGCATCTTTAGCTGTCCCCCCTCCAACTAGGCCTACAATATTTAATATGAGTGACCCCACTGGACCAAATTCCTGCGTCCGCCACTACTTGTAGGCCACCTAAGACTAACAGCCTTGTTGTGTTATCCCCATCCAATCTTCTCCTCTAAGTAGACTTATAGTGCCAGAATACGTTGCCTACCTCAGAAGGCTTTGCGGCATGCATTTGGGGCGCGACCAACCATCCGAGATGGAGTGTGACGGCGGCCACGACGAGTCCCACATCCACGAGGATGAAGATGGTGCCTACAATGGTAGCCATGCGAATGGGAGACAGGACGACGAGACGACCAAGATAGTCGTGAAAAATGGGACGTCAGGACTGGCACCCATGCCCATGCAAGGGACGGTGTAGGGACATGCCTGGCACCCGCGCCCTAGCGTGGGGGGACGCCCGAGGGGCTCCCCTGGCAGGGTCGCCCCAAGCACTCGCACCCCAGTGAAGGGGGGGGTTGCCAGGGCATGCGCCCCAGCCAGCTGGTGCGTCCCTAGCTCACGTTTCCCCCACGTGTATTACGGCGGTAGACCGTTTGGCACTGAACGATCACGTCGTGGTCGTCCTTATACGAGGGAGAGGTTGGGCCAAATTCGCAGAGGTCCAAGAGCATTTTTTATGGGCCGCCGTTAGTCTACACCATAAACCACATTGGGCTGGACCTAGATCTAGCCAGGTGGTTCTTCGTATGGACCCATTCCAGATTCTCCGTATGATAATGAATTGGGAAATTGAAATAGAAATTAGGGATTTTTTGAGTATTTAATTTCTATTTTAATGATGCATTTGTCAGGATAGTTAGTATTTTAGTTTGAATTGTTGGTTTATTAGTTTAATTCAGTGTAAATTTGATTAGCGTGGATAAAATTTAATTAATGAATAAATTATCTTCATCAGTGTTATTTATTCATTTGTGATGATTGTCATAAAATCAATTTGCACAAAATAAAATAATTAGTCACGCAAATAAAGAAGTAAAAGTTCATATTTGCACAAATAAAAATTATTGAATTTCGTAAAATGGTTGTTTATGATTGTCCATGATATAATCAAATTATTTAATTAAGACAATACATATTTATAAGGTCATTGAATTATTGCGCATATTGGATTAGCGGCAATTGATTTAATTAACGACCATTGACTTATAATATGTATAATTTTAAATTATTCCATTTACATGATTAATTTTGAAGATGCATAATGATCAATTTGTATCGATAAATATTGTAGCTAATTAATTGATTGATTTCATGCATATTTATGGAATCATTTAATTATTGCGCATGTTAGTACAACGCCAATTAATTTGTTATTTAAATGATAATTTGTAAATATGTGAATCATGATTTGATCCATTTACATGCCCATTCAGCTATCATTCTATTTAAAGTGATCATGTCGAAATTAAAATCAAATATTTAGATGATCATGTATATGTGCGCATACTGTTCGATTTTTTTTTTTTTTTTTGAAGTATGCTATTCCCATGAATTGTATATAGGTATGTAAATGTTTAATAATTGGCTATTATAAGAGACATAAATTGTTCCTCTCATTGTAAGATTTGCTCAATACCATTCTATTAAAATTAAGTTACATTGAATTTATCGGGAGATGATTATAGTATCCTAGATTTATATTTCGATCCCAGTTGTTAAGTTAACTTAATATTTATTAGTCTGTATTTTTGGAAGCAAATTGTGATGTGTAAACTATGTCAACTCAACTCTGTAAATTTTATTTATGTAGTAATTTGCAATGGCTAGAAAAATGTTATTGCTGATCTGACCAAGGGTGACAAGTTGACCGGCATGATATGATAAATGGCACCGTAAGATTCAGTACCTGCTAAACGAGTAGGAGTTACTGAAACATCTTACCACCGTCATGTCACTGCCTGAGAAAGGTAATATTGCACAGTACCATCAGGACCAAGAGGCGTATCGACAATGGTTCAATAAGGATCGTACCGTGTGCTTTACTATGTTAAGTAGCATGCAATACGATCTTATTGGAGAATTTGAAAATTTTCAGACTGCCAAAGACATGTGGGATCAGCTGAACTTATAATTTGGTGTAACTTCAACTATGCGGTTGTGCGCTCTAGTTCTCAAGTTTGAGACCTACCGAAAATGTTGGGATCGCTGTGTCGGGATCCGATCCTAAAAACGCAGCGGAATAAAAAAAATATTCGGGATCGGATATGTCCCGTTTCGATCCTAGAAATAAAACCATAGTAAATCGAATTTACCTTGTGCGGATTCGAATCCGCGTCCGTTTTTCGGTTCCGTCGGAGCAATGCCGCAAGTCGCGCAGATGCCCGACCTCTAGCGGTATCCACACGGTTCTCCTTGCGATGGATCGTCCTCGCTTTCTCGCTCGCTGCGGCGTTCGTAGATCCCGTCTGGCTGCGCATAATCCGCCGCGACATGCGGATTCGGAATCCCCGTCGAACGGAAGGTGGAGCAGTTGGGAACCGCACGCCCAGAAGAGAGAGAAAGGGAGAAAGAACGAATGACGGTTAGGTCAGGGTTGCTGGCTCCGGACGTAGAATCCGTTCTTTTATAATAAGTCAGTTTGCTGTTTTTCATAAAAACCCAGACTTATCCGAAATCCTGTCGGATTATCCATCGACTTGAAAACCATTTGCGTGTGACCCTCTAGGCCGAAATACCAGTCCAGTTAATAGCCCATTAAGTCCAGTAACCCTTTACTGACCTACTGAATTAATTAATATCCTTATATTCAATTAATCAGCCGAATTTAATGTCCCACAATAAATTCGGACGGACTGCCGATCACGTTGGATGCCAAGCAACATCGCGTGATCCTAGATGGCACTGGGGTTATCGCAACCCTCTATTGGAACCTTTCTGTCATCGGTTAGCGCGCGGATATAATCCTTCATCCGTGCAATGTTCCCGAATCGACCTAGGGCATGGTGTTCTGTTAAACCCTATTTGGTCGATTTACTTGAATCAGATGCCGCTAATCTGAATCAGATAACTCCTTATCGATTGCAGAGTCCGCCCTAGCCAGGGACTTTAAGCGCATCATTCCCGGAACATTATCTCTCAAACTACCGAGAGCGGATGATCCCATATTGAACACACAATTACCTTCGAGGGCATTTCTCTGAACCCAATCGCTTGACTTATTGATAACCCATGGTTAGGGATTCGTTCGTCAAGGTCAATGCTCAGAAACCTACTAACAAGATATCTTTGGAGTCTCAGGCCCAAGGATCATCCACGCAACCGTAACAAATGAATCGAGCTGGTTAACAGTGAGGTGATTACCATCCAGCGATTCATAGTCGGATCAGTTCAGTGAACTCATTCACCAATGAGCACCTATAGGTTCAGCATAGTGTCTCCACACAAGTGACTTATGGGATCAGTCACCCTCATCATATGAGCTGAAGTAACCTATACTAGTCTATCCGGATGTTCGATGTCCTATCTTAAATATCCTATGACTAGGAACAATTAAGAACATGTGTTTATAAGTATTCGGTCCCGTAATTATGATCTCATCATAATCCGAAGACTATTGCACATGTTCATGGACTTCATCGTGATACGATAAACACAGATCGAAGTAATTACACACAATAAATTATTGCCATTTATTAATAATCTGAATAAGTACATAGTATCGGATTGGCTTTGAGACTATCTAATACTAACAATCTCCCACTTGGACTAAAGCCAATTACTTTTATATAGAATACCCATATTCTCTAAGTGACGCTCAAAAACATTTTGAGACAAAGGCTTTGTAAGTGGATCTGCTATGTTGTCGGCTGAAGGAACTCTTTCCACCACGACATCTCCTCGAGCTATAATTTCTCTGATCAAATGAAAGCGCCGCAGAATGTGTGCTTCGACTTCTGATGAGACCTTGGCTCTTTCGCTTGAGCAATCGCCCCATTTGTCACACAGCAGTGGGACGGGACCAGATATGCTTTCCACCACACCAAGATCGCCGATGAATTTCTTCATCCATACAGCTTCCTTGGCAGCTTCAGCAACAACAATATACTCGGCTTCCGTTGTCGAATCAGCAGTGGTTTCCTGCTTGGAACTTTTCCAGCTCACTGCTCCCCCGTTGAGTGTGAAAATAAAACCTGATGTTGACTTGCTGTCGTCAGGATCAGACTGAAAACTCGAGTCAGTGTATCCTTGCAGCTTTAAGTCTCCTCCTCCATAGACTAGAAATAGATCCTTAGTCCTTCTCAAGTACTTAAGGATGCATTTCATAGCCTTCCAGTGTTCATCACCTGGATCTGCCTGATGTCTGCTCGTAACACTTAGAGCATATGCTACATCAGGTCTGGTACATAGCATGGCATACATGATGGATCCTATGGCAGAAGCATAGGGGACTTTATCCATCACTGCCCTCTTTTCAGGTGTCTTTGGAGACTGACCTTTAGAAAGTGAAATTCCATGTCTCATCGGTATGAGACCTCTCTTGGAATTTTCCATGCCAAACCTTTTGACAATGGTTTCTATGTACATGGATTGGGTTAAAGCTAACATCTTCTTTGATCTATCTCTATAGATCCGTATTCCCAATACGTAAGATGCTTCTCCCAAATCCTTTATGGAGAAGTTCTTTGACAGCCATATCTTTATTGATGACATCATTCCTACATCATTCCCAATGAGTAGGATGTCGTCAACGTAAAGAACTAGAAATGTGATTGCGCTCCCATTGTTTTTCTTGTATACACAGGGCTCATCTTCATTCTTAATGAAGCCATAAGATTTGATTGCCTCATCAAATCTTATGTTTCAGCTTCGGGATGCTTGCTTCAGTCCATAAATGGACCTCTGCAACTTGCATATCATGTCTGGAGATTCTTTGGATGTGAATCCTTATGGTTGTATCATATACACCTCCTCCTCAAGGTTTCCATTGAGGAAGGCAGTCTTCACATCCATCTGCCAGATTTCATAATCATGGTAGGCAGCAATGGCGAGAAGAATTCTGATGGACTTAATCATAGCAACGGGAGAAAAGGTTTCGTCATAGTCAACACCTTGTCTTTGACGATAGCCTTTTGCCACTAATCTTGCTTTATAAGTCTCAATACGTCCATATGCACCGATCTTTCTTTTAAAGATCTATTTGCAGACGATAGGTACTGTACCATCAGGTAAATCTACCAAGTTCCAAACTTGGTTGATGTACATGGACTGTATTTCAGAATTCATGGCTTCCTGCCATTTCCCGGCCTCTAGACTTTCAATGGCCTCCTGGTAAGTCTTAGGATCATCATCCTCATTATAGAGTATCCTCGAACCCTCCAAATTAATATGTCCCATATATCTTTCTGGTGGTTCAGGTACTCTTTCAGACCTACGAGGTTCCTGTGTATCATTTTGAACAGGTTCAGAAACTGACGGTTCATCTGATGAACCATTGCCAATTTGTGGGTCTGGAATTTCTTCCAGTGTTACTTTACTCCCATTGTCCTTCTGGAGAATATAATCTTCTTCCAGAAAGACAGCTCTTCTGGACACAAACACCTTTTGTTCACCAGGATGATAAAAGTAATATCCATAAGTTTCCTTTGGATATCCCACAAATCTGCATTTGTCAGTTCTGGATTCCAGCTTATCTGCGTCATGTCTTTTAACATGAGCAGGACATCCCCAGACTTTAACATGTTTAAGGTCTGGTTTCCTTCCATTCCATATCTCATATGAAGTGGTCTCAACAGATTTGCTGGGTACCTTGTTCAGGATATACATAGCTGAGCTAAGTGCATATCCCCATAAGGACACTGGTAATTTGGACATGCTCATCATGGATCGCACCATTTCCATTAAGGTGCGATTTCTCCTTTCTGATACACCATTCATCTGAGGTATATAAGGAGGTGTAAGCTGAGAAAGGATACCATTATCCTTTAAGTATTTAATGAACTCTGTACTCAAGTATTCACCACCCCGATCAGATCGGATGGTTTTTATACTCTTTCCTGTTTGTTTTTCTACTTCATTCTTAAATTCTCTGAATTTCTCAAAGGCTTCAAATTTATACTTCAATAAGTATATATATCCAAACCTTGAGTAATCATCAGTAAATGTAATGAAGTATGAGAAACCACCAATGACTTGGGTTGACATAGGACCACATACATCTGAATGTATGAGTTCTAATATGTCTTTGGCTCGTTCTCTAGTTCCACTAAATGGAGACTTAGCTATTTTACCCATTAAACATGACTCACAGGTTGCATATGATTCATAATCAAATGGATCCAAATATCCATCTTTATGCATCCTCTGGAGTCTGTTTTCACCAATGTGTCCAAGCCTACAATGCCACAAGTAGGCTTTGTTCATTTCATACTTACTTCTTTTAATTGAAGAATCGATATGTAAATTATCATGATACACATTTAATAGATACAATCCATTGGACAAAATAGTAGAAGCTATTAATTTATTTACGAAATAAATTGAACAACTATTGTTCCCAAAATTTAAATTGTATCCAATTCTATCTAAACATGAAATAGAAATGATGTTCCTTATTATGCTATGTACATAATAACATTCATCTAATAAAAATGTGTCTCCGGATGGTAGCTTGAGCTTCACTGTCCCCACAGCGATCGCCGCAACTCTTGCGCCGTTACCTAGCCTCAGCTCCACCTCGCCGGTCCTCAGCTTACGCCTTCTTGTCAGTGCCTGCACAGAATTGCAGATATGAGATACACATCCAGTATCTAATACCCATGATGTACAATCTCTTATTGACAAGTTTACATCTATCATATAGATACCTGAAGCGTCCTGCTGCTTCACAGTTCCTTGAGCCTTGTCCTTGAGGTATTCTTTGCAATTCCTCTTCCAATGCCCTTTCTGGTGACAGTAGAACCAATCACCTTTCTCAGCACTTTTACACTTGTCTTTCTTGGTAACCTTTGTCTTTCTCTGAACCTTGTTCTTATTCTTTCGAAAAGTTTGGACTGCAAGTCTTTTTTTGTTGGTCTTACCAACCATTAGGACTTGGGGTTTATCCTTCACAAGGTTCCCCTCAGCAGTCTTTAACATGTTCAGCAGTTCAGCTAAGGTGGCCTGGATCTTGTTCATGTTAAAATTAACGATGAACTGAGCATATGACGGTGGAAGTGAAGACAACATGAGGTCTGTGTGCATCTCCTTGGGAAGTGTAATCCCAAGAGTATCCAGCCTCTCCACCCACTCAATCATCTTCAACACGTGATTCTGTACTAAAGTTCCCTCTGCCATCTGAGCCTTGAACAGATTCTTCGATATCTCATATCGTTCGATTCTGCTCTGCTCACCAAATAGCTCCTTCAAATGGAGCATGATGGATCTAGCATCCATCTCTTCATGTTGCCTCTGCAACTCATTGCTCATAGAGGCTAACATGTAGCATTGGGCCATGGTGGAATCTTCCTTCCATTTTTTATACGCTATCATTTCCTCCTCTAGAGCATCCAATGCTGGTTCAACAGGAGGTTCATTATCCAAGACGTAGGCAATCTGCTCAAACCTGAGGACTATCTTCAGGTTTTTGAGCCAGTCTGAGTAATTGGTGCCTGTCAAACAGTTGGCATCAAGTATGCCTCGCAACGGGTTATGGTGCGACATTCTCGCCTACAGGAGATAATCAATTGATAATTAGCAGATATTCAAATTAACTAAAACAAGATATGGTCTTTTATTATCTAGTTTTACTCCCACTAATTTTCGACGGACTGTATAACATTTAGATATACAGAACAGGAGACGTCGACTGTCTCCTAGTGGGGATCAGAATCTCCAAGCATCACAGTATGACCTTGGGTAAACACGTAGTATCATACCGCTATCTCAGAGCAATCATCTCATGATAATTGCAACTCTTTGCAATATCCGATCATATTTCGGCTCCCAGGTTATTAATGGTCCCGGGTAAACACAGTAGACCATTATCCCCGGTCTAAGCTTTACTATCAATACGTGACAGAGTAAAGTAGAAATACAGTTCCCGGGTAAACACGTGGATAACTATATCGTTCCTCTACTCTTATCCAAAGTCATCTAATGCCATGATCAACAGTCCTCTCAACAGACAATGGTAGACCTCGGGTAAACACATAGTATCTGCCATTACTGAATTAAATTCCATTGATCATATTGATGGAGAGCCACGCGGTGCATTCTCAATGACTCGCGCTACGGCTTAGAATTTGTAACGAAGGTTTTACTTATTTAGTTTGGTCTCATCCTAGGTGATAGTATTAAATATATCGAATATATATAAATACTAATAACCTAGCAAATATTTAAGCACACGCATCACATACATGTCATTAGTGTGGTCATGGACGGCACTGCGGTTTGACTTGAGCCAGACAGTCAAACGCACACATATACACAATATAACAACTTATATCATGAGTCTGCAAACCCATGGATTCAATGAACTCCTTCATTTTCATCTGGTCGGCAGTTGTGGATCATCCTCGCTCCGCGCGCAGCCGCCTCGATCAAATTAGATCATAATTCTCAATTACATGATAATTTAAATGAGGAAGCCTTATAGTGATTACATCAAGGAGGAAGGTAGAAGTACAATGGAATATGAGAGGGAGAGGTTCGCTGACCTCTATTTATTAATAAACAATAAACCACACAATCACATTCCATATCCACAAATAATGCTCGTCCGTGACCACCATGTGTTTTAGTTAAACAAACCACACATGAATTGCACATCAAATGGCTTGATTAAAATTTTCGAAAATAATTAATAAATTTTGGTTTCATAAAACCAGGGACCAACCATTAGGCCTGTGGGCCTGGTCCGAGTCATGCTGGGCCCTAGCTCGAGCCGCGTGGCACGAGCCAGGGTCCAGCATGGCTGGACCCTGTCGGGCGGCTAGGAAACCCTAGCCGCTGACAGGGCTTCCCCGCCGGTTCCCTGCAACGTAGGGAACCCGACGGGGCACCCCTTTGCAGGGGTTCCCTTCCGGCGCCGGCACCGGCCGGGCACCGGCGCCGGCCGGGCACCGGCGATCGTCCGCCGGTTCCGGCGACGTCGCCGGCGCCGTCCGGTGGCCGGGGCAGGCCCGTGAAGGGCTCCGGTGGCCTCTTTCCTTCAAAAAAAAAAAAAAAAATTTTTTTCGATCCCCTTTTCACAGCGGTTTCAAAGACTCAAGAGGAAGAAGAAGGAAGGCCATGGCCGGCAGTTCCTGGCTCTCTACGCTGCCGGCATCGTTCACAACGATCAAACCCCCCAAAGATCCATCTCATGGATCCGATTCTATCAAAAATACCCCGTTCTTCGTCCAACGAAGAACACGACGAAAAACCCCCAAAAATAATTTTTTCTTCAGATTTAAATTGCGATCTCATCGCAGTAATCATCTAATGATTATAAATCTTTCAAGAACATAATTACCAGCATGGATTTAAATTCTAAAACCACAATTGTAGAGACCGAAACGGTGAAAACACAGTGATAACCTGGCTCTGATACCACTGTTGGGATCGCTGTGTCGGGATCCGATCCTAAAAATGCAGCGGAATAAAAAAAATATTCGGGATCGGATATGTCCCGTTTCGATCCTAGAAATAAAACCGGAGTAAATCGAATTTACCTTGTGCGGATTCGAATCCGCGTCCGTTTTTCGGTTCCGTCGGAGCAATGCCGCAAGTCGCGCAGATGCCCGACCTCTAGCGGTATCCACACGGTTCTCCTCGCGATGGATCGTCCTCGCTTTCTCGCTCGCTGCGGCGTTCGTAGATCCCGTCTGGCTGCGCATAATCCGCCGCGACATGCGGATTCGGAATCTCCGTCGAACGGAAGGTGGAGCAGTTGGGAACCACACGCCCAGAAGAGAGAGAAAGGGAGAAAGAACGAATGACGGTTAGGTCAGGGTTGCTGGCTCCGGACGTAGAATCCGTTCTTTTATAATAAGTCAGTTTGCTGTTTTTCATAAAAACCCAGACTTATCCGAAATCCTGTCAGATTATCCATCGACTTGAAAACCATTTGCGTGTGACCCTCTAGGCCGAAATACCAGTCCAGTTAATAGCCCATTAAGTCCAGTAACCCTTTACTGACCCACTGAATTAATTAATATCCTTATATTCAATTAATCAGCCGAATTTAATGTCCCACAATAAATTCGGACGGACTGCCGATCACGTTGGATGCCAAGCAACATCGCGTGATCCTAGATGGCACTGGGGTTATCGCAACCCTCTATTGGAACCTTTCTGTCATCGGTTAGCGCGCGGATATAATCCTTCATCCGTGCAATGTTCCCGAATCGACTTAGGGTATGGTGTACTGTTAAACCCTATTTGGTCGATTCACTTGAATTAGATGCCGCTAATCTGAATCAGATAACTCCTTATCGATTACAGAGTCCGCCTTGGCCAGGGACTTTAAGCGCATCATTCCCGGAACATTCTCTCTCAAACTATCGAGAGCGGATGATCCTATATTGAACACACAATTACCTTCGAGGGCATTTCTCTAAACCCGATCGCTTGACTTATTGATAACCCATGGTTAGGGATTCGTTTATCAAGGTCAAAGCTCAGAAACCTACCAACAAGATATCTTTGGAGTCTCAGGTCCAAGGATCATCTACGCAACCGTGACAAATGAATCGAGCTGGTTAACAGTGAGGTGATTACCATCCAGCGATTCATAGTCGGATCAGTTCAGTGAACTCATTCACCAATGAGCACCTATAGGTTCAGCATAGTGTCTCCACACAAGTGACTTATGGGATCAGTCACCCTCATCATATGAGCTGAAGTAACCTATACTAGTCTATCCGGATGTTCGATGTCCTATCTCAAACATCCTATGACTAAGAACAATTAAGAACATATGTTTATAAGTATTCGGTCCCGTAATTATGATCTCATCATAATCCGAAGACTATTGCACATGTTCATGGACTTCATTGTGATATGATAAACACAGATCGAATTAATTACACACAATGAATTATTGCCATTTATTAATAATCTGAATAAGTACATAGTATCGGATTGGCTTTGAGACCATCTAATACTAACAGGAAAGACCAGCACCAGACCATGACTAAACATCTTAGTGTGATGTCGGGCATGATCGGAGACTTAAAGGCAGTAGGTCATAATCTCACAGACGAGCATCAGGTCCTTGCAGTGATCCAATCTTTACCAGACTCTTGGGTTCATATGAAGCAAATTCTCACTCATAATGAGAATATCAAGAACTTTTCTGATATTTCTCATCATATGGAGTTAGTGGCCGAGAGTGAAGAAGTTGTACACGCCACTGCCCTAGTCCCCAAAGGAGGTAGACACCAAGGCAGGAAGGACCCAAAGAAGATCTTTAAACATAGAGATCGTAACACTACATCCAGCTCTAAGTCCAAGACAGAGCGGACACATAGGCGCCATCATAGGGGCAAGTACGGTGGAAAAAAGGACAAGTCGAAGGTGAAGTGCTACAACTGTGAGAAGATGGAACATTTCGCTCACGAGTGCGTTGAGCCAAAAAAGGTATCCCTAAACCCAAATTCTCTCTCTGTATGTTTGTTTTCATGTCTTAGTCGTTCGAACTTATCCTGAGTGGACTGTAGATTCAGGAGCGACCAAACACATGACTAGAGATCGAGACAGGTATCAAGATTATTTCTAAATTCCGAAAGGGACACAGAGAGTATACATGGGCAATGGGACAAGTGAGGAAGTTTTAGGGGTTGGTATGTACCAGCTCAATCTAAGAACTGGTCGTGTGTTGACATTATATGATGTTCTTTATGCACCGGGAGTTCAGCATAATCTTTTGTCAGCTTCATCTTTATTACCACTAGGATTTGCTCTTGTTCTTGTAGGAAGTTGTATTAACATTTATTTGAATGATGTGTTGTATAGACATGCTTTATTAAGTGGTGGCATGTTTAAATTAGATGTTGATATCAATGATTCTACTTCTTCTATAACATATGTTGCTAATGATAAAGACCTTAGTTTTGAGACCAAGTTAGCTCGCCTAGGTCACATAGGATAGGACATAATGACCAGGTTAGCTCGAGAAGGCTTTTTAGGTTCACTCGCTAAGGTTACTCACCTATATATGAATTATGCTTGACTGGAGAAGCATGCTGAAAACCTTTCGAAAAGGCCAAAAAGGCTACTGAATTATTGCAGCTTATTCATTCTGATATTTGTGGACCTATGAGTATGAAGGCTTATCATGCGGCATCATATTTTCTTACCTTTATAGATGATTATTCGCGATATAGTTACGTTTATCTAATCGCTCACTACTATGAAGCATTAGATTGTTTCAAGTGCTTCTTAGCTGAGGTTAAGAATCAGACTAGCAAGAGTGTAAAAGCTCTTTGTGATGGATATAGGTGTCCTCAAAGCCAATCATAAGGCACCTACTACAATATAGTTCACTAATAAATGACATTTATTTCATTATGTAGATTGGTGTATTTATAAGTATGCATAATGAAGTCCTTGAATGTGTACAATAATCATCAGATTATGATAAGATCATAATAATGAGACTGATGACTTATAAATACATATTCATAATTGTTCCTAGTCGTAGGATATTTGAGACAGACATCAAACATCCAGTAAGACTAGTACAGGTTACTCCAGCTAATATGATGAGGGTGAATGATCTCGTTAGTCACTTGTGTGGAGACACTATGGAGAACCTGTAGGTACTCACTGGGGAATGAGTTCATTGAACTGATCCGATATGAATCGCCGAATGATAATTTATTTAACTGTCAACTGGCTTAATTTCATCGTCACAGTGGCGTGGTTGATTTTTGGACTTGAGACACCAAAGACACCTTATTCAGTAGACTTTTGGGCATTGACCTTGGCTTACGAATCCTTATCCACCGGATTTCTAATAGTCACGGATTGGGTCTAGCGGAAGACCTTTGAAGGTGATTGTGTGTTCAACATAGGATCATTCGCTCTCGGGTAACTGGAGAGAGAATGCTCTAGAATAGATTCGCAGGAATCTCTGGCCAGAGCAGACATAATATCATAAAAGGTGTTTTCAGATATTGTATAGCGAAGTCTGATTCAAGTGAGTTGACCATCTAGGATTTGACAGTTGACCATACCCTAGGTTAACTCGAGAGCATTGTGTGAATGAAGGATTATAGCCACGTAGTAACTGTGGACAGACAGGTTCCATGAGTGGGTTGCTGAACCCCATTTCCTTCCGGGATCATACGGTGTTGCTTGGCATCCAACTTGATCGGAAGTCAGACCGAATTTACATGAAATGTTAATTCAGTTAAGTAATTAATTAAATATTAGATATTAATTAATTACTATAAGTCAATAAATAGTTATTGGACTTAACAAGCTGAAAATCGGACTGGTTAATGGGCCTAGAGGGTCACACGCAAATTGATTCTCAATCGGTGGTACTCAAGTGAGAATTATATTAACTCAGGGATTTTTATGAAAAGTCGCACTGACTTAATATATATACGTACTTTTGAGAAATCCTGGGCCAAGCTCCAGGAGCTCTCAATGCTGGTCGTCCCCCTCTCTCGCTCCTCCTCCTCTGGGCGCCCCTCTCGATGTGTCGAGTGCCTCCCGTCTCCGCTGCGCGCAATTCTCAAAAGTCAAGAATTCTTCTCCGACCTGGTTTGGTCGTGCCGGCTTACTTTGAACCGGCGGACGTGCTATAGTGTGAACGACTCAAATATATCTATACTGTCTAGAGTATGCATACATATATTTCATGACTAAATGAAATCAACCATCGTAGCCAGAAGATGATCCACTAAATATCAATTAAATACTGAAATAATAACAATAACCGAGTACTTCTCCATATCTCTACGAGTCTGAGTAAAAAGATTACATCGTAAGAGTTAACTAACTAACTTAAAACATCAATCTGCTAAATTGAAAAACCTACGTCTAGCTAATAAACTCTAGAGCTTGAACTTTAAGCCTCACGATCCTCCTCGAGCTCAGTCTCACCCTCAACTATAGGGTCAACCTCTCCTGAAAAGGGTTATTTAGTAAGGGTGAGTTCCAACCAACTCAGCAAGCTTATAATATCACAATTCTACAGTTTTGCATACATTCATATACATGGAAAGAAAGCATTATACATAAACATTTATGCTGGTCAGTAATATCTTATATACATGTTTACAATCCTAACTATGTTCTTTAGCATTTAAGTCATACTATGTGCATACTAATCTTTCATGTTTTTAATATTTATAAATATATAACATGATTTACATCATAGATCATCAAAGCATGATTCATAATCTTCATAACATGCACATTTATCATCTTATCGCTTAATTCATGGACATGCATCCAAACCACATCATGAGGAGTTCTTATTCTTGTTCTTCACTTAGTAGTAAGACAATTCCCACTAAGTCTTCAGCTGCGTAGTTGGAGGGTCCACTCTCATCCCACCAGGGTCGGTGTGTCTGTAAGCAAGCACACTTCTAGGATTTTAGCTTGTTGCCCTCGGACTTCTTATCACATTCATCATTCATGGTCTTCCCCCACTAGGGTGCATTGTCCATCATTAACCACTTCATTACATGCACACATATCATTTGTGAAAGTGTCATCATAATAGTGCGCAAATCAAGGTAATTAACATGAGATTTAATAGTTTTTATGCTGGTCAGGCATAACAATCTGAATGGCATTCAGATTAGATGACGTGAATCACAAATCACGTCACCGTCCTCATATATTTCTTAGATTCTTATAGCCTTCTTTGAGTCTGTTAATAACAATGGTCAATTTTTCAAAACTAGATTTAAACAATAGATTTATAGGTTTTAAGCAAGCTATTAACAAGAAAACCAACACTAAATCAAGGAATTAATTGCTTGTTTAACAGGATAATTGAACCATTGAACATACTAAATAAATAGATCAAATAGGTTGATCAATGCTTGGAAAATTAACATAGAACAGGTGTGAAACATGTCATTCCATAAGAACGTTTATTTCAAATCACATCTATAGATCAAGACATCTTTCAAAGCAGTATCATAGATTTTTTTTTTTCTTTTTGGAGTTCACATGATATTCACATGATTCAAGAATATTGATATCTATACTTGTTCTAACTTCTAACACATCTAGCAGTACTTTTACATTCACCGCTTATCTTATTATAGATAATAAAATATCTTGAATATAGTTTATATATATAAAAATAGCTACGGAAAAGAGATTAGTCGTTACTTGCGTCCACCAAAGATTGAAAGGGAAATGATGAAGCCCATGTAGCCAAGGTAGGAACCTCCCTCCTAGCACGCCTATGCCTTTGTAGAGAGTCTCATATGAAATCCTCCACGAGTCGCATGCAAACCCTCAAACTCTCACCAAGACACTGACAACTCTATCTAAACCTCTTTCTAGGGCAAGGGATGTGCTAAAGGGGCCCTAGGGTTGAAGATAACTATATATATCCTATTAGGGTTGAGTTCTACGCGGAGAGAAATTCCTTAATGAAGGAAACACCCGAATTCTATCAAAACAGGATTACTGGGTTGAAACACGTTAGCCCGACAAGATGCCTTCTTGCACGGTAGTTGGATTACTAAACGACCAACTACTCCTCTGAATCACATCCAACATGAGTGGCACCTCTCAGAATAGTTTCTGAGGTTCAGCCTACACTCACCCTAGGTCCACTAATGGGCCAATCTAAAGCTACTAACGGGATACTAATGGGCCAGGTATTACAATAAAGGCTTACGAAAACTAATGTTGAACGAAACACAAAACTCAAGCCCAAATGAAGGAATTGACAAAGAAGCACCATAATCATAATCCATGATAACACACAAATAAGAGACTTAAAACTGGAAGTTCATGGTCATATTAATATCACAAGATCTATCAAGTTTGCTATCATATCATTAAATCACCCATTCTAGGGTCAAGTCATAGATATCGATGTTCTAAGTCATATCACATACGGAGCATCATTATGTATAAAATGATTGGGAACTACATTACAATTGATTACATTCATAATTTTGGTTCAGAATGTCTGAGGTATCTTTTACACAAACAATGGCATTTTGCCCTTCTTGGATCTCCGAAAATCTTTAGTATGATAAAAAGACATGCCAATTGTGTTCGTGGGTCCAAGCCCCCAAGTTGAGTTGCATACACAAGTAGATTTCACCTACCACTGCATTCTAATCACATATCAAATGCCCTGGTTTGGACTTCTAAATCCTATCAAATGGGTTATCAACCCTTATCTCTGTCCCTAAGGGGCAGATCTCATATAGGTACCTGGTAGTGTGTAGTTATTCATTCGAGCCTTACGAACATAACTCATTTTCATGAAACTTTTGAAGAGGATAAAGCATTGTGGTGAAACGAGAAACTATTAGTCAGAAGACTCATAACATGCATAATTGTACACAAATGAGTCATTTATAATTACCATTCGGCAACCCGAGATTAAAGCATGAAGTTGGCACCAAAATCCACTAACCCTCAAATAGCTTATCCAATTACACACTAAGCACACATTAACTAAATAAAACATAATCAAGCTTAATAGAACAAGTTTAACTCAACTTGGGTCAGTCCTGTGGCTGGTCAAGTTGCAGTGCAATTGGTCAAACTAGGTCAGGAATCTTGGGTCAGAGGGCCAAGTTGTTAGACAGCGCCAATGATGACGAAGTGACTGATGGGGGCCAGTCTATCGATGAATCAGTTGCAGCTCAGAGCTGAGGAAGTGCAGATCCCTCACATTCCTATAGGCTAACTCTATGAGCTCAAGAGGCTCTCGTGGAGATCTTACACTATGGATATGGACTTGATGGGCCTCCTTTTGGATACGAGGTTGTCGTGTGACGTGGCGAAGGTTCTCGATTGGCTATTCTCTCTTCCATTGTTTTCCTCCTAATTGGTCAACCTATCAGCCACTTCTCTCTGAAACCGATCACATCAGTCCATAAGGTTGCACATCATGTTGGCTAATTGTTGGCCATGTTATTCCTTGGTGGAAACAACCGCCTAGAATATTCGGTGCTAGAGTGAGTTCACATGCAACGACTCTAAATGAGATGCAAACACATTGAAAAGGTGCAGATTTTTTTTTGTTTTGTTTTTTTTTTCCTGAAAAGATGGAGATTCGCACAGGAAAATTGGATGATGATGGACCATTTGGTAGTTAGGGTGATGGGGGAAACTCTCAAACTTGTCCTACAACTAAGGCTAGCCATGTTAAGTCCTCTGCCATTTGATGGCGCAAAACTTGCTGACGTCCCTATGAGGGGTCAAAGTCACTCAAGGGTGGGTGCCAAGCCCTAAGGTTCACAGTATGCAAATTGTCAGTGTGACCATCTAGTTTCAAGAATGTGGGACCTCACAGGGTGAGGTTTACAGCAAGAGACAATGGGGAATGGATACATAAGAGGAATGGGGATACAAAAATGGTAAAAATAATAAATTACAGGAAGGGATTGGCACAGGCCTAGGTGGCAGTGCCGACGCTCAGATGGGGTAGTTGCTAGTGGCGGGTTGACAACACTACTATCTGACTGAAGTGGGGCAGAGTAAGAGACTGGCATGGGCCTAGGTGGTGGCGGCGATGCAGCATGGCTCAAGGTAGGCTTGACGGAGCTTGAAGTGGGGCTACTGGCAGGGTGGTGGAGGGTAGTAGGCAGGAGCTAGCACAGGGGTGGTGGAGTGGGTACACTAGGGATGGCTAGTGGGTGGTCCCGCAATGGCCGCTGGCGACCACATCATTGCAAAGAACAGATTGGGAACTATGATATGCAATGATGCAGGTGGGTGCCACTAGATGGGGGGAGTGCGGCAACAATCAGCGATCATATAGTCAGAGGCAAGAGGTGAGCAAGGTGAGGTTTGCCTCAACTTTAAATGTCCAGGAAATCACCTAGGTGTTTAAGGTGATGTGTTCTCTCATAAATTACTTTGCAAGGAGAAAATGGTAGTACAATGAAAATAAAAAACAATATAAGATAATCATACGTAAGATTTTGAGAAACGCTGATCATGTCCAGCGTGTATTGACTAGTTTGTATAAAACACTCATATAAATCGTAAAAAATGTGATAGAATGTAGGAGAAAAAGAGTACTAGACCTTTAAAGAGGTTTTAACCAATTTGAAATAATTAAGAATAAGAAAAAGTAGTAGAACCTAATTAAAAAAACACAAGCATTTGACATAAATATTATAGACAAGTGTTTAGGTGAGTGAGGCAAGCCTGAGGTGAGGCGAGGTCTTTTTGACTCAGGCTATTTCATCCCTAGGTGAGCGAGGTGATCACACTTTGATGACAGGTCAATGACGAAGGGAAGAGTTCCATACGACGACCTCTCATCCTTTGCCTCTCGGAGCTCACAAGGTAACAATTCAAAAAAAGGGTCTCTTACTTTTTTATTTATCTTCCAATGCCTCTTTTTTTTATCCATATATAGAGACCCAAGACTCGAGACTCGAGACTTCCTATAAAAAGAAAACCGTCATGACCTACAACTATCTTAGGAGCAGAACAAGTCATCTGTGTACTTCAAGAGACCCTAGGAGATGGTATGCTGCCCACAAAATACTATTAAAGAAAGACACAATAACATAAGGACGTTCAAAATCCTCTCCTAACTAGGGAGTATGCGCAAGTTGGTTCTTGTTGGTGCTTGTACACCCATGTTCCGTCGAACTGCCGGCCTGAGCCAATGGTGGTGTCCTCACCACTACATCTATCACATTTTCAGCAAATTCCTAGATATATTGGCTTCTAAAGCTTATCCAGTCCTAATGTTGATTGAGTGACTAGAAAGCTGTGATAGGCATCAAGAAGGGCAAGTATAAAAGAAGGAAACTCTGAAATGGAGGAATCACACATTCCGTGGTGAAACAAGCATAACTTTGGACATGGGTGTCAGAATTGCTATTATTGCCACCTTTTAGAATTGACACTTAAAGCATTATAGTGAAATTTAAAATAGGTGGTTGTACTGTATCACTTAGAGGTTTAAATTCCTTCTCTTTTCCCTCCTTTTAGCCACAAAAGAAATTTTATTATTTTTGGACGGTTGTAATAAGGCAACTATGCCAACTAGAATAGAAATTAGAATTCCAGGCAATCTAGGAAGAGCTGTAGGATCTTCTTAATGGGATTAGGAAATCCAATTCAGAATTAGAGCCATTTTTGGAAACTTTTGATTTCTACTATTTGTATATAAGGATGCCTAGAGTTGTAACTTTCAATATTTCCAGTTACTGAACTTCTTGTTGCTGATTCTTTGAGAACATCAATTTCCTTCTAGTCTTCTAGGGTTTGAAGCTCTCTCAAACTCTCTCCCCTTACTCTTTCTCTTGTTCTTCTTTTCCTTACTCCCTCTATAACCATATACAACTAGAAGAGTTGCTTCATAAACCTACATATTTGAGCCCTATGTTAAAGAGAAGGTGCCTTGTTAATGTATTTAGTGATATAATTCTTGTTTAGGAGGTAGCATTTTTAGGTACTATTTTTCTGTTTGCGTTTCTATCGCTATGTAGACATAGATTCTTTTTAAAGGTAGCACCAAGGAAACTAATACATGATTGAACCAAAATATGGGATAGTTTTCCTTCTGATCTAGTAAATGATGGAACTGATGTTGCTTTTGTTTTTTATTCCTTTTAAGGAAAAAAACCTTTCTTATCTAGTATTGGCTCATCACTTACATTTAGTTGAGACTTCTACACGAACTGTTTGCATGTAAACTGTGCTTAAAATGTGAATGTCATGTAACCTTCACAAATATGTATAATGTCACCCATATCCCTCTGGCCTAGCTCCATTAAATGGTAGAAGGATATGCTCGAAATATTGCAGACAAGGTGTAAATGACCTTTGCTTTCTTACCTATTCCCATTCAAATGGTTATCCAAGATAGAATACCTTACTAGGGGCAAAGTCATAATTTCCTAACCTGTGCAAGTTGTTACTTGAGTTGGTTAGGTTGTCCAGGTAAGTGATGGAATCACAACGATAAGATGAGCGGTATTTAGTATATTTATGGAGGGTATACATGACATTAATGTTTTTAGAGGTTTTCCTAGTTAATATGTTTCTAATAGGAATATTATGGAATAGGGATTTTAGCAAACTGCATGTGCTTAAATATTCCGGATAAACTTAACTTGCTCCCTTATTTTACTGACAGAAGATGCCCTTTGTGGCTTCCTTGCTGCTTTCTTTGATGGCATTAGATTTGCAATATGTGTTTTCATGATATCTGTATCTTCAGCAAATTAGAAGGTAATGCTGAGCGTGTTGTTTCCATCTGCATTATCATATAGGTTATGGCTGCAATGTGCCTATGTTACATATGAATTGCTGCATGCACGCATTTTATTTATTTTCCGATTAATTAAATTTATGTCGGCATGTATCATGTCTTCAATAAAATTCCCTTCATCATGACATTCTGCTGTGTAATATCTTTGTGTTCCAGACTCTGGAGATGCTTGAGGAAAAAGAAGTTGCTTTGCAAAAGAAAATTTCCATGGACCTTGAGAGGGCCAAAGAATTCACAAGGAGAAGCAACAAACAAGGTTGAGACTAGCCCCATGCTGAAGAGATATTAACAGAAAAGCTGCATCTTTATCTTCTTATTTTTTGTATTGAAGGTCAAGTGTAGCAGAGAGCTATACTCGCCGAATATTATTCATAAACTGAAACAAAGAACAGTTGGCAAAAGCCTAAAAGAGAATAAAGAGGGCTATGGCCTTAGTGAGGGACATCCAGATTTATCCATCCTAAACGTCCCCTTACAGAGTGGGGAAGGCTAGCCTAGTCATTTCATAAGAAGAACAATAAGCAATACAAGCATGGTTGGCCAATCTATCAGCAGATGATTGGCCTCTCTGAAAATATGACCAATAGAAACAGGAAGTGTTACTACCATGTCCTTAATACGTTCGTCTCCATGGCCAGGCTGATGAATCATTAACCATGTTAACCAAAGTGGAAGAATCACCCCCAGCCTGAAAATGATGAATATGCATACCTTGGCGATGTTTCAACCCATTAAAAAGGCAAACGACTTGGCATCGAACTAGAAGATATATCCAGTGAGTGTAAAAAAACAAAGACGACTACCAAGGGAAAAGGATCCCACCTCCTCCAGCAGCCCCATTGCTTCTGTTGAATGCTTAAGCTTGAGAACCAAGGCAATAGGCTTCCACGAATGGACAACAATAGGGACCTTCTTCACTTTAGAGGGAATAGCAATCCCCCATTGTCTCAATTGTCTGCCCTGCTGAAGAGAAAGCCTTCTAGAAAAGGAAGAAACCATGGATATACAATAAGAAAGATGATGAACAACTTTCCAAATAATGGACTTGCCACTCATCCTCTTAACCTCAAACCGACAGGAATTTCTAGCCAGCCAAATTTCCCAGAATGAGGATATGAAAATAATTGTAGAAATGATTCAGGATAAATGCTCAGGGGAAATAATGCCAATAAATTCATCAAAATAAGTCCAAACCATTCGTGTTACAAAGCCTTGGAAAAAAAAAAAAAAGATGAATGGAGGACTCCTCACATCTATGTGGACAACAAACACACTTAGAGCAAAAGGTCACACCACGTCTCCTGATTTGCTCATCGATTGGAACACAATTATGCAACAATCTCCATAAGAAAGTAGACCACTTCAGAGGCAAGAAAAGCACCCAAATTCTCAACTACAATTTGCCTGAAAGGAAGGAGCTCCCTAGCTGTTTTAGCGGAGAAATTACCAGAGGAAGTGGGACACCAAATCCACCTCTCATTATCCAAACAAATCACAAGTAGCAGAAATATCCAGCAAAATATCTGGAGGCACAAAATTAAACCAATGAGGATGAGTACTACGTGCGAGGATATCAGGTAAATAACTTCAAGGGAGAATGGCCAATCCATTTATCCATCCAAAACAAAGCATTGCCCAATCTTAAAATAAAAGGGAAGTAGTCTTAATGAGACTGAGGGCGTGTTTGGCAAAACTTCTACTTCAAAGTTACTTTTGGCTTCCATTTCTAACATAGAATGAGTTGAGAGAGAGAGGTTATTACTAATTTTAGTTTGTTACAAAAGTCAACTCTCTCATAACAACCTCATTTTTTCTCCAATCTTGGAAGCTCCCCCCTTGTAGCTTTTGCTTGGAAGCCAAAACACAAGGAAAATATCACATAAATGACTTCCAAGATCCAATGGCTTCCACAAAAAATAACTAAATAGAAATGCAAAAGTGCTTCCATGAAAGCTATGCGGCACCCCTGCGAAACCGACCCGATAACCGGATCCGAAATCTCAGTCTTTACATTCTCCCCCCCCTTAAAAGAATTTCATCTCCGAAATTGCTGCTATATAAATAACGAGAACGAAGATGATGGTACAAGTTCATAAAGGAACTCACAAGAAAAGGTAGAAAAACTATTGCCGCGTCTCATCCTCTCGTTCCCAGGTTGCCTCTCCTCCGGAACGATACTGCCAAATCACCTTGACTAGAGGAACTACCTTGTTCTGAAGGACATACTCTCTGTGATCCTCAATACACTGGAAATTCCGAAAAGGACAAGTCCTCAACGACCTCTAATTCCGAGAAGTCCAAGACATGAGATGGATCCTCGACATACTTTCTCAACAAAGAAACATAGAATACATTGTGCACTCCTGCAAGACTGGGTGGCAAGGCTAGCTGATACGCCATTTCCCCAATTCGAGCAAGAATGGAAAAATGCCTAATATATCGTGGGCTCAGCTTACCTCGCTTTCCGAATCTCATTACACCTTTGGAAGGTGAGACTTGGAGAAACACGTGGTCTCCAACCTCGAACTCAAGTGGTCTCCTACGAATATATGCATAACTCTTTTGTTGACACAGAGCTGCAGTCAACCTCTGTTGCACCACTCTGGTAACTTCTACACATTGTTGTACCAATTCAGGCCCTACTATCTACCTCTCACCAATCTCTGACTAGTTCACAAGAGATCGACACGGCCGTCCGTACAAAGCCTCATACGGCGCCATGCCGATACTGGAATGATAACTGTTGTTATAAGCAAACTCAACCGTGGACAAGTGTTGCTCCCACCCAAGAACCTTCCCAATCTAGGCAACAAGCGCTGAGCATGTCCTCCAGTGTCTGAATGGTCCTTTCTGACTGCACATCAGTCTCGGTATGGTAAGTCGAGCTGAAGGCTAACTGCGTACCCAATGTCTTCTGAAAACTCCTCCATAATCTAGAAGTAAACCTCGGATCCCGATCTGATACAATGGACAAGGGCACCCCATGAGATGATCCGGTCCACAAACAACCTAGCCCACTTACCGATTGACCAGTCCTTCCTAATAGACAGAAAGTGCACTGACTTGGTCAGTCGATCAATAATGACCCAGATCGCGTCTCTCCTGCCGGGTGATACGGGGAATCCCATCACGAAGTCTATAGTCACATGTTCCCATTTCCACTCCGGGATCAGTAATGGCTGCAATAACCCTCCTTGTCTCTAATGTTCTGCCTTAATCTACTGACAAGTCAGACACCTTGCCACATACTCAGCCACATCCTTCTTCATGTCAGGCCACCAAAAGTGCCTTCTCAAATAATGATACATCTTAGTTGTTTCGGGATGCATTGCATATCTAGAACGATGTGCCTCATCTAGGACATTCCTACGCACCACTTCCTCTGCTGGAACATATAGTCTGCCTCTAAATCTGACCGTGCCGTCATCCCACAACTCCACTTCTGATATATGGAGAATCTACGGTAACTCTGCATCCGCCCTTTGAGCCTTGAATACAAAATGGTACACCGCTGGCCTCAGAGTCAAGTTAGCCAAAACAGCTCTATCAGTCTTTCGGGCAATTCTAAAGAAAGATTCCACAACTTGTTCATATAACCTCCATTCTTGAATCATAAAATGTGATACGACCGTCTTCCGACTCAAGACGTCCGCCACCACGTTCTCCTTGCCCGGATGATAAGTAAGGTGTAGGTGCTCAAATCGTGTGTGCTATCATCATGATATCATGTATCATATAATTAACAAATCTAATTTAAATCGTGATCGCTAGAAATTGAGGGTTTCAAAAGAATAAGTTGATTGCTTCCTAACCTTATAAACTTGGGACATTGGGTTTCTTGTTCCTCTCTTTTGGCCGACCAAAAAAGAAGAGCCTTTCTCTTGGATTTACTCTTGTTCTTGATTGATTTGCTCCTTTTTATTTCTCTCCAAGCTTTTTTCAATTCTTCAAACCTTGCAAAGAAAGTTAAACAAAGAAAAGAAAAGAAAGTTTAGAATTATGGGGATAGTGTAATAACTATTCTAAATATTGATCTAATCATGCAATCTAAACTAAAAGAACTCATTTTTTTATTTCTTTTAAACCCCTATCATGGACATAGGTTTGGAAAAGATGAAGTGAGTGTGTGTATGATGGAATTGTTGTGATGAAAATTGTATAAAAACAGTAAACAAACGATGAAAAGTATATGAAACTAGAGAAGGAAAATAAAGGGGATGAGTATGGTTGGCCCCTCCATAGCCTTGGTCTTCTTAAGCTTCAATGGAGAAAGAAAAGGAGGAAGTAGAAGCCTTCAAATCCTTTCCACGTTTTCTACAGTAAAGGGCTCTTTTCCACCTTGATTTGAACTCCAAAATACCAATGACCAACATTTTTCAAAGGTTGATGTACATATGTATATATAGAGGCTTCAATTAAGGTTGTTTGGCCTTCAAAAAGGCTCTCCCGTGGATCAGACTTGCTATGGATAGACATGGAAGGAGTTGGAAACCCTTCTAACCTCTAGAATCGGATTAGTTCGGCCAAATCATGCTTATCAGGAAACTGCTTGAAACGCGTCGTGATCAAGAGATGCCATTTAGCTAATTAGGAGGAGCCAACATAGAAAGAAATTCGCGAAGGAAACTGGAAAACATTAGGAAAGTTAAAAGGCGTCGACCATGGAAGTCGTGATTTAAATAATTAGGAAACTAATTTGAATTTAAAAATAAAAAATCCACACGGATTAGGACTTAAATGGCAACGTCTATGGGTGACGTTATTCAGTTAATCCTATCTGAATTTAGGAATTTTAATTCCGAATTGATTTCTTATAAAAATTTGAATGGCGTCGGCCATGGTCGATGTTAATTAATTAATTTCGAGAAAAATAAATAAAAATTAATTAATGATTAAAAATTAGATTATTTTGGGGCATTATAATTGTGACATGAAATTTACTCAATATGAAGTCAAAATTAGCGTGTCTACAGTTGCCCCACCTTGGCATTGACTTTGCAAGGGAGTGAAATAGAATGGAATGTACTGAAAAGGTGATGCAAATATGTGACGAGACACACTCTCAACATCATATGATAAGAATCTTGCTCAAAAGGACCAATGAGGTGACTCGAAGAGATCAATGGAATCAATCCTGTTGGATGAAAGAGACAAGGAAATAAAATAAGGACGTTCAACTTCCACAATTGGGAAGTACCCTAGGTCACAAATCTTGCAAGTTTCATCATGGAGAGCGGTTACCAGCCAATGTGGACGTGCTACAACCATGATAGAATTCCAAAGATATCTTTAAGAAAACCTCAAAGATAATTGAGAGATCAATTCATAATGGAATATTTCATATTACGTTGGAATTTATTTGAACAATGGTCTAAAGTTTAATCAAATAACTAATTCTTATCACAATGTTTTCAAAGTCCTACATGATGCATGCTGGGCTAAAAAAAAAATTAAAATGAAATAAAATATAAATTAATCAAGGATAATATTGTTAAACTGTTATTGATGAGTCAAGACACTAATCCTACAATTTAGTGCTAAGCCGAGGCTTGTTTGTCCACACACCGTTTCACAAAAGCGGAACCATCGTCCCCATCAATTAACAATCTAACGGCCTATCCATAAAATTAAGAATCTTCTAGAATTATCACTGTTTTTGTTAAAGAGAAACTCAAATTCCAGTTTCATTAAAATCACAAAATCCTTGATATACTCTAATAAGTATTTATCATATAGTAATGATAATGCAAATCAAATACATTAGAGAATATAAGGATAGAGATGACCGTCTTTATAGTCACGGCTATGTTAGTATTAGGTTGCCTGAAAGCCAATCCAATACTGTAAATTATTCAGTTTATTAATATAATGGCAACATTTCATTGTGTGTAATTAATTCAATCTATGTTTATCGTTTCACGATGAAGTCTATGGACATGGGCTATAACCTTCGGATTATGATGAGATCATAGTTATAAGACCGAAGACTTATAAACTCATTTCTTAATCGTTCCTAGTCGGAGGATGTTTGAGAAGGACATCAAATATCCGGATAGACTAGTGCGGGTCTTTTCAGCTCATATGATGAGGGTGACTAATCCTATAAGTCACTTGTGTGGAGACATTATGCTGGACCTGTAGGTGCTCATTGGTGAATTAGTTCACTGAATTGATCTGACCTTGAATCGCTGGATAGTATATACCAAATTGTTAACCAGCTCGATTCTTTTGTCACGGTTGCGTAGATGATCCTTGGACCTGAGACACCAAAGATATCTTATTGGTACGTCTATGAACTTTGACCTTGACTGATTAAACCCTAACCATGGGTTATCGATAAGTCAAGTGATCAGGTTTAGGGAGATGCCCTCGAAGGTAATTGTGTGTTCAATACGGGATCATCCGCTCTCGGTAATATGAGAGAGAATGTTCCAGGAATGATGCGCTTAAGTCCCTGGCCAAGGCAGACACCGTATCAAATAAATGGTTATCTAATATAGTTTAGCGGCATATGATTCAAATGAATTGACCAGTTAGGGTTTGACATTAAACCATGTCCTAGGTTGATTCAGGAAGATTGCACGGATGAGGGATTATATCCGTGCGGTAACTGTTGATGGAAAGGTTCCCATAAAGGTTTGTGATAACCCCAATGCCATCTGGGATCACGCGATGTTGCTTGGCATCCAACGTGATCGGAAACTCGTCTGAATTTATTGTGGGACATTAAATTCGGTTGATTAATTAATATAGGGATATTAATTAATTCAGTGGGTCCGTAAAGAGTTACTGGGCTTAATAGGCCATTGACTGGATTGGTATTTGAGCCTAGAGGGTTAAACGCAAAAGGTTTTCAAGTCGATGGATAATTTGACGGGATTTCGGATAAGTGTGGGTTTCTATGAAAAATCGCAAAACCACTTATTACAAAAGAACGACCGCTAGGTCAAGTGTAACGACCTCTTGTCGGTTGGTTCAGTCATGCAGGCTTACTACGAACCGAAGGGACCCGTTAACAGCGGGAACAACCCGAACATGACTTACAGTTAAGGTTGAGCACTTTGCATGTAAATAAATAAAACATTTCATATAGATGTCATACACAGTGCATTACAGTACATCAAGTCTAGGGATACAACATGTAAGTTACATAGGGGCTGGACTTACAAAAATAACCTCTGTTCAACTAAACTAAGCACGTATAGACTTCTCGGTTGCCCCAGGAAGGTCTTCTCCTGAAAGGGGGTTAAATAGTGTGGATGAGTTTACTGACTCAGCAAGCACATGATACCACTACATGGCTTATCATATATATAAACGTAAAAAGACAACATGATATTACTACATAATCATGGCATGATAGAATATAATATAACAAACTTCAACTAACATAGGGATCATGGCAAATCATGGCATGGTCAAGAGAGCATGGCGTAACATGGTATGTATAAGCATAAAGATTCATGGCATGGCATCATGGCGTGACTTGACATAAACATAGCATGGCATGGCATGAGTATAAGCATAATAGAGGCATGACATAGCATCATGGCATGGTGAAAAGATCATGGAATAGCATGAAGTCATAAACATATATAACATACGGATAGCATGAATCTTTTCACTTATTTAACGGACATGCATCCAAACCACAACATGAGTAGGTTAGCATGACGTACAGCCAGTGGTAAGACAAATGCCCACTGGCGCATCCACTGCGCAGAAGGGGGACCCACCCGTCCCACCTGGACCGGGAGAATTGTACCCAGGATTTACCCGTTTGCCTTGGGTTACGTCTTTTAATTATGTCCGCCTCACACGGATGCTTGTATGATTCGGACGCATTGACTCCTAAGGTGGCATTGTCCGTAGCATGTTCGATTTTAACATGTGAGACTTATAGAAATGGGGATTTAGGCATGGGTTGGGTGTTCATTTCGGCAGCATAATGGCTTAGTAGCATCTTGGTTAGGGGTTCATTTCGGTAGCATAACGGCTTAGTAGCATCTTGGTTGGGGGTCCATTTCGGCAGCATAACGGCTTAGTAGCATCTTCTTAAATTTGTAGGAAAATATATATTTGAAAAACAGGCCATTCAAAATAGGAAAATAACCATGCAAAAAGAATCATGTACTTGTCTTTAAACCAGGAGCTCTCTTGGACACAGCAGTAACCCCTTCCTATACGTGTGAAGAATCCTGCGAACAACCCCCACTCTCGCTCTAAAATCTCTCTCTCTCTTTCTTTCTCTCTCATGGATGTGGGCAAGGAGGAAGGAGGGGAAGGTGGGAAGGAAGGGAATGGGATGGGGAGAAATGGGAGGACCACCCTCCTATTTATAGAAGGAGAGGGGAGGGTTAAAGGGAGGTTAACTAGGATTGGGTTACTTAAGGGTTAGGTTACTTAGTGGTCAAGAAACTTGGTTAGATTAACTAGGGTTAAGTCACTTGATGGTCAAGAAACCTTACCAATATCCTTTATTCTTTAGTGGTATCCTTTAGTACTTTTTCACTTTAGTCCTTGTATTTTTTTATAATTGTATTTATACCCTTACTCAGTAATTTGTCATTGAATTTAACTTCTTTCTAGTGTTTTGAGGACACTTCCAGAGACCTTAAAAATTATACTTAAGACCTTCTAAAAATCATCAATCACATTATTAACCTCAAATTTTTCATAATTGTGTTTATACTTTTTCGGTATTTACAAATATATCCTTTTTATAATTATATATATGTTGGCATGTAACCGTAATCTTGTAGGTCCTTACATCGAGGGCCAACAACCCTGACCTAGCTGTCGCCCTCTCTCTCTCCTCTCTCTTGGGCGCACGTCTCGAGGCTGGCCCTCTAGAGGCTCTGCTCCGGCTCCCGACTGCTCCGCCTACCGTCCGACGAGAGTTTCCGAATCTGCATGTCGTGGCGGATTACGCGTAGCCAGATGGGATCCACGAATGCTGCATCGAGCGAGGAGACGAGGATGATCCATTGCGAGGAGAACCGCGTGGATATCACTAGAGGTCGGGCACCTGCGCGGCTTGCGGCATCGCTCCGACAGAATCGGAGAACGAACGCAGATTAGAATCTGCGCAAGGTAAATAAGATTTTCCAATTTATTTTGTTGATCGAAACGGGATAGATCCGATCTCGAATTATTTATCTTCGCTGCATTTTCGGTCGGATCTCGACACAGCGAACCCAACAGTGGTATCAGAGCCAAGTTCCACTATGTTTTCACCGTTTCGATCACCATATTGATATTTTTATAATTCACTCCATGCCTAGTTTAGATTTTAATTGCATGTGATGTGTTCATGAGATGAGCACAGTGAATTAACAGTTAATTATTGCATTAAAATCGGATTTTTTCTGTACTCGTTTCGTGTTCTTTGTCCGACGAAGAACGGCCATGGATTGGCACCTTTGCGGGCACCCCAAGGGTTGGGGATGGCTCACCGGCGCATGGGATCCCCTCGGTGGGATCGTCGGTCGCCAGAGACCCCATGGCCGACGCTGGAAGGGAAGGCCGGCCAACCCCTTCTCTTCTTTCTCTCCTACGTTTGAAGAAAAAGGGGGGGGGGGGTCGGGTTGCAGAAATAACAAAAAAGGGGGGGAGGGGTTTGGGGAGACTGCCAGCGACCAGGGTCACCGGCGCCGTCGCCAGGACCCTAGGTCGTCGGGGGGTCTTCGCCGATGCTGGCCCCAGCCGGTCGGTGCCTGCGGGGTAGGTCGCCGGCGGCTGGGTGGTGCTCCCTTCCCGCCTACAACGCAACTAGAGTTTTCCCTAACTGCATCGGGTAGGGAAGGGGGGGGCGGCCGGGCCCTGGGCCCGAGCTAGCTCGGCGGCACCCAACCCGGGCCAGGCCAACCCCTTGGGGCAGGTCTGGGTCCGGTCCGGGTGTCGGCTGGGCTTGGTCCAGTGACCGGACTGGGCCCGGTTCGCCAGCCCCCTTTAACCCATAATTTTTTTTTTAATCCATTTATTGACCCTTTTTAAATTACAAAATTTCATTTAAATTTAAAATTAGATTTTTAATTTAATTAAATTCTATTTGATAATTGTTAAAGGTCCAGTAAATAGATTTATTAATTATGGGAAATTTTAACAAATGTTGTTAAATAGTAATTTAATCTAATTATTAGATTAAAGAACTTTAAAAGGTTAATTTAATTGTTAAATTAATTTTTTCTTTGTAATGACTGTAAACTTAACAAGCATGGAATATTATAAATTTGCCAATATGGAGTTTCTACGCATTTATTGTGATGTACTTTGATTGCTTGTTTAAATTTTGATTTTAATTAGCATGATTTTAATGAAATTTTTCAAAAATTCAAATCCAATTTTCGTTTGGTCCCTGGTTTATGAAACCAAAATTAAATATTTTCGAAATTTTTTTTGTTAAGCCATGTGATGTGCAATGAATGAGTGGTTTGTTTTATTAAAACTACTTGGTGGTCATAGATGAGCACTTAAATTTTAGCTTGTTGATGTGGATCAATAATATGTGATTGTGTGGTTTATTATTTGTTAATAAATAGAGGTTTGCGAACCTCTCCCTCTTTCATATTCTGTTGTGTCTCTACCTCCCTCTCTAATGTACTCGCCATAAGGCTTCCTCTTTTAAATTATCATGTAATTGAGAATTTTATCATGTGTTTGACTGTTTGGCTCAAGTCAAACCGCAGTGCCGTCCATGACCACACTAATGACATGTATGTTATGCGTATGTTTTATTTTGATTATGAATCAAATTACCTAGGTTATTAGTATATGTAATATATTCGATATATTTAATATTATCACCTAGGATGACTGAAGTAAATAAGTAAAACCTTCGTTACAAATTCTAAGCCGGAGCGCGAGTCATTGAGAATGCACCGCATGGCTCTCCATCAATATAGTTAATAGAACTTAATTCAGTGGTGGCATATACTATGTGTTTATCCGAGATTTGTCATCATCTATTGAGAGGACTATTAATTATGACATTAGATGTCTTAAGATTAGAATGGAGGAACGATATAGTTATCCACGTGTTTATCTGGAAACTATATTTCTACTCTACTCTATCACGTATTGATGGTAAAACTTAGACGGGGATAATGGTCTACTATGTTTATCCGGAACCATTAACAACTTGGGAGCCGAAATATGATCGGATATTATAAGGAGTTGCAATTACTATGAGATGGTTGCTCTAAGAAAATAGTATAATACTATGTGTTTACCCGAGGTTATACTGTTGCTCTTGGAGATTCTGATCCCCACTAGGAGATTGTCGGCATCTCCCGTTCTGTATACCTGAAGGTTATACAATCTGACAAAAAATAGTGGGAATAAAACTAGATAAACAAAGTCCATATCTTTTTTTTTTTAATTAATGACTGAATATCTGCTCATTGAAATTTGATTATCTCCTGTAGTTTAAAATGTTGCACCATAATCCGTTGCGTGGCATACTTGATGCCAATCGTTTAACAGGCCCAAACTACTCAGACTGGCTTAAGAACCTGAAGATTGTCCTCAGGTCTGACCAAATTGCATATGCCCTGGATGAGGAACCTCCTACTGAACCAGCATTAGATGCACCAGAGGAGGACATGTTGACATATGAGAAATGGAAAGAGGATTCCACCATGGCCCAATACTATATGATAGCCTCTATGAGCAATGAGTTGCAGAGGCAACATAAGGAGATGGATGCTAGATCCATCATACTCCATCTGAAGGAGCCATTCGGTGAGCAGAGTAGAATTGAAAGATATGAGATATCTAAGAATCTATTCAAAGCTCAAATGGCAGAGAAATCTTCAGTACAAACTTATGTGCTGAAGATGATAGAATGGATAGAGAGGCTAGATGCTCTTAGGGTTTCACTCCCTAAGGAGATGCATACCGACCTTGTGTTGTCCTCACTTCCACAATCATATGCTTAGTTCATTGTGAACTTTAACATGAACAAGATCCATATCACCTTGCCTGAACTACTGAACATGCTGAAGAGTGCGGAGGGGAACTTTGTGAAGGAGAAACCCCAAGTCCTTATAATTGGTAAGACCGACCGAAAAAGACTAGCAGTCCAAGCCTTTAGGAAAGATAAAGGCAAGAATCGGAAGAAGTTGAAAGTTGTCAAGAAGGACAAGGGCAAGAGTCTTGAGAAGGGTGAATGCTTCTACTGTCATCAGAAGGGGCATTGGAAGAGGAATTGTAATGAATACTTCAAGGACAAGGCTCAAGGAACTGTCAAGCAACAGGATGCTTCAGGTATCTATATGATAGATGTAAACTTGTCAATTAGAGATTATATAAGATGGCTATTAGATACTGGATGTGTTTCTCATATCTGTAATTCTGTGCAGGCACTGACAAGAAGGTATAAGTTGAGGACTGGCGAGGTGGAGCTGAGGCTAGGTAATGGCGCAAGAGTTGCGATGATCACTGTAGGGACAGTGAAGCTCAAGTTACCATGAGGAGACATATTTTCATTAGATGAGTGTTATTATGTACCTAGTATAATAAGAAATATTATTTCTATTTCATGTTTAGATAGAATAGGGTACACTTTATTTATTGGGAACAATTATTGTTCAATTTACTTCAAAAATAAATTAATAGATTCTGCTTTATTATCCAATGGATTGTACTTATTGAATGTGTCTCATGATAATTTAAATACCGGTTCCTTAAATAAAATAAATAAGTATGAAATGAACAAAGTCTATTTGTGACATTCTAGGCTTGGTCACATTGGAGAAAACAGACTCCAAAGATTGCATAAAGATGGATACTTAGATCTATTTGATTATGAATCATATGCGACCTGTGAGTCATGTTTGATGGGTAAAATGGCTAAATCTCTATTTACTGGAACTGGATAACGAGCCAAAGATTTACTAGAACTAATACATTCTGATGTATGTGGTCCTATGTCTACCCAAGCCATTGGTGGTTTCTCGTACTTCATCATATTCACTGATGATTACTCAAGATTCGGATTCACATACTTACTGAAGTATAACTCTGAAGCCTTTGAGAAATTCAGAGAATTTAAGAATGAAGTAGAAAAACAAACTGGAAAAAGCATAAAAGCCATCCGATCTGATCGTGGTGGTTAATACTTGAGTACAGAGTTCATTAAATATTTAAAGGATAATGGTATCCTATTTCAGCTTACACCTCCTTATACACTTCAGATGAATGGTGTATCAGAAAGGAGGAATCACACATTAATGAAAATGGTGCGATCCATGATGATCATGTCCAAATTACCAGTGTCCTTATGGGGATATGCACTTAGTTCGGCTATGTATATCATGAACAAGGTACCCAGTAAATCTGTTACAACCACTCCATATGAGATATGGAATGGAAGGAAACTAGACCTTAAACATGTTAAAGTCGGGAGATGTCATGCTCATGTTAAAAGACATGATGCAGATAAGCTAGAATCCAGAATTGACAAATGCAGATCTGTGGGATATCTAAAGAAAACTTATGGATATTACTTTTATCATCCTGGTGAACAAAAGGTGTTTGTAGCCAGGAGAACTGTCTTTCTGAAAGAAGATTATATTCTCTAGAAGGACAGTGGGAGTAAAGTAACTATGGAAGAAATTTTAAACCTACAAATTGGTAATGGTTCATCTGATGAACTGTAGGTCAAAAAGAGTACCTAAACTACCAGAAAGATATGTGGGACATATTAATTTGGATGGTTCTAGGATACTCTATAATGAGGATGATGATCCTAAGACATACCAGGAGGCCATTAAAAGTCCTGAGGCCGAACAATGGTGAGAAGCCATGAATTCTGAAATTCAGTCTATGTACATCAACTAAGTTTGGAGCTTGGTTGACTTGCTCGAGGGTATAGTACCTATTGGCTGTAAGTGGACCTTTAAAAGAAAGATCAATGCAGATGGGCGAATAGAGACTTATAAGGCAAGGTTAGTGACGAAAGGGTATCGTTAAAGACAAGGAATTGACTATGACAAGACCTTCTTATCCGTTGCCATGATTAAGTCTATCAGAATTCTTCTCGCCGTTGCTGCATACCATGATTACGAAATCTGGCAGATGGATGTGAAGATAACCTTCCTCAATAGAAATCTTGAGGAAGAGGTGTATATGATACAACCAGAGGGCTTCACATCAAAGAAATCTCCAGATACGGTATGCAAGTTGCAAAGGTCCATTTATGGACTGAAGCAAGCTTCCCGGAGTTGGAACATAAGTTTTGATGAGGTAATCAAATCTTATGGCTTCATTAAGAATGAAGATGAGCATTTTGTATACAAGAAAATAGTGGGAGCGCAATCACATTCCTAATTCTTTACGTTGACGACATCCTACTCATTTGAGATGATGTAGGAATGATGTCATCGGTAAAGATTTGGCTATCCAAGAACTTCTCCACGAAAGATTTGTGAGAAGCATCTTACGTATTAGGAATACAGATCTATAGAGATAGATCAAAGAAGATGCTAGCCTTAACCCTACTCATTGGGAATGATGTAGGAATGATATCATCGGTAAAGATTTGGCTATCCAAGAACTTCTCTATGAAGGATTTGGAAGAAACATCTTACGTATTGGGAATACAGATCTATAGAGATAGATCAAAGAAGATGCTAGCCTTAACCTAATCTATGTACATAGAAACTATTGTCAAAAGGTTTGGCATGAAAAATTCCAAAAGAGGTTTCATACCGATGAGATATAGAATTTATCTCTCTAAAGGTCAGTCTCCCAAGACTTCTGAAGAGAGGGCAATAATGGATAAGATTCCCTATGCTTCAACCATAGGTTCCATCATGTATGTCATATTGTGTACAAGACCTGATGTTGCATATGCTCTAAACGTTACGAGTAGACATTAGGCAGATCCAGGTGATGAACACTGGAAGACTGTGAAATGTATCCTCAAGTACTTAAGAAGAACCAAGAATATGTTTCTAGTCTATGGAGAAGGAGACTTGAAACTGTAAGGATATACTGACTCGAGTTTTCAGTCTGATCTTGATGACAGCAGGTCAACTTCAGGATTTGTCTTCACACTCAACGGGAGAGCAGTGAGCTGGAAAAGTTCCAAGCAGGAAACCACTACTAATTCAACAACAAAAGTTGAATATATTGTTGCTGCTGAAGCCACCAAGGAAGCTGTCTAGATGAAGAAATTCATCAGCGATCTTGGTATAGTGGAGAGCATCTATGGTCCCGTCCTACTGCTGTGTGACAACAATGGGGCAATTGCTCAAGCGAAGGAGCCAAGGTCTCATCAGAAGTCGAAGCACATTCTACAACGCTTTCATCTGATCAGAGAGATTATAGCTAGAGGAGATGTTGTGGTGGAAAGATTTCCTTCAGCCGACAACATAGTAGATCCACTGACAAAGTCTTTGTCTCAAAATGTCTTTGAGCGTCACTTAGAGAATATGGGTATTCTGTATAAAAGTGATTGGCTTTAGTCCAAGTGGGAGATTGTTAGTATTAGGTGGCCTGAAAGCTAATACGATACTGTAAATTATTCAGTTTATTAATATAATGGCAACGTTTCATTGTGTATAATTAATTCGATCTATGTTTATCGTATCACGATGAAGTCCATGGACATGGGCTACAACCTTCGGATTATGATGAGATCATAATTACAGGACCGAAGACTTATAAACTCATGTTCTTAATCGTTCCTAGTCGGAGGATGTTTGAGAAGGACATCAAACATCCCGATAAATTAGTAGGGGTTTCTTCAGCTCATATAATAAGGGTGACTGATCTTATAAGTCACTTGTGTGGAGACACTATGCTGGACCTGTAGGTGTTCATTGGTGAATGAGTTCACTGAACTGATCCGACCTTGAATCGCTGGATGGTATATACCTAATTGTTAACCAGCTCGATTCTTTTGTCACGGTTGCGTAGATGATCCTTGGACCTGAGACACCAAAGATATCTTGTTGATACGTTTCTAAACTTTGACCTTGACTGATTAAACCCTAACCAAGGGTTATCGATAAGTCAAGTGATTAGGTTCAGGGAGATGCCCTCGAAGGTAATTGTGTGTTCAATACGGGATCATCCGCTCTCGGTAATATGAGAGAGAATGTTACAAGAATGATGCGCTTAAGTCCCTGGCCAGGGCAGACACCGTATCAGATAAACGGTTATCTGATATAGTTTAGTGCCATCTGATTTAAGTGAATTGTTCGGCTAGGGTTTGACAGTAAACCATGCCTTAGGTCAATTCTAGAATATTGCACGAATGAGGGATTGTGTCCGCGCAGTAACCGTTGACAGAAAGGTTCCCATAAAGGGTTGCGATTACCCCAATGCCATATGGGATCACACGATGTTGCTTGGTATCCAACATGATCGGAAGCTTGTCTGAATTTATTGTGGGACATTAAATTCGGCTGATTAATTAATATAGGGATATTAATTAATTTAGTGGGTCCGTAAAGAGTTATTGGACTTAATGGGCCATTGACTGGATTGGTATTTGGGCCTAGAGGGTCACACGCAAAAGGTTTTCAAGTCGATGGATAATTTGATGGGATTTCGGATAAGTGTGGGTTTTTATGAAAAACTGCAAAACCACTTATTACAAAAGAATGATCGCTAGGTCAGGGGCAAGCAACCCTGACCTAGCCGCCACCCTCTCTCTCTCCTCTCTCCCATGCGCACGTCTCGAGGCTGGCCCTCTAGAGGCTCTGCTCCAGCTCCCGACTGCTTCGTCTTCCATCCGACGGGAGTTTGTGAATCCGTAAGTCGCGGCGGATTACGTGTAGCCAGATGGGATCCACGAACACCGCTTCGAGCGAGGAGGCGAGGACGATCCATCGTGAGGAGAATTGCGTGGATACCGCTAGAGGCTAGGCACCTGTGTGGCTTGCGACATCACTCTGACGGAACCGGAGAACGAACGCGGATTCGAATCTGCGCAAGGTAAATAAGATTTGTCGGTTTATTTTGTTGATCGAAACGGATAGATCCGATCTCGAATTATTTATTTTCACTGCGTTTTCAGTCAGATCTCGACACAGCGAACCCTACAGGCTGGGACTCGTGAACTCACACAGTGGGACCTTAATGAAATTTTTAACTTCATTTTTCTCTTCTTGATATTTTCTGCACTCAGATTTCATTAATAACTTCATGCAAAGGAATAAACATGAACAAATAGCAAATAATATGCAGTTTCGGAAGAATGTTAGAAAATTCATAAAAGGCGTTGCTCTGAGTCAACGTCATTTAAATATTGTCGCCCCGTCAAGACCCAGTTTAACTTACCGAAACAAGCTACTCTAACTCCAATCCGAACTCTACTTTCCTCTCCCAAATCCCTCTTTCAACTCGGAAAGGGGCTCCTCACCTTTGCAAATCACTCTATAAAACCTCTCTCTCTTCAATTCAATTCAACATAACAAGTAATCAAGTGGGAAAGCTAGAGAATTCTCTTCAAGACTTAAGGGAAAAGAGAGGAAAAGAGGAAGAAATCAAGCAATCAAGGAGGAAATCAAATTTTATTCAAAGAAGATGGCTAGCTTTGCTAAGGACTCCTCAAACAAGAGGGCAAGGAAGATGATTAAGAGGCTTTCTGATGTGGAAGGTCATCTAAGTGGCAAAGATTCTAACATACAAGTAAGTTACTCTCTCTTCCTATCCAATTCTTTATTCTTTTCTTCATTCTTTTACCCATGCTCCAAATTCTTTTCAATATGATGGAACTATGCTATTTTATTTTCAAGGGATATCCTTTCTTCCCTGGTCCAAGAAGATTCTCTTCACTTCCAGGGATCCAAAAGCTTGTGAACAAGATCAACTTTTCCATGCAATCTTATATATCCAAGTGGCACATCTAAGGATTGATCATTCATGCCAAACATTACAAGAGCACATGCATGGATTGGGCTGCAATGGGTGCTTTAGTAGAGCTATGGGGCATCCTCAAATTCATACTTCTCTTTTCTCCACATTCGAAGCCACTGTCCTTCTAAAAGAAGTTGAACTCTTATTGGGTCTTTCTAAGCTTAGGGTCAACAATGATGAACCTGACTTGACTGAGATGATGTTCATGAGGGAAAAGATCAATGGTCATCAATTCTTGAATAAGATTATGAAGAATCCAAAAAAAATTAATGCTGTCTTACTTAGAAAGGGATCAATCTTGCAAAGCTGGCTGAATGGACCTTAAAAAGGATATAAAATCTCAAGGAAGAAGATACAGAGGCTGTGATGAAGGCGTTCACCATATGTTTAGCTGGAGCACTATTATTCCCTGCCCAGGATAATATTTTGGAAGATGATCAAATTAGTGCAATCCATGGGATTTTTGAAGGAAAGCAAATTAGCATAGCAGTCTTAGCCTATCTCTACAGCGGGCTCTCTGTAGCTTTTGTGGGTCAATCTCCTTATGGCAGTATGCTACTCTTAGCTCTATGGGTGGAATTCCACTTCAAATTCAACCATAATGAGAAAAAGGTTCCAAGGATATCCCAAATGTACTAGCACAGTCCTATCTTCCATATTGCCAACATTGTGAAGTTCAACACCAACATGACCAATCGGTGCCCAACCTTAAGACTAGAGTTGACTGGCGTGCTTATTTCAAGACTATGCCCAGAACTGGATTCGAATCTACACCACTTGCTCTTATGGAGAAGGCAATTCAAGTGTGCGTGGTGTTAGCACAGAACTCCGACTGATTGGGGTGACCGAGTTCGTTCTCTACAATCCATATCGCTGTCATCCTCAACTCGATATGCCACGCTATGAATTTCCTGAGATCTCTTTTCTTTCTCCAATCAAGAAGCGGGCCTTAGGAACTGACGAAGACTTTGAGGCAACTGAACTCATTGCAACTCTGTAGAATATCGGATTCACCCGTTGTGTGAAAACTCCTCATGAAGCCAATCGAGAATTGTGGAAAGATTATGTAAAAGAGCTTGAAAAAATCAGGTCTGAAAGCTCTCAATCTCTACCCAAAGTTTAATTGTAATTCCTGAATTTTCAATAAAAGAATATTCCTTTTATTGCAATAAAGATCTTTACTTAATATTTGTTCAATTTCTGAAATTTTTTCTCAAGCAAAATTACTCATTTTCCTCAAAATAACAAGTTTCAGGCTTATTAATGTAAATAGCGTCGACTCAGAAAGACGCTTTTCAACAAAATTCAATTTTTGAAAATTAAAATTTAATCCTCAAAATAGCGTGAATCATGTTGACCATGGACGACGTTAATCATTTCTCTCTCCTATTTTTCAGAGATTTTCGAGCATTAAATTGACTGAATCACGTCGACCATGCCCGATACTAATCACTGATTTTCTCTAGATTTCTTCTGATTTTCCACAAACTCTGTGGTACGGCCCTGACTGCCAAAGGCAATAAACTTAAAAACGCGTCGACTATGGGCGACGCTTTTATCTAATTTTCAAATTTCGAACCGCCTGCCTTAGTTTGTGCGCCACTAAAACACGTCACCCGGTGTCAACGCCATTTAACCATTTTGAATAGGGTCCCTGAGCCTGAGCCTTCCTTCTTCCTCATTCTCTCAAACGCTCTCTCTCTCCTCTCTTCCTTCCTCCTCTTCGGCGACCCGACGAGCTCTGGCGGTTCTTCGGCCATCTTTCTCTTCTCCGGCGTCCTCCCTCCATTACCGGCCACCCTCTCTATCGTTCTCTTTCCCCCTTACACTCTCAAGCTCTCTCACGAGCTCTTTCTCTCTCACGAGCTCCCTCTCACTCCCTTGGTTTTGATGGAAAGAGGAGGTCCGAGTGGGAAGCACCAGAGGGTCGCGGCGATCCCGGCGATCGAAGTAGACGAGGTGGAAGGAATCTCGGCCAGAGTTGTAGATGAAGCGGCCCAAGTCCTCGCCGAAGTCGAGGCCTTCATGGAAGCTGAAGAGGCTCCTCCGGCGGCAGCACCAGCCGAAGAGGCGGGTCCTTCGATGATAAGTTCTAAAAACTTTCCTATTTATAACACTTGGAAAACAGGGAACTGAAGAGGGGAATGCCACGGGTTAGAGAACCCGTGGTTGAATGGCGTTGGAACCAGCTGACGCTATTCAAACGGTGTCGACCATGGCCAACGCCATTCAAGGCAGGGTTCCTATTCCAAAGTTAATTTTAAAAATTGATTTTAATTGTCTATATAATGATTTTTCTAATATTTTCTTGACAATTTGGCAGGGAACGATGATGACTCGCATTTCTTGGGACCTGGTGATAGCAGCACATCGAGGGCTTCCGGACTTCCAGAAGGCCCACCTTAAGGTGATGGGATTTGGAGAGTTACTAGACATAGAGCCCTTCTGGCAGGACCTGGTCCTCCTCCAGGTTTTGAAGGAGAGGTGGGATTAGGAATGCATGGCATTCCTGGTGCCTCGGGGACACATGGTCCCCAGCCTCGAGGATGTGGCTAGGATCACTAGCCTTCGAGTGGAGGGCCGGGCGGTGAGCGGGATTACTTATCCCGATTATCGTGAGATGGTAGGACTTCTTTTAGGATTAGATGCGTTAGGGCCACCGGGCAGGAAGTCTAGGACCCTCCGGTAGGTGGAGGTAGAGGATGCCTTAGGATTAGAGGACCCTAGGCAGGACCAGGGGGAGTCCCGGGAGAGATTCATTGATAGATTAGTTAGGTCAGCTACCGGTTCTTATTGTTAGGATGAGAGCCAGAGAGAGTTGGTAGACCTGCAGCTTAGGATCTTTCTAGTTTTTCTGTTCGATCAGTTGCTCTTCGGGACGAAGGGCGACCAAATCCACTGTAGATTTCTTAGTTTGTTAGAAGACTTAGATAGGTTGCATGAGTATGCCTAGGGTGCGGCCCTTCTGGCCTACTTTTTTTCCAACTTATCCGTAGTTACGCTAGACCGTGAGACCACCATCAGCGGCTTCGCGCCGTTTCTCCAGGTATAAGTTATTTTAATTATTTCATTAATGCAAATGTATACTTATGAAATGATGTGTCTAACCTATATATTTACTTGTGTAGATTTGGAGTTATCTTTACTTTCCTCTGGGCCAAGCTAAGGCCATTCAGACAGATGATGTACCTGTTGGGTTTTCTCGGGTTTCTCCGGATCGCTCACGCAGCGAAAAATAAAATATTAAATAGCTATCCGTTCCCGTTTCGAAAAACTAAAACTACGATTATCGGATAATCGATTCTCACCGTGTGCGGATTCGAATCCGCAATCGTTCGGTTCCGTCGGTGCGACACCGCAAGCCGCGCAAGTGCCCGGCCTCTAGCGAAGTCCACGCGATCCTCCTCACGACGGATATCCTCACGTTCCTCGTTCTTCGTAGCCCACGAAACCTCCGCCGGTCGCCGCAACGATCGTCACAGCGCGCGGACGATTTCCCGTCGAACGGGATTCGGAGAAGCGGCGGAGCAGATCTGGATCTGTCTGGATGCGAGAGAGAGAGAGAAACTGAGGAGGGGTGGCTAGGGTTGGCAGCAGCTTGGCCTGCTCAGCCCGTTCGCTATGTTTTATACTAACCGCGCGATTTTTCATAAAAGTCCCCGGTTTGTATAAAACCCACTTATTTATCCATCACCTTGAGAATCATTTACGTGTGACCCTCTTGGCCCAAGTACCAGTCCAGTTAATGGCCCAACAAGCCCAGTGACTCCTTACTGGCTTTATTAATCAATTAATAACCCTTTATTAATTAATTAATCAATCGAATTTATGTCGCACATCGAATTCGACCGGGCCTCCGATCACGTTGGGTGCCAAGCAACACCGCGTGAACCCGAAAGGTATTGGGGTTAAGTAACCCACTCTTGGAACCTTCCGTCAACAGTTATCGCGTGGATATAATCCTTCATTCGTACAATGCTCTCGAGTCAACTCAGGGCATGGCGAGCTGTCAAACCCTAACCGGTCGACTCACTTGGATTGGATGCCGCTGATGAATATCGGAAAACTCCTTTCCCGATATTATCGTCCGCCCTGGCCATGGACTTTCGCGCATCCTTCCTAGAGCATTCTCCCTTTAAGTACCGAGAGCGAATGATTCCTTATTGACACACAATTCCCTTCGACGGTATTCCGCTGTACCCAATCCTTGGCGTATTAGAATCCTGTGGCTAGAGATTCGTAAACCAAGGTCAAAGCACAGAAGTCCACCGACAAGGTGTCCTTGGTGTCTCAGGTCCGAGGACCATCCACGCAACTGCGACATTAGAATCAAGCTGGTTGACAGTGAGGTACTATACCATCCAGCGATTTAGTCGGATCAGTTCAGTGAACTCATTCTCCAATGAGCACCTACAGATTCGCCTTAGTATCTCCACACAAGTGACTTATGAGATCAGTCACCCTCATCATATGAGTAGGAGTAATCTGTACTAGTCTAACCGGATATCCTCCGACTAGGAACAATTAAGAATATGTGTGTTTAAGTGATCAGTCTCATTAGTATGATCTCATCATAATCTGATCACTATAGCACATATTCACGGACTTCATTATGAAACGATAATTAATGCGATTTACACATAATGAATATTATGCCATTATATTAATAAATGAACGAGATTTACACAGTCATATTGGCTTGTAGGCCACCTAAAACTAATAGTACCTCTGGCTCGTAGGTGGCAACCGATTGTGGATACGGCTCCACATCACCACTAGCTGACGGCTCTCCGTTGTCAATTCCTCGACTATTCGGAGCTTCTGGTGAGTTTTAATTAATGCAATTATGTTTTATCTTAGTTAAATGCAATTTATTCATTATGAATGCAACTAACTTAAATGTATGTAGGTGATCTGGCGTCCATATTTGGGTATGGGAGAAGTAAGGCAATCGTGGGTGACGGCTGGACAGGCGAGGTTCGGCAAGTAGGTGTGGATCCACTACCTGAATGAAATTGAGTTCTTCCACCTGTGGCTGGCCATGAGAACCCTGGGCCTCCACCAGGAGTGGATCCAGGAGGAGATCTCGGAGGGGATCGGTAGGTCGATGAGGGGTAAGAAAGCGCGTACGGACTGGCGTGCCAAATTCTGCGACCCGTTCAATGACTGGCATCGACGCGGTGTCCCGGTAGAGTCACGTGCGGAGAGTAGCGAGGGCTACCTCGAACAGTACCGGGTGTACTACGCCGCCCAGCTCCGACAGCTGTGCTGTAAGGACTGAGGTTTCGGGTTCTGTATTCGGGTCGGGTTCGGACCGGATCCCCTGGTTTGGACCCTGGAGGGGGTCTTGAGAGTTTAGACTGAATGACGTCTGCACTGCTCGACGCCTTTCAAAAGGCGTCAGGGTGTGTGGACGCCATTTAGGTCTGCTTGCTGTTGTGCCACGTGTGCGCCACGTGGGCGGGTTTCGGGCCGCGAGAGTATGGCCCCTGTCACTTCGTCTGAACGGCGTCCAGGTAGGTCGACGCGATTCAGACTGCGACGCTGCGGTGTTAGTGTGCGGTGCCAGAGCGTTGTCAGTACGGCCTGTCCTGTCGTCTGAACGGCGTCCGCGGAGAGTGACGCGTTTCAGACCGCTGTCAGTTCGGCCCGTCCTGTCAGACTGATTGGCGTCTGCCTCGATCGACGCGTTTTACTTAGATTCCGATTGACCCCGCGAGCCTCCCCTTCTTTCCCTCATTTTCGTCTTCACACTCTCTCCCTTCGCCCTCTCCGCTCCCTCCGCCCTCCTTCCTCCCTTCCCTTCCTCTTCTTCCTCTTCCATCACTCCATAGCCTCCTTACCTCTCACCTCTACCTCCACCACCTCCTTCGCGGCGTTCCATTCTCCGGACGGCGGCCGACGTCCCGGCGGAGTGGCGGCGTCCTCGAGGGTACCGGCGGCGGTCTACGGTGCGGCGGGTCGGCGGCGAGGAGCTTAGAGGAGTTCAAGAACCAGTAGGGGGACGAACCTTGCATGTGATGCTCGTGTTTTCCATGGCGTGACATGACGTGTTTGGGCTAGATTGAGCATGTTTAGGGGGTTTCCTTGTGGGAATGGCTGTGCTTGTGATCGTGGATTCGTAGCATGCTTGCGGTGGTTGAATTCCTCTTCCTCCCCTTCTTGTTTTAGGGCTTTTTCGGGGTGTTTGGGGTTAAGGGAGAGACCCTCGGTTCGAACCAGGGAACCAGGTTTCTGGCGCTAAACGGCGTCGTGCCTGGTCGACGCCTTTTAGAAGGACGTCAGGGCAGTACGACGCCTTTTAGGGCAGAAACCTCCCTGTTCGAGGTTTCACGAAATAGGGGTTATGGCGCTAAATGACGTCATGGATGGACGACGCCTTTTCTAAAGGACGTCGGGCCATCATGACGCCATTTAGGCAGGAAATCACCCCGAGTGAGGGTATGTAAATCTGGGATTTCAATGTGAATGGCGTCTGTGGACGTGGACGCGTTTTAAAGGGCGACTCCCTATGACGACGCGTTTCAAGGAATAATCTGGCTATTAAATAAACCTGTCTGAGGGGCTTGAATGGCGTCGACCTCGGTCGACGCGATTCAAGACAGAACTGTCTAAGTGCTGGTTTTAACATGTGTTTCACTGTTGAGCGGTTCAAATGCATGGTTTACGTTGTACACTGAGACTGAGGACTTTTGTGTGAGTGGAATTACTTCATGTTATGTGCGTATGTATGCTTATACAACTGTGGATCGGAATGACTGTGGTTTACGTTTGTCACCATGGGCTGGTGGGGAAAGGGCCATGGTGTCTGTGAGGCATTGTGCCGTACCGGTGCGAGGAGGGGTACATGTTGTGGTTTACCTTTGGCTGAGGGAAGCAGGACCACCTTGAGCCCGTCGGGCAGGAGTAGCCGGTGTGCTATCTGAGGGGTTGCTGTTTGGTCTCAGCGGGTCGGGTTTCCCTGTTTGTCGAGGCAGCTTCCGGCGCGTTTCTTGCTGTGGAGCTGGTTGTGGAGTTGTTTTACCCCTGTAGCCACTGGGCCTGATGTGACCTTTGATCAAGGTTACGAGTGGTACCCTTAGCCCTTTGGCCTGACGCAGCCCGGGAGGTTAGGGTTGTGGATAGTTCCTGTAGCTTCGGCTTGACGGGGGTTCGCCGGTCCCCAGGGCCCTCCTGAAGCGCTGAGGCCTAGCGTGGAGGCAATCCGAACGGTAGGACAGTAGTCTAGACTGCTTGTGTGCACACGTAGCTGACAGTGGCGGTACACTGGTTCCAGCTAGTCCTAGTTTGGCTCACTGCCTCACCCTACAGTGCCCCGGAACACTGTAGGGGTGGACAGGCGTGAGCAGTGGTGGTAGTGTTGGGAGGCGACGTTTGACTTCGGTCGACAGTGTGGTTCAGTCGCTTTGTGGACTTTGGCTGTGAGACGTGATTCTGTGTTGGGTTCTTCGGGTTGCTTAGAACTGTTCTTGCTACACTGCTTATCGTACGTTTCTTATCAGATTTAGGTGCTGTGTTTACTGCTTTACTTAATTGCCATATATCTGTGTTGTTACACTTGTGGGTGTGTGAGTGGGAGGCAGGGGATCGGATGATCCCTACTGAGCCCAATTCTGGTGTGGCTCACTCCCTGCGGTTTCAAGTGTGGACTTCGCGGCGTGTGGAGGTGTGTGGTGCCTTCTTGGTGTGCGGACCAACAGCTGTCTCTGTTCCGGGGTATGCCCCGATGTTGTTGTACTTCCTTTCTGCCTGTACTTATTTAATTTGTTGGACATGTAATTATTGTTGGACTGTATACGGACATTGTTATTTTCCTTCCTCTGCACTTGCTTACCTCTGTAGTCCGTGTGATTGTTATATTTAACCTTGCTTAGCACTTACTCCTCCAGATGTGTTGTGTGAGATCCGGATGTGAACCCGCAGTTAATGGGCCGACATCCATTTAGTGACCGGGTCTCCGGTCATAGGATGGCGGGTCGTTACATGTGCGCTCTCGATGTGAGTATGCTTTTATACTTGTTTCATTTTATTATTATCTTTACTTCAGTTTGTGGATGCATAAATGACATGTGTGTGTGCATATGCAGGATGCACGCGATGCGACCATCATCACCCTCCGGGCTCGCCTCCAGGACACGGATGCCCAACTCGAGCAAATTCAGAAGGAGCTCCACGATCTGGAATGTATGAATGAATTATGATATGAATGAATTCTTTTATTAATTACATGTTTTGACGCTTAACCACTAATAGTGTTCTCGTTGACACAGTGTGCCACTTATACACATGCGGCCCAGTCTTCTCCACACACAGCTGGAGCTTCTTCTTCGAGCGCCACCCATGACGTCATCCTCACCGATCTTCGTGGCCAGCTGGCCCAAGCCATTCGTCGGGCTTCTCACGCTGAAGAGGATCGCGCCACCCGAGTAAGTCTTCAATCCTGACTTCTCATTCTTGAATTTTAACCTTGCTTACTTAGTTGGCTTGGCTAATAACATCTTTTCTTGTAGGTTTCTGAGCCTTACGAAGCCCTTCAGAAGGCTGAGGAGGAGTTGGAGCAGACGCGAGCTACAGCAGCTCGTGTTCCCGTGTTGGAAGAGTAGCTGGCGCGCCTCTCCACCGGTGATCTCCCTCGAGAGTTAGCGCGACTCCAGATGAGTCTAGAGGTGGTTACCGAGGAGAGAGACTGGGAGCGGGTCCAGATGATGGCTGACCTCCAATCTCTTCAATGCCGTCTATCCGTCGCAGAGCACGAGCAACGGAGTGTGGAGGAGAGGTACTAGCGTGCCCGACAAAGGGCCCGTGAGAGAGGTCACAACAGCACGTTCACTTCGAGTATTGCTGTGTCTTCTGCTTGGGTCGAGCCGAGTACCATGGGGCCACCGCCACCACCGAGCCGGACACTAGAGGGACCGGACGAGGCCTAGAGTCAATACGACGAGGGCGCCAGTGAGAGTCAGCCATGAGGAGTGGTTGGTGCTATGTTGATGATGATGTACTATTCCTTTTGAGTCCTCATAATGGACTTTAATCTTTACATGTATGAAGCTCTTGATATACGAATGAAACTTTTTTTGTACTTCCACTGTCTCTTTCTGACTTTGAATCCATTTTTGTATACCTGTGCCTTGTATATGACTCGAACTCAACTCAACTCAACGAAGCCTTAATCCCAAATAATTGGGGTCGGCTATATGGATTCCCTGTTTCCACTCTAGACGATTTTGGGCTACCTCTTCTGAAAGATTTAAAGCTTCCAAATCATATTGTACTACCCTCTACCAACTTAATCTAGGTCTACCCCTTCTTTTCTTCCCCTCCTCTGTCCTAATATACTCCACTTTTCTAACTGGAGCCTCTGTAGGCCTACGCCTAACATGCCCAAACCATCTCAGTCTCCCTTTTCTCAATTTATCCTCAATTGGTATCACTCCTACCTTTTTTCTAATATACTCATTACGAATTTTATCTAGCCTAGTATGCCCGCACATCTACCTTAACATTCTCATCACGACAACACTCATCTTGGAGACATGTTGTCCCTTCATCGCCCAGCACTCGCTACCATATAACATTGCAGGTCTTATCGCCGTACAGTAGAATTTTCCTTTCAGCTTTGTTCGGATCTTGCGGTCACACAAGACTCCCGTGGCAAGTCTCCACTTCAACCATCCTGCTTTAATCCTGTGGCTAACATCCTCATCACACCCTCCGTCTTCTTGGAGGATCGAACCAAGATATTTGAAATTGGTGCTTTGGGGTATTGCCATACCATTCAAGTTAACTCCCTCCTTTTCGCCTCTTCGACTTTCACTAAACTTACAATGCATGTATTCTGTCTTAGTTCTACATAACTTGAAACCCTTAGACTTTAAGGTGCTCCTCCAAAGCTCTAGTTTTCTATTAACTCCCTCTTACGTCTCATCTATCAATACAATATCATCTGCAAACAACATACACCACGGAATGTCCTCTTATATATCTTTTGTTAAATCATCCATAACTAATGCGAAAAGGTAAGGATTTATTGCTGATCCTTGATGCACTCTAACAGAAATAGGAAAATCTCTGTATATGACTCGAACAAATAGGTTAAATATTTGTTCTGGTTGAGCCCCTTGCCCGGTTAAGTAACCCGCTACTTAATCCTATCTTTGGTAGAAGGGTCAAGGGGCAAAGCCTTTATTCAATGAAGGTGAATAATAATAATAAAAAGTAATTAATTAAAGACAATACAACATACAAACATGCAAATGCTTACTGAAAATTAAACACATGCAACATTCATGATTTGACAAGTAAATGCTAATTGAAATATTTTTGTTTTGCAATTGCAATTTTCAAAATATCCAATTTTTTATGGTTTTCAATATTCAAAATTTTTCTTTGTGGTTTTGAAATATTCATTTTTTGTTTTGTTTTGAAATATTCTTTTTTTTTTTGTGAATTTGAAATATTCAATTTTTTTGTGATTTTGAAATATTCATTTTTTTTGTGATTTTGAAATATTCAATTTTTTTATGATTTTGAAATATTCATTTTTTTTTGTGGTTTTGAAATATTCAACTTTTTTCTGATTTTGAAATATTCATTTATTCCTAAGGACCAGCATGGTACATAGATCAAAAGAGTATACTTATTTGTCACCTTAATTCCCTAATCATTCTTTAATAGCCTAACCCAGACTCATTGTGCTTGAATTATGTTTATTTTCATGATCCTATTCGATGGTTTGACTCTTAGTCAACCTAAGCCGTTCTGTAAGTTTGGAGTATGCCTCTTTAGAAGGAAAGGAAGAAATGGTCTAGAAAGCCCACGAAAAGGTTCCGGAGACCCAGAAAGATGTCCCTCCTTTACCTTATTATCTGTTGGGGTTCGGTCATTTTCACTTTTACAGAGTATTTATCGACCTTGCGCTCCATTTTCATTTGATTTTGTGGCCTTTTGATGTAATGTTTGTAATGATGAGTGGCCTTTTGATTTTGTTGGCTTTTTGCCTTTTACTTTTTTTTGGGGAGGATCTCCCCCTTTTTTTTTATGACGGCCTCCTACTAAGATGGCGGATATTTTCGGTAGTCTATTCTATACCTCGTTCTGACATCGTGAGTCTAGAATAAAAATAGAAGTTTTCTTTTAAAAAGAATGAGTTGTACTTTACACCCTTAGTCAGGCTTTCGGCATTCTTCGGACTTCACATCTTTTGTTACACACGAGCCAAACGTGTTTGTGTGTCAAATAATGCGTTTGAATTAGATTATTAAAGACTAAAGAGGGAATTTAGGACCTCAAACTTTTTGACTCCACTGATCTTTGCACCATGCCAATCAACACAATTTAAACTAAGGGTCAGTTTTCTTAAGATATAAACCATTCTAAGGATGAGATAGCTTTTGACCTTCTGCATTAACTAGCTTGTAGGCATTACTAGGAAAAGCATCTTTTACAACATAGGATCCTTCCCAATTGGGTTGGAGTTTAGAACGTGGACCACCAAGTTTTATGAAAATTCTTTTTACCACTATTTCACCGACTTTGAATTTGTGTTCAATGACCTTCTTTTGATAAAAATGTGTTAATCTATTTTGATATACTCGTGAGTGATTAGCAGCTGACCATCTTTTCTCGTCTAAAAGTTTCAATTGAATGAGGAGTGCAGAGTGATGCTCCTCAATAGAAAACTCCTTGTTCAATTATACTCTTAATGACGGGATGAGGACTTCGTATGGAACTACTGCCTCTATTCCAAAGGTTAAAGAATATGGAGTCTGCCCAGTGGGTGTGCGGATTGAAGTTCGGTATGTCCATAAAGCCTCGATCAATTTCTCCGGCCAGCCCGTGTATCGGTTAGATTTACACGTTTTCTTGATGATTTTTATCAAGGTCTTATTAGTTGCCTCTGCTTGGCCATTGCTTTGCGGATAATAAGGAGACGAATGATGTAATGCAATTTTATACCTGTTGCAGAGGTCCTTCAGCTCTTGTGATATGAACTGTGGGCCATTATCGATGACAGTGGTGCTTGGAATCGCGAACCATGTGATGATATTCTTCATGATAAACTTGCAGACTGTTGATACTTTGACTTCCGTGTAAGCTTAAGCTTCTGCCCACTTGGTGAAATATTCCGTCGCAGTGAGGATGAAAGATTTCTGTTTAGTGCCGGAATTGAGATCACCGAGAGGTCCAATGATGTTGAATGCCCACATGGAGAAAGGCCATGGGGAGAAAACATGATGGAGTGAAGATGTGGGGGAATGAATCTTGTCAGCATGAAGTTGACACTTAGCACACCTACGAACATACCCTACATAGTCTTCTTCCATTGTTGGTTAGTAGAATCCTTGTCCAAGAATCTTCTTTGATAACATCTATCCATTAACATAGCCACCACAAACTCCAGCATGAGCTCCTTTCGTATTCTTCCAAAGCTCATCTTCGTCTAAACATCTCAGAAGGACACCATCAAATCCACGTTTATATAACTCGCCTCCAACCAGGATGCATCTTTGAGCAATTCTCCTGATAACCCGCTTCTCTTCAATTGTGGCTTCCTCAGGGTATGACTGATCTTCACAGTATTTGGCAATTTCATAAAACCATGGTTTCTCTTCATCTCCCATCTCTTCTTGCAACTCCAATAGCATGATTTCTTACTTCTCCACAATATCTCCATCTCTGACCTTCTTCAACAATTTCTCTTTGATCCTAAGAAAGAAAGGGTCCTCTACAGCAGGAGAGAGACGCTATGAATGATGATTGATTCAGATTGTTTGCTAATTGGGAAATTTAGAGATGATGCGAGAGAAGCTAGAGCGTCAGCTAAGATGTTATGATTTCGAGGAACATGGACGAAGATTAGTTTGGTGAAGAGCTTGGCATAAGCTGAGGTCAATTCTTGATAAGGCTTCAGTTTGGGATCAAGGGTGCGATACTTGGTGAGTACTTGACGAAGAATCAATTGACTATTACCTACAATCTGCAGTTTGGTGTCACCATCGAGATGAGCGGCCTTGAGACCGACAAGAACAACCTTATATTCAGCTATGTTATTGGCAACATGAAAGGCAAGCTGAAAGGCTCGAGGAATGGTGACACCTTCAGGTGATAGAAGGACAATGTCGATACCCTTACCGTGAGAATTCAGAGTTCCGTCAAAATGCAGAGTCCACATATCGTCTTTGATTCTATTGATGGACATCAGTTCTGTTAGGATCCGGGCGGGGTATGACGAATGCAGCGGAAGCAACAAACAAAATCTTGCCCGATGCCCGCTTATCCGATTCGGAACGAAACTTAAAATAGAAAAATCGGGTTGTGATCTCATCACCTAGCGCGGAATCGAATCCGCGACTGTTTCGGTTCTGTCGAGGTGATGCCGCTAGCTGCACATGTGTCTGCCCTCCAAAGGCATCCACACGATCCTCCGAGGTGGTTCGCCCTCGATCCCTCGTCCAGATCAGCTCGCTCACTGAAGAATCCTTACCGCAACCATGTTCGAATCATCCAGAAGAGAATTCCCGACTCTCAGGAAACGCGTGCGGCGGAGACGGGAAGTCTCCCGGCGCCTCGAACGGGGCACCCACAGGAGGAGGAGAGAGAGAGGGGGACGGCCAGCCTTGAGAGCTCCTAGAGCTTGGCCCAGGGTTTATCAAGAGCGCGTATATATATTAAGTCGGCGCGTCTTTTCATAAAAGTCCTCGAGTTAATATAATTCTCACTTAAGTACCACCGATTGAGAATCTGTTTGCGTGTGACCCTCTAAGCCCATTAACCAGTCCAGTTTTTAGCCCATTAAGTCCAATAACTAGTTATTGACTTATTGTGATTAATTAATATCTAGATATTAATTAATTACTTAATCGAATTAACATCTTATGTAAAATTCGGTCGGACTTCTGATCAAGTTGGGTGCCAAGCAACACCGCATGATCCCGAAAGGTAATGGGGTTCAACAATCCACTCATCGAACCTGTCCGTCCATAGTTACCACGTGGCTATAATCCTTCGTTCACACAATACTCTCGTGCTGACCTAGGGTTATGGTCAACTGTCAAAACCCTAGATGGTTAACTCACTTAAATTAGACTTCGCTATACAATATCAGAAAATATCTTTTCTGATATTGTGTCTGCTCTGGCCTGAGACTCCTGCGGATCTATTCTAGAGCATTCTCTCTCCAGTTACATGAGAGCGAATGATCCTTCATTGAACACACAATCATCTTCGAAGGTCTTCCGTTGGATCCGATCTTTGACTATTAGAAATCCCGTGGATAGTGATTTGTAAGCAAAGGTCAAAGCCTAGAAGTCCACCGATAAGGTGACTTTGGTGTCTCAAGTCTAAGGACCAACCACGCCACTGTGACGATGAATCAAGCCAATTGACAGTCAAGTAAATTACCATTCCGCGATTCATATCGGATCAGTTCAGTGAACTCATTCCCCAATGAGCACCTACAGGTTCATTGTGTCTCCACACAAGTGACTAACGAAATCAGTCACCCTCATCATATGAGCTGGAATAACATGTACTAGTCTTACCAGATGTTTGATGTCCTTCTCAAATATCCTTCGACTAGGAACAATTCAGAATATGTGTTTATAGGTCATCGGTCTCATTATTATGATCTCATCATAATCCGATGATCGTTGCACACATTCATGGACTTCATTATGCGCAATAATAATAAACACGCCAATCTACATAATGAAATATATATATGCCATTTATTATTGAACCACATTGAAATAGGTGCCTCGTGATTAGCTTAGAAGCCACCTATATCTATCAATCTCCCGCTTGGACTTAAGCCAATCACCTTTGCATTTGATCTCCATCAAATCTAAGTGATGCTCACATCAAATCTGTGACTAAGGCTTGGTCCGGAATCTGCTAAATCATTCATAAATGGAATAATTTTCATTACGTTATTTCCTCTTTATTCTTTGTCTCTAGACTTGTGAAAGAGTCTCAGAATGTTCTACAACTTCTGATGAGACCATGGTTTGACCACAAAATTGTTCGCTCTTACTGTTGTCTTACAACAACGGGATGAGATTGCAGACCTTTTAGAACTACATTTAGTTCAAGGATGAACTCTTTCATCCATATTGTTCCAATAATAGTATCACTTGTTTATGTCGTCATCTTAATATCGAGTTCTGGGTTGGAATCCTTCCAATCCATTCTTTTCTTATTAGAAGGTTAAACCCATACCTAATTTGAAATTTGAGTCAGTGTAACTCATTGTTTCAAATCATCCTCTCCATATACAGGAGTGCATCCTTAGCACTTCTCAAGTACTTAGTGATATGTTTCACTTCTTCTATGAAGGTTTTCCTGTATCTTTCAAGGAACCTTTCTTTAAAGAAATAAATTCTATATCTCAATAATTGAGATTTATTATGGAATTTACATCAAATATTTTGACATATAGGTTAAGGTAACATCCTCATCGATCTATATTAATAGATTCGTATTCTCAATACGCAGGATGTTGCTTCCAAACCTATTATGAAGAATAATATGGATAATAATGCTTTTATTGATAGTGACATCCTGATGTCATTCTCAATGACTTTGATCTTATTATCATAAAGCATTACTAATGTGACTGTACTCCCACTGACCTCTTTGTACACACACAATCCGTGATCATTCTTAATGATCACTGAGTGTTTGACCATTAAGTCAAAACTCTTATTGCAACTCTGGGAAGCTTTAGTTTGATTCAAAAATAGTCTTTGAATCACAACTTGCTTCCTAGATATTCTAAAAGCTTTAAAGTTATATCATATACACCTTTTCCTCAATCACATTGAGGGAATGCTTTTAATATCCAACTGTCATCTCATCATCATGACAGATAGTATTGGCAAGTAAAATTTTAATAAATTTATTTTGGTAACCTTTGAGGAAAAATCGTCCAAGTCAACACTTTGACCATGACCATTTTCTTTAGATTACCATATAAATTTTAAGTAGTCTATTTGTACTAATCTTCATTCTGAAGATTTACTTACTTCTGAGAGGTACGATACCCTCAAGCAATACTATCAAGTTATGAACTTAATAGGTGTTATGGACTATAACTTAGAACTCTTAACTTCTTTCCAATTTAAAAGTTGTAATTATGATAGAGAGTTTTCTCATAGATTTAGGATCATGATCCACATCTTTGAGTTCTTCTCATTCTGCTATCTCTGATATGTCAAATATATCAAACTAGCCATTGAAAGAATCTCAAAATCTATGATGCTCTCTAGTGTGTGTTATGAATGGTTCCAAACATCCAAATATTATCTAATAATCTTGCGTTAATTTGTGAGTTTAGAAAATCTTCAAGTTTTATTAGCTTCCACTGTCTTCTTTGAGGACATGTTCCTCTTCTTAGAATACAGTTTTCAGTAGGATAATTATTTCATTATCGTCTGGCCAATAAAATAATGTCCAAACTCTTTGGACATCTCACAAATTCATATTACGCCGTGTTCTTTTAGATCCAACTTTTTTGGATCATGTATTTTTCAAAAGATTAGGATATAACTTGACTTTAACATCCTTAAAATCATGTTAGTTTATAATTCACATCTCATATGAATTATCGCATTTCCATATCTTATATGGATATACTGACTTATTTGGAACCATATGTAAAGTATGGACATCTAATATTCACCCTTCCAACCTCCGGAACCGGATTAGCTCGTCCAAATCATGCTTATTAGGAAACTACTTGAAACGCGTCGTGATCAAGAGACACCATTTAGCTAATTAGGAGGGGTCAACATAGAAAGAAATTCGCGAAGGAAACCATAAAACATTAGGAAAGCTAAAACGTGTCAACTATAGAAGTCATGATTTAGATAATTAGGAAATTAATTTGAATTTGAAAATCGGAAATGCAAACAGATTAGGACTTAAACAGCGTCGTCTATGGGCGACGTCATTCAGTTAATCCTATCTGAATTTAGGAATTTTAATTCCGAACTGATTTCTTGTAAAAATTTGAATGGCGTCGGCCATGGTTGACGTTAATTAATTAATTTTAAAAAATCAATAAAAGTTAATTATGATTAAAAATCAGACCATTTTGGGGTATTATAATTGTGACATGAAATTTACTCAATATGAAGTCAAAATTAACGTGTCTACATAAGGTCGAGATCATAATCCTTGATAAACTCCATTCACCTACGCTACCTCAAGTTCAGATCCCTCTACGTGAATACATACTTCAGTCTCTTGTGATTAGTGAAGACTTGAAACTTCTCCCCATATAAATAGTGCCGCCAAATCTTCAATGCAAACACAACAGCCGCCAGCTCCAAGTCATGAGTGGGATAATTCTCTTTATGCTTCTTCAACTGCCTAGAAGCATAGGCCACAACTTTGCCATGTTGCATCAGAACTGTACCCAAACCTCAACGAGATGCATCTAAGTAAACCACAAATTCACCAGAACTAGATGGAAGCACTAGAACTAGAGTCAAAGTGAGACGAGTTTTCAACTCAGTAAAGCTCCGCTTACATTCCTTGGTCCACACAAAACGAACTCTCTCACGAGTCAACCTCGACAAGGGTGTTGCTATAGAAGAAAAATCCTAAACAAATCGCAGATAATATACTGTCAACCCCAAGAAGCTCCTAATTTCTAACACAGTCGTCGGTCTTTCCTAATCCATCATTGCCTCAATCTTGGCTGTATCCATTGAAATACCATCACCAGAAATGACATGTCCCAGAAAGTGCACGTGATCTAATAAGAACTTGCACTTACTGAACTTTATATAGAGTTGGTGCTCTCTTAGGCCCTGCAACACTACCTGAAGATGTGTGGCATGTTCTTCCTTAGAAGAAGAATACACCAGAATATCATCCACAAATATTATCATAGACTGATCTAGATAAGCCCTAAAAAGTCGGTTCATCAAATCCATGAAAGTTGTCGGGGCATTGGTCAAGTTGAAAGGTATAACCAAAAACTCATAATGTCCGTACTGAGTTCCGAAAGCTGTCTTACTCACATCAGCCTCACGAATCATCATCTGATAATACCCTGACCTTAAGTCAATCTTCGAGAACACCTTGGCAGATTGCAACTGATCCATAAGATCATTGATCCTCGGAAGTGGGTACTTATTGTTTATTGTTACATGGTTCAACTGTCTGTAATCGATACACAACCTCAAGTAACCATCCTTCTTCCTAACGAACAAAATTGGAGCCCTGGGACGGATAAAACCCTTATCCAGCAATTCCTGCAACTGCGCCTTCAACTCAGTGAATTCGACCGGAGCCATCCGATACGGGGCCTTAGACAAGGGTGCCGTACCCAGTGCAAGTTTAATAGTGAACTCAACCTCCCGCTGAGGAGGAAGGCTAGAAAACTCCTCAAGAAACACATAAACAAAGTCACAGACTACAGGCACCTCCCAAGGACAGGAACCACCACTATCACCAGCTACAACTACTGAGGCAAGGAAAGCCTCATAGCCACCAACAAGTAACCTTTGCGCCTAAAGAGCAGAAATAAGGATACCACGAGAAGAGAGCCTAATACCTTGGAAGTAGAAGGCCGGGATGCCTGGGATGGAGAAGCACACCCTCTTCCTGAGGCAGTCCACTTCAGCATAATAAGCCTCCAACCAATCCATACCCAACATAACATCAAAGTCATGAATGGCAAGCACAACTAACTGGGCAGGTAACTGATGACCCTCAATGGTCAAGGGAACCAGACACGCTAATTTTGACTTCATATTGAGTAAATTTTATGTCACAATTATAATGCCCCGGAATGGTCTGATTTTTAATGATTAATTAATTTTTATTGATTTTTCTCGAATTTGGTTAATTAGCGTCGACCATGACCGACGCCATTTACATTTCTAACCGAAATCAATTCAGAATTAAATTCTCAAATTCATATAGATTTAACTAAATGATGTTGCCCATGGATGACGCTATTTAGGTCCTAATCCGTCTAGGTTTTCGATTTTAAATTTGAATTAATTTCATAATTATTTAAAGAACGTCGCTTATGGACGACGCCGTTTAGTTTTCCTAATGCTTTTTGGTTTCCTTCTCAAATTATTACTGCTATTTCTACGCTTTAATTAGCTAAATGGCATCCGTCTGTAATGACGCGATTCAAGAGTTTTCTGTTAAACATGATTTTGCAGAGATAATCCGGTTCTATAGGTTGGAAGGGATGCAAATTCTTTCCATATTCATCCAAGGCAAGTCTGACTGCGGAGGAGAGCCTTTTGAAGGCCAAATAACCCTAATTGAAGCCTCTATATATACAAATACCCATTGACCTTTGAAAAAGGTTGGATATTGGTATTTTGGAGTTCAAATCAAGGTGAAAAAGAGCCCCCTATTGCAAAAAATGTGGAAGGAATTTGAAGTCTTCTTCTTCTTCCTTTTCCTCCTCCATTGAAACTCAAGAAGACCAAGGCTATGGAGGGGGCCAACCATACTCAGCCATTTTGTTTTCCTTTGCTAGTTTCTTTATAGTTTTCATCATTTGTTTACTGTTTTTCATGATTCTTCATTACATCACTCCATCATACACATATTCACATCATATTTTCCATGCCCACATGAGTTAGGGGTTTAAAGAAAAGAAACAAAAAGTGAGTTATTCTTGTTTAGTTGCATGTTTAGATTAATAATTAAAATAGTTATTACACCATCATAATTCTAATCCACTTCTTTCTTTTCTTGGTTTGATTCTTTTGTAAGGTGTGAAGGATTTGAGGAGAAGAAAAGCTTGGAAAGAAGATTGAAGAGGAGTGAAATCCACAACAAGAACAAAACAAGAGTAAATAAAAAAGATGGGCTCTTCTTTTTTGGTCGGCCGAAAGAAAGGAACAAAGAATCATAATCTCCCAGTTGTAACGTTAGTAAAACGATCAACTTATTCTTTTGAAACCTTTGGATTTTGGCGATCACAATTTTTATTAGATTTGTTAATCATATAACACATAATATCATGATAATAGCATACACGATTTGAGCACCTACAGCTTTTTGGCGATCACAGTAGGACTCATCTTGCCGTTTTCTTTTATTTACTCTTGTTATTTCCATTGGGCACCCTCGGTGCACCGCTTGTGTCCCTCGGGCACGTTTGTTGATTGGTTGTTTGATTTTTACCCACACGTGAACCTTGTGCACACCCCTTTGGCAAAATTTTGCCTTCCTTGATTGCCTTGAGTCATAGTATTGGAGAGCGTGTTTTACCTAATTGATATTCATGATGTTGCATGATTAGCCTATCTGTTTGAACTATTTTTATATGAGTATTTGATCTTTTACTCATCCTGTTGAATTGAGAGGGGAATGCCCCTGATATTTTTACTATTTACTATTTTTCGGGCTCGAATCATGTCGACACAGAGCGACGTCTTTCTGAAGGACATCGCCAGTGCACGATGCCATTCAGCCTGCATAATCTGCTAGTTTGCCAGCCCGAGCCACTGTGACCAAAAGTCACTGTTTTGAATGACGTCGACTCAGATTGACGTGTTTTAGGCAGTCTTTCTTCTAGCCATTAGTCCTCGGATTTTTTATCATTTGTTGATTACTTATATTTATTATACTACGTTAGAGGCCACCCAGGCCGCCGGTCATTTGCATTGAGGCTTACCCCCCCTTTTTTTATAGGAACACCCTTCTTAGCGCTTTCACCTCTCTTTGACTGGATCGGTCCCTCAGTCAGACTAGAGAGGTCAGTGTTAAGACCTCCATAAGTCCCCAAAAGCAGAGAATTCATCTCTATTCATTAGGCTGGTTGTACCATTTGAAGTCCCGGATAGATCTCCATATCGTTGTGAGTGAGCCATAGAATATCACGGGGAAAAATTGAACTGAAACTAGGAGCCTTCCTTGAGTGAATCCCAATTAAAAATATGTTTTAACTCTACAAGTAATCTTAAGACGACGTAATCATCAACTTATTTGCTAATCTTTGAATAACTTGTCTGAATTCTTTGATAACTAAACACCATGATGTTACGCTCAGGTAGAACTCTCGGCATGGCTGCCTTTGAATAAGAAGATATGGTTGAGTATGAGAGATGCTCATGCCCCTCGAGTTTATTTTCTATCCTACTCCAAAGATGAGAGAGATGCTTATGCCTCTCATAACCCCAACCATTTTCAAACTATGAACGAGGGAGATGCTCATGCCCCTCAGTTTTAATCCCACTCCTCCTATGATCAATACAATCCAGATATGGGCAATCACCCCATGTTCATGTCATCTCTAACCCCACTTATGAAGAAGCCCAAGACCAAGCTGGACCTTATGCTCGTCCCTCCGATCTTGCTACCCTCATGGGAGCTCTATCCAATCATGTGGACCCTCATCAGTTTGAGGCAATCCAATCCATTTTGAAGGGAAAGACTCCCTTGAAGTCTTCTGAACCAAACCCTCCCGTTCATCATATTGTACCTCAAGTCCCAATCCAGGCCATGGAAGGCCTCCGGATCTCTACTCCTCGGCCCATGGGCCACCAACAATCCAGTTCGCGACACCCTGTCAGGCCACATACTCCAGTTTACCCAAATGCCTTCGGGCATGGCGGAAATGCTGCCAGTTCGCGACCCTACTGTCCTCATGTTCCCACTTACTCTAGGGGGCAGGCTTTTCAACAACCACCTCCTCCACCAATAGATCCAACCACTTAGATTTTGTTCAACAAAATCACTCAAATCGATGAACAGTTCAAAATTTTCCAAAGGGCCATGGGTGCATAAGTTGCCCCTAAAATGGGTGTACTTGATTTACCAGTCACAACTTCCAAAAATTATTATAATGCCAAAGTTTAGAATGAGCAGAACAAATCTCTCAAACATAAACCAAAAGTACATCAGAGTTCTCACATATGAAAGCCTATACCGATTATAAGTAAAACTAAAACTGAACTAACAACAATCTCAGATAATCACATGAAAATTTCCAACAGAATAACTCACTATCACAGTCTGAAAGTGCCTCTGATTCTAGCATTTTCAGCCCCAAAGTCTAAAAACACAGATAGTTTTTAATGAGTACAACTCAGTAGGATTCAAAACTTACACAAGCTAAACATATGTAATTGTTGAAATTGAGATAATATTGAACATAGCTAAAAAATTTGCCAATCAAATAATATAATTAAACCAAGGAAATGCTTAACAAAATCAAGCCAAAATTCATGAATACCAAAGTCATGATCAGATAGTCCTCAACCATCAGAATTAAGTAAAAATAGCCACAAACGAAGTAAATTCCATAGATATAATCAAGGTCCATACAAAGTTCATCAAAATAGGCCAATTCGTTTAATAGATTAATGGAAATCGATTGGCAGACTGTAGGTAGTCGATTAATAGAAATAGAACAAAGGTAAATCGATTAGCCGCATGAAGGCCTAATCGACTAACTGAACAAAGGGGTAATCGATTAGCGGAACAAGGCCTAATCAATTATTAGACTAAAGGGATAACAATTAATAGAATGAAAGAGCAATCGATTAGCAGTATGAGGCCAAATCAAATTAGTTGAACAAAGACCTAATTGATTAGTTGAGTAAGGGTCTAATGATTAACTAAGTAAAAGCCTAATCGATGAACAAAACTAAAAGCTAATCGATTAACTGTACAAAGACCTTATTGATTAACTGACTAATGGCAAATCGATTAACAACTTAAGGGAAATTGATTAGCAAAGCAAGGAGTATATCGATTAGCCAATCAAAGGCCTGATTGATTGATAGAACTAAAGCTTAATCAATTAATAGAACAAAAGGATAAGTCAATTAGCAAAATAAAGGATTAATCGATTAACTAAACGAAAGTGTAAATCAATTACCAAAGTAAATGCCTAATCGATTAAAAGAATAAAAGCTAACTAATACAAGGCATATAATCGATATCTTAGCTAAAATCTAATCGATTACATAACAACAGGTAATCAATATCAAATCTAAGCTTAATTACAGGTCATTTGAACATAATCGATTATAAGGCTAATTCCACATCAATGAATAGCTTATAAATAATCTGAACTTACATGATATCAAAGAGTTGGAATACGTAAATTAAACATTTCTTAGATTATTAACTAAATTAAACTAGATCAAATGGTAACAATTAAACTGAATTAGTTGAATCACATGAAATGCATAGTACTGAAATGAATCAATTAATTAGAATAAAGTTATTAAGCTAGTTAAAATATCAAATTGATCTGAAATTTAATCAAACTGAATTGGGTTAATTATACTAAACTAAAGTGATCAAACTAAATAGAATTAATTCAACTAAATTGGATTTAAATCGAGTTGGACTGAATTAAGCAAACTGAACTAAATTATTTCTGACTGAGTTGAATTTAACTAATGTAAGCAAGATGTCAACTGAACTAGAATATCAATCTGAACTAACATGACCAATTGAACTGAATATTCAATTGATTTGAATAAACAAATTGAATTTAGGCATCAAACTGATGGAGATATCAAATTGAATAGAATAAACAAATTGAACTGAGATATCAAATTGAATAGAATAAACAAATTGAACTAAGATCTTAAACTAATGAGCAATTAAATTGATTCACTTCTGATTTTCACAACATATCAAATTCTTAAAAGATCCTCATGGATCATCAAATAGAATAAATACTTAGGACTATCAAAGATCTGTGCCAAAATCAAACCAATTAAACATATCAAAATTTATCAAACATGCATTCCAACTCTCTCCTAAGGCCAAATAAACAAACACTCAACACCTAGCTCAAGTGACAAAGTCCTGGCATCTGTAGCACCGAGGAGTCTCATTGTCTCACCTCAAAAATAAGAAGTCACATGCTCATTGCATGCAAGGCAATCTGGGATTTATCAACCTATTGCTAGTAGGCTCGGCCAAACATATGGATGCTTATATAGAATGGCCCAAATACTCCTTAGAAAGAGCACCATGTGACTTTGTCACATACATGCAAATTTCCAAACTTTCAACAAATAGATCATCAAAATTTAAGAACAAAGGCTTCAAACTTGATGAACATAACTGAGATAGCAAGGAAAAGTGAGACAAATCAAAACTGATAGATCAACTCAGTTTGAACAGAAGAAAAATTAGTAGAAAATACAGAGAACTACTCTGAAACCAATTTTTGAGAAAAATTTAAGAACAGAGCATAAATATGTAGAGAATTGATGAACGAATTATGTCCTCATCTAAAATTAGTGATGAATTTACCTATAGAACTATATAATATCTATTTCAGATTTAAAACAAATCAGATTCGTCTGATAAATCATTAGATCAAAGGAATAACTAAGAAGAACATATCAGATTCAAATAAATTCGAAGTCCCAAGCGTTTGAGTTGAATTCAGAGGTAAATAGAGTAGATAGATCACAAGAACAGTTTGAAATCTTTAAAATAATTCTAGTTTCTTACAAATTAATCTTGTTTCAAAAGATCCACCTACCTAATTCACAGTTGAATCCCCAAGTTTTCCTATCTCCTCCCAAAGCTAGGCTATTCCCTTCTAGTAGATGTAGACCCCCAAGAATTCTTAGCCACAAGGGCAAGCTCCTAAGCAGAGGGATCCTATTTAAAGGCTCCCAAGACCCATCTAATTTCTGCCAAGATCGAATTCCGAAATTCTCCTACACATTAATTTACTTTTGAGTTAGTTAGATGCTCAACCGGATCTCAAATTTCCTAAATCACAATTTTAATTCTAACAAACCTAGTTACTTACCATCTTGGGAATGTTGACTTTTACAACTAACTAAACTCCTACTAACTGCCTAAATTTGCCAGCTCATCCACTACTAACTGACTGCATTAGTAGCTAATAAGACAAAACAACTAACTAACCATCCAATGGCTATGTTGCTAATTCAAATTCCACTGCCCTTTAGTTAAACAATTGCCTAATTAACCCTTAAGATAATTTCTAGCTTAAGTATTAATGTTAAATTAAGCACTAACTTAGCAAGGCATAATATTCTCTCCACCTTAAAGAAATTTCGTTCTCAAAATTTAAAATACCAATCTTACCAAATAAATAAGGATATTTCTTCTTCATCTTTTCCTCAGATTCCTAAGTTGCTTCTTCAATAGAACAATTCCTCCAAAGAACTTTTACCAAAGGAATAACCTTAGCTCTCAACAGTTGTTCTTTGTGATCCAAGATTTTCACAAGATGTTCTTTAAACGTTAGATATAATTGGACTTTTAGATGTTAATACTCAATCACATGAGACTGATCTTGAACATATCTCTTGAAAATAGATATATAAAACACTAGATGCACATTAAATAGTGCTGGTCGTAATGCCAACTTATAGGCAACAACCCTAACTTTTTCTACATTTCAAAAGGACCAATATATCTAAGACTTAACTGGCCTTCCAGCCAAACCTCATGACTCCTTTCATGGGTGATACATTAGAAAATACATATTCTCTAATAAAATGGCTCAATTCCCTTCTTTTACTATCTATATAGCTCTTTTGTCTATTTCAGTTGTAAGCAATTTCTTCTTGTTGAATTCAATATTTTATGAATATTCTTATACAATTTGGGGGCCTAACAGACTTCTTTCTCTAACTTCTATCCAGCACACTAGTGATCTGCAAGGTCTTCCATAGAGGGCTTCATATGGTGCCATTCCATTACTGGCATGATAATTATTCTTGTAAGCAAATTCCACTAATGGCAACTGCTCATCCCATCATCCCTTCCACTCAAGACTGCATACTCTAAGTATGTCATCTTGAATCTATATTGTCCTCTTTGATTGCGCATATGTTTGGGGATGAAATGTATAACTAAACTTCAATTGAGCTCCCTATGAAATGTATAACTAAACTTCAATTGAAATGTATAACTAAACTTCTTGCATGCTCTTCTAAAATCTAGTAGTGAATCTTGGGTCTCTATTTAAAATAAATTGATATTGGCACCCTATGCAACCTAACAATTTCTTCAATATATAGCCTGATCAATGCTTCTAAAGTTTGAGTTTTCTTGATGTCTAGAAAGTAAGCTAATTTAGTCAATCTGTCTACAGTTACCCAAATCATATCATGCCTTCTTTGTTTTGGTTAAACTTGTTAGTTCTGTATATGGCCTATAAGCAAATCAAACTTATTCTCGTTCATTTATTTAATGAAAATAAATATCCATTATGTGTAAACTATTTATTTTTGTTATTCATGTCATAATGCATCCCGTGAATGTATGCAATAATTGTCAGATTATGATGAAATCATAATAATGAGACTGATAATTTATAAATATACATTCTTAATAGTTCCTAGTCAGAGGATATCTGAGAAGGAGATCATGTATCTGGTAAGACTAGTACAGGTTACTCTAGCTCATAAGATGAGGGTGAATGTTCTCATAGTAACTTGTGTGGTGACACTATGTTGAACCCGTAAGTGCTCATTGGTGAATGAGTTCACTGAACTGATCTGACATGGATTGCTGGTGTTAGTCTTAGGTGGCCTACAAGCCAATCTGACTACGTAAATCTCGTTCATATATTAATATAATAGCATAATATTCATTGTGTGTAAATCGTACTAATTATCGTCGCATAATGAAGTCCGTGAACATGTGCGATAGTGATCAGATTATGATGAGATCATACTAATGAGACCGATCACTTAAACACACATATTCTTAATCGTTCCTAGTCGGAGGATATCCGAGAAGGACATCGGATATCCTGTTAGACTAGTACAGATTACTCCTGCTCATATGATGAGGGTGACTGATCTCATAAGTCACTTGTGTGGAGACACTAAGGCGAATCTGTAGTTGCTCATTGGATAATGAGTTCACTGAACTGATCCGACTGAATCGCTGGATGGTATTGTACCTCACTATCAACTAGCTTGATTCTATTGTCACAGTTGCGTAGATGGTCCTCGGACCTAAGACACCAAGGACACCTTGTCGGTGGACTTCTATGCTTTGACCTTAGTTTATGAATCTCTAACCACAGGATTCTAAACCGCCAAGGATTGGGTACATCGGAATACCGTCGAAGGGAATTGTGTGTCAATAAGGAATCATTCGCTCTCGGTACTTAGAGAGAAAATGCTCTAGGAAGGATGCGCGGAAGTCCCTATCCAGGGCAGACGATAATATCGAGAAAGGAGTTTTCCGATATTCATCAGCAGCATCCAATCCAAGTGAGTCGACCGGTTAGAGTTTGACAGCACGCCATACCTTGAGTTGACTCGAGAGTATTGTATGAATGAAGGATTATATCCATGCGGTAACTGTCGGTAGAAAGGTTCCAAGAGTGGGTTACTTAACCCCGATACCTTCCGGGTTCACGCGGTGTTGCTTGGCACCCAACATGATCGAAGGCCCGGTCGAATTCGATGTGCGGCATCAATTCGATTGATTAATTAGTTAATAAAGAGTTATTAATTGATTAATAAAGCCAGTAAGGAGTTATTGGACTTATTGGGCTATTAACCGGACTGGTAATTGGGCCTAGAGGGTCACACGCAAATGATTCTCAAGGCGATGGATAAATAAGTGGGTTTTATATAAACCAGGGGTTTTTATGAAAAATCACGCAGTTAGTATAAAATGTAGCGAATGGGCTGAGCAAGCCAAGCTGCTGCTAACCCTAGCTGGCCCCTCCTCTGTTTCTCTCTCTCTCTGGCGTCCCAGACAGATCCGGCTCCCCGGATCTGTTCCGCCGCTTCTCTGATTCCCGTTTGACGGGAATCGTGCGCACGTTGTAGCGATCGTTGCAGCGACCGGCGGAGGTTTCGTGCTGCGAAGAATGAGGAACGTGAGGATATCCACCGCGAGGAGGATCGCGTGGACTCCGCTAGATGCCGGGAGCTTGCGCGGCTTGCGGTGTCACACCGACGGAATCGAACGGTTGCGGATTCGAATATGCACACGGTAAGATTCGATAATCCGATTATCGTGATTATAGATTTTTTGAAACGGGAACGGATCTCTGATTTTATTTTTATTTCCGCTGCGCAGGAGATCCGGAGAAACCCAAGAATACAACATAAAGGTGATTGCCTTACTGCATAAAGGTGATTGGCTTTAGTCCAAGTAGGAGATTGTTAGTCTTAGGTGGCCTACAAGCCAATCTGACTATGTAAATCGCGTTTATATATTAATATAATGGCATAATATTCATTGTGTGTAAATCGTATTAATTATCGTCTCATAATGAAGTCCGTGAATATGTGCGATAGTGATAAGATTATGATGAGATCATACTAATGAGACTGATCACTTAAACACACATATTCTTAATCGTTCATAGTCAGAGGATATCCGAGAAGGACATCGGATATCCGGTTTGACTAGTACAGATTACACCTGCTCATATGATGAGGGGATTGATCTCATAAGTCACTTGTGTGGAGACACTAAGGCGAATTTATAGGTGCTCATTGGAGAATGAGTTCACTGAACTAATCTGACTGAATCCCTGGATGGTATTATACCTCACTATCAACCAGCTTGATTCTATAGGCTTACTGCAATTTAATTTTTATTTTCGCTACGCGGGAGATCCGGAGAAACCCGAGAACACAACAGTTGGATGGTAAGTTACTTGAATATCAACTAGCTTGATCTATCATCATAGTAGCGTAGATGGTCCATGGACCTCATACACCAAAGCCATCTTGTCGGCGGACTTTTAGACTTTGATAATGACTTATGAATCTCTAACCACAAGGTTCTAATTAGTCATGTGGTTGGGTTCAACGGAAGACCGTCGAAGGTGATTGTGTGTTCAATAAGGAATCATTCTCTCTCAGTAATAAGAGAGAGAATGCTTCAGATTAGATGCGCGGAAGTCCTTGGCCAGAGTGGACACAATATCAAGAAAGGAGTTTTTTGATATTGAATAAGCACATCAGATGCTGAGTGAGTTAACCAATTAGGGTTTGACAGTTCACCATATCTTAGGTCTACTCGGGAGCATTGGATGGACGAATGATTAAATCTACATGGTAACTATGGATGGACATGTTTCATGAGTAGGTTGCATAACCCCTTACCTTCCACAATCGTGCGGTGTTATTTGACACCCAACTTGATCGGAGGTCTGGCTGAATTTACATTGAGACATGATTCGATTGACTAATTAAGTTAATATGTGATATTAATTAATTACTTAAGCCAATTAAGTGTTATTAGGCTTAATAGACTGAAAATTGGGCTGGTACATGGGCCTAGAGGGTCACACGCATAAAGATTCTTGGTTCGTAGTTTAGAAATGGGTTTTATATTAATTTCGAGCTTTTATGAAAAATCGCAGGGGTCCCCCCTACTATTGCCGCTCCACCACCTTTGTCTCCAACAATCGGAGAGGAATGGCCGTATGCCACGGGCACCTACATAGAGAAGGAAAGTCGACGATCATATTGAACTAAGTGAGGAGATGAGAACGATCCATAAAGAGGAGAATCGCATAGATACCGCTGGAGGCCAGGCACCTGCACGGCTTGCGACATCTGATAAAGTGTTAAATTAATCATTTAAAGGCAATCATACGCATCATACTCACGTTTTTATCTGTAAAATAGCATAAAATGATAGATAATTGCATACCAAGTCCAACGGTACCAATTTCGTCAAATTCTGACTTAAAAAGATCGTCATTTCATGTGATTAATGGAGTATAGCGCATTTGCGGTTTTTTGACAAAACCGAGATGAAATAAATAAATATAATGATATTTTTATGATAATGTGCTAATTTATATTTATTTTATGTGAACAAGACATGCCGATGATGCAGTGCAGTTGGTGGAGTTTCCGAAAATTTGGGGGAGGTCAAGTGTTCGAATTTCGATAAATTCGACTTCATTTTGTCCAAAAGATTAAAGCAGGGGTAAAAACGTCATTTGAGGCTCTAGTGTTGCCCTAATTCCATGGCCAAGAAGAACCCAAGAAGGGCCAGCCGCCTTCCTAAAGCCCACTTTCTTTTTTTTTAAAAAAAATCTTCCTTCCCATCCTCTCTGTTTCCTTCTCTCCTTTCTGTTTCCTTCCCACGACTCTCTCTTCCTCTCTATATATCCCTCTCTTCCTCCCAGCCGAGGGATCGCTCTGTCTCTCTTAGTTTCCCATCCCACTCGGTTTTCCAGATTTCCGACTCCTCCTTTTCCAACCTCTCCCACACGGTTTCTCCTTCTCCTTCTTTCTCTCGAATCTCCAGCAACCGTATCCCTCTCTTCTTCTCCTTTTCCAACCTCTCTCCCGCAGCCGATTCCTCCTCTCGGTTTTCCTTTTCTCTCTCGGTCTCTCTTTCTCCCTTTCTCTTCTCTTCCTCCCTCCACAGCTCCTCTCTCTCAGTTTCTTTTAATCCTTCTCACCTGTAAATTCCCTCTCTCTCTGGCAGACTCCCTCTCTCCCTTATTCTTCCTCCCGGCAGCCCCTCTTTCTCAGTTCCTCCCTCTCTCTTCTCTTCCGCTCTCCACAGCTCCTCTCTCGGCTTCTCTCTGGTTCCCACGCACAGCAAGCTCCCACGCCGCACGCTGCCCGAGCTTCAAGCTGCTCCAACGCCTCTCCAACAGCAGCCCCAGCGCATGCCTCGCACCCTCGCATGTTGTCCGGTGAAGCCTGCCTCCACGCTACCTGAACTCCACGCAGCAGCCAGCAACCTCCTCTACGCATGCCCGGCAGCATCTCCTGCTACCCTGCGTACTGCATGCATGCCAGCAAGCCTCCACATCAAGCTCCACGCGCCACCTCCACCAACTAGCAGCATCGTGCATGCATGCACGTTCTCCACGCCTGAAGCTGCTGCAAGCGGCAAGACCTCCAGCACACACCTGCTCCTCAGGCCGGTCTACTACGCCAGCACCCCCCTTGCGGTCCAGTGCGCCGAAGCCCAGCATAAGCTCCTCCAAGCATCTATTCACTGCATATCGTTTGATTATTTAATTTTTCATTAAGTACATTTGTTAGTTTAGATGGGAGATGTTATTGTTAAACGGTTAGTGGTTAATGAAAATTCTATTCCATTTTTATTTAGTTAATGTTTATTTCCTCATTACATTAGGGGTGTTTGCTTGTTTACTTGGAATTAGTTTAGTTAATTAGATTTCTTTTTTTTATTTTAGTTAATTAGTTTGTGTACGGTTTAATTAAGTAGTTAATCATTTAGTATAACTAGTTAATTCAGGTTGTTGTTATTTTTAAAATAATTGAATTTTAAAACATTAAAAATCATAAACAATCGTCAATTTTTAGATTCATTAAATTCCAAAGTTTTCAAAGTTAAAAATTTAACTCCCTGTGGATCGACTCGGACTCACAATTATTAATTTTCAAAATCTAATTTAAATGAGCCGAATAAATTTAGATTGAACGTTCTTATGAGTGTTTAACGACGCACAATTCGGAACGATCAATGTTTGGCACCGTTGCCGGGGAGTTAGATTTTTAATTTTGATTATCTTGGATTTAGTGTAATTATTCTTTAGCTAACCTTCTTTTTCTTATTTTTGCAGGTATATTGAAAAAAAAAAAAGGAGGGAAAGCGAAATCATGGTAAGTGTGTTCCAACTTTCTATGTCTCAATTTCCTTACTTTAGTTAGTTTCCATTTTTGTAGTTTCTAGTTTAGATAGGTTTCCATTAACTAAAAAAAAAAAAAGAAACAAAAGCAGAACATCCAAATTTAAAAAACTTCATTTCAAGCTTAGAAACCTTCCATGCTAGACATTCATCATTCTAGGAAAGCATGAGCTAATTTCCTTTCACAGTTATTTCCATAAATTGTTGAAGATTGCGGGAGAAAGGTACGTGTTCAATTTTAGCAAGTCATGCATGATTGCATCAACACACCCTGCCTTGATTTGCTTATTGCCTTGTATTGCATTCAAAAAGACTTTAAGGGCAACAACTTTAACCACATAAGGTAGGGATTTGATCACCCTTCCTTAGCCCACAAATCACCTTCCTTACATTGGCATTTCCTAATCCAATTAAAAGCAAGTCGAAAGAGAATCTAGGATTTACACCGTGAGTGGTTTAAATTTCGGGTTGCCTCCATTTTTGGCAACGGTGTCTAGGCTAGAGGTTTAAAAGGCAAACGTCTAAGCGGGAAAGTGGTTCTCTAATTAGGTCCCTACGAATGTAGGGGGAGCCTCCCACTACCCCAGCTCTTACCTGGCCGTTGATTAATTGTGGTTGTGACTTGAGGTGGACTCCATTCACCTTGTAAGAAAATTCACATAGAGAGTCTAGGTTAACATTAGATCATTAGGATAATTTGTTTGTCAAAATTGTTTGTATTTAAAAAAAAAAACAAGAAATAGAAAACAAAATTCAAATCCATCCACTCTCCATCAGTCCTAGTATATGCAAGGTAGGAGATCTCAAAACCCTAACCTTCTAAGACCATTTGCTGAAATAGAAAGAATCCTACATCAAAGAAATCCACCACAAGATCAAATGGCTGATAATCAGGACCCACCAAAGCAAATGAAGGACTATTTCATTCCAAATCGATATCAACCTTCATCCTGTATTTATCTTCCTCAGAATCCAGCCAATCAATATGAAATTAAATCTAGCACCATTCAGATGCTCCCATCCTTTTATGGGAATACTAATGAAGATCCTTATAAGCATCTGGATGAATTTCTAGAAATCTGTTCCACGGTAAAGATCCAGAATTTCACCGATGATAGCCTTAAGTTGACCTTATTTCCCTTTTCATTAAAGGACAAGGCTAAATATTGGTTGGGAACTATAGTAAGGCCCATTAGGACATGGGAAGAAATGCAGAAAGAATTTCTCAAGAAGTTCTATCCCATAGGGTGGACCAATACCATGAGAAGGGCCATCACGAGTTTTACCCAAACCCCCGGGGAATTGATCCATGAATCTTGGGAAAGACTGAAAGAATTGCTTAGGAAATGCCCTCATCATGGGCTTTCAAAATGGCAAATTGTCCAAGCATTCTATGAAGGATTGTCTGAACAGTTCAGACAGATGGTGGATGCCTCATATGGAGGGGCATTTATGATGAAAAATGAAGATGAGGCCTATGATCTTTTTGAGATGTTAAGTGAAAATTCCATCAATCATGCCTCATTATCATCTTATGAGAGGTCTGTTGGGCCATCTAAACGGATTGGAATGTATAAACTTAAGGCCCGCGGAGAGCCCGAATCCAGAATGGACATAAATCTGATTAATCAGAAATTGGATAAGGTAGACATCTTGGCCCAGAAACTAGACCAACTCTTGGCCTTAAACAAGCAAGAGCCTACTTACCCAACACAATCTAGTCCATATGAAGGCCCATCTTCTGCCAATCATGATATTTGTGCCTTATGCGCAAGTCCAACCCATCAAGTGAATGAATGCCCAACCGCAACCCAACTTCCACCATTCATTCAAGAACAAGTTTAGGCTACCCAGGGATTCTCCAGGCCCAATAATGATCCATTCTCAAATACTTACAATCCTGGCTGGAGAAACCACTCCAATTTCTCTTGGAAGAATCAACAAGCCCCATTACCAATGACCAATCCTCCCATGCATCAATCCCAAAAGCCACAAAATTCATTTCAACAGCAATCTAATTTCTATGGAAATGTTCAGGCTAGGGGATCTCAAGCCCAGTTTTTTCAACCGGCCCATTATCAATCATTCCAATCAGGTCAACCGGCCCACTACCACTCATTCCAATCTGGACAACCAACCCAATCATTCCAATCTGGACAACCAACCCAATCATTCCAATTAGGACAGCCAACCCAATACCATCCTCCACCCACTTATCAACAACCTCCTCAGCCCAACTTTGATGACAAATTCACTCAACTCCAACAACTGATTTTGACCTAGCAACAATCCATTGCTAAGTCGGAAAGTCAAATGGGCCAACTAGCTGAGGCTACGATGAGAAGAGAAGTGGGTCAACTTCCTAGTCAACCCATTGCCAATCCAAGGAATCAACCTCTGGGTTTTCCACATCAATCGGACCTTTTACCTCAGCCTGACCCATTACCACAACCTAAAGGGCCGCAATTTGAGAATGCTAAAGCCATTTCAGCCCTTAGGAGTGGGAGAAATTTAGAAAAATCACATGCAGATGGAGAGTTAGCCCAAAGTTCCACTGATGGGCCTTAGGAAATTGAAAGTGAGAGTGAAGCTGAACCCAACATGGAAAAGTTGGAGGAGGACCTGAAAGGAAAAGAGAAGATAGATGAAGGCCCAAGTTCTTATCAACCTAAGGTGCCATTTCCTAATGCCTTGTTAGCTAAGCCCAATGCCAGGAAGAAACTGGCCCAGAATGAGGAGTTGTTGGATTTATTCAAACAAGTCCAAATTAATATTCCACTCCTCGATGCAATCAAGTATGTGCCAGCTTATGCTAAGTTTCTCAAGGAATTATGTACTCCACGAAGAGAATCTAGAATGGCACCCGAAAAGGTTCGGCTTTCAGAAGATGTTAGTGCGATTGTGATGAATCATTTTCCCAAAAAGTTAAAGGATCCTGGAGCACCTCTAATCTCATGTGACTTAGCTGGAGTTACATTTGATAGAGGTTTATTGGATTTGGGTGCTAGTGTGAATCTCTTGCCAACAACCATTTATGAGAAATTTGATATTGGGGAATTAAAGCCCACACCCATCATCTTGCAGTTGGCTGATAGGTCTACGAAAACTCCACGGGGATTAATTGAGGATGTTATTGTGAAGGTTCATGATTACCATTTTTCCGTGGATTTTCTTATTATGGATATGGCATTACCTGAGGAACTCATTCACACTCCGATCATCCTAGGTCGTCCATTCTTAGCCACTGCCAAAGCTAATATAAATTGTGAAACTAACATAATGGACATTTCATTTGGGGGTCAAAAGGTCAAGATTAATGTCTTCAAAGCATCTCAATACCCGGATCATGAAGAAGAATGCCATACTATTGATATCTTGGATAATCTGGTTGAACAAAATGAGATGTCCAAATATGACCTTTTGGAGGAAGCCAATGTTTTAAAGGATTCGCCCGGCCCATTAACATCTTGGCCCAAGGTTGAACCTTTACCAACCTTGCAATCTGAGCCCGCTTTGCCATCCTTAGAGGACCCTCCTGAGCTTGAACTCAAACCATTACCTGAGTCTCTCAAGTATATCTTTTTGGGCCCGGACCAAACTCTCCCGGTCATCATTGCGGCAAATCTCACATCACCGCAGGAGGCCCAATTAACCGAGGTCCTCAAAGACCACAAGGGTGCCATTGGATGGTCGGTAGTAGATTTGAAAGGAATAAGCCCGTCCATTTGCATGCATCATATCTATATGGAAGAGAATTCTAAGCCCAGTCGGGAGATGCAAAGGCGACTTAATCCCAATATGAAAGAAGTGGTGAAGAAGGAAGTTGTGAAATGGCTGGATGCGGGTATCATTTACCCAATATCCGACAGTAAATGGGTCAGCCTAACCCAAGTGGTACCCAAGAAATCTGGATTAACAGTTATCAAGAATGATCATGGAGAAGAGGTACCCACTAGGCTCACCACGGGATGGAGAGTGTGCATTGATTACCGAAAGCTGAATCTCATAACTAAAAAGGATCACTTTCCACTCCCATTCATGGATCAGATTCTGGAAAAGTTATCGGGCCATAAGTACTTTTGCTTCTTAGATGGATACTCCGGGTACAATCAAGTGGCTATTTACCCGGAAGATCAAGAAAAGACCACCTTCACGTGCCCTTATGGCACGTTTGCTTTTAGGAGAATGCCATTTGGATTATGCAACGCACCAGCCACATTTCAACGGTGTATGATGGCTATATTCTCCGATATGGTGGGAGAATTCCTCGAAGTTTTCATGGATGATTTCTCAATCTTCGGGGATTCTTTTGAAAATTGCTTGGAAAATCTTAAACAGGTGCTAACAAGATGCATAGACACCAATCTGATACTTAGCTGGGAAAAGAGTCACTTTATGGTTCGAGAGGGCATTGTTCTAGGCCACATTGTGTCTGAAAGGGGGATAGAGGTAGATAAAGCTAAGATCGATTTCATATCCAATCTTCTTCCTCCCACCTCGGTCAGACAGATCCGTTCATTCCTTGGCCATGCCGGTTTCTATCGCCGGTTTATCCACAATTTCTCTCAAATTGCCCAGCCGCTAACTCTTCTCCTAGCTAAGGATGTTCCTTTCCAAATGGATGAATCTTGCATCAAGGCATTCAATTCTCTGAAGGAATCTTTGACTAAAGCCCCGATTCTTCAATCTCCAGATTGGTCTTTACCCTTCGAAATCATGTGTGATGCCTCTGATTATGCTATCGGTGCGGTTTTGGGACAAAGAATCAACAAGTGTCCCGTGGTGATCTATTATGCAAGTCGCACCCTTGTCAATGCTCAAATGAATTATACCACTACTGAAAAGGAATTGTTAGCCGTGGTTTTTGCCCTAGAAAAATTCAGATCTTATCTTTTAGGGGCAAAAGTCATAATCTATTCTGACCACTCAGCTCTGAATACCTGTTGACCAAGAAGGATGCAAAGCCTAGACTTATTAGATGGATCTTACTCCTTCAGGAATTTGATTTGGAAATTCGGGATAAGAAGGGTTCTGAGAATGTGGTAGCTGACCACCTATCCCAAATTTCGATCTCCGAAAGTACACCAATCACTGATTCCTTTCTTGATGAGCATCTATTGGCCATTTCTCACACTGTTGCACCCTGGTATGCTCATATTGTCAATTACAAGGTGACTAATCAGCTTCCGGAAGGATGGACTAAAAGTGAGAAGGACAAATTCTTTTCCCAGGAAAAGTATTATTTTTGGGAGGATCCTGAATTATTCAAATTCTGTCCGGATCAAATTATTAGGCGATGTGTTCCTGAAGAAGAACAACAGACTGTTCTCAACTTCTGTCATAATCTGGCTTGTGGGGGCCATTTCTCGGATAAGAAAATTACAGCCAAGGTTCTGCAAAGTGGTTTTTACTGGCCCACACTTTTCAAAGATGCCCATGAATTTAGCAAAACTTGCCTCCGATGTCAGGCTGTAGGAAATATGGCGAAAAGGGATATGATGCCACTCAACCCAATCTTAGTGGTTGAAGTCTTTGATGTTTGGGGAATTGACTTTATGGGACCTTTTCCACCCTCTTTTGGACATACATATATTCTTGTAGCGGTGGATTATGTCTCTAAGTGGATTGAAGCAGTAGTCACCCAAACCAATGATCATGAAGTGGTGATTAAATTCGTCTAGAAAAATATCTTTTCTTGGATCGGGTGGCCTAAAGTTATCATAAGTGATAGGGGAACGCATTTCACGAATTACCAGTTTCGAACTTTGCTTAAGAAATATGGGATTAATCACAAAGTAGCTACCCCTTATCATCCCCAAACCAGTGGCCAAGTGGAAGTTTCCAATAGAGAGATTAAGAATATTCTGCAAAAGTCCGTTAGGCCTGAAGATTGGTCTGAAAGATTGGATGATGCTTTATGGGCCTATCGAACCGCTTACGAAACTCCTATTGGCATGTCTCCTTATCGCCTGGTTTTTGAAAAAGCGCGCCACCTTCCGGTGGAATTGGAACATAGGGCTTATTGGGCCATCAAACAAGTCAATATGGACCTAGCCCAAGCTGGTTCCCACCGAACCTTACAACTGAGTGAGCTAGAAGAGTTGTGCAACGAGGCTTATGAAAATTCAAAGATTTATAAAGCCAAAACTAAAGCTTTTCATGATAAACATATTGTGAGAAAATCCTTTCTTCCAAATCAGAAAGTTTGGCTATTTAACTATAGGCTTCTCCTATTTCCTGGAAAACTGAAATCCAGATGGGATGGACCCTTCGTAGTCGTTAAATTCTTCGATCATGGAGCTGTTAAAATTCTGAATTCCAAGAGTGGGAACACTTTCACCGTTAATGGTCAACGGTTGAAACCATTCATTGAAAATCTTCAAAATGCACCACCTGAATCTATAGAACTGAGTGATCCACAATAACTTAACTTCCGTCTGGCTGAAGACGATAAACTTAGCGCTTGTTGGGAGGCAACCCAATATTTTATTTCAGTTTTTGTGTTTCCTTTCCTTTTAGGTCCCTGAGCAGCAGTCGCCCTGGGTATGTCGCATCCTCTTCATTACAGGTTGTTTCTTTCCTTCACAATTCTCTTCTGGCTGACATGTTTTTCATATCTTTTATGCCATTGAGGACAATGTCAATCAAGTTGGGGGGTGGGACAATCAATTTGATATGCATTTATTGAAGATCTTTTGAAGTAAACTGATATCTTTCACTGAAAAATGGTGAAATTTTTAAAAATTTCTTTCAAAAAACTTCTTTTCACATCCTATGAAAATTACATGAAAATCATGTTTCATTAAGTAAATCTTAAACAAATCAGTTTTCTGTTAGTCACATTCGTTAAAGAACCTTCAAAGTTTAAATATCCCACTTCATAAAAATCCACGGCAGGATAATTTTCACACACACACGGCAACTTAGAATAAATGAAAGATCTTAAAAGTATAGAATTGCTGGAATTAACCTTAAGGATAAGACTACTTATTCTAATTTTTCTTTTTAGGTTGAACGAAAGGAATGTGTAGGATTCGTAATAGGAGACTGTCCCACTCAGCACTCTAAAAAAGGCGGTCATTTAAAATGGACAGTTGTAAACACTAAAGGCAATAGAAGGCATTAAAAGACCAAAAGGAAGATAGGTGGCAAAAAGTACGTACCTCCCCTCAAGCAATTCAAAGAGAGTGGCAAAAAGTACGCACTCTCAAAAGCAAAAGTACAATGAAATGAAAAAAAAGCCACGCTAAAAAGTCCATCGTACCAGAAATATAACCAAGTCGTGAAAAGTGCTGAGTTGGGACGGGAACTGAAAAAACGGTCCTCGCTGACTGATCGGGAAATCTTTTATTCTCTTTCCTCCCCAGGTAGTCTTATCTAAAGGGTAGTAAAGGCAAGAATATACCAGAAAGGTCGGAAACGAGTTCTAAGCGTGTCAATTTTCATGTACAATCACCTGTCGTGAATCAAAATATTGTGGGATATGAAAAACTTTAGCTTAACCAATCGGCTACCACTTAAATTATTTGTGATAGATACTACAAATGAAGCATGATAATTCATTGTTTGTCCTAACTTTTCCTTATTTGCATTGCTAAGGGACTAGCAATGAGTAAGTTGGGGGGTGTGATAAAGTGTTAAATTGATCATTTAAAGGCAATCATACGCATCATACTCACTTTTTTATCCATAAAATAGCATGAAATGATAGATAATTGCATACCAAGTCCAACGGTACCAATTTCGTCAAATTCTGACTTAAAAACATCGTCATTTCATGTAATTAATGGAGTATAGCGCATTTGCGATTTTTCGACAAAACCGAGACAAAATAAATAAATATAATGATATTTTTATGATAATGTGCTAATTATATTTATTTTATGTGAACAGGACATGCCGATGATGCAGTGCAGTTGGTGGAGTTTCCGGAAATTTGGGGGAGGTCTAGTGTTCTAATTTCGATAAATTCGACTTCATTTTATCCAAAAGATTAAAGCAGGGGTAAAAACGTCATTTGAGGCTCTAGTGTTGCCCTAATTCCATGGCCAAGAAGAACCCAAGAAGGGCCACCGCCTTCCTAAAGCCTACTTTCTTTTTTTAAAAAAAAAAAATCTTCCTTCCCATCCTTTCTGTTTCCTTCTCTCCTCTCTGTTTCCTTCCCACGACTCTCTCTTCCTCTCTATATATCCCTCTCTTCCTCCCAACCGAGGGATCGCTCTGTCTCTCTTAGTTTCCCATCCCACTCGGTTTTCCAGATTTCCGACTCCTTCTCCTTTTCCAACCTCTCCCACACGGTTTCTCCTTCTCCTTCTTTCTCTCGAATCTCCAGCAGCCGTATCCCTCTCTTCTTCTCCTTTTCCAACCTCGCTCCCGCAGCCGTGTCCTCCTGTCGGTTTTCCTTTTCTCTCTCGGTCTCTCTTTCTCCCTTTCTCTTCTCTTCCTCCCTCCACAGCTCCTCTCTCTCGGTTTCTTTTCCTCCTTCTCTCCCGTAAATTCCCTCTCTCTCCGGCAGACTCCCTCTCTCCCTTATTCTTCCTCCCGGCAGCCCCTCTTTCTCAGTTCCTCCCTCTCTCTTCTCTTCCTCTCTCCACAGCTCCTCTCTCGGCTTCTCTCTGGTTCCCACGCGCAGCAAGCTCCCACGCCGCACGCTGCCTGAGCTTCAAGCAGCTCCAGCGCCTCTCCAACAGCAGCCCCAGCGCACGCCTCGCACCCTCGCATGCTGTCCGGTGAAGCCTGCCTCCACGCTGCCCGAACTCCACGCAGCAGCCAGCAACCTCCTCTACGCATGCCCGACAGCACCTCCTGCTACCCTGCGTACTGCATGCATGCCGGCAAGCCTCCACGTCAAGCTCCACGTGCCACCTCCACCAGCCAGCAGCACCATGCATGCATGCACGTTCTCCACGCCTGAAGCTGCTGCAAGCGGCCAGACCTCCAGCGCACACCTGCTCCTCAGGCCGGTCTACTGCGCCAGCACCCCCCTCGCGGTCCAGTGCGCCGAAGCCCAGCAGAAGCTCCTCCAAGCATCTATTCACTGCATATCGTTTGATTATTTAATTTTTCATTAAGTACATTTGTTAGTTTAGATGGGAGATGTTATTGTTAAACGGTTAGTGGTTAATGAAAAGCCTATTCCATTTTTATTCAGTTAATGTTTATTTCCTCATTACATTAGGGGTGTTTGCTTGTTTACTTGGAATTAGTTTAGTTAATTAGATTTATTTTTTTTATTTTAGTTAATTAGTTTGTGTACGGTTTAATTAAGTAGTTAATCATTTAGTATAACTAGTTAATTCAGGTTGTTGTTATTTTTAGAATAATTGAATTTTAAAACATTAAAAATCCTAAACAATCGTCAATTTTTAGATTAATTAAATTCCAAAGTTTTCAAAGTTAAAAATTTAACTCCCTGTGGATCGACTTGGACTCACCATTATTAATTTTCAAAATCTAATTTAAATGAGCCGAATAAATTTAGATTGAACGTTCTTATGAGTGTTTAACGACGCACAATTCGGAACGATCAGCATCTCTCCCTTGGAACCGAGCGGCTACAGATTCAAATCCATGCATGGTGATGAACGATCACCCATTTGTGTTTTGTTCTCCATAAATGGACAGGTGATGGCGGGATTTAAAATTTTAATTTCTGTTTCTACTACGTTCTTGTTCTTCCCGCCCAATCTTGACAGTGTTATCAGATCCAGGTTCTACTGTTCGCCGTTTTGTTCTTCTGAATCTAAGTTCTAGATAGTATTCCATGTGCATAAATCAATCTTTTATTATTTTATGTGATTCATGTGACGAATTTGTGCAAGAAAATTCAAATTTGTTTTATGTTTCTACGAAGACGGAAACCCGAAAAGGTTCCAAGTTTGTCACGTTCTTCGTGGCAACCATGGTTTTAAGGGTTGAAGGGGAGGGCACTGTCAGGACCATGGAGATCACCAGCGGCATGAACAGCCACCACCGGGCCCCTCAGTGGCACCGGAGAGGGTGCTGGGGGGTAGTGGGGTGGCCGGTTGCCTCCCCTCCTCATTCTTCTTTGATGCGATGGAAGGAGGGGAGGAGGGGGCCAGGCACCCCCCGACTACTGCTGCAGTGATCGATGGTGGTCGGGGGGATGCTCGATGGTGCCGGGCTCCCTGCGCAGGAGGTCCGGGGCCACTGAACCCTTCCTATCTCGTGGTGGCATCGTGCACAAGGTGACCCCTCCCTACGTACGACGCCCTAGCGTGATAGAATTGGGTGGCCTCAAAGCCAATCATTGTACATTCTAGTTCAGATTATTAATAAAGGCAATTATTTCTTCATTTATAGTTCTCGCAAATTAACTATTGTAATGAAGGTCCATAGACAAATGTATGGGATATTGAATCATGATGAGATCATGATAGTGAGATCAATATTCTTAGTCATTTGTCTTAAACAGTTCTCGATCATAGGATATTTGAGATGGACATTAAATATCCGTTAAGATTGACACAAGTTATTTCTGCTCATACGATGAGGGTGAATGATCTTACATTCACACGTGTGGTGACACTAAGACAAACTTGTGGGTGCTCATTAGAGAATGAGTTCACTGAACAGATCTGAATAAGAATTCCTGGATGGTAATTATACCTATTAGTCAACCAGGGAAATCAATCATTGTAGTAGCACAGTTGATCTTTTGACCTGAGTCACCAATGATACCGTGCTTGTAGACCATTGTGTCTTGATTATCTGACTTGTGGACTTTAACCATTAAGTCCACGATAGTCAGTCTCTCAGATACAGTGGAAAGCTTGCGAAGGTAATTGAGTGAACAACAGGGGATCACTCACTCTTGGTATAAGACTCGAGAGAGAATGTCCTATGGATGTGTACACAGAAATCCCTGCCCAAGGTCAACTGAAACAGATGTCTCTCTAGAAGTTAACTGAGTACTGGAATACATCTAAATAATGCGATAGAGGGTTTGACTGTAAAACCATACCCTTGCGTTATTGGGACATTGGATGAGTGAAGGATTTTATCTGTACGGTATCTGCAGACGGAAAGGTTCAAATAAAGGGAACAATATCCCTTATATCTTCTGGGATCATGAGGTAGTGTTTGGTGCCGTTCATAGTCAGAAGGTCAAGTGAATTAATCATCGGATGATAAACCACTTATTTATTGAATTAATTATTTAACATATGATGTATAAATAATAATTAATAAACATTAAACTTTAGAATTAGTTCTAAGTTTAATGGGCCTGAAACCAGACTAATATATGGGCCTAGAGGGTCACACACATAAGAGTTCTCGTTAGACGGTGAGAGATGTTAAATATTATGGTTATCTGGGTTTTTGTGAAAAGCCGTAGGATAAACATGAATATTTAATGGAGAACTATCTAAGGTCAAGCTCTTGGATAATCATGGGAATTAATCCTTGTGCTTATCCTTATTTCTTATATAAGGAGGCCAAGGGGAGGGGTGGAAAGAGTTGGACGTACACAACCACTTCTTGGAGTTTCTCTCTCCTCTCTTTCTCTCCTTCTCTCTCTTGAAGTAGATCTCTCTCTTTCTCCGCGCATGGTGGATTTGAGATCGGGTCGAAGTACTCAAGTCGAGGAGAAAATCGCATCTACATCGAGAGCTCGTGTGGATATCGAGGCGTACGTGATTATCGAATCGGACGAATCCACGGGAGATTCGACACCCCACAAAGGTGAAGAACAGTTTTTCCCACGTAATTTTATTGTCCGTTTTGTGATCCCAGCAACCGATACAAAGGAATCATTTAATTTACGCTGCATTTTAGGCAATTCCTAACATAGCGCGTAGGGAGACGGAGGGGGCCGAGCTGGCCGAGGTTGGCTTGGCCCAGGGTGCCTTGCTGGGTGCGCTTGGGCCAATATGCCGGCAAGCCGGACCAAGCCCATTTGGGCTAATGGGACTCCTCTCATTCTTTTATTGGGGATTTACATTTAAACAAAATATATAATTGTCATAATTTTGAATCCGCTCCTTTATTTGGATCTATTTATATTATTTAAACAAAAGTTGTTTCGTTTCTAATTGTCTAAGAGTTAGATAATATATCATTTTAGAATGGATATAAATGTAAGCATGGAATTTGTCTAAGACTAAAATTTGGGTATGGATGTACATACGATGTATGTTAAATGTTTTACAGTTTAAAATTAAAAGCATTCTTAGAATATTGAGTTTTCAAAAATCCAAATTTATTCTTAATTTTGATTGGAACTCAATATTGTGAAACAGAAATTAAATCATTGTCCAAAATTTAACTCTAGCTTGTTGTAATGTGCACCTTCATGTGTGGATGGTTAAAAGTTAACAGTGGTCATGGGTTTGCACGTTTAATTATGTCATGTGATGATATGGAATACTATGGATGTATGGAATGTGATAGGTTTTTAATTAATTGTTAATTAATGTGGCTTGCGGGCCACGCCTCTCTCTTATTCCAATGTATTTCTATCTCCCTCCTATGATGTACTCGGCCAAAAGGCTTTCTATCACTCTGATGTACAATTTATATTTGTATTAAATTCAATTAATATAATTGACCATGATGGAAATCTGAAGAGCGAAGATGATCCATAGCTGCAACAGTGAAGGCCTTGGTGATGTGATGCCTGCCTTATGTTTGCAATTTTTTATATACTTGTTATATTTAAATTAATGTGATTGACTATGTGGCTCTAGTCAAATACCGTGCTATCTATGACCACACCAAATGAACATGTATGTCTGATACATAGTTTTTATTTGATTGTGAATCAAATATAGTATCTAGGTATAGATAAATATATATGTGATATATAATCTATCACAAAGGATGAGATCAAGATAAAAATGATTGAAATCCCTCATTTAAAATATTTAAGCCGTAGCGCAGTAGTTAAGAACTAATTGCATAGCCCGTCCATCATTATAGTTTTAGAACTTGGCTCTAGACTGCGCAGATTTGTTGTGCTATCCATAAGACCTGTCATTCTATTTCCAAGGCTAAAACTATGGCACATTGATGCCTTACAATAGGGTAGAGAAGGGTGTTGCTTTGTTGTGCTATCCACAGGGGATAGCATCCTCCTTTAGTGTTATAACATAATGATGGTAATGCTTAAACTATAAGTTAGCAGTTTGTTGTGCTATCCATAAGACCTCTAAGCTTATGGGGGCTGAACTATGATTAGATATTGAAAAGAGTTGCGAGTGCCAAGAGTTGGCTGCTCTTTGATCTTTGTGTGGTTTGTTGTGATATTCACAAAACCGCATCATGATTTATTGAGATTGTGATCCCTACTAGCAGACTATCGACTTCTCCCATTCTATATATCTGAGGATTATATAGTCCGTTGAAAATTAGTGGAAGTAAAATTTGATAAAAGTCCTTATCATATTTTTGTAATAAATTGAACATCTGCTAATTTTATTTAAATTTTATCCTATATGAAAGAATGTCGTCACATAAGATACTCTGCAGCATACTTGAAGCCAACAAGCTAACAAGCACCAACTACTCTGATTAGCTCACGAAACTAAAGATTGTCTTGAGATATGAGCAAATTGCCTTTGTCTTGGAGGGTGAGGTGATGCCTGAGCCAGCATTAGATGCCACATAACATGATATGATAGTCTATGAAAAATGAAAAGAGGGCTCTAATCTTGCCCAATGCTATATGTTAGCCTCAATGAGCAATGACCTCTAGTGGTACCATGAAAAGATGGATGTTAGAACCACTTTGCTCTATCTGCAGGAGCTGTTTGAAGAGCAAAGTAGGGTGGAGAGATATGAGATATTTAAATCCCTATTTAGGGCTCAGATGGCAAAAGGATCTTCGGTAATAACCCATGTATTGAAGATGATATAGTGGATAAAGAGGTTGATTGTGCTTGGGGTAGACTTACATGCATATTGACCTTGTTCTTACCTTACTTCCAACTTCACACTCTCAGTTTATTGTCAACTTTAAAATGAACAAAATTCAAGCGACACTGGCAGAGCTGCTCAACATGCTGAAAACTGTAGAGGGCAACCTTTTGCAGGAAAATCCCATTGTCCTCTTGGTTGGTAAGACCAACAAGAAGAGGGAAGTTTTTCAGACCTTTAAGAAAGGTAAGGGGAAGAAGCTACCTAATACGAAGCCCACTCCTAATAAAGACAAAGGCCCAGAAGCAAAGAAGGGCATGTGTTTCTACTACCACAAGAAAGGACACTGAAAAAAGAACTGCAAGAAGTACTTAGATGACAAAGTTTAAGGTAAGGTGAAGCTTGGAGAAACTTTATGTATCTATTTAATAGACTTGCACTTGTCAATTAGAGATTCTACATCATATGTATTAGATAATAGATGTGCAACTTATATCCGCAATAATGTGCATGTGTTGATAAGTAAGAGGAAGCTGAGCAAGGGCATGGTAGACTTGGTTAGGAAACAACGCAAAGGTTATGACGCTCGTTATGGGTACAGTCAACCTCAAGCTTCCATCTAGATAGAGAATTATCTTAGCATAATAAAGAACATCATTTCTGTTTCATGTATAGACAGATTAGATTACAAGTTAACTATTCAGAACAATAGCTATTCAATTTATTTTTAGAATAAATGATTTCCTACTGCAAATTTAGTTAATAGATTAAACCTCTTGGATGTCTCTTATCTTTGTACCTTGATAATACTCTGAAGAGGAGAAGAAATAGTGTAAATATAGCCTACCTATGGCATTATAGGCTGGGCACATTGGTGAAAATCTAAAGGCTACATAAAGATGGATACTTAGATCTATTTGATTATGAATCACATGCAACATATGAGTCATGTTTGATGGATAAATTTTCCAAATTTACATTAAGTAGATATAGAGAAAGGGCCAAAGAGATATTGGAATTGATACATTCGGATATATGTGCTCTAATGTCAACCCAAGTAAAAGGTGGCTACTCTTACTTCATTACATTCACTAATGACTTCTCAAGATTCGGCCATATGTACTTAATGAAGTACAAGTCGAAATTGTTTGAGATGTTCAAGGAATTTAAAAATGAAGTGGAGAAGCATATTGGAAAGAGTATTAAAGCTCTTCAATCGGATCGAGGAGCGGAATACTTTAGTACAGAGTTCACATAGTTTCTAAATACGATAATGGTATCCTTTCTTAGTGGACTCCTTATACACCTCAATTGAGAAAGGAGGAATCACACCTTATTGGATATGGTGCGGTCTATGATGAGCTTTGCATAGTTACCAGTATCATTATGGGGATATACATTAGAGTCTACTGTATAACTATTGAATAGGGTTCCAAGCAAATCTGTATCTTCCACTCCATATGAAATATGGAAGGGTAGGAAACTACACTTTAAACATGTTAAAGTATGAGGTGTAGGTGCTCTAATTGTGTGTGATGTTCATGAATTTCATGTTGTTTGTATGATGAATAAAATTATTGGAAACTAAAGAAAACGTGATCGTCAAAAACTGTAAAGTTTCTAAAGAAAGATTGATCGCTTATCTTTTTAAATTCGGGAGATTGAGTCCTTGATTCCCTCTCTTCGGCCGGTCAAAAAAAGAGAGCCATTTCGTTGATGTGTTCTTGCTTTTGATTTCTTAATGGTTATTCCTTTGAATCTCCTTCTTTCTTCTTCTTTGTACCTTGCAAAAAAGAAGATTAAACAAGAAAGAATATAATTAGAATTAAACTAGAGTAGTATCTATTCTAATAAGAAATTTAAACATGCAACTAAACTAATCTACTCACTTGATTGTTGTTCTTTAAACCCCTAATATGCATATAGGTGTGGAAAATATGATGTGTGTATGTGTGAACATGGAGTGATATGATGATGAACTATGAAAAACAATGAATAAACTGTATGAAATTAATGAAAAGCTAGAAAGAAATTAGGAAGAGAAGATAGTTGGTTGGCTCCTCCATAGCTTTAACCTTAATGAGCTTCAAAGGATGAATAGGATGAGGAAGAAGAAGCCTTAGATGAAGCCTCTCTTGTTGTCCACGTTTTTCTCCTTTAGAGCCTCCAAACACTTTGCCCTGGGCTTCAAAATCACCAATGGCCAACCTTTTTCAAAGGTCCAAGGGGTATTGTATTTAAAAGAATAGGTTAAACATAATCTGGAAAGGGAACCTAAATACATTAGGAAACCTAAATCACGTCTCCTATAGGCGACGTGCTTTAGATAATTAGGAAATTAATTCGAATTAAAAATCAGAAACCCAGACAGATTAGGATCTAAATGGCGTCTCTCTGAAGCGACGCTATTCAGTTAAATCTATCTGAATTTAGAATTTTAATTGCGAACTGATTTCGGCTAGGAATCTAAATAGCGTCATTCAAGGGAGACGCTAATCAACAAATTCAAGAAAAATTAATAAAAATTAATCAATGATTAAATATCAGACTATTTTGGGGCATTATAATTGTGACATGAAATTTACTCAATATAAGGTCAAAATTAGCGTGTCTACAGCTGCCCCACCTTGGCATTGACTTTGCAAGGGAGTAAAATTGAATGGAATGTACTGAAAAGATGATGCCAATGTATGATGTGACACGCTCTCAACATTATATGATAAGAATTTTTCTCAAAATGATCAATAAAGTAACTCAAAGAGATCAATGAAATCAATCATGTCTGGATGAAAGAGAGAAGAAAATAAAATAAGGACGATCAACTTCCACGATTAGGAAGTACCCTTGGTCACAAATCTTGCAGGTTTCATCATGGAGAGTAGTTACTAGCCAATGCGGACGTGCTACAACCATGATGGATCTTAAAAGGAAACAAGAATATTTGGGATAAAGAATTCAAGGATAGAATTCCAAAGATATCTTCAAGAAAACCTCAAAGATAATTGAGATACTCAATTCGGAATGGAATATTTCACATCATGTTAGAATTTTTTTAGATCAATTTTAAAATTTAATCAATAACTAATTCTTGCCACAATAATTTCAAAGTCCTACATGATACATGCTGGGCTAAAAGAAAAATTAAAATGAAATAAAATATAAATTAATCGAGGATAATATTATTAAATTGTCATTGATGAGTCAAGATATCAATTCTTATGATTCGGTGCTAAGCGGAAGCTCATTTGTCCATGCACTATTTCACAAAAGCGGAACTATCGTCCCCATCAATTGATAATCCAACGGCCTATCCGTGCGAATAAAAATCCTCTGGAATCATCACTGTTTTTGTTGAAAGAGAACTCAAATTCCAGTTTCATCAAAACCACAAGGTCCTTGATATAATCTAATAAGTATTTAGTATATAGTAATGCTAATGCAAATCAATTACATAAGAGAATAATACAAGGGTAGAGATAATCGTCTTTGTTATCACGACTAGGACTTGTTTAAACTTCCACAGTGGGACCTTGTTGAAATTTTAGCTTATTTTCTTTTTTTTGAATTTCTTGCACTCAGATTTCATCAATAACTTTAAGCAAATAGATAATCAACATCAAATATCAACAATTATTGATTTTCGGGAAAATAAAAGCAAGGCGGAAAACTAATAAAATGGCGTTGCTGTTCATGGACGTCATTTAAATGACGTCACCCCGTCCAGACACCATTTAACTTACAGAAACTGTTCTCTGTTCTGATTCCAATCCGAACTCCACTTTCCTTCAATGCACATCTCTCTTTTAATTCGAAAAGGGCTCCTCAATCTCGCAACTTCCTTTATAAAGCCTCCCTCTCTTCATATCAAAACATTACCACAAGCAATCAAGAAGGAAAGCTAAAGGATTCTCTCCAAAGCTCAAGAACAAGACGGGAAAAACAAGAAGAAATCTAAAAGAAAGATCAATTTATTTAAGGAAGATGACGAATTCTTCACAAGACTCTTCAAGCAAAAGGATGAAGAAGACAATTGAAAAGCTTTATGAGGTGAAGGGTCATCTAAGTAGACGAGATCCTAACCTACAAGTAAGTTATTCTCTTTTCTAATCAAATTCTCTTATTTTCTTCATTTTTCTCTACATGTTCTCTATATTCCAATCTCTCCATAAGCAAGATAGAACTATTCCAATTTCTTTTCTTTCTTTATCTAGGGATATCCTTTATTCCCTGGTCCAAGAAGATTCTCTTCACTTCCATAGATCCAAAACCTTATAAACAAGATCAATCTGTCCATGCAATCTCATATTTTCAAGTGGCATATCCAAGGGTTGGTTATTCATGCCAAACATTACAAAAGCACAAGCATGGATTGGGCTGCAATAGGTGCTTTGATCGAGTTATGGCATCCTCAAACTCATAGCTTTCTTTTTGCCACGTTCGAAGCCACTATCCTCCTAGAAGAGGTTGAACTACTATTGGGCCTTCCTAAGCTCAAGATTAACAATGATGAACCTGATTCGACTGATATGATGTTGATGGGGGAAAGAATCACGAGTCAACAATTGCTAGAAAAGATCATAAAGAATCCGAAGGAGATTCAAGGCTATCTTACTAAGAAAGGAATTAATCTTACCAAATTAGCTGAGTGGACTCTGAAGAAGATAGAAGATCTCAAGGAAGAAGAGACAAAGAGCGTGATGAAGGCGTTCAACACTTGCCTAGCTGGAGTTTTACTATTCCCTACCCAAGACAATATTTTAGAAGATGATCAGATAAGCGCAATTGATGGGATTTTTGAAGGGAAGCAGATCAGCACATCAGTTCTAGCCTATCTCTATAGTGGACTCTCTGAAGCTTCTACAGGTCAACCTCCTTATGGTATCATGCTTCTCTTAGATCTATGGGTATAATTCCACTTTAAATTCAACCATAATGAGGATAAAGTTCTAAGGATATCTCAGACATATCAGCGTAGTCCTATCTTCCATATCTCCAACATAGTGAAATTCAACGACAACATGACCAATCGTGTGCCCAACTTCAAGACTCGAGCTGACTGGCCTGCTTATTTCAAAACTATGCCCAGAACTGGATTCGAACTCATGGAAAGGGCGGTTCGCGTGCGCCGTGGTGCTGGCACAGAACTCCAACTGATCGGGGCGACCGAGTTCATTCTTTATAATCCACATCGCTGTCATCCTCAACTTGGTATGTCACGCTATGAATTTCCAGAAATATCTTCTCTTTCTCTGATCAAGAAGCGGGCATTGGGAATTGACGAAGATTTCGAGGCGACATAACTCATTGCCACTCTTTGGAACATCGGATTCACCCATTGTGTCAAAACCCTCATGAAGCCAATAAAGAACTATGAAAATCATATGTAAAAGAGCTTATGAAGATTCGCCCTTGAAAGCTCTATCCTATCTTCCAACTTTATGTATCTTTGATTTTATTTTTCAATGAAGAATCCTTCCTTAATACAATAAAGATCATCTATTTAATGTTATGCAATTTTTCTTGAATTTTTTCTTAAGTGAAACTGTGATTTTTCCTCAAAATATCAAAGTTCGGGTTCATTTAATTCAAATCGTGTCTACTCAGAGAGACGCTTTTCAGGCGAATTTAATTTTCAACATAAAAATTTATCCTTAGAAGAACCCAAAATCGCGTCTGGTCAGCGAGATGCTTTTTCCTTTTCTCTCCTATTTTCCAGTGATTTCCAACAATTAATCTACTGAATCGCGTCCTCCTTAAGAGACGCTAATCGTTGATTACTCCGCATTTCCGTGGTACAATCCTGACTAGAAGAGGCAATAAAGTCTAAAAGGCATCGCCCTTGGAGGACGCGTTTAACAAATTTCAAAAATTTTCTGTTGCCGCCTCAATTTGTGCGCCACTTAATCGCGTCGCTATTCCCAGACGCGATTTGAACAATTCAAACAGAAGGTTGCGAGCCCGAACCCCTTTCTTCCTCATTTTCTCTTGGGATTTCTCTCACTTCTTTTTTTCTCCTCCTTCGGCGATCACCGGCGCTCCTCCTCTTGTTCCGGCCATTTCTCTCAACTCCGGCAAGCTTCTCCGACTCTGGCAAGCTTCCCCGGCCACCCTCTCTCATCTCTACCCTCTCTCTTACTCTCAAACTCCATCTCTCTCTCTAGCTCTCATCTTCTCTCTCACCCTCAAACTCCCGACTCCATGGATTCCGGCGGGCCTAGCGGCATGAGTGGGAAGCGGTGGAGGGTTACCACCAATGAGGTGGTGGAGGTGGGTGAGGAGGAAGCCTAGGAAACGGCACCGGCCGAGGAATTGGGGATTATGGAGGTGGCGGCCTTCATGGAAGTCGAGGAAGCCTCTCCTGCGACTCAAGAGGGTGAGGAAGCGGCGGCACCGGCCGAGGAGACCGGCCCACATCTGGTAAGCCTCGAAACACTCCCTTTTTATATTTAAATTTCAATTTTGGTGGGAAAGAGGGGCTCGGCCACAGGTTCTCAAACCTGTAGCTGAAAGGCGTCTGGGGACAGGGACGCATTCTGAAAGGCGTCCCACGACCCAGACGCAATTAAAGAATGGTGAGAATAATCACCAAAATTGATTATTAATATTCTAATCATAATTTTTAATCAATCCTTTTATTCAATGTAGGACACAATGAGGACCAGGATTTCATGGGACCTAGTAGTGGCGGCTTACAGGGGTCTCCCGGATTTTCAGAAGGCACGACTAGCGGAGATGGGATTCCGAGAGATCTTAGAGATAGAGCCATTTTGGATAGACGTAGTGTTATTGCAGGTATTGAGGGAGAGGTGGCATGCTGAGAGCAGGGCATTTCTAATGCCCTGGGGATACATGATCCCCAGCCTCGAGGATGTATGTAGGATCATTGGCCTTCGGGTGGATGACCGGACAGTGAGTGGGATCACGCATCCTGATTATCGAGAGTTTGCTCAAGAGTTACTGGGCTTAGAGTGTACGGGACCGGAGGGGCGAGAGTCTCGAGAGTCTCGGACTCTCGCGAGGGTAACTGTAGAGAGATCCCTAGGATTAGTGGAACTGAGGCAGCAGACGGATGAGTCTAGGGAGAAGTTCAGAGAGAGATTAGCCCGAGCATCTAGTGAGGTATACTGCCAGGATTCGAGTGACAAGGCTAGTGCAGATAGGGGCCTTAGGAGGTTCTTAGTCTTCTTCTTCGACAGGCTCCTATTCGGGACCAAGGGAGATTACACTCACTGTCGTTTCTTAACCGTTCTTACTGACTTAGATCACCTAGGTGAGTATGCCTGGGGTGCGGCCCTTCTGGCGTACCTCTTCACTAACTTTTCTGATGTCACGCCTAACCGGGAGACCACCATCAGCGGCTTTGCGCCGTTCCTTCAAGTATTTAATTCATTTTATGTTTGTTCCATTAAATGCTTATGATTATTTAATGCAGTGCATATGGTTATGATGATTTTAACATATATGTTTTTGTATGCAGGTGTGGAGCTACTATTACTTTCCTTTGGGCCGAGCAAGGCCATCTATGTAGCCAGCGGCAGTTTCACTTGCCCGGTGTTGGCGCCCCTATTGTAGATATAGTGCCGCAACACCACCAGCTGATGGCCCTTCGCCGTCAATTCCTTGACTACCCAGAGCTTCTGGTAAGTTTTAATTCCTTTTTTCCTTTTATTATTAACTGTTTCATAAAATGCTTTAATGTTTTATGTTAATTAACTTAAAATGTTTGTTTAAATGAAATATCTTATGGAATGCTTGGTTATATTATGCTTGTTAAATGTTTGATTAAATGCTTTGAGTAAATGTTTAGTTAAATACTAAATTACATATTTGGTTATATATTATTTATTAAATATTTTCAATGAATTACTTCATGTTAAATATTTTAGTTGTAAGATTGGATCTTTTCTTGAATATTTTGTTAAATGTTTTATTTAATGCTTGTTTGTTGTTTATTCATTTGTTTGGTTATGCAATGCAACTAACCTACATGAATGCAAGTTATCTGGTGTCCATATCTTGGTATGGATGATGCTGGACAGCCATGGGTGGAGCGTGGGCAAGGCCGGTTTGCGTAAGTTTGGGTTCACTGCCTGAACGAGATCGCCCTTCTGCGCCTGAAGCTGGTGATGAGGACCTTGGGGTTGCATCAAGAGTGGGTGGAGGAGGAGATCCCCGAGGGGATCGGAACGACGATGTGGGGGAAGCAGGCCCGCATTGATTGGAGGGCGAAATTCCCGGACCAGCACGAAGATTGGTTCCGATATGGAGTCCCGGTGGTTTCACAGGCGGTGAGCAATGATGCTTATCTTCAACAGTACCGGACTCACTACGTGGCCCACCTCCAGCTACTCCACCCTCTCGATGTAAGTATGATGCACATGCGTGAATGCTTCTTTCATTTTATTAATTATTTTGTTTATATATGTAAATGCATGACATGAGATGGTATGAACATGCAAGATGCACGAGACGCCACCATTATCACTCTCCGAGGTCATCTTCAGGACGCCGAGGCTCAATTAGAACAAATTCAGAAAGAGTTGAATGAGCTAGTAAGTGCAACAAGCATGCATGACATTATGAATGCTTTCTTTATTAAATTGTTTTAGCGCTAATTCACTAACAATGGTCTCCCTTTTGTTACAGCAAGCTGCTTATACACACGTGGCTCCTCCTCCTAATTCTGTTGTCGGGTCGTCCTCTAGTGCCACCTACGAGGCCACCGTTACTGACCTGTAGAGTCAGTTGGCCTCCGCCATCCGCCGAGCCGCCCAGGCTGAGGATGATGCTACTGTCCGGGTGAGTCTTCAACTTACTTTCTTTGTTTTGGCATGAGTCTATCTACTTGATTAGGTGACTGATAATGTCTTCTGCTGTAGGTTCAGGAGCTCATTCTGGCCCTCGAGAAGGCGAGAGCCGACTTGGAGGAGTCTCAGGCCATGGCTTCCCACGTCGCCGAGTTGGAGGAGCAGTTGGCGAGGCTCTCTACTAGCGACCTCCCCCATGAGCTTGCATGACTCCAGATCCGACTGGAGGTCTTGACGGAGGAGAGGGATCGTGACCGGTCCTGGTTGGAGAGCCTTCAGGGCCGGTTGTCAGTGGCGGAGCACGAGCGCCAGAGCATCAAGGCTCGCTACCAATGTGTGTAGCAGTGGGTACTGGAGCGAGGACAGGCGAGTGCTTTTATAGCGAGCATTGTAGCATCTTTCGGCCAGGCAGGATCGAGTGCTATAGGTCCACCACTGCCTCCGACTCGCAGGCAAGATGGACTGGATGAGGTCCAGAGTCAATATGATGAGGGAGCAGGAGAGAGTTAGCCTTGAGGGCTTCCATCATATTGTATCTTTCTTCGTTTTTTTGAAGTCCTGTGGATGGACTTACACTTGTACATGAACACTTTTGACATATATGAAGGGAGTTTCTTCATACCTGAGTTGCTTCTGTACTCTTCTTTGTTGACTTTCTTTTCATACATGCGCATGGCTTGAACAAACAAGTTAAATATCTGTTCAGACTTAGCCCCTTGCCCAGTTAAGTAACTAGATACTTGATCCTATCCTTGGTATAAGGGTCAAGGGGCGAAGCCTTTATTTAATGAAGGTGAGTAATAATTGAAAAAGGAAATGGAATTGTAAATTGCAACACACAAGCATGCAGATGCTCACCGAAAATAAAAGAAATGCAACACACAAGATGTGACAAGCAAATGTTAATTGAAATATTTTTGTTTTATAATTGCAATTTTTAAAATATCCATTTTTTTATGATTTTGAAATATTCAATTTTTTTGTGGTTTTGAAATATTCAATTTTTTTTTTGTGGTTTTCAAGTATTCGATTTTTGTGATTTTGAAGTATTCAATTTTTTGTGTGGTTTTGAAATAAGACATCAACTGAATAAACTAAGGACCAGCATAGAACTTGGATCAAAAGAGCATATTCATTTATTAACTTAATTCCCAAATCATTCTTTAATGACCTAATCCAGACTCAACGTACTTGAATTATGTTTATGATCGTGATCCCATTCGATGGTCTGACCATTAGTCAACCTAGGCCATTCTTCAAATTTGGAGTACGCCTCTTTAGAAGAAAGGGAAGAATTGGTCTAGAAAGCCTGCGAGAGAGTTCCAGAGACTCAGAAAGATGTTCCTCCTTTACCCTATTCTCTGTTGGGGTTCGGTCATTTTCACTTTTACGGGGTATTTAACGACCTTGCGCTCCCTTTCCATTTGATTTTGTGGCCTTTTTGATGTAATGTTTGTAATATTGAATGGCCTTTTGATTTTGATGGCTTTTTGCCTTCGTGCTTTTTCTTTTGCTTTTGTGGTGCGGATCTCCCTTTTTTTTTATGACGGTCTCCTACTAAGATGGCGGGTATTTTTGGTAGTTTATTCTAAGCCTCGTTCTGACATCGTGGGCCGAGAGTAAAATAAGAGTTTTGTTTTTAAAAGAATGAATTGTACTTTATACCCTTAGTCAAACTTTCAGTATTCTTCGGGCTTCGCATCTCTTATTACTCACGAACCAAACGTGTTTGTGTGTGCAATGATGTGTTTGAATTAGATTATCAACGACTAATAAGGGAAATTGAGCTTCTAAATTTTAGACCCTACTGGTCCTTGCACCATGCTGATTGACTCTTGAACCTAAGGGTACTATTTCTTAAGATACAGACCATTCCAGGGATGAGATAACTCTTGCCCTTCTACATTAACTAAGCGATGGGCATTACCAGGAAAAGCATGCGAGATAATATAAGGTCCTTCCCAATTGGGTTGGAACTTAGAACGTGGACCACCATGTTTCACGAAGACTCTTTTAACAACCATTTCACCAACTTTGAATTTTCGTTCATTGACTTTCTTTTGATAAAAATGTGCTAATCTGTTCTGATATACTCGTGCATGATTAGCAGCTAACCATATTTTTTCATCTAATAGTTCCAATTGAGCCACGAGTGTTGAGCGGTGCTCATCAATAGAAAACTCCTTGTTCAATTGTACTCTTAAGGACGGGATGAGGACTTCGTATGGAATTACTGCCTCCATTCTGAATATTAAAGAATTAGGAGTCTACCCAGTGGGTGTACGGATTGAAGTTCAGTATGCCCATAAAGCCTCCATTAATTTCTCTGGCCAGTCAGTATATCGATTAGATTTACACAATTTGTTGATGATTTTTATCAAAGTCTTGTTAGTTGCCTATGTTTTGCCATTGCCTTGTGGATAATATGGAGATGAATGATGCAATGCAATTTTATACTTGTTGCAGAGGTCCTTCAGCTCTTGTGATATGAACTGTGGTCCATTGTCGGTGATGATGGTACTTGGAATTCTGAATCTTGTGATGATGTTCTTCATGATAAATTTTCAAACAGTAGATGCTTTGACTTCCGTGTAAGCTTCGGCTTCTGCCCACTTAGTGAAGTATTCCGTTGCCATGAGAATAAAAGATTTATGTTTAATGCCGGAATTAGGATCACTGAAGGGTCCAATGATGTCGAAAGCCTACATGGAGAAAGGCCATGGAGAGGGAACATGATGGAGTGAAGATGCGGGAGAATGGATCTTGTTGGTATGAAGTTGACACTTAGCACACCTACGAACAAACCCTATACAGTCTTCTTCCATGGTTGGCCAATAGAATCCTTGTCTAAAGATTTTCTTTGATAACATATGTCCATTAACGTGGCTACCACAAACTCCAACATAAGCTACTTCTATAACCTTCCAAAGCTCATCTTCGTCCAAGCATCTCAGAAGAACACCGTCAAAACCTCGTTTATAAAGCGCTCCTCCAATTAGGGTATATCTCTGAGCAACTCTCCTGATTGCCCTTTTCTCCTCAGTAGTGGCCTCTTCAAGGTACGACTGATCTTCATAATATTTGGCAATCTCAAAATACCATGGTTTTGATAGTTTTAGGTGGCCTATAAGCCAATCTGACTATGTAAATCTCGTTCATTTATTAATAAAATGGCATAATATTCATTGTGTGTAAATCGTATTAATTATCATCTCATAATGAAGTCCGTGAATATGTGCGATAGTGATCATATTATGATGAGATCATACTAATGAGACTAATCACTTAAACACACATATTCTTAATCGTTCCTAGTCGTCGGATATCCAAGAAGGACATCAGATATCCGGTTAGACTAGTACAGATTTCTCCTGCTCATATGATGATGGTGACTGATCTCATAAGTCACTTGTGTGGAGACACTAAGGCAAATCAGTAGGTGCTCATTGGAGAATGAGATCACTGAACTGATCCGACTGAATCGCTGGATGGTATTGTACCTCACTGTCAACCAGCTTGATTCTATTGTCGCAGTTGCGTGGATGGTCCTCATACCTGAAACACCAAGGACAGCTTGTCAGTGGACTTCTGTGCTTTGACCTTGGTTTATGAATCTCAAACCACGGAATTCTAAACAGCCAAGGATTGGGTACAACGGAATACCGTCGAAGGGAATTGTGTGTCAATAAGGAATCATTCGCTCTCGATACCTAGAGAGAGAATGCTCTTGGAAGGATGCGCGGAAGTCCCTGGCTAGGGCGGACGATAATATCGGAAAATGAGTTTTCCGATATTCATCAGCGGCATCCTATCCAAGTGAGTCAACCGGTTAGGGTTTGACAGCACTCCATACCCTGAGTTGACTCGAGAGCATTGTACGAATGAAGGATTATATCCACGTGGTAACTGTCTGCGGAAAGGTTCCAAGAGTGGGTTAGTTAACTCCGATACCTTCCGGGTTCACGCGGTGTTGCTTGGCACCCAACGTGATCGGAGGCCCGGTCGAATTCGATGTGCGACATCAATTCGATTGATTAATTAATTAATAAAGAGTTATTAATTGATTAATAAAGCCAGTAGGAGTTATTGGGCTTATTGGGCTATTAACCGGACTGGTTATTGGGCCTAGAGAGTCACACGCAAATCATTCTCAAGGCTATGGATAAATAAGTGGGTTTTATACAAACGGGGGGGTTTTTATGATAAACCAAGCAGTTAGTATAAAATGTAACGAACGGGCTGAGCAGGCCAAGCTGCTGCTAACCCTAGTCGCCCCTCCTCTGTTTCTCTCTCTCTCTCGTGTCCCAGACAAATCCGGATCCCCGGATCTGCTCCGCCGCTTCTCCGACTCCCGTTTGACGGGAAATCATCCGCGTATTGCGACGAACGTTGCAGCGATTGGCATAGGTCTCGTGGCTGCGAAGAATGAGCAACGTGAGGATATCCATCGTGAGGAGGATCGCGTGGACTTCGCTAGAGGCCGGGCGCTTGCGCGGCTTGCGGTGTCTCACCGACGGAACCGAACAGTTGCGGATTCGAATCCGCACACGGTAAAACTTCGATAATCCGATTATCGTAATTTTAAATTTTTCGAAACGGGAACGGATCTCTGTTTTTATTTTTATTTCCGTTGCGCGAGAGATCCGGAGAAACCCGAAAATCCAACAGTAGTATTAAAGCCAGGTTCCACTATTTCTCGTCCCGTTTCGGTCTCCGATTTAATATTTCCCTGAATTTATTCCATGCATGTATTCCATTAATAAATGAATCATTTTTCATACGATGAACTAAAATATTTTGATTATTTTAATTATATTATTTTCGGAATTTTATTTGGGTGTTTTCGTGTTCTTCGTTAGACGAAGAACGACGGGTCTTCAGAGCCATGTTCATGCCATCCCAAGTGTTGGGGATGTAAATCGGACCTAAAATCCTCTTGGAGAAAGTCTCCAGTCCTCATTAGGCTCCTCGCCGGCACCGGAGAGGCTGTAGGAAGACCCCTCCCTCCCTATATTCATCCTCATCTTCGGTTTTAAAGAAAACCAAAAAAAACCCCATTTCATGGGGCTCGGGCAACAACCCATGTGATGAAACACCGCAGGCTACCGGCGCCGGAGGTGACGCTGGGGGGGCAGGGGCCACCGGCCGCCGGGAGGGCCTACTTCTTCCCATGGTGCCGCCGTTAACGTGCTTGCAGGTTAGGGTTGCAAGGGGCGTCGGTGGGAAGATAGCGGCTTGGCCGCTCGTGGACCAGGCCGGGCAGGGGCTCAGGCAAAAACCGGGCCGGGTGGGCCAGGCATAGCCAGTCTAGGGGCGCCTGGGCTAGGCAGCACCCTGACCCGAGCCATGGCTCAAGAGGGGCCGAGCCATGGCTCGGCCATGGGGTTGGACCCCTTACTCCATTGACCTGTTAAACCCTTTTCCCATTAATACCCGAAATTAAAACCTAATTTGCCCATTTAAATATATAATTGGATTTTAATTTTAATATTCAAAACTATTTTGAAGTATTTAAAATTATTATTCAATTTAAATTTTATTTGTCATTAATGATTTTGAATCATTAATATTAACAATATGTTGTTAATTATTAGAATTAGTTATTAATTTAATTGTTAAATTAATAATTAATTTTAATTGTCTAATTTAAGTGTTAAGTTAGTGTTTATTAGTTAACTGAAATTAATTGTTAGTTTAATTGTTAAATTGATAATTTAATTTCAATTGACTAATATAGTGGTTTAATGGAAGTTATTAATTATTGGTTTAAGTGTTAAACTAATAATTAATATTAATCTAATAATCTAAGAGTTAGATTATTTATTAATAATTAATTTTTGTTAATTATTAGCCTAAGAGTTAAGCTAATGATTAACATTAATTAATTAACTAGTCTAATTATTAGATTAGTTATTAATAACTTGTTAGAATTGATTATTAATTTAAGTGTTAAATTAATGATTAATTTTAACGGACTAATCTAAGAGTTAGATTAGTAATTAATTATTAATAGTCTAATTGTTAGATTATTAATATGTTTTTAATCTAATTGTTAGAGTGTTTAATTATTAGAAATGTTCTAATTTGCATGGAATAATCTGGAATTATTAATTTGGAGTGTGTGCACATGTGATGTGTGATTTGATGCTTTTAAATTTGATTTAGTTGCATGTTAAATTAACTAAATGAGTTTTCGTAATTCAAAAGCCAATTTTGATTGGATCCTAGCTTTTTGAAAGCCAAAATTATTTATTTTTGAAAAACTCTTTTATTTTAGCCATGTGATGCGCTGAATCATGTGTGGAATGTTTAAAACACACCGTGGTCATGGATATGCATGTATTTAATTATTCATGTGATGAATGATGGATGTGGATCGTGGATGTATGGATATTTATTAATTGTTAATAAATAGAGGTCTACGTACCTCTCCCTCTCTCAAACTCCGATGTACTTCTACCTCCCTCTCTCTTGTACTCGCCAGAAGGCCTTCTTCTGTTTACATGTAAATTTAGATTTAAATGTAATATGATCGAGGCAACCGAAGAAGGAGCGAGGGCGATCCACAGCTGCAACCAAGAAGGCGAAAAGATGAAGATCCTTTGCCTATGTGTTTGCAGGTTATCTAATATAATTGTTGTGTTAGATTATGTGTGCGTTTGACTGTTGGCTCCAGTCAAACCCACTATGCTATCCATGACCACACTTGACATGTATGAGATGCATTGCTTTATGTTTGATTGTGAATCAAAGCAGGTATGGTATTTATTAAATATATACGATATATTTATATACTATCACCTAGGAGAGACCAAGATAAAAGTTATCTAAATACCCTCATCTAAACTCTAAGCCGTAACACGAGTAGTTAAGAACTTACCGCATGGTCCACTATCGTTATAGTCATAGGATTCGAATCACTTTAGGCAGCTTTGTTGTGCTATCTCCAAGGCCTATTTAATTGGGAGCAGAAACTATGGCTATAGCATTAGATGCCTATATGATCGGGGTAGAGGAACCATGTAGCTTTGTTGTGCTATCCACAAGGGCTGCATGCAAATCTATGCTCGTCGCGTAACGATGGTTAGCTTAGACCAGAATTAGTGGTTTGTTGTGCTATCCACAAAGCCATTAAATCTCTGGGGACCGAAGCTATGATCAAATATTGCAAGGAGTTGCAAGTCCCATGAGATGGGTGCTCTTTGATTGTGTTACAGTTTGTTGTGCTATCCACAAGGCTGTACTGCAAGTCATTGAGATTCTGATCCCTACTAGGAGACTATCGATGTCTCCCGTTCTATATAACTAAGGGTTATGCAGTCCGTCGAAAATTAGTGGGAGTTAAAACTTGAAAAAAAGATAATGTCTTGTTTTATTTTTAATAATTGAACATCTGCTAAAATAGAGCTTATCTCCTGTAGGGAATTATGTCTTCGAATAACCTACTCCGTAGCATACTTGATGCCCTTTTGACTTACCTGATCTACTCGGATTGGCTCAAACACTTGAAGAATGTCTTCAGATCTGAGTAGATTGCCTACGCCCTTAATGCTGATCCTCCTGCTGAATCGGCATTAGATGCCCCTGAAGCAGAGATGATAGATAGCGATAAAAGATCGAAGGACAAAGGCAAAAGAGTAGTATAGGGTGACTGCTTCCACTGTAAGCAGCATGGTCACTGGTGTTAGGATTCAATGGATCGCAGCAGAAAAATAAAATGATTCCTATGTATCGGTTGCTGGGATCGTAAAACGGATATTTAAATAACGCGGGAAGAACGGTTCTTCACCTTTGCGGGGTTTCGAATCTCCCGTAGATAATTCCGATTCGGTAATCGCGCACGCGCACGATCTCCAGAGGTATCTACACGAGCTCCCGACGCAGACGCAATTTCCTCCTTGATTTGAGTACTTCGACCCGATTTAAAATCCACCATGCGCAGAGAGAGAGAGAAGGAGAGAGAGAGAGGAGAGAGAAACTCCGAGATAGTGTAGTGTACGTCCAACTCTATCCACCCCTCCCCTTGGTCTCCTTATATAAGAAATAAGGATAAGTACAAGGATTAATTCTTATGATTATCCAAGATTTGAAATGCTTGGAACTACTCCAAGTGCAGAGATGAACTTCTTCATCCAAACCGCCTCCTTAGCTGCTTCAGCTGCAGCAATGTATTCTACTTCGGTCGTCGAATCTGTAGTTGTTTCTTGTTTGGAACTTTTCCAACTTACTGAACCTCCATTTAACATGAACACAAATCCAGACATGGATTTGCTATCATCCATATTTGACTGGAAGCTCGTGTCAGTAAACCCTCGAAGTTCCAAGTCGTTTCCTCCATAGACGAGAAATTGATCCTTAGTCCTTCTTAAGCATCTAAGGATGCATTTCATCGTCTTCTAGTGTTCCTCACCTGGATCAATCTGATATCTACTAGTGACACTTAGTGGGTGTGCCACGTCAGGCCTAATGCATAGCTTTGCATACATGATAGATCCTATTGCCGAAGCATAAGGAACTCTATCCATGTATGCTTTCTCTTCATGTGTCTTGGGAGACATTCCTTTAGAGAGATAAATTCCATGTCTCATCGGAACGAGACCTCTCTTGAAATTTTCCATGCCAAACCTTTTGACTATAGTGTCTATGTACATGAATTGGGATAAACCAAGCATCCTTTTGGATCTATCTCTATAGATCCTTATTCCTAGAATATAGGATGCCTCTACCAAATCCTTCATGGAGACGTTTTTGGATAACCAAATCTTTACTGATGACAACATTCCTACATCATTCCCAATGAGTAGAATATCATCAACGTAAAGTACTAAAAAGGTAATTGCGCTCCCACTAGTCTTTTTGTATACACAAGGTTCATCTTCATTCTTAATGAAGTCATAAGATTTGATTGCTTCATCAAATCTTAAGTTCCAAGTTCGGGATGCCTGCTTTAATCCATAAATAGATCTTTGCAGCCTACATACATTACTTGAATGCTCTTTTGAAGTGAATCCTTCAGGTGTATCATATACACCTCTTCTTGAAAGTTCCCATTAAGGAACGCTGTTTTCACATCCATTTGCCATATTTCATAATCATAGAATGCAGCAACAACAAGAAGTATTCTGATTGACTTAATCATGGCAACTGGAGAAAAAGTTTCGTCATAGTCAATGCCTTGCCTTTGATGATACCCTTTCGCTACCAGTCTTGCCTTGTATGTGTCAATCTGTCCATCTGCCCTGATCTTTCTTTTAAAGATCTATTTATTGCCAATAGGTATTATACCTTCTAGCAGTTTAACCAAGTTCCAAACTTGGTTGGCATATATGGACTGAATTTTTGAATCCATTGCTTCTTGCCATTTCTCTGATTCTTATCTATTCATGGCTTCTTGGTAGGTTTGAGGATCATCATCCTCATTTAAGTGCACTTTAGGATTGTCATCATCAATATGTCCAACATATCTTTTAGGCTGTTTAGGAACTTTACCAGATCTTTGAACCTTTTGTGCATGGTCTTGAACAAGTTCTTGAGTCAATGGCTCATTAGATGAGCCAACATTGATTTGTAAGTATGGAATTTCTTTCAGTTCTATCTTGCTCCCACTGTCTTCTTTTGAAAGATATTCTTTATCTAAGAAGACAGTTCTTTTTGCGACAAACACCCTTTGATCGCTGGGCTGATAGAAATAATATCCAAAAGTCTCTTTTGGCTTTTGGATATCCTACAAACCTACACTTTTCTGTCCTGGAATCCAGTTTATCTGGATCATGTCTTTTGACATGTGCAGGACAACCCCAGACTCTAACATGCTTAAAGTCTGGTTTCTTTCCTTTCCATATCTCATATAGAGTGGAAGATACTGACTTACTAAGAACTTTGTTCAACAGATACGCAGCAGTCAATAGTGCATATCCTCATAAAGAAATTGGAAGTTTAGCATAACTCATCATTGATCGTACCATATCTAATAGAGTACAATTTCTCCTTTCCGATACACCATTCAACTGTGGTGTATAGGGAGGAGTCCACTGAGATAGAATACCATTATTCTTAAGATATTATATGAATTCTGTACTTAAGTATTCACCCCCTCGATCTATTCGAAGAGTTTTGATACTCTTTCTAGTTTGGTTCTCAACATCATTTTTAAATTCTTTAAATTTCTCAAAGACTTCTGACTTATATTTCATTAAATATATGCAGCCATATCTTGAGAAATCATCTGTAAATGAAACAAAGTATGAGTAACCACCCATAGCATGAGTGGACATTGGACCATATACATCACTATGTATTAGTTCCAATAATTCCTTTGCTCTTTCTCCATGTCCAGAAAATGGAGCTTTGGTCATTTTTCCTATGAGACAAGCTTCACAAGTTGCAAATGATTCATAATCAAATGAATCAAAATATCCATTCTTTTACAACTTAATGATCCTATTCTCATTTATATGACCGAGCCTACAATGCCATAGGTATGATTTATTTATATCTTTATCTATTCGTTCAAGAGACTTATTTACTAGACAAACATCATATGAAATATCAAGTAAATATAAACTATTCAATAAATATTCAGAAGCAAACAATTTGTCTCCTTGATAAATGGAACAACCTTTATTCTCAAGTTTCATAGAATATCCTTGTTTATCAAAATATGAAATAGATATGATATTCCTAATAATGGTTGGAACATAATAACAATCTATTAGTTCCAATGAGTCTCCTGACGGCATCTGAAGTTGATTCTGCTATCCCCACAGCTAACGCAGCAACTTTTGCTCCATTCCCAAGTCTCAGATCTACGTCTCCGCAATTCAATCTTCTTTTACTTGTTAGCACCTACAAGTTATTGCAGATATGAGAAACACATCTAGTATCTATAGCCAAGATGTTGATTCTCTATAAGACAAGTTAAAATCAATCATGAGTATACTTGAAGCTTCACCAACCTTCTCCTTTGATTTTTATGCTAAATAAATCTTGCAGTTTCTCTTCCAATGACCTTCTTTATGGCAGTAGAAACACTGACTTTTATCATTGACTTTAGCTTTGTCCTTTTGAACTGCTGGTTTGCTTTTCATTGGCTTCTTTGGCTTACCTTTCTTAAAGGTCTGTCCAGCTTTTCTTTTCTTGTTGGTCTTACCAACAAGCATAACATGTGGCTTATCTTTCTAGATAGTGCCTTCAGCTGTCTTCAACATGTTGAGCAGCTCAGCTAGTGTAACCTCAATCTTATTCATATTGAAGTTGATGATGAATTGTGAAAATGAATCTGGTAGGGACTAAAGGATTAAGTCGATGCTTAGGTCATTGTTCATAACAAAACCAAGCACTGTAAGTCTCTCAATCCATTCTATCATCTTGAGCACATGAGTTTGCACAGATGTGCCCTCGCTCATTTTGGTCCTGAATAGTTTCTTAGATATCTCATATCTTTCTGTTCTGGATTGTTCACCAAACAACTCTTATAGGTGAGTCAGAATGGACTTGGCTTCCATGTTATCATGCTGTCGCTGTAGTTCATTGTTCATTGAACCAAGTATATAACACTGGACTTTAACAGAGTCCTCCTTCCAGCTTTCAAACAACATTAATTCATCTTCGTTAGCATTTACATCAGGTTGTTCTAGATCAGGTTGATCAAGGACATAGGCTAGTTTTTCACACCTGAGGACAATCTTCAGGTTGCGTAACCAGTCAATGTAATTTGGTCCCATGAGTTTGTTTGCATCAAGTACGCAACGAAAGGAGGTTAGGTGACGACATAGCGACCTACAAGGAAATATAAAAAAATAAGCAGATAGTTCTTAAAATCAAATTTAGGACTTTTAATCTAGATTTATACTCCTACTATTTTTCGGCGATCTATATGACCCTCTAATATACAGAACGGGAGACTCCGGTGATCTCCTAGTGAGAATCAGAATCCTTCGGGTATCATGCATGTGATCTTGTGGTAGCACAACAAATCACATCAAGCCCCTTAGGCAATCAACTCTTGACAATTGCAACAATTGCAATATCCGATCAAATTTAACCCCTGAATCAGAATGATCTTGTGGTAGCACAACAAATCAAACGATTCAGTTAAGTTTATCTATCATTACTTAGATAACATGAGTTCGTAGTGCAATCCTTGTGGTAGCACAACAAAACTACACTATTTGTCCATCTATCTTAATGACATCACATGTCGTAGACCTAGATTAATTTCTAAATCAAATAGACCTTGTGGTAGCACAACAAATCCATTTAAAATAAGAATTATCCTTAGATCTATAATGATGGTGGGTTACGTGGATTATTTTGAATATCTCACGTTTACAACTTAAAATTTTAAAAGAAGATTTTAAGTTGATTTATAAAAAAATCGTGCTATTAATAATATTTCGATTTGAAGTATCATTATACTTAATAGAAATATATATATATATATAATAGCATAATCCACAAATATCACATATATGCAGAAAAATAAGAGGGATGATCATGAACTGCTAAATCAGTTATGGAATCATCAGAGCCAAACGATGATCCATAAAGAAAACATATAGTAAATGCAGCAACGTAGGTTCCATCTGAAACGATTTCATCTTCCATTGGTGTCTTCAGAAGATCCTGTTCTCTTAATTCAACAACTATTCTAAGAATGAACATAGGACTCGCAGGTCCAGAAATGTACATTTAATTAATGAATAGAAACCTTGATCTTATCAAGGGGAGTACAAATTTATAGGAAGATAGAGTGTACAGTTGGATTAAGAGAGAGGAGGACACGCAGGTCCTATTTAAAATACCAAATAAAACATGCATCGCAATCATTCACAAAATAACTATCACATGATTAATTTAAGTCCATGATCATCCCACCAAAAAACACATCACATGCATCGAATAATTATCAGATAATTATAATAGGTATTATTTTATAAAATAAAATATAATACCTTTAGTTTTCGAAACTATTTAGTTAAATATTCACAGAATTCAAACAATTTGAATCATTAAATAATCAACACATTATGTACGAAAAATAAGTTAAATTTTTTTTTAAAACTTAATTGATTAATGGGAAGTTAATAATCTAAAACAATTTAAATAATTAACTATAGCCCTATAATCAATATAACCCTTTCAAAATCAATTAACAGTAATTAAACTATTTAATAAACTGTCAATTAATGATTTTACAATTTAAACAGAATTTAAAATTGCAAAAAAATGGGTTTTAAAACAATTTTAATGGGTTAAAATAGGGCTTAACGGGTTTGTGGGGTTCGGTCGGGTCCGGTCCGGTCTGGATCTGGTGCGGATCCACGTGGCTCCGGGCAGGCCTGCCCGGTGGCCCACGCGCCGCTTTACCCCCGCCGCTCGTTAGGGTTTGGGGTGAGGCGGGCGCGCCTGGTTCGTCCCCGACCGGTGGGGTCAGGCTGGCACCGGCCTAGGCGACCGGCGGCGGGGCTTCGTTAGGTCTTAACGGCGCCGGTGGACATCTCCGGCGGCGCCAGTGGACGTCGTTTGACGTCGATATCTCCCTACATGGGTGGAGATCCCTACCATGGCCGGTTCTCAACAGGCCATCACACCGCATGCCTTCAAAGGCAGAAAAGGGGGAGGGGGCTGTTGGTCGAAAGGGGAGGGTAGGGTGGTGCCGTACGGTGTCGTTGAGGGCCGGCAGTTATTGCCTTTGGTTCTCCCAAGCTTCCTGCATGCTTTTGCAGGCCGGTTCCGAACGCAGCCTATTTGGCATGGCCTTGGGAAGGATAAAAGGGGACACGCCGGCCGCCGCCCACTATGGAGAATATTCGGTTATCACCGGAGACTAATCTGGTCCAACCAGATGGCCATATGAAACTTGGGATCACCCCTGTTGTAACGACCCGCCATCCTATGACCGGAGACCCGGTCACTAAATGGATGTCGGCCCGTTAGCTGCGGGTTCACACCCGGATCTCACACAACAGGTCTGGAGGAGTAAGTGCTAAACAAGGCTAAATATAACAATCACACGGACTACAAAGGTAAACGAGTGCGCAGAAAGGAAAATAACAATGTCCGTATACAGTCCAACAATAATTACATGTCCAACAAATTAAATGAGTACAGGCAGAAGGAAAGTACAACAACATCGGGGCATACCCCGGAACTAAGACAGCTGCTGGTCCGCACACCAAGAAGACACCACGCTACCGCTGCGCCACTCTGATCCACACCTGAAACCGCAGGGAGTGAGCCACACCAGAAATGGGCTCAGTAGGGATCATCCGATCCTCTGCCTCCCACTCACACACCCACAAGTGTAACAACACAGATATATGGCAATTAAGTAAAGCAGTAAACACAGCACCTAAATCTGATAAGAAACGTACGATAAGCAGTGTAGCAAGAACAGTTCTAAGCAACCCGAAGAACCCAACACAAAGTCACGTCTCACAGTAAAAGTCCACGAAGCGACTGAACCACACTGTCGACCGAAGTCAAACGTCGCCTCCCAACACTACCACCACTGCTCACGCCTGTCCACCCCTACAGTGTTCCGGGGCACTGTAGGGTGAGGCAGTGAGCCAAACTAGGACTAGCTGGACTCAGTGTACCGCCACTGCCAGCTACGTGTGCACACAAGCAGTCTAGACTACTGTCCTACCACCGGATTGCCTCCACGCTAGGCCTCAGCGCTTCAGGAGGGCCCTGGGGACCGGAGAACCCCCGTCAAGCCGAAGCTACAGGAACTACCCACAAGCCCAACTCTCCCGGGCTGCGTCAGGCCAAAGGGCTAAGGGTACCACTCGTAACCTTGATCAAAGGTCACATCAGGCCCGATGGCTAAAGGGTAAACCAACTCCCACCAGTAACACCACCAGCTCCACAGCAAGAAACACGCCAGAAGCTGTCACGACAACCAAAGGAAACCCCGACCCGCTGAGACCAAACAGCAACCCCTCGGATAGCACACCAGCTACTCCGGCCCGACGGGCTCAAGGTGGTTCTGCTTCCCTCAGCCAAAGGTAAAACACAACAAGCACCCCTCCTCACAGACACCATGGCCCTTCTCCCATCAGCCCATGGTGACAAACGGAAACCACAGTTATTCCGAATCCATATTCGTACAAGCACACACACACAACATGATTCCATTCGTACAGTAAACCTCCGTCTCAGCGTACAGTTGAAGCACACACACATAGATGATGAAATCTCATTCATGCAGAAGTCCTCAGTCTCAGTATACAACTCAAAGCATGCATCTGAACCATCCCCCCGTGAAATATACATGAAATAACAGGATTTAAGCATTTCTGTCTTGAATCGCGTCGACCAAGGTCGACGCCATTCAAGACCCTCAGACGGGTTTATTAAAAGCCAGATTATCCCTTAAAACGCGTCCACCAGTGAAGCCGCCGTTTAAAATGCGTCAGGGTCGCCAGACGCCATTCAACCTAGAAATCCAGATTGCAGAACCCTTAAACGGGGGCATTTCCTGCCTAAATGGCGTCATGATGGCCCGACGTCCTTCTAAAAGGCGTCGTCCATCCATGACGTCATTTAGCGCCAGAACCCCTAATTCGGGAAACCTCAAACAGGGAGGTTTCTGCCCTAAAAGGCGTCGTACTGCCCTGACGTCTTTCTAAAAGGCGTCGACCAGGCACGACGCCGTTTAGCGCCAGAAACCAGGTTTCCTGGTTCGACCCGAGGGTCTCACCCTTGATCCCAAGCACCCCGAAAAGCCCCAAAACCAAAGGGGGAGGAGGAGAAATCCAACCATCACAAGCATGCTACGAAACCACGTTCACAAGTACCGCCATTCTCACAAGGAATCCCCCTAAACATGCTCAATCTAGCCCCAAACATGCCACGTCACGCCAAGAAACATACGAGCAACACATGCAAGGTTCGTCCCCCTACCGGTTCTTGAACTCCTCCAAGCTCCTCGCCGCCGACCCGCCGCACCGCAGACCGCCGCCGGTACCCTCGAGGACGCCGCCACTCCGCCGGGACGTCGGCCGCCGTCCGGAGAAGGGAACGCCACGAAGGAGGTGGTGGAGGTAGAGGTGAGAGGTAAGGAGGCTATGGAGTGGTGGAAGAGGAAGGAGAGGAAGGAAAGGGGAAGAAGAGCGTCGGAGAGGGCGGAGAGGGTGAGGAGAGAGAGAGTGAAGGCGAGAATGAGGGAAAGAAGGGGAGGCTCGCGGGGTCAATCCGAAACCAGCTGAAACGCGTCGATCGAGGCAGACGCCTATCAGTCTGACAGGACGGCCGTACTGACAGCAGTCTGAAACGCGTCACCCTCCACGGACGCCGTTCAGACGACAGGACAGGCCGTACTGACAACGCTCTGGCGCCGCATCCTGACATCGCAGAGGTCACAGTCTGAATCGCGTCGACCAACATGGACGCCGTTCAGACGATGTGACCGGGGCCGTACTCTCGCGGCCTGAAACCCGCCCACGTGGCGCACACGTGGCACAACACCCAGCAGACCTAAATGGCGTCCACACAACCTGACGCCTTTTGAAAGGCGTCGAGCAGTGCTGACGCCATTCAGCCAGAAATCTCAAGACCCTCCTCAGGGTCCAAACCAGGGGATCCGGCCCGAACCCGACCCGAACACAGAACCCGAAACCTCAGTCCTTACACCTGTGGCTTCCCCAAAAAAAAATTATCATGATAATCTTCAATCCCTTTGTGAATATTTGCAACCATGAAATTATACCCACCTACTAGGAACTGTTCTAAGGAGGGTTCATGAAACCTCAATCCTACAGCAGACCTTCAAGAAAAATCAAATAAGCCAGGACTATCTTGGATGTGATTTTGACGTGCAAGTTGGGGTTTCTATCCTATATGGGATAATAGTTCATAGTTTAAAAACACTCATGATAATCCATCAATTAAAAATGACAGATTAAAATAAAAACACCCTTTTAAGCCGGAGAACTATTCCCTATCATCAGATGATATATTTTAAAATGATTTTAAGCCCAAAAACAGGTACAATACACGTTCAATATGCATAACGAGAAATTGGCACCCAAAACAATGTCGTTTTACGATCGAACCAACAACCTGGTTCTGATACCACTGTTAGGAATCGATGGGTCGCAGCGGAAAAATAAAACGATTCCTATGTATCGGTTGCTGGGATCGTAAAATGAACATTTAAATAATGCGGGAAGAACAGTTCTTCACCTTTGCGGGGTTTCGAATCTCCCGTAGATAATTACGATTCGGATAATTCCGATTCGGTAATCGCGCACGCGCACGATCTCCAGAGGTATCCACACGAGCTCCCGACACAGACGCGATTTCCTCCTCGGCTTGAGTACTTCGACCCGATCTCAAATCCACCATGTGCAGAGAGAGAGAGAGATCTACTTCAAGAGAGAGAAGGAGAGAGAGAGAGGAGAGAGAAACTCCGAGATAGTGTAGTGTACGTCCAACTCTATCCACCCCTCCCCTTGGCCTCCTTATATAAGAAATAAGGATAAGCACAAGGAGTAATTCTCATGATTATCCAAGAGTTTGGCCTTGGATAATTCTCCAATAAATATTCATGTTTATCCTGCAGCTTTTCATAAAAACCCAGATAACCATAATATTTAACATCTCTTACCCTCTAACGAGAACTCTTATGTGTGTGACCCTCCAGGCCCATATATCAGTCTGATTCAGGCCCATTAAACTTAGAACTAATTCTAAAGTTTAATATTTAGTAATTATTATTTAAACATCATATGTTAAATAATTAATTCAATAAATAAGTGGTTTATCATCTTATGATTAATCCACATGGCCTTCTGACCATGAACGGCACCAAACACTACCTCATGAACCCAGAAGATATAAGGGATATTGCTCCCTTTATTTGAACCTTTCCGTCTGCAGGTACCGCACAAATAAAATCCTTCACTCATCCAATATCCTAATATCGCAAGGGTATGGTTTTATAGTCAAACCTTCTATCACATAATTTAGATGGATTCCAGTATTCAGTTAACTTCTAGAAAAACATCTCTTTCAGTTGACCCTGGCCAGGGATTTCTGTGTACACATCCATAGGACATTCTCTCTTCAGTCTTATACCAAGACTGAGTGATCCCTGTTGTTCACTCAATTACCTTCGCAAGCTTTCCACTGTATCTGAGAGACTGACTATCGTAGACTTAATGGTTAAAGTCCACAAGTCAGATAATCAAGACACAATGGTCTACAAGCACGGTAACATTGGTGACTCAGGTCAAAAGATCAACTGTGCTACTACAACGATTGATTTCCCTGGTTGACTAATAGGTATAATTACCATCCAGGAATTCTTATTCGGATCTGTTCAGTGAACTCATTCTCTAATGAGCACCCACAAGTTTGTCTTAGTGTCACCACACGAGTGAATGTGAGATCATTCACCCTCATCGTATGAGCAAAAATAACTTGTGTAGATCTTATGGGATATTTAATGTCCATCTCAAATATCCTATGATCGATAACTGTTTAAGACAAGTGACTAAGAATATTGATCTCACTATCATGATCTCATCATGATTCAATATCCCATACATTTGTCTACGGACCTTCATTAGGATAGTTAATTTGCGAGAACTATAAATGAAGAAATAATTACCTTTATTAATAATCTGAACTAGAATGTACAATGGTTGGCTTTGAGGCCACCCAATTCTATCAACTAGAAGAAGAACTGCAAGGAGTTCCTCAACGATAAAGCTCATAGAAAGATGAAGCTGTCTAAAGCTTCAGATGTCTATATGATAGATATCAACTTGTCAATAAGAGATTCCACATCTTGGGTATTATATACCGGATGTGCTTCTCATATTTGCCATGATGTGCAGATACTGTCAAGTAAGCGTAAGCTGAGAAAAGGTGAGGTGGAATTGAGGCTAGGAAATGGCGCAAAAGTTGCGGCGATTGCTGTAGGGACAGTAAACCTGAGGGTTCCATCGGGAGACGTCTTATCATTGGAAGATTGTTATTATGTTCCTAGCATAATAAAGAACATCAAATCAGTATCTTGTTTGGACAAGATGGGATATAGGTTGTCTATTGAGAATAGAAGTTGGTCGATTTATTATGGTAATAAATCAATAGCTTCGGCATCTTTAGTCAACGGTCTATATCTTAGATGTTTCTTATTACAATCTTCACATTGATAATGCTCTTAAGAAGAACAAGAATTGTGTAAATCAAGTCTACATGTTGCATTGTAGACTTGGTCATATTGGTGAAAGCAGGTTGCAAAAGTTGCACAAGCATGGTTACTTAACTGCATTCGATTATGAATCGTTTGCGACATGTGAATCCTGCCTTATGGGAAAGATGGCAAAATCTCCATTTACTGGATATGGAGAACGTGCCAAGGACATTCTGGAACTAATACAATCGGATGTATGTGGTCCCATGTCCACCCAAGCCAAAGGTAGCTTCTCATACTTCATCACGTTCATCGACGACTTCTCAAGATTCGGCTATGTGTACTTAATGAAGTACAAGTCGGAAGCATATGAGAAGTTCAAGGAATTCAAGAATGAGGTAGAGAAGCAGTTAAGAAAGAATATTAAAGCTCTTCGATCAGATAAAGGAAGAGAATACTTGAATACTAATTTCACACAATTCTTAAAGGATAATAGTATCCTTTCTCAGCTAACCCCTCCATATACACCACAGATGAATGGTGTTTCAGAAACGAGGAATCGCACCTTGTTGGACATGGTGCGATCCATGATGAGCTTTCCGGGATTACCAGTGTCCCTCTGGGGGGTATGCTCTAGAGTCAATAGCATACCTACTGAACAGAGTACCCAGCAAGTTTGTGGCCTTTACTCCATATGAGATATAGAAAGGCAGGAAACCAGAATTTAAACATGTTAAAGTCTGTGGTTGTCTTACTCATGTAAAAAGGCATGATCCAGACAAGGTGGAATCACGAACTAATAAATACAGGTTTGTGGGATATCCAAAGGAGACCTTTGGATACTACTTTTACCATCCTGGTGAACAAAAGGTGTTTGTCGCCAGGAAAGCTATCTTCCTGGAAGAGGAATACCTTCTCCAGGAGGACAGTGGGAGTAAAATAATACTAGAAGAGGTTCCAGATCCTCAAACAGCTGCATTATCATAGATAAGATATCAGTTCCTGAATCTGTTCAGGTACACACACATAAGCCTCGTAGATCTGGTAGATTACCTAGACTACCCGAACGATATGTGGGACATATCGCTGAAGGTGAGTCTCAAGTAGAATATAATGAGGATGATGATCCTAAAACCTACCAGGAGGCCATAGAAGGCCCAGAAGCCGGGAAATGGCGAGAAGCCATGAGCTCAGAAATCTAGTCCATGTATACCAACCAAGTTTGGAACTTGGAGGACTTGCCCGAGGGTATTGTACCCATCGGATGCAAGTGGATCTTTAAGAGAAAGATCGGTGTTGATGGATGGATCGATACTTATAAGGCAAGGTTGGTGGCAAAGGGATATCGTCAAAGATAAGGAATTGACTATGACGAGACTTTCTCACCGGTTGCCATGATAAAGTCGATCAGAGTTCTACTCGCCATTGCTGCACATTTTGATTATGAAATCTGGCGGATAGATGTGAAGACTGCCTTCCTCAATGGTAACCTTGAGGAAGAAGTGTATATGACACAACCAGAAGGTTTCACATCCAAAAAATCTCCAGATAAAGTGTGCAAGCTTCAGAGGCCCATTTATGGACTGAAGTAAGCTTCCCGGAGCTGGAACAAGAGATTTGACGAGGCTAACAAGTCTTATGACTTCATTAAGAATGAAGATGAGCCTTGTGTGTACAAGAAGGCCAATAGGAGCTCAGTCACCTTCTTAGTTTTTTACGTAGATGACATACTACTCATTGGAAATGATGTAGCTATGATGTAATCAGTAAAGATCTGAAGCAAGTCTACATCTGGATTCGTATTTACATTGAACGGAGGCACAGTGTGCTGGAAGAGTTCCAACCAAACAACCACTGCAGATTCGATGACTGAAGCTGAGTACATCGCTGCAGCTGAAGCCGCCAAGGAAGCAGTGTGGTTGAAGAAATTCATCACCGACCTCAGCATAGTTCCCAACATCTCTGAGCCTGTTCCGCTGTTGTGCGACAATAATAGAGCCATTGCTCAAGCGAAGGAGCTGCGGTCTCATCAGAAATCGAAGCACATTCTGAGGCGCTTTCATCTTATCAAAGAATCATATCCTAAGGAGATGTAGTAGTGGGAAGAGTTCCATCCGTCGACAATGTAGCAGATCCACTGACAAAGCCGTTGACTCAAATTGTGTTTGAGCGTCACCTAGAGTCTATAGGCTTATTGCATAAAGGTGATTGACTTTAGTCCAAGTGGGAGATGGATAGTATTAATATAATGGCATAATATTCATTGTGTGTTAATCGTATTAATTATCGTCTCATAATGAAGTCCATGAATATGTGCAATAGTGATCAGATTATGGTGAGATCATACTAATGAGACTGATTACTTAAACACACATATTCTTAATCGTTCCTAGTCGTAGGATATCTGAGAAGGACATCGGATATCCGGTTAAACTAGTACAGATTACTCCTGCTCATATGATGAGGGTGACTGATCTCATAAGTCACTTGTGTGGAGACACTAAGGCGAATTTGTAGGTGCTCATTGGAGAATGAGTTCACTGAACTGATCCGACTGAATCGTTGGATGGTATTGTAACTCACTGTCAACCAGCTTGATTCTATTGTTGTAGTTCGGTGGATGGTCCTCGGACCTGAGATGCCAAGAACACCTTGTCAGTGGACTTCTGTGCTTTGACCTTGGTTTATGAATCTCTAATCACGGGATTCTAAATAGCCAAGGATTGGGTACAACGGAATACCGTCGAAGGGAATTGTGTGTCAATAAGAAATCATTCGCTCTCGGTACTTAGAGAGAGAATGCTCTAGGAAGGATGCGTAGAAGTCCCTGGCCAGGGCGGACGATAATATCGAAAAATAAGTTTTCCGATATTCATCAGCGGCATCCAATCCAAGTGAGTCGACCGGTTAGGGTTTGATAGCACGCCATACCCTAAGTTGACTTGAGAGCATTGTACAAATGAAGGATTATATCTACGCGGTAACTGTCAGCGGAAAGGTTCCAAGAGTGTGTTACTTAACCCCGATACCTTCCGGGTTCACGTGGTGTTGCTTGGCACCCAACGTGATTGGAGGCCCGGTCGAATTCGATGTGCGACATCAATTCGATTGATTAATTAAGTAATAAAGAGTTATTAATTAATTAATAAAGCCAGTAAGGCGTTACTGGACTTATTGGGCTATTAATCGGACTGGTAATTGGGCCTAGAGGGTCACATGCAAATGATTCTCAAGGCGATGGATAAATAAGTGAGGTTTATACAAACCGGGGGGGTTTTATGAAAAACCGCGTTGTTAGTATAAAATGTAGCGAACGGGCTGAGCAGGCCAAGCTGCTGCTAGCCCTAGCCGCCCCTCCTCTGTTTCTCTCTCTCTCTGGCGTCCCAGATAGATCCGGATCCCCGGATCTGCTCCTCCACTTCTCCGACTCCCATTTGATGGGAAATCATCCGCGTGTTGCGGCAATTGTTGCAGCGATCGGCGGAGGTCTCGTGGCTACGAAGAACGAGGAACGTGAGGATATCCATCGCGAGGAGGATCTCGTGGACTCCGCTAAAGGCCGGGCACTTGCGCGGCTTGCGGTGTCGCACCGATGAAACCGAACAGTTGCGGATTCGAATACACACATGGTAAGACTTTGATAATCCGATTATCGTAATTTTAGATTTTTTGAAACGGGAACAGATCTCCGTTTTTATTTTTATTTTCGTTGCATGGGAGATTCGAAGAAACCCGAGAACCCAACAGGTTTCTCTTTATCTTCCATCTCTTCTTGCAATTCCAATAGCATGATTTCTCGCTTCTCCACAATATCTCCATCTCTAACCTTCTTCAGCAACTTCTCTTTAGTCCTAAGGAATGAAGGGTCTTTCACGGCAGGCGAAAGACACCTATGGACAATGATTGATTCAGATTGTTTGCTGATTGGGAAATTCAGGGATAATGCGAGAGAAGCTAGAATGTCAGGTAGAATGTTCTGATTTCGAGGAATATGGACAAAGATCAATCTAGTGAAAAGCTTAGCTTAGGCATAAGTAAGTTCTTGATAAGGCTTGAGTTTAGGATTAAGAGTTCGGTATTTAGTAAGCACTTGGCGAAGGATTAGCTGACTATCACCTATAATCCTGAGCTTGGTGGCACCATGAAGATAAGCGGCCTCGGGACCAGCTAGAAAAGCCTCATATTCAGCGATATTGTTGGTGACAGGGAAGTCAAGCTGAAAGGCTTGTGAAATAGTGACACCTTAAGGTGATAGTAGAACAATGCCAATACCCTTACCATGACAGTTCAGAGCTCCGTCAAAATGCAGAGTCCACATATCTTCTTTGATTTTGTCAATGGACATCAGTTCCTCATCCGGAAACTCCGATCGGACTGGATCAAAATCAGGAAGAGGATGATGAGCAAGATGTTCTGCAATGGCGTAGCCTTTGATCGCTTTCTGCTGAATATAGATGATATCAAATTGAGATAGAAAGCTTTGCCATCGTGCTAATCGATCGGTAAGGACAGATTTCTTAAGGAGGAATTTGATAGGATTCATCCTAGTGATGAAATGGACTTCATGAGCTAGGAAGTAATGTTTTAATTTCTGACCCACCCAGACCAATGCTGTAACGACCCGCCACCCTATAATCGGGGATCCGATTACTAAATGGGTACCGAATCATTAATTTGGAGCCAAACTAGGATCTAGATAAGTCTAAAAAATAAATAATAAACTAAGCTAAACATTCACATCGCATTGAATTGAAAAGGAAGTGCAAGAATTAAAAGTTATTACAATGCGACTCGACACAGCAAATAATTACATACTCCAACTGAAAAAAAAATAATCAAGCGTACAGGCCAGAAAATAAAATAAAATAACAACTAGGTCGGGGTATACCCTGGAACAACAGCTGCTGGCGTGCAACCCAAGGCAGCACTCTCCTCGCTAAGCCTGCCTGGAACCCTCACCTGAAAATTACAGGGGTGAGTCTCAACGAAAAGACTCAGTAGGGATCCTTCGATCCCCACTGCCCACTCACGCACCTACAAGTGCATCAACACAAATATAGGTAGATTAAGTAAGTAAAGTTGTAACACAATTCCTAAATTTCAATATAAAACACATGCATTCGAAATGTAACACGCACAACTTTGAAACCATTCTACTAGGGAACCTACAACCATTCAGATGATATGACCGGGGCCATACTCTCGCGACCCAAGGCCAACCCACGTGGCACAACCTAAAACACATCTACATTGTTGGACGCCGTTTAAACCGCGTCGAGCAAGCTCGACGCAAAACAGAAACTAAGTCTCAATCCCATTAGGGCCCAAACTAAGGGATCTGACCCCGAAACTGACCCGATAACCGGATCCAAAAACCTCAATCCTTACATTCTCCCCCCCTTAAAATAATTTCGTCTCCGAAATTGCCTGCTACAATTAACGAGGTTGAAACATAAAGATACAAGCTCACAAGAGAACTTACGAGAAAAGGTAGGGAAACTGCTCCCGCATCTCGTCCTCGCGCTCCCAGGTCGCCTCGCCCTCGGAGTGATACTGCCAAATCACCTTAACCAGAGGTACGACCTTGTTCCGAAGGACCTGTTCCCTGGAATCCTCAATACGTACTGGAAACTCTGGAAAGGACAAGTCCTCCGTGACTTCCAACTCTGAAAAGTCCAAAATATGAGATGGATCCTGAACATATCTCCTCAACAAAGAAACATGGAACACATCGTGTACCCCTGCAAGACTGGGCGACAAGGCTAGCTAATACGCCGTTTCCCCAATTCGAGCAAGAATGGGAGAAGGCCCAATATATCGCGGACTCAGCTTACCTCGCTTTCCGAATCTCATCACACCCTTGGAGGGTGAGACTCAGAGAAACACGTGGTCCCCAACCTCAAACTCAAGCGGTCTCCTACGGATGTCTGCATAACTCTTCTGTCTACTCTGAGTTGCAATCAATCTCTACTGCACCACTCTGGCAACCTCCGCACACTACTGAACCAACTCTGGTCCTGCTATCTGCCTCTCACCAATCTCAGACCAATTCACAGGGGATCGACATGGCCGCCCGTACAATGCCTCATAAGGCGCCATGCCGATACTAGAATGGTAACTGTTGTTGTAAGAAAACTCCACTGTAGACAAGTGCTGCTCCCAAGAATCTCCTCATTCTAGTCAACATGCCATGAGCATATCCTCCAGTGTCTGAATGGTCCTTTCCGACTGCCCATCAGTCTCGGGATGATAGGCCAAGCTAAAGGCTAACTGCGTGCCCAAGACCTTCTGAAAACTCTTCCAGAACCTAGAAGTAAATCTCGGATCCTGGACTGACACGATGGATAAGGGCACCCCGTGCAGAGAGATGATCCGATCCACGAACAGCTTAGCCAACTTACCGACTGACCAGTCCTTCCTAATAGCCAGGAAGTGTGCCGACTTGGTCAATCGATCAATAATGACCCAGATCGCGTTTCTTCTGCCAGGGGATACAGGTAATCCCATCACGAAGTCCATAGTCACATGCTCCCATTTCCATTCCGGGATCGGCAAAGGCTGCAACAACCCTCCTGGTCTCTGATGTTCTACCTTAACATGATGACAAGTCAGGCACCTTGCCACATACTCAGCCACGTCCTTCTTCATACCAGGCCACCAAAAGTGCCTCCTCAAACAATGATACATCTTAGTCGTTCCGGGATGCACTGCATATCTAGAACGGTGTGCCTCATCCAGGACACTCCTGCGCACGTCCTCCTCGGTCGGAACATAGAGTCTGCCTCTAAACCTGACTGTACCATCATCCCACAATTCAACCTCTGGTCTCTGGAGAATCTGCGGTAACTCTGCATCTGCCCTCTGAGCCTCAATTACGGCATGGTACACTACTGGCCTCACAGTTAAGCTGGCCAACACGGCTCTATCAGCCTCTCGCGGAACCCTAAAGGAAGATTCCACAACCTACTCAAATAACCTCCATTCTCGAACCATGAGATATGACACGACCATCTTCCGACTCAAGGCATCTGCCACCACATTTGCCTTGCCCGGATGATAAGAAAGGTCGAGATTATAATCCTTGATAAATTCCATCCACCTGCGCTGCGTCAAGTTTAGATCCTTCTGCGTGAATACATACTTCAGGCTCTTGTGATCGGTAAAAACCTGAAATTTCTCTCTATACAAATAGTGCCACCAGATCTTTAATGCAAATACCACAGTTGCCAACTCTAGGTAATGAGTGGGATAGTTCTCCTCATGCTTCTTCAACTGCCTAGAAGCATAGGCCACAACCTTACCATGTTGCATCAGAACTGCACCCAAACCTCGACGTGATGCATCTGAATAAACCACAAATCCACCGGAACTTGATGGAAGCACCAACACTGGAGCCGAAGTGAGGCGAGTCTTCAACTCAATGAAACTCCACTCACACTCCTCGGTCCACACGAAACGAACTCCCTTACGAGTCAACCTCGACAAGGGGGTCGCTATCGAAGAAAAACTTTGGACAAACCGTCTGTAATAACCTGCTAATCCCAAGAAGCTCCTAATCTCAGTTACTGTTGTTGGTCTGCTCCAATCCATTACTGCCTCAATCTTGGCTGGATCCACTGCGATGCCCTCACCAGAAATGATGTGCCCCAGGAAGTGCACCTTATTTAGCCAGAATTCACACTTGTTAAACTTGGCATAGAGTTGGTGCTCCCTCAAAACCTACAATACCACCTGAAGATGTGTGGCATGCTCTTCCTCAGAAGAAGAGTATACCAAAATATCATCTACAAATACCACCACAAACTAATCCAAATAGACCCTGAAGACCCGATTCATCAAATCCATAAAAGTCGCCGGAGCATTGGTCAAGCCAAAATGCATAACCAAAAACTCATAATGTCCATACCGAGTCCTAAAGGTCGTCTTACTAACATTGATCTCACGGATCCTCAACTGATAATACCCTGATCTCAAGTCAATATTTGAAAACACCTTCGCAGACTGTAACTGATCCATCAGATCATCGATCCTCGAAAGTGGGTACTTGTTCTTTATCGTCACCTGGTTCAGCTGTCTATAATCGATACACAACCTCAAAGAACCATCCTTCTTCCTGACAAATAGAACTGGAGCACCCCACGGAGAAGTACTGGGACGAATAAAACCCTTATCTAGCAATTCATGTTACTGCGCCTTCAACTCAGCGAGTTCGGCTGGCGCCATCCGATACGGGGCCTTAGATAGGGGCGCCGTACCTGGTGCAAGCTCAATAGTAAACTCAATCTCTCGCTGAGGAGGAAGGCCAGGCAACTCCTCAGGAAACACATCTACAAAGTCACAAACTACAGGCACCTCCCAAGGACTGGGACTACCACTAACATCAGCTAAAACAACAGAGGCAAGGAAGGCCTCACAACCACCAACAAGCAACCTCTAGGCCTTAAAGGCAGAAATAAGAATACCTTGAGAAGAGAGCCTAATACCTTGGAAGTAGAAGGTCGGGATGTCCGGAATAGAGAAACGCACCCTCTTCCTGTGGCAGTCCACCTCGGTATAATAAGCCTCCAACCAGTCCATGCCCAGGATGACATCAAAGTCGCGAATGGCAAGCACAACTAACTGGGCAAGTAACTCATGGCCCTCAATGGTCAAGGGAACCTTACTCAAACAGTTATAAAATAACATGAAATCCCTAGAAGGAACCTCTACCATCAATCCATCAGATATCTCATCAACGGGTGCAGAAAGAATATCTACGAACTGCTCAGAAATAAAAGAATGCGAAGCACCCGAATCAATTAACACATGCGCAGAGTTCCCAAGGACAGAAAGTGTACCTTCCACTAAGTTGGATGCACGAGTCTCCTTCCTAGTGATAGCTAAAACTCTCTCCTACGTCCTCGGCTTCTTCTGATCACCTGGTCCCTGCCCCTGACCAGGCCCCTGCGGGCAATACCTCGCCAAATGGCCCTGCTGGCCACAAGTGTAACACCTCCCAGAAAAACAGGACACTGAGTCCCACCATGAGTGCCACCGCAATGCCGACAGGCTGCCGGAAGCCTCTGAGCTGCCTCCTGCTGAGCACTAGACACTGACTGACTCTGTTGACTCTGTCTAGGTCTGCTACTACCATTGCTGCCGCTGCTGCTGCCACTGCCTTGAAAGAATCTCCTAAATCTAGAGCCGAGTGAAGACGATCCTGATCCGTATGAAGGAGTTGCTGCCGTTGCCTTTCCCCTGCCATGAACTGGCCCCTGAGTAGTAAGTCCCCTCTCCCGGGCTGACTGATCGTACTGTGCCTCTACTGCCGCGGCACACCTAACCGCCGATGCCAAATCTGTACAACAGTGGGATGCCACAAAACTCCTCAGATTGGACCTCAGTCCATCCACAAACCTCTCAGTCCGACGCTCCTCGTCTCCTGAGATAAAAGGGACAAACCTCCCAAGCGACACAAACTTTGTCTAGTGTTCAAGCACTGTCATGCTTCCTTGGGTCAGCTCCATAAATTCCCTCTCCTTGGCCTTCTGGACATGCCTAGGGAAGTACTATGCATTGAGACTCCTATCCGCATAAGACAAACTCTTTAAAGTGGTCCACCAGTCGTAGGCATCATCCTTCAACGTGAAGGTAGCCAATGGAGTCCTCTCAACCGTCGCACAATCCATAGTATCAAAAGTCTTTTCCATCTCCCTCAACCAATGAACAGCCTCATCAGGGTCGGGACGACCGGTGAAATGAGGCAGCTTCAGCTTCAGGAATTTCTCCAGTGTAGCTGAAGACCCCCCCTGAGCACTGGAACTCTCACTAGGGTCTCGGGTCTGGTATCTAGCCATCGTGTCCATCATAGCCTCCATGAAATGCTCCATACTCGGCCTACCGGCCTCAGATCCACTAGGGACATCTCCCCGCTCTCTAACGACTGGCATCCTCTTCCTAGGAGCCATCTAATCGTCTACAATCACCAAAAATCGAAAAGTTCTAATTAGAATCCTAAAACCTACATTACCGCCGTGCCTGTACGGGATAATGTAATTATTTGCCGGAATTATGATATTTAACCTAGTTATTCATTTATTTGCCAGACCGAATGCTCTGATACCAACTGTAACGACCCGCCACCCTATAATCGGGGATCCGATTACTAAATGGGTACCGAATCATTAATTTGGAGCCAAACCAGGATCTAGATAAGTCTGAGAAATAAATAATAAACTAAGCTAAACATTCACATCGCATTGAATTGAAAAGGAAGTGCAAGAATTAAAAGTTATTACAATGCGACTCGACACAGCAAATAATTACATACTCCAACTGAAAAGAAATAATCAAGCGTACAGGCCAGAAAATAAAATAAAATAACAACTACGTCGGGGCATACCCCGGAACAACGGCTGCTGGTGCGCAACCCAAGGCAACACTCTCCTTGCTAAGCCTGTCTGGAACCCTCACCTAAAAACCGTAGGGGTGAGTCTCAATGAAAAGACTCAGTAGGGATCCTTCGATCCCCACCGCCCACTCACGCACCCACAAGTGCAGCAACACAAATATAGGTAGATTAAGTAAGTAAAGCTGTAAAACAATTCCTAAATTTTAATATAAAACACATGTATTTGAAATGTAACACGCACAACTCTGAAACCATTCTACCAGGGAACCTACAACCAGCGTCTCGGCAAAACACGCCAACCACACAGCCGAACGCGGGAAACACTGACCCGCTGAGACCAAACAGTAACCCCTCAGATAGCACGCTAGCTACTCCGGCCCAACTAGCTCTAGGTGGTTTCTGCTTCCCCCAGCACGAGTGACACTCCAAAGGTACCACTCCTACACTGGTACTGTAAGGAATCGCCATGAACGCAGCGGAAATAAAAATGATTCCATTGTATCAGTTGCTGGGGTCGTAAAACGGACATTAAAACTAACGCGGGAAGAACAGTTCTTCACCTTTACGGGGTTTCGAATCTCCCGTGGATGATGCCGACTCGGTAATCGCGCACGCGCACGATCTCTAGAGGTATCCACACGAGTTACCGCAGCAGACGCGATTTCCTCCTCGGCTTGAGTGCTTCGACCAGATCTCAGATCCACCATGCGCGGAGAGAGATAGATCCACTCCAAGAGAGAGAGAAGGAGAGAGAGAGAGGAGAGAGAGAATCTAGGGAGTAAAATTCGTCCAACTAACTTTTTACTACTCTCCCTTGGCCCTCCTTATATAGAAATAAGGATAAGAACAAGAGTTAATCCTCATGATTATCCAAGAGTTTGGCCTTGGATAATTCTCCATTAAATCTTCATGTTTATCCTGCAGCTTTTCACAAAAACCCAGATAAGCATGAAATTTAACATCTCTCACCGCCTGACGAGAACTCTTATGTGTGTGACCCTCTAGGCCCATATATCAGTCCGGTTGCAGGCCCATTAAACTTAGAACTGTTTCTTGAGTTTAATATTTATTAATTAACATTTAAACATCACATGTTAAATGATTAATTTAATAAACAAGTGAATTATCATCTGATGATCAAATCACTTGGCCTTCTGATCATGAACAACACCAAACACTACCTCATGATCCCAGAAGATATAAGGGATACTGTTCTCTTCAATTGAACCTTTCCGTCTGCAGATACCGCACAGATTTAATCCTTCACTCATGCAATGTCCCGATAACGCAAGGGTATGGTTTTATAGTCAAACCCTCTATCGCATTATCCAGATGGATTCCAGTACACAGTTAATATCTAGAAAGACATCTCTTTCATTTGACCCTGGCCAGGGATTTCTGTGTACACATCCATAGGACATTCTCTCTCCAGTCTTATACCGAGAGTGAGTGATCCCTTGTTGTTCACTCAATTACCTTCGCAAGCTTTCCACTGTATCTGAAAGACCGATTATGGTGGACTTAATGGTTAAAGTCCACGAGTCAGAGAATCAAGATACAATGGTCCACAAACAAGGTATCATTAGTGACTCAGGTCAAAGGACCAACTGTGCTACTGCAACGATTGAATTCTCTGGTTGACTAATAGGTATAATTACCATCCAGGAATTCTTATTTGGGTTTGTTCAGTGAACTCATTCTCTAATGAGCACCCACTTGTTTGTCTTAGTGTCACCACACGAGTGAATGTGAGATCATTCACCCTCATCATATGAGCAGACATAACTTGTGTCGATCTTATTGGATATTTAATGTCCATCTCAAATATCCTATGATCGAGAACTATTTAAGACAATTGCCTTAGGATATTGATCTCACTATCATGATCTCATCATGATTCAATATCCCATACATTTGTCTATGGACCTTCATTACGATAGTCGTTTGCGAGAACTATTAAATGAAGAAATAATTGCCTTAATTAATAATCTGAACTAGAATGTACAATGATTGGCTTTGAGGCCACCCAATTCTAACATTCTCCCACTTGGACTATAGCCAATCACCCATGTGTTTGAGTCCCATAGACTTAAGGTGACGTTCTAAATTGTTTTGAGACAATGGCTTAGTCAAGGGATCTGCTACATTATCTTCAGATGAGACTTTCTCAACTATTATATCTCCTCGGGCGATGATCTCACGAATCAGATGAAATCGTCTCAGAATGTGCTTTGACTTCTGATGTGATCTGGGCTCCTTCGCTTGAGCTATTGCCCCATTGTTGTCACACAATAATGGAACAGGATCTGAAATGCTTGGAATGACTCCAAGCGCCGAGATGAACTTCTTCATCCAAACCGCCTCCTTGGCCGCTTCAGCTGCAGCAATGTATTCTGCTTCGGTCGTCGAATCTGCAGGTGTTTCTTATTTGGAACTCTTCCAACTTACTGCACCTCCATTTAACATGAACACAAATCCAGACTTGGATTTGTTGTCATCCATATCCGACTGGAAACTCGAGTCAGTAAATCCTCGAAGTTCCAAGTCGTTTCCTCGATAAACGAGAAATAGATCCTTAGTCCTTCTCAAGTATCTAAGGATACATTTCACCGCCTTCCAGTGTTCCTCACCTGGATCAGCCTGATATCTATTGGTGACACTTAGTGGGTGTGCCACATCAAGCCTAGTACGTAGCATTGCATACATGATAGATCCTATTGCCGAGGCATAAGGAAATCTATCCATGTTTGCTCTCTCTTCAGGTGTCTTGGGAGACATTTCTTTAGAGAGATAAATTCCATGCCTCATAGGAACGAGGCCTCTCTTGGAATTTTCCATGCCAAACCTTTTGACTATGGTATCTATGTACATAGATTGGGACAAGCCAAGCATCCTTTTGGACCTATCTCTATAGATCCTTATTCCCATAATATAGGATGCTTCTCCCAAATCTTTCATGGAGAAGTTTTTGGATAACCAAGCCTTTACTGATGACAACATTCCTACATCATTCCCAATGAATAGAATGTCATCAACGTAAAGTACCAAAAAGGTAACTGCGCTCCCACTAGCCTTTTTGTATACACAAGGTTCATCTTCATTCTTAATGAAGTCATAAGATTTGATTGCTTCATCAAATCTTAAGTTCCAAGTTCGGGATGCTTGCTTTAATCCATAGATGGATCTTTGCAGCTTGCATACCTTGCTTGAATGCTCTTTGGAAGTGAATCCTTCAGGTGTATCATATACACCTCTTCTTGAAGGTTCCCGTTAAGGAATGCTGTTTTCACATCCATTTGCCATATTTCATAATCATAGAATGCTGCGATGGCAAGAAGTATTCTGATTGACTTAATCATGGCAACTGGAGAAAAGGTTTCGTCATAGTCAACGCCTTGCCTTTGACGATACCCTTTCGCTACAAGCCTTGCCTTGTATGTGTCAATTTGTCCATCTGCCCCGATCTTTCTTTTAAAGATCCATTTACTGCCAATAGGTACCATACCTTCTAGCAGATCAACCAAGTTCCAAACTTGGTTGGCATACATAGACTGAATTTCAGAATCCATTGCCTCTTGCCATTTTTCTGATTCATGACTATTTATGGCTTCTAGGTAGGTTTGAGGATCATCATCCTCATTTAAGTGCACTTTTGGTTTGCCTTCATCGATATGACCAACATATCTTTCAGGCTGCTTAGGCACTCTACCTGATCTGCGAACCTTTTGTGTATCATTTTGAACAAGTTCTTGAGTCAATAGTTCAGTAGATGAACCAGTGTTGATTTGTGAGTCTAGAATTTCTTCCAGTTCTATCTTGCTCCCACTGTCTTCTTTTGAAAGATATTCTTTCTCTAAGAAGACAGCTCTTTTTGCGACAAACACCCTTTGATCGCTGGGCTGATAGAAATAATATCCAAAAGTCTCTTTTGGATATCCCACAAATCTACATTTCTCTGTCCTGGAATCCAATTTGTCTGGATCATGTCTTTAGACATGTGCAGGACAACCCCAGACTCTAACATGCTTAAAGTTTGGTTTCTTTCATTTCCATATCTCATATGGAGTGGAAGGTACTGACTTACTGGGAACTTCGTTCAACATATATGCAGCAGTCAACAGTGCATATCCCCATAAAGAGATTGGAAGTTTGGCATAACTCATCATGGATCGTACCATATCTAATAGAGTACGATTTCTCCTTTCCGATACACCATTTAACTAAGGTGTATAGGGAGGAGTCCACTGAGACAAAATACCATTATCCTTAAGATATTCTGTGAATTATGTACTTAAGTATTCACCCCCTCGATCTGATCGAAGAGTTTTAATACTCTTTTCAGTCTGGTTCTCAACTTCGTTTTTAAACTCTTTAAATTTCTCAAAGACTTCTGACTTATATTTCATTAAATATATGTAGCCATATCTTGAGAAATCATCTGTAAATGAAACAAAGTATGAGTAATCACCCATAGAATGAGTGGACATTGGACCACATACATCACTATGTATTAGTTCCAATAAGTCCTTAGCTCTTTCTCCATGTCCTGAGAATGGAGCTTTGGTCATCTTTCCCATGAGACAAGCTTCACAGGTTGCAAATGATTCATAATCAAATGGATCAAGATATCCATTCTTTTGCAACCTTATGATCCTGTTCTCATTTATATGACCTAGCCTACAATGCCATAGGTACGATTTATTCACATCCTTATCTAAGTGTTCAAGAGAATTATTTACCAGACAAACATCATATGAAATATCAAGTAAATATAATCCATTCAATAAATATCCGGAAGCAAACAATTTGTCTCCTTGATAAATTGAACAACCTTTATTCTCTAGCTTCATAGAATATCCTTGTCTATCTAAACATGAAATAGATATGATATTCCTAATAATGGTTGGAACATAATAACAATCTATCAGTTCCAAAGAGTCTCCTGACGGCATTTGAAGTCTTGCTGTCCCCACAGCTAACGCAGCAACTTTTGCTCCATTCCCGAGCCTCAGATCCACGTCTCCGCGGTTCAATCTTCTTTTACTTGTTAACACCTGCAAGTTATTGCAGATATGAGAAACACATCCAGTATCTAATACCCAGGATGTTGATTCTCTATAAGACAAGTTAAGATCGATCAAGAGAATACCTGAAGCTTCACCAAGCTTCTCCTTTGCTTTTTCTGCAAGATAAATCTTGCAGTTTCTCTTCCAATGACCTTCTTTATGACAGTGGAAACACTGACCTTTATCATTGACTTTAGCTTTGTCCTTTTGTGCTGCCGGTTTGCTTTTCACTAGCTTCTTAGGCTTACCTTTCTTAAAGGTCTGTCCAGCTTTTCTTTTGTTGTTGGTCTTACCAACAAGCATTACATGTGGCTTGTCTTTCTGGATAGTGCCTTCTGCTGTCTTCAACATGTTGAGCAGCTCAGCTAGTGAAACTTCAATTTTGTTCATATTGAAGTTGATAATGAATTGTGAAAATGAATCTGGAAGGGACTATAGGATTAAGTCGATGCTTAGGTCATTGTTCATAACAAAGCCTAGCACAGCAAGCCTCTCAATCCACTCTATCATCTTGAGCACATGAGTTTGCACAGATGTGCCCTCGCTCATTGTGGTCCTGAACAATTTCTTAGATATCTCATATCTTTCTGTTCTGGATTGTTCACCAAACAACTCTTGTAGGTGATTCAGAATGGTCTTAGGTTCCATGTTATCATGCTGTCGCTGCAGTTCATTATTCATTGAACCGAGCATATAACACTGGACCTTGACAGAGTCCTCCTTCCAATTTTCAAACATCATTAATTCATCTTCGTTAGCATTATCACCGGGTTGCACTGGATCTGGTTGATCCAGGACATAGGCTAGCTTTTCACACATGAGGACAATCTTCAGGTTGCGTAACCAGTCAATGTAATTTGGTCCCGTGAGTTTATTTGCATCAAGTATGCAACGGAGGGGGTTAGGTGACGACATAGCGACCTACATGGAAATATATAAAATGAGCAGATAGTTCTTAAAATCAGATTTAGGACTTTTAATCTAGATTTATGTTCCCACTATTTTTCGGCGATCTGTATGACCCTCTAAGATACAGAACAGGAGATTCCGGTGATCTCCTAGTGGGGATCAGAATCCTTCGGGCAACATGCATGTGACCTTGTGGTAGCACAACAAATCACATCAAGTCCCTTCGGCAGTCAACTCTTGACAGTTGCAACGTTTGTAATATCCGATCGATTTAACCCCTGAATCAGAATGACCTTGTGGTAGCACAACAAATCAATTTGATTCAGTTAAGTTTATCCATCATTACTTAGATGACATGAATTCATAGTGCAATCCTTGTGGTAGCACAACAAAACTACACTATTTGTCCATTCATCTTAATGACATCACATGTCGTAGACCTAGTTTAATTTCTAAATCAAACAGACCTTGTGGTAGCACAACAAATCCGTTTGAGATAAGAATTATCCTAAGATCTATAATGATGGTGGGTTACGTGGATTATTCTGAATATCTCACGTTTACAACTTAAGTTTTAAAAGAGGGTTTTGATTTTTGATTTATAAAAATCGTGCTATCAATAGTATTTCGTTTTGAAGTATCAATATACTTAATAGAAATATATATATCTATGATAGCATAGTCCACAAATATCACATATATGCAGAAAAATTAAATGGGGATGATCATAGACTGCTAAAGCTACTATGGAATCATCGGAGCCAAACGATGATCTATAATAGGATCCTAATGTGAAAACAGCAACACTGGTTCCATTTGATGCGAGTCCTCCCTCCAGAGGTGTCTTCAGAAGATCCCGTCCTCTAAGCTTAATCCGATACATTTAAATACAAAATTCAGGACTTGCAGGTCCACAAATGTACATTTAAACAATTAGAAACCTTGATCTTATCAAGGGGAGTACAATCTTATAGGAAGGTAGAAAGTACACTTGGATTAAGAGAGAGGAGGACACGCAGGTCCTATTTTAAAATACCAAATGAAATAAGCATCGCATCCATTCACATCATTCATCACATGAAAATTCTAAGTCCATGATCATCCCACCATAAAACACATCAAATGCATCACAATCATCACATAATTGCTGTTTGGTATTAAATTTTATAAATATAAAATTATAATACCAATTAGTTTTTGAAATAACATTTATTTCAGCATAATCAATAATATTCAAAACATTATTGACAATTAAACTAACTAAACTGTTCAGTTAATCTTAATACAAATTCAAACAATTTGAACATTAAGAGTAATCAAGTTATGCATGAAATCAGTTTAAAACAATTTTAAACTAATTAAATTAACAGGGAAATTAATTATCTAAAACAATTTTAAATAATTAACTAACACCCATTAATTATAAAGCCCTTTAATTGACTAACAGTTATTAAACACTTTAATAAGCTGTTAATAATCATAAAAATTAATTAATAACATTTATTAATTGTTCTTATAATTATTCTGTTTTAAAACAATTTTAAAACAGGCTTAAATGGGCTAAAATTGGGTTTAAAGGGGGTTGAACAGGTATTGAAAAACTATTTGTAAAAATCAGAAAATGGGCCCAGCCCAATAGGGCCCAATCGGCCCAGGCCCAGGGCCCTGGCTCGGCCAGGGTTGAACCCTGGCTCGGCCAGGGTCGCACCCTGGCTCGGCCAGGGCGCCGCCCGTCCCCGCCCGGTCCGACCGGATCAGGACCGGGCGGTTCGGCCCGTTTAACCCCCATTCGACCGGCCCGAACCCTGTTTTCTGCAACCCTAAAAACAGAAGAGGCCGCGGCGGTGGGGTTTGCAGGCGGCGCCGGCGGCCGCCCCCAGCGGCGCAGGCCCCGGCCGGCGGTGCCCTCGGCGCCGGCGACATGCCCGGCGCCGGCAGGGCCGCCGGCGGTGGCCAAAACTGGCTGCCCGAGCCACGGTTTTCACCCCAAAATCTGAATTTTCGCAGGGTTTAAGACTATCTTTGGGCTCGATTTAGAGGACCTCCAAGGGCACTACGGTGCCGATCTCCATGCCCAATGCGAAGTGGTGACTATCACCAATAGATCCAGATATCTGGGCCGCCATCCCAACACTTGGAATGCCCGTGCGAAGCCGCCGAAGTACCCCGGTTCATCATCACATGAAGAACTCCGAAAAACCCAAATAAAAATCCGAAAAATACAGAAAAATATTCAAATTGATCGTGATCATCATATGAACACTAATCTGTCATTTTTAATCGGATTAAACACAAGAATACGTACAATACGGGTTCTTCACGCATAACGAGAACACACACAAAACGGTGCCGTTTTACAACCGAACCAGCGAACCTGGCTCTGATACCACTGTAAGGAATTGCCATGAACGCAGCGGAAATAAAAATGATTCCATTGTATCGGTTGCTGGGGTCGTAAAACGGACATTAAAACTAACGCGGGAAGAACAGTTCTTCACCTTTGCGGGGTTTCGAATCTCCCGTGGATGATGCCGACTCGGTAATCGCGCACGATCTCTAGAGGTATCCACACGAGTTCCCGCAGCAGACGCGATTTCCTCCTCGGCTTGAGTGCTTCGACCAGATCTCAGATCCACCATGCGCGGAGAGAGACAGATCCACTCCAAGAGAGAGAGAAGGAGAGAGAAAGAGGAGAGAGAGAATCTGGAGAGTAAAATTCGTCCAACTAACTTTTTACTACTCCCCCTTGGCCCTCCTTATATAGAAATAAGGATAAGAACAAGAGTTAATCCTCATGATTATCCAAGAGTTTGGCCTTGGATAATTCTCCATTAAATCTTCATGTTTATCCTGCAGCTTTTCACAAAAACCCAGATAAGCATGAAATTTAACATCTCTCACCGCCTGACGAGAACTCTTATGTGTGTGACCCTCTAGGCCCATATATCAGTCCGGTTGCAGGCCCATTAAACTTAGAACTGTTTCTTGAGTTTAATATTTATTAATTAACATTTAAACATCACATGTTAAATGATTAATTTAATAAACAAGTGAATTATCATCTGATGATCAAATCACTTGGCCTTCTGATCATGAACAGCACCAAACACTACCTCATGATCCCAGAAGATATAAGGGATACTGTTCCCTTCAATTGAACCTTTCCGTCTGCAGATACCGCACAGATTTAATCCTTCACTCATGCAATGTCCCGATAACGCAAGGGTATGGTTTTATAGTCAAACCCTCTATCGCATTATCCAGATGGATTCCAGTACACAGTTAATATCTAGAAAGACATCTCTTTCATTTGACCCTGGCCAGGGATTTCTGTGTACACATCCATAGGACATTCTCTCTCCAGTTTTATACCGAGAGTGAGTGATCCCTTGTTGTTCACTCAATTACCTTCGCAAGCTTTCCACTGTATCTGAAAGACCGATTATGGTGGACTTAATGGTTAAAGTCCACGAGTCAGAGAATCAAGATACAATGGTCCACAAACAAGGTATCATTGGTGACTCAGGTCAAAGGACCAACTGTGCTACTGCAACGATTGAATTCCCTGGTTGACTAATAGGTATAATTACCATCCAGGAATTCTTATTTGAGTCTGTTCAGTGAACTCATTCTCTAATGAGCACCCACTTGTTTGTCTTAGTGTCACCACACGAGTGAATGTGAGATCATTCACCCTCATTATATGAGCAGACATAACTTGTGTCGATCTTATTGGATATTTAATGTCCATCTCAAATATCCTATGATCGAGAACTATTTAAGACAATTGCCTTAGGATATTGATCTCACTATCATGATCTCATCATGATTCAATATCCCATACATTTGTCTATGGACCTTCATTACGATAGTCGTTTGCGAGAACTATTAAATGAAGAAATAATTGCCTTTATTAATAATCTGAACTAGAATGTACAATGATTGGCTTTGAGGCCACCCAATTCTAACAGGTACTAGCTAACCCCGGGGTACACCAGGTGACCCTCTCTCTAGGCGTCACCCCACCACTCCCACACTGGCGCTGTGTCCCTCCCACATCGACACAGGGTGCTAAGCGCTACAACTGTCACTCTAGGTCCACGGTCGCACGAAACACAACACAGTGCGATCCGATCACATAGAAATCCTCATCCTCGGGTACAATTTCAAGCATGTATTTGACCAACTATCTAATAATGTGAAGATATGTTAATAGCATGAATTAATGTGATTCTGTCTTGAATTGCGTCGCCCAAGGCCGACGCCATTCAAGCCTCCTAAACTGGTTCATGTGAAATCTGGCCTCGGAAATGGCCTAAAACGCGTCGTCACATGCAGCCGCCTTTTGAAAGGCGTCACTGTCCCTGGACGCTCATCAGTCCAGAGACAGAGTCTGTTACTTGGGCTAAATCGCGTCGTAGGTGGAAGCCGCCTTTCTAAAAGGCGTCGCTGTCCCTCGACGCCATTTAACCCTCACAGACAGGTTCTTCCTCCGCCATCTCCCTATCCACGGGGTGGGATTTCATCCCCAAATCGTGCAAAAACACAAAAAACGTAGAAGAGGATGAGAAGAACCTAAACACCTATTAAAACACCCAATTTCTCATTTCATGCATTTAGTATTTTCACCCCAAGAACACCCCTAAACATGCTCCAAAGCGGGAAAACATGGTTTTTAAACACAATACAACGGGAATCGTTACCCTACCGGTTATTCGAACTCCTCCTAGCTCCAAGCCGCCAACCCGCCTCGCCACACGTTGCCGCCGGTACCACCGTGGACGCCGTTACTTCACCAGGACATCGGCTGCCGTCCGGAGAGAAAAACGCCGCGGAGGAGATGGTGGTGGTAGTGGTGGGAGTTAGGAGGTTTATGGAGTGGAGGGAGAGATGGAATGGAGTGAGAAAAGCAAGGAGGAGGGAAAAAGGGGCTGCTGGCTCGCTGAAGGGAAGAGAAGAGAGAGAAGAGGAAGGAGAGAATGAGGGAAAGGAGGGAGGGTTCGCGGGGTCAACCAGAAGCTGGGTAAAACGCGTCGTGCAAGTCCGACGTCATTCAGATGACAAGATCGGGCCGTACACTGACAAACCAGGGTCATACTCTAAATGGCGTCGTCCATCCAAGACGCCATTCAGACGATATGACCGGGGTCGTACTCTCGCGACCCAAGGCCAGCCCACGTGGCACAACCTAAAACACGTCTACATTGCTGGACGCCGTTTAAACCGCGTCGAGCAAGCTCGACGCGAAACAGAAACTAAGTCACAGTCCCATCAGGGCCCAAACTAAGGGATCCGACCTCGAAACTGACTCGATAACCGGATCCGAAAACCTCAATCCTTACAAATGCCACACAGGTCTTGTCTATCCCTGTGTATCTTTGTTCTGCGGGGTTGAGGAGTTTAGAGAGATAATAGGTTGCCCTCTCCTTTCCTTCTTCATCTTCTTGTGCTAAGACAACCCCCACCGCGTCATCCAGGACAGAGATGTATAGAATCAAAGGTTTGTCCGGAGATGGTGGTCTCAAGACAGGAGGACTTGCCAGATATGTCTTCAATCCATCAAATACCTCCTGACACTTATCGTCCCAATCAAACTTGACTCCCGACTTAGTAAGCTCGTAAAATAGCTTACACCTTTATGAGTGCTGGGAAACAAAGCGGCAAATAAATTGTAACCTCCCAATTAATCCTCTTAATTCTTTCAAGTTTTGGGGAGGTGACATTTCTCTGATAGCCTTAACCTTGTTGGGATCGATCTCAATACCCCGTTTGCTCACAATGAATCCTAATAACTTCCTTGATGATACACCGAATACGCACTTTTTGAGATTCTTCTTCAACTGATATTCTCTTGACCTTTCCAAAACTCTTGCCAATACCTTGACGTGCTCAGCCTTAGTCTTGGATTTCACTAACAAATCATCCACATACACTTTTAAACCAATGTGCATCATGTCAAGGAATATAGCCATTATAGCCCTTTGATAAGTGGCTCCAGCATCCTTCAATCTGAACGGCATAACAACATAACAACAAGTGCCCCAAGGTGTAGTGAACGACATCTTCTCTTGGTCCTCTTCTGCTCAGCGAATCTGATTATACCCTGAGAATCCATCCATGAATGACAGTGTTTCATAACCAGCTGTGTTGTCGATGAGTACATCTATGTGAGGCAGTGAAAAGTCGTCTTTCGGACATGCCTGGTTCAAATCTCGGAAGTCAATGCAAATCCTGACCTTCCCATCCTTTTTCATGACCGGGACTATATTTGCCACCTATTGCGAATAGAGGACAACCCTAATAAATTTAGCTTCATGCAACTTATCGATCTCTTCCTTCATCTTCAAAGCCATCTGAGAGTAGAATCGCCTCAACTTCTGTTTAACCAAGTTAGCTCCATCTTTCAATGTTAATCGGTGTTCCACTAAGGAAGAATCTAATCCCAGCATATTTTCATAACTCCAGGCGAAAGTGTCCTTATAGTCTATGAGAACTTGAACCACTGCCTCCTCATCCATTTCAGAAAGATTTTTATTGACGAGGACAACCTTAGGTTCATCTTCAGTTCCCAGATTAATCTCTTTGGTAGGCTCTTCTACGACAACTGAGGGTTCATCAAATCTATTCACTCTACTAGCATACGCCTCAGCCGCATCCTCGTCAACTTCTTCATCTTCAATAATAGGGTCTTTCTCGTGTAACAATTCATACACTCCATACCCGTCATCGACTACCTCATCAACTTCACATTCTTCTGGCATCTAAATGAGATTCTCTAAAAGCTAAGGGATTTGAGAGCAAGAAAGACATCTTAAGGCTAAATCTTGGAGGTATCTATATAGAACTTGTCTATCCTTAGACTTCCTAGGCTTCCTAATCTGACTAACCTGACTAACTTCACTAGACTCCTTAACTTCATTAAATTGCCTACCACTAGACTCACTATCCTGACCTAGTGAGGACGAAGAAGGATAAAAATCAAGAGGTACATGAGAGAATATAGGCAAATCCTCTCGAAAGGAGGGGCAAAGCAGATCTAGAAGAGAATCTTACCCGAGTGACCCGCACGATGGGGTATATTCGGACAAGTAATATGATGTTTCCTCGATGAGGATACGAGAGGAGGTTGCCAAATTGGCATTTCTTTTTTAGACACTATTGGAGTTTATCATAAAATAAGAGTGAATCTGGAAAGGAGAATGAGGAGATAACGGCACCAAGGCCAAAGGATTGGGGGAATCATACAACAGTATGCCCTAGATCAAATCGTAGATCCTCTCGGGGTCGAGAGGAATCTTAGGAATCAGGTCCCGTGGGGACAAAGTAACCATGATGGGCGGAGTCCGAGGAAGATCTTTGGTAATGACCCTCGACCAGGTCGGGGTCAGGAGCAAAGTGCGAAATAGGGTATGGAGGGTGAAAACATGATGGCGATAGGTTCCCCTCCAGAGAAGATCAGTGGTGAATCTAGGCTGGTAGGGGTCATCAGGCTCCCCTTCGTTTGTCTCTTCACTTAGGAAATTTCTCTTATCAAAAAAGGCCCCAAGCCCTTCTATCAACTCATCTATCAGTGGTGACCACTTTGGTTCTGAGGGATCAAGGAACAGTCTATTAGTGCAATGTATAGGTCCCATGTGTCGAGCCAGCAGTACCACTCGCACTCTGGATATTGAATCTTCCTTTTTTTCATCGGCCGCAAGGCCTCCAAGGATTGGTATGTCAACAGTTCAGAACAGTGCCTGGCTAAGTCTCTCCCATATATGTCATGTAAGTCGAAGTGGGAAGTGATCACCACCATGTTATCATTGTTATGATTAATCACGGGTCCCTTAATGAAGTGTGTATATAAGGTCCATGTTAAAGGATCCCGATTTTCTTTGTACGGTGTGGTCATCATCATCCAGATTTTCTAACCATCTTTATCTTCCGGCTGCTGAACAATGTGTCGTCTCACCTTCGCTGGCCTATAGCCCAGACCATTACCAGGTATCCTTTTGTTGTCTTTGATAGGCTTGGTTCTGTCTTGCAATTATGTGTCCAAGCCTTTTCCTAGTTGATAGTCAGCCTTCATCATAATGTCCCAGCCAGGGGTACTCACGCACTTCCCCTTTTTCACAACATCAACTGGACAAGAAACAGGTATAGTGGCCTTCAAAGGATCAGCCGAGGGAGAACAAACCTGTAATACCGACAGAATGGGTTGTCGGCCAGGTAGAGGAGTCGGCTTGATGTTCAAAGAATGAGTAGCAACAAGAATCGGCTTGCTCGTTACTTTAATAATCCGTCCCTTATAAGGAAACTTGAGGCATTGATGGTTTGTAGAGGGTATGGCCTCAACGGATTTGATGTAGGGACGACCAAGGATGCCTTTTAAACAGGGGTTGATTTTCAAGATGTGGAACTCGACCTCGGCATGACAAATGGGACCTAAATCTACCTTTAAGTAAACCATTCCTAGAGGGGAACAGGTAGACTTGTCGTAGGCAGCAACAGAGATGGGTGAAGGCAACCACTTCTCCTTGGGTACACCACAGAATTCCAGGGTCTTCGGTGATAGTACATTAATAGAAACCCTTGTGTCAACCAGACATGCATCCACAACCTTCTTGCATATGTTAACTGTAATGTTGAGCACCATACTCCTGGCCGGTGGTGGTGCCAATTCAGATGTATGGAATTGTTGGATTCTCGGCGTTTCTCAAGATCGCACACGCAGCGGAAATAAAATTAAAATCGGCGATCTGTTTCCCATTTTGAAAAAACTAAACCAAGATTATCCGATGATCAGATTCTTATCACGTACGTATTCGAATCCGCAACCGTTCGGTTCTGTCGGTGTGACACCGCAAGCCGCGCAAGCGTTCGGCCTCTAGCGGAGCCCACGCGATCCTCCTCGCAACGGATATCCTCACGTTCCCTGTTCTTCACAGCCCACGAAGCCTCGGCCGTTCGTCGCATCGCACGGACGATTTCCCATCGAACGAGAGTCGGAGAAGCGGCAGAGAAGATCCGGGGATCCTGACTCGTTTAGGATGCCAGAGAGAGAGAGGAAGAGAGGAGGGGCAGCTAGGGTTAGCAACAGCCTAGCCTGCTCAGCCCGTTCGCTATATTTTATATCAACCGCGCGATTTTTCATAAAAACCCCCGGTTTATATAAAATCCACTTATTTATCCATTGCCTTGAGAATCATTTGCGTGTAACCCTCTAGGCCTAATAACCAGTCCGGTTAATGACCCAATTAGCCCGTCGAGGTTTGGGAGCAGTCCTTATGCAGCATGGCAGGGTAGTTGCTTATGCTTCTCGGCAGCTGAAGAGGCATGAGGAGAACTATCCTACTCATGATTTGGAGCTTGCGGCTGTGGTGTTTGCACTTAAGATCTGGAGGCATTACTTATATGGAGAGAAATTTCAGGTTTTTACCGATCACAAGAGCTTAAAATATGTGTTCACTCAGAGAGACCTGAATTTGAGGCAGCGAAGGTGGATGGAGTTTATTAAGGATTATGACTTTGACCTTTCTTATCATCCGGGCAAGGCGAATGTGGTAGCAGACGCTTTGAGTCGGAAGACGGTCATATCATACCTTATGATTCGGGAGTGGGAATTGTTCGAGCAGATTGTAGAATCCTCCTTTAGGGTTCCACATGAAGAGGATAGAGCAGTGCTAGTCAGCTTGACTGTGAGACCAGCTGTGTACCACACTGTGATTGAGTCTCAGAGGGCAGATGCGGAGTTACCGCAGATTCTTCAGAAGTCAGAGGTGGAGTTGTGGGATGACGGTACTGTCAGGTTCAGAGGCAGACTCTATGTCCCGACTGAGGAAGACGTACGCAAATGTGTTCTTGATGAGGCGCACCGTTCGAGATATGCAGTGCATCCTGGGACAACCAAGATGTACCATTGTTTGAGGAGGCACTTCTGGTGGCCCGGTATGAAGAAAGATGTGGCTGAGTATGTGGCTAGATGTATGACTTGTCAGCAGGTTAAAGCCGAGCATCAGAGACCTGGAGGGTTGCTGCAGCCCTTGCCGATTCCTGAGTGGAAATGGGAGCATGTGACGATGGACTTTGTGATGGGATTGCCTGCATCCCCTAGCAGGAGAGACGCCATCTGGGTCATCGTTGATCGGCTGACCAAGTCGGCACACTTCCTAGCCATTAGGAAGGACTGGTCGGTCGGCAAGCTGGCAAAGTTGTTTGTAGACCGGATCATCTCTCTGCACGGGGTACCTTTGTCCATTGTATCAGATCGAGATCCGAGGTTTACTTCCAGATTCTGGAAGAGCTTTCAACAGGCGTTGGGAACTCAATTGGCTTTCAGCTCGGCCTACCATCCCGAGACTGACGGGCAGTCGGAGAGGACCATTCAGACCTTGGAGGATATGCTCAGGGCATGTTGCCTAGACTGGGAAGGTTCGTGGGAACAGCATTTGTCCACTGTGGAGTTTGCCTACAACAACAGTTATCATTCCAGTATCGGCATGGCGCCTTGTGAGGCTTTGTATGGGCGGCCGTGTCGATCTCCGGTGTGTTGGTCCGAGATCGGTGAGAGGCAGATAGCAGGACCTGAGTTAGTACAGCAGTGTGCTGAGATTGTCAGGACAGTTCGACAGAGGTTGACCGCAGCCCAGAGTAGACAGAAAAGTTATGCTGACGTCCGACGGAGACCACTTGAGTTTGAAGTTGGGGACCACGTGTTTCTCCGAGTCTCACCCTCCAAGGGTGTGATGATATTCGGGAAACGAGGCAAGCTGAGTCCGCGATATATTGGGCCTTTTCCCATTCTTGCTCGAATTGGGGAAACCGCGTATCAGCTGGCCTTGCCACCCAGTCTTGCAGGAGTGCATGATATGTTCCATGTTTCCTTGCTGAGGAAGTATGTTCAAGATCCGTCCCATGTGTTGGATTTTTCAAAGTTGGAGGTCGCTGAGGACCTGTCCTTTCCAGAGTATCCTGTTCGTATTGAAGATCGCAGAAATCAGGTCTTGCGGAACAAGATTGTACCGTTGGTCAAGGTGATTTGGCAGTACCGCTCCGGAGGTGAGGCAACCTGGGAGCGAGAGGATGAGATGCGGGAGCAGTTCCCTTACCTCTTTTCGTAAGTTTCCTTGTGAACTGCATCCCTGTTTTGACCTTGTTAATTCTAGCAGTCAATTTCGAGGGCGAAATTCTTTTAAGGGGGGGAGAATGTAAGGATCGAGACTTTCGGATCCGGTTTTCGAGTCGGACCCTGTAATTCTGGCTCTAGTGGGGGGTTGAGGTTCTGTGTTGTTTCGCGTCGAGCCCGCGAGACGCGGTTTGAACGGCGTCCACCGTTGCAGACGCGTTTTAGGTTCTGCCACGCGGGTGCCACGTGGGCTGGCTTCGGGCCGCGAGAGTACGGCCCTGTCGCGTCGTCTGAACGGCATCGTCGCGACGCCTTTCGGACTGCGACTCTGAGTGTGTCAGAGTACGGCCCTGACAAGTTGTCTGAACGGCGTCTGTGTAGGACGACGCGTTTCAGACTTTTGTCAGAGCGGCCGTCACGTCACCTGATAGGCGTCCGTGGATGTCGACGCGTTTTAGCCAGTCTCTGGTTAACCCCGCGAGCCCTCCTTCTTCCCTCATTTTTTCACCTTCTCTCTTTCTCTCCTTCCCCTCTGGCGATCCCGACGGCAATTCCTTCTCTTCCCTCTTTTCCTCCCCCCATTTCATCTCTCCCTCCACTCCATCCTCTACCTAGCTCCTACCACTACCACCTCCACTTCCACTGCGGCGTTCTACTCTCCGGACGGCGGCCGACGTCACGGTGGAGCAAGGACGACCACGGCGGTACCGGCGGCGGCGTGGGGCGAGAAGGGTGGACGGCTTGAAGCTTGGTGGAGTTCGAGTGTCCGGTAGGGTGACGGTTCCCACAGCATCGTGTTTAAGCCATGTTTTCCCCCGTCTATGCATGTTGTAGATCTTTGGTTTTGGGGGGTAGAATGAGCATGTTTAGGAGTTCTTTTGATGATATGGGGGACTTTCTATAAATGTGATTTCCTATGGATTGTATTGCCCCACTTTCTCCTCCGTTTTTGGGTAATTTTGGGGTTGTTTGGGTTGAAAGGGGAGCCCTCGGACTCATGGCAACTCTGGTTCCTGGGGTTGAAAGACGTCGTGCATGGACGACGCCTTTTTGAAGGGCGTCGGGCCATCACGACGCCTTTTAGACAGGAATCACCTGACAGAGAGTCTGCCAGTTTGGGGATTCTGGGACTAAAAGACGTCATGGGTGGGCGACACGTTTTGAATAGCGTCGGGTAGCCATGACGCCTTTTAAGGCAGAAATCCCCTGAGTAAGGGCTTTGGAATTTCCGGATTTCTGTATTGAATGGCGTCTGAGGATGTCGACGCCTTTCAAAAGGCGACCACTGGTGTCGACGCCTTTTAAGGCCTGATTCTGAAGACTGTTTTTACATGAACCTGTACATGGAGCTTGAATGGCGTCGGCCTTGGGCGACGCGATTCAAGACAAAACCTCACTAATTCATGCCAGTAAAATGTGTTCATACTACTAGATAGATAGTTAGTGCATGTTTTGGTGTACGCTGTAAAGATGGATTCTGCATGACCGGATGGTGCTACCTTGTGTGTCGTGCGATCGCGGACTTTTCACGTGACCGGATCGAATTGTGCTGGGTTTTGTGTTACTGTGGACCTGGAGTGACATTGTAGCGCTTTATTACCCTGTGCTGGTGGGGGCGTGAGCACAGCGCCGGTGGGGGCATGGGCGGGGTGACGCCTAGTGAGAGAGGGTCACCTGGTGAACCCCGGGGTCAGCTAGTACCGGTGTCGGAGTGGTACATTCGGAGAGTCACTCATGCTGAGGGAAGGAGTAGCCACCTGAGCCAGTTGGGCCGGAGTAGCTAGTGTGCTATCCGAGGGGCTACTGCTTGGTCTCAGCGGGTCGAGTTTTCCCACCGTTGTTTGTACGGTCGGCGAGTTCTATCGAGACGGCAGTTGTGGATTTTCTAATCGGCTGATTTAGAATGTGCATGTTATTATATTTCGACTGCATGTGATTTCACGTTGAGAATTAGGGATTGTACCTACCACTGCACTTGTTACTTTACCGTTAGCAGTACTTTACACTTGTGGGTGTGTGTGTGAGCAGTGGGGATCGAAGGATCCCTACTGAGTCTTGTCTTGAGACTCACCCCTGCGGTTTTCAGGTGAGGACTCCCAGCAGACCTAGAGCGGCGTGTGCGGCCGTGTGTTGAGCGCCTTCAGCAGTTGTTCCGGGGTATGCCCCGATGTAGTTGTTATTTATTTCTGGCCTATATGTTTAATTATTTCTTTTCAGTTGGAATATGTAATTATTTGCTGTATCGAGTCGCATTGTAATAATTTTAATTCCTGCACTTTCATTTCAATTCAATGCGATGTGAATGTTTAGCTTAGTTAATTATTTATTTCCCAGACTTACTAGATCCTGGTTTGGTTCCAAATTAATGATTTGGTACCCATTTAGTAATCGGATCCCCGATTATAGGGTGGCGGGTCGTTACAGTTGGTATCAATTGAATAACTCATTTTAATTAATTAATGAATTGAATCAATGTTGCACATCAAATTCGATCGGGCCTCCGATCACGTTGGGTGCCAAGCAACACCGCGTGCATCCGGAAGGTATCGGGGTTAAGTAACCCACTCTTAGAACCTTTCTACCGACAGTTACCGCATAGATATAATCCTTCATTCGTATAATGCTCTCGAGTCAACTCAGGGTATGGTGTATTGTCAAACCCTAACCGGTCGACTCACTTGGATCGGATGTTGCCGACTAATATCAGAAAACTCTTTTCCCAATATTATCGTCCACCTTGGCCAGGGACTTCCGCGCATCCTTCCTAGAGCATTCTCTCTCTTAGTATTGAGAGCAAATGATTCCTTATTGACACTCAATTTCCTTCGACGGTATTCCGCCGTACCTGATCCTTGGTTGTTTAGAATCCTGTGGTTAGAGATTCATAAACCAAGGTCAAAGTACAGACGTCCTCCGACAAGGTGTCCTTGGTGTCTCAGAACTGAGGACCATCAACTACGGCAATAGAATCAAGCTGGTTGACAGTGAGGTACAATACCATCCAGCGATTCAATCGGATCAGTTCAGTGAACTCATTCTCTAATGAGCACCTACAGATTCACCTTAGTGTATCCACACAAGTGACTATGAGATCAGTCACCCTCATCTTATGAGCAGGAGTAAACTGTACTAGTCTAACCAGATATCCGATGTCTTTCTCGGATATCCTCCGACTAGGAACTATTAAGAATGTATGTTTAAGTAATCAGTCTCATTAGTATGATCTCATCATAATCCGATCACTATCGCACATATTCACGGACTTCATTATGAGATGATAACAACGAATTATACATAATGAATATAATGCCATTATATATATTAATAAATGAACGAGATTACAAAGTCATATTGGCTTGTAGTCCACCTAAGACTAACAATCTCCCACTTGGACTAAAGCCAATCACTTTTATGCACCAAACCTATAGACTCTAGGTGACGCTCAAACACATTTTGAGCCAACGGCTTTGTCAGTGAATCTGCTACATTGTCGATAGATGGAACTCTTTCCACCACTACATCTCCTATGGATATGATCTCTCTAATTAGATGAAAGCGCCTCAGAATATGCTTCGATTTCTGATGAGACCGCGGCTTTTTCATTTGTGCAATGGATCCATTGTTGTCGCACAACAGCAGAACAGGTTCAGAGATATTGGGAACTATGCCGAGGTCGGTGATGAATTTCTTCAACCACATTGCTTCTTTGGCGGCTTCAACTGCAGCGATGTACTCAGCTTCATTCGTCGAATATGTAGTGGTTGCTTACTTGGAACTCTTCTAGCACACTGCGCCTCTGTTCAAAGTAAACACAAATCCAGATGTATACTTGCTATCATTTGGATATGACTGGAAACTCGAGTCAGTAAAGTTTCACAGTTTCAAGTCATCTCCTCCGTAGACTAGAAACATATCCTTAGTTCTTCTTAAATACTTAAGGATACATTTCACTGCTTTTCAGTGCTCTTCGCCTGTATCAGCCTGAAATCTGCTCATAACACTTAGAGTATATGCAACATCAGACCGTGTACATAGCATGGTATACATGATAGATCCTATAGTAGAGACATAGGGTACTCTATCCATGAATGCCCTCTCATCAAGAGTCTTAGGAGATTGCTCATTTGAGAGATTAATTCTATGTCTCATCAATATGAGACCTCTCTTAGAATTTTATATGCCAAACCTTTTGACTATGGTATCTATGTACAAGGATTGGGTCATTCCAAGTATTCCCAATACGTAGGATGCTTCTCCCAAATCCTTCATAGAGAAGTTTTTCGACAGTCAGATCTTTAGCAATGACATCATAGCTACATCATTCCTAATGAGTAGTATGTCGTCTACGTAAAGAACTAAGAAGGTGACTGCGCTCCCACTGGTCTTCTTATACATACAAGACTCATCTTCATTCTTAATGAAGTCATAAGACTTGACAGCCTCGTCAAATCTTATATTCCAACTCTGGGAAGATTGCTTCAGTCCATAAATGAACCATTAAAGCTTGCACACTTTATCAGGAGATTCCCTGGGTGTGAAACCTTTTGGTTGTATCATATACACCTATTCCTCAAGTTTACTGTTGAGGAAGGCAGTCTTCACATCCATCTGCCAGATCTCGGAACCGTAGTGTGCAGCTATGGCGAATAGAACTCTGATCTACTTTATCATGGCAACTGGTAAGAAAGTCTCATCATAGTCAATTCCTTGCCTTTGACGATATCCCTTTGCTACCAACCTTGCCTTATAAGTATCGATCCGTCCATCAGCACCGATCTTTCTCTTAAATATACACTTGCGTCCGATGGGTACAATATCCTCGAGCATGTCCTCCAAGTTCCAAACTTGCTTGGTGTACATGGACTGGATTTTTAAGTTCATAGTTTCTCACCATTTCCCGGCTTCTGATCCTTCTATGGCCTCCTAATAGGTTTTAGGATCATCATCCTCATTATATTCAACCTTAGACTCGCTTCAGCGATATGCCCCATATATCGTTCGGGTAGTCTAGGTAATCTACCAGATCTACGAGGCTCATCCATGTGAATTTGAACAGATTTAAGAACTGATATCTCATCCGATGATTTTGCAGTTGTTTGGGGATCTGGAACCTCTTCCAGTGCTATTTTACTCCCACTGTCCTCTTAGAGAAGGTATTCCTCTTCTAAGAAGACAGCTTTCCTAGTGACAAACACCTTTTGTTCACCAGGATGATAAAAATAGTATCCAAAGGTTTCCTTTGGATATCCCACAAACCTACATTTATCAGTTCGTGATTCCAGCTTGTCTGAATCATGCCTCTTTATATGAGCAGGATAACCCCAGATTTTAACATGTTTAAATTCTGGTTTCCTGCCTTTCCATATCTCATATAGAGTAGAGGCCACATACTTGCTGGGTACTCTGTTCAGTAGGTATGCTGCTGACTCTAGAGAATACTCCCAGAGGGACACTGGTAATCCCGAAAAGCTCATCATGGATCGCACTATGTCCAACAAGGTGCGATTCCTCCTTTCTGATACACCATTTATCTGTGGTGTATATAGACGGGTGAGCTGAGAGAGGATATCATTATCCTTTAAGAATTGTGTGAAATTAATACTCAAGTATTCTCCTCCCTGATCTAATCGAAGAGTTTTAATACTCTTTCCTAACTGTTTTTCTACCTCACTCTTGAACTCCTTGAACTTCTCAAATGCTTCTGACTTGTACTTCATTAAGTACATATAGCCGAATCTTGAGGAGTCATCGGTGAACGTAATGAAGTACGAGAAGCCACCTTTGGTTTGGGTGGACATGGGACCACATACATCTGTATGTATTAATCCCAGAATGTCCTTGGCACGTTCTCCATGTCCAGTAAATAGAGATTTTGCCATTTTTCCCATAAGGCAGGACTCATATGTCGCAAATGATTCATAATCGAATGCATTCAAATATCCATGTTTGTGCAACTTTTGCAGCCTGTTTTCACCAATGTGTCCAAGTCTACAATGCCACATGTAGGCTTGGTTCACACAATTCTTTCTCTTCTTAAGAGTATTAACAATGTGAAGATTGTAATAAGAAACATCTAAAAGATATAGACCGTTGACTAAAGATGCCGAAGCTATAGATTTATTACCATAATAAATCGAACAAGTTATATTCTCAATAGACAACCTATATCCTATCTTGTCCAAACAAGATACTAATATGATGTTCTTTATTATGCTAGGAACATAATAACAATCTTCCAATGATAAGATGTCTCCCGATGGAAGTCTGAGGTTTGTTGTCCCTACAGCAATCGCCGCAACTTTTGCGCCGTTTCCTAACCTCAATTCCACCTCGCCTTTTCTCAACTTGCGTTTACTTGTCAGCATCTGCACATCATGACAGATATGAGAAGCACAACCGGTATCTAATACCCAAGATGTGGAATCTCTAACTGACAAGTTGATATCTATCATATAGATATCTGAAGCTTCTAATAGCTTCACCTTTCCATGAGCTTTATCGCTGAGGAACTCCTTGCAGTTCCTATTCCAATGACCATTCTGCTTACAGTAGAAGTAGTCACCTTTTACTACTCCTTTGCCTTTGTCCTTCAATCTTTTATTGTTAGCTATCATCTGTACATCAAGGGCATCCAATGCCGGTTCAGTAGGAGGATCAGCTTCAAGGACATAGCCAATGTGCTCAAATCTGAAGACATTCTTTAGGTTTCTAAACCAATCCAAGTAGTTCAGGTTAGTCAAACGTTTGGCATCAAGTATGCCACAGAGTGGGTTATTCGACGACATAATTCCCTACAGGAGATGAATAAAATCTATTTATCAGTTGTTCAATTATTAAAATTTAAAACAAGACATGGTCTTTTAATCAAGTTTTAACTCCCACTAATTTTCGACGGACTGTATAACCCTCAGTTATATAGAATGGGAGATGCCGACAGTCTCCTAGTGAGGATCAGAATCTCACTGACTTGCAGTATAGCCTTATGAATAGCACAACAAATTGTAATACAATCAAATAGCACCCATCTCATTGGACTTGCAATATCCGATCATAGCTTCGGTCCCCAAAGATTTAATGGCCTTGTGGATAACACAACAAGCCACTAATTCTGGTCTAAGCTAACCATCGTTACGTGATGAGCATAGATTTGCATGCAGCCCTTGTGGATAGCACAACAAAGCTACATGGTTCCTCTACCCCGATCATATAGGCATCTAATGCCATAGACACAGTCTCTCCTCACAATTAAACAGGCCTTGTGGTAACACAACAAACCTGCCTAAAATTATTCGAATCCTATAATTATAATGATGGTGGACCGCGTGGTAAGTTCTTAACTACTCACGTTACGGCTTAGAATTTAGACGATGGTATTTAGATAACTTTTATCTTGATCTCTTTCCTAGGTGATAGTATATAAATATATCATATATATTTACTAAATACTATACCTGCTTTGATTCACAATCAAACATAAAAATATTATATCACATACATATCTAGTGTGGTCATAGATAACACATTGGATTTAACTGGAGCCAACAGTCAAACGCACACACAATCTAACATAACAATTATATTAGACAACCCTGCAAACACATAGGCAAAATGATTTTTATCGAATTGCCTTCTTGGTCGCAGCTGTGGATCGTCCTCGGTTGCCTCGATCAGATTACAATAATTCTATAATTACATGTAAGTTGAAGAAGACCTTATGGCGAGTACAAGAGAGAGGGAGGAGAATTACATCGGAGTATAAGAGAGGGAGAGAGGTGCGCAGACCTCTATTTATTAACAATTTAATAAACATTCCAATCACACATCCACGATCTACATACATAATTCATCACATGAATAATATTAAAAATGCATATCCATAACCACTGTGTGGTTTAAACATTCCACACAAGATAAGCACATCACATGGCTAAAACAAAAGAGTTTTCAAATTAAATCATTTTGGCTTTCAAAAAGCACAGGTTCCAATCAAAATTGGCTTTTGAATTTCGAAAAAAATCTTTTTTAACTTAACATGCAATTAAATCAAAATTAAAAGTATTAAAACACACATCTTATGTGCACACACTCCAAATTAATAATTCTATATTATTCTATGCAAACTAGAACACTTCTAATAATTAAACAATCTAACATTTAGATTAAAACATATTAATAATCTAACAATTAGACTATTAATAATTAATAACTAATCTAACTCTTAGACTAGTCCATTAAAGTTAATTACTAATTTAACAGTTAAATTATTAATCAACTATCATTAATTATTAACTACTAATCTAACTTTTAGATTAGTTAATTAATGTTAATCACTAATTTAACATTTAAACCAATAATTAACATCAATTAATTAATAAATGCTAATTCTAATTCTTAGAATAGTTAATTTAAAATAAATCATTAACTTAACACTTAAATTAACAATTAACTCTAATTAACAAAAAGTGTTAATCTAACTCTTAGATTTGATAATTAATGTTAATCACTAATTTAACATTTAAACTAATAATTAACACTCATTAATTAATGACAAATAATTTAACACTTAAATTAGTCAAGTAAGTTAATTATTAATTTAATACTTAAATTAATAACTAACTTTAATTAATGAACAATTAGATTTATTAATAATTAATAATCTAATATTTAGACTAATAATTATTAATCACTAATATAACTCTTAAATTAGTTAATTAAGGTTAATTATTAGTTTAATATTTAATCTAATAATTAATCCTAATTAATTAAAAACTAATTGTTAACTATAATGATTCAAAATCATTAAATAGCCCAATTAATACAATTGAATGATAAATTTGAATTTCAAACCATTTTTGAGTTTTAAAGTTAAAATCCAATTTTAATTAAATGGGTAATTGGGGTTTAAAATATACCAGGGCTCAGCCACACTGGGCAACTGGCTCGGCCAAGGGATCGGACCCGGGCGCCTTGGTCCGACCCAGGGCACCCGGCCTGATCCACCTAGCTCCTTCTTCCTCCCCAATACCAGACGCCCAAACCCTAACAGCAAGTGAAGCTTAGCGACGGGGCAAGGAAGATGCAGCGGTGGCTGGCAGCCCTCGGCGGTGGCGTCCCTCCCGGCGACCAACTTCCCAACGCCGTGCGGGCCTGCCGGCACCGGCAGGCTCGCCGGAAAGGCCCCAAAATATCATGGCCGAGCTCCTTCAAACCTGGTTTTTCTGTTTTTCAAACCTGTGTAGAAGGAAGAAAAATAAGGGCAATCCGCCCCTTCCAGAGGCCTCTTCGGCACCGGTGGTGACCAGCGAGGTCCCTGGTCATACCAGGACCCCTTGCCACCTCCCCATCACATGGCGATGTCCGATTGAAGCCGCCACGAAGCCCGTTCTACATCACATGTAAAACACTGAAAAACCCAAAAAACAAAATTAAAAAATTACAAGAAAATAATCTAATTATATGTGCTCATCATATGAACACAGATCCAACAATTAATCAAAAAATATAGCATGGAATAAAACATGAAAAATTAATTCTGAAGATCGAAACGGGACGAGAAATAATGGAACCTAGCTCTGATACCACTGTTGGATTCTCGGCATTTCTCAGGATCGCACACACAGTGGAAATAAAATTAAAATTGGCGATCCATTTCCCATTTCGAAAAAACAAAAACCGGATTATCTGATGATCGGATTCTTACCGTATGTGTATTCGAATCCGCAACCATTCGGTTCCGTCGGTGTGACACCCCAAGCCGCGCAAGTGCCCAGCTTCTAGCGGAGTCCACGCGATCCTCCTCGCGATGGAGATCCTCGCGTTCCTCATTCTTCGCAGCCCACGAAGCCTCTGCCGTTCACCGCAACGATCGCCACATTGCGCGGACGACTTCCCGTCGAACGGGAGTCGGAGAAGCGACGAAGCAAATTCGGGGATCCCGACTCGTCTGGGATGCTAGAGAGAGAAAGGAAGAGAGGAGGGGTGGCTAGGGTTAGTAGCAGCCTGGCTTGCTTAGCCCATTTGCTATATCTTATATCAACCACGCGGTTTTTCACAAAAACTCCCGGTTTATCTAAAACCCACTTATTTATCCATCGCCTTGAGAATCATTTGCGTGTGACCCTCTCGGCCCAATAACCAGCCCGGTTAATGACCCAATTAGCCCAGTGACTCCCTACTGGTCTGATTAATCAATTAATAACTCATATTAATTATTTAATCAATCGAATCAATGTCGCACATCAAATTCGATCGGGCCTCCGATCATGTTGGGTGCCAACTAACACCGCATGAACCCGGAAGATATCGGAGTTAAGTAACCCACTCTTGGAACCTTTCTGCTGACAGTTACCGCGTGCATATAATCCTTCATTCGTACAATGCTCTCAAGTCAACTCAGGGTATGGTGTACTGTTAAACCCTAACTGGTCGACTCACTTGAATCGGACGTTGCCGACTAATATCGAAAAACTCTTTTCTCGATATTATCGTCCGCCTTGGCCAGAGACTTCCGTGTATCCTTCCTAAAGCATTCTCTCTCTTAGTATCAAGAGCGAATGATTCCTTATTGACACTCAATTCCCTTCGACGGTATTCCGTTGTACCTGATCCTTGGCTGTTTAGAATCCCATAGTTAGAGATTCATAAACCAAGGTCAAAGCGCAGAAGCCCTCTGACAAGGTGTCCTTGGTGTCTCAGGTCCGAGGAGTATCCACGCAACTGCGACAATAGAATCAAGCTAGTTGATAGTGAGGTACAATACAATCTAACAATTCAGTCAGATTAATTTGGTGAACTCATTTTCTAATGAACACCTACAGATTCACCTTAGTGTCTCCACACAAGTGACTATGAGATCAGTCACCCTCATCTTATGAGCGGGAGTAATCTGTACTAGTCTAACTGGATATCCGATGTCCTTCTCGGATATCTTACGACTAGGAACTATTAAGAATATGTGTGTTTAAGTAATCAGTCTCACGAGTATGATCTCATCATAATCTGATCACTATCGCACATATTCATGGACTTCATTAAGAGACGATAATAACGAATTATACATAATGAATATAATGCCATTATATATATTAATAAATGAACGAGATTACAAAGTCATATTGACTTGTAGTCCACCTAAGACTAATAGGAATGTTATAGAGGGCTAATCCCCCTGTAGAAATAGCAGTGCAGTTTTCTTCTCTACTGGTACATCTTCACTGACCATCACTCTCTGCAAATAATCCATCAGAGCCTCTTGACGGGTTTTGGATCGCTTGAGCACTGAGATCCATGCTGGTGTTCTGTCCAGATGCTTCAATAGATCATATTGAGTGCTAGGTGCACTCTCTTCATTCTGAATTTCTTCTGACGGCTATGATGCGTCGTCTCTTACTGTGGACTAATGGAAGACTTTATTGAAGATTCTCCTGTTCCAGAGCGTATGTTGTTCAATATTGGAAGGTCCCGGTGAGATCTTAAGTACCACCGTGTTGATGAGGGATTTAGAAGGGGTATGAGTTCGTAAACAGGTGATGGTGGGGGATTGTTTAGTAGAGGTGCTAGAACGCGGATGAGTGGCTTGGAGGGTTGTATGGTATTGGGGTGAATGGTTGATGCAGATGACATGGGAAATGGTAAGCATAGCAATTCTTTAGAAGGCATGAGGGGTTCGTGGTTGGGTTGCGGAGGGTTATTTGGTGGAGGCATGGTGGCGGAGGGGATAATGGGTTGAAGGAAAGTAGGCGGTGGAGTGGGTCTATGGTAGGTGAGTGTTGGTATGGGAGTAATGGTTATGGTTTCTGGTTTGGGTATGCAGAGAATGCGGCGAGGCGGTTGCTCGGCGGTACTTGGGATGTGGCCTGTTGAATAGATAGAGGAGGACTCCTCTTCCTTCTACTGTTTCCCCCTGTTAGCCTCAGACTGGCTATTAATAAGAATTGGGGTGACCTAGTTTTGATACTTCGACAGCGGGTTCTGCACTATACCGATGTTTGGTGGTGGTGTTGCCTGTGCTGGTGCCCTTTGCATCTGCTGTTGTTGTTGTTGTGGCTATTGTTGTTGCTGCGGTTGTGATCTTCTTGTCTTCGTGGTGGCTATGTATTTTCTCATCTCCTCCCAGTCAACACCCCCTTGTTCATTCAGGTCATGGATGTAGTCCCTGAATTGGAAACACACATCCACTATATGTTCGGGTTGTCTATGGAAGACGCAATACCTAGAGGTATCAGCATTCTGGGGCCAAACTGTTTTCTCCTTTGGCAAAACCAAAGCATTGGCTGCCATAAGGGCATTGAATATGTCTTATAGAGATTCCGGGAGTGGAGGATAAGATGCCCTCTTTGGGCTTAGAGGTTTTCTTTGCTGATTGTAATCACCTGGGGGAGGTACATTGTGATATGCCAGCTACTGACGTGGCTAGTTGAACGTCTATTGATACTGCTGCTGAGGCTGATTGTAGGCTAGCTGGTATGGTTGCTGAGGCGGCTGATCGTTTCGAATTGTGCGTCGTTAAACACATGAAAACGTTCAATCTAAATTTATCCGGCTCACTCAAATCAAAATTTGGAAATTTAATAGTGGTGAGTCCGAGTCGATCCACAGGGAGATAGAATTTTAATTTTGAAAACTTTTGGAGTTTAGTTAATCTAAAAATAAGTGAGATTTTAAGTAAACTAATTACTTAATTAAACTAAAATTAAGTTAACTAATGTTACCTAAAAATAGAATTACTCAAATTGAACAAGTCCCTTTTTTTTTTTTCCAGAAATTAAACGCAAACACAATTGAGAAAAATAATAAATACAACTAAAATTTGTGACGAATACATTGGAATTTAACTACGTGCAAAACAGGAATTAATTAAAAATTATGAAACAAACTACAAAGTTTTAATTGTTTAATGAACTTAAACTAAATAATCAAAATATTAAATGACAATTAGCTCCCTAAGTAATCAGACTAACTCTAAACTAATAGAAACGAAAACAGAGCAGTAGGTAGTCTGCCGATGCAATGGACCGGCAGTAGGGGTATGGCGCAGTGGACCAGGCTCAACGTCTTGGTGCAGTTGGAGGGATGCTTGAGCCGCTGACTGGTGCGTGGAGGAAGCTTCACCAAGCATACATGCGCAGCACGTGGAGAAGCTGAAGGCTGCTAGAACTGCTGCTGGTGTACGTGGCCGGTGCTGGAAGAAGGTGGACAGCTGCTGCTGGAAGGTGGACAGCTGCTGCTGGTGGGTTGCTGGGCAGGTGCTGGAGGCTTGCAGTCTTCTACGTGGCTGCTGGAGGAAGCTCAGCTGGTGCGTGGCCGGTTAGGGAAGCTGGAGGAGCTGCTGGACGTTAGGCACGTGGAGAGCAGCTGGAGGCTGCTGGAAGGAGTTGTTGCTGGCGCCTGGTTGCAGCAGGCAGGGGGAGTTGCTGCACGCGCTGGTTGTGGCCGTGAAGCTGCTGGTGCTGCTGCGTTGGTGTGCTTTGCTGCGTCTCCGTGGAGGAGCTCAAGCTTGCTGGTTTGCGCTTGCTGGAGCTGCTGCAGGTTGAAGTTGCTGCGTGGAAGAGGTGCAGTGGAGCTTGCCGGCAGCTGCAGGTTGGAGGAAGGAGGAACTTGCGACGGCTGGCTCGTGCAGGGTCTACACCGCAGGTGCTGGAGGATGATGAACTTGGGAGCTTGCTGGTGCACTGCTGGCTGCAGGAGGAGGTGCTTGAGGTGTTGCCGCTGGCTGCAGGAGGAGGTGCTCAATCTTGCAGGTTGGCGGCTTTGCTGGAGACAGAGAGAAACCGAGAGAGGGCGTGGAGGAGAGAAAGAGAAACCGTGGGAGGGATGAGAGTGCAGGGAGAGAAGAGGATAGAGCTGTGGAGGGCGAGAAATAGAAGAGAGAGAGTTGCTGGAAGGAGAGAAAACGGTGGGAGAGAGAGAGATTAAAAAATTTCTGAAAATTGGGCACCCCCTCCCTTTGACCTTCTCCCTTAGTTTTATAGAAAAGATGAGGGGTTTGAATTTCAAAAAGAGATTTAAATCTTTTCATTAAGTCCCCTTTGATTAGGGGATCCTCATAAAAAATATTAATTGGTGATTTGAATTTCGAATTTTTTAGATGGATCCTCCTTTCTTCGAATTTCAAAATTCCCTCCTTGTTTCTCTCTTAGTTGGCATGTGGGCCCCAGTTGAAGCTAAAATACGAAAATAAAATGTTACTTTTGCCAGGATTCGAACCCTGGTTGCTTCCTTGAAGTTCGAGTGGTCCAACCACTATGCCATCTGCTTGTTCATGTCCTGTTTCACATAAAATAACAGTTAAGTTCTTATAGCCATAAATCATTTAACTGCTTATTAAATAATTGCTGAGGAGATTAAGTTGCTACCCTTATTCCATCCATGGAGTGATGAAATTTTAAAATTTAGATTCTGAATGCGCAAATGGTTTATCTTATCATTCCATGTGATTTTGTCCGTTAAATTAATAGCAAATTATGTAAATTTGATCTGTTATTTATGTAAAATCATGGACTTATCACACTCCCCAACTTAATCATTGCTAGTCCCTTAGCAATACAATCATTTGAAAAATTAGGGCTACCATGATCAGTAAAAAGAATCACACTTCTTTTTAAAGGATATCTATTGCAAATGGTAGGTAATTGGAATTCAAGTTTTTCGTTCTCCCGCCCACTATACTTAGAATCATGACAAGTGATTGTGCAAAATCATTTGAGGTGCTTGGAGTTCATTTCTATCATGTTTGGTATATCGTTGCTTTTACTGCCTCTTGGAGTAGAATTACCCAGGGGAGAGAACAGAAAAAGAGATTTCTGGATTAGTTGGCTAGGTTCGCTTTTCGGTTTTCGCCCCGACTTAAAACTTTTTAGGATTTGGTCTTATTTTGCTGTGAAGGACTTTAGCACGATTGTTTTGTGCTTTGAGAGTGCATACTTTTTGCCACTCTCTTTATTTCTGTCTGAGGGGAGGTGCATACTTTTTGCCACCGTCCTTCCTTTGACTCTTTTGAAGCATACTTATTTGATTTTCACACTTCTGATTGTCCTTTTTTTTTTTTTTCGAAGTGACCGCCTCCTTAAAGTATTAAGTGGTTTGATCTCCTATTACGAATCCTAACTTTCCATTCGTTTGACCTAAAAGTAAAAATAGAATGGGTAATTCTACACTTCGGATAACTCCAGCAACTCTACACTTTCAAGATCTTCCACTCTTTCCAAGTTACCGTGTGTGTGTGAAAATCATCCTGTCGTAATTCATTGTAGAGAGAGGGGTTAACTCAAACTTTTACTCATCCTTTTACCTCAATTTTTGATCAAGATTCCCTAAATGAAGTGTGATATATATGAATTTCTGTTGGGGTGTGAAAATGAAACAATTTTTCTTTTGAAAATTTGTGTGAAAATTGAAAAAAATTTCACAACTTTTGTTCTTTTTAAACGATTTTATTCAATATGCATTATGATTCTCCCCCCAACTTGAATGACATTGTTCTCAATGGCATAGAAATGCACAAAAATTAATGATGAGGAGAGATACAACCTGAGATGTGACGAGGCTTCTCTCTGTTCTCCAAGGTGGATTTTATGAGTTTTCTAAAAAGAAAAGAAAAGAAAGAATAATCAGAATAAAAATGAGAAGATTGGGTTGCCTCCCAATAAGCGCTAAGTTTAATGTCTTCAGCCAGACCAAATTATGTTCATTGTGGGTCACTTAGCTGCATGGATTCCAATGAACAATTTTGAAGGTTTTCAATGTAAGGTTTTAAACGTTGCCCATTAACAGTAAATGTCTGTCCATTTTTTGGATCCATGATCTTGACCGCACCATGGTCAAAAGCTTTAATTACCAAGAATGGCCCATCCCATCTTGATTTCAATTTCCCAAGAAACAAACGCAACCTTGAGTTAAATAGCCAGACTTTTTGATGAGGGTGGAAAGATTTCCTCACAATATGTTTATCATGAAAAGCTTTAGTCTTGGCTTATAGATTTTCGAGTTCTCATAGGCTTCATTTCTTATTTCATCTAGTTCGCTCAATTGTAAGGTTCGGTGTGAACCTGCTTTGACTAGATCAAAATTGACCTGTTTGATAGCCCAATAAGCTCTATGTTCTAATTCCACTGAGAGATGGCAGGCTTTTCCAAAGACTAGTCTGTATGGTGACATGCCAATAGGAGTTTTATAAGCAGTCCGATAGGCCCACAAAGCATCATCTAACCTTTCGGACCAATCTTTTCTATCGGGCCTAACAGATTTTTGCAAGATATTCTTGATTTCTCTATTGGATATCTCTACTTGGCCACTAGTTTGGGGATGGTAAGGGGTAGCAAGCTTATGAGTAATCCCATATCTTTTGAGCAATGCTCGAAATTGAGAATGAGTGAAGTGCGAACCCCCATCACTAATGATAGCCTTTGGCCATCCGAACCTAGAAAAGATATTCTTCTGTACAAATTTCATCACCACCTTGTGATCATTAGTTCGGGTGGCTATTGCTTCAATCCATTTAGACACATAGTCCACTGCCACCAAGATGTATTCGCATCCAAAAGATGGTGGAAAAGGGCCCATGAAATCTATTCCCCAAACATCAAAAATTTCAACCACTAAGATTGGATTTAGAGGCATCATATCTCTTTTAGTGATATTTCCAACAGCTTGACATCTTAGGCATGTTTTGCTGAACTCATAAGCATCCTTGAAGAGTGTGGGCCAATAGAAACTGCTTTGTAAAACCTTTGCTGCGGTTTTCTTTCCGGAGAAATGACCTCCACAAGCAAGGTTATGAGAAAAGTTCAAAACACTTTGTTGTTCTTCTTCAGGCACACATCTCCGGATTATTTGATCTGGACAAATTTTGAAGAGTTCAGGGTCTTCCCAAAAATAATACTTCTCTTGAGAGAAGAATTTATCTTTTTCATTTTTTGTCCATCCTTGTGGGATTTGACCAGTCACCTTAAAATTCACAATATGTGCATACCATGGTGGTGACATATGGGAAATGGCTAAGAGGTGTTCATCAGGGAATGAATATCTCATTGGTTCATTGTCTGAAATCATGATTCGGGAGAGATGATCAGCAACCACATTCTCGGACCCCTTTTTGTCCCGAATCTCCAAATCAAATTCTTGGAGGAGTAGGATCCACCTGATTAATCTTGGTTTGGCATCTTTCTTTGTCAACAAATATTTCAATGCCGAGTGATCAGAATAAATAATCACTTTTGCCCCCAAAAGGTAAGATCGAAATTTCTCCAGAACAAAAACAACAGCTAACAATTCTTTTTCTGTGGTGGTATAGTTCATTTGAGCATCTACAAGTGTACGACTTGCATAATAAATCACCACAGGCTTTTTATTGATTCTTTGTCTCAGTACTGCCCCCATAGCATAATCAGAAGCATCGCACATTATCTCAAATGGCAAAGACCAATCAGGCGATTGGAGAATGGGAGCTTTGATCAGAGCCTCTTTTAAAGATTTAAATGCTTCCAAGCATTTTTTATCAATATGGAATGGGACATCTTTGGCTAAGAGAAGGGTTAATGGTCGGACAATTTGGGAGAAATTTTGAATAAACCGGCGGTAGAAGCCGGCATGGCCCAAGAATGATCGAATTTGTTTTACCGAAGTGGGTGGAGGAAGATTGGCGATTAAGCTAACTTTAGCTTTATCCACTTCGATACCTCTTCCAGACACTATATGGCCCAAAACTATGCCCTCTTTAACCATGAAATGACTCTTTTCCCAACTTAGAACCAAATTGGTCTCTATGCATCTTCCCAGTACATTTTTCAAATTCTCCAGACAAATTTCAAATGAATCCCCGAATATTGAAAAATCATCCATGAATACTTCAAGGAATTCTCCCACCATATCTGAAAAGATGGCCAACATGCACCTTTGGAAAGTTGCTGGTGCATTACATAGTCCAAATGGCATTCTTCGGAATGCAAATGTGCCAAATGGACATGTGAATGTGGTTTTCTCCTGATCTTCTGGGTATATAGCCACTTGATTATATCCCGAATACCCATCTAAGAAACAGAAATATTTCTGACCCGCTAGCTTTTCCAAAATCTGATCAATAAACGGGAGTGGGAAATGATCTTTCTTTGTCATTGTGTTCAATTTTCTGTAATCAATACAAACTCTCCACCCCGTGGTTAGCCTAGTGGGCATTTCTTCACCTTTTTCATTTGTTACCACAGTTAAGCCAGACTTCTTTGGCACTACTTGGGTTGGGCTTACCCACTTGCTATCAGATATTGGGTATATGATACCCGCATCTAGCCATTTCACCACTTCTTTCTTAACCACTTCCATCATAATAGGATTCAATTTCCTTTGCATTTCTCTGCTTGGTTTTGCATTATCTTCAAGATAAATATGATGCATGCATGTGGTTGGGCTTATTCCTTTCAAATCAGCTACTGACCATCCTATGGCTTCTTTATGAGTTCGAAGAACTTCAATGAGTTGTTTTTCTTGGGTAGGGTTAAGATCCGTAGCTATGATCACAGGTAGAGTTTCAGATGGGCCCAAAAAGACATATTTGAGAGATTCCGGCAAAGGTTTGAGCTCTAACTGAGGAGGAACCTGGAGAGATGGAGGAGTAGGTTCTAGATTGAGTTCAGGTAAAGGCTCAACCTTATTGGGCTGCCAAGTCCTTTTATTCAAATCTGATATGGCCATTAACTCCTCTTCCTCTTCAAATTGGGCCGAAGGGGATGTTTCTACAATATTATCAATCACATCAATTGCAAAACAATCTTCCCCATCCTGCATATGGCCAGAAGCTTTGAAAATGTTGAGGGATAATTTGTGATCTCCAAATGAGATATCCATTAACCCAGATTTGCAGTTAATGATGGCATTTGCAGTGGCTAGAAAAGGTCGGCCCAATATAATTGGGCTATTTCTCAGATGTTGAACGGGCTCCATGTCAAGAATGACAAAATCAACTGGGAAGTAGCAAGTATCAATCCTGACAATGACATCTTCCACCATTCCTTTCGGTGTCCTAAGAGATCTATCGGCCAATTGTAGGATCACCGGAGTTGGTTTCAATTCTCCTATCCCAAATTTTTCATAAACTGAGGTGGGTAATAGGTTCACACTTGCTCCAAGGTCCAATAATGCCTTATCAAAGGTGGTTCCTTCAACAACACAAGAGATAAGTGGTGCTCCAGGGTCTTTCATCTTTTTAGGCATTTGGTTGAGCAAAATGGCACTCACTTCTTCAGACAAAAAGACTTTTTTGGGATTTGCTTTAGGCTCTCTCTTGTGAGTGCAAAGTTCTTTCAAAAACTTGGCATAGGCCGGCACATGTTGGATTGCATCAACCAATGGTATGTTAATGTGGACTTGTTTAAATAAGTCCATTAACTGTTCATTTTTTGCTTGGATTTGATGCTTTCTTTGCTCTTTGCCATTTTCTAAAGCTTGTGGAAAAGGGATTTTCAGTTTATAATTCTCAGGACATTCCTCCATTTTTCCTTTTCCTTGAATGATATTGGGTTGTTCATTCTCATCTTCATCTTCTTCTCCTTTTTCTTCTTCATTTTGTTCAAGATTGGGCTGACTAGATCCTTGATTTAGGTAAGGATCCGGCAAGACTTTACCACTTCTTAAGGCCAAAATTGCTTTCGCATTTTCTAACTGTGGGCCTCTTGGTGGATTTTGGCCCATTTGAAGTTGGGCTTGAGGATTAGGTAAGATTGGTTGATGTTGGAAACTCGGAGGATAGTTTCGCGGGTTTGCAATGGGTTGACTTGGTAATGGGCCCACTTCCCTCCTCATGGTTGTATCAGCCATTTGACCCAATTGGGCTTCCAATTTTGAAATGGATTGTTGTTGAGAGATGACCAATTGTTGCAATTGTTGCTGTTGTTGTTGTTGATTCATGAGTAATTGTTGCAGCATATTGAATTTGTCATCATTTTGATTTGATGGCTGATGTTGTGGGATTTGATATGGAGGTTGAGAGAACATATTCTGGTTGTTATTGGGCTGAAAGTAAGGGGCTTGAGCTTGTTGGCTTTTGTTGAAAGATTGATTTGGATAGTAATTCTGTTGATGGGCCATGTTCTGAAAATTTTGTGCTTGTGGATTTGGAGCTTGGGCTTGTTGAGATTTCTATGAAAAATTAGGATGATTCTTCCAACCAGGGTTGTAGGTGTTGGAATATGGATCATGATTGGGCTTTGAATAACCCTGGGCTGCTTGGACTTGTTCTTGGATGAACGGTGGCAATTGGGCTGCCGTGGGACACTCACTGACATGGTGAGTTGGGCTGGCACAAAGACTACAAGCTTCTTGGTAAGATGAAGAGGATTCAGAGTAAGGTCTTGATTGTGCATGGATATTAGATCCTTGGTTATTCGAAGCTAGGACTTGGTCTAGCTTTTGGGCCATAAGATCCATTTTGCTCATTTGTTGGGCTAGAAGGTCCACTTTATCCAACTTTTGAGCCAAGGCATTGATATCCATCTTAGGTTCAAATTCTCCTCTATTTCTTATTTCATAGACTCTAGTCCGTTTGGATGTTCCCACAGATCTTTCATATGATGAAAGTGAAGCATGATTTATTGAATTTTCACTTAGCATTTCAAACAAATCATAAGCTTCTTCCTCACTTTTGCTCATGAATGCTCCTCCACAAGATGCATCTACCATTTGCCTGTATTGTGCATCTAAACCTTCATAGAATGCTTGCACAATTTGCCATCTAGACAATCCATGATGTGGACATTTTCTCAACAATTCTTTCAATCGTTCCCAAGATTCATGAATTTGTTCTCCTGGTAATTGTGAGAATCCAGTTATAGCCCTTCTCATTGTATTTGTTCTCCCAATAGGATAGAATTTTTTTAGGAATTCTTGTTGCATTTCGGGCCAAGTCCTAATGGGCTTTCCTATCGTTCCAAGCCAATATTTGGCTTTATCCTTAAGTGAGAAAGGAAACAGGGTAAGTCGAAGGGCATCTTCCGTGAAATCTTGAATTTTCACGGTTGAACAAATTTCAAAGAATTCATCCAAATGTTTATATGGATCTTCATTGGTATTCCCATAAAAAGATGGGAGCATTTGGATGGTGCTTGCCTTGATCTCATAATGGCTAGCATGGACATTAGGCAATTGGATACAAGATGAAGGATTATAGTCTTGAGGAATGAAGTATTCCTTCATTTGTTTTGGCATTTGTTGATTGTTTCTAGCCATTTGATGTTGAATGTTGGTTTGGTGATGTAGGTATCTCTCAATTTCTTGAATGGGTTTGATAATATATGGCTTTTGAGATCTTCTACCTAGCATACACTAGACCAAGATGAGATGAGAATGGTTATTTTTGTGATTTTTATTTTTATATTTTTATTTTTATGTTTATTTATGTAAAGACAAACAAGTTAATGACAAATTCGTAATGACCTAAGTGTGTCCTAGACTTAAAGATGAGATTTCTCACAAGATGGCTAGAATTCACTATGAATCACCCCTACAATAGATCAATCGGCCAGGTAAGAGGTGGGATAGTGGGAGGCTCCCCCTACTTTCGTAGGGACCTAATTAAATAACCACTTGTCCACTTAGGCGTTTGCCTTTGTAACCTCTAGCCTAGACACCGTTGTCCAAAGTAGAAATGAATTCAAAGCTCGGTCCAATCATAGTGTGAACCCTAGGTGCAATTGCTACTTGATTTTTATTGGGCTTGGGACAATGCAAGATGGAGTGTTTGTGGTTTGTGGGCCAAGGAAGGGTGATGAAATCCCCACCTTATCTTGTGATGAAGATGCCCTTAAATTATTTCATCAATGAGATGCACACGACAATTCAATCAAGTTTGTTTTGTGCAATAATGAAATGACAATGCATGAACATGTTATTTGCACAATATTGAAAAACTTACCTTGCCTCCCGCACTCTTCAACATGAAATAAATGGCAAAAATTTAAAACTAATGCATTCCTAAATGATGCATGTCCTAAAACATGGTAGTTTGATTTCTAATCTTGAAATGCAATTTTTTTAATTTTGTTTTTCTGATTTTTTTTTATTTAATGAGGTTTATATCTATTTTAAGCAAATCTGAAAAAAAAATATTAAAGAAATTGGAACAAACTCACCAAGTTGAGCTTTCCTTTTGTCTTCTTTTTTTTTTTTTTTCTGCAAAAAGAGAGAATGAATGTGAGTATGGATTTATACAAATGGATCCAAAATAATCAAAATTAAAATTCTAAATCCCCGGCAACGGCGCCAAAAATTGATCGTTTCGAATTGTGCGTCGTTAAACACATGAAAACGTTCAATCTAAATTTATCCGGCTCACTCAAATCAAAATTTGGAAATTTAATAGTGGTGAGTCCGAGTCGATCCACAGGGAGATAGAATTTTAATTTTGAAAACTTTTGGAGTTTAGTTAATCTAAAAATAAGTGAGATTTTAAGTAAACTAATTACTTAATTAAACTAAAATTAAGTTAACTAATGTTACCTAAAAATAGAATTACTCAAATTGAACAAGTCCCTTTTTTTTTTTTTTTCCAGAAATTAAACGCAAACACAATTGAGAAAAATAATAAATACAACTAAAATTTGTGACGAATACATTGGAATTTAACTACGTGCAAAACAGGAATTAATTAAAAATTATGAAACAAACTACAAAGTTTTAATTGTTTAATGAACTTAAACTAAATAATCAAAATATTAAATGACAATTAGCTCCCTAAGTAATCAGACTAACTCTAAACTAATAGAAAAGAAAACAGAGCAGTAGGTAGTCTGCCGGTGCAATGGACCGGCAGTAGGGGTATGGCGCAGTGGACCAGGCTCAACGTCTTGGTGCAGTTGGAGGGATGCTTGAGCCGCTGACTGGTGCGTGGAGGAAGCTTCACCAAGCATACATGGGCAGCACGTGGAGAAGCTGAAGGCTGCTAGAACTGCTGCTGGTGTACGTGGCCGGTGCTGGAAGAAGGTGGACAGCTGCTGCTGGAAGAAGGTGGACAGCTGCTGCTGGTGGGTTGCTGGGCAGGTGCTGGAGGCTTGCAGTCTTCTACGTGGCTGCTGGAGGAAGCTCAGCTGGTGCGTGGCCGGTTAGGGAAGCTGGAGGAGGAGCTGCTGGACGTTAGGCACGTGGAGAGCAGCTGGAGGCTGCTGGAAGGAGTTGTTGCTGGCGGCTGGTTGCAGCAGGCAGGGGGAGTTGCTGCACGCGCTGGTTGTGGCCGTGAAGCTGCTGGTGCTGCTGCGTTGGTGTGCTTTGCTGCGTCTCCGTGGAGGAGCTCAAGCTTGCTGGTTTGCGCTTGCTGGAGCTGCTGCAGGTTGAAGTTGCTGCGTGGAAGAGGTGCAGTGGAGCTTGCCGGCAGCTGCAGGTTGGAGGAAGGAGGAACTTGAGACGGCTGGCTCGTGCAGGGTCTACACCGCAGGTGCTGGAGGATGATGAACTTGGGAGCTTGCTGGTGCACTGCTGGCTGCAGGAGGAGGTGCTCAATCTTGCAGGTTGGCGGCTTTGCTGGAGACAGAGAGAAACCGAGAGAGGGCGTGGGGGAGAGAAAGAGAAACCGTGGGAGGGATGAGAGTGCAGGGAGAGAAGAGGATAGAGCCGTGGAGGGCGAGAAATAGAAGAGAGAGAGTTGCTGGAAGGAGAGAAAACGGAAAGAGAGAAAACGGTGGGAGAGAGAGAGATTAAAAAATTTTTGAAAATTGGGCACCCCCTCCCTTTGACCTTCTCCCTTAGTTTTATAGAAAAGATGAGGGGTTTGAATTTCAAAAAGAGATTTAAATCTTTTCATTAAGTCCCCTTTGATTAGGGGATCCTCATAAAAAACATTAATTGGTGATTTGAATTTCGAATTTTTTAGATGGATCCTCCTTTCTTCGAATTTCAAACTTCCCTCCTTGTTTCTCTCTTAGTTGGCATGTGGGCCCCAGTTGAAGCTAAAATACGAAAATAAAATATTGCTTTTGCCAGGATTCGAACCCTGGTTGCTTCCTTGAAGTTCGGGTGGTCCAACCACTATGTCATCTGCTTGTTCATGTCCTGTTTCACATAAAATGACAGTTAAGTTCTTATAGCCATAAATCATTTAACTGCTTATTAAATAATTGCTGAGGAAATTAAGTTGCTACCCTTATTCCATCCATGGAGTGATGAAATTTTAAAATTTAGATTCTGAATGCGCAAATGGTTTATCTTATCATTCCATGTGATTTTGTCCGTTAAATTGATAGCAAATTATGTAAATTTGATCTGTTATTTATGTAAAATCATGGACTTATCAGCGGCCTAAAGCCCTGCTAATTCGGCAGTCTCTGCCCTGTATACTACGGCTGTTGTTGTTGGTTTCTCATGAATTGTGGTTGGTTATTGTTCATGGTGCTGATTTGTTCATGGGAGAGTGTGCCCTTAGTAGTAGGACCCATGCTAGGAGATTTCGCATGGTAGGCTTCCGAGGTGGAGGTCGGCTAGGTCTATGGGGGTCAAAAATGTTGGAGAAGGTTGAATCTTTGAAAGTGTTCTGGTAATAACGCGCCCTCTCATATAATTCCACCATGCTAGTCAAATTGTTCAATGTAAGGACTAGCTTATACTGAGGCGTAGCGTTGGCAATCATCATCTTCACTTGTTCTGACTCATACATGTGATCTTTTATCTTCTCTACCATACCCCTCCATCTATCAGCATAGGTGATGAAGTCTTCATCAGACTTCATCTTTTCAGCCACCAAATCAGTTATTGATAAGGACAGTGCGATTCTGTCCTGGTATCGTTGGATGAATTTCCGCGACACAATTTCATAATCCTCCACATCGGAGGAATCCAAAGAGAAAAACCACTCAAGGGCTGGTCCCTCTAATGATTTCCTAAATAAGAATGCCAGCGACCTTGTGTCGTTCTGCTAGAAGGAAGACTCGTACATAAACTCCTTCAGGTGGGTGAAGGGGTTGCCAAAATCATTGTACTTTCTATATACTGGCATTTCGGAAGGTGGTAGATGAAATACTGGCAGACGGGGGAGTTGCGTCTTGGAGTAACTAGGGCAAGGGGGGCAATACGGTTGAGGTCCGACAGCGCTTCCGCCATACCCGAAGGCATTTTGGTGAGTTGGCGTATGCGGTCTAGTCGGGTATCTCGAGGAAGATTGTTGCAGCCCAAACGGTCGGGGAGTAGAAATACGGAGACCTTACATCGCTTGATGAACAGGGGGATATGGTAAGGAGAAGGAACTTGACGAACAACAGGGGGAACCGAGGGATACGGTTCGTCAGAACGCAAGGGCGTCTTCCCTTTAAGAATGGACTGGATCGCCTCAAGTTGTTGAGAGTTCACGTAGGTAGCTAGAGCTCCCAAGATGATAACCAGATCAGGGAGGTTGTTAGACGAAGGCTCAGCTTGATCTTGAGCCTCCTCATAAGTGGGGTTGGAGATTACATACACATGAGAATGATTGGTACCAAGATCATACTAGTCATAGGTAAACTAAGCTTGATGAGGGACATAAGTATCTCCCTCGTATTCAGTATGAAAGAAATTGGAGTCATAGGGGGCATTAACATCTCCCCCATTCTCAGAATGATAATCATAATTGCGAGGGGCATTAGCATCTCCCTCATATTCAAACACATCTTCCTGTTCAATGGCGAGAGTTCTACCTGATCGGAGCATCATGATGTTAAGTTTTGACAAAGATTCAAACAAGTTGTGTAAAGAATTAGCAAACATGTGGATGGTTACGTTATCTTAGCATTCCTTGTTGAATTATTTGAATTGTTAAACACAAATTCACTCAATGGGGTAAGATCCTAGTTTCAGTTCAAAATTTTCACTGTTATACTCTATGGTTGCCTCACAACGTTATGAATAACTAACTAGGACTTCAATTGGTACAACCAACCTAATAAACAAGAAGGAATGCCTTGCTTTTGGAGACTTACGGAGGTCTTAACACCAACCACTCTAGTTTGACCGAAGGACTGTCCCAGTCAGAGAGAGGTGAAGATTCTAAGAATGTGTTCCGATGAGGGGGGGTGAGCCCCAATGCAGATGACCTACGGCCTGGATGGCCTCTAATGTAGTATAAGATAAATATAACTAACAAAGAAATCAATGATCTGAGGACTGATGGACAAAAGAAGGAACTGTTTGAATCACGTCGTTGTTCGGCGACACTATTCAAGATAGAAGCTTCTTCTGTTAACAGATCCTTAAGCAGCAGCGCCAACAGGAATATGAGGCTGAATGGCGTCTTATCTAAGCGATGCAATTTGAATCGTGTCTCTCCTCTTAGATGCTATTCAGAGCGTAAAAACTGTAAACAGAGAGCAATTCCAAGGACAATCCCTTCCCAAATTATCAAGATAAACAGACACCAAACTTATTGTGCAGACTCAAGTTAAACAAATTTATTATCATGCAAACAAACATAAACTCGATCAACCACACACTTCCTATCACACTCACAACTTCCAATCAATCACGGGAGGGCAAGATCTTGCCACGAAGGGATATGCACATAGTGCACGTAGGGATAAAAGTAACTAAACTCACCAATTGGTGAAAGGAGTCCCCGATGGACAGAAGCGGTACACCGTGGATGCCCAATGATAAAAAGTAAGAACAAATATTAAAAGACAGCAAGACCAAGTCCTACCGTAATCGCCAAAAAGCTGTAGGTGCTCAAATTGTGTGTGATGTTCATGAACTTCATGTTGTTTGTATGATGAATAAAACTATTGGAAACTAAAGAAAACGTGATTGCTAGAAACTGTAAAGTTTCAAAAGAAAGATTGATCGCTTACCTTTTCAAATTCGAGAGATTGAGTCCTTAATTCCCTCTCTTCAGCCGACCAAAGAAAGAGAGCCATTTTGTTGATGTGTTCTTGCTTTTAATTTCTTGATGGTTATTCCTTTGGATCTCCTTCTCTCTTCTTCTTCGTACCTTGCAAAAAAGAAGATTAAACAAGAAAGAATCTAATTAGAATTAAAGTAGAGTAATATCTATTCTAATAAGAAATTTAAACATGCAACTAAACTAATCTACTCACTTGATTGTTATTCTTTAAACCCCTAATATGCATATAGGTGTGGAAAATATGATGTGTATATATGTGAACATGGAGTGATATAATGATGAATTATGAAAAACAATGAATAAACTGTATAAAATTAATGAAAAGCCAGAAAAAAAATTAGGAAAAGAAGATAGTTGATTGGCTCCTCTATAGCCTTAGCCTTAATGAGCTTTATAGGATGAATAGGATGAGGAAGAAGAAGCCTTAGATGAAGCCTCTCTTGTTGTCCACGTTTTTCCTCTAGAGCTTCCAAATACCTTACCTTTAGCTTCAAAATCACCAATGGCCAACCTTTTTCAAAGGTCCAAGGAGTATTATATTTAAAAGAATAGGTTTAAGGTTGTTTTGGGCTTCAATAGGACTCTCTCCCGCAGTCGGACTTATCTTGGATGAGTATGGAGGGGTTAGCAACCTTCCCAACGTCGGAAATCGGATTATCTCGGCCAAATCATGTTAATCAGGAAACTCCCAAACAACGTCGCCCAAACGGGACGTCATTTACCTAATTAAAGCGGCCAAAATAGAAACAGAATCTGGAAAGGTAACCTAAATACATTAGGAAACCTAAATCGCATTTCCTATGGGCGACGTGCTTTAGATAATTAGGAAATTAGTTCGAATTAAAAATCGAAAACCCAAACGGATTAGGACCTAAATGGCATCTCTGTGAAGCGACGCTATTCAGTTAAATCTATCTGAATTTAGAATTTTAATTGCGAACTGATTTCAGCTAGGAATCTAAATGGCATCATTCAAGGGCGACGCTAATCAACAAATTCGAGAAAAAATAATAAAAATTAATTAATGATTAAACATCAAACCATTTTGGGACATTATAATTGTGACATGAAATTTACTCAATATGAGGTTAAAATTAGTATGTCTACATGAGGATGTCCTTCTCATGTGAAGAAGCATGATCTAGATCAATTGGAATCAAGGATTGACAAATGCAAGTTTGTGGGATACCCTAGGGAAATTTTTGGGTACTATTTTTATCTGATAGAAATGTATGCCCTGCAAGCCAATTACATGAGATGTGATGGTATCATTTCATGTCATTATCCCATTCTTATTAATAATAAATAACATTTCTTCATTATGTTTTATCATTTCATGTGCGTTTATCGTTTGATGTCATGAAGTCCTGCAACACATGCGATGATAACTGAATCATAATGAGATTATGATAATGAGATCAGTCATCTAGATGCATATTTCATCCCTTTAGCCAATTTAACTCTTAATACAGGATCGTTCAAGTCGGGTTTCTTTATTACTGGGATAGGTGAATTCTTATAGATCCACCCCCCGAAGGAACTGGACATGAGAATTTTTCATCATCCGGCTCGAGCAAGAATCAAATCATAGGAATGAAAGAAGTGGATCCGTATTTCATCCATATCTACACATATATAATAACTCTATATAAGAAAATATTTATCGAACTCCACTCTATTTTCTGGAGTTGCAACTATTCATTGGAAAGAATTAAGTTCTTATAAGTAAATGCTCAATATCCAAGTAGGCTTAAAAATTTGATCATGATCAAGTGCTTCTTGGATTATCTCATATCTTGTAGGATTATCTCGTATCTTATGATTGATATTTATTCTCACAATATCGTGAGTCTTCTTAAATACAAAGAATTTGCTTGTTACTAATACAGTTTAACCGATGTTCTTCCTTAAATCCTTATTTCACTATGATAGTATTATGGATCTATATGGATGTAAAGAAAATGGATGCATTTCCATACTATAATAAGTAAGTAGAATAGATAGAACATAATCCAGATTATGCTACATCATTTATTTTACGGGATCTTACGGAGCCTATTCATGCATGACATGGATTCGAGTATGATCATGGGAAAGATTCTCCTCAAGTGAACCAGCCTATCTTCCACTACGTAGGGGGATTCGCGCGATGATTGGATGCGGAGACACATTTGGTTATGAATTCTAATGTGGTGGATAAAATCATATATGTATGTGGCCCAATCAATAGTTCAAGACACATACTCCCATAATCTGTCTTTTCTTTAGAGGATCCACTTTAAGTATTCATATTGAACTATCAAATAAAGAATACTTTGGAGTTGAAGAGAAATATCTAAATAACATGCCATATTTTTTTTTCAATAATCCATATTTGTAGCGATGAGATACAATTGTTCTTTTCCAAAATAATATATGATCAATTGCAAATATCTATGATCTGTCTTCTTTAGTTTATAAACGACCTGAAATACCTTGCTTACATATCATTGAGAAGTGCATTAACGTAAATATGATAGTAAGAAGAGGCAATACAAAAGTGTGTAAACTGTAAAAATAAGTTAAAGTGTATTGACCCACACTAGCACTTCCATGTAATAACTCTACCAAAGGTAATCCTATTACAGGAATAGCTTCAGGTATGCCTGTCACGATTTTAACTGTCCAATAACCAATTTGGTCCCAAGCTAAGGAATAACCAGTTACACCAAAAGATGCAGTCAATACTGCGAGAACTACACCTATAACCCAATTAATTCGCAAGGTTTTTTAAATCCGCCCGTGAGATACACACGAAATATGTGCAAAATCATCATTAGAACTATCATATTTGTTGACCATCGATGAACTAATCAGATTAACCAGCCAAAGTTGGCCTCAGTCATTATGTATTGAACAGAAGAAAAGGCCTATGTAATAGTTGGTCGATAATAAAAACTCATAGCAAAACTCGTAGCTACTTGTACTAAAAAACAAGTGTGATGCCCCTAGATAATGAAATATGTTGACGTAAGGAGGAACACATTTACTAGTTATGTAATCTACAATCATCTGAATCTTGAGAAGCTCTTCGAACCAATCATATACTTTATTGAGATAGGTAAACCAAGGTAACTATGAGAATTTCATCTTGAAAGGCTCATGCAAAAACATACAAATATTGTTTCATTGGATAAAATAGAAAATTTGAAACTTCTTACCTACTTGATTCAATATACCCCGAAGATTCGAAGAAATAAAAATCCGAAATCTACTCTTTGTGATGATAATGCCAAAATTATCAAGTTAGCTCATTCGTCTTTTCTTTTTTATATATATTGATTATTACAGGCCTTCTTGAATCTTCTCTTCCCCTATTTAGGATTTTTTTTAGTTTTTTTTACATAACAAAAATTGACTATTGTTTTCCTTTTGATAGGAATCCTCTTGTTGAGACCCTATGAATCAATTGAAACCTCATATTCATCCTATAACCATGATGACTTATCAAAAAGTCCCCAAACAAAACTCAAATCAAAGGTTCTCTGAGTAAGAACCATTTAATCATCACTTGTTTAATGAATAGTTGTAATGACTCAACAAAATCCAGAGGAATAGTAGTACTTCCGTCAAAGCATGTAGTTCTGAAAGAAAAAAAATTGTTTGATTTAGGCAATTCCCTTTTGAAATTTTCTTTGAGTCTGGTTATGAGGTTTGAATAGTAGGTATGAATCATAGTCCAAATATTTCTCTTCTTGATTTATTCAATATATTTTGTGCTCCAAAAACTAGAATAAATATAAATAAATATCCGACGAGGTAGAATCATCTCTATCAAAATGACAGATCCATTTTCTGTATATCAATAGGATCAATTATAACAAGTCACACAATTATATTCCAAAATAAAGGAATTTCAAGGTCGATCTACCAAAATAAACTAGAAATCCAAGTCCTAAGTTTTTTTTACTAGTACTTCATTGCTTTTATGAACCTAACTCACTGTAATTCCATCCAATAGAACGAGTGAATTATAAATCTCCAAAATAATAGATAGGAATATCACAAATAGAGCCATTGCCACTCCCATAAGGGGAGTAGTACCCCAGTCCGAAGCTACTTTACCATATTCCAAATTCAACGGTTTCAATAAATCCCCTATAAGAGTTCGTCTTGGCCCAGATCTCGAACTACCCTTAACAGTTTGTGTAGCCATAAGTAATATTTCATTGGTTAAGATCTGTTGACTTTGTATACTATTCTATTGTAGTTGTAAATAAACAATCTTATTGTAGATCCATTGCGATCTTAAAATCGAATAATGGAAATAGCAACCTTAGTCACCATCTCCATATTTGGTTTACTTGTAAGCTTTACAAGATACACCTTATATACTGCTTTTGGACAACCCTCTCAACAACTAAGAGATCCATTCGAGGAGCACAGGGACTAGCGGAAGTAATGAACCTCCCAATATCGCATATTCGGAGGTTCATTATTTCAATTGGGATAAAGAAAAATCATTTAATTTTTTTGGTCGGAACCTTAGGAGGTTCTCGAAAAAAGATACCAAAAAAAAATATCCGTAGAGTAGAGACTAAAGGAGTGTATAAACCAATGCTTCTATAGATTCAATCATGGTTTACAATTATAGCTTCCTTGGGATCATTTATCAGATAAAGAAAGGGAAAGAGTCAAAGAAAAAGTAGTGATTGAAGTCAAGTTTCTCCATCAGCTATCCCATCAAATTCAAATGTAGGTGAAAAATACCAGAGCAATGTTGTACCAGACTACCTATCTCCATGTAGTTGGATCCCCAATTTTTTGAAATGTTCTAAATTCCACTTAAGCATCCAAATCTAGATCAATACCAGCAAAAACATCTCAGAATAAGGTTCTAGCACCATGCCAAATGTGTCTAAAAAAGAAAAGCAAAGCAAATGAAGCATGCCCGAAAGTGAACCCACCCCTTAGACTACTATGAAAAACACCACCGGATTTCAAAGTAGCTCGATCCAATTCGAAAATTTCTCCTAATTAAGCGAGTCTAGTATATTTTTTCACAGTAGAAGGATCACTGTAACTAACTCCATTAAGTTCGCCACCGTAGAATTCAACAGTTCCACCAACTTGTTCAACAATAAACTTTGATTCTGCCCTTCTAAAAGGAACATTGGCTCTCACAATTCCACCTTCATCTACCAAAACTACCGAAAATGTTTTAGAAAAAAAGTAGGCATACGACATACAAAAAGCTTGTGTCCTTCTTTATCTCCAAAGATAGGGTGTCCTAACAACCCAATAGCTATTCTATCCCCATTGTCCATTTCGAATTGTTCCTGGTCATAGGATCTCCAAGATAGGTACCTTGCTATTAGTGGAACTCCCAAGTGGTCTCTTGGGGACTAGACGTAGGTTTGCATAGACCGAACCAATATATATTGCATTGCATTCATTGTGTGATTGTTTCCTTATTTCCTGATAGAATTGGGTGGCCTTAAAGCCAATCTTTGTACATTCTAGTTCTGAATATTAGTAAAAGCAATTATTTCTTCATTTATAGTTCTCACAAATTAAACTATCGTAATGAAGGTCCATAGACAAGTGTATAGGATATTGAATCATAATGAGATCATGATAGTGAGATTAATATTCTTAGTCACTTATCTTAAACAGTTCTCGATCATAGGATATTTGAATTGGACGTTAAATATCTGATAAGATCGACACATGTTATTTTTGCTCATATGATGAGGGTGAATGATCTCACATTCATTTGTGTGGTGACACTAAGACAAACTTGTAAGTGCTCATTAGAGAATGAGTTCACTGAACAGATCCGAATTAGAATTCCTGGATGATCATTATACCTAATAGTCGATCAGGGAATTCAATCGTTGCAGTAGCACAATTGGTCCTTTGACCTGAGTCACCAATGATACCTTACTTGTAGACCATTGTGACTTGACTCTCTGGCTTGTGGACTTTAACCATTAAGTCCACGATAGTCAGTCTCTCAGACAAAGTGGAAAGCTTGCGAAGGTAATTGAGTGAACAATAGGAGATCACTCACTCTTGGTAAACGACTGAAGAGAAAATGTCCTATGGATGTGTACACAGAAATCCCTGGCCAGGGTCAATTGAAAGAGATGTCTTTCTAGAAGTTAACTGAGTACTGGAATCCATTTAAATAATGCAATAAAGGGTTTGACTATGAAACCATACCCTTGCGTTATTGGGATATTAGATGAGTGAAGGATTATCTGTGCGGTATCTGCAGACGGAAATGTTCAAATAAAGGGAACAGTATCCCTTATATCTTATGGGATCATAAGGTAGTGTTTGGTACCGTTCATGGTCAGAAGGTCAAGTAGATTAATCATCAGATGATAAACCACTTATTTATTTAATTAATTATTTAACATATGATGTTTAAATAATAATTAATAAATAATAAACTTTAGAATTAGTTTTAAGTTTAGTGGACCTGAAACCAGACTGATATATGGGCTTGGAGCATACACATAAGAGTTCTCGTAAGACAGTGAGAGATGTTAAATCTTATATTTATCTCGGTTTTTGTGAAAAGCCGCAGGATAAACATGCATATTTAAATGGAGAATTATCCAAGGCTAAGCTCTTGGATAATCATGAGAAATAAACCTTGTGCTTATCTATTATTAGTATAAAAGAAGGCCCAAGGGGTGGTGTACGTACACAACAAGCTTAGGGTTTTTCTCTCTCCTCTCTCTCTCTCTCCCTCTCCCTCTCTCTCTCTCCCTCTCCCTCTCTCTCTCTTGAAGAAGATCTCTCTCTCTTCTCAACTGTATGGTGGATTTAAGATCGGGTCGAAGTACTCAAGCCATAGAGGAAATCGCATCTGCGTCGAGAGCTCGTGTGGATATCTTTGGAGATCGTGCGCGTGCGCGATTACCGAAACGGTTCTCCACGGGAGATTCGAAACCCCGCAAAGGTGAAGAATGCTTCTTCCCGATTATTTTATTATGTCCATTTTATGATCCCAGTAATCGACATGAAGAATCGTTTTAATTTTCTACTGCGTTCCAACGATTCCTTACATTTCCATCTCCTTCTGTCCATTTATTAGCTTCCATATTTAGTCTCAGTTAAAGTAAATTTCTTTTATAACCCATTCACCCCCCCACCCCCCCTCTAGGTTAGTCTAGCCTTGGGCAACATTTAAATCCTCAACCATTTTGCATGGCTAGCCTTGTAGTAGCACAACAAGTAAAACCCAACTCCAAAGTAAGTAATTTAATCCATTATGATGGAAGGCCACGTGGGTCATTTTCTTAACGTCCTCACGCTTACCAACTTGAATTCGAGAAGCGAGGAATTTTGGTTGAATATTTTAGGTCTCATCATTCATAGTGCTACATACATATAAACTAAATTTGCAATATTATATATTAGTCAATTATAGAAAATATATACATGGTAGCACATCCACACATATATGTTATATATGCATAAACAACTTTGTATGATCATGGACTTCACAATCTAAGTTGAGTTACCAAAGCCAATTGGTAATCTGCTTTAACCTATAGTGAAAAACTCAAACATGGTTGATATCTCGTACTCCTGATGGTGTGGCTTCATCTCCCATGAGTCCTTTAGGTCTTCAAGTCCTCCTCAGCAAATCTGCTCCTTACAATTTACATGAATGAATAAATTAGGCTTGCAAGCCCACAAATTTGATTTAATGATAATAAGAAATCTTGATCTTAATTAAGAGGAGTACAACACTATAGAGCGGTATAAAATATATTTAGATTTAATAAATAAAGAGGGAAACATGTAAGTCTCATAAAACACATCATACACACATGCAACCATTCACCATTCACATATAATCACATGACATTCCAATCCATGATCATCCAACTGATGGATATAGCTGTCCTCTAAGTCAATCATAAGGCACCTATTTCAATCTGGTTCACTAATCAATGACATTAAATTTATTATGTAGATTGGCATATTTATAATTGCGCATAATGAAGTCCATGAATATGTGCAATAGTCATCAGATTATGATGAGATCATAATAATGAGACTAATGACTTATAAACACATATTCTTAATTGTTCCTAGTCGTAAGATGTTTGAGAAGGACATCAAACATCTGATAAGACTAGTACAGGTTATTCCAGCTCATATAATGAGGGTGACTGATCTTATTAGTTACTCGTGTGAAGACACAATGGTAAACCTGTAGGTGCTCATTGGGGAATGAGTTCACTAAACTAATCCGACATGAATCGCCGAATGGTAATTTACCTGACTGTCAATCGGCTTAATTCATCGTCACAGTGGCGTGGTTGATCCTTGGACTTGAGATACCAAAGACACCTTGTTGGTGGACTTCTAGACTTTGACCTTGACCTACGAATCCCTATCTACGGGATCTTTAATAGTCAAGGATCGGGTCCAGCAGAAGACCTTCGAAGGTGATTGTGTGTTCAATAAACGATCGTTCGCTCTCAGGTAACTGGAGAAAGAATGCTCTAGAATAGATCCGTAGGAGTCTCTGGCCAGATCTGAAACAATATTAGAAAAGATGTTTTCGGATATTGTACAGCGGAGTCTGATTCAAGTGAGTTGACCATCTACGGTTTGACAGTTGACCATACCCTAGGTTAACTCAAGAGGATTGTGCGAACGAAGGATTATAGCCACGCGGTAACTGTGGACGGACAGGTTCCATGAGTGGCTTGCTGAACTCCATTACCTTCCAGGATCATGCGGTGTTGCTTGGCACCCAACTTGATCGGAAGTCCGACCGAATTTACATGTGATGTTAATTCGGCTAAATAATTAGTTAATATCTAGATATTAATTAATTACAATAAGTCAATAACTAGTTATTGGACTTAACGGGCTGAAAACCAGACTGGTAAATAGGCCTAGAGGGTCATACGCAATAAGATTCTCAATCGGTGGTACATAAGTGAGATTTACATTAACTCAAGGACTTTTGTGAAAAGTCGCGCTGACTTAATATATATACGCGCTGTTGAGAAACCCTGGGCCAAGCTCCAGGATTTTCCCATGCTGGACGTCCCCCCTTTCTCTCTCCTCCTCTGGACACCCCGTTCGAGGCGCCGGCACTATCTCTGTCTCCGCCGCATGCGATTCCCGAATGTCGGGAATTTCCGTCCGCGGCTTTTTGGACATCGTTGCGACGACGAATCTTCAGTGAGCGAGCTGATGCGGACGAGGGAGCGAGGACGAACCACTGCGGAGGATCGCGTGGATACCGCTAGAGGTCGGACGCTTGTGCGGCTCGCGGCATCGCCTCGACAGAACTGAGACGAAAGTGGATTCGAATCTGCGCACGGTAATCAGAAAACGACCCGATTTTTCGGTTTGCGTTTTTCGTTCCGAATCGGATCAACGGGCATCGGGCGGGATAATTTTGTTTATCATTTCCGTTGCGTTCTTTGAGCCAGGTTCCGCCCTGATCTGCTTCAGAATGGCGATATTAATCTTCTAAAATAAATTCCATGCTGTATTTATTTTTCCCGCGCTAGAAATCCTTCATGTAACGAACATACGATGCTCGATTTATTTTTCTGTGGGGAAAAATTCTATTTTAATGGGGTTTCATGGTGTTCTTCATGGAGATGAAGAACTGGCTTTTGTGGGCTTCATAGAAGGGTACCATGGTGGTCGGACACCTCTTTTACCTCGCTGGTATGACCAGCAAACCCTCCTTAACCCCAGAACATCCATGTTTGGATCGGCGGCCGGTGATGGTGCCTCCCATCTTTGTAGATTTTCAAAAGTTGAAACAAAAGGGGATGAAACCAATCCAGACCGACGCTTTTTGGGGGGCCACCGGCGGCGTAGGGGATCACCGGCCGGCAACCACTGGTGCTGGGGATGAAGGGGGTAACCCCCCCTTGTAGATTCCGGCCGGCCTCGCCTCCAGCACCGGCCGCGGCGCCGCCCGGGCCACCTGAAACTGGCTCGGGTGGGCTGGGGGCAGCAAAACCCTAACCGGCCGAGCGTCTGGCGTGCTGGTGGGCCGGCCAGTCCCGAGCGGCCCGACCGGGCCCTAGTCGGGCTCAGCCTAGGCGCACCCTGGTCCAGGGCTGGCCAAGCCCAAGCCCGAGCCCAGGTGCGCTACCTGGTTCGAGCCAAGACGCACCCTGGCCAGGCCCGGGCCCAATGGGCCTAGCCCATTTACCCCCTAGACCATTAAACCCCATTACCCCTTAAACCCCACCTTATTTAATTTTAAATTGAGATTCTTGAAGTTTAAAATATTTTTTAAGCATTTTAATAATGTTTAATATATATATTCAGCTTAAGTTTACAATTTTAAGTTAAAGGGTATTTATGTTTAAGATGTGATCTTAAATGTAATTAACAATTGTTGTGAAATTGCTTTTAATTAAGTAATTTAAAGGGGTGTTTTAAGATATGATCTTAATGTTAATTCTCTTTTAACTAAGAGATTAAGGGTCTTAATTAAGATGTGATCTTAAGTCATCATTAACAACTATTGTTAATTTATATTTAAGATGTGATCTTAAATTAATATTAACATGTGTTGTTAATTAATTTTTAAGTTATGACCTTAATATTAAATAACAAATGTTGTTAATTACTCTTAGTTAAGTGATTAGAATATTTAATTTCTTAACAATTGTTGTTATGAAATTAATTATTTAATTAAGAGACTTTTAATAATAGGTTGTTAAGTGTTTAATTAACTTTTTTTATAATTGTTATAATGAGGTTAATTATTTCTTGAGAATAAACTTTAATAAAAGTTATTAAAGGTTATTAAGTCTTAATAACGGTTATTAAGATGATTAATTAATCTTCTCAAGTATCTCTTAATTAATGCTTTTGTAGATCTAATCTACTTGGAATTTTATCTTTTATAAAAGTTATTAAAAGATTAAATTAAGTCTAAGATGTTAGACTATTTTAATTAGAAATGTTCTAATTATTATTTCCTAATAATTGTTATTGAGAAATATGATTTAATAAAGGGGTTCTTAACAAAGAGTTGTTAAGTAATTAACAATTGGAATTTAAAAAAAAAAAATTGTTTTATAAGTGTTATTTAAGAATTTTTAATTCTATCTAAATGTTAGATTGTTTCGCATTAATAATTGTTATTAATGTGATTTAAAAATTAATCTAAGTGTTAGATTAATTAATTTAGAATTGTTCTAAATTTTGCATGGAATATTTTAGAATTTTAATTTTAGCTTTGTGTGCACATGTTGATGTGCTTAATGCTTTAAATTAGATTTATTGCATGTTAGAAAATAAGATTTTCAAAAATCCTAATTATCCAATTTTGATTGGTATCCAGGTTTTAAGAAAACCAAACTTATTATATTTTCAAAATTTTAACCTTCATGTGATGTGCTTTATCATGTGTGGATGGTTAAATTTATGGTAGTCATAAACATGCACTTAGTTAATTTCATATCATGTGATGGTGTGCGATTATGTGGATTGTTATGGAATGTGATATACATTAATTAAGTGTTAATTAATGAGACATGTGTGTCTTCCTCTCTCTCTCATTCCATTGTAATTCTATCTCCCTCCATTATTGTACTTGGCCATAAGGCTTTCTCTTACAATTAATTTGTATTTGAAAATGTTTCAAATTTTGTTTTATATTTATAATTGATCGCGCCGGCCAAGGAGAAGCGAGGATGATCCAAAAATACAACTAGGAAGGCGACAGGAGATGAGATCACCAGTGGCTATGTGTTTGCATGTTTAGATTATATAAATGTTATATAGTTTTGGTGATTAATTGTTTGGCTCCAATTAATCACCGTGTTGTCCATGACCACATAATGAACATGTATGGTTGATGCATATTTTTTAATTTTTTATTATGAATCGATTGCTAATATCTAGGTATAGTTAAATATATTCGATATATTTATAAACTATCACTTAGGATGAGACCAACTTAACATAAAACAAAACCTTCAACATAAAGTCTAAGCCGGAGCGCGAGTCTTTGAGAATACACCGCGCCGCTCTCCATCAATATAGTTCTTAGAACTTGATTTAGTGATGGCAATTTCTATGTGTTTACCTGAGATTTGCCACCATCTGATGAAAGGACTATTAACTATGACATCTTGATGTCTTGAGATTGGAATAAAGGAACGGTGTAGCTATCCTCGTGTTTACCCGGGAGCTGCATTCTTACTCTACTCTGTCACGTATTGATGGTAAAGCTTAGACCAGGTATAATGGTCTACTGTGTTTACCCGGGACCATTAAAGACCTAGGAGCCGAAATAAGATCGGATATTGCAAGGAGTTGCAATTACCATGAGATTGTTGCTCTAAGATAATGGTATGATACTATGTGTTTACCTAAGGTCATACTGTGATTCTTGGAGATTATGATCCTCACTAGGAGACCGTCGGAGTCTTCCGTTCTGTATACCTAAAGGTTATACAGTTCGTCGAAAAATAGTGGAAAATAATTCAAGATAAAAGACCATAATTGAATTATCATAACTATCTGCTTAAAACACGTTATTTCCTTAGTTCGCTAAATTATCGTCTATTCAAGATTTTGGTATATTGGATGTCAATACTTCTTATATTCAAACTGACTAGAAAACTCTTAAAAATGACTTTAGGGGTAAGTGAAAGTCACTATCCTAATCAGATATCATGATCCCTCTTACTTGGATAGACCAAGGTGAAGAGGTACTCATGGTATGCCTTTTTGAAAAGCAATGATTGTCATGAAATCTCTTATTTGGATAGACCAAGATTAAGAGATATTTATGATGTGCCTTTGAGAAAGACAAATGGTAAGATTTTAAACGGTCGAACCCACACCTGAAAGGATAAAGGAAGGTCAGCTGAGATAGAGAAAGTAGCAATTCTCCCACTGCAACCAATATAAGGATACTGGTAAAGGCAAAACGAATATGAAACTTAAAAGAAGTTTTGGATATTCTTATTAATCAACTTTTGCATGTCTATTGGAGAATTGGCATATCCAATATGAGATATTGGAAATGATTCTTATATCTGCGATAATATGCAAACTTAGACAAGTAAAGGAAATCGAGAGAATGCAAATGTTGAGTTAGACTCAATAATTGTTCATGATATTCATAGGTTGTTGTCTGACTGTAAATCTTTGTATATCTATAGGAGTCTAAACTGAAACTGAATAATTGTTATTTAGTTGCATAAGATATCAAGAATTATAAAAGTGAATAACTTTGACTGAGAAGGAACAATAGTTGCTCAAATCAGACAATGCACTATAGCTTCTTGATGTGACATTTCATGTGATGAATGTTCACAAGTCTCCTATAGAAATGAACTGTATGAATCCTGATTATCTTTGGTATTGTACACAGGGTTGTACAATAAGAAATTATTGGTGCTAATACATACTGATGTAAACAGCTCAATTTTCTTTTAAAGCTAAAGATAATCACTCCTATAGACTTACCTTATAGTTTTCTCTTTGAAAGATTTGACTGTATGTACTTGCTGAAATACAAGTCAAATGTATCTGAGAGATTAAGGTATGAGATCAAAATGAAGTATTAGAATTCTTTAATTTGATCGAAGAAATTAATATTTTAGTATATGATTCATACAAATCATTTAAAGGATAATTGTATCCTCGCTCGATTGATCCTCATTGTATATCATAGTAATATGATAGAATGAGAAATTGCACCTTATTAAAATATAGTGCAATATATATAATAAGATTTGTCTAATTCTTATCCTGGTGAACATGAGTATGAACATTAAATGTCCGTACTTTACAAGTGGTTCTAAATAAGTCAGTGTGTGTCCATATAAGATATGGAAACCAAATAATTTATATGAGATGTGAATTATGAACAAACTTGATTTTAAAGTCAAGTTATACCGTAATGTGAATTTGTAAAATGTCTAAAGAATTTGGACATTACATTTATTGGCCAGGCGATAATGAAGTAATTATCATCCTGAAAGTTGTTTTCTATGAAGAGGAATTTGTTCTCAGATAAGACAGTGGGAGCTGATAAAACTAGAAGATGTTCTACATTCACAAATTAATATAAGATTATTAGATAATCTTTAAGTTATTTGGAACTACTCATAACACACATCAGAGAGCTTCATAGATTTTTGAGATTTTCTTAGTGACTAGAAGGATATGTTTGACATATCTGATTTAGCAAGATGAGAGGAGCTCAAAAATAGATTATGATCTAAAATCTATGATAATGGTACTCTCTATCATTACAACTTTGAGATTGATAAGTTTATTAAAATTCTACTTATCAATACAGTCTATCATATGATGAGATGATGACAGTTAGATATGAAAAGCGTTCTCTCAATATGATTGAGGTAAAGATGTATATGATACACCTTTAAAGCTTTTAGAATGTCCAGGAAGCAAGTTATGATTTCAAAGATCATTTTGAATCAAACTGAAGCTTCATAAGTTGTAATAAAAGTTTTGACTTAATGGTCAAATACTACGTGATCATTAAGAATGATCACAGATTGCGTGTGTGTTCAAAAGGGATAGTGGGAGTACGGTCATTTTAGTAATACTTTATGATAATAACATCAAAGTCATTGAGAATGACATCGGGATGTTACTATCAGTAAAAGCATTATTAACTATATTTTCCTCCATAATAGGTTTAGTTATAATATCTCATGTATTCGAAATACGAATCTATTAAGATAGATCGGTGGGGATATTATATTGACCTGTAAGTCAAAATGTTTGGCATAAATTTCATAATAAGTCTCAACTGTTGAGACATGAAATTTATTCCTTTAGTATCAGTTTGTTTGCAGAATAGCTTAAACCAGAATAAGAAGGAAGGGATTTCTTAACCCAGAATAAGAGGTATTTTAGTTTGGTAAGTAGTTGGTATTCCACTCAGAATAAGTAGAATTGCACTGCGCTATTCCAAGTGATTTGGTAGGAATAAGTAGAATAAAGAGTGGAATAAAGAGTTCAAAATATTATATTGATTAATATATATTCATAAATATTAATTAATATTAATAAATGTTAATTAATATTGATAATATTAATAAATATTATTGTGATTAATACATACTAAACAATATTAATATAGATTATTATGATTAATAAATATTAACTATTATTATTTTGATTAATAAATACTAACAAACATTAATCATAGTTAATTATTAATATAAATTTTATTATGCTCCATTTAAATAGTATTAAATATTAAAAATGTTAAGTAATAAATGTTAATTATTATTAACAATGTTAATAAATATTATTAATCACCATTAATTCATATTAATTCATAAATATTAATATTAATAAATATTAGTATGATTACTAAATATTATTTAATATTGTTTTGATTAACTAATATTAATTAACATTAATCATAGTTAATTATTAAGAAAAATTTATTATGCTCCATTTATTGATAAGAAATTTGAATAACAATTAACGTTAATCATAGTTTATTATTAATTTAAATAGTAATATACTAATTACTAAATATTATTTAATATTTAAATATCAATAAATGTTAAGTAATAGATGTTAACTATTATTAATAATATTAATAAAATATTATATTGATTAATATATATTCATAAATATTAATTAATATTGATAATATTAATAAATATTATTGTGATTAATACATACTAAACAATATTAATATAGATTATTATGATTAATAAATATTAACTATTATTATTTTGATTAATAAATACTAGCAAACATTAATCATAGTTAATTATTAATATAAATTTTATTATGCTCCATTTAAATAGTATTAAATATTAAAAATGTTAAGTAATAAATGTTAATTATTATTAACAATGTTAATAAATATTATTAATCACCATTAATTCATATTAATAATAAATATTAATTCATAAATATTAATATTAATAAATATTAGTATGATTACTAAATATTATTTAATATTGTTTTGATTAACTAATATTAATTAACATTAATCATAGTTAATTATTAAGAAAAATTTATTATGCTCCATTTATTGATAAGAAATTTGAATAATAATTAACGTTAATCATAGTTTATTATTAATTTAAATAGTAATATACTAATTACTAAATATTATTTAATATTTAAATATCAATAAATGTTAAGTAATAGATGTTAACTATTATTAATAATATTAATAAAATATTATATTGATTAATATATATTCATAAATATTAATTAATATTGATAATATTAATAAATATTATTGTGATTAATACATACTAAACAATATTAATATAGATTATTATGATTAATAAATATTAACTATTATTATTTTGATTAATAAATACTAGCAAACATTAATCATAGTTAATTATTAATATAAATTTTATTATGCTCCATTTAAATAGTATTAAATATTAAAAATGTAAGTAATAAATGTTAATTATTATTAACAATGTTAATAAATATTATTAATCACCATTAATTCATATTAATAATAAATATTAATTCATAAATATTAATATTAATAAATATTAGTATGATTACTAAATATTATTTAATATTGTTTTGATTAACTAATATTAATTAACATTAATCATAGTTAATTATTAAGAAAAATTTATTATGCTCCATTTATTGATAAGAAATTTGGATAACAATTAACGTTAATCATAGTTTATTATTAATTTAAATAATAATATACTAATTACTAAATATTATTTAATATTTAAATATCAATAAATGTTAAGTAATAGATGTTAACTATTATTAATAATATTAATAAAATATTATATTGATTAATATATATTCATAAATATTAATTAATATTAATAAATGTTAATTAATATTGATAATATTAATAAATATTATTGTGATTAATACATACTAAACAATATTAATATAGATTATTATGATTAATAAATATTAACTATTATTATTTTGATTAATAAATACTAGCAAACATTAATCATAGTTAATTATTAATATAAATTTTATTATGCTCTATTTAAATAGTATTAAATATTAAAAATGTTAAGTAATAAATGTTAATTATTATTAACAATGTTAATAAATATTATTAATCACCATTAATTCATATTAATAATAAATATTAATTCATAAATATTAATATTAATAAATATTAGTATGATTACTAAATATTATTTAATATTGTTTTGATTAACTAATATTAATTAACATTAATCATAGTTAATTATTAAGAAAATTTTATTATGCTCCATTTATTGATAAGAAATTTGAATAACAATTAACGTTAATCATAGTTTATTATTAATTTAAATAGTAATATACTAATTACTAAATATTATTTAATATTATTTTGATTAACTAATATTAATTAACATTAATCATATTTAATTATTAAGATAAAATTTTTATGCTCCATTTATTGATAAGAAATTTGAATAACAATTAACGTTAACCATAATTTATTAAGAACATGTAATTCTGCCCCTATTCCACTTAAACCGGGTATAAGATATTCCACCCATGGGTTAAGCAATGCCCTCCGCCAAACTGGGTTAAAAGGTTTAAGTGGAATAAAAGACCCTATTCCGGGCCTATTCCGCAAACAAACTGAGGCTTAGAGAAAAGTTCCTTAAAGGATACAAGAGTGAAATGCATCATTAAGCACTTGAGAAGTGCTAAGGATGCACTCACGTATATGAAAAGGATGATTTGAAATTATGAGTTTACATTGAATCAAATTTCAAGTCAAATAATGGATTTTACCTTCTAGTAGAAAGGAATGAATTGGGAGGGTTCCAATTCAGAACTCGATATTAAGGTGACAATATAAATAAGTGATACTGTTATTAGAACAATATGGATGAAAAGGTTCATCCCTGAGCTATATGTAATTATAAAAGGTCTCTAATACCATCCTATCGTTGTAGGACAACAGTGGGAGAGATCAATTGTGTGATCGAGCCATGGTCTCTTCAGAAGTTGCAGAACATTCTGAGGCTCCTTCACAAGTTCAGAGACAAAGGATAAAAGGAAATAACGTAATGGAAAATATTCCATTTATAGATAATTTAGCAGATCCCTGACCAAGTCTTAGTCACAGACTGTATGTGAGCATCACTTAGATTTGATGGAGATCAAATGCAAAAGTGATTGGCTTGAGTCCAAGTGGGAGATTGATGGATATAGGTGTCCTCTAAGCCAATCATAAGGCATCTATTTCAATCTGGTTCACTAATCAATGGCATTAAATTCATTATGTAGATTGGCATATTTATAATTGCGCATAATGAAGTCTATGAATATGTGCAATAGTCATCAGATTATGATGAGATCATAATAATGAGACTAATGACTTATAAACACATATTCTTAATTGTTCCTAGTCGTAGAATGTTTGAGAAGGACATCAAACATCCGGTAAGACTAGTACAGGTTATTCCAGCTCATATGATAAGGGTGATTGATCTCGTTAGTTACTCGTGTGGAGACACAATGGTAAACCTGTAGGTGCTCATTGGGGAATAAGTTCACTAAATTGATCCGACATGAATCATCGAATGGTAATTTACCTGACTGTCAATCGGCTTAATTCATTGTACAGCGGATATTGTACAGCAGAGTCGGATTCAAGTGAGTTGACCATCTAGGGTTTGACAGTTGATCATACCCTAGGTTAACTCGAGAAGATTGTGCGAACGAAGGATTATAGCCACGCGGTAACTGTGGACGAACAGGTTCCATGAGTGGCTTGCTGAACTCCATTACCTTCCGAGATCATGCGGTGTTGCTTGGCACCCAACTTGATCGGAAGTCCGACCAAATTTACATGCGATGTTAATTCGGCTAAGTAATTAATTAATATCTAGATATTAATTAATTACAATAAGTCAATAACTAGTTATTGGACTTAACGGGCTGAAAACCAGACTGGTAAATGGGCCTAGAGGGTTACACGCAATAAGATTCTCAATCGGTGGTACATAAGTGGAATTTATATTAACTCAAAGACTTTTGTGAAAAATCGCACCGACTTAATATATATACGTACTGTTGAGAAACCCTGGGCCAAGCTCCAGGATTTTCCCATGCTGGACGTCCCCCCTTTCTCTCTCCTCCTCTGGGCGCCCCGTTCGAGGCACCGGCACTATCTCCGTCTCCGCCGAGTGCGATTCCCGAATGTCGGGAATTCCCGTCTGCGGGTTTTCAAATATCGTTGCGGCGACATATCTTCATCGAGCGAGCTGATGCGGACGAGGGAGCGAGGACGAACCGCTGCGGAGGATCGCGTTGATACCGCTGGAGGCCGGACGCTTGTGCGGCTCGCGGCATCGCCTTGACGGAACCGAGACGGAAGCGGATTCGAATCCGCACACGGTAATTAGATCACGACCTGATTTTTTGGTTTGCATTTTTCGTTCCGAATCGGATCAACAGGCATCAGGCGAGATAATTTTTTTTGTCGTTTCCGCTGCATTCTTTGAGTCCCGCCTGGATCCCAACACCAACCACATACCACATACATAGACACAACACATATATCTCATGAAAGTATTCATATACTTATATGCGAAATAAATTTTATTTCAAAATAATATAACTACATTCATAAGTTCGTGAAAAACATCTTTAACTAAACAATTTGGTTAATTAATCACATAGTCCAAACTCTTTAGACTAAATTATTCGTTGTTATAGCATAGGGTAAGGCCAGAAAACCCAACTAATTTAGCTCATTAGAACCACATTCTAATTATTGATTAACTAACAAGAAGTTAGTTAAGTGGAATAATTAAAACAATTTAAGAAGAAACCTTAACTAATAATTCTTGGATTAAATCATGAAAATTATCTCAACATGTATTTGAAACAAATTTGAAATAATTTTTTTAAATTTTTTTAGAATTTTTTGAAAATTTTAAACCATTTAAAAATACCAAAAGGAACTTATAAGGGGAAGACTTTTATAGGAGCCAACGCAATGTGCCTTGGCTCACCGCAGTTGAAGGAGGGGTGCATAGGGGGCTACTGTGCTCAATGGACCGTAAAGCGTGTCGTAGCCGCCGCACCTCCTCCCCACTAGACCAATGCCGGAGATGAGGCATTTATGAGTAAACTAATTCAAGATAACCTCCAAATGAGTCTGAGTCAAATCTCTTAAGCAATGGCTTCCTCCACAGCTAACTATTCCTCCTCACTCTGAAAATGTTAGTAGGATTTATGAGTATAACCACTCAGTAGGTAAATCAAACCCACTAAATGCTAACAATATAATAAATGAAAAGTGATTATATCAAATATACATATGATTCATAGTTCTACATATAACTCAATTAAGATTATAATATAAAATATGGTCAAATATAGATTTATCAAATCACATATATTTTTTAATAGTAGGAACAAATCGAACTAACGTATAGTATATAAGGTATAATTAGATTCTTATTTAACTGAACAAGTCTACTAGCTATGATTAGAACATATTACATATCAAACTGGTCATACCAAACTAAATATATAACAAGTTTATCATGGTATGGTAGCTTATGAAATCAGAGTTCATATTATCATAATAGCTAATCGGAATGAACGTAGATTCTTAATCAAATTGACTGAGATTAAAATAACTCAAAATAGATGTCAAAGGAATAACTAAGCATATTATAAACTAAATTAAATGGATCTAAATAGTAAATCATGTTCCATAATTATGTGCCAAACATATCAAATAAACATACATCCAACCACATATAAGGAGTCGAACAAAACATATACCAAAGCATATAAGCAAGCACTCTAAAATCATGGCATATGTATAGCCAGAGAGTCTATTATTCCACCTTAGATAACTGTAAACAAACACACAATCACCGAGATTTTATCCCGTTGCCCACGGGTAGAACTCACCTACAGATGCATATGGAATGAGCTCCAATCCCCTTAAGATGATAATATCCAAACATATATTAAATAAATATGATACAATCATATTTTCACATATTTTAAATTTATCATTGATCTGAAAATTTAATAGATAAAATGATACTTATACTTATGAGTTAAAATATGCTTTTTTTACATATAAAATAATTATTTAAGAGTCAAATATGTCATATGTATAGAAAATTAGAGTATATCTGATCTAAATAGGTTGCTGGACATAAGAATATTCTATTGAAATTTTCTCATATTTTTCGGACAATGCATTATAATATTTGGCTAATAAAATTATTTTTTAGAGCTGACAAATTAACAAATAAGGTCAAAAATATCAAAGAGATTCAAAAAATTATTAAAATTGGTGACCATATCAAATTTACCAAATAAAATATGTAGACAAAGTTTTCAGTAAATCGGACATCAGATGAGTGATTTGAAGTATCAAAATAACATATAAAGAACTTAAGTCAAATTGAGGCCAACGAATAAATAATAGAATAATAAGTAAATTAAATTTAAAAATTATGAAATTTTGACAACAAGTATAATATGTCAAGATCACGGTGTAATTAAAATTTCAAATAAATTGACTAAGGAACAAAGGATTTATGGCCAATCTAAATTCAAATTTGAAAATTAGTCACAAGTTCTAGAAACTGTAGCAAAAGACATTCATAATTGTAGTCAGAGATACTCATAACCATAGCCATAGACTTATAACGTCCTTAATCTTTAAGTAAAAGTTGTGTCGGGAACATTGGACGCATTTTGAAATCAAATTGAAAGGCATACGCATTTTAAAAGGCATCTAGGGAGATAGACGTCTTATCATAAGAAATTTCAAAATTTGTGAACATTTCATGAATTTGATCAAAAATTGATGAGACTAAGTGAAAATTGAGATCATAGATAGATAAAATATTATTCCAAAAATTATGTTGGCCACTTTTGAAAATCAAAACAAAATTTTTAGTATTAATATAAAATAAACACTTAATGAGTTATCATCACCTACCTCTTGAAGGAAGAATAATCAATCTTTTCTAACTAAATCCTTAAACTCTAGCCATGAATTCCTCTTATTATAGATTCTTTTTCACATCTTTTAATCACCCAAAAAGATAATTAATTTATTGGAATCAACTTCCAAAAGATTAGACTAAAAATTCTTTTAGTTCTTAAGGAAGAACATCATGTTATTTATCTTAGAATTGAGGTTGTATGCAAGAGAGTTTATGTACGACCTTAAGGCCTTATTTATATTTCTTTCCCTTTTTAATACTAACTAAATAAAGCCTACTTGATTGTAGGGTCAGACTTCAACATATGGAGTCTTAAGTAAAGTAAGTCTATTTGCAACTAAGAACTCAGATTTTCGCACGCAGTGGGTTTCTTTAGCTAAAACTCCTCAATTTTGACCCCTTTAATGACTAGATTAGCTAAAAAGTCTTTAGACAAATTATAGCCCTTTGTATCCTATGTCCAATCATATCTACTACGTGAATTTTAGAGTTTTGTGTACGAAGTTTTATCGCATCTCCAATATATTACTGTCACATAATTTTCAGAATCCGAAATTTGACTAAGTGTTGGAAACCAACTAATTTCCTAATTGAGACACAATAGACTTATTGAGATTGTTTTGACTTAAATAATGACTTATTCATTTTAAACTTAGTATTATATTATTAAATAAATATTAAAGAAGTTTAAATCATTTTAACTCATTAATTAATTTAATTAGATTTATATAAATCTAATTAGACTTGATTAACCTTGACTCGTGAACAAGTTAATGGATTTAAGATTTAGAGTATAACAAGATTAGGTTAAAATGGAGCTTAAGAAGATAACATGCATGAGACCAACTGTTCAAATAAGAGTAATACTTATTGTAATGTCCTCTTAGGCATTATTGTACCGCTGATGTCCGATTAGTGAATCAAATGATGCACCGCATTTGACGCTCGCCGCACCTGCTTTGAGGGGTAGAGTGACATGTGCTGTCCTTCTAAGGCTCTCGTTGAGGGAACGAGATCTTTTGGACCTCCCCTTCTGGGCTATTGTGTGCCCCTAGACTCGTAAGTAGGAACAGGTGATGGGGTTAATCCATCATTTCATAGTCAAATGACCGATTCACCATCCCCCTCATGAGTCTTGGAACACATAAAGGCCTAGAGGGAGGAGGTCTAGAGGATCTCGTTCCCTCGTTGATCTCCAGCGACCATCGTACTATGGCCCACGATTGCGCTTATTTAAGTGCAGCCCGTTGACAACCTTAAATCTCATTGGCATATGTCTTAAAAACCAGAGTTGTAAAAATATACTTTATTGCCTAAAAGAAAAGGAGCAATAGAGGTGTGGATAGGTTTTCATAGCAAATGATCATTGAAAAGTATAATTGCAAAAGAAGAGGTTGGATAAAAGATACAAAATTGAAAAAGGAAATTCTGCATCAAAAATTTCCATTTAAAGGCACTCGTTTGCTAAACTAGGTTTCAGAACTGTCTATTGACAGAAGCCAGCGTCCTTGACACCGATCTCATATAGCCAACTTTCTATAGCAAAAATCATATAGAAATATGCCACGAGTCAAATTTAATGCATATGGATGTAAATTTGATATCATATATGCTAAATTTGTTGTAAATTAGAGAACGTTTGAACTCTTATATGGCGCCAAACGTTGTACATGTACATTGGTGAGATGGCCACTGCAAATATTTTCTAGCATATCTCTTACCTAGCTCACTTTTTTAATAATTTATGAATGATCAATAAAAAATATGTTAAACTAAAAAAACCAGCGAGAAGGAAAACTAGGAAAAATACTGCCAATTGTGTTCAAGTACCAAAAATAACTGATTGTTAAAAACCCAGTTAGGGAACTACGAACTTCGCAAAATATCAGACATTATATATATAGAGAGAGAGAGAGAGACAAAAATACTAGAATGCGAACCACTACAATGCGTGCGGTCTGACCGCATGTACTATTTTTATCCCCTTTTTCATATTAAAAAAAAATTAAAATTCATCATAAATTTTTAAATATTCAATTACATTCCTTAAAGTTGTTTATATCTCTTGAGACCTTATTTTCACCGTCCAATCGTAGTTCGAACTTGAAGCTCGATCTTAATTGTCCATTGGACACATAAATTTTGATTTTTAAAAATCATGAAAAATAGTTAAAAAATAAAAAATTAATCAGATTAAGGGTTGTTCTCATCTCCTGGGTTTTTAGTCGTACAAGAATGGACGATAACAATCAATTTAGATATGATCTAGTTAATGAAAATTTACCCAAAAAGAATGAAGTTTATTTAAAGGGAGAGTTAAATATTTATAAATTTATGATGATTTTTATATTTTTCAACATGAGGAAAAGGGCCAAACCGTGCATGCCGTCTCCGTGCGCACCGAGGACTCACACTATAGAACTTATATCTATATAACACGTCTCAAGATGCCTCTAACTTAAATAGGTCCTATCCCAAAACACCCCATCCCACTTTCAAAGAATAAGAATAAAAATCTCCAACAATTTTAAAATATTCAAATATCCCAAATATATTATTTCTCATCCTTTGCATTTAACTTTTACTATTCGATTAAAAAACTTAATTGTAGCCGTCATTGTTTGAAGATCAAAATTAAAATTTTCAAGGGATGTGATCAACCCTAAAGACTAATATAATGAATTGTTTATTTTTTAATTATTTTTTAGTATTTTTAGTCATTATTTTTTATACATGACCAATCGGACAGCTCTAATTGATCATCAAGATCACATAATGCAAATTAAAGTCTCGGAGATGGGATTTGAATATTTAGAAAATTATGAAAATTTTTATTTATTTATTTTTACCATAAAGAAGGTGGGTGTTTGTTTTTCTTTTTTTTCTTTTTTTTTTTGGAGGGGGGGGAGGATGGCATCTAACTTAGATGCGATGGTGCGGACCTTGCTTCAAACTGCACGGAGTTTGAACTCCATAATGGATGATCAAAATTAGAACCCGTGGGATGGGAACAAAAACTCTAAAGGTAGGTGACATCATCTCTTATTATTTGACTATTTTTTAAATTAGACCTTCCGATCATAAAAATCAAAAATAGAATTTGATCGGATGGTTATAGTTAAAATTCATGATCGGATAATCAATATTAAGTCCCAAGAGATGAAAATGACTCTAAGGAGTAAAGTAAGTTAAACATTTAAAATTTTATCATATTTGTTTAACATAAAAAAGACATATTAGTATATGGCCGCCTATATATATATATATAGAGAGAGAGAGAGAGTGCAATGCTACTATACGGCCAAGGAAGTTGATGGGTCCTGGTGGTACTACTCTTTTCCATGTTAGGTCCTAATCTAAAGGCTATAAAGAATAAAAAATTTATGTCGCGGCGCATTTGGCTCCTAAATTCATGGGGTGTAGGGATTGTGTATGTGGGGGAGGGAGGGAGAAAAAAAATCAAACGTGGGTCGCTGGATCAAGATCGAGCGATTGGGCAGAAGAACGCAGAGGCATCCTATTTAAATTGGACGCTACTGCTGGAATACGGCTGGTGTGTGTATATATATATATATATATATATATATATATATATATATATATATATATATATATATATATATATATATATATATATATATATATATATATATATATATATATATATATATATATATATATATATATAATGAATGGCAAGTATGTTATCAAGTAACAGATAAGTTTTCTCTTAATAGTTTTTAGACTTTCATTTTTTGTGTTGTGGCACCTTCGGCGCAAGAAATTCACGAAGGAAAAGATGCTTAAAGAAAACGTGAAAGTTCTAAAAAATAAAAGATAAAAAAAATATAGTCATCTGATCAATTGATCAAACAGTGCTGGGCGTGCCTAGCGTCGAAGGATTCCACGCTATGGCATGATTTTCGCGCCCCAGTGGAAGCCGCCCGCATCGAGCAGGGGTGGGAGTAAGGTTACCGTTTTTGTTTTATTTGATTTGATTTGATTTTAAAAAAAATCTTATATATATATATATATATACATATTGTACGGTGGAGATAGTGCGGTTTTACTGCACCAAAAAGATGGACCGTTAGATCTTAATCTAACAGATCCAAAAAAGAAAAATTCGTTTGCGCCCCCTTGTTCTACTCCACGTGGAATAGGAGGTGCGCCCGCATCGCACATATGTGCGACCCACACGCGTCTCCTGCTCTGCGGGGGAGCAATTTCGTGCGGAGCGGATGAGGACCGTCCAATCACACGATCAAATAATTCCTCTTTTATTTTTCTTATTTTTTTTAATTTTCTTCCTCCCTCCTCACCTCTACCCCTGCTTGAATTACGGGTGCCAAAGAAGCCGCAACACATTTTTTTCTTCTATCTTCAAAATACGGTGAAACAGCACCAACTGCTCTTACCATACCACACCATTACTCTCTCTCTCTCTCTCTCTATATATATATATATATATGGAGGCAGATAGATGCGCATTACTTAGATGCGTCCCACCTGAAAACTTATCGTCTCGATTTAAAAAAAATATAACAATTACCAAATACTTTAAAATATTTTAATACTCCCATCAAAGTGGTTTTCCACCTCTTTAGATTTAACTTTCATCGTTAGATCAAAAATTTACGGGAATAAAAGGAACCTGCAGTCTAATTTACGGACGTTCAGATTACCTGCCTTAAATGACAAGATTACCCTCCATGGTAAAGCTTCTTTTATTACATACGTTGAAGTGTATTATGACTATTTGTTAAAGAAAATAAAGCTTAGGGTGTGTTCAAATTGCCACAAAAACAATGAAATCCTTAATGAAACCCTTAGAATATAAAATCACAGCTTTAAAAACCAGTGTAAGCAAAACCCTTGGAGCTGAAATATTGAAGATAGCAGTCTATTAACCTCAGATTATAACAAAAAAAACCGGCAAAGGCACGTCTGGAGGATAGAGGATCGATTCACAAGAACAGGGAAGTGTTTGATTGCTAGGCTACCAATTCATAAATCACCTATATATATTAAATTAGCAAGAAACCGTGCAGCGGATAGCTAGGTACGTTGGCGGTAGCGGCAAGGTTAGTAATTGATGTAGACTGGATCTATCACGACCGGATTCCGAGACTGGAACCCGGAGAAATGGATCCGAAGCCGGTTCGGATCAGTGTTGCTGAGGCCCGACGGGGATCCGGAAGGCCGAGGAGGCGGAGGCGGAGACGAGGGTCCGAAGGCCGAAGGGTGCCTCGGTCGGTGCGGACTCGTCCCCGGGAAGCCGGGGCCGAGGCTCCTTCGGCGGGCGAAGGGGCGGCGCGGATGAAGCTCTTCCTGGCTATACAGCCGACAGGCGATGAAGCTGAAGCCGACGGTCCGAGGCCGGAAGGGTCTCGGACTCGGCTTGCTCTTGGATAGTGAGCCCAAGAGCCCCTTTTTGCCGGACGAAGGGACGGCGCGGGGCCGAGTCTCCCGTTGCGGGGCAGCCGTCGTACGGCGTCGAGACCAAGGAGGGGAATCCGAGGTCGGCGGCCGAGACCGACTCGGGAAGGTCGGCAATGATTCGAACCGAGCTCCTGCAGGAGGGAAAGAAGAAGAAACCGGTCAGCAGGAGTCCCGGGCTCTGGCCTTTAGGAACCCCCTCCGACGGTCAAGTTAGCTTCTGAAGATGATTCGATTCAGAAAGCAAGAAGTAGCTTTAATGCTATTTGGACCGTAGTCCTTAAGGGTCTCGGAGGCAAAGAGTTGCATACCTTTGGCAATAAATAGCGGTGTATTTATAGCAGAGGATAGAGGTTGGTTAACGGTGGTAGCCAATATAGGACTATGTTTGGGCTTACTGGTAAACCGCCATAGTGCCTGATCCGCCATCGGAGTGGGCCGGACTCGGCTATCGGGCCGAAGGGGGTTGGGCCGCTGAGGGGCCGAAGCCTGCTGGGCCTTGGGCTGCCGTGCTGTTCCCGGGCCGAAGGCTGGTGGGCCGCTGACGGGCTGAAGCCTGTTGGGCTGGGAGCGACGGTGCCGCTTACTGGGCCGAGGGCTGCTGGGCCGCCGATGGGCCAGAGGCTCCCGGAGGGCCTGATACTGCTGCTACTGGGCTGAACGGGGTTTGGGCCTGCTCTAATGGGCCGAATCGGATTCTGCCTCATCACATAGCCCCCCCCACTCTTGTCTTCCTCAGTTATGAGATGGCGAGAGTATAGCCCGAAGCTGTCAAAAGAGCATCGTGACAGGTATCTTACCTGAAGCTCTGCTCTCCTTTTTTATTGGGAAGAGGGGGCCCTCGGTCGGCCGAGGGCTATGCGGTTGCTTCGTTTCCGCTCGGAGTGGCGACGAAGCCTCGGAGCCAAGAAGCCGAAAGGGCCGAGCCCTCTGACTCGTGTCAGGCTCCATTAAATGGACGGGATGGCGCGTCGCCTCGCGAGGAAGCACGGGACACGCGTCGCGCATCCGGCCGCTCTGTCGAAAACACAAAAGGATCCTGACCGCTCACGGGTCGCGGATCGCCTCGGCTCTCTGCCCGAGGCTTCACTCGGATTGTTGCCTCTTTCATCTTCAGCGCGCGGATCGGGACACGTGGCGCGTATCGGGCGGTCAGCCGAAGGGTCGGAGCGCCCTCGGCCGTTGATTGCTTCGCAGCAAGTCCCGAAGCCGGTCCGTCATCATTGCCGAAGGACGACGCACGTGGCGCGCATCTGAGAGGGGCGAAGGGACGAGCGGGACGATCTCGGCCGTTGGCTTCGGCGAGATGCGCTCCGAGCGAGCTCTATAAATACAAGCCCTCAGCAGGGCACTGTTCTTCTTCCTGTTGCCGCGCCTATGTTTCATCTACAACCTTCCAAGCTCTTCTTCCTTCTCCTGCGGAAAGCTAGCTTCCTGAAGGCTTCGTCCGAGCTCGCCGGCCACCGTGGGAAGGTCTCCATTGCTTGGAGCGCATCGCTGGTGGAGCTGGGAGGTTTGAGGAGCCGCACTCGGCTCAGGAGAGACCTTCTTCCCCCTTTCTGCGAGTAAGCCCCAGCTTTCCTCCTTCCCTTCGTGGCCTTATGGTCAGGGATTCTTCTAGTGAGATTACTCCTTCGGACGAGGAGTATACTCCTTCCCGCTCCTTGCGATCTCTCTTGTCGGATCCCCTCACCTCAGACTCCTTCGCCCCAGCAATGTCCGACGAACCCGAGGTCTCCGGGACTGAGGGGTCCGAGGCTTCCGGAGCCGAGGTTTCCGGGGCCGAGACCTCCGGGGCCGAGTATGCCGAAGAGGCCCGGAGCCCAGGCCAGACTTCTACTTCGGGACGCCGTCGTCCGGATATGGCTTCGGAAGCATCCTGCGCCCTTTCGGACGCAGAGGTTACGCGTCTGGTCTCCTACTTCCAGCTCCCTTCTTGGACGACGGTCATTCGGCCTGACTCCGCCACCCGGGCTAACACTTTCCGCCCGGGTTCCTTCTCCATTTACGTTGATAGCTTCGAGGCGGGTTTCCGTCTTCCACTCCCCACCTTCGTCATCAACCTTCTCAGTTTCTACGGGCTGGCTCCGTCTCAGCTCTTTCCCAACTCCTGGCGCACCGTATACGGTTTCTTGAGCGTTTTTGCTCAAGTGAAGATCCGCCCTTCCATCAATGTCTTCCGCTGCCTCTTCAAAATTCAGACGCAGGGGAAGTCCGAGTGGTATTGCTTCGTCCCTCGGGTTGGGCGAAGCGTATTCTCCGGGAAGCCTTCGTCCATCCACGGCTGGAAGAGGAAGTTCGTCTTCGTCTCCCTGCCGGAGAAGGAGAAGGGTTTGTGGCCCTTCCCTACTGAATGGGCGCCGCTGGCTGCGGGCCTCTCGGATCCTCCTACCCTTACCCCGGTCCAGAGCATCCTCGTGGGTCGCATCCAGATGATGGCCCCGTATAGTGTCTGGGGGCTTCTCAGCGCGTCGGAGCGTCTGGTGACCGCCGGGGTATGGCCGGATCCGAGGTCCGATCCGGTGCGGGCCTTCCCTTATCTTCCTCCCGGGGAGACTCCGCGGGGCCGCGGAGGAAGGGCCGCCGCTCCTCTGGCCGAAGCTCTTCCGGCTGAGGATGCTGATGAAGTTTCGGATGAGGGTAAGTCGGTTTTGAGTTTGCACTTGTTCTCTGTTTTGCTTCTGACGGGTTTTTCTTGCTTGCAGCGATGGCCAATCTAGACTCCCTCCTCGATCGGATATCCGACCGGCGCGGTCCGGGCCGAACACTGACCCCGCAGGTGGCAGGCAGGCCCGGTCGAGGCGCCGGGGCCCCGAGGACCCGAGGCGGAGTCCCAAGGACTGCGGCCTCTTTTGAGGGCCGCGCCGCTGCTGCCGCTCTCGAGAGGGAGCGAAAGTCGAAATTCGCCGCTCGAAGGGGCGGCCGAGCGTCGAAGCGCCCCCGGTCGGAAGAGGCCGTAGATGCGGAGGAGGCTCCGCTGATCAGGAGGAGTGCCGAGGCCCGAAGGGCCGCGAGGCTGGCATCTCCTGAGGCGCCGAGGGGCGATTCTCCTTCGGCTGTAGCGGCCGGGGTCGGCGACGAAGGCGCCGGGTCGCAGGCTCCACGGGTGCAGCGCAAGTGGTGGCGCCCCGAACCGGGGATTTATGAGGACGAGAGCATGGAAGACTCGCAGACGTGCCTCCGTCTGCTCCGCAGTCTTACTCTCCCTTCGGCCTTTGAAGGACTGAAGCACCATTCGATTCTCAGCCTGGCGGCGATGAGCGCTAGGCTGTCTGTCCAGGTAATACGCTTGTAGGCGTTTCAGTCGAGCTTTCCTTCGCTTTCTCTTGATTTTCCTTTTTTCTGATCACTGTTCGCTTTCGGCTCGCAGGCTGCGGTGACAGGCAGCGTCCTGATGCACCATCAGGAGCAGCTCCGGCTCCAGCTCCTGGAGGCCGAGAGAGAGTCGGATGGCTCGGGCGAGGGTACTTCGGTGGTGCCCGACATCGAGCCCCTAGTCGGGGGGCTCGTGACCTCGAGTGCCCAGGTGCGGGCGCAGCTGGCGGAGAAGACAGCTGAGGCCCGCGCTTCTGCCGAGGCCAAGGCGAAGGCCGAGGGGGAGCTCGCCGTGGCACAGTCCCAGATCCGGGCCCTCAAGGCCCAGATTCAAGAGAAGGACTCCCGGCGGGCCTCGGAGAAGCAGCGGCACGCCGAGGAGGTATCGGCGCTGAAGCGGGAGCTGGAGGAGGTGGCAGACTTGGCCGTAGCCGAATACAAGGCCGGCCCGGACTTCACTGAAGAGATCATCCAAGCTCAAGTGCAGGCTTCTTCCTCCGTCTTCGACCTTGGGTTGGTTGTCGCTCAGAGGGCCTGCCCAAGTGTCGATCTGACTGGGGTCGACCTACCGAGGGGCGCGGAAGCCAAGGAGCTCCTGTCTTGGTGGCAGGGACTTATGGCTGAGAGGGCCTTGACTCCTGCGCCAGATGATGAAGCTGCGCCCGCTGAGGGGGTCCCCGAGGAAGCTGTCCCTGAGGAGGCTGCTGCTCCTGAAGCGGTGCAGATCGTCGACTCTCCCTCTCCCTCTCCCTCTCCGGGACAAGCCGCAGCCGAGGCGGAGGAGGCCGAAGCCGAAGAATGACGTGGGGATCTCCCCTGGTTCCTGCCTCTTCTTCTGTTGTAAGCCCTCGGCTTAGGGTATGGCCGGTTTACGCTTCTTCTTCTATCGTAAACCTCCGGCCAATTATACAGCCCGCTTCTACTTCTTCTTCTGTTGTAAGCCCTCGGCCTAGGATATGGCCGGTTTTTGTACTTCCTTCTATATAAATACAAGGAATGTGTTTGGCTTTACCTCGGTGCTTGCGTATGATCGACCGAATATAGCCCTTCAGGAGCCTGAGGTCCTATCGTCGTTCGCCATAGCTTGTAAGGCCGAGACCCGATGTAGGTCCGGACAGAATGTCGCCACAGTATTCGGCCGGGGCCTTTACTATTGTGGTTCACATGATCCCGAAGGGACATCTGGCCGCTTCTTACGCTTGTCGGATGGCCGAAGTCGTTCATGCTTCCGCTTGCGCGAACTTAGATATGCCTTGCCGCTTCCCGAATCGGTATATGTGGCCGGAGCCATTCCCAGTACGGTTTACACGGACTTAGAGAATACCATGCCGCTCCCGATACGGTTTGCATGGCCGAAGCCACTCCCGGTACGGTTTACACGGACTTAGAAAGAATACCATGCCGCTCCCGATACGGTTTGCATGGCCGAAGCCACTCCCGGTACGGTTTACACGGACTTAGAGAGAATACCATGCCGCTCCCGATACGGTTTGCATGGCCGAAACCACTCCCGGTACGGTTTACACGGACTTAGAGAGAATACCATGCCGCTCCCGATACGGTTTGCATGGCCGAAACCACTCCCGGTACGGTTTACACGGACTTAGAGAGAATACCATGCCGCTCCCGATACGGTTTGCATGGCCGAAGCCACTCCCGGTACGGTTTACACGGACTTAGAGAGAATACCATGCCGCTCCCGATACGGTTTGCATGGCCGAAACCACTCCCGGTACGGTTTACACGGACTTAGAAAGAATACCATGCCGCTCCCGATACGGTTTGCATGGCCGAAGCCACTCCCGGTACGGTTTACACGGACTTAGAAAGAATACCATGCCGCTCCCGATACGGTTTGCATGGCCGAAGCCACTCCCGGTACGGTTTACACGGACTTAGAGAGAATACCATGCCGCTCCCGATATGGTTTGCATGGCCGAAGCCACTCCCGGTACGGTTTACACGGACTTAGAGAGAATACCATGCCGCTCCCGATACGGTTTGCATGGCCGAAGCCACTCCCGGTACGGTTTACACGGACTTAGAGAGAATACCATGCCGCTCCCGATACGGTTTGCATGGCCGAAGCCACTCCCGGTACGGTTTACACGAACTTAGAGAGAATACCATGCCGCTCCCGATACGGTTTGCATGGCCGAAGCCACTCCCGGTACGGTTTACACGGACTTAGAGAGAATACCATGCCGCTCCCGATACGGTTTGCATGGCCGAAGCCACTCCCGGTACGGTTTACACGGACTTAAAGAGAATACCATGCCGCTCCCGACACGGTTTGCACGGCCGAAGCCACTCCCGGTACGGTTTACACGGACTTAGAGAGAAGGCCATGCCGCTCCCGATACGGTTTGCATGGCCGAAGCCACTCCCGGTACGGTTTTACACGGACTTAGAGAGAATACCATGCCGCTCCCGATACGGTTTGCATGGCCGAAGCCACTCCCGGTACGGTTTACACAGACTTAGAGAGAATACCATGCCGCTCCCGATACGGTTTGCATGGCCGAAGCCACTCCCGGTACGGTTTACACGGACTTATAGAGAATACCATGCCGCTCCCGATACGGTTTGCATGGCCGAAGCCACTCCCGGTACGGTTTACACGGACTTAGAGAGAATACCATGCCGCTCCCGATACGGTTTGCATGGCCGAAGCCACTCCCGGTACGGTTTACACGGACTTATAGAGAATACCATGCCGCTCCCGATACGGTTTGCATGGCCGAAGCCACTCCCGGTACGGTTTACACGGACTTAGAGAGAATACCATGCCGCTCCCGATACGGTTTGCATGGCCGAAGCCACTCCCGGTACGGTTTACACGGACTTAGAGAGAATACCATGCCGCTCCCGATACGGTTTGCATAGCCGAAGCCACTCCCGGTACGGTTTACACGGACTTAGAGAAAATACCATGCCGCTCCCGATACGGTTTGCATGGCCGAAGCCACTCCCGGTACGGTTTACACGGACTTAGAGAGAATACCATGCCGCTCCCGATACGGTTTGCATGGCCGAAGCCACTTCCGGTACGGTTTACACGGACTTAGAATGCCATGCCGCGTCCTGATCCGGATTACATGGCCGAGCGCCATTCGTCGGATCAAAAAGGACCCGCGGATTTTAGCCGTGCCGCGTCCTGATCCGGATTACATGGCCGGGAGCCATTCGTCGGATCAAAAAGGACTCGCGGATTTTATCCGTGCCGCGTCCTGATCCGGATTACATGGCCGGGAGCCATTCGTCGGATCAAAAAGGACCCGCGGATTTTATCCGTGCCGCGTCCTGATCCGGATTACATGACCGGGAGCCATTCGTCGGATCAAAAAGGACCCGCGGATTTTAACCGTGCCGCGTCCTGATCTGGATTACATGGCCGGGAGCCATTCGTCGGATCAAAAAGGACCCGCGGATTTTTAAAGAATAATAATAAATTCTCCGAGAAAGGAACCTTTATTCATTCCTCCCGCCTAATAGCCCGGGGGGCGCAATTTACAATAAGTGCCGAAGGTACTTCGCTTTTTGAATACAACGGAGGATGCGTGTCCGAAGGGGTCCCGACTCTGTGAGCCCCCCGGTCGCTTTTCTTTACAAACACTTCAGCTGTTTCAGAGGCATAGCCTAGGGGAAGAGGATCTCCTTGGATGTTGCCTCACCGTTCTGAGGTCATCGAGTTGCGCCTCCGTCGAGGCCATTCCTACTGGTATTGTGGCAGTTGGCCTTCTCTGACGAGGCGATCTATCTCTTCCCGAAGTTGCCGGCATTCGTCAGTCGCATGGCCGATCTCGCAGTGATATTCGCAGTACTTGCCGGAATCCCTTCGGCGAAGACCAGTCTTCATACGCTGTGGCGGCCGGAGCATTGATTTTATCTCCGTAAGCATTCGGGAAGGGGGAGTAATCAGCGGTAGGTGTCGTGGCTGCAGACCCTGTCGCTTGCCTCAGCCCCGTTCCTTTCGATACCGCCCATGTGAAGGTTTTTGATTTGCAGATTGAGGATGAGCCGCTGGAGGGGCTAGCAGTGCTGAGGGCTCGTTTGCCGAAACGGCCTCGTCGGCAAAGACTTGCGGAGACGCTGGCCGAGGCTCCTCATTCTGTATAGGGCAAAAGGGAGGTGCTTGGCTAGGGAGTTGGCTCAGTATCCCAAGATACCGGGCCATGGCGGATACCATGTCCGCCAAAGATGCGACCGTGGCAGTCAGTGCGATCATTTGCTGCTGAAGTTCCTTCATCCGGTTGTCTTCAGCTGTGGACCCTGGCGCAACTAGCCGAACCGCACTCGAAGGGACGGACGGGGTGCCTTCGGAGGGTGGTAGCCGCGCTGAGACTTCCCGTGCCTCTGTTTTGCTTTGTCCGGATCGCCGGGTGACAGGTTGTCGAGACATGACTTGTTTGTTTGGTTCCCACAGACGGCGCCACGTGATGTAGACTGGATCTATCACGACCGGATTCCGAGGCTAGAACCCGGAGAAATGGATCCGAAGCCGGTTCGGATCGGTGTTGCTGAGGCCCGACGGGGATCCGGAAGGCCGAGGAGGCGGAGGCGGAGACGAGGGTCCGAAGGCCGAAGGGCGCCTCGGTCGGTGCGGACTCGTCCCCGGGAAGCCGGGGCCGAGGCTCCTTCGGCGGGCGAAGGGGCGGCGCGGATGAAGCTCTTCCTGGCTATACAGCCGACAGGCGATGAAGCTGAAGCCGACGGTCCGAGGCCGGAAGGGTCTCGGACTCGGCTTGCTCTTGGATAGTGAGCCCAAGAGCCCCTTTTTGCCGGACGAAGGGACGGCGCGGGGCCGAGTCTCCCGTTGCGGGGCAGCCGTCGTACGGCGTCGAGACCAAGGAGGGGAATCCGAGGTCGGCGGCCGAGACCGACTCGGGAAGGTCGGCGATGATTCGAACCGAGCTCCTGCAGGAGGGAAAGAAGAAGAAACCGGTCAGCAGGAGTCCCGGGCTCTGGCCCTTAGGAACCCCCTCCGACGGTCAAGTTAGCTTCTGAAGATGATTCGATTCAGAAAGCAAGAAGTAGCTTTAATGCTATTTGGACCGTAGTCCTTAAGGGTCTCGGAGGCAAAGAGTTGCATACCTTTGGCAATAAATAGCGGTGTATTTATAGCAGAGGATAGAGGTTGGTTAACGGTGGTAGCCGATATAGGACTATGTTTGGGCTTACTGGTAAACCGCCATAGTGCCTGATCCGCCACCGGAGTGGGCCGGACTCGGCTATCGGGCCGAAGGGGGTTGGGCCGCTGAGGGGCCGAAGCCTGCTGGGCCTTGGGCTGCCGTGCTGTTCCCGGGCCGAAGGCTGGTGGGCCGCTGACGGGCTGAAGCCTGTTGGGCTGGGAGCGACGGTGCCGCTTACTGGGCCGAGGGCTGCTGGGCCGCCGATGGGCCGGAGGCTCCCGGAGGGCCTGATACTGCTGCTGCTGGGCTGAACGGGGTTTGGGCCTGCTCTAATGGGCCGAATCGGATTCTGCCTCATCAGTAATTAAAATTTTCCCTAACAAGAACGACGGCCTAACTAGAGGGACTAAAACACATAATCTAGCAGATGTTAAGTTCGCAAACTAGCCAGCAACCAAGGGAAAAAGGTCCCAACCTATTGGATGAGGAATCTGTCTATAAACACTCTTTAAACAACCAGCAGGGGCTATATGAAAGGGATAAACTTTGGGCAAAACACAAACTGATGGCAAACGTGTCTTATATGAAAAAAAATAATAAACTTCTAAGCAGCATAAATACAAACAGATGGTGAGCATTGACAAATATTAAACGCCCATAAGATTCATGAATTGATTATGTAGATTTCTCTTGTCTCAGGCAGTGGGGAAACAAGAAACCTAAATCAGCCGCCCCGCCTCCTCGCCGCCGTCCCGCTTGCCGTAAGTCCTCCACAGCCCCGCCGCCCCACCTCCTCGCCGTCGCCGCAGCCGCGCCTCCCGCCTAACGTTGCCGTTGCACCTGCAGGCCCTGCCGTCGTCACCAGGTTGGGAGGGGAGATTGGACGAGGGAGTAACAGGATGGGATAAGAGAGAGGGGCGAAGGGGTAACATGAGGGGAGAGGGGCGTCACGGGTTGGGGTGGGGGAGATGGGCATCACGGGTGGGATGGGGGATATTTTAGGGTTTTTATTTTCCTAAACGGTCTCAAACGGCAAAAGTAAACGAAATGGATCTGTAGTTAAACGAGTCTCAAACCGTGGACCTAATATGATGTTTTCTGGTAAAAGGACCGGAAATTATAGTTGACTTCATTTTTAGACTGCAGATTCAAAATCCCAAAAATTTAACCGTAGCCGTCTAATCAAATATGTCGTTATTTGGAGATCAGAATTAAAACTCCAAAAGATGAGATCAACCCTACGAACTAATCTGACAATTTTTTTTATTTTTTAATTATTTTTTAAATATTTTTAAATGTTGATATTTCATACATAGATCAGACGGCTCCGATTAATCCTCAAGATTGAACAGTAAAAATTAAAATTCAAAAGGTGAAATTAACCCTAAAAGGTCTATTTTAATATTTAAAAAGATAAAAAAAAAATTTACAATGAAGAGAGTGGATTTTCGAGTAGGGAAGGCGCATCTAACAGCTGTGTACATATATATATCATGAGTCCGATGTCACTTCACATGCAAGGTTACATTCTAGCCGCTCATTACTGCTGTAGCCAGTTTTTCAGTGATGCATATATAACAGATTTTAGGTCTCTGATTTCTTTTAGTGTTTGGGATGGCTATAGTAAGTGATCATCAATGATAGTAGGATAGCACACAATTAGGAAGGGCACGAAGGCTTCATGTCTCTGTTTTCTATATCTGGGGGATCGCAGATTCGTTCGGCTTATATACAAATTAAGTTGAAAAATAGTTGAAAGCCAGACAATACATCTGTGAATACAGTTTTCCCCAAACAACAATTGTGAACAACAGAAAGGATCACATCTCTCCATTCTTGAAGCCTGACTTGTGTTTCCCCATGCACAAGAAAGTGATAGACTTGTTTCAAAATAAATACTTGAGGCATAGACGATAAGTCCAAACAATCTTTTTAAGCAAAGACATGGAAATTGGGACTCTTTATTATCTATCCAGAGGTCACCCAGACACAAAACAACGACTATCCAAATTAAGCATCCTTTATTGCTGAATTTTACGTTTAGCACTATCCAAGGTGTTCCTGAGCAACATCGCAACAGTCATCGGTCCAACGCCTCCTGGGACTGGAGTGATCCATCCAGCTACCTTAATTGCCTCTTGAAAATCCACATCGCCCACAAGTCTATAACCTGATTTTCTACTTGGGTCGTCGATAGCATTTGTCCCCACATCAATAACAGCGGCACCAGGCTTAATCCAGTCTGCTTTGATCTGCACAAGAGAAAACAGCTATTGTGAATAAAGAAAAGGATATGAATGTTTGTTGCTATTAGTGATTGGAGAAAAGCAATGCTCAATAACCATAAATACGAAGGGCAGCAAATGAAGGGGTTCATAAATAAACTCTTTACTTTTCATGATGCAGAAAGCTATACCATAGACAGATCCCTCAGACATGATCAAATAACTGGTGCCCATTTACATTCATAAAACATGGGATTCATAGATAGGCTTCTCATCCATTATTGGATTGATGGATGCAAAGTCTAGAATCACAATTAGGAATGGACTTAATTAAGCCTGCATATCTGCCTGTCATTGTCAACCAGGGAGATTCAGCTCTGCATGCCTTATTTGTATACAAATAAATAAACATTGGGTACTCCTGAAAAGTAGGCTAAGCAGATTGGCGTAATTCATGAAACACTGAATGTGACAAGGAGTACTCAGAATCATTCAGTATAGTTCAAACTAGGAGTTGATATCTTTCCCTTCAGTCTTCTGATGCAGTCAGGATGAGATGGTCTGTCTTGAAATGTTTGCAGCTTGTGCCTTGTGATATTCAGTGGCAGTGGAGAAGATTTCTCCTGTTTAGTAGGACAAGGCAGCAAACTTTTCAGATATAACCTCTGCCTTTTGTAAGTCTTTTCATTCCACTTACAATTCACATTGTCGTGTTGAAGGATTGTCTGTACTGCCACTCGTCCAAATCATGTATTGACTAGTTTTACTGAAATGCCATGGCAAAATTGAAAAGGAGACTCTTCCAAGGAGGTAAAAGATCATGAATAAATAAGCAATGATCTTTGCTACATGGAGACTCTAAGAATTTAGCACAAATCAATTTTACCATCATTGCTTGCCCTGCTGCAGCAATAACAATGTCTGCTTCACGGACAATGCGCTCAGGGTCATGAGTACGTGAATGAACAACAGTTACAGTTGCATCTGCCTTCAGAAGCAGCAAAGCAACTGGTAATCCAACTATATTGCTCCGACCAACTACTACAGCATTTTTGCCCTTCACACTTATGCCACTTCTTGATAAAAGTTCAAGACATCCCTGAAAAGAAGAAGCAGAAAAAAAAAAAAAAAACATCCATACCATGCCTCAGCTCTCAATGAACGCAAATGCACTATGTAAGAACTAAAGAACCTGATGATCAAAAGTACTTTTGAAAGAGAAAAACTGTACTATGATTGAAATACCTTGGGGGTGCAAGGAAGAAACAATGGATCTCTGCCTTTCATAGCAAGCTTGCCAATATTTAGGGGATGAAATCCATCAACATCTTTTTCAATGCTAATTTCACTCAGCACTTTCTCTTCATTTATATGCTTTGGTAAGGGAAGCTGAACCAATATTCCTGTCATTCAATGGACCCACTTGCACTCAGTCCATTTGACATTTAAGACACAAATGGTAATGTGCACGAGTTGTCATTCTTGATGCACAAAAACCAGCAGAGGTGAGCCTAGAAAGGAAACATACGTAAACAAGGTATTTCAAAGGTCAAGGAGGGCATAAACATTCAGTCTAACAGATGAATGGAAGCACAATAAAAGGTTATTCCAACATATATAATGGTAATTGAAAACACTAGTCTGTTCCATGCAAAATTGTGTGAACATCACACGTACAGGAGGGAGCATTCTATGAATTGAAGACTATTTTTGTTTTTTGCTTTTTTTTTTAAAAGAATATATATATAGCCACCCTCGGTGTAAAATTGGGAGAATATCATGGGTCCAAAGCAGAGAGATCCCTCCCTACCCTGAATTTTAGCATGCAGATCCGTACTTCCAAAGATGGGAGTTGTAGTGAACCACATCTTTAATGAAAAGCATATGTTGGGGTACAAGACATGAGCTGATAAAATCATGGATACTACCAATGCAACATAGATGTGAAACTTAGGATGCCTTCTCTCTGAGCACCAGAAGGAAACATCCCACATAAATATTGGGCAAAAACAGCATGGAATTTATGAGCATTACTTGCAAAGGGAGAGGGAGAGGGAGAGGGGTCACCCACCGTGGACATCAGGGTTGTTGTTGAGGTCGTGGACGGTGTGGATGACGTCAGCCTCGGAGGCGTCCTCGGGAAGGTCGAAGTCGAAGGAGCGGATGCCCACCTCGGCGCACGCCTTGCGCTTCATGGACACGTAGCTCTGCGAGTCCTTCCTGCTGCCCACGATCACCACCGCCAGCCCCGGCACCTGCCAACGCCATCGCCGCATACCCAACCAATCGACAAGGTTAGTTAGTTTCACCAGTACTGGTGTTTGTTATTGATGCTAAGTGGCTTGGAGTCGGAGAGGTGGGGGATTGGATTGAGATTTGAGATTTGAGATTACTCTGCCGTGCGCCTGGGAGAGGGATTGGACCTCCGCCGCGATCTCACCCCGGATGGTCTGGGCGATGGCCTTCCCATCGATGATCTTCGCCGTTGGTGGCTGCTCTTGCGACGACGCTTCCGACGCCATGCCCACCCCAGATGAGGGATCGCTCCGGGACCTGGATCGGGAAGACGGCACTGGTTGGAGTTGGAGAGACTGGGAGTGGGAGGCAGCAGGGATACCTTTGTCTCTCTCTAAGGGGGCGGCCGTGGTGGGTGTGCTGGTGTGGTCTGGCCACGCCGCAAGTGTCCAAGGTAGTCATCCGACTCGCATCGGCAGGGGCACCGGTCAGGTGACCTCGCGAAGTGTTCACCACCCACTACCTTACAAAATGTTGACGAGCGGAGCATCCCGCAGCGCGCTCTCCCCCTCAATCCATATCCGGCGATCCCCAACATAGTATTCGTTTAAGCGTAAAATTTTGTAAATTATGTGTTTTTAAAATTATCGATTTTAAAATAAGTAAAAAAAAAATACTTTAGAATCAGAGAATATTTATTTAGTTGTTTGTAAAATAAAATAAGAGAGATGCTTCAATTTTCTTATTTTGATTTATGATAGATTTTTACTATAAACTAAAATAAGATAATTCAACTGTCAAGTGAGTAGACAAGACTCAAATACACTTTCTATTGTTTTACATTATTTCAAATAATTGAAAACATCATAAAATAAATTAATTATTTTAAATTGCACTGTTTTATACTTAAACAAACAATCCTTAAGAGGATCTCTATTTCCAAACGCACTAAAGAGGATCCTGTTCAAGGTTTCAAGCACAAAACAGTCCATGATCCTCTCTTTCTTTTTTTTTTTGGAGGGGAGGGGGGGTGGTGAGCGGTATTTATACATACTTTCCGACTGTCCATCTACATTGATTGTAGAGTTAGACAATTTGATTTAGACTCTTAGAAGTCTCTCATCTTGTGTGGAAAGAAGAGTTCAAGAGTTGGAATCTAGAGGAGATCCACATATGTAAATAAAGATTTATATGAGAAAAGCTAGTTTGAGGTCTGGTATCACCTGACTCTAAACTCTTATCATATGGAGCTCGTGGGGACTTGTTGCCATTAAAATTTGAGTTTATTCAAATTTTAGTTCAATTTGTTGAATTTCAAGTATAGGATAAGTCTAAGAGGTGAACCTCATGAAAATCATCTCCATTCTATGCAAAATTTGAGTGACGAGGGTATTTTGATGTTCTTATATCAATAGGACCACAAATTACAAAAGCCAAGCTTAACAAAATTAAAAATACACTGGATATGAGTCATCTTAAATCAAAGGAACTCGACACTAAAAAGGGATCCAAAAAGCTTCAAGTGATTTGAAATTTCGAGATTAAACCTCATTTGACATCATCAAGATACGTGTTAAATTTCAAGAATATATTTAAATTAGGAAGGTCCAAATCCATTGGGGTCAACCCCTATGAAACTCCCTACTAACCTACGTGAACTCAAAGAAGGCAAACAAGTCAAATGAAGGCCAAATAAGCTCAAAATTAGAAAGTCTACCATTATCTAGAATGCTCTTTCAAATGCCACTAATCTCGTGTCCATCTGACATTTAGAGGAGCCAAACAGTGGGAGTCGGCCCCTACCTTTATGAAGTCAACTCATGGACAACCGACTGATGAAATGACATCCAAAATTAATGAAATTTGGTGAAGCACCCTAAAATGATTTATGGAAGATATCAAACTCTATTGCCAAGTAGCTCAAAGGAATTCAAACCATAGGGGTCGGCCCCTAATAGGCCCTATTTAAGGAAAAGCTACCTTAAAATGGAAAAGGTAGCCATAGAGGTCCAAATGAGCCAACATATTTAGGGTACCCTTCATTTGAGACCCAAGGAGCGACGTAATTAAAAAGCAAACCAAATTGGAGTTCTATAGAATCCAAACCAGAGGGGTCGGCCCCTCTCTTAAATGAAGAGTCGTTGGATCAATTCTGGGGGCCAACACTAGTCTAAATAGCATGAAAATTAGAGGCACACCTTCATTTTACATACTCTTTCAAATTGCTTTGGATTCATTAGATTTGGACATCCACACAATGAAAATCATAGGGGTCAGCCCTATAGGCTCAAATATTTGGAAAATTTAAGTGAAGTATCTCCAAATTAGACCATATTATAAATTTCACCCAACTTTTGAAGCCCCATCAAATGCCACTTGTTATGTGGTGTTGTTCTATTGTAACCGATTTGAGCTTAGAGCTATAGTCGGTTAGATGGGTAGGTTGTTAGTTAGTTAGTTATTAATTAATTATTTTTTCTGGTTAGAAAGTAATCAATTAATGATTCAGTTCTAAATTCATTTAGAAGCTGGATCTAAGAATCTGATTAGAAGGAAGATCGGTGGGGAGGTAGTTTCCTTTAATCTTGTAATGCCCCGAACTTCGCATCCGGTCATATCTAACTTTCAGCGGAACTGAGAGATGGTATAAGTACGGAACATAATATATACATAACAAAAATGAGAAAATAGAGTCTACAAAGTAATAATAAATAATCATCCATCACAAAAATCTAAATAATAATAAGCCAACACAATTCACAAAAAATCTCATAATAAATAATTGTCTCTGAATAACATAATCAATCTCTCTCAACTCCGTAAGATCTCATAATTACATAACATACTCAAATATTTCTTACTACATCAATCTACTAAAATGAAAAGACTCAATTTACCATAACAAATCTTGAATCCCATAAGCTCTAAGAATACTTAATCCTTGTGGTTAGAATCAAAGTCCAACTCTATGGCTACTTCCTTTGAAAAATTATTCAACAAACTTACTAACTAAAAAATTCAGTTAGTATCATTTCCTCCACAGGTTAAACATATAACAGTTGAAATTCACACGATAATTAAATCATATCATTAACAATTTACAGTGCTACATATAAATCAAATAAGAGGATGACACAAAACAATATCTCATATATATCTCATACCAAATCAGATGTATTTTTTAATAATCTGGACAAACACATTAATCCATAATACTTAACACATATCAAACATTCTTACGTTCCTTGAAAGCACCTACCAGCCATAAACATATCGCATAATTCCTCAAACATATAGAAAGACACATAATCATATAACATATAGCCCAAAATATAGCTAGTCCATAATCACACATTTTTAAATTAATGGCATATGAATTACAAAACTTAAAATTCAGTATATTGTAAAAAATATAAACATATACATAGCTAATAGTATAATTTGTCAAAAATAATAACTTTTGAATGAAAACAGATATATTTAAGGCACCACATATCTTTATTATAAGTTTTCATGTCAAAAAAATTTCAACAAGTTAAAAATGACGTCTAAAATATTTTGAAATTTTAAAAAAAAATTGAAATTGTTTTCATAATTTTCTAACAAGTTAAAAATGACGTCTAAACCCTATGTGCCCGTTTGTTGGTGCATCAGACAACCATACAACTGGCCATCTAATGAATAAGAAGGCCATCGAGGTGATTGTATGATGCTAACGACCACTATAATGGCCGTTAGGCCACCAAACACGCAAGAGCACACCAAAACATGGATTTTTACGAGGTTTTAGAATTTTTTTCAAAATAAAAATATTTTAAATTAAAAATAATAACATTCTTATACAAGTTTATGCTTTGAAATCATCAAAACATTTAGATTTTTTCTATAGATACAAATTAAACCACGTCGGGGGGTAATCATTGCCTATATCTTATGTATAAACTGATCTTTTCTAATGAAATCCTTCAACCTGACTACGAATCCAGCAACTTCTAACCTTTTCTCTTGATCTCTAGGCTTCCTTGAACATGTTACAAACACGATATCATTAATTCATAGGCTATAAACCACTTCTTCTTCTCTATTCTTCAAGAACAAGAACAAAAACAAAATATCCATCTTCCTACTTAAATGTAGCTGCTAGGATTTAATCACGCCTCTATTTGCCTATATATAAAGCAAGCATCCTAATTCTAATCCCATACCACCTTTAGAAACCATCCTTGGATCATATTAGGTTCCCATTCCATGAATTAAAGAAAATCCTACTCCAAATTAGACTCCTTTCCCGCATCTCTACTTGCCTTATCTGAATATTTATTTTTTCGACCTAGTAAATAAAAGAATATATAAAAATAGTCTTATATAAAGTTGTACATATCTTTGAGCTCTTTCCAATGGTACCAATCAGGCCAAAATCTGAATTAAATACTAAAAGTGATAATCAAATTACTATCCTATTGTATTGGATATTTAAACCCAGAAATTTCACTTAACTTAATGGGCTAAATCACTTATAAATCTAGGTTAATGGGCTTACTCAATTAACTATATTACATTCTATTTGTCTCTTTCATTATTATTACTATTATTATTTATTTATTATTATTTTTATTTCAAAAATATCAGATATTACATCCTCTCTCTCTTAAAAAAATCTCATCCTCGAAATTTACAATGCAAGGTGAAGTATAGAATTACATACCAAACAACTCTGGATATCTCTTCTTTATAGCTTCTTCTATCTCTGATGTTGCTTCTTTAATAGAATAATGCTTCCAAAGAACCTTGATTATAGAAATCGTCTTAGTCCTTAACACTTGCTCCTTACAATCTAGAATATGAACATGCTTCTTTTCATATGATAGATCCGATTGAACTTTTAACAGCTCATAATATAGTACATGAGATGAATCAGTAACATACTTCATCAATATGAAAATATGGAATACCGGATGAACACTAGATAGATCTAGTAGCAAAGTAAGTTTGTAAGCAACATGTCTAACACACTCTAAAATCTAAAATGGACCAATATATTTTGGAGTCAACTTTCTTTTTCTGCCAAACCTCATGACTCTTTTGGTTAGTGAAACCTTCAGAAAAATATGATCTTCTACTTCAAACACCAATTTCCTTCTCTTTTGATTAGCATAGCTCTTTTGTCGACTCTGAACTGTCAAAAGTCTCTTCTTAATGATATCAATCTTATGTGAGCAATCTTATATAAGTTGTGGACCAATTAACCTTCTCTTTCCAACTACTTCCTAACACAAAGGTGATCGACATAGTCTACTATACAAAATCTCATAGGTGCCATACCAATAGTAGCATAATAACTGTTATTGTAAGCAAAGTCAATCTACTTTAAATGGTCATCCCAATTATCTTTCCACTCAATGCTACAAGCTCTCAGCATATCCTCAAGTGTCTAAATCGTTCTCTCCGATTATCCATCTATCTGCAAGTGAAAAGTGTTAGTTTTATGTGTGGCCTATAAGCCAATCATGGACAATCTTGTTCAATTATTAATAAATAGCATTATATATTCATTATGTGTAAATCGATTTTTTCTTATGGTTGTTATTCTTCGTATCATAGTGAAGTCTATGAATGTGGTCAATAGTTGTCAGATTATGATGTAATCATAATATTAAGACTGACAACTTAGAAACACTTATTCTTAATTATTTATAGTCGAAGAATATCTAAGAAAGATATTAGGTATTCGGTGAGACAAGTATAAGTTACCTCAGCTCATATGATGAGGGTGACTGATCTTATGGTCACTTGTGTATAAATACTGTACTAAACCTGTAGGTACTTATTGGTGAATGAGTTCACTGAACTAATCCAACTTGGATCGTTGGATGACAAATTACCTAATTGTCAATTAGCTTTATTGAGCATCATAGTAGAGTAGATGGTCCTTGGACCTAAGACAACAAAGACGCCTTGTCGGTAGACTTCTGAATTTTGAGCTTGTCTAACGAATTCCTAACCATGGGCTTTCAAATAGTTAGGGATCAGGTTCAGCAAAAGACCTTCAAAAGTGATTATGTATTTAATAATGAATCATTCGCTCTCGGCAGTTAGAGATAGAATGCTCCAGGCAAAATGCACATGAGTCTCTGGCTAAGGTGGACACTATCTTCTGAGATCATGCGGTGTTGCTTGGCACCCAACGTGATTGGAGGCCCGACCGATTAATGTGGGTAACATTGCTACGGTTGATTAATTAGTTAATATGGGATATTAACTTAATTAAATAAGTCAGTAAAGTGTTACTTGACTTAATGGGCCATTAAATGGACTGGTACTTGGGCGTGGATGGTCACAAGTACAAAGATTTTTAGTTTGGGATATTTTAGTGAATTTTATATTAACTGGAGATTTTTTATGAAAAATTGTCCTAACAATATAAATAATAGCCATGTGGAAACACTGAGCCAAGCTCCAGCGTTCCCCCTTATTGGCTGCCCCCCCTCTCTCTCTCCTCTACTCTGGATGCCCCCCACCGGGCACCTCCCAAAGCTCTGCTTCAACGCGCGCCACTCCCGTCTTCCGGGAGATCTCTGTCCACATGTCGTAGGCACCATCGCGGTGAAGTAACATCAGCACCACTGCCTATCTAGTCAAGGGAGCGAGGATAATCCCATAACAGGAGAATCGCATAGATACTACTGGAGGCTAGGCATCTGCACGGCTGGCAACGTCGCTCCATCAGAACCAAGCTATCACAGATTCAAATCTACGCAAGGTGAAGATTGTTCACTCTGTTCATTGTTTTTTTGTTTTTTTACGAACGACAAGGTGACGAAGGGATCAAATTTTTAATTTGCATTTCTGCTACGTTCTCATTCCTCCCACTCGATCCTTACAGTGGTATCAGATCTAGGTTCTAATAGAATTGGGTGGCCTCAAAGCTAATCATTGTACATTCTAGTTCAGAATACAAATAAAGACAATTATTTCTTCATTTATAATTCTCGCAAATTAACTATTGTAATGAAGGTCCGTAGACAAGTGTGTAGGATATTGAATCATGATGATATCATGATAGTCTAATCAATATTCTTAGTCACTTATCTTAAACAATTCTCGATCATAGGATATTTGAATTAGATATTAAATATCCGATAAGATCGACACGGATTATTTTTGCTTATGTGATGAGGGTGAATGATCTCACATTCACTTGTGTAGTAAGATTAAGACAAACTTGTGGGTGCTTATTATAGAATGAGTTCACTGAACATATCCGAATTACAATTCTTAGATGGTCATTATACCTAATAGTCAACTAGGGAATTCAATTGTTGCAGTAGCGCAGTTGGTCCTTTGACCTGAGTCACTAATGATACCTTGCTTGTAGACCATTGTGTCATGATTCTATGACTTGTGGACTTTAACTATTAAGTCCACGATAGTCAGTCTCTCAGACACAGTGGAAAGCTTGCGAAGGTAATTGAGTGAACAAAAGGGGATCACTCATTCTTGGTATACGACTGGAGAGAGAATGTCCTATGGATATGTATATAGAAATCCCTGGCCAGGGTCAACTGAAAGAAATGTCTTTCTAGAAGTTAACTAAGTACTGGAATCCATCTAAATAATGCCATAAAGGGTTTGACTATAAAACCATACCCTTGCGTTATTGGGACATTGGATGAGTGAAGGATTTTATCTGTGCGGTATCTGCAGATGGAAATGTTCAAATAAAGGGAACATTATCCCTTATATCTTATGGGATCATAAGATAGTGTTTGGTGCCGTTCATGGTAAGAAGGTCAAGTGGATTAATTATCGAATGATAAACCACTTATTTATTGAATTAATTATTTAACATATGATGTTTAAATAATAATTAATAAATACTAAACTTTAGAATTAGTTCTAAGTTTAATGGGCTTGAAATCAGACTGATATATAGGCCTAGAGGGTCACACTCATAAGAGTTCTCATAAGACGATGAGAGATGTTAAATATTATATTTATTTGGATTTTTGTGAAAAGCCACAGGATAAACATGAATATTTAAATGGAGAATTATCCAAGACCAAGCTCTTGGATAATCATGAGAAATAAACTTTGTGCTTATCTTTAATTGTTATAAAAGGAGGCCAAGAGGAGGGGTGGTGAGGTTGTTGGAAACGTACACTACACCTTGGAGTTTCTCTCTCTCCTCTCTCTCTCTCCCCCTCTCTCTCTTAAAGCTAACGTCCATTCTCTCTCCCTCCTGCATGGTAGATTTGAGATCGGGTCGAAGTACTCAAGCTAAGGAGGAAATCGCGTCTGCGTCGGGAGCTTGTGTAGATACCTTTGGAGATCGTGCGCATGCGTGATTACCGAAACAGTTGAATCCACGGGAGATTCGAAACCCTACAAAGGTGAAGAACGATTCTTCCCGGTTATTTTATTTTGTCCATTTTACGATCCCGGCAATCGATATGAGGAATCGTTTTAATTTTTCACTGCGTTTCAGTGATTCATAATAGTGGTATCAGAGCCAGGTTGCTAGTTTGATTGGAAAACGGCATCGTTTATTGTGCTGATTTCTCGGTATGTATTAAGAACGTGTATTGTACATGTTCTTGGGCTAAAATTATTTTAGATATATGCGAATTGTTCCCAGATTTTTAGAATATCTAATTTGATTATTGGGATTTGATCCTGGATCTGAAAGGGTTTATTTTGGTGGATAACCATGCGGGTAGATCATCAAAATATTCCCTCTTTTAAGAATACGTGCATGACAAACGGAGAGTCGCAGGAATGTCCTGGCTTCTCTGCCGCTGCAAGGGTGTCACAGGGAACATCCGGCCATGCATAGGTGCTGTATTATGCATGCATCGTGTTCATGCCAGTGGAAGAGGGTTAATAATATTGTTATGAGGATAGCCACAACGATAGTCCCTTGGGGTTCCTGTTGCTGCGTAGTGTAGACACGCTAATTTTGACATCATTTTGAGTAAATTTCATGTCATATAATAATGCCTCAAGATGGTATGATATTTAATCATTAGTTAATTTTTATTAATCCTTAATCTTTTTGGATTAATTATCTAAATGACATCAGTCAGACAGACATAATTTAAGTTTATTAATGAAATTTATTTTAACTCAGATTTTTGATCAAATATGAAAGATTCTAAAAGACGTCGACCTGTGAAGACGCCATTTAGGATTTTATTCTTATTTAATTTTTAATCTGATTTTTAATTAATTTATTAATAAACTAAAAGACGTCTGCCATGAACGACGCCATTTAGGTTTCCTAAGCTGATTCTATCTCTTCTTCCCGATGTTTATCCTTATCTTAATTAGTCTAAAAGATGTCTCTCATGGGCGATGCGTTTTAGTTAATTACAGATAATGATGAATCAGGCTGTATTTATCTGTTTCTTAGTTAGATTAACTTCAAAATCTTTTATGTTAATCTTTAAGTAACCGTGAATGCATGAACTTAAGCCTATAAATACCCAACCCCTTAGTCATTAAAAAGTTAGTGATTAAAGTGATAATTCTTGAAAGTTGAGCGATTCTTTGAGAGAGACGACGTCCGAACGTTGAAGGATTGAAGCGCTGCTACTTTCAGGAGTCTGCATCCTTTCTTCATCCGTTCTTCGTCCATTCAAGAGCTTTCAAGACCAAGGCTTCCTAGGGGCCATCCACTTTAGTTCTTTTTATTAATCTCTATTGTTTCATCATATTAGTTTAAAATCTCATTCATCACATCACTCCATGCTTCACACACTCACTAGGATAATTTCAAACCTATTTGTTTAAGGGGTTTAAAAGACCATCAAAACAAGTGAGTTTTTTGTTTAAGTTGCATGATCAGAATCTTCATTAGAATAGATACTATCTTTGCTTGAGTTCTTATTATTTTCTTTCATCTTGTTTCTTGTAAGGTACAAAAGGAGATTAAGAGAATCAAAATAGCTAGATGATCCTCAAAATCCGATAAGCATCCAAAGTAAGAACAAAGTCAGAAGGACTTTCTTTCTTCAGCCGGCTGAAGGAGGAGAATCAAAGACTCCAACATCTCCTAATTCTAAAACAGGTAAACGATCAATTTCTGTCGTTTGGAACTTTTTAGTTAAAAGTTTCTAACGATCACATTCACTTAGTTTTTAATAGGTTTATTTATAACATAATCAACATAAATTTTCATGATAATCACACCCCTAATTTTAGCACTCACAGCTTTTTGGCGATCACGGTGGGACTTGGTCTCGCCATCTTTTAATCTTTGTTCTTACTTTTCATCAATCGAGCACTCTCTGTGCACCACCTGTGTCTCTCGACACCCCATCACCGATCGGTGAGTTTTTAATTTAATTGTTATTCCTACGTGCACCACGTGCACACCCTTGTGGCAAGATCTTGCCCTCCCCGTTTGATTGATTGAAAAGTTGTGGTTGTCATAAGAAGATTGCGTGATTGATTGATATTTTAGTTGTTTATCTTATGAAATTATCATGTTAAAAATTTTTAAAAAAAAGAATCGTATGAGCCGATTATTTACTGCTTTCATCCCGTTTGTTTGAGGAGGAATCGATCCAGAAATTCCTCCTTAATTGTTGATTCTGCGACCTGAAAAGTATCTAGGAATAGCGACGCGTTTCATAACGCGTCGTCCATACTCGACGCCTTTCAGGCAATCTTCTCTGTTGTTTACTGCTTGAGGGTCTGCGAGAAAAATAAGGTTATGTTTGAATAGCGTCGACTAACAACGACGCGATTCAGGCAGTTTCTTGTTTTTTTCCTTCAGTTCTCAGATTTATGATCTGCTTGCTACTACACATTACATAATAAGCATTAGAGGCCATCCCGGCCACAGGTCATACGCACTGGGGCTAACACCCCCCTTTTCTCATAGGAACACTTTTCTTGACGTCTTTACCTCTCTCTGATTGGGTCGGTCCCTCGATTAGACTAGAGTGGTTGGCGTTAAAGACCTCCGTAAGTCCCCAAAATCAAGGTATTCCTCCTTGTTCATTGGGTTGGTTGTACCAATCGAAGTCCTGATTAGATTTTCATAACGTTGTGAGAGAAAGCCATAGAGTATAACGGTGAAAATTGAACTGAAACTAGGATCCTACCCATTGAGTGAATTTGTGATTAATTGAATCCAAATAACCCAACAAGGAATTCTGAAATAACGTTAAACATCCACTTGTTTGCTTAATCTCTATACAACTTGTCGGCAAATCTTTGAAAAAAATCTGACATCATGTTACTTCGATCAGGTAGGGATTTGAGCATGGCTTCGGAAGCTATGGTCAACTATGAGGGAGATGCTAATGCCCCTCTTGAATCCAATTATCACTATGAAAATGGGGGAGATGCTAATGCCCCCCATGATCCTCATTCTTATCCATATGAATATGAGGGAAACCATCATATCCCTCCTCCTTTTGTCCATGATCAACACAATTATGGTGTTGATCTTCCTCCGCACGTGCATGCGGTTTCCAATCCTGTCTTTGAGGGGGCTATGAACCCGAATGAGCCCTCATCTTCCAATCCATCTAATCTAGTCAACGCCTTGGGAGTTCTGGCCTCCCATCTGGATCCTCACCAGCTCGAGGCAATCCAGTCTATTTTGAAGGGGAAGACGCCCATGCAGTCTGCCGAGCCGAATCCTGCGGCTCTCCCTGTTATTCCTCAACCACCTCCTCATCATGCTTCCTTCATTCACCAGGCCATAGAAGGCCTTCAGGTTTCAACTTCTCAGCCAGCTGGACCACAATTGTCCTCCTCAAGGCAACCGGTCAGGCCGTCGACGCCTACTTACCAAAATGCCCTCAGGCATGGCGGAAGCTCTGTCGGACCTCAACCCTATTGTCCCCCTTGCCCCACATATTCTAGGCAACAGGCCTATCATGTACCTCCACCTCCCCCTCCTCCAGTCGATCCGACGACTCAAGCTCTGCTCGCGAAGATGGAGCGTATGGATGAGCAATTCAATAATTTTCAGAAAATGATGGGAGTTAAAGCTGCACATGAGATTAACCTGCCAAGTCTGCCCGTGTTCCATTTGCCGCCCTCCGAAATGCTAGTGTACCGAAAATACAACGGTACTGGTAACCCCTTCACTCATTTGAAAGAATTCACGTGTGAGTCATCTTTCTGGCAAAACGACAAGAGGTCGTTGGCATTTTTGTTTAGGAAATCTCTGGAGAGACCATCCCTTGAATGGTTCTTTTCCTTAGAGCCATCTGAAGTAGAGGACTATGGTATCGTATCACGAAAATTCATTCAACGATACCAGGATAGAGTTGCACCCTCCCTGTCTATTACTAACCTGATAGTAGAAAAAATGAAGTCTGATGAGGAATTCGTCAATTTTGTTGATAGATAGAGGGGCATGGCAGAAAAAGTTAAAGATCATCTGTCTGAGTCAGAGCAAGTAAAAATGTTAATCTCCAATGCTACACCTCAGTTTAAGTTAGTCCTCACCCTGAACAACTTGACCAACATGACAGACCTTTTTGAAAGAGCACGGTATTGCCAAAATGCTTTCAAGGATGCTACATTCTCTAGTGTCTTTGATCCTCACCGACCTAGCAGGCCTCCACCTCGGAAGCCTGCTATGCCAAATTCTCCTAGTACGGGTCCAACCACTGAGGGCATGCTCTCCCATGAGCAGATTAGTACCATGAACAACAATCAGCCCCAATTCGTGAGGAATCAACAACTATAGTACCAGCGGCCGCAGCAGCCAAACCACCAGGGTTACAAACAGCAGCAGCCGAACCCACAGTATCAGCAACCTCAGTACCAGCGGCCTCAGCAGTCGAACCAGCAGCCACAACAGCAGCCACAGTAGCAGCCACATCCGTAGTTACAGTACCAGCCCCCACAACAACAATAGTACCAGCCATGCGCACCGCCGGCATACCATAATGTACCTCCTCCTGCTGATTATAACCAGCAGAGAAAGCCTCCAGGCCCGAAAATGACAGAATATCTAGTCCTTCCAGAATCCTTATAAGATATCTTCAATGCTTTAATGGCAGACAATGCCTTGATTTTGCCAAGAGAAAAAACAGTTTGGCCCCAACATGCCGACACTTCTAAGTATTGTTATTTCCACCGGCAACCTGGACACACCATAGATACCTGCTTCCAGTTCCGAGATTATATTCATGATCTCAACGAGTAGGGAGGCATTGATTGGGAAGAAATGAAGAAGTATATATCCGCCTTGAAGGCGAGAAGACCACAACAACAACAGCAACAACAACAACAACCAAGAGCGCCGGCGCAAGCAGCGGCACCGCCAAACATGGGTATAGTGCAGAACCCACATCCGAAACACCAGAACCAGAATCAAGTTGCCCATATTTTGACAAATAGCCAGTCTGAGGCTAACTGAGGGCAACAGTGGAAGATAGAGGACTCTTCCTCTATTTATTCAACGGGTCACACTCCGAGCACCGCAGAGCAACCACCACGCCGCACCCTCCATGTACCTAAACCACAACCCGTTAGCATCACGCCTATACCAACACCCGCATATCACTCACCCGCACCTATTAACCCATCACCACCGCCCGCTTTTCTTAAACCCATTACCCCCCACGCCACCACACCTCCATCAAATAACCTACCGCAAGCTAATTACGCACCCCTCATGCCATCCAAACCACTGCTCCGCGTACCATTCCCTACATCACCTACCACCACTATCACTTACCCAAATACCATACAACCATCTAAACCATTACTCCGCGTACCATTCCCCACTTCATCCGCACCGAACACTTACCACAATACTATCCAACCATCTAAGCCTCTCATGTATACCATGCCATCGCCTACTAACCCCACGCCATCACCCACATACCAACCCTCCACACCATGCACATCATCCAATAACCCTACGGTGCTCAAGCTGTCACTCGGACCTTCCACAACTGAAGAACATGTACTCCGGAGTGGGAGGATCTTCAATAAGGTCTTTTCTTAATCAACAGTCAGAGACGGCCCATCACAGCCGCCGAAGGAAGTGCATAACGATGAGAGTGCACCAGGCACTCAATATGACCTGCTGAAACAATTGGACAGAACACCGGCATGAATCTCTGTACTGGAGTTGATCAAGAGATCGAAGACCCATCAGGAAGCTCTGATGGAATACCTATAAAAAGTGATGGTCAACGAAGACGTGCCAGTAGAGAAGATCGCCGCACTACTAGTTCCTCAGGAGGATCAGTCCTCTATCTTATTTCATGTCTCGGAACTAGCACCACCAGTAGCCAGGAGCATGGCTCTGAGTATTACGGTCAATATCTGCAAGAAGGCCGTAGATGCATATCTGGTCAACACGGGGGCTTCAATTAAAGTCCTGCCTCCGAAGACCCTTGAATTATGTGGTGTACCCATAGAAAAATGGCTGCCTAGCCCTATATCTGTAACATCTTACGATATCTTCACCCGTTCCCCTATGGAAATGGTCTATTTAAAAGTAGAGTTAGGCCCTGTATGTCATGTTGAGGTCGAATTTCACATCTTGAAATCGATCCTTCCTTGAATGCTATTTTGGGCCGTCCTTACATTAAAACCCTTGAGGCAATTCCCTCTACGAATCATCAGTGCCTCAAATTTCCCTACAAAGGACGAATCATTATAGTTACGAGCATGCCGATCCTTGCTGCTGCTCATTCTTTGAATACCAAGCCAACTTCTCCACCTGGCCGACAACCTTTTCTGTCAGTATTACAGGTCTACCGTCCGGTGGATGATCCTTTAAAGGCCGCCACTCTTACTCCTTATCCACTGGATGCCATAAAGCGGGGGAAGTGCATGAGTACCCCTGGTTGGAAAATAATGATGAAGGGTGGTTATCAGCCTGGAAAGGGTCTAGGCATAGAATTACAAGGTAGAACCACCCCCCTCAAGGACAACCGAAGGACACTTGGAAATGGCCTGAGCTATAGGCCAAGAAAAGTGAGGCACGACATTACTCAGCAGGAAGAAAATGAAGACGGCCAGAAGGTATGGGAGACAATGTCTACATCATGCAAAGAAGGTCGGGACCCCTTAACATGGACCTTATACAAACATTTCGTCAAGGGGCCCGTGATCAGTCATGATAACACAGTCGTCATCACTTCCTGTTTTGATCTCCATGACATGTATGGAAGAGACCTGGCCAGACATTGTTCATAATTGTTGACATACCAGTCCTTGGAGGCTCTGAGGCCAATGAAAATGAGGAAGTTCCAAGATCCTGAGTGTGAATGGTACAGATGGTTTGACTTAAGGAATTTGTACATTACATTAAACAGACTATTTCTTGATCCTTCAGAACCAAAGTGGCCGCCACAAATAGATGAGCTAATTGAAGGGCCTGGTGCCATTTTTGACAAAAGAATTTTGCTGTCTGAGGAAACAGATGAAGGGGAGCTAGATGACCCCTATGAAGCTGGTTATATCACGGATCTTTTTTAGAGGGGGACTTATCCCTCTTATATTTTCACACTCCATACCTTATTCCGTACTCTGCTTCTGACCCCGACTTGGTCGCGGGTCGTTACTGAAGATATTCCATGGGCTCCACCCATCATAATCACCCTGGCCCCACAGGACTTTATCCCTCAACCTTCTCTCGATCTAGAGAGGACTTATGATTTAATCTGGGACATACTACTGTATGATCCCCCCAATCCTTTAGCCTTGGTGCCACTTCCTCCATCCCATTCTCCTCCTATTCACCTTCACTCTTGTTTTATGATTAATTCATCTTTTCTCCAAAAAAAAATGCCAATTTGGCAACAAATCTAGATCTACTCTGCCCCTCCCCTCGAGAGGATTCTTCTGTATTTCCTCATGTATCTTATAATTTTCATTATGCTTCGTCCTCATTAGATCAAGATAGGGAGTCTAGTGAAGTTAGGGAGTCTAGTTCTAGGTAGGTTAGTCAGGTTAGGAAGTCTAGAAAATCTAAGGGTAAACAAATTCCAGATAGATACCTCCAGGATTTAACATTTAAATGCCTTTCGTGCTCTATGATTCCTCAGCTGTTAGAAAATCCTATTCAGATGCCAGAAGATTGTGTAGATGATGAGTCAGTTAATGATGAGGCACATACCAGTGGAGTAAAAAGATTCGATGAACCTTCAGCTGCCGTAGAAGAGCCCACCAAAGAGATCAATCTTGGGACTGAAGATGAACCTAAAGTTGTCCTCATTAGCAAAAATCTCTCTGAAATGGATGAGAAGGCAATGGTACAAGTTCTTAAGGATTATAAGGATACTTTCGCTTGGAGTTATGAGGATATGCCAGGGTTAGACTCATCACTAGTGGAACACAGGTTGACATTAAAGGATGGAGCTAGCCCAGTTAAACAGAAGTTAAGGCGATTCCACCCACAAATGGCTTTGAAGATGAAGGAAGAGGTCGATAAGTTACATAAAGCCAAATTCATTAGAGTTGTCCTCTATCCACAATGGGTGGCCAACATAGTCCCGGTTATGAAGAAAGATGGGAAGGTCAGAATCTGTATTGACTTCCGAGATTTGAACCGGGCATGTCCTAAGGATGATTTTCCACTGCCTCACATTGATGTACTCATCAATAACACGGCTGGTTATGAAACTCTATCATTTATAGATGGATTCTCAGGATATAATCAGATCAAATTAGCAGAAGAAGATCAAGAAAAGACATCATTCACTACACCTTGGGGGACATATTGTTATGTCGTCATGCCCTTTGGGTTAAAGAATGCTGGAGCCACTTATCATAGGGCTATGATGGCAATATTTCACGACATGATGCATATCGATCTAGAAGTGTATGTAGATGACTTATTAGTGAAATCTAAGACTAAAGCTGAGCATGCCAAAGTTTTGGCAAGAGTATTAGAAAGATCAAGAGTATAACGACCCGCCACCCTATAATCGGGGATCCGATTACTAAATGGGTACCGAATCATTAATTTGGAGCCAAACCAGGATCTAGGTAAGTTTGGGAAATAAATAATAAACTAAGCTAAACATTCACATCGCATTGAATTGAAAAGGAAGTGCAAGAATTAAATTATTACAATGCGACTCGACTCAGCAAATAATTACATACTCCAATTAAAAAGAAGTAATTAAGCATACAGGCTAGAAAATAAAATGACAACTACATTGGGGCATACCCCGGAACAACGGCTACTAGCGCGCGACCCAAAGCAACGCTCTCCTCGCTACGCCTGTCTGGAACCCTCACCTGAAAACCGCAGGGGTGAGTCTCGTCGAAAAGACTCAGTAGGGATCCTTCGATCCCCACCACCCACTCACGCACCCACAAGTGTAGCAACGCAATTACAGATAATTTAAGCAAGTAAAGCAGTAAACATAACTCCTAGATTTCGATATAAAACACATGCAGTCGAAATATAACATGCACAATTCTGAAACCATTCTACCACGGGGCCCACAACCAGCGTCTCGGCAAAACACGCCAACCACACGGCCGAACGCGAGAAACTCCGACCCGCTGAGACCAAACAGCAACCCCTCGGATAGCGCGCTGGCTACTCCGGCCTGACAGGCTCCAGGTAGTTCTGCTTCCTCCAGCATGAGTGACACTCTGAATGTACCACTCCCACACCGGTACTAGCTATACCCCGGGGTACACCAGGTGACCCTCTCTCTAGGCGTCACCCCGCCACTCCCACACCGGCGCCGTGTCACTCCCACACCGACACAGGGTGCCTAAGCGCTAACAACTGTCACTCTAGGCCCACGATTGCACAAAACTTAACACGGTGCGATCTGATCACATGGAACCCATCGTCATCGAGTATATTTCTAAGCATGCAATTAACTAAACTATCTAACAATATAAACACGTGTTAATTGCAGGGATTAATGGAGTTCTAGCTTGAATCGAGTCGCCCAATGCCGACGTCATTCAAGCTTCCTAAATTGGTTCATAGAAAAACTGGCCTCGGAAGATGGCCTTAAAGGCGTCGTTTACGGAGGTCGTCTTTTTAAAAAGCGTCGCTATCCCTGGACGCCATTCAGTCTAGAGACGGGGTCTGTTTTCTGGGGTTAAATAGCGTCGTGGGAGGAAGCCGCCGTTTAAAAGGCGTCGCTGCCCCTCGACGCCATTTAGTCCTAACAGACAGGTTCTCCCCTCCGCTTCCTCCAATCCACAAAGTGAGTTTTCTCCCCCAAAACGCACCAAAAAGGTCACAAAACATAGAGGGGAAGGAGGAGAACCTAACTACTATTAAATCCCACAATTTTTCCATACATGCGATTAGTAATTTCATCCCAAGAGTTCTCCAAACATGCTCGAAAGCAGGAAAACAAACATGATTTTAAGTTGAAATACTACAGAGATCGTCATCCTATCGATTACTCGAACTCCTCCTAGCTCCAAGCCGCAAACCCGCCTTGCCACACGCCGCCGCCGGTACCGCCGTGGACGCCGTTGCTCCACCGAGACGTCGGCCGCCGCCCGGAGAGAACTGCGCCGCGGAGGAAGTGGTGGTGGTAGTGGAGGAAGTTGGTAGGTTAATGGAGTGGAGGGAGAGGAAAGGAAGGAGAGGGGGAAAGGTTCGTTGGATCGCTGGAGGGAAGAGAGGAGAGAGAAGAGGAAGGAGGGAATGAGGGAAAGGAGGGAGGGTTCGCGGGGTCAACCAGAAGCTGGGTAAAACGCGTCGTACAAGCCAGACGTCATTCAGATGACAAGACCGGGCCGTACACTGACAAACCAGGGTCGTACTCTAAATGGCGTCGTCCATGCAAGACGCCATTCAGACGATGAGACCGGGGCCGTACCCTCGCGCCCCAAGGTTAGCCCACGTAGCGCCTACGTGGCGCAACCTAAAACACGTCTACCTAGCTGGACGCCGTTTGAACCGCGTTGAAACTAAGTCTCAGCCCCATCAAGGCCCAAACTAAGGGATCCGCCCCCGAAACTGACCCGATAACCGGATCCGAAATCTCAATCTTTACATTCTGTAAGGAATCGTCAAGAACGGAGCGGAAAATAAAATCGATTCCATTGTATCGGTTGCTGGGATCGTAAAACGGACATTAAAATAAACGCGGGAAGAACAGTTCTTCACCTTTGCGGGGTTTCGAATCTCCCGTAGATGATGCCGACTCGGTAATCGCGCACGCGCACGATCTCTAGAGGTATCTACACGAGTTCCTGCAGCAGACGCGATTTCCTCCTCGACTTGAGTGCTCCGACCAGATCTCAAATCCACCATGCGCGGAGAGAGACAGATGCACTCCAAGAGAGAGAGAAGGAGAGAGAGAGAGGAGAAAGAGAATCTGGGGTGTAAAATTCGTCCAACCAACTTTTTTACCCCTCCCCCTTGGCCCTCCTTATATAGAAATAAGGATAAGCACAAGGATTAATCCTCATGATTATCCAAGAGTTTGGCCTTGGATAATTCTCCATTAAATCTTCATGTTTATCCTGCGGCTTTTCATAAAAACCCAGATAAGCATGAAATTTAACATCTCTCACCGTCTGACGAGAACTCTTATGTGTGTGACCCTCTAGACCCATATATCAGTCCAGTTGCAGGCCCATTAAACTTAGAACTGTTTCTTGAGTTTAATATTTATTAATTAACATTTAAACATCATATGTTAAATGATTAATTTAATAAACAAGTGAATTATCATCTGATGATCAAATCACTTGGCCTTCTGATCATGAACAACACCAAACACTACCTCATGATCCCAGAAGATATAAGGGATACTTTTCCCTTCAATAGAACCTTTCCGTCTGCAGATACCGCACATATATAATCCTTCACTCATGCAATGTCTCAATAACGCAAGGGTATGGTTTTATAGTCAAACCCTCTATCGCATTATCCAGATGGATTCCAGTACACAGTTAATATCTAGAAAGACATCTCTTTCATTTGACCCTGGCCAGGGATTTCTGTGTACACATCCATAGGACATTCTCTCTCCAGTCTTATACCAAGAGTGAGTGATCCCTTGTTGTTCACTCAATTACCTTCGCATGCTTTCCACTATATCTGAAAGACCGATTATGGTGGACTTAATGGTTAAAGTCCACGAGTCAGAGAATCAAGATACAATGGTCCACAAACAAGGTATCATTGGTGACTCAGGTCAAAGGACCAACTGTGCTACTGCAACGATTGAATTCTGGGTGACTAATAGGTAGAATTACCATCCAGGAATTCTTATTTGGGTATGTTCAGTGAACTCATTCTCTAATGAGCACTCACATGTTTGTCTTAGTGTCACCACACGAGTGAATGTTAGATCATTCACCCTCATCATATGAGCAGACATAACTTGTGTCGATCTTATCGGATATTTAATGTCCATCTCAAATATCCTACGATCGAGAACTGCTTAAGACAAGTGACTGAGGATTTGCTGTCATCCATATCCGACTGGAAACTCGAGTCAGTAAATTCTCGAAGTTCCAAGTCGTTTCCTCTATAAACGAGAAATAGATCCTTAGTCCTTCTCAAGTATCTAAGGATACATTTCACTGCCTTCCAGTGTTCCTCACCTGGATCAGCCTGATATCTACTGGTGACACTTAGTGGGTGTGCCACATCAAGCCTAGTACATAGCATTACATACATGATAGATCCTATTGCCGAGGCATAAGGAACTCTATCCATGTATGCTCTCTCTTCAAGTGTCTTGGGAGACATTTCTTTAGAGAGATAAATTCCATGCCTCATAGGAACGAGGCCTCTCTTGGAATTTTCCATGCCAAACCTTTTGACTATGGTATCTATGTACATAGATTGGGACAAGCCAAGCATCCTTTTGGACCTATCTCTATAGATCCTTATTCCCAGAATATAGGATGCTTCTCCAAAATCTTTCATGGAGAAGTTTTTGGATAACCAAGCCTTTACTGATGACAACATTCCTACATCATTCCCAATGAGTAGAATGTCATCAACGTAAAGTACCAAAAAGGTAACTGCGCTCCCACTAGCCTTTTTGTATACACAAGGTTCATCTTCATTCTTAATGAAGTCATAAGATTTGATTGCTTCATCAAATCTTAAGTTCCAAGTTCGGGATGCCTGCTTTAATCCATAGATGGATCTTTGTAGCTTGTATACCTTGCTTGAATGCTCTTTGGAAGTGAATCGTTCAGGTTGTATCATATACACCTCTTCTTGAAGGTTCCCGTTAAGGAATGTTGTTTTCACATCCATTTGCCATATTTCATAATCATAGAATACGGCGATAGCAAGAAGTATTCTGATTGACTTAATCATGGCAACTGGAGAAAAGGTTTCGTCATAGTCAATGCCTTGCCTTTGACGATATCCTTTCGCTACCAGCCTTGCCTTGTATGTGTCAATCTGTCCATCTACTCCGATCTTTCTTTTAAAGATCCATTTACTGCCAATAGGTACTATACCTTCTGGCAGATCAACCAAGTTCCAAACTTGGTTGGCATACATGGACTGAATTTCAGAATTCATTGCCTCTTGCCATTTTTCTTATTCTTGACTATTTATGGCTTCTTGGTAGGTTTGAGGATCATCATCCTCATTTAAGTACACTTTTGGTTTGCCATCATCGATATGTCCAACATATCTTTCAGGCTGCTTAGGCACTCTACCTGATCTGCGAACCTTTTGTGTATCATCTTGAACAAGTTCTTGAGTCAATGGTTCAGTAGATGAACTAGTGTTGATTTGTGAGTCTAGAATTTCTTCCAGTTCTATCTTGCTCCCACTGTCTTCTTTTGAAAGATATTCTTTCTCTAAGAAGACAACTCTTTTTGCGACAAACACCCTTTGATCGCTGGGCTGATAGAAATAATATCCAAAAGTCTCTTTTAGATATCCCACAAATCTACATTTCTCTGTCCTGGAATCCAGTTTGTCTGGATCATGTCTTTTGATATGTGCAGGACAACCCCAGACTCTAACATACTTAAAGTCTGGTTTCTTTGCTTTCCATATCTCATATGGAGGGGAAGATACTGACTTACTGGGAACTTTGTTCAACAGATATACAGCAGTCAACAGTGCATATCCCCATAAAGAGATTGGAAGTTTGGCATAACTCATCATTGATCGTACCATATCTAATAGAGTACGATTTCTCCTTTCCGATACACCATTTAATTGTGGTGTATAGGGAGGAGTCCACTGAGACAAAATACCATTATTCTTTAGATATTCTGTGAATTATGTACTTAAGTATTCACCCCCTCGATCTGATCGAAGAGTTTTGATACTCTTTCCAGTCTGGTTCTCAACTTCGTTTTTAAACTCTTTAAATTTCTCAAAGACTTCTGACTTATATTTCATTAAATATATGTAGCCATATCTTGAGAAATCATCTGTAAATGAAACAAACTATGAGTAACCACCCATAGCATGAGTGGACATTGGACCACATACATCACTATGTATTAGTTCCAATAAGTCCTTAGCTCTGTCTCCATGTCCTGAGAATGGAGCTTTGGTCATTTTTCCCATGAGACAAGCTTCACAGGTTGCAAATGATTCATAATCAAATGGATCAAGATATCCATTCTTTTGCAACCTTATGATCCTGTTCTCATTTATATGACCTAGCCTACAATCCCATAGGTACGAATTATTCACATCCTTATCTAATCGTTCAAGAGATTTATTTACCAGACAAACATCATATGAAATATCAAGTAAATATAATCCATTCAATAAATATCTGGAAGCAAACAATTTGTCTCCTTGATAAATTGACCAACCTTTATTCTCTAGTTTCATAGAATATCCTTGTCTATCTAAACATGAAATAGATATGATATTCCTAATAATGGTCGGAACATAATAATAATCTATCAGTTCCAATGAGTCTCCTGACGGCATCTGAAGTCTTGCTGTCCCCACAGCTAACGCAACAACTTTTGCTCCATTCCGAGCCTCAGATCTACGTCTCCGCGGTTCAATCTTCTTTTACTTGTTAACACCTGCAAGTTATTGCAGATATCAGAAATACATCCAGTATCTAATACCCAAGATGTTGTTTCTCTATAAGACAAGTTAAGATCGATCATGAGAATACCTGAAGCTTCACCAAGCTTCTCCTTTGCTTTTTCTACAAGATAAATCCTACAGTTTCTCTTCCAATGACCTTCTTTATGGAAGTGGAAATACTGACCTTTATCATTGACTTTAGTTTTGTCCTTTTGTGCCGCCGGTTTGCTTTTCACTAGTTTCTTAGGCTTACCTTTCTTAAAGGTCTGTCCAGCTTTTCTCTTCTTGTTGGTCTTACCAACAAGCATTACATTTGGCTTGTCTTTCTGGATAGTGCCTTCTGCTGTCTTCAACATGTTGAGCAGCTCAGCCAGTGAAACTTCAATTTTGTTCATATTGAAGTTGATAATAAATTATGAAAATGAATCTAGAAGGGACTGTAGGATTAAGTCGATGCTCAGGTCATTGTTCATAACAAAGCCAAGCACTGCAAGCCTCTCAATCCATTCTATCATCTTGAGCACATGAGTTTGCACAGATGTGCCCTCGCTCATTCTGGTTCTGAACAATTTCTTAGATATCTCATATCTTTCTGTTCTGGATTGTTCACCAAACAACTCTTGTAGGTGATTCAGAATGGTCTTAGGTTCCATGTTATCATGCTGTCGCTGCAGTTCATTGTTCATTGAACCAAGCATATAATACTGGACCTTGACAGAGTCCTCCTTCCAGTTTTCATACATCATTAATTCATCTTCGTTAGCATTATCACCGGGTTGCACTGGATCTGGTTGATCCAGGACATAGGCTAGCTTTTCACACCTGAGGACAATCTTCAGGTTGCGTAACCAGTCAATGTAATTTGGTCCCGTGAGTTTGTTTGCATCAAGTATGCAACGGAGGGTGTTAGGTGACGACATAGCGACCCACATGGAAATATATAAAATGAGCAGATAGTTCTTAAAATCAGATTTAGGACTTTTAATCTAGATTTATGCTCCCACTATTTTTCGGCAATCTGTATGACCCTCTAATATATAGAACGGGAGATTCCGGTGATCTCCTAGTGGGGATCAGAATCCTTCGGGCATCAAGCATGTGACCTTGTGGTAGCACAACAAATCACATCAAGTCCCTTAGGCAGTCAACTCTTGACAGTTGCAACATTTGCAATATCCGATCGATTTAACCCCTGAATCAGAATGACCTTGTGGTAGCACAACAAATCAAATGATTCAGTTAAGTTTATCCATCATTACTTAGATGACATGAATTCATAGTGCAATCCTTGTGGTAGCACAACAAAACTACACTATTTGTCCATTCATCTTCATGACATCACATGTCGTAGACCTAGTTTAATTTCTAAATCAAATGGACCTTGTGGTAGCACAACAAATCCGTTTGAGATAAGAATTATCCTAAGATCTATAATGATGGTGGGTAACGTGGATTATTCTGAATATCTCACGTTTACAACTTAAATTTTAAAAGAGGGTTTTTGAGTTGATTTATAAAAATCGTGCTATCAATAGTATTTCAATTTGAAGTATCATTATACTTAATAGAAATATATATATATGATAGCATAGTCCACAAATATCACATATATGCAGAAAAATTAAATGGGGATGATCATGGACTGCTAAAGCTACTATGGAATCATCGGAGCCAAACGATGATACATAATAGGATCCTAATGTGAAAACAGCAACACTGGTTCCATTTGATGCGAGTCCTTCCTCCAGAGGTGTCCTCAGAAGATTCCGTCCTCTTAGCTTAATCCGATACATTTAAATATGAAATTTAGGACTCGCAGGTCCACAAATGTACATTTAAACACTAAGAAACCTTGATCTTATCAAGGGGAGTACAATCTTATAGGAAGATAGAAAGTACACTTGGATTAAGTGAGAGGAGGACACGCAGGTCCTATTTAAAATACCAAATGAAATAAGCATCGTATTCATTCACATCATTCATCACATGAAAATACTAAGTCCATGATCATCCCACCATCACATGCATCACAATCATCACATAATTGCAGTTTGGTATTAAATTTTATAAATATAAAATTATAATACCAATTAGTTTTCGAAATAACATTTATTTCAACATGATCAATAATATTCAAAACATTATTGACAAATTAAATAACTAAATTATTCAGTTAATCTAAATACTAATTCAAACAATTTGAACAGTAAAATGTAATCAAGTTATGCATGAAATCAGTTTAAAACAATTTTAAACTAATTAGTTTAACAGGAAAATTAATTATCTAAAACAATTTTAAATAATTAACTAACACCCTATTAATAATAAAGCCCTTTAATTGAATAACAGTTATTAAACACTTTAATAAGCTGTTAATAATCATAAAAAATAATTAATAATATTTATTAATTATTCTTACAATTATTCTGTTTTAAAAAATTTTTAAAACAGGTTTAAATGGGCTTAAATGGGCTAATATTGGGTTTAAAGGGGTTTTAACATTTATTAAAAACAATTTTTAATAAATCAAAAATGGGCCCAGCCCATTAGGGCCCAAATGGCCCGGGCCCAGGGTCCTGGCTCGGCCAGGGTCGAGCCCTGGCTCGGCCAGGGCGCCGCCCGGCCCCCGCCCGGTCCGACCGGGTCGGGACTGGGCGGTTCAGCCCCTCTAACCTCCATTCGACCCCCCCCCCCTTTCTTACCTGCAAACCCTAAAAGCAGCAGGCCGGCGGCAGTTGCAGGGCAGGGGCCCCGGCGGCCAGCCCCCCCCGGCGGCGGCGCCGGCGACGTTCCCGGCGCTGGCAGGGCCGCCGTCGGCCTCCGGTGAGGTGAAAACTAAGCCTAAAACCCCTCCAAAAATCTGATTTTGCAGGGTTTTAAATCCGAGTTTGGGCTCGATTTTTAGGACCTCCAAGGCCACTCCGGCCCTGATCTTCATGCCCAATCCGTAGAGGTGACTATCACCAAGAGATCTGGACATCCGGGCCGCCATCCCAACACTTGGGAATCGCGTACGAAGCCGCTAAAGTACCCCGTTCGTCGTCCCACGAAGAACTCCGAAAAACCCAAATAAAATCCAAAAAATTATAGAAAAATAATCAAATTATTTGTGTTCATCATATGAACACGATTCTGTCATTTTAATCAGATTAAACACAAGAACACGTACAATACGGGTTCTTCACGCATAACGAGAAAACACGCAAAACGATGCCGTTTTACGACCGAACCAGCAACCTGGCTATGATACCACTGTAAGGAATCGTCAAGAACGCAGCGGAAAATAAAATCGATTCCATTGTATCGGTTGCTGGGATCGTAAAACGGACATTAAAATAAACGCGGGAAGAACAATTCTTCACTTTTGCGGGGTTTCGAATCTCCCGTGGATGATGCCGACTCGGTAATCGCGCACGCGCACGATCTCTAGAGGTATCCACACGAGTTCCCGCAGCAGACGCGATTTCCTTCTCGACTTGAGTGCTCCGACCAGATCTCAAATCCACCATGCGCGGAGAGAGACAGATCCACTCCAAGAGAGAGAGAAGGAGAGAGAGAGAGGAGAAAGAGAATATGGGGTGTAAAATTCGTCCAACCAACTTTTTTACCCCTCCCCCTTGGCCCTCCTTATATAGAAATAAGGATAAGCACAAGGATTAATCCTCATGATTATCCAAGAGTTTGGCCTTGGATAATTCTCCATTAAATCTTCATGTTTATCCTGCGGCTTTTCATAAAAACCCAGATAAGCATGAAATTTAACATCTCTCACTGTCTGACGAGAACTCTTATGTGTGTGATCCTCTAGGCCCATATATCAGTCCGGTTGCAGGCCCATTAAACTTAGAACTGTTTCTTGAGTTTAATATTTATTAATTAACATTTAAACATCATATGTTAAATGATTAATTTAATAAACAAGTGAATTATCATCTGATGATCAAATTACTTGGCCTTCTGATCATGAATAGCACCAAACACTACCTCATGATCCCAGAAGATATAAGGGATACTTTTCCCTTCAATAAAACCTTTCCGTCTGTAGATACCGCACAGATATAATCCTTCACTCATGCAATGTCCCAATAACGCAAGGGTATGGTTTTATAGTCAAACCCTCTATCGCATTATCCAGATGGATTCCAGTACACAGTTAATATCTAGAAAGACATCTCTTTCATTTGACCCTGGCCAAGGATTTATGTGTACACATCCATGGGACATTCTCTCTCCAGTCTTATACCAAGAGTGAGTGATCCCTTGTTGTTCACTCAATTACCTTCGCAAGCTTTCCACTATATCTGAAAGACCGATTATGGTGGACTTAATGGTTAAAGTCCACGAGTCAGAGAATCAAGATACAATGGTCTATAAACAAGGTATCATTGGTGACTCAGGTCAAAGGACCAATTGTGCTACTGCAATGATTGAATTCCCTGGTTGACTAATAGGTATAATTACCATCCAGGAATTCTTATTTGGGTCTGTTCAGTGAACTCATTCTCTAATGAGCACCCACATGTTTGTCTTAGTATCACCACACGAGTGAATGTGAGATCATTCACCCTCATCATATGAGCAGACATAACTTGTGTCGATCTTATCGGATATTTAATGTCCATCTCAAATATCCTACGATCGAGAACTATTTAAGACAAGTGACTGAGGATATTGATCTCACTATCATGATCTCATCATGATTCAATATCCCATACATTTTTCTATGGACCTTCATTACGATAGTTACTTTGCGAGAACTATAAATGAAGAAATAATTGCCTTTATTAATTATTTGAACTAGAATGTACAATGATTGTCTATGAGGCCACCCAATTCTAATACATTCTCCCCCCCTTAAAAGTATTTCGTCCCCGAAATTGCTTACCATAACTAACGAGGTTGAAAAAGTAATGATACAAGCTTACAAGAGAACTTACGGGAAAAGGTAGGGAAACTGCTCCCGCATCTCATCCTCGCGCTCCCAAGTCGCCTCGCCCCCGGAGCGATACTACCAAATCACCTTAACCAGAGGAACAACCTTGTTTCGGAGGACTTGTTCCCTGCGATCCTCAATACGTACTGGAAACTCTGGAAAGGACAAGTCCTCAGCGACTTCCAATTCTGAAAAATCCAAAACGTGAGATGGATCCTGAACATATTTCCTCAACAAAGAAACATGGAACACATCGTGCACTCTTGCAAGACTGGGCGGCAAGGCTAGCCGATACGCCGTTTCCCCAATTCGAGCAAGAATGGGAAAAGGCCCAACATATCGCGGACTCAGCTTACCTCGCTTCCCGAATCTCATCACACCCTTGGAGGGTGAGACTCGGAGAAGCACATGGTCCCCAACCTCAAACTCAAGCGGTCTCTTACGGATGTCTGCATAACTCTTCTGTCTGCTCTGAGCTGTAATCAACCTCTGCTGTACCACTCTGGCAACCTCAGCACACTGCTGTACCAACTCTGGTCCTGCTATCTGCCTCTCGCCAATCTCAGATCAATTCACAGGGGATCGACACGGCCGCCCGTACAATGCCTCGTAAGGCGCCATGTCGATACTAGAATGATAACTGTTGTTGTAAGCAAACTCCACTGTAGATAAGTGCTGCTCCCAAGAACCTCCCCAGTCTAGGCAACATGCCCTGAGCATATCCTCCAGAGTTTGAATGGTCCTCTCCGACTGCCCATCAGTCTCGGGATGATAAGCCGAGCTGAAGGCTAACTGCGTGCCCAAGGCATTCTGAAAACTCTTCCAGAATCTAGAAGTAAATCTCGGATTCCGGTCTGACACGATGGACAAGGGCACCCCGTGCAGAGAGATGATCCGATCCACAAACAGCTTAGCCAACTTACCGACTAACCAGTCTTTCCTAATAGCCAGGAAGTGTGCCGACTTGGTCAATCGATCAACAATGACCCAGATCACGTCTCTTCTGCCAGGGGACACAGGTAATCCCATCACAAAGTCCATAGTCACATGCTCCCATTTCCATTCCGGGATCGGCAAAGGCTGCAACAATCCTCCTGGTCTCTGATGTTCTGCCTTAACCTGCTAACAAGTCAGGCACCTTGCCACATACTCAGCCACGTCCTTCTTCATACCAGGCCACCAAAAGTGCCTCCTCAAACAATGATACATCTTAGTCGTTCCGGGATGCACTGCATATCTAGAACGGTGCGCCCCATCTAGGACACTCCTGCGTACGTCCTCTTCGGCCGGAACATAGAGTCTGCCTCTAAACCTGACTGTACCATCATCCCACAATTCCACCTCCGGTGTCTAAAGAACCTGTGGTAACTCTGCATCTGCCCTCTGAGCTTCGATTACGGCATGGTACACTGCTGGCCTCACAATTAGGCTGGACAACACAGCTCTATCTGTTAGTATTAGATGGTCTCAAAGCCAATCCGATACTGTGTACATATTCAGATTATTAATAAATGGCAATAATTCATTGTGTGTAATTAATTCGATCTGTGTTTATCGTATCACGATGAAGTCCATGAACATGTGCAATAGTCTTCGGATTATGATGAGATCATAATTACGGGACCGAAGACTTATAAACACATGTTCTTAATTATTCCTAGTCATAGGATGTTTGAGATAGGACATCGAACATCCGGATAGACTAGTATAGGTTACTTCAGCTCATATGATGAGGGTGACTGATCCCATAAGTCACTTGTGTGGAGACACTATGCTGAACCTATAGGTGCTCATTGGTGAATGAGTTCACTGAACTGATCCGACTATGAATCGCTGGATGGTAATCACCTCACTGTTAACCAGCTCGATTCAATTGTCACGGTTGCGTGGATGATCCTTGGACCTGAGACTCCAAGGATACCTTGTTGGTAGGTTTCTGAGCTTTGACCTTGACGAACGAATCCCTAACCATGGGATATCAATAAGTCAAGTGATCGGGTTCAGGGAAATGCCCTCGAAGGTAATTGTGTGTTCAATACGGGATCATCCGCTCTCGGTTGTTTGAGAGAGAATGTTCCGGGAATGATGCGCTTAAAGTCCCTGGCCAGGGTGGACTCTGTAATCGATAAGGAGTTATCGGATTCAGATTAGCGGCATCTGATTCAAGTGAATCGACCAAATAGGGTTTAACAGTAAACCATGCCCTAGGTCGATTCGGGAACATTGTACGGATGAAAGATTATATTCGCGCGCTAACCGATGACAGAAAGGTTCCAATAGAGGGTTGCGATAACCCAGTTCCATCCAGGATCACGCGATGTTGCTTGGCATCCAACGTGATCGGCAGTCTGTCCGAATTTATTGGGGGACATTAAATTCGGCTGATTAATTGAATATAAGGATATTAATTAATTCAGTGGGTCAGTAAAGGGTTACTGGACTTAATGGGCTATTAACTGGACTGGTAATTGGGCCTAGAGGGTCACACGCAAATGGTTTTCAAGTCGATGGATAATCCGACAGGATTTCGGATAAGTCTGGGTTTTTGTGAAAAACCGCAAACTGACTTCTTATAAAAGAACGGATTCTACGTCCGGGGCCAGCAACCCTGACCTAGCCGTCATTCGTTCTTCCCCACTTTCTCTCTCATCTGGGCAGCCGCAGCGAGCGAGGAAGCGAGGACGATCAATCGCGAGGAGAACCGCGTGGATACCGCTAGAGGTCGGGCATCTACGCGACTTGCGGCATCGCTCCGACGGAATCGGAAAACAGACGCGGATTCGAATATGCGCAAGGTAAATCGATCTACATCGGTTTTATTTTAACGACCGAAACGGGACAAATCCGATCCCGAAAATTTTATTCCGCTGCGTTTTAGGATGGGATCCCGACACAGTGATCCCAACAGTGGTATCAGAGCCAGGTTCCACTGTGTTTTCGCCGTTTCGGATTCCGAAATATGATTTTCTAGTTATATTCCATGCAATAATATTCGATTTTATTTGAAGAACGATGTTCATGGGATGAATCTATAATTAATTTGATTAATATTGTTCCTACAAAATCAATTTTTTTGGGTGTTTCTTGCGTTCTTCGTGGGACGAAGAACAAGGTCGTCTTGGTGATGTTTAGATGATCACATGTGTTGTGATGCGTCTGGCTGAGGTTTTCGTGTGACCGAAAATCCTTCCTAGCCACTGCCTTCACCACCTCCGGCGCCGGCATGGCCTGATCGACGGCTTCCGCCGCCTAAAGGGGCTTTTCTTTCCCCTCGGAACCGACGGCTATACGCAGGATTCGGAGCCCCAAAGGAAGGGGCAAACTGCGGAGGAAGTGCCGTCCGGTGCCGGCGAGGTGACTGGTGGCGGTCCGGCTCGCTTCCGGTGCCGGGACGGCCGCCGGTAGCCACCCCACCCTCTTCCCCCCACGGTTCCTGCAACCAGGCGCCGCCGTCGGGGGGGGAGGAGGTGGCCCGGCTCGGGCCATGCGGCTAGGGTTTCCTAGCCGCATGGTCCGACCGGACCGGGCCGGGCTCAAACCGGATCTGAGCCTGACGCCCCTGGCATGGACCAGGCGCCCCTGGTCCGAACCAGGGCACCCTGGTCCGAACCCCAGGCTTAGCTGGGCTGAGCCCTGGTTCGACCAGAAAGGGGGGGGGCTAGATCACCTTAAATTTTGGGGTTTTTTTTTGATTTTAAATTGTTTTAAAACTTATAAAATTTCAAAATTGTCTTGAAATTGAAGTTATATTCAATTTAATTTTCTGGAAACTCATAACAATTTTTTATTATTATCATGATTAACAAATGTTGTTAATAGTTATGGTTAATTATTTATTTAATTGTTAAATGATTAATTAACTTTAACTTTATGATCTAATTGTTAGATTCATATGTGATAATAGTAAATAACATAAGTTAATTAATCTAATTGTTAGATTAATTTGTGATTAGCATGGAATATTTTAGAAAGTTATATTTTGGAATTTTGATGTACATTTGATGTATGTTGACTGCTTGTTTGAATTTGATTTAAACTCGCATGTTTAAACTTAATGAAAATTTTTCGAAAATTCTATCTCCAAAATTTTGTTTGGTCCCTGGTTTTATGAAACCAAAATTATTATTATTTTCGAAAATTTTAATTAGCCATTTGATGCGCTATTCATGTGTGGTTTGTTTAACTAAAACACATGGTGGTTATGGACGAGCATTAATTGTGGATGTGGAATGTGATTGTGTGGTTTATTGTGTATTAATAAATAGAGGTCTGCGAACCTCTCCCTCTTACATTCCATTGTACTTCTACCTTCCTCTTTGATGTAATCGCCATAAGGCTTCCTTATTTAAATTATCATGTAATTGAGAATTACGATGTAATTTGATCGAGGCGGCTGCGCGCGGAACGAGGATGATCCACAACTGCTGACTAGATGAAAATGAAGGAGTTCATTGAATCCATGGGTTTGCAGACTCATGATATAAGGTGTTATATTGTGTGTATGTGTGCGTTTGACTGTCTGGCTCAAGTCAAACCGCAGTGCCGTCCATGACCACACTAATGACATGTATGTGATGCATGTGCTTTATATTTGCTAGGTTATTAGTATTAATAAATATATTCGATATATTTAATACTATCACCTAGGATGAGACCAAATTAAATAAGCAAAACCTTCGTTACAAACTCTAAGCCGTAGCGCGAGTCATTGAGAATGTACCGCGTGGCTCTCCATCAATATGATTGATAGAACTTAATTCGGTGGTGGCAGATACTATGTGTTTACCCGAGGTCTGCCATTAACTGATAAGAGGACTGTTGATCATGGCATAAGATGCCTTTGGATAAGAGTAGAGGAACGATATAGTCATCCACGTGTTTACCCGGGAACTATGTTTCTACTTTACTCTGTCACGTATTGATGGTAAAGCTTAGACCGGGGATAATGGTCTACTGTGTTTACCCGGGACCATTAAACTTGGGAGCCGAAGTACGATCGGATATTGCAAGGAGTTGCAATTATCATGAGATGATTGCTCTGAGATAGCAGTATGATACTATGTGTTTACCCGAGGCCATATTGTGATGCTTGGAGATTCTGATCCCCACTAGGAGACAGTCGGCGTCTCCCGTTCTGTATATCTGAAGGTTATACAGTTCGTCGAAAATTAGTGGGAGTAAAACTAGATAATAAAAGACCATATCTTGTTTTAGATAATCTGAATATCTGCTAATTATCAATTAATTATCTCCTGTAGGCGAGAATGTCGCACCATAACCCGTTGCGAGGCATACTTGATGCCAACCGTTTGACAGGCACCAATTACTCAGACTGGCTCAGAAACCTGAAGATAGTCCTCAGGTCTGAGCAGATTGCCTACGTCTTGGATACTGAACCTCCTGCTGAACCAGCATTGGATGCTCCAGAGGAGGAAATGATAGCGTATGAGAAATGGAAGGAGGATTCCACCATGGCCCAATGCTACATGTTAGCCTCTATGAGCAATGAGTTGCAGAGGCAACATGAAGAGATGGATGCTAGATCCATCATGCTCCATTTGAAGGAGCTCTTTGGTGAGCAGAGCAGAATCGAACGATATGAGATATCGAAGAATCTGTTCAAAGCTCAGATGACAGAGGGAACTTCAGTACAGAATCATGTGCTGAAGATGATTGAGTGGGTGGAGAGGCTGGATGCTCTTGGGGTTACACTTCCCAAGGAGATGCATACAGACCTTGTGTTGTCTTCACTTCCACCTTCATATGCTCAGTTCATCGTCAATTTCAACATGAACAAGATCGAAGCCACCTTAACTGAACTGCTGAACATGTTAAAGACTGCTGAGGGGAACCTTGTGAAGGATAAACCCCAAGTCCTAATGGTTGGTAAGACCAACAGGAAAAGAATTGCAGTTCAAGCTTTTCGAAAGAATAAGAACAAGGTTCAGAGAAAGGCAAAGGTTGTCAAGAAAGACAAGGGTAAAAGTGCTGAGAAAGGTGATTGCTTCTACTGTCACCAGAAAGGGCATTGGAAGAGGAATTGCAAGGAATACCTCAAGGACAAAGCTCAAGGAACTGTGAAGCAGCAGGACGCTTCAGGTATTTATATGATAGATATAAACTTGTCAATAAGAGATTGTACATCATGGGTATTAGATACTGGATGTGTATCTCATATCTGCAATTCTGTGCATGCACTGACAAGAAGGCGTAAGCTGAGGACCGGCGATGTGGAGCTGAGACTAGGTAACGGCGCAAGAGTTGCGGCGATCGCTGTGGGGACAGTGAAGCTCAAGCTACCATCCGGAGACACATTTTTATTAGATGATTGTTATTATGTACCTAGCATAATAAAGAACATCATTTCTATTTCATGTTTAGATAGAATTGGATACAATTTAAATTTTGGGAACAATAGTTGTTCAATTTATTTCAAAAATAAATTAATAGCTTCAGCTATTTTGTCCAATGGATTGTATCTATTGAATGTGTCTCATGATAATTTACATATCGGATCTTCGATTAAAAGAAGTAAGTATGAAATGAACAAAGCCTACTTGTGGCATTGTAGGCTTGGACACATTGGTGAAAACAGACTCCAAAGGTTGCATAAAGATGGATATTTGGATCTATTTGATTATGAATCATATGCAACCTGTGAGTCATGTTTAATGGGTAAAATGGCTAAGTCTCCATTTAGTGGAACTGGAGAACGAGCCAAAGGCATATTAGAACTCATATATTCAGATGTATGTGGTCCTATGTCAACCCAAGCCATTGGTGGTTTCTCATACTTCATTATATTTACTGATGATTACTCAAGGTTTGGATATGTATATTTATTGAAATATAAATCTGAAGCCTTTGAGAAATTCAGAGAATTTAAGAATGAAGTAGAAAAACAAACAAGAAAGAGCATAAAAACCATCCGATCTGATCGGGGTGGTGAATACTTGAGTACTGAGTTTATTAAATACTTAAAGGATAATGGTATCCTTTCTCAGCTTACACCTCCTTATACACCTCAGATGAATGGTGTATCAGAAAGGAGAAGTCGCACATTAATGGAAATGGTGCGATCCATGATGAGCATGTCCGAATTACCAGTATCCTTATGGGGATATGCTCTTAGCTCGGCTATGTATATCCTGAATAAGGTACCCAGCAAATCTGTTGAGACCACTCCATATAAGATATGGAATGGAAGGAAACCATACCTTAAACATGTTAAAGTCTGGGGATGTCCTGCTCATGTTAAAAGACATGACGCAGATAAGCTGGAATCCAGAACTGACAAATGCAGATTTGTGGGATATCCAAAGGAAACTTATGGATATTACTTTTATCATCCTGGCGAACAAAAGGTGTTTGTGGCCAGGAGAGCTGTCTTTCTGGAAGAAGATTATATTCTCCAGAAGGACAGTGGGAGTAAAGTAATTCTGGAAGAAGTTCCAGACCCACAAACTGGCAATGGTTCATCAGATGAACCGTCAGTTTCTGAACCTGTTCAAAATGATACACAGGAACCTCGTAGGTCTGAAAGAGTACCTAAACCACCAGAAAGATATGTAGGACATATTAATTTGGATGGTTTAAGGATATTCTATAATGAAGATGATGATCCCAAGACTTACCAGGAGGCCATTGAAAGTCCAGAGGCCGGGAAATGGCGGGAAGCAATGAATTCTGAAATACAGTCCATGTACATCAACCAAGTTTGGAACTTGGTAGATTTACCCGATGGTATAGTACCTATCGGCTGCAAATGGATCTTCAAAAGAAAGATCGGTGCAGATGGACGTATTAAGACTTATAAGGCAAGATTAGTGGCAAAAGGCTATCGTCAAAGACAAGGTGTTGACTATGACGAAACTTTTTCACCCGTTGCTATGATTAAGTCTATCAGAATTCTTCTTGCCATTACTGCCTACCATGATTATGAAATCTGGCAGATGGATGTGAAGACTGCCTTCCTCAATGGAAACCTTGAGGAGGAGGTGTATATGATACAACCAGAAGGATTCACATCCAAAGAATCTCCAGACATGGTATGCAAGTTGCAAAGGTCCATTTATGGACTGAAGCAAGCATCCCGAAGCTGGAACATAAGATTTGATGAGGCGATCAAATCTTATGGCTTCATTAAGAATGAAGATGAGCCCTGTGTATACAAGAAAAACAGTGGGAGCGCAATCACATTTCTGGTTCTTTACGTTGACGACATCCTACTCATTGGGAATGATGTCATCAGTAAAGATATGGCTGTCAAAGAACTTCTCCATGAAGGATTTGGGAGAAGTATCTTACGTATTAGGAATACGGATCTATAGAGATAGATCAAAGAAGATGCTGGCTTTAACCCAATCCATGTACATAGAAACTATTGTCAAAAGGTTTGGAATGGAAAATTCCAAGAGAGGTCTCATACTGATGAGACATGGAATTTCACTCTCTAAAGGTCAGTCTCCCAAGACACCTGAAGAGAGGGCAGTGATGGATAAAGTCCCCTATGCTTCTGCCATAGGGTCCATCATGTATGCCATGCTATGTACCATACCTGATGTAGCATATGCTCTAAGTGTTACGAGCAGACATCAGGCAGATCCAGGTGATGAACACTGGAAGGCTGTGAAATGCATCCTTAAGTACTTGAGAAGGACTAAGGATTTATTTCTAGTCTATGGAGGAGGAGACTTAAAGCTGCAAGGATACACTGACTCGAGTTTTCAGTCTGATCCTGACGACAGCAAGTCAACATCAGGTTTTATTTTCACACTCAACGGGGGAGCAGTGAGTTGGAAAAGTTCCAAGCAGGAAACCACTGCTGATTCGACAACGGAAGCCGAGTATATTGCTGCTGGTGAAGCCGCCAAGGAAGCTGTGTGGATGAAGAAATTCATCGGCGATCTTGGTGTGGTGGAAAGCATATCTGGTCCCGTCCCACTGCTGTGTGACAATAATGGGGCGATTGCTCAAGCGAAAGAGCCGAGGTCTCATCAGAAGTCGAAGCACATTCTACGGCGCTTTCATCTGATCAGAGAGATTATAGCTCGAGGAGATGTCGTGGTGGAAAGAGTTCCCTCAGCCGACAACATAGCAGATCCACTTACAAAGCCTTTGTCTCAAAATGTTTTTGAGCGTCACTTAGAGAATATGGGTATTCTGTATAAAAGTGATTGGCTTTAGCCCAAGTGGGAGATTGTTAGTATTAGATGGTCTCAAAGCCAATCCAATACTGTGTACATATTCAGATTATTAATAAATGGCAATAATTCATTGTGTGTAATTAATTCGATCTGTGTTTATCGTATCACGATGAAGTCCATGAACATGTGCAATAGTCTTCGGATTATGATGAGATCATAATTACGGGACCGAAGACTTATAAACACATGTTCTTAATTATTCCTAGTCATAGGATGTTTGAGATAGGACATCGAACATCCGGATAGACTAGTATAGGTTACTTCAGCTCATATGATGAGGGTGACTGATCCCATAAGTCACTTGTGTGGAGACACTATGCTGAACCTATAGGTGCTCATTGGTGAATGAGTTCACTGAACTGATCCGACTATGAATCGCTGGATGGTAATCACCTCACTGTTAACCAGCTCGATTCAATTGTCACGGTTGCGTGGATGATCCTTGGACCTGAGACTCCAAGGATACCTTGTTGGTAGGTTTCTGAGCTTTGACCTTGACGAACGAATCCCTAACCATGGGATATCAATAAGTCAAGTGATCGGGTTCAGGGAAATGCCCTCGAAGGTAATTGTGTGTTTAATACGGGATCATCCGCTCTCGGTTGTTTGAGAGAGAATGTTCCGAGAATGATGCGCTTAAAGTCCCTGGCCAGGGCGGACTCTGTAATCGATAAGGAGTTATCGGATTCAGATTAGCGGCATCTGATTCAAGTGAATCGACCAAATAGGGTTTAACAGTAAACCATGCCCTAGGTCGATTCGGGAACATTGTACGGATGAAGGATTATATCCGCGCGCTAACCGATGACAGAAAGGTTCCAATAGAGGGTTGCGATAACCCAGTTCCATCCAGGATCACGCGATGTTGCTTGGCATCCAACGTGATCGGCAGTCTGTCCGAATTTATTGGGGGACATTAAATTCGGCTGATTAATTGAATATAAGGATATTAATTAATTCAGTGGGTCAGTAAAGGGTTACTGGACTTAATGGGCTATTAACTGGACTGGTAATTGGGCCTAGAGGGTCACACGCAAATGGTTTTCAAGTCGATGGATAATCCGACAGGATTTCGGATAAGTCTGGGTTTTTGTGAAAAACCGCAAACTGACTTCTTATAAAAGAACGGATTCTACGTCCGGGGCCAGCAACCCTGACCTAGCCGTCATTCGTTCTTCCCCACTTTCTCTCTCCTCTGGGCAGCCGCAGCGAGCGAGGAAGCGAGGACGATCCATCGCGAGGAGAACCGCGTGGATACCACTAGAGGTTGGGCATCTGCGCGACTTGCGGCATCGCTCCGACGGAATCGGAAAACGGACGCGGATTCGAATCTGCGCAAGGTAAATCGATCTACATCGGTTTTATTTTAACGACCGAAACGGGACAGATCCGATCCCGAAAATTTAATTCCGCTGCGTTTTAGGATCGGATCCCGACACAGCGATCCCAACACTATCAGCCTCTCGCGGAACCCTAAAGGAAGATTCTACGACCTGCTCAAATAACCTCTATTCTTGAACCATAAGGTATGATACGACCGTCTTCCGACTCAAGGCGTCTGCCACCACATTTGTCTTGCCCGGATGATAAGAAAGGTTGAGATCATAATCTTTGATAAATTCCATCCACCTGCGCTGTCTCAAGTTCAGATCCTTCAGCATGAATACATACTTCAGGCTCTTGTGATCAGTAAAAACCTGAAATTTCTATCCATACAAATAGTGCCGCCAGATCTTTAGTGCAAATACTACAGCTGCCAACTCTAAGTCATGAGTGGGATATTTCTCCTCATGTTTACTCAGCTGCCTAGAAGCATAGGCCACAACCTTACCATGCTGCATCAGAACTGCACCCAAACCTCGACGTGATGCATCTGAATAAACCACAAATCTACCGGAACCTAATGGAAGTACCAACACTGGAGCCGAAGTGAGGCGAGTCTTCAACTCAATGAAACTCCGCTCACACTCCTCGGTCCACACGAAACGAACTCCCTTACGAGTCAACCTCGACAAGGGGGTCGCTATTGACAAAAAACCCTGGACAAACTGTTTGTAATAACCTGCTAACCCCAAGAAGCTCTTGATCTCAGTTACTGTTGTAGGTCTGCTCCAATCCATTACTGCCTCAATCTTGGCTGGATCCATTGCTATGCCATCACCAGATATGACATGTCCCAGGAAGTGCACCTCATCTAGCCAGAATTCACACTTGCTAAACTTGGCATAGAGTTGGTGCTCTCTCAGAACCTGCAATACCACCTGAAGATGTGTGGTATGCTCTTCCTCAGAAGTAGAGTATACTAAAATATCATCTACAAATACCACCACGAACTGATCCAGGTAGGCCCTGAAGACTCGGTTCATCAAATCCATAAAAGCCGCCGGAGCATTGGTCAAACCAAAAGGCATAACCAAAAACTCATAATGTCCATACCGAGTCCTAAAGGCCGTCTTACTAACATCAACCTCACGGATCCTCATCTGATAATATCCTGATCTCAAATCAATCTTTGAAAACACCTTCGCAGACTGCAACTGATCCATCAGATCATCGATCCTCGGAAGTGGGTACTTGTTCTTTATTGTTGTAGGCGCCCGGAACGTCCCCCGCCGCTGCTGCGGGCTTCGGGCGAGGGCTTCTCTGTTCGTCTTAGCACTGCGGCGATTTAGGAGGGTTAGAAATTAAGATGTGATCGCCAGGAGCATTACCTTACGGTCCCTGTGCTCCGCAGGATTGTAAAAGTGATCGCGTTCTGAGGGAGCGGGAGATGGTGGTTTCCCCTTCTCTTCCTCTGGCCCGCCAGAGGAGGAGAGCTCAGCTGTAACGACCCGCCACCCTATAATCGGGGATCCGATTACTAAATGGGTACCGAATCATTAATTTGGGACCAAACCAGGATCTAGTAAGTCTGGGAAATAAATAATAAACTAAGCTAAACATTTACATCGCATTGACTTGAAATAAAAGTGAAGGAATTAAAATTATTACAATGCGACTCGATACAGCAAATAATTACATTCTCCAACAGAAGGAAATAATTAAACATACAGGCCAAAGATAAATAACAACTACATTGGGGCATACTCCGGAACAACCGCTGAAGGCACACCACCCGGCCGTACACGCCGCTCTAAGTCTGCTGGGAGTCCTCACCTGAAAACCGCAGGGGTGAGTCTCAAGACAAGACTCAGTAGGGATCCTTCGATCCCCACTGCCCACGCACACACCCACAAGTGTAAAGTACAGCTAACAGTAAAGTAACAAGTGTAGTGGCAGGTACGATATCTAATTCTCTACGTGAGAACACATGCGGTCGAAATATAATAATCATGCACATTCTAAGACAACCGTTAGAAAACCCACAACTACCGTCTCGATAGAACTCGCCGACCGTACAAACAACGGTGAGAAAAACCTCGACCCGCTGAGACCAAGGAGCAGCCCCTCGGATAGCACGCTCGCTACTCCGGCCCAACTGGCTTAGGTGACTACCCCTTCCCTCAGCATGAGTGACTCTCCGAATGTACCACTCCGACACTGGTACTAGCTGACCCCGGAGTTCACCAGGTGACCCTCTCTCACTAGGCGTCACCCCGCCCACGCCCCCACCGGCGCTGTGCTCACGCCCCCACCAGCACAGGGTGATAAAGCGCTACAATGTCACTCCGGGTCCACAGTAACTGAAAACCCAACACAGTGCGATCCGGTCACGTGAAAAGCCCGCGATCGCTCAACACACATAGAACCATCCGATCGTGAGGAATCCGTCTCTATCGGGTACACTAAAACATGTGCAAACTATCTATCTAGCAATGTGAACACGTTTTACTGGCATGCATTAGTGAGATTATGTCTTGAATCGCGTCGACCGAGGTCGACGCCATTCAAGACCCATGTGCAGGTTCGTATAAATCAGTCTTCAGAATCTGGCCTTAAAAGGCGTCGACACCAGAGGACGCCGTTTAAAAGGCGTCGACATCCTCAGACGCCATTCAGCACAGAAAACCAGGATTTTCCGAAATCTTTAAACAGGGGATTTCTGCCTTAAAAGGCGTCATGGCTACCCGACGCTATTCAAAACGCGTCGACCACCCATGACGTCTTTTAATCCCAGAATCCCAAACTGGCAAACTCTCAGTCAGGCGATTCCTGTCTAAAAGGCGTCGTGATGGCCCGACGCCCTTTGAAAAGGCGTCGTCCATGCACGACGTCTTTCAACCCCAGGAACCAGAGTTGCCATGAGTCCGAGGGCTCCCCTTTTCAACCCAAACAGCCCCAAAATACCCAAAAATGGAGGAGAAAGAGGGGCACACAATCCATAGGAAATCTCAATCATAGCAAATCCCCCATATCATCAAAGAACTCCTAAACATGCTCATTCTACCCCTCAAAACCAAGGATCCACAACATGCATAAACGGGGGAAAACATGGTTTAAACACAAAGCCGTGGGAACCGTCACCCTACCGAACACTCGAATGCCTCCGAGTTTCAAGCCGTCCGCCTGTCTCGCCCCACACCGCCGCCGGTACCGCCGAGGTCGTCCTAGCCCCACCGTGACGTCGGCCGCCGTCCGGAGAGTAGAACGCCGCAGTGGAAGTGGAGGTGGTAGGGGTAGGAGCCAGGTAGAGGATGGAGTGGAGGGAGAGGCGAAATGGTGTGAGGAAAAGAGGGAGGAGGAGGGGGGTCGCCGCCGTCGCCGGAGGAGAAGGAGAGAAGGTGAGTAGGAGAAAATGAGGGAAAGAAGGAGGGCTCGCGGGGTTAACCAGAAACTGGCTAAAACGCGTCGACATGCACGGACGCCTATCAGGTGACATGACGGCCGCTCTGACAAGATTCTGAAACGCGTCGTCCTTCACAGACGCCATTCAGACAACTTGTCAGGGCCGTACTCTGACACACCCAGAGTCTCAGTCTAAAAGGCATCGACCCACACGGACGCCGTTCAGACGACCTGACAGGGCCGTACTCTCGCGGTCCAAAGTCAGTCCACGTGGCACCCACGTGGCAGAACCTGAAACGCGTCTGCCAAGGTGGACGCCGTTTAAACCGCGTCTCGCGGGCTCGACGCGAAACAACACAGAGTTCCAGACCCCACTAGGGCCAGAACTACAGGGTCCGACCCCGAAAACCGAATCCGAAAACCTCAGTCCTTACATCAGCAGTCTGCACGCGGAAATGCGGTAAGGATCCCTGAAAAGACAAGACAAGACAAGAGAGGAAAAATGACCCGATTAGAACTGTGACATGTAGAATCTATCCATAAAAATATAAAAATTAACTAGAATTGGAGGGAGACGCACCGGATGGGTGTTTGGGGAGGGAAGGTGACCATATGTTATGGCCACCCACCTCCCATTTTTGTTTAAAACCTCTGAGGGAGTAAGGGTTGCTAGGTCATCCTAACATGCATGCATGCAAATGGGGGTGCTCGTATGTGAAAAGTGAAGTGATGTGTTAAAAGTGGAAAGAAGAGTGAGAGGGGGAGAATGTTACACCATGGATGGAAAATGAGAATGCAATGAAATGAAGAGGAGAAAAGTAAAAGAGGGTTAAGAAAACAAGCCCATTTGGAGTGCGAAAGATTCCTCTTGAAGCTGACTCCTTGTCTACTCGACTCCTCAAGGCCGACTCACTTGCCAACCTCCTCTGAGCCTTCCCTCCAAAAAACCCCTTAACCCCTCCGAATCTCTCACCCCGAAAAAAATCCTTAACCCCCCGCTCGAGGGGACATGGGGGGTTTAAATAGGTGAAGGAGAAATAGGAGAAAATAGGGGTCTAAATCACCGTAAATCATCCTGGAGCCAATGGGAAGTGGTAAAGGATCGGAGGTGGTGCGCGCAGCAGTCGCCGGAGTGGGGAGTGATCGGAGTAGTGGAGGTGAGGGCGGCGAGTAGAGGAGATCGTGGGGAAGACGAGGTCAAGGTGGTAGTTAGGGGAGTGGACGGCCAGCCAACATGCCTTCCAATCCTGTGGAAGGCCAGGTAGCTGGCCTTCCACGGAGAGGTGGAAGGCGGCCCGGTTGGCCTTCGAAGGGTGGTGGAAGGCAAGTGGTGGCCTTCGAAGGGTGGTGGAAGGCGGGCTGGTTGGCCTTCGAAGGGTGGTGGAAGGCGAGCTGGCTGGCCTTCGAAGGGTGGTGGAAGGCGGGCTGGTTGGCCTTCTAAGGGTGCTGGAAGGCGGACTGGCTGACCTTCCAAGGATGGTAGAAGGCAGACTGGCTGGCCTTCGAAGGGTGGTGGAAGGCGGACTAGCTGGCCTTCCACGAAAAGGTGGCTAGAGTCGGGATTTAGTTAATGGGCCTAGTTATTAGTGGGCTGAGATGGCTAAGATGAAGGGTTTGGTGACGATGGGCTAGTGATGGATGGGGTTCATGACCAAAGGGTGGTCCAAAATCGGTGTCTACAAATGCCCCTCCGGGACACCTGTTTTGTAGTGTAGTGGAACGGAATGATAAATAGGTGTTCCGGAAATCAAAACTGATTTTGGACAGCCCAGAGAAGGGATGAGCTATATCCAAAGACGGTATGAGAGCGCGGAAAATGCATGAGAGTTAGCTATTCGAATTGCAAGGGTGACTAAGAAGAGGAACCAAAATTCATGCTAGAAAATCACAGTCCGTGGGACCCTCGGGCGCTGGAACCGCGAGGCCTTGGCGCACCAGGATGTGCAACGATCTGGCCCAAGGGGATCTCAAACGTGAAATATGTAGGAGTGTGACTTGAAGAACTCTCGACACAACGGGCGCGCAGTGGCCTGGCGCATCATGTGATCGCCAAGTGAGAGAATCTCAAGCATATGTATTGGGAAAAGGATGAGGTCTTGCAATTTAAAGGGCTAACGGACGAACAATTGCCAGAGTTACAGATCAGCAATGGATTAAGCAGAGTGACAAATTATGGTCATTGCCCCTAGGGCGAGGATGGATGCTTATGCAAAATACATGCTGGTTCAAAATTGGAAAAAACAAATTCCTAATGCAAACATGAGAGATTTATTGGCCAATTGAATAACTTGGAGAATATAGACTCCTCATTGTTTTATTTAAAGAAGAACTCAGAGTCTATACGCCCGAAGTTATTAGCCTCCTGTGTCTTCAATCTTACTTGCTTCAGATTTCCTGCAGTTGCAAAAAACGCACATTAGCAACGTTCACATATCCAATGATCACAACATTAAGCATTAAACTGTGGGAGGATGAGAAGCAAATGGTTAGTTTCGAGTCGAAGCCGATATGGAAGATATGACTATTCTAAAGATAGAATGCCAATCCGATATGGCTTCGGCTCGATTTCTAGGAAGAACCATTAATTTGTTGATATTAAGCGAAGTGGTCTCCTAAACTTGGGGTGAGGTTACCTCCTCAAAGTAGAGAGGGGAGAAGGGCAATATGCCTTTTCGTAGATGAGCCTTTTCTAAAGTGGTAGAAGGCCAACTAGCATGCCTTCTACGAAAAGGTGGAAGGCCAACTAGCATGCCTTCTACGAAAAGGTGTAAGGCCAAGGGATGTGCCGTCCATGAAGAGGGGAAAAGGATATGCATGCCCTTCCGTCTCTTATGGGACGTGGGAAAGTTTGTATTTTATCCCGTGGCCTTAAAAGGGGAGGGTTGTCGCGGGGCTTTCTTCCAGAACTCAAGCTTTCTATGGAAAGATGGCCTCACCTTCTGCTCGCGCTACTGCTAGGGAACCTCAAGTCCTATCTGATGAGGAAGGCCAGCTCAGCAACCTAGTGGCCCATGGACAGGTATGCTCAAACTTTTGTGTTGTACACCTTGACTCTCTCCTCTCCCTCTTGACTTTTGGTTGTTATGCAGCCTATTCCCAAATTCCCTGATGCTCGGCATACTCGTAAGTATGCATGGCTTGCGGCCCTGCTGGACGTGATTACCCTAGACATAAGGGTATATATGCATCAGTGGAATTTGACCCGTTCCATTGTATTCGCAAAGTGGTTCGCTTTTATTCACTGGCACTGGGAGGGGCTGGGTGCACTGCTCGAACTGTGGCATCCGGAGACGCATACGTTCGTGTTTCGAGAGTTCGAGGCGACAATTTTGGTGGAGGAGGTGGAAACCTTCTATGTCTGGGAGGGCCTAGCCATCGGCGATCCCTCTGGTTTGCCTGCATGGGAGGAAATCTTTGCTGATATAGTGCAGGATAAACGGGAGGTATACCGCATGATTGACAAGCGAGGAATCCTCGTCGATCGCCTTGCGTACTAGTTGGTCCGAGAGATTAAGCGCAAGACGGTCGAATCTGAGAAGCTGATGCGAGGCTTATGCCTAGTTCTTGGGGGAGTCTTATGGTTTCCAACTTTGGACTCTGTGCTAGAGAGGGAGTATGTGAGCGTGCTGAGCTTGTTGTGGAGAGGTTATTCTCTCGCCCCGGTGATTTTGTCACATCTGTATGGAGGGCTTAGCCACATGAGCATGGGGCAATCTGCGAGGGGAAGCTTATTCACCTTACAATTGTGGATGGAGATGCATTTAACTTTTGACTTTGATGACAAAGTAACTTCCACTTCCAGGATATTCCAACACAGCGCATGGTATGCTGCACGCTCGCTTTTTGGTCTAGAAGATCAAATCAGGTGTCTCACGGCTCATCTCAAGACGAGAGATGACTGGCGTGATTACCTGAACTTTCTGACCGTGGAAAAATTTATCTTTGTTCCGATGATCCTTCGAGATATGGAGTTCACCACAAGGGCTTCTCGTGAGTGTGAGTTGTGGCTAATCGGTCCTGACGAATTAGCCGTGTACCAAGGACATCGTTGCCATCTCTAGATCGGAGTTCCCAGATAGGTGCCATTCCCTGCTTTGCATGATACACTGATCGTGCCGAGACATACAGGTGTAGACACCGATTTTGGACCACCCCTTTTGGTCATAAAACCGTCTCCATCATTAGCCCTTTATCACCAAAATCCCCTCATTTAGCCATCTCAGCCCACTAACAACTAAGCCCATTAACCAAATCCTGACTCTAGCCACCTTTTCGTGGAAGGCCAGCCAGTCCGCCTTCCACCCCCTTCGAAGGCCACCCCTTGCCTTCTACACCCTTGGAAGGCCAGCCACCTTGCCTTCCACCTTTTGCCACCTTTTTCACTTTTTATCACCTTTTCGTGGAAGGCCAACCAGTCCGCCTTCCACTCGCTTGGAAGGCCACCCCTTGCCTTCTACACCCTTAGAAGGCCAGCCACCTTGCCTTCCACCTTTTGCCACCTTTTTCACTTTTTACCACCTTTTCGTAGAAGGCCACCCCTTGCCTTCTACACCCTTGGAAGGCCAGCCACCTTGCCTTCCACCTTTTGCCACATTTTTTACTTTTTACCACCTTTTCGTGGAAGGCCAGCCAGTCCGCCTTCCACCCCCTTCGAAGGCCACCCCTTGCCTTCCACCTCCTTGGAAGGCCAACCACCTTGCCTTCCACCTTTTGGCCACCTTTCTCACTTTTTACCACCTTTTCGTGCAAGGCCAGCCAGTCCGCCTTCCACCCCCTTCGAAGGCCACCCCTTGCCTTCCACCCCCTTAGAAGGCCAGCCGGGCCGCCTTCCACCACAAGATTGGAAGGCAAGTTGCCTGGCCGTCCACTCCCTAACCACCCCCTTGACCTCGTCTTCCCCACGATCTCCTCTACTCGCCGCCCACGTCCCCACTACTCCGATCACTCCCCACTCCGGCGACTGTCGCGCGCACTACCTCCGACCCTTGACCGCTTCCTATTGGCTGAAGGTTGATTTACGGGGATTTAGACCCCTATTTTCCCCTTTTTTTTCCTTCATCTATTTAAACCCCCCAGGTTCCCTCGAGCAAGGGGGGTTGGAAAGGGGATTAAGAAGGAGTTTCTTTTTCGGAACGGGTCGGCTTTGAGGAGTCGAGCAGGCAAAGAGTCAGAGGGTTGTTTCAGGAGGAACGTCACTCCAAATGGGCTTGTCTTCCTAACCTTCTCTTTACTTTTCACCTTTTTCACTTCATTGCATTTCCAATTTCCGTCCATGCCGTAACATTCTCCCTCTTTCACTCTCTTTTTACCTTCAACACATCATTTCACTTTTCACACACGAGCACTTATCTGCATGCATACATCCTAGAATGACTTAGCAATTCCTATTTACCCCCAGAGGTTTCAAACAAAAAACGGGATGTGGGTGGCCATAACATATGGTCACCTTCCCTCCCAAACACCCATCCGGTGCGTCTCCCTCTAATTTTAGTTAATTTTTACGTTTGTATGAACGGATCCTACATATCACAGTTCTAATCGGGCTATTTCTTTTCTTTGTCTGTCTTTTCTTTTCAGGGGCTCTTACCAGATTCTGCGCGCGGACTACCGAGCTCTCCTCCTCTGGCCGGCCGGAGGAAGAGAAGGGGAAACCACCATCTCCCACTCCCACAGAACTCGATCACATCCTCACCATCCTGTGGAGCACAGGGACCGTAAAGTAATGCTCCTGGCGATCACATCCTAATTTCTAACCCCCCCCTTAATCGCCATAGTGCTAACACGAATGGAGGAACCCTCGCCCGAAGCCCGCAGCCGCGTTGGGGGACGTTCCGGGCGTCTACAGCCCTCTGGGGATCACGGTGGGACGCCTGTAGTCCGCTGCACGCGTCGCGATCAAAGGAAAAGAAGGTAAGGATCCTGAACTCGGCATCATCTCTGGACGGCCAGCCCCTGGCCGTCGAGCCCCTTGGACGGCCAGTAGTTGGCCGTCGACATCACCATTGGATGGCCAGCACCTGGCCGTCCGACCCCTTGGACAGCTAGGACCTGGCCGTCGATCTCCCACTGGACGGCCAGCATCTGGCCGTCCGATCCATTGGACGGCCAGCCCCTGGCCGTCTACATCCCCTTGGACGGCCAGAACCTGGCCGTCCGCCCTTGGACGGCCAATCCCTGGCCGTCGACTCCTGGTCAGTACTTTGTCCTCTTCTGCTTGCCACTACTGTATGATTTGTTGCTGCCTGTTTTGATGAATTGTTAGATGTTCTGACTTGTTAACTTTCTGGGTATTTTGGGGTGTTCTCCGCAGGGGTTTTAAGGAAGAGCCGGCATCACACTTCTAGTTACCTCTCCCACAGAGTTTGACTCTCCATCTGAGGATTCCCACTCGGGTGTGACTAGTCCTATTCTGTTGGGAACCTTCGTCAGTCTCCGCGAGCCAGGGATTCCCACTTGGCCGCCGAGCGGGTTGTACCTGAAACCATCCTGTAGGAACCTTGGGTTTGTGTGAGAAATTAATTCGACCTTTTCATCAACAACCATCCACCTATAGGTGTCATTGAGAGAATTATTTCAATGTTTGAATACACCTAACTAAACTCTGGTCGAACAAGTTGTGAAAAATTCCAGGGTCGTTAAGGGTTTGAACTTGATTTGTTAGAAACCAACACTCATAATATACAGTTAACCTTCCAAGTGAAATATAAAATCTCTTAGGATTTGTATTTCATAATGAACCAAATGTATGTTAACACTGTGTATAATGACATGTATGAGTTTGGTAACAATGTCACACACAACCCTCTGTTTGAGATTGAAGAGGATCCACAACCAACATTTGTGGACATGTTCCAAACACCTAGAGAGGGACTTAAGGGAAAATACTTGGATGAATCTTCCTCTTCAGAAAGTGACCCTATAATCTCCAACATAATCTTCCAAAACCTGAGTGGGGACCCGCAACTTATTGCCGTGTTATCACGGTACACCCCTGATCAACTCATCCGGTTGGCCTCCCGTGGCAAAACTCAAGATGCCACTCTTCGGAGAACTCACTTCCAAGGATCTTCCAACAGAGCTCAGACCCGCACTAACCAGCCAACTCCTACTCCAGTTGCTCCACCCATCATGCCAATTCCAGTCTCTCAAACTACACCTCCTCCCGAGTAGAAAGAATTCATCTACAAAAGTGAGGTTGAAACCTGTGTGCGTAAGTTCATGGCCGAGAAACTTACCTTGAAACAACCACACTCTCTCTCGAGCTATTGTAAGCTCCCTCCGTCCTACTTTCCACCAGGATTCAAAGCCCCTGAGTACAGAAAATATGATGGCACCTCTGATCCTCATGATCACCTGTCAGGTTTCCTCATGGATTCCCATCAATGGCTCTACGACAGAGTCCTCCTTGTCCATCTGTTCCCAAAATCCTTAGAAGGTGAGGCCTTAAGATGGTTTTCTTCCTTGCCCGCTACAGAGCTAATCAATTTTGATATGGTCTCTGAAAAATTCATCACTCAGTTTAGTCACATGACAACCATGCCTCCCATCTTGTTTGATCTTGTGATGGAGAAGATGAAGCCTGAAGAGGAGTTCACATATTTTGCCAACAGGTGGAGGGCAATGGCTTCTAGGGCGGAAGTGGCAATCCCCGAATCTCAAGCTATCACCATGTTGGTCAATAACGTTACCCCGCAGCTTCGGTCTATTCTCATGCTGAGCGAATTTCACACATTCGCACAACTTTATAATCGAGCTCGGGTAGTTCAATCTCAGATCGGAAATTCCACTTTACCATCCTTCCTTGAAAATCAGAACAAAAATAAGAGGACTACACAAACTCCACCAATAGAGGGAGTGACAATCAATGAACAGGTGAGTGCCTTGGGGCAACCCTTCAGGTCACCCAGTCCTATGTCCAGATTAGATAACCAATCCAATCAGAGACCATATTCAGCAGTTCCCCCTTTCTCCAGTGCCAAGATCAATTGGGGGCACATGAAAGAGGCTGCTGAAACCTTGGAAGTCAAGGGCCCTCCGCCCTCTTATCAGGTGGCCCAAGATCCATCTAGCTCTCTAGAAAGGGTGAGCACCCTTGTCAAAAATTTGGAACCAAATGTCGATCATAGAGGACAGTACTGGGAGTATGAAGAGGTTGGGATATGGCGTGAGTGCCCTACTAGGACGACCAAACCTAGAGAGCCGTTGCAAGGAGTCTCCACTATCATCCAAGACAAACCTTTGGTCTTGATACGACCTAGGAAACAACCAACAGCCATCAACCCAGTTACTCTGGTCCAAGTTCCTTCAATTTCAATCAGAGAACCTCCTACATCCATCTTGTGTCCAACACCAAAGCCAGGTCCGGTAACCCAATTCTGCCTGATGAATTCACCACCAGTTCAACCACTAAAGTCAGATCAGGCAGTGGACCCAGTCCGATTGGTGTTATACTGAGAAATCGCATCATTCTCCCAACAAGTCAACCCTTGGACTCCCAAGAGAATTAAAAAAGGATCATTCAATCCAAGTTTGACATCCTATAGCATCCAGGGAAAACTCCCGCTAAGATGCCAGTCCTAGAGTTGATTGGGAGATCTCCTACACACAGGGAGACATTGTTCAAATTCCTCCAGCGAATTACAATCAATGAAGATCTTCATATCAGGGGGCTCACAAATGCCATTCTCTCAGTCACCCAGACACCTACGATATCCTTCACGGATAAGGGTCTGGCTCCCCCTGAATGCCAATCCCTTCCCCCAGGCTTAACTGTAAAGGGTCACTCATTGGACTCCATCCTGTTGGATACCGGGGCATCAATCAATGTCTGTCCACTCAAGACCCCCAAGAAAGTAGGGATTGATCCAGAAGAGATTGAGTCTACTCCCGTAATGGTCTCAACCCATGATCATTCTCAAAGACCAGCAAATGGGAAACTGGAAATTGGGCCAGTTACCTTGATCTTTGAATTCTACATCCTTGATGTCAAGCCCATATACAACGCCATTCTGAGAAGGCCTTGGATGGACCAGACCCTGGGAGTGCCCTCCTGTAAGGAATCGCCAAGAACGCAGCGGAAATAAAAATGATTCCATTGTATCGGTTGCTGGGGTTGTAAAACGGACATTAAAACTAACGCGGGAAGAACAGTTCTTCACCTTTGCGGGGTTTCGAATCTCCCGTGGATGATGCCGACTCGGTAATCGCGCACGCGCACGATCTCTAGAGGTATCCACACGAGTTCCCGCAGCAGACGCGTTTTCCTCCTCGACTTGAGTGCTCTGACCAGATCTTAAATCCACCATGCGCGGAGAGAGACAGATCCACTCCAAGAGAGAGAGAAGGAGAGAGAGAGAGGAGAGAGAGAATCTGGGGAGTAAAAATTCGTCCAACTAACTTTTTACCACTCCCCCTTGGCCCTCCTTATATAGAAATAAGGATAAGCACAAGAGTTAATCCTCATGATTATCCAAGAGTTTGGCCTTGGATAATTCTCCATTAAATTTTCATGTTTATCCTGCAGCTTTTCACAAAAACCCAGATAAGCATGAAATTTAACATCTCTCACCGTCTGACGAGAACTCTTATGTGTGTGACCCTTTAGGCCCATATATCAGTCCGGTTGCAGGCCCATTAAACTTAGAACTGTTTCTTGAGTTTAATATTTATTAATTAACATTTAAACATCACATGTTAAATGATTAATTTAATAAACAAGTGAATCATCATCTGATGATCAAATCACTTGGCCTTCTGATCATGAACAGCACCAAACACTACCTCATGATCCCAGAAGATATAAGGGATACTGTTCCCTTCAATTGAACCTTTCCGTCTGCCGATACCGCACAGATATAATCCTTCACTCATGCAATGTCCCGATAACGCAAGGGTATGGTTTTATAGTCAAACCCTCTATCGCATTATCCAGATGGATTCCAGTACACAGTTAATATCTAGAAAGACATCTCTTTCATTAGACCCTGGTCAGGGATTTCTGTGTACACATCCATGGGACATTCTCTCTCCAGTCTTATACCAAGAGTGAATGATCCCTTGTTGTTCACTCAATTACCTTCGCAAGCTTTCCAATGTATCTGAAAGACCGATTATGGTAGACTTAATGGTTAAAGTCCACGAGTCAGAGAATCAAGATACAATGGTCCACAAACAAGGTATCATTGGTGACTCAGGTCAAAGGACCAACTGTGCTACTGTAACAAATGAATTCCCTGGTTGACTAATAGGTATAATTACCATCCAGGAATTCTTATTTGGGTCTGTTCAGTGAACTCATTCTCTAATGAGCACCCATTTGTTTGTCTTAGTGTCACCACACGAGTGAATGTGAGATCATTCACCCTCATCATATGAGCAGACATAACTTGTGTCGATCTTATCGGATATTTAATGTCCATCTCAAATATCCTACAATCGAGAACTATTTAAGACAATTGCCTTAGGATATTGATCTCACTATCACGATCTCATCATGATTCAATATCCCATACATTTGTCTATGGACCTTCATTACGATAGTCGTTTGCGAGAACTATTAAATGAAGAAATAATTGCCTTTATTAATAATCTGAACTAGAATGTACAATGATTGGCTTTGAGGCCACCCAATTCCAACACCTCCACTAATCATCAGCACTATAAATTCCCATACAATGGGAAGATTGTCAAAATGCAGAGAACTCCCTGTCTTGAGTCTTTGGGATCACTCTCGATTGAACAAATTCCATCCATGATCACTCCTGGAAAAGGGGCAGAACTCATCCTTTCATCGGTTGACTCTCAGCTCAAGTCCCAGCCTAGCATAGGTTGGCAGCTTATGGACAAAATGGGGTATAGTTCGGGATCTGGGTTAGGCAATGAAAAGCAAGGAATTCAAGAACCTATCTTTGAAAATCCGACCCGTGGAGGATTCAAATTGGGTTACATACTAACCAAACCAACTGAAGGATCAGGAAAATGGAGTCTCTTGGATCACTTTGTGAAGGAAAGTCAAGAGGTACTCAAGATACACTATCTTGAGGATGAGTTGAAGGAAACAAGCACTGAAGCTAAAAGAGAAGATGCAGAAGATTTCTCTACACAGCTGCTGTTCTATGAACCAACCACTCAACAAGAAGGAGCCCCCTTAGTGAGGGATGAACCGGTACCCACCGCTCTCATTCCCTTACTATTCTACACACCTGCCCTTCTCAGGCTCTTATCACCGGTGATAGCCCACTCTTGGGGCAATTCTGCCATCATCGGGTCTGTGTCTCAAGGACCCACCTTTGCAACATGTCTGACTCACTCCCTAAGTCTTGTGTATAATCGCTTAGGGATTGGATAGCTTCCTCTTTATCTACAAGTTGTAGAGGTAAGTAAGTTCTTTCATTTCTAGTTAGCAAATAAGTGTAAATATGTGAAAATTGTTCCTTTGGATAGGAGTCTATTTGAAGAAGTTTTACCCTTAAAAATACAAAAAAATTCAAAAATTTCAAAATCTCAAAAAAAATCGAATATCCAAAAAGCATCAAAAATATTTGTAAATATGTACATACTTTAATGAAAATGACAAAAAATCAGAAAAGACACAAAATCCAATTGTCTGGTGATTGCCATGTAACCCCCTGTCTAGGTCTAGTTGCATGATAGATTGGGTTAACATTGAGGTTTGGTTAAGACTTTGGTCCACCAGAACCTTGGACAGGTCTACTTTACTTTCATACAGATCCCTATGATCATCCTGAGATGCACACACTTACACGTTTTTTCAAAAGGGAACCTTCTTAAAATGAGTTCAAAGTCTTTAGCATACTGTCAAAATGCAACCTTTGCTCTTCGTCTCTCGACCGATCAGGACAGTTGATGCCCTTAAACGGTCGAGCTCAGCAAATTGCGGTTCCTCAACAACCCGATAGATGTAACCCCTCAAAAAGGGCCCAAAACTGAAATGTAAAAGACCAGAGCACGTGAAGAGGGCAGTGTCCCCGCAGGCGGAATATCAAATAACCCCAAAAATGTCAAGAGTGGAAAAGAAATACAAAAAAGAAAAAGGGGTTCAAGCAATCATGAAAAAAGCCTGGTCGTGACCGTGCCTGGCCATGAAATCCAATAAAGGCCTGAAAAGTCAAAATAGGGGCATCTAGGAGGTCAAAAGGGTCCGTTTTGTCACAGCTCCCCCTTTTAACAGTTTTGTCGATCCTCTTGTGAAGTTTGTCTCCAAAATTTCTTCACTTTTTCTCCCTCAAAGTTTGACACGAGATAGCTATCTAAAGACTGAATATCATTTTAAAATAGTTCGTTTTTCAAAAATCGTCACATGCTCACATGATCACAGGAGTCCAAAATGGGTGAAGAGTAATGCCGATGTTTCTGGGGAACTAACTTCTTAACCATAATCTCAATGTGTACTCTCGAAAACTTCGGGCTTAGGTCAATGCATGCGCGTCACCAATTGGTGCGACGGCGTCTGATTCCGAGTCAGCGTCGCGCGGTTGACCGTTAGGGTTCCAAGGTGTTCCATCATATACCTTCTAGATTGTGAGGAAAGAGACCCGGGTTGGACAAATTATTTACCTCGAAAACTTTTTGGGCAAACTTGGTGGTCGGAAGCAGCTGGGAGCCTAAGCATGGCATGACGGTATTGTCATCAGTATGAGTCTTAACCGGTCAAGGTTAGTTTGAGGAGTCTAGAGGCCCAAATCAATCTAGATGCGTGCTTAGGATACCTGGGAAGTCGAGTGCGCATTTCCCTTTCATCATTCAACCAGCCTAAGTTTGGGCAATCACCAGGCAGGCGGAATCAAAAACATGTTTTCATCACACACTCTACTTGTTAATATCCGCTATCATTTGCATATTTACTTCTCGCATCAGTTTCGATAGTAACACGGCCCCTTGACCCTATGCGAAGGCTAGGGAAAAGGTAGTCGCTCTATTTTGGGCAAGGGGCCGAAAACAGATACTACTAACTGTTTCCCCTTCATTTTTGTGCATACAGGAAAAGGATTCTATGTCCAAAAGGTGGACACTTTTGCTGTCGAGTCGAAGCCAAAAGCAGCCGGATTGGCATTCTACTTTGAGAATGGCCATATCTTCCGTGCTGGCTTCGACTTGACAGGGACCTTTGTCCCTCGTTTCCTTGCAGCTTGTCATTAAGATATTGTGGATCATTGATTATTTACATTTACTGATGTGCGTTCTTGCAGCTGCAGGAAATCCGAAGCAAGTAGGATTGAAGACACAGGAGGCTAATAACTTCGAGCGTATAGACTCTGAGTTCCTCTTTAAACAAAATAATGAGGAGTCTATATTATCCAAGTTATTCGATTGGCCAATAAATCCCTCCTGTTTACATTAGGAATTTGTTTTCTAAATTTTAAACCAACATGCATTGCATAAGCATCATCCACCATTCCCGTCCTAAGAGCAATGACCAAAATTCATCACTCTGCTTAACCCATCGCTGATCTGTGAGTCTGGCAGTTGTACGTCTGTTAGCCCTTTGAATTGTAAGACCTCTTCCTCTTTTTCTTTTTTTTTTCAACACGTGTGCTTGAGATTCTCTCACTTGGCGATCCCATGATGCGCCAGGCCACCGCGCGCCCGTTGTGTTGAGAGTTCTTCAAGTCACACTTCTACACCTTTCATGCTCGAGATCCCCATGGGCCAAATCGCTATATTCTGGTACGCCAAAGCCTCGCGGTTCCAGCACCCGAGGGTCCCACGGACTGTGATTCTCTAGTACTGAACATTGTTCCTTTTCTTAAACCACTCTTGCAACTCAAATAGCCAGCCTTCATGCATTTGCCGCATTCGCATGTCATCCCTGGGGATAGCTTATTCCTTTTTCGGGCTGTCCAAAATCAGTTTCGATTTCCGGAACACCTATTTATCATTCCGCTCCACTCTACTGCAAAACAGGTGTCCCGGAGGGGCATTTATAGACACCGATTTTGGACCACCCCTTTTGGTCATAAAACCGTCTCCATCATTAGCCCTTTATCACCAAAATCCCCTCATTTAGCCATCTCAGCCCACTAACAACTAGACCCATTAACCAAATCCCGACTCTAGCCACCTTTTCGTAGAAGGCCAGCCAGTCCGCCTTCCACCCCCTTCGAAGGCCACCCCTTGCCTTCTACACCCTTGGAAGGCCAGCCACCTTGCCTTCCACCTTTTGCCACCTTTTTCACTTTTTACCACCTTTTCGTGGAAGGCCAGCCAGTCCGCCTTCCACCCCCTTCGAAGGCCACTCCTTGCCTTCTACACCCTTGGAAGGCCAACCACCTTTTGCCACCTTTTTCACTTTTTACCACATTTTCGAAGAAGGCCACCACTTGCCTTCTACACCCTTGGAAGGCCAGCCACCTTGCCTTCCACCTTTTGCCACCTTTTTTACTTTTTACCACCTTTTCGTGGAAGGCCAGCCAGTCCGCCTTCTACCCCCTTCGAAGGCCACCCCTTGCCTTCTACCTCCTTGGAAGGCCAACCACCTTGCCTTCCACCTTTTGGCCACCTTTCTCACTTTTTACCACCTTTTCGTGGAAGGCCAGCCAGTCCGCCTTCCACCTCCTTCGAAGGCCACCCCTTGCCTTCCACCACCCTTCGAAGGCCACCCCTTGCCTTCCACCCCCTTCGAAGGCCAGCCGTGCCGCCTTCCACCTCAAGATTGGAAGGCAAGTTGCCTGGCCGTCCACTCCCTAACCACCCCCCTGACCTCGTCTTCCCCACGATCTCCTCTACTCGCCGCCCACGTCCCCACTACTCCGATCACTCCCCACTCCGGCGACTGTCGCGCGCACTACCTCCGACCCTTGACCGCTTCCTATTGGCTGAAGGTTGATTTACGAGGATTTAGACCCCTATTTTCCCCTTTTTTTTCCTTCATCTATTTAAACCCCCCAGGTTCCCTCGAGCAAGGGGGGTTGGAAAGGGGATTAAGAAGGAGTTTCTTTTTCGGAACGGGTCGGCTTTGAGGAGTCGAGCAGGCAAAGAGTCAGAGGGTTGTTTCAGGAGGAACGTCACTCCAAATGGGCTTGTCTTCCTAACCTTCTCTTTACTTTTCACCTTTTTCACTTCATTGCATTTCCAATTTCCGTCCATGCCGTAACATTCTCCCTCTTTCACTCTCTTTTTACCTTCAACACATCATTTCACTTTTCACACACGAGCACTTATCTGCATGCATACATCCTAGAATGACTTAGCAATTCCTATTTACCCCCAGAGGTTTCAAACAAAAAACGGGAGGTGGGTGGCCATAACATATGGTCACCTTCCCTCCCAAACACCCATCCGGTGCGTCTCCCTCTAATTTTAGTTAATTTTTACGTTTGTATGAACGGATCCTACATATCACAGTTCTAATCGGGTTATTTCTTTTCTTTGTCTGTCTTTTCTTTTCAGGGGCTCTTACCAGATTCTGCGCGCGGACTACCGAGCTCTCCTCCTCTGGCCGGCCGGAGGAAGAGAAGGGGAAACCACCATCTCCCACTCCCACAGAACGCGATCACATCCTCACCATCCTGCGGAGCACAGGGACCGAAAGGTAATGCTCCTGGCGATCACATCCTAATTTCTAACCCCCCCCTTAATCGCCACAGTGCTAAGATGAACAGAGGAACCCTCGTCCGAAGCCCGCAGCCGCGGCGGGGGACGTTCCGGGCGCCTACAACAGGGTATGGGAGAGAAGCGCAAGCAATAGAGTGATTCCGACGTGCATGGCGTCGCCACTTTAGATTCACAAAAGCCTGCCTTGATGTTGCGGAGGCTCTAGAGGAAGTCAAGAGATATGTGAACTATTTAACCAATGTACGACCTGCTGTATGTGCCTTTTTCATGGGCCGTAGAGCACTGGAATAATGTACCCATTGAAATTTCAGTGAATAATGCAAATTTGACTTTCTTGAAAATATTATCAGATACAGGGGTACGGCAGGCGGCTACGCGGAAGGCCGTCCGGCCAGTCGGGCGGCCCCGCCTGCGGCCGTCCGACCGGTCGGGCGGCCACGCCTGCGGCCGTCCGACCGGTCGGGTCGACCACACGGGTGGCCGTCCGGCCTGTCGGGCGGCCACTAGTGTGGCCGTCCAACCTGGGGGACGGCCCCCCGCGTGGCCGTCCGATCCGCCATCAGACGGCCAGGCTTCAGGCTGTCCAAGACGACGGACGGCCACCTGGGTGGCCATCCGATTCGTCGGGAGGCTTTAAGAAGCCTGGTGGCCTCCTAGCTTTCTCCCTACCCTTTCTTCATCTTCTTTCTCCGATTCCGATTTCCCCCCACTCTTCCATGGCCAGAGTTTGGCTCCCCAGCTCCCTTAGGAGGAGGAGGACCGGCAGCGGCGACGGCGGCGATGGAGCGAGCCCCAGCGGCGGCGGCGGCGAGATGGGCGGCGGCGAGATGGTCGTTGACGGCGGCGGCAGTGAGGACCGGCTTCGCACCGAAGAGGAAGAAGAAGAAGAAGAGAGGGCGGCGGCAACGGAGGAAGATGAAGAGGAAGAAGACGGAGCTAATGGAGAGGAAGAAGAAGGAGAAGGAGAAGGTGATGAGGAAGGCGGTGGCAACGGAGAGGTGCCCCCGAAGAAGAAGAAGAAGGTGACTCCTTTGGTTTTTTTTTGGACCGGGCGACCGGTGTGGCGGACGGCAGGATCCCCGGCCGTCCGTGCGGGCGGACGGCGGGCGGCGCTGCCGCCCGACCGCGTGGACAGCGGGTCGCTCCGCCGCCCGTCCGCGCGGACGGCGGGGGAACCCGCCGCCTGTCCACGCGGACAGCGGGTGGGCCCGCCGCCCGTGCGCGCGGGCGGTGGGCGGCCCCGCCGCCCGTGCGGGTGGACGGCAAGCGGACCCGCCGTCTGCCCGTACGGTCGGCGAGCAGGGCCGCTGTCTGTCGGGACGGGGCCAGCCACGTCACCTACTCAGAATCCCTTTTTTATGATCATGCCCCTAACTTTTAATTTTGTTGGGATTATCAAGGTCCACAGAGAGTTCGGGGCCGAGTTTCTTGGGAGTTGGTCTGGGCCTGGTACTATGCGCTGCCCGATCGGCTCCTTTTCCAGGTGGACGCGTTTGGGTTCGGGCCGTTGTTTCGGATCCGACCGTTCATGGTGGACGCGCCCTTCTTAGTGGCTCTGCGAGAGCGCTGGGATGACAGATGCAGAGCCTTCATCATGCTGTGGGGACACATGCTGCCCACACTGGAGGACGTCTCTTTCTTGACAGGCTTGCCAGTCATTGGTGATCCAGTAGTGGGTCCCGAGCTCAGGGATTACAGGCAGCTGTCAGATCGACTCCTGGGCGAGGGGTATTACCGGGTTCAAGGAGCGCTATCTCACATACCCCTTGGACACTTTGCCCGGTCTGCGGGGTTGAGCCAGGTACGGCGGATGCCGAGCGAGACTCTTGAGGCTTTTGCCGAGAGAATGGAGGCACTCTTGGACTTGGATGGCCGCTCAGACGACGAGAACTTACGGATCTTCCTCTTGTTCCTCTTCGGGAGGCTGCTTTTTGCTACAGCCTCGGACAAAGTCAATCTGAAGTACCTGCCGCTGTTGGAGGACCTTCAAGCGGCGAAGAAGATGGTGTGGGGAGCTGCGATGTTGGGTCACCTCTTCTCCCATCTGGTGAGCTATCGCCAGGGTTCTGGCAATTTGGGTGGATTCACGCCTTTCCTTCAGGTAATCCCTCTTGGTTGTGGATCTCCGTCCTTCCTCACTTATGTTGATTGACGTTGACTGTGTTGTCCTTTGTAGATTTGGGGTTATACCTGCTTCCCTATCGGCCGAGGGACCGTCTCCGCGGATCGTGAGGGATAGACTCCACTCATGGCACGGTGGGAAATGATCCGGGATTATCGCCCCGTAATGTACCGCGTGGAGGACATCCGCGCCTAGCTCGACACATTTCTTCCTCATATGGTGAGTGATTTGAGATATATGTGCATCTTAACCAATGATTAGGTCTGACCCTTTGCTTCATTTAGGTGGTGTGGATGCCATATGCAGAGGAGGACCTGGCCGATCATCCCTGGGTGTCCCAGAGTCTCTCCCAGTTCCGGCGGGAGGTGCCCTTGCTGTGCGTGAACATCTGTGACGGCCTCTTTGTTCGGATGGCCTACCGCACGTAGGGATGGCATCAACCTTTACTCGCCTATCCGACCTATCCTGATATGAACCGCGGTCGTCGCCGATCTTCTGCTATTGGTTAGGATTGGCGAGTGGTGAGGCGAGCTGAGATCGAAGTGTGACACCGCACCGGGGATGCCCTACAGGAGGATAAATTCCTGCGAAACAGTTTCAAATACTTGGGGGATTATGTCCGGCGGTATTCAGATTGCATGTTTCTGGATGCGCAGCGGGTGCGTCACTCTGACCCTTCAATCTATTTTACTCAATCTTTTCTATTGACTAACCTTAGTGGTATTCCTGCAACAGATTCCTGAAACTGAAGCCGTGCAGATCCTAAAAAATCAGAATGAGATTCTGGTTCTGTAGATGAGTGACCTGCTTCACCAGATTGGAGAATTGGTGAGAAGTCTGATTTCTAAATTCGGGTATGAGATTGCCCATCTTATTTTTGTGAAAAACCCTTATGATGCAGAGAGAGATGCTAGCCCGTCACGGGGTGCGAGGAGATCCTGGTGCGGGCTCATTATCCCAGGGGCCAGCTGCCCCTGCTAATTGGGAAGCGAGATTGCAGGATGCTCTCCGTCGTGCGGAGGCCCGGGAGGCGGATTTGGCACAACAGGTGAGACTTGTTCCGCTTCTGTGTTATTTTGATTGAGCTTGCTTAACCCTGAGTTCCTTTGCAGCGTCAGGAGGTGGAGACCGCCTTAGCCAGGGTGCAGGAATTGGAAAGCCTTAATCAACAGTTGAGAGATCAGGTCTTAGAGGAGTGGACAGCTCAGGCCAGGGCGAGAGAAGGATCCCACCCGGACGTGTACTGGGAAGGTAAGATAGCCGGCTTACAGGAGGAGCTGATGAGGTCACAGACAGAGGTGCGGGAGCTTGATTTCAAGTGCCGAACTCTGTGGGACCGAGTGATGAAGAAGGGGCGAGAACGAGCTACGAGATCCAACACACAGAGTCCAGGAGCTCGTCCCCCCATTCCTGCCCCGTCGGCTGGCCAGGCACCTGCTGGGAGCTCTTTCTTTAGAGACCTTGACTCTCTTCTTACTGAGGATGCATGGAGAGCATTGCGACCCGCTGGCTCATCGGGGTCTATGCGACCGGCATCAGGTCATCGCCGTGCTCGGGAGGATGATGCTGAGAGTCAGATGAGGCACCCTTCTCGAGATAGGAGAGATGATGACGCGGAAGGAAGGAAGAGAGATTGAGAGGGAGAGGGATTGAGAGCTGATGCAGGGGTATGCCCTTGTGTCGTGATATATGATTATTATGTTATACTTGCATATTTCACTACTTACATCTGGGCACTTCTTGTTCTGCTTTCTGTCCATACCTGTTATTTCCTGCATGCACAACATCAGGGGAAACAGTTAGTAGTATCTATTTTCGGCCCCTTTCCCAAAAAAGAGTAACTACCTTTTCCCTAGCCTTCACATAGGGTCAAGGGGCCGTGTCCTATTACCCAGACAAAAGGAAGAATATTGAAACTGGTGCGACAAGTAAATATGCAAATGCTGGTGGATATTAACAAATGAGGTGTGTGATGAATGAAAACATGTTTTTGATTCCACCTACCTGGTGACTGCCCAAACTTAGCCTGGTCGAATGATGAAAGGGAAATGCACACTCAACTTCCTAGGTATCCTAAGTACACATCTAAATTGATTTGGGCCTCTAGACTCCTCAAACTAACCTTGACCGGTTAAGACTCATACTGATGACAATACCGTCATGCCATGCTTAGGCTCCCAGCTGCTTCCGACCACCAAGTTTGCCCAAAAAGTTTTCGAGGTAAATGATTTGCCCGACCCGGATCTCTTTCCTCACAATCTAGAAGGTATATGATGGAACACCTTGGAACCCTAACGGTCAACCGCCCGACGCTGACCCGGAATCAAACGCCGTCGCACCAATTGGTGACGCGCATGCATTGACCTAAGCCCGAAGTTTTCAAGAGTGCTCATTGAGATTATGGTTAAGGAATTGGTTCACCATAAACACTGACATTACTCTTCACCCATTTTGGACTCCTGTGATCATGTGAGCATGTGACGATTTTTGAAAAACGAACCATTTTAAAATGATGTTCTATCTTTAGATAACGATCTCGTGCTAAAACCTTGAGGGGGAAAAAGTGAAGAAATTTTAGAGACAAACCTCACAGGAGGATCAACAAAACAGTTAAAAGGGCGAGCTGTGACAAAACGGACCCCTTTTGGACCTCCTAGATGCCCCTATTTTGACTTTTCAGGCCTTTGGTAGATTTCATGGCCAGGCACAGTCACGACCAGGCTTTTTTATATGATTGCTTGAACCCCTTTTCTTTTTTTTGTATTTCTTTTCCACTCTTGACATTTTTCGGGGTTATTTGATATTCCGCCTGTGGGGACACTGCCTTCTTCACGTGCTCTGTTCCTTTACATTTCATTTTGGGCCCTTTTGAGGGGTTACATCTATCGGGTTGTTGAGGAACCGCAGTTTACTGAGCTCGACCGTTTAAGGGTGTCGACTGTCCTGATCGATCGAGAGACGAAGAGCAAAGGTTGCAGTTGACAGTGTACTAAAGACTTTGAAATCATTGTAAGAAGGTTCTTTTTGAAAAATGTGTAGGTGTGTGCATCTCATGATGATCATAGGGATCCGTATGAAAGTAAAGTAGACACGTCCAAGGTTCTGGTGGACCAAAGCCTTAGCCAAACCTTAATGTTAACCCAATCTATCATGCAACTAGACCTAGATAGGGAGGTTACGTGGCAGTCACCAGACAGTTGGATTTGGTGCTTTTTCTGATTTTTTTGTCATTTTCATTGAAGTATGTGCATATTTGCAAATATTTTTAATGCTTTCTGGATATTCGATTTTTTTTGAGATTTTGAGATTTTTGATTTTTTTTGTGTTTTCATGGATAAAACTTCTTCAGATACACCCCATTCCATGGGTGGGGTAACTCCTCTCCTTTTTCATTGATTAAGCGGTATGCATTACCTGAGTATGCCTCCTTGATTACAAATGGACCTTCCCAATTTTCCTGCAATTTGCTCTTGGGACCAGGAATTTTGACCATTTTTCTCTTGAGTACTATTTCCCCAATTTCAAACTTTCTTTCGAGAACCTTCTTTGCGTAGAATCTTGCGATCCTATTTCTGTAAACTTGAGCATGGTCTGCCGCCATTATCCTTTTTTCGTCTAATAGTTCCAGTTGGGTGAACATGGCCTTACGACGTTCGGCGTCGCTAATTCCATTGTCCAACTGCACTCTTAGAGAAGGAAGGAGAATCTCATATGGAAGTACCGCATCTGTTCCGAATGTTAGTGAATAAGGTGTTTGTCCGGTGGGGGTTTGGACAGAAGTACGATACGCCCAAAGAGCTTCTACTAGGCGATCCGGCCAGTCCGCATAATTGTGAGATCTGCAAGTTCTTTTGATGATTCGAATGAGAGACTTATTGGTGGCTTCGGCCTGACCGTTTCCTTGTGGATAGTAAGGCGAAGAATGGTGTAAATTAATGCCATACTTACTGCACATGTCTTGGAGCTCTTGAGAGATAAATTGTGGTCCATTGTCGGTGATGAGATCGCGCGGAGTCCCGAACCTGGCCAGAATGTTGCGCTTGATGAACTTCACCACCGTGGATGCTTTGATTTCCGCAAATGCTTCCGCTTCAGCCCATTTAGTGAAATATTCAGTGGCAGTTAAGATAAATGATTTCCATTTTATTTCGCCTGATCGATCCTCCAAAGGTCCTATAACGTCGAATGCCCACATGGCAAAGGGCCAAGGGGAAATGACGGATTTGAGAGATGATGAAGGTGCATGAACCTTGTTAGCATGTAACTGGCATTTCAAGCACTTCTGAACAAATATGGAACAATCAGCCTCCATTAAAGGCCAATAATAGGACATGAGGAGCTTCTGAGCTAAGGCACGACCATAGATATGACCGCCACAATCGCTGGCATGAGCTGCTTCCATGACATGATAGATTTCGGTATCATCTAGACACCGAAGGAGCACTCTACTGAAGGATCTTCTGAAAAGGTGACCGCCTAAGATAAGGTATCGTTGAGATGCACGGCGGATAGCCTTACGGTCAGAAGATGTGGCATAAGATGGGAATGACCCATCGCGGAGGTAGTTCATGATATCAAAATACTAAGGATTCCCATCATCCCAATCGGGGGTGAGTTCATCCGTGATAGTAGAGACATGTTCAGATGAGTGGAGGAATTGTTGGAACCAGGGGTCCTGGAAGGAGGGCGAGTCTTGCTTGTGCAGAGTGATGGTGGCTGAACTTTTGGTGACAGGAATCTCTAGTGCTGAAGATAAGGAGGCCAGGGTATCTGCTAGGATATTCTGAGACCTAGGCATATGTACATAGGTGATCATTTTGAAATGCCTGGTTAGCGACTTTACTAACTCCTAATATGGCTTCAATTTTGAATCCCGGGTTTGGTACTTGCCCACGGTTTGGCGGAGGATTAGTTGAGAGTCTCCAATTATCTTCAATTCCAAGACTTTAAGAACCAGTGCCAACTTTAAGCCAGCTAGGAGAGCCTCATATTCAGCGACATTGTTAGTCACTGAGAAGGAGAGTTGGCAAGCGTGCGGAATACTTATCCCTTCCGGAGATATGAGGACCACTCCTATCCCACTGCCTTGAGAATTAAGCGCCCCGTCGAAATAAAGGACCCAGGATGGAGTATCATCCACTATTAGACCCAACTCCTCATCCGGGAATTCCTCGTTGACAGGTGAAAATGTAGGCAGTGGATGATGGGCTAGGTGTTCGGCAATTGCTTGCCCCTTCACAGCCTTCTGATTTACATAGGTGATGTCAAATTGGTTCAAGAAGGTCTGCCATCACACCAGCCTATCTGTTACAACTGGCCGCTCTAGCAAATATTTGATTGGGTCCACTCTTGCTAGGAGTTTGACCTCGTGGGCAAGGAAGTAGTGCTTCAATTTCTGCACTACCCAGACGACGGCCGCGCATGTCCTTTCCATGGTAATGTATCGCTTTTCGGCATCGTTGAGGAGCTTGGAAAGATAGTACACTGCTCTTTCTTTCTTCTCATCGTCAAGTTGGGCCAATACTGCTCCAGCTGATTCTTCAGTGGTGGAGACATATAGCAATAAAGGCCGCCCCGGGATAGGAGCCATAAGGACTGGTGGATTGAGGAGGTAGCTCTTCAATTCGTCGAAGGCCTTTTGACACTTATCGCTCCAAATAAACTTTCCCCCTCCTTTCAATAGATCATAAATGGTTTACATCTCACAGAATGTTGAGATATGAACCGTCTGATGAATTGCAAACGGCCGATGAGACCCTTTATATCCCTGACATTTTTAGGTGGGGGCATTTCCACTATCGCCTTCACTTTGTCTGGATCAACCTCAATCCCCCTTATACTCACCATGAACCCTAGCAATTTACCTGAGGAAACACCAAATACGCACTTTTTTGGGTTCATTTTCAATTGGTGCTCCCTTGACCTCTCCATTACAGCCTTAAGGATTTGAGCATGTCCCTTCCTGGTTTTAGACTTCACCAAGATATCATCCATATAAACCTCCATGTCAATGTGAATCATGTCATGAAAGATTGCCATCATAGTCCTCTCGTAGGTGGCTCCAGCATTCTTAAGCCCAAATGGCATGGCCATGTAGCAATAAGTTCCCCATGGAGTTATGAAAGATGTTTTCTCTTGATCTTCCTCAGCTAGTCGGATTTGATTATATCCTGAAAAACCATCCATGAGGGACAACATCTCAAATCCAGCCGTGTTATCGACCAGCAAGTCTATATGAGGTAGTGGGAAATCATCCTTTGGGCAGGCTTGATTGAGGCTGCGAAAGTCTATGCAAACCCTAACCTTTCCGTCCTTTTTTGCTACGGGGACGATATTAGCTACCCACTTAGGATAGAGCACTACCCGGATGAACTTGGCCTTATGTAATTTGTCAACCTCTTCTTTTACTTTAAGTGCTAATTCCGGTTGTAGCCGTCTCAACTTTTGTTTCACGGGTTTAGTATCAGGCTTGAGGATTAGCCGATGTTCCACCAATTATGTGTTTAATTCGGGCATATCCTCGTATGACCAAGCGAACCCATCACGGTGTTCTTGGAGCACGGCTATTATGGACCCTTCTTCTTCTGGACTCAAACGGGCGCTAATTAACACTAGCTTCGGATCCTCCTTTGTTCTAAGGTTGACTTCTTTAGTGGGTTCGTCGATGGCTGATGAAGGTTCATCAAACCATCTCGTCCCATTGACAAGTGGTTCGGCCAAGTCATCCTCCTCTTCCTCTTCACTAAGCTCAAATACTCGTAGACCATCACTGCAAGACTCGTCTTTCACCAACTCCAATGGTTCAGAGATGACCCCTATCTGAAGAAACTTGTCCAACTTTTTCAAAGCTTTACACCTATTCACTAATTCCTGAACTAAGAACGAAGGAACTTGCTTAGCCCTACAATTTCTAGACAGGGAGGAAGCTATCCTAATTCCTAAACTGCTATGTACATGACCCAGAGAATGGGTCAGTTTTGTCCTGGATGGGACAAGGGTAGACCCTTGGGACAAAGATTCAATGATGGCGGGGTTGCCCCACCACGTAAGCTCCTCGAAAGTTACTTCCCCACCCTCAGGATGGGAATTGGACTTTTTTTTTCGTGACCGAACGCCTCTAACATGAAATATTCGGAAGAAGTGGCGTCGATCGGAGCTGAGAGCATCGGGACGGAAGGTGGGTGGAATAGGAAAGGAATCAACGTAGCAGGGGCTGGTTCATTCTTGGCCAAGAAAAGCCCTATCGGTGGGCTGCTTGATTCACGAAACAAGGATGATATGCAAAAAGCTTCCTCTTGACTACCCTCATGATATTCTTGCACTTCCTCCTCTATCGTGGGCAATCCCTGCTTCTTTCTCACAAAGTGATTCATGAGGGACCATTCCTTTGTTTCTTTTGGAGGTTCAGTAAACTTATAACCCAGGCCACATCCCCCACGGACAGGGTTCTCTGAGATGGGGTCACGAATGCCTTGTTCTTCTTTCCCTAACTCGGAGCTTGAGCTATACCCCATCTTACTCATGAGCTGCCAACCTATACCAGACTTAGGCTTAAGGTGAGAATTTACTGATGAAAGAATGGGCTCTTTGCCTTTCCTAGAAGTTATCATGGACGGAATCTGTTCTACGGTCACTGAGTCTAATGACTCAATGTAAGGAGTGCTTTTGACCTTCACAATCTTCCCGTTATATGGGAACTTATAGCACTGGTGGTTGGTGGATAGGACCCCCAAGGTTTGGTCCATCCATGGTCTCCCTAGAATAGCATTGTAGATTGGCTTAACATCCAGGATGTAGAATTCAAAAATCATGGATATCGGGCCGATTTCTAGTTGCAGGAAGATCTTTCCATCTGCTAGTCTCTAGGAATTGTCATAAGCTGAGACCATCATAGAGGTGGACTCAACCTTCTCTGGATCTATCCCTATCCTTTTGAGGGTCTTAAGGGGACAAACATCGATAGAGGCATCAGTATCCAGTAAGATGGAGTCTACTGAATGACCATTGAGAATGGCGGTTAGGCACAGAGGAAGGGATCGGCACTCAGGGGGAGCTAGATCCTTTTCCGGGAAGGAGATCATGGGGGTTTGAGTGACTGAGAGGATGGCATTAGTGACTCCACCACTATGAAGATCCTCATTGACCGTGATTTGTTGTAGGAAATTAAACAGCGTCTCCCTGTGTGTGGATAGAGATCTTAGTGGGGGTCTTCTCTAAATGCTGGAGGATAGAGATCTTAGCGGGGGTCTTCTCTAAATGCTGGAGGATGTTGTACTCAGATTGGGCATTCCCCATGATAGGGATTGAGTTACCTTGAGAGTCCAAGGGTTGGCTCGGAGGAATGATGCGATTCCTGAGCGTTACCCCCACCGAGATTGGTTCTGCTTCCATTGGTGACCTAATGGGATTGAAGCCAGTTATCGAACCCTGGTTCCTGGTTGGACAGAAGATAGATAGGGTGGGCCCCTCGACTATGATCGAAGGGATCTGAATGAGAGTGACCGGCTTGAGGGTTGCCGGTTGCTCTTTGGGTCGGATTAGGACCAAAGGCTCGTTAGGGGAAAGCATAGAGACTTCTGGAGTAACTCCTTTAGTTTTACGCGATCAAGTGGGATCTTGATGTTTTATCCCAGACACTTCATACTCCCAGTATTGTTCTCTGCAAACTATTACGGGCTCCAAGTCTTTGATCAAAGTGTTGACCTTCTCTTGAGAACTGGAGGAATCTTGAGCCACTTGATGAGAAGGTAACGGGTCTTTCACAATTCTCAGTTCCTTCTTAGCCTTCAAAGCCTCAATAGCTTTTCTCATGTCCTCCCAGTTTATCCGCCCTTCATCATTTAAGTCATACACCCAATCCCTGAAGGTGAAGCAATTGCAAATTGTGTGTCCCGTGATCCTATGGTAGGGGCAATACCTGGACGTGTCCGTATTGCGCGGAACACCTTCTCTTTGAGGTGGGAGTTGAATGGCGTTACAAGCTAGCAAGGCATAAAAAATATCTGTCAATGATTCCGGCAGAGGTGGATATGATGCTCGCTTAGCCATAGGACGACTGTAATTAGTCGGGGGAGGAACAACTGCATATTGCTTCTGATTGGGCTGAGTGTCAGACTTAGGATGGGGATTGGGAACCCTGGTTGGCTGTGCTAGCATGCTGACCTGTTCATTGATGGTGACTCCTTCCGTGGTAGGAGTTGGTGTGGCTTTCTTGTTCCTGTTTCTGTTCTCAAAGAACGAAGGCAGAGTGGAGTCTCGGATTTGGGACTGAACTACCCTAGCTCGGTTGTACAGCTGAGCGAATGTTTGAAGTTCGCTAAGCATGAGAATATCTCGGAGCTGGGGCGTAGCGTTGTTAACAAGCATAGTGACTGCTTGTGCTTCAGGGATAACAACCTCTGCTCTAGAAGCCATAGCTCTCCACCTATTAGCAAAATGAGTGAAGTCTTCATCGGACTTCATTTTTTCCATTACAAGATCAAACAAGGTAGGGGGCAAGGCTGCCATGTGGTTGAAGTGGGTAATAAATCTCTCAGAGACCATATCAAAGTTGATTAGGTCAGTGGTTGGTAGAGAAGAGAACCATCTCAAGGCCTCTCCCTCGAGAGACTTCTGAAAAAGGTGGACAAGGAGGACTCTATCGAAGAGCCACTGATGGGAATCCATGAGAAACCCAGATAAGTGATGATGTAGGTCAGTAGTACCATCGTACTTCCTGTACTTAGGTACTTTAAATCCTAGTGGAAAGTAGGCCGGAGGGAGCTTACAGTAGCTCAGAAGAGAATGAGCTGCCTAAGACTGAGACTTTCGGCCATGAGTTGCCGCACACAAGTCTCAACCTCATTCTTATAGATGAACTCCTCCTGCTTGGGAGGCGTGACCTGGTTGATGGGATTAAATGGGATTGTGTGAGTGGGCATAGCTTGACTTGCCTGGGGTCGGCTAGAAGATCCTTGGAATTGGGTTTTCCGAGGAGTGGCGTCCTGAATTTTGCCACGGGAAACCAACTGGATGAGTTGATCCGGAGTATAGCGTGATAACACAACAATAAGTTCCGGATCTTCTCCAGGATTTTGGCATGTCCTACTTGAAATTATTGGCTCATCTTCTCCCTGCGAGGTAGAAGATTCATCAGAATCCTTCCTCTGAAGTCCTTCTTTAGATGCTTGGAGCATTCCTATGAAGGTCTGTTGTGGATCTTCTTCGTTTTCGAACAGAGGGTTGTGTATAACATTGTTACCAAGTTCATCCATGTCATCATACACAACGTTAACGTACATTCGGTTCATCATGAAACACTAACCCTAAATGATTTTATATTTCCCTTGAACTGTTAACAGTGTTTTATGAGAGTTGGTTTCTAACAAATCAAGTTCAAACCCTTAACGACCCTGGACTTTTCAAAACTTGTTCCACCAAGGTTTAGTTAGGTGTCTTTAAATTTTGAAATAATTCTCTCGGTGACACCTATAGGTGGATGATTGTAAATGGAAAGGTTTAATTAATCCCTCACACAAACCCGGGGTTCCTACTGGGTGGTTTCAGGTACAACCTGTTCGGCGGCCAAGTGGGAATCCCTGGCTCGCGGAGACTCACGGAGGTTCCCAACAGAATAAGACTAGTCACACCCGAGTGGGAATCCTCAGGTGGAGAGTCAAATCCTACGGGAGAGGTTGCTAGAGATGTGATGCCGGCTCTTCCTTAAAACCCCCGCGGAGAATATCCCAAAAAGCCCAGAAATTTAACAATTAGCAGGTCAGAACATATAACAAATCAACAAAACAGGCCGCAGATCAGCATACATGAACAACAACAGCAAGCATAAAGAACGGCCAGAGACTTCGTCGTCAAAGGCAGCGGACGGCCAGGGTATTGGCCGTCAAAGAGAGAGGACGGCCAGGCGGTTGGCCGTCAAAGGGGGACGATGGCCAACTAGTTGGCCGTCAAAGGGAGACGACGGCCAACGGGCCCACCGTCCAGGGCAATGGACGGCCTGTGCCTTGGCCGTCCAGAAGAAAGGACGGCCAGGGGCTGGCCGTCCAGGGGGGTGGGCAACGGCTAGGTGTGTAGCCATCCAAGGTGTTGGGCGGCCGGTCACCTGGCCGCTAGGTAGCTTTTTTTGGATCAAAATAAAATATATCAGGTTCCTTACCTTCTTACCTTTGATCGCGACCCGTGCAGCGGGCTATAGGTGTCCCACCGTGATCGACAGAGGGCTGTAGGCGCCCGGAACGTCCCCCGCCGCTGCTGCGGGCTTCGAACGAGGGCTTCTCCGTTTGTCTTAGCACTGCGGCGATTTAGGAGGGTTAGAAATTAAGGTGTGATCGCCAGGAGCATTACCTTACAGTCCCTGTGCTCCGTAGGATTGTAAGAGTGATCGCGTTCTGAGGGAGCGGGAGATGGTGGTTTCCCCTTCTCTTCCTTTGGCCGGCCAGAGGAGGAGAGCTCGGAAGTCTGCATGCGGAAATGCGGTAAGGATCCCTGAAAAGACAAGACAAGACAAGAGAGGAAAAATGACCCGATTAGAACTATGACATGTAGAATATATCCATAAAAATATAAAAATTAACTAGAATTGGAGGGAGACGCACCGGATGGGTGTTTGGGGAGGGAAGGTGACCATATGTTATGGCCACCCACCTCCCGTTTTTGTTTAAAACCTCTGGGGGAGTAAGGGTTGCTAGGTCATCCTAACATGCATGCATGCAAATGGGGGTGCTCGTATGTGAAAAGTGAAGTGATGTGTTAAAAGTGGAAAGAAGAGTGAGAGAGGGAGAATGTTACGCCACGGATGGAAAATGAGAATGCAATGAAATGAAGAGGAGAAAAGTAAAAGAGGGTTAAGAAGACAAACCCATTTGGAGTGAGAAGGATTCCTCTTGAAGCTGACTCCTTGTCTGCTCGACTCCTCAAGGCCGACTCACTTGCCAACCTCCTCTGAGCCTTCCCTCCAAAAACCCCTTAACCCCTCCGAATCTCTCACCCCGAAAAAAATCCTTACCCCCCCGCTCGAGGGGACATGGGGGGTTTAAATAGGTGAAGGAGAAATAGGAGAAAATAGGGGTCTAAATCTCCGTAAATCATCCTGGAGCCAATGGGAAGTGGTCAAGGATCGGAGGTGGTACGCGCGGCAGTCGCCGGAGTGGAGAGTGATCGGAGTAGTGGAGGTGAGGGCGGCGAGTAGAGGAGATCGTGGGGAAGACGAGGTCAAGGTGGTAGTTAGGGGAATGGACGGCTAGCCAACATGCCTTCCAATCCCGTGGAAGGCCAAGTAGCTGGCCTTCTATGGAGAGGTGGAAGGCGGCCCGGTTAGCCTTCGAAGGGTGGTGGAAGGCAAGGGATGGCCTTCGAAGGGTGATGGAAGGTGGGCTAGATGGCCTTCGAAGGGTGGTGGAAGGCGGGCTGGCTGGCCTTCGAAGGGTGGTGGAAGGCGGACTGGCTGGCCTTCCAAGGATGGTAGAAAGCGGACTAGCTGGCCTTCGAAGGGTGGTGGAAGGCGGACTGGCTGGCCTTCCACGAAAAGGTGGCTAGAGTCGGGATTTGGTTAATGGGCCTAGTTATTAGTGGGCTGAGATGGCTAATATGAAGGGTTTGGTGACGATGGGCTAGTGATGGATGGGGTTCATGACCAAAGGGTGGTCCAAAATCGGTGTCTACAATTGTCACCTGGTTCAGCTGTCTAAAATCGATACACAACCTCAGAGAACCATCCTTCTTCCTGACAAATAAAATTGGAGCCCCCCACGGAGAAGTACTGGGATGAATAAAACCCTTATCCAGTAATTCCTGCAAGTGCGCCTTCAACTCAACGGGTTTAGCCGGAGCCATCCGATACGGGGCCTTAGACAATGGCGCCGTACCTGGTGCAAGCTCAATGGTAAACTCAACCTCTCGCTGAGGAGGAAGGCCAAGCAACTCCTCAGGAAACACATCAACAAAATCACAAACTACAGGCACCTCCCAAGGACTGTAACTACTACTAACATCAGCTAAAACAACAGAGGCAAGGAAAGCCTCACAACCACTAACAAGCAATCTCTAGGCCTTAAAGGCAGAAATAAGAATACCACGAGAAGAGAGCCTAATACCTTGGAAGTAGAAGGTCGGGATGTTCGGAATAGAGAAACACACCCTCTTCCTGTGGCAGTCCACCTCGGCATAATAAGCCTCCGACCAATCCATGCCCAAGATGACATCAAAGTCGCGAATAGCAAGCACAACTAACTGGACAGGTAACTCATGGCCCTTAATGGTCAAGGGAACCTCAAAAAGTTATAAGACAACATGAAATCCCCAGAAGGAACCTCTACCATCAGTCCATCATACATCTCAACAACGGGTGCAAAAAGAATATCTACGAACTGCTTAGAAATAAAAGAATGCGAAGCACCCGAATCAATCAACACATGCGCAGAGTTCTCAAGGATAGAAAGTGTACCTTCCACCAAGTTGGACGTACGAGCCTCCTTCCTGATGATAGCTAGAACTCTCCCCTGGGTCTTCGGCTTCTTATGATCACCAAGACCCTGCCCCTGACCATGCCCCTGCGGGCAATTCCTCGCCAAATGGCCCTGCTGGCCACAACTGTAACACCTCCCAGAAAATGCAGGACACTGAGTCCCACCGTGGGTACCACCGCAATGTCGACAAGCTGCCGGAAGCCTCTGAGCTGCCTCCTGTTGAGCACTGGACACCGACTGACTCTGCTAACTCTACCTGGGTCTGCTGCTGCCGCTGCTGCCATTGCTGCTGCCACTGCTGCTGCCACCTCCTCGAAAGAACCTCATGAATCTAGAGCCGAGTGAAGATGATCCTAATCCGGACGAAGGAGTTGCTGTTATTGTCTTTCCCCTACCATGAGCTGGCCCCTGAGTAGTCAGTCCCCTCTCTCGAGCTGACTGTTCATGCTGTGCCTCTACTGCCGCGGCACACCTAACCGCCGATGCCAAATCTATACAACAGTGGGATGCCACAAAACTCCTCAGATTGGACCTCAGTCCATAAACAAACCTCTTAGTCCGACGCTCCTCATCTCCTAAGATAAAAGGCACAAACCTCCCAAGCGAAACAAACTTCATCTGGTACTCAAGCACTGTTATGCTTTCTTGGGTCAACTCCATAAATTCCCTCTCCTTGGCCCTCTGGACATGCCTAGGGAAGTACTGCGTATTGAATTCCTTCACGAATGTCTCCCGTGGAATTTCCCTGAGATTCCTATCCGCATATGACAAACCCTTCAAAGTGGTCCACCAATCGTAGGCATCATCTTTCAACATGAAGGTGACCAAAGGAGTCCTCTCAACTACCGCACAATCCATGGTATCAAAAGTCTTCTCCATCTCCCTCAACCAATGAACAGCCTCATCAGGGTCGGGACGACTGGTAAAATGAGGCGGCTTCAGCTTCAGGAATCTCTCCAGTGTGGCTGAAGACCCTCCTCGAGCACTAGAACTCTTACTAGGGTCTTGGGTCTGGTATCTAGCCATCGTGTCCATCATAGCCCCCATGAAACATTCCATACTCAGCCTACCGGCCTCAGATCCACTAGGGACATCTCCCCGCTCTCTAATGACTGGCATCCTCTTCCTAGGAGCCATCTAATCGCCTATAATCACGAAAATCAAAAGTTATAATTAGAATCCTAAAAACCTACACTACCACCGTGCCTGTACGGGATAATGTAATTGTTTGCCGAAATTACAATATTTAACATAGTTATTCATTTATTTGCCAGACCGAATGCTCTGATACCAACTGTAACGACTTGTGACCCTATAATCGGGGATCCGATTACTAAATGGGTACCGAATCATTAATTTGGAGCCAAACCAGGATCTAGGTAAGTCTGGGAAATAAATAATAAACTAAGCTAAACATTCACATCGCATTGAATTGAAAAGGAAGTGCAAGAATTAAAAATTATTACAATGCGACGCGACTCAGCAAATAATTACATACTCTAACTGAAAAGAAGTAATTAAGCATACAGGCCAGAAAATAAAATGACAACTACATCGGGGCATACCTTGGAACAACCGCTGCTGGCACGCGACCCAAAGCAACGCTCTCCTCACTACGTCTGCCTAGAACCTTCACTTGAAAACCGCAGGGGTGAGTCTCGTCGAAAAGACTCAGTAGGGATCCTTCGATCCCCACCACCCACTCACGCACCCACAAGTGTAGCAACGCAATTACATATAATTTAAGCAAGTAAAGCAGTAAACATAACTCCTAGATTTCGATATAAAACACATGCAGTCGAAATATAACATGCACAATTATGAAACTATTCTACCATGGAGCCCACAACCAGCGTCTCGGCAAAACACGCCAACCACACGGCCGAACGCGAGAAACTCCGACCCACTGAGACCAAACAGCAACCCCTTGGATAGCGCGCTGGCTAGTCCAGCTTGACAGGCTCCAGGTGGTTCTGCTTCCCCCAACACGAGTGACACTCCGAATGTACCACTCCCACACTGGTACTAGCTATACCCCGGGGTACACCAGGTGACCCTCTCTCTAGGCGTCACCCGCCACTCCCACACCGGCGCCGTGTCACTCCCACACCGACACAGGGTGCCTAAGTGCTAACAACTGTCACTCTAGGCCCACGATCGCACAAAACTCAACACGGTGCGATCCGATCACATGAAACCCATCATCATCGAGTACATTTCTAAGCATGCAATTAACTAAACTATCTAACAATGTAAACACGTGTTAATTGCAGGGATTAATGGAGTTCTGGCTTGAATCGCGTCGCCCAATGCCGACGTCATTCAAGCTTCCTAAACTGGTTCATAGAAAAACTAGCCTCGGAAGATGGCCTAAAAGGTGTCGTTCACGGAGGTCGTCTTTTTAAAAAGCGTCGTTGTCCTTGGACGCCATTCAGTCCAGAGACAGGGTCTTTTTTCTGGGGTTAAATAGCGTCGTAGGAGGAAGCCGCTATTTAAAAGGCGTCACTGCCCCTCGACGCCATTTAGTCCTAACAGACAGGTTCTCCCCTCTGCTTCCCCCAATCCACAAGGTGGGATTTCTCCCCCAAAACGCACCAAAACGGTCACAAAACATAGAGGGGAAGGAGGAGAACCTAACTACTATTAAATCTCACAATTTTTCCATACATGCAATTAGTATTTTCACCCCAAGAGTTCCCCAAACATGCTCAAAAGCAGGAAAACAAACATGATATTAAGTTGAAACACTACGGAGATCGTCACCCTACCGGTTACTCAAACTCCTCCTAGCACCAAGCCGCCAAGCCGCCTTGCCACACGCTGCCGCCGGTGCCGCTGTGGACGCTGTTGCTCCATCGGGACGTCGGCCGCCGTCCGGAGAGAACTGCGGCGCGGAGGAAGTGGTGGTGGTAGTGGAGGAAGTTGGTAGGTTAATGGAGTGGAGGGAGAGGAGGAATGGGGAGAGGAAAGGAAGGAGAGGGGGAAAGGTTCGTCCGATCGCCAGAGGGAAGAGAGGAGAGAGAAGAGGAAGGAGGGAATGAGGGAAAGGAGGGAGGGTTCGCGGGGTCAACCAGAAGCCGTGTAAAACGCGTCGTGCAAGCCCGACGTCATTCAGATGACAAGACTGGGCCGTACACTGACAAACTAGGGTCGTACTCTAAATGGCGTCGTTCATGCAAGACGCCATTCAGTTGATGAGACCGGGGCCGTACTCTAGCGCCCCAAGGCTAGCCCACGTGGCGCCCACGTGGCATAGCCTAAAACACGTCCACCTAGCTGGATGCTGTTTGAACCGCGTCGAGAAAGCTCGACGTTAAAAAGAAACTAAGTCTCAGCCCCATCAGGGCCCAAACTAAGGGATCCGACCCCGAAACTGACCCGATAACTGGATCTGAAATCTCAATCCTTACAAAGAGAATATCAGTTAAAGATGAACCCTAAAAAATGTGTATTCGGGGTATCCTCAGCGAAATTACTTGGGTTCATTGTCAATAAACGGGGAATTGAGATCGATCCCAACAAGGCGAAGGCTATTAGAGAAATGCCACCTCCCAAGTACTTGAAAGAGTTAAGAGCATTTATCGGAAGGTTGCAGTTTATTCGCCGTTTTGTCTCCCAACACTCACAAAGGTGTAAGCCGTTCTACGAGCTTACCAAGCTGGGAGTCAAATTCGATTGGGACGATAAGTGTTAGGAGGCATTTGATGGATTGAAGAATTATTTGGCAAGTCCTCCTGTTTTGAAACCACCATCTCCGGGCAAACCATTGATACTATACATTTTTGTCCTAGATGATGCGGTGGGGGCTATCCTAGCACAAGAGGATGAAGAAGGAAATGAGAGGGCAACCTCCTATCTCTCTAAACTTCTCAACCCCGCTGAGCAGAGATACACAATGATGGAGAAAACATATGCAGTACTTGTATGGGTGGTTCAGAAATTGAAGTATTACTTTCTAGCCCATGAAGTCCATCTTATCACTAGAATGAATCCGATCAAGTTTCTCCTTGAGAAATCCATCCTTACTGATAGGTTAGCACGATGGCAAAGCTTTCTATCTCAATTTGATATCATTTACATTCCACAAAAAGCGAATCTCGCTCATCTCCCCCTTCCTCGTTTTGATCCAGTCCAATCGGAGTTTCTGGATGAGGAACTGATGTCCATAGACCAAATCAAAGATGATATGTGGACTCTACATTTTGACGGAGCTCTGAATTCCCATAGAAAGGGTATTGGCATTGTTCTGTTATCACCTAAAGGTGTCACCATTCCACAAGCCTTTCAGCTTGACTTTCCAGTCACCAACAATATAGTTGAATACGAGGCATTCCTTGCTGGCCTCGAGGCTGCTCATCTCCATGGTGCCACCAAACTCAGAATTGTGGGTGATAGTCAATTGATTCTTCGACAGGTGTTAACCAAATATCGAACTCTTGATCTAAAGCTCAAGCCTTATTAAGAACTCACTTATGCTTATGCTAAGCTTTTCACAAAATTGATCTTCATCCATGTTCCTAGGAATCAGAATATCTTAGCTGACGCTCTAGCTTCCCTTGCATCATCTCTCAATTTTCCAATCAGCAGACAATTCGAATCAATCATCGTTCATAAGCGTCTTTCACCCGCTGTGAAAGATCCTTCATTTCTTAGAACTAAGGAGAAGTTGCTGAAGAAGGTCAGAGATGGAAATATTCTGGAAAAGAGAGAGATTATATTGATGGAACGGTCTGTACCTTAAGAAATATTATCCTTAAGTTAAAGAGTCGATCAGCATGGTACAAAAACCAGTGGAATCAGAAAATTTAGAAGCTCAAATTCCCTTATCAGTCTAGATAATTTAGTTCAAACACATTACTACACATACAGACACGTTTGCTTCGTGAGTAACAAAAGATGTGAAGTCCAAAGGAATACCGAAAGCTTGACCGAGGGTGTAAAGTGCAAATCATTCTTTTTAAAACAAAAATTATGTTTTTACACTCGGCCCATGATGTCGGAACGAGACTTAGAATAGACTACCAAGAATACCCGCCATCTTAGTAGGAGGCTGTCATAAAAAAAAAGGGCGAGATCCGTCCTATGAAAAGAAAAGAAAAGCAAAAGGCAAAAGGCAAATGTCAAATCAAAAGGCCATTACACTACAAACGTTACATCAAAGCCATGAACTGAAATGAAAAGGGAACGCAAGGTCAATAAATACCCCGGAAAGAAAATGACCGAACCCCAACATATATTAGGGTAAGAAAGGAACATCTTTTTGGGTCTCCGAAACCTTCTCGTGGGTTTTGTAATCCAATTCTTCCTTTCTTTCTGAAGAGGCGTGCTCCAAACTTAAGGAACGGCCTAGATTGACTAAGGATCAAATCATCAAATGGGATCACGAATGGAAACACAAGTTCAAGCACGATGGTTCTAAGTTAGATTATTAAAGAACAATTTGGGAATTAAGTTAATAAATGAATATGTTCTTTTGATTTGGGTACCATGCTGGTCTTTTAGTTTGCACAATATTCAAAATCCAAAAAACAATTATTTCAAAAATCTAAAAAAAATAAATATTTCAAAAATACAAAAAAAATACATATTTCAAAATCCAAAAAAATACATATTTCAAAAATCTAAAATTTAAAAAAAATACATATTTCAAAAATCCAAAAAAATACATATATATAAAAAATAAAAAATAAAAATATATGTTTCAAAACCCAAACAAAAATGAATATTTCAAAATAAAAAATATTTCAATTAGCATTTGTTTGTAACATTTGGTATGCTTCATTCCTTTATTTTCAACAAGCATCTGCATGCTTGTATGTTGCATATTACTCCGTTATTTTCTTCAGTTCAATTATTATTTTCTTTGTTAATAACTGCTATGCCTCTTGACCTTTCTACCAAGAAAAGGATCAATTAATCGGTTACTTAACTGGGCAAGAGGCTAAGCCTAAATAGATACTTAACATGTTTGTTAAATAATGTACAGGATACATGACAAATACGTAAGACACAAAGCTGAAGGCAAAATTTCATATATATATATCAAAAGGTGTTTTTACATGATACACAAAAGAAAGGAAAAGTACATATTCAGCCCTCATGGCTGACTCTCCCCTGCTCCTTCATCAAATTGGCTCTGAGCCTCATCAGGAACATCCGATGCGGGTCGTTGGCTAGGAAGTGGAGGTGGTCCCATCGCACTCGGCCCTGCCTGGCCGGACGATATGGCGATGCTGGCTATGAAAGCACTCGCCTAACCGCGATCGATAGCCCGCTGACGGGCTCGCTGATATCTCTCCTCCACCACATGGTGCTCGTGCTCCGCCACAGAGAGGCGACCCGGAAGACTCTCCAGCCGAAGACGGTCACAATCTCTCTCCTCAGTCAAAATCTCCAGGCGAACCTGGAGTCATGCGAGATCCTGGTGGAGAGACGGGCCACCTGCTCCTCGAGCTCACGAACCCAAGCTGCGTCAATCTCAGCCCTCCGAAGGGCCTCCTAAAGCTCAGCGACCTGCAAAAGAAGATATTGTTAGTCCAAGGCAATCAAGCAATTAAAATCAAATTCAGAAAAGAAAGTCAAGGATGAACATAACTTACTCGAGCAGCCCGGTCCTCCTCCACAATAGAAGCTCGATGAATAGCGGAGGCAAGTTGACTCTGGAGGTTAGTGAGGGTGGCCTCATAAGCAGCAGGCAGGGTAGAGGATGAGGCCAAATGTGAAGGGGGAGCCGCCTGGGTATAGACGGCTCGCTGCACCAAAAGACTAACTGTCAGCGGCTAATTGTCAAAACAAATTAATTAAAATATTCATTTCATAAGCATGCATACATATCAAGTCAAAAAGTTCTTTCTAAACATGTTCAAGTTGGGCCTTAGCATCTTGGAGACGGGCCCGGAGGTCAATGATGACCGCATATCGCGCATCCTGCATATCACCCATACACACATTCATTCACAAATATAAAGTAAGATAATAATAAAATGAAAGAAGCATGAAAGTCATACTTACATCGAGAGGTCGAAGTAGCCGTAACTGATCGGCGTAGTGGGCCCGGTATTGCTAGAGGTAGGCAGTGCTATCCTCCGCACGGGACTCCACTCGGACGCCACGGCGGTGCTAGTCCTCGTACTGCTCTGGGAACTTGGCACGCCAGTCCGTGAGGGCTTGTTTCCCCCTCATGCTCCTCCCTACTCGCTCCGGGACCTCCTCGTCCACCCATTCCTGGTAGAGGCCCAGGGTCCTCATGACGAGCCAGAGGCGGAGGGGCTCAATTTTGTTCAGGCAATGCAACCACATTTGCCTGCCGAACCTCCTCTGGTCAACCGTCACCCACAGCTGGCCCTTCTCGCCCATGCCCATGTACAGGCGTTAGATCACCTGCATACAAGTTAGATGCATTCATATGAATAAAATTGCATTTAATAAATGAAACATTACATTTAATAAAACTGGATAAATTAAAGACTTACCAGAAGCTCTGGGTAATCCAAGAACTGACGGCGAATGGCCATCAACTGATGGTGCTGTGGGGCCGTATCCACGATTGGCTGCCAACGGCGAGCCAATGGGATAGCATCCGGCCTCACGATCCGCACTCGGCCGAGCGGGAAATAGTGATAACTCCACACCTGCATACATGAACATATAAGTTAGAAAAAGTATCATTACATTTTCATATCATAAACAAATAATCAAATAATTTAATACCTGAAAAAACGGCGAGAAGCCGCTGACGGTGGTTTCGCGGTCTAGCGTGACCGCAGATAGATCTACAAATAGGTGGGCCAGAAGGGCCGCACCCCAAGCATACTCGTGGAGGGTCTCTAGGTCGTTTAATAAATAAAGAAACCTATAGTGGATGTGGTCGCCCTTCGTACCGAAGAGCAACCGACCAAGAAAGAAAACTAAAAAGACTCTCAACTGCCTATCTATCTCCTCTATCTGATCAGGGTCTCTACAATATGCAGCAGAAGAAGACTCGGCTAATCTATCTCTAAACTGTGCCCGGGTCTCATCTGACCGACGCCGAGGTCTATCAATCCTAGGGCAGCCTCTACCTCCACCCTAGGTACAGTCCTAGACTCCCTATCTAGGGTAGATACCTCTATCCCTAGCAAAGCCTCAGCTAGCCCTCAGTAGTCGGGGTAAGTCACCCCGCTCACCGGTCTGCCCACTACCCTCAGGCCAGTAATCCTAGCCACATCCTCCAAACTTGGGATCATGTGACCCCAGGGCATTAGAAATGCCCGACTCTCTGCATGCCAACGCTCCCTGAGCGCCTGCAACAGTACCAAATCGAGCCAGAATGGCTCGATCTTCAAAATCTCTCCAAACCCCATCCGGCGCAGGCGCGCCTTCTGGAAGTCTGGGAGTCCTCTATAAGCCCCTACAACTAAGTCCCATGAAATGCGGGCTCTCATCGTCCCCTGCAAATAAAACAAGAAAATTTCATCAGTTAATGAATAAAATATTTAAAAGGCGTCGAACAATATGGACGCCCATTAAAAAGCGTCCACCACCATTGACGCCATTTGAACCCATTTTTTAATCTATTTAAAAATCAAATTTTAGCTTGAATGGCGTCGGACCAGGATGACGCCCTTTGAAAGGTGTCACCTGGTTTGGACGCCATTCAAGACCAACTTCGGATTCTTCCAGAGAACCCCTTTCCTCTCTCTTATTTTTCATCCCATTCAATCTCATACGGAACTTACCAGGTGTAGAGCTTCTTCCCCTTCCTCTTCCTCGGCCATGGGCGCTGGAGGAGCCTCCTCTTCCTCCAAGAACGCCGCCACCGCTGCGAGGTCGGCCGGCGGCGCCGTAGGAGCCTCTTTCATCACCACCACCGAGAGGGAGGCAGTCCGCCGCTTCTTTACCACTGCCTTGGCTTTTCTCCACCCTCTACGTTCCATGTTTTAGCTTTGAAAGGAAAAGAGGGAGTTCGGGTGGAGAAGAGAGCTCAAGTGAATGACGGAGAAGAAAGGCAGGTAGCGGAGAACAAGGAAAGCTCGCCGGAAAGGGACAAGGAAGATGGCCGGAGATGAAGATCGCCGGAGTGAGGAAAGAGAGGTTTTTTGGGAAAATGAGGAAGAAAGGGGGCCTTGGCGGTTTCTGTTTGGATAAGTTGAAACGTGTCGGGGTACAACGATGCCATTCAAGGCACATAAACTGAGGCGGCAATGCAGGAGTTTGAAAATGATCAAACGGGGTCTTCATAAAGCGACGCGTTTCAGTTTAAACTTTCAATTCTGGTTAGAACCGTATAAGGTATGATGATTAAATGCGTCAAGGGAACACGACGTGTTTCAGTAGATTAATTATAGAATTAATGGTAGAATTCTTGAGAAGAGTAAGAGAGAGAATTGAAAGGCGTCTACATGTGTAGACGCGTTTTAAGCATAATTCGGGATTTTTCTCTGATTTTTGGAAAAAGGATTTTTAATTGAAAGGCGTCTCTATGTGTGGACGTGTTTTAAGAATAATCCCAGGTTTTCAGAATTAATCTCTGATTTTTGGAAAAGGATTTTTGACTGAATAACGTCTACACACATGGACGTGTTTTAAGGATAATTCGGGGTTTTAAAGATTAATATCTGATTTTTGGAAAAATGAATTATGGTTGAAAGGCGTTTTTCTGAGTGGACGCATTTTGCATTAAGTAAACCCGAATTGCAATATTTTAAGGAAAAATCAAGTTTTTACTTAAAAAAAAATCTTGGACAAGTCATAGAAGATTAAGGATGAATTTTCAAGACATAAAGGATGAATTCTTTATTGAAATAAATTCTTAATTACATCATTAAAAGGAAAATAAAGAGAACTTTCAAGGACGAATTTCCTGAAGTCCCATTACATATGGATAGGTTAAGCCTCTATGAGCATTCTAAGAGGATTTTACACGATGATTGAAGCTAATATTCCACAGTGTGACTATAAGTTCAGTGGCTTTATAGTCTTCATCGGATTCCAAGGCGCACTTCTTGATTGGAGAAGTGTTGGAAAACTCAAGAAATTTATGGCGAGGCAGGCTGAGTCGAGTATAAAGCGATGAGGATTGTATAGCACGAACTCAGTAGCCCCAATCAGTTTAAGCTCCGCACCCGCTGCACGGCGTACTCGGATTGACTTTCCTACGAGTGCAAGTGGAGGGGAATCAAATCCGTATGTTGGCATTCTTTTCAGATAATCTTTCCAGTCAGCTCGAGTCTTGAGTTTTGGCACTCGATTGATCATCTTCTCAATGAATTTCACAATGTTGGAGATATGGAAGATCGGGCTATTCTGATATATTTGAGATGGTCTTGCAGAATTCCTAGTGTGATATTCAAACTTGAAGTGCAACTCAACCCACAGAGCGAAGAGTAGCATACAACCATAGGGAGGCTGACCTGTAGACGCTGCAGAGAGCCCACTGTAGAGATAGGCTAGAATCACTGTGCCGATCTGTCTTCCCTCAAAAATCTCGCAGATTGCACTGACTCGATCATCTTCTAGTATGTTGTCTTGAGCAGGAAAGAACAAAGCTCCAGCTAGGCACGTGGTGAACGCTTTCATCACGTTCTCAGTGTCATCCTCTCTAAGATCTTCAATCTCGTACAAAGTCCACTCTGCTAGCTTTACAAGATTGATTCCTTTCTTGGTGAGGCATCCTTTAACTTCTTTTGGGTCCTTCATGATCTTCATCAACAATTGTTGACCTGTGATCTTCTCCCTCATCAGAGCCATCTTATTCAGGATAAGTTCATCACCCGTTCAACTTGATCTTGGGAAGGCCTAATAAGAGTTCAACCTTTTCTAGAAGAATAGTGCATTCAAATTCAGGAAAAAGGAAAGTATGGGTTTGAGGATACCACAACTCAATCAAAGCACCCATAGCCGCCCAGTCCACGTTTGAGCTCTTGTAATGCTTTGCATGGACTACTAGACCTTAGATATTCCACTTGGAAACAAATGATTGCATGGAAATAGTAATATTTTTAGCAAGCTTACGGATCCAAGGGAGAGATGTGAATTTCCTTAGACCGGAAAACAAAAGATATGCCTAGAAAATAGAAGGGAGAATTGCTATGAAGAACTTGAAGAACATGGAGAAAAAAGGAAATTGAAGAAGAAGGATTGAAAAAAAAGAGGTTTTAACTTACTTGGAGGTTAGGATCTCTTCCACTTAGATGATCTTTCACGTTGGAGAGCTTCTCTAGCGTCTTCTTCACCCGCTTGTTTGAAGAATCCATCTTGTTCTTGAAGCTTAACCTTCTTGAAACCTTGAAAATCCTTGAACTTTGAAGAAAATCCTTTATTTTAATCTTTATATTTGTGTTGGAATTGCCTTGATACAAGTTAATAGAGTTTATATAGAGGGATTTGCGATTCTAAAGAGACTTTTCCGAATTGGAGAAGAGATGAGCATAGAGAGGGTTGGAATCCGGGTAGAAGTTAGCTAGAACCTGTTTATGCGACTGAAAGACGTCGTTGAACAACGACGTGTTTTAACTGGACTTAATGGCGTCGGCTCGACACAACGCGTTTCATGGTTTTCTACTATTTGCCCAAAATTCAATATTTTTACAGATTTCATGCTTAGATAATGCACTTGCTTGAAGTTAATGATAATTTTTTAGTACAGGAAATTCAGGAAAATTCAAATGAAGCTGGAAAATATCAAGAAGATCCCACTGTGGGAGTTTATGAGTCCCGACCGTGGCTAAAAAGACGGTTATCTCTATCCTTTGTACTTTTTCATGTAATTGATTTGCATCAGCATTACTATATGTTAAATATTTATTAGATTATATCAAGGACCTTGTGGTTTTGATGAAACTGGAATTTGAGTTCCCCTACAACAAAAACAGTGATAATTCTAGAGAATTCTTAATCGCACGGATAGGCCGTTTGATTGTTAATTAGTGAGGACGATAGTTTCGTTTTTGTGAAACAGTGTGTGGATAAACGAGCTTCGGCTTAGCACTGAATTACAAGAATTGGTATCTTGACTCATTAATGACAATTTAACAATATTATCCTTGATTAATTTATATTTTATTTGATTTTATAGTTTTCTTTTAACCCTACATGCATCATGTAGGACTTTGATATAATTGTGATAAGAATTAATTATTGATTAAGTTTCAGACCATTGATCAAATAATTTCAAACATGATATGAAATATTCCATTCTTAATTGAGTATCTTGATTATCTTTGAGGTTCGCTTGAAGATATCCTTAGAATTCTATCATTTCTTGGATTCTTTATCTCCAAATTTTCTTGTTTTCTTTTAAAGATCCATCATGGCTGCAACACATCCACATTGGCTTGCAATCGCTCTCCATGATGAAACCTACAGTGTCTATGACCTGAGGTACTTCCCAATCCGTGGAGGTTGATCGATCTTATTTTATTTCCTTGTCTATCTCATCTAGACAGGATTGATTCCATTGATCTCCTTGAGTTATCTTCATTGATCATTTTGAGAAAAATTCCAATCATGTGATGTTGAGAGCGTGTCTTATCACACCTTGGCATCACCTTTTCAGTACATTCCATTTCATTTCACTCCCTTGCAAAGACGATGCCAAGATGAGGCAGCTGTAGACACCCTAATTTTGACATCATTTTGAGTAAATTTCATGTCATAGAATAATGCCTCAAGATGGTCTGATATTTAATCATTAGTTAATTTTTATTAATCTTTTTGTATTAATTATCTAAATGACATCGGTCAGACATATATAATTTAAGTTTATTAATGAAATTTATTTTAACTCAGATTTTTGATCAAATATGAAAGATTCTAAAAGACGTCGACCTGTGAAGACGCCATTTAGGGTTTTATTCTTATTTTGATTTTTAATCTGATTTTTAATTAATTTACTAATAAACTAAAAGACGTCTGCCATGAACGACGCCATTTAGATTTCCTAAGCTGATTCTGTCTCTTCTTCCCGATGTTTATCCTTATCTTAATTAGTCTAAAAGACGTCTCTCATGGGCGACGCGTTTTACTTAATTACAGATAATGATGAATCAGGGTCTATTTATCTGTTTCTTAGTAGAATTAACTTCAAAATCTTTCATGTTAATCTTTAAGTAACCGCGAATGCGTGAACTTAAGCCTATAAATACCCAACCCCTTGGTCATTAAAAAGTTAGTGATTAAAGTTATAATTTTGAGTGATTAAAGTGATAATTCTTGAAAGTTGAGCGATTTTTTGAGAGAGACGACGTCCGAATGCTGAAGGATCGAAGCGCTGCTACTTTCAGGAGTCTACATCCTTTCTTCATCCGTTCTTCGTCCATTTAAGAGCTTTTAAGATCAAGGCTTCCCAGGGGCCATCCAATTTAGTTCTTTTTATTAATCTCTGCTTGTTTCATCATATTAGTTCAAAATCTCATTCATCACATCACTCCATACTTCACACACTCACTAGCATAATTTCAAACCTATTTGTTTAAGGGGTTTAAAATACTATTAAAACAAGTGAGTTCTTTGTTCAAGTTGCATGATCAAAATCTTCATTAGAATAGATACTACCTTTGCTTGAGTTCTTATTATTTTCTTTCATCTTGTTTCTTGCAAGGTACAAAAGGAAATTAAGAGAATGAACAACAAGGGAATCAAGCTGGATGATCCTCAAAGTCCGATAAGCATCCAAAGCAAGAACAAAGTCAGAAGGGCTCTCTTTCTTCAGTTGGTTGAAGGAGGGGAATCAAGGATTCCAACATCTCCCAATTCTAAAACAGGTAAGCGATCAATCTCTGTCTTTTGGACCTTTTTAATTAAAAGTTTATGGCGATCACATTCACTTAGTTTTTAATAGGTTTATTTGTCACATAATCAACATAAATTTTTATGATAATCACACCCCTAATTTGAGCACTCACACGTAGGATGCACAACAACATCCGAGACCCTCGCCAACGTCGCCAACCCCGTCTGGGACGGGAACCAACTATAAAATCCTCTGGCATGCATACAGATTGTTGGCCATGCGGCCATGCAAACGAAAAATTTCGATGCATGTAGGGTTCCGGGGTACGTCCGGCATGGCTCGAAAACCAGGCGAGCCTCCCCCTACAAACCCTAACGGGCGAGGGGGGTGGAGGCTGCGTGGGCAACCGGGCCGCCTACCCGGACCCGCGCTGGATCCGAACTAGGTCCGGATCCAGTTTTAAATTATTAACTCAATCCCTTTTTATTAATTAAGTTCGGAATAAGATTCTTGTAACTTGATTAATTTTCTGCATAACTTGAAATGCTTTATTCTGTTCAAATTGTTTGAATTCTGTGAAATGTTAACTAAATTGTTTTGTTAAATCTTTTGTCAATAGTATTATGAATATAAGTTGATTTAAACTTGAAATAATTGTTATTTCGAAAAACTAATGGTATTATAATTTTTTATTTTACCAAATATAATTATCTGATAATTATTTTAATGCATTTGATGTATTGTGTTCAATGGTGGGATGATCATGGACTTAGGTTAATCATGTGATGATTATTATAGTTGAATGCGATGCATATTTTATTTAATCTTTTTAAATAGGACCTGCGTGTCCTCCTCTCTCTTAATCCAAATGTACATTCTAGCTTCCTCTAAATTTGTACTCCCCTTGAGGAGATCAAGGTTTCCACTTATTTAAATGTACATTTATAGACTTGCGAGTCCTTATTCATATTTAAATGTAGATGATTAAATATTTGAGGTCGGGATCTTCTGAAGACACCTCTAGAGGACGGACTAGCATCACATGGAACCTGGATTCCTAGATTCACCATAGGATCTCATTATGGATCATCGTTTGGCTCCAATGATTCCATAATAGAATTAGTAGTCCATGATCATCCTATTTTAAATTTTCTGCATTTATATGATATATGTGGATTATGCTATTATATATATTTCTATTAAGTATTATGATACTTTAAATTGAAATATTATTAATAGCATGATTTTTAAAATCAAACTTAACCACCCTCTTTTAAAATTTTAAGTTGTATACATGAGATATTTAGAATAATCCATGTTACCCACCATCATTATAGATCTAAAGATAATTTTTATTTCAAATGGATTTGTTATGTTACCACAAGGTCTATTTGATTTAGAAATTAATCTAGATCTACGACATGAGATGTCATTAAGATAGATGGACAAATAGTGTAGTTTTGTTGTGCTACCACAAGGATTGCACTACGAATTCATGTTATCTAAGTAATGCTGGATAAACTTAACTGAATCGTTTGATTTGTTGTGCTACTACAAGATCATTCTGATTCATGGGTTAAATTTAATCGGATATTGCAAATGTTGCAATTGTCAAGAGTTGACTGCCTAAGGGACTTGATGTGATTTGTTGTTCTATCACAAGATCACATACATGATACCTGAAGGATTCTGATCCTCACTAGAAGATCACCGGAATCTCCCGTTCTGTATATTAGAGGGTCGTACAGATCGTCGAAAAATAGTGGGAGTATAAATCTAGATTAAAAGTTCTAAATCTGATTTTTAAAAAAACTATCTGCTTATTTTTCATTATATTTCCTTATAGGTCATTATGTCATCACCTAACCCTCTTCGTTGCATACTTGATACCAACAAACTCACGGGACCAAATTACATTGACTAGTTACACAACCTGAAGATTGTCCTCAGGTGTAAAAAACTAGCTTATGTCTTGGATCAACCTGATCAAGAACAACCTGGTGAAAATGCTAACGAAGATGAATTAATGATGTTTGAAAACTGGAAAGAGGACTCTATTAAAGTCCAGTGTTATATGCTTAGTTCAAAGAACAATGAACTACAACGACAGCATGATAACATGGAAGCTAAGGCCATTCTGAATCACCTATAAGAGTTGTTTGGTGAACAATCGAGAACAAAAAGATATGAGATATCTAAGAAACTGTTTAGGACCAAAATGAGCAATGGCACATCCGTGCAAACTCATGTGCTCAAGATAATAGAATGGATTGAGAGGCTTGCAGTCCTTGGTTTTGTTATGAACAATGACCTAAGCATCGACTTAATCTTTCAGTCCCTACCAGATTCATTTTCACAATTCATCATTAACTTTAATATGAACAAAATTGAGGTTACACTGGCTAAGCTACTCAACATGTTGAAGACAGCTAAAGGCACTGTCCAGAAAGATAAGCCACATGTTATGCTTGTTGGTAAGACCAATAAGAAAAGAAAAGCTGGACAGACCTTTAAGAAAGGTAAGCTAAAGAAGCCAGTGAAAAGCAAACCAACGGTTCAAAAGGACAAAGCTAAAGTCAATGATAAAGGTTAGTGTTTCCACTGCCATAAAGAAGGTCACTGGAAGAGAAACTGTAAGATTTATCTAGCAAAAAAAGCAAAAGAGAAGCTTGGTGAAGCTTCAGGTATACTCATGATTGATCTTAACTTGTCTTATAGAGAATCTACATCTTGGGTATTAGATACTGGATGTGTTTCTCATATCTGCAATAACTTGCAGGTGCTAACAAGTAAGAGAAGATCGAATCGCAGAGATGTGGATCTGAGATTTGAAAATAGAGTAAAGGTTGCTGCAATAGCTGTGGGGACAGCAAGACTTCAGATGCCGTCAGGAGACTCATTGGAACTAATAAATTGTTATTATGTTCCAACTATAATTAGGAATATCATTTTCATTTCTTGTTTAGATAGAGAAGGATATTCTATAAAACTACAGAATAATAGTTGTTCTATTTATCTAAGAAACAAATTATTTGCTTCTGGATATTTATTAAATGGTGTATCAGAAAGGAGAAATCGTACTCTATTAGATATGGTACGATCAATGATGAGCTATGCTAAACTTCCAATTTCTTTATGGGGATATGCACTATTATTTGCTGCATATCTGTTAACAAAGTTCCCAGTAAGTCAGTATCTTCTACTCCATATGAGATATGGAAAGGGAAGAAACTAGACTTTAAGCATGTTAGAGTCTGGGGTTATCCTGCACATGTCAAAAGACATGATCTAGATAAACTGGATTCCAAGATAGAAAAGTGCAAGTTTGTGGGATATCCAAAAGAGACTTTTAGATATTATTTCTATTTGCCCAGCGATCAAAGGATGTTTGTCGCAAAAAGAGTTGTCTTCTTAGAGAAAGAATATCTTTTAAAAGAAGACAGTGGGAGCAAGATAAAACTGGAAGAAATTTCAGACTTACAATATCAGCCATTGACTCAAGAACTTGTTCAAGATAATACACAAGAAATTCACAGATCTGGTAGAGTGTCTAATCAGCCTGAAAGATATGTTGGACATATCGATGACGACAAACCAATAGTGCACTTAAATGAGGATGATAATCCTCAAACCTACCAAAAAGCCATGAATAGTCAAGAATCAGAGAAATGACAAGAGTCAATGAATTCAGAAATTCAGTCAATGTATGCCAACCAAGTTTGGAACTTGGTTAATCTGCCAGAAGGTATAGTACCTATTGGTAGTAAATGGATCTTTCAAAGAATAATCGGGGCAAATAGACGTATTGACACATACAAGGCAAGGTTGGTTGCGAAAAGGTATCGTCAAGACAAGGCATTGACTATGACGAAACTTTTTCCCCAGTTGCCATGGTTAAGTCAATTAGAATACTTCTTGTCGTTGATGCATTCTATGATTATGAAATATGACAAATGGATGTGAAAACAGCGTTCCTTAACGGAAACTTTCAGGAAGAGGTGTATATGATACAACTTGAAGGATTCACTTCCAAAGAGGATTCAAGTAAGGTATGCAGGCTGCATAGATCCATTTATGGATTAAAGCAGGCATCCCGAACTTGGAACTTAAGATTTGATGAAGTAATCAAATCTTACAACTTCATTAAGAATGAAGATGAACCTTGTGTATATAAAAAGACCAGTGAGAGCGTGGTTACCTTTTTAGTACTTTACGTTGATGACATTCTATTCATTGGGAATGATGTAGGAATGTTGTCATCAGTAAAGTTTGGTTACCCAAAAACTTCTCCATAAAGGTTTGGGAGAAACATCCTATATTCTGGGAATTAGGATCTACAGAGATAGATCTAAGAGGATGCTCGGATTATTCCAATCCATGTACATAGACACCATAGCCAAAATGTTTGGCATGGAAAATTCCAAGAGATGTCTCATTCCGATGAGCTATGTAATTTATCTCTCTAAAGGAATGTCTCCCAAGACACCTAAAGAGAAAGCATACATGGATAGAGTTCCTTATGCTTCGGCAATAGGATCTATCATGTATGCAATGCTATGTACTAGGCCTAATGTGGCAGATCCACTAAATGTCACTAGTAGATATCAAGATGATCTATGTGAGGAACACTGGAAGGCGGTGAAATGTATCCTTAGATACTTGAGAAGGACTAAGGATCTATTTCTCATTTATGGAGGAAACGACTTGGAACTTCGAGGGTTTACTGACTCGAGCTTCCAGTCGGATATGGATGACAGCAAATCCATGTCTGGATTTGTGTTTATGTTAAATGGAGGTGCAGTGAGTTGGAAAAGTTCCAAACAAGAAACAACTGCAGATTCGACGACCGAAGCAGAATACATTGCTGTAACTGAAGCGGCTAAGAAGACGGTTTGGATGAAGAAGTTCATCTCAGCACTTGGAGTAGTTCCAAACATTTCAAATCACGTTCCATTATTGTGTGACAACAATGGAGCAATAGCTTAAGCAAAGGAGCCTAGATCGCATCAGAAGTCAAAGCACATTCTGAGACAATTTCATCTGATCCGTGAGAAAATCCCCAGAGGAGATATAGTGGTTGAAAAAGTCTCATCCGAAGATAATGTAGCAGATCCTTTGACTAAGCCATTGTCTCAAAACAATTTAGAACGTCACCTTAAGTCTATGAGACTTAGACACATGGGTGATTGGCTATAGTCCAAGTGGAAGAATGATAGAATTGGGTGGCCTCAAAGCCAATCATTGCACATTCTAGTTCATAATACAAATAAAGGCAATTATTTCTTCATTTATAGTTCTCGCAATTAACTATCATAATGAAGGTCCGTAGACAAGTGTGTAGGATATTGAATCATGATGAGATCATGATAGTGAGATCAATATTCTTAGTCATTTATCTTAAATAGTTCTCGATCATAGGATATTTGAATTGGGCATTAAATATCCGATAAGATCGACACGGGTTATTTCTGCTCATGTGATGAGGGTGAATGATCTTACATTCACTTGTGTGGTGACACTAAGACAAACTTGTGGGTGCTCATTATAGAATGAGTTTACTGAACATATCCGAATTACACTTCCTAGATGGTCATTATACCTAATAGTCAACCAGGGAATTCAATCGTTGCAGTAGCGTAGTTGGTCCTTTGACATGAGTCACCAATGATACCTTGCTTATAGACCATTGTATCTTGATTCTCTGGCTTGTGGACTTTAACCATTAAGTCTACGATAGTCAGTCTTTCTGACACAGTGGAAAGCTTGCGAAGGTGATTGAGTGAACAACAGGGGATCACTCACTCTTGGTATACGACTGGAGAGAGAATGTCCTATGGATGTGTACATAGAAATTTTCGGCCAAGGTCAACTAAAAGAGATGTCTTTCTAGAAGTTAAGTGAGTACTGGAATCCATCTAAATAATGCTATAAAGGGTTTGACTGTAAAACTATACCTTTGCGTTATTGGGACATTGGATGAGTGAAGGATTTTATCTGTGTGGTATTTGCAGACGAAAAGGTTCAAATAAAGGGAACATTATCCCTTATATCTTATGGGATTATGAGGTACTGTTTGGTGCCGTTCACGGTCAGAAGGTCAAGTGGATTAATCATCGAATGATAAACCACTTATTTATTGAATTAATTATTTAACATATGATGTTTAAATAATAATTAATAAATACTAAATTTCATAATTAGTTCCAAGTTTAATGGGCCTAAAACAAGACTGATATATGGGCCTAGAGGGTCATACACATAAGAGTTCTCGTAAGATGGTGAGAGATGTTAAATATTATATTTATTTAGATTTTTGTGAAAAGCGACAAGATAAATATGAATATTTAAATGGAGAATTATCCAAGGCCAAGCTCTTGGATAACCATGAGAAATAAACCTTGTGCTTATCTTAAATTGTTATAAAAGGAGGCCAAGGGGAGGGGTGGTGAGGTTGTTGGAAACATACACTACACCTTGGAGTTTTTCTCTCTCCTCTCTCTCTGCCCCTCTCTCTCTTGAAGCAAACGTCCATTCTCTCTCCCTCCTGCATGGTGGATTTGAGATCGAGTCGAAGTACTCAAGCTGAGGAGGAAATCGCGTATGCGTTGGGAGCTTGTGTGTATACTTATAGAGATTATGCGCGTGTGCAATTACCGAAACAGTTGAATCCACGGGAGATTCGAAACCTGCAAAGGTGAAGAACGATTCTTCCTGATTATTTTATTTTGTCTGTTTTACGATTCTGGCAATCGATACGAGGAATCGTTTTAATTTTCCATTGCGTTTCGGCGATTCCTAACAGGTTCCACTGTTCGCCGTTTCGTTCTTCCATATTCAAATTCTAGGAGTAGTTCCATGCAAGTAATTCATTCTTTTTGTTCTTTCTTATTAATGTGTTGAATCTAGATAAATATATATATATATATATATATATATATATATATATATATATATATATATAAATATTCACACAGAATGAACCCAGAACTGTTTTGGGTTCATCGTGTTCTTCGCGGTGATGAGGGAATGGGAGAAGAGGGAACGGGGTGTCGACGGGACCTTCGGGTCGTCAACCTCTGCCCGACCCAATGGCAGGCAGAAGGGGCAGCGGCATCGCCGATCCCACCTGCTCCTCCTCCCCATGCGATGGTGAGGAAGAAGAGGTAAGGGGGCTGAGGTCAGCCTCAGACACCAAAGGGGTCACTAATGGTGGCCAGGGCCTAGTCAGGCCAACTAGCCAACGCAAGCCGACCCGGCCGGTGGCCTAGTCAAGCCAACTGGCCAACGCAAGCCTAATTGGGCTTTTTAGCCTGTTCTTCCCAAGTGGGGCATTTAAAATATAAATTAAATTAAAATTTGAGTTTTTTTTTAAATTCTGGATTATTAAAATTGTTTTGAATATCCCAATTATTTAAAAGATCAATTTTATGAGTATAAACTTTGACAAGAGTTGTCAAGATTATCGAAGTGTTAGATAATAGTTTATAATTCAGAATTGTTTTAAGTTAATGCATGGAACATCCCTAAAATTCAGATTTGGATATTGTTGCACATGAGATGTGTTGTTAAATGCTTTTCAATCCATAATTAAAAGCATGTTTAGAATATTGAATTTTTTAAAAATATAAATTTATCTAATTTTGATTGAAACCCATTTTGTGAGAACCAAAATTAAATTATTTTCAAAAGTTTAGCCACTTGTGATGTGCCCTATCATGTGTGGATGGTTAAAAGTTGACCGTGGTCATGGATATGCACTCTTTTAATTACATTATGTAATGATGTATGATAATTACACATTTTAAGATAATAAATACATGGAATTTGTACACTACACTTGGGATTTTATGAACAAAACCATATAGAATAATAGATAAATTAATGATGTTTTAAAATATATTAATTTTGTAAAATTCGGAATTGAAAATGTTATCATTTTATGAGATTAATTGATGTGATAATTTCTTTATCAATAAGGGCTTCTCGGCAATTATCAAAACTTTAATGTACATCTGAATAATTTATTAATTATCGTAGGGATTTAATTATTATTTTATATGGATGCAGGACATGAACGAATAGATGGCATAGTGGTTAGACCACTTGAACTCCAGTGAAGTGACCAAGGGTCAAATCTTGGGAAAAATAATATTTTATTTTCATATTTTCTCTTCAAGTGGGGCCTACATGCCAACTAAGAGAGAGAGAGAGAGAGAGCGGAGGGAATCTTGAAATTCAAAGAGAGAGATATTTCTTTCAAAATTTAAATTTAAAAAATCTTTTTTCATCTTAAAGGAGGATCCTCTAATTAAGGGAGATGTATTTAATGCAAAATTAAAACCTCTTTATTATCTTTCTAAAATTCAAAATTCCCTCTTAATCTATAAAACCAACGAGGGGGGGGGCAAAAAGGAGCATTCTTCTACCCCACTTTCTCCCTCTCTCTTTCTTTCTCCCTCTCTGCTATAGTACCCGCGGGTACTACAGTATTGTGGGTACTGTAGCAACTCCTCTCCCTCTCTCTCTCTAGCTTTCATTCTTTCTCTTTCTTTCTACATCTCTCTCAAACCAACGACTGCCAGGGGCTGGAGGTGAACTCGAGGCACTGGAAGGAGTCCAGGGCTGCCAAGGATCTTCGCGAAAGGCTATGACAGCTGCAAACACTAGTTTTCTCTCTCAAGTTTTCTAGTTCTATATGTTACACACTATTTAGAACATTTTACTTAAAAGTAATCTTCTAAGAGTCATATTATTTTTTTATGTTTAATCTTCTTGTAAAATTTCATGTATTTATGTTAATGAATGACAATATCTCCTTTAGAAAACGTTATCTTTTATCCCTTTTTTTGTTCTACAACTTTTATTGTTTTTTTCTGTTGACACCACTCAATTTTATATCCTATTTTTACTTAATATTTTAGGGATAGTCTTAGTTCAGTAGATGGTCTGATTATGCTCATTTAGGGGTGCTCCTTTTGTTAGTTCGTAGTAAGTTCAATTAATTTCAATTATTATCTATCAAATCATCATGCTCCCTCTTCTTTCTTCTATAATTTTCCTCTATAAACTCAATACTTTCAACTTTAAAATCTGATATCTCCCTGTGGATTCGACCCATGCTCACCACTTGCTTCATGCTATGTACTTAAAATACGTGAGTTTGGTCTAATTTAAATTGACGATTGCGCAAGTGTTTAACGATGCACGTGTGTGATCGATCAATTTTCGGCACCGTTGCCAGAGAGATTTCAGTATTTTTAACTTTGGGTGCTCTTGTGTGTACCTCTATCTTCACCTTTTTCTTTTTCTTTTTTCATGAAATCAATCTAGATTAACATTGTCTTTTAATTGTGTACAAGAAAAAATCGAGAAAAATCTGAAAAAAATCTGTAAAAATCAGGAAATGAGAAAAAAGGATCCTTGGAAAGTTTCAAGTTGCTGATATGCCTTGGGGTGCGTGCAAAATCCATAAAATCATAAAATAATGGAAAATAGCTAAAAACAAAAAAAATGAAAACTATTTTCGAAAACCATAAAAATTTGAAAAAAAATCCAGAAAATCATAAAAAAAAAAGAGTGGCTTCTTGTAAAACTTTCATAATTTTCTGAGGTAGGTACCTCTACTTTTATGTGATTTTATTTTTGCTTCCTTGTTTAACTAGTTTCTATGTTTAAGATTCAAAAAAATAAAAAAAATATTTTTTTATCTATTGCTCTTTTGGTTAGATTGGGACACTAAATTAAAAAATAATAATCACTTGAACCCAATAAAAGGCATCATCATAAGATTAGAGATCACACTTTCATGTTTTAGGACATGCATGATTTAGTAATGTATTAGAAATAGTTTGCTTTTTTAAAATTTTTGTCATTTGTTGTATGCATGCATTTTCATTTCATTTTGGCATAAGAACTCATTGTTGATTTAGTTTGTTTGTGCATTGCATACTTAAAAAATATCTTAAGAGCACAACCCATAACAATATAAGGTGGGGATTTGATCACCCTTCTTTGGCCCACAAACCACAATCTCCTTGCATCTTATATTCACCCAAAGCCCAATAAAAAAAGAATAGCAACTTGACCCTAGGGTTCACATTGAAACGAAGGTGAAATTGGGCACATTTTCATTTTGGACACTAGTGTCTAAGGCTAGAAGTCTAAAGGCAAATGCCTTGAACGGGTTTATGGTTACTTAATTAGGTCCTCATGACAGTGAGGGGAGCCTCCCACATCCCAATCTCTTACCTGGCTAGTGGACAACTTGGAAGTAGACTAAAGTGGATCCTTAGTTGATTTGTGAGAAATCTTACATTGAGCCCAATTAGTGGTTGGACCTTAAGTAAGATTGTGTTTGTACCACTCTTTAAGGTTGGTGTCTAGGCAAAGAGGTTAAGAGGCCAAGCCTAAGTGGACTCATAGTTCTCTAATTAGGACCTCACGAGAGCGAGGGGAGCCTCCAATGATCCCACCTCTTACCTGGCTAGCTCAAGAGTGTGTGTGTGGACTTCAATATAAACTTAAGGAAATCCGCGTTAGTTGTGTTTATAGGTCTAGGAAACCCTTAGGTTCAATTTGTGTTGACAACTTGGTTATTAATAGAAAAAATATAAATCTTTTTTTTAAAAAAAGAAAAAAAAATCCAATATGGAGTGCAACCAATCTCCATCCATGAAATCAACTATGCAGTGAGGGACTATTTCTATCCCAGTAAATACACTCCATCCACTTGAATCCAGCTCCCTGAAATTCATGCCCAACAATAAGAGATTGATCCTAATACCATTCAGATGCTCCCATCTTTTTCTGGGGATCCTCATGAAGATCCATATAAGTATCTGGATGACTTCCTTGAAATTTGCTTTACAGTCAAAATCCAAGAGTTCTCTAATGATGCTCTACGACTCATTCTATTTTCATTCTCTTTGAAAGACCGAGCTAAATATTGGCCTAAGATCATTAGGAGACCTATCACCACATAGATAGATCTACAATGAGAATTCTTGAAAAAATTCTTCCCCATTAGCTGAACCAATGCTTTGAGGAGAGCCATTATAAGGTTCTTACAACTCCCTGGAGAACAATTTCATGAATTATGGGAGAGATTATAGGAGTTGTTGAGAAGATGTTGTCATCAAGGTTTACCCAAGTGGCAGATCGTTCAATCATTTTTTGACGGGTTGACTGAATTCAATAGGCAATTAATAGATATGTCTTGTGGAGGTACATTTATGAGCAAGAGTGAGGAGGAAGCACATTCTCTTTTTGAAATCTTGAGTGAAAACTCAAGCAACCGTGCTTCTCTTCCACTTTATAACTCTGTCACCCAAGCCGGAAGTAAAGGATGTTTGATAAAGAGATGTTTGAACTCCAACATTCTATGGATTCCAATTCAGGGGTGAACATGGACTTCCTTACTCTCAAGATCAACATACCATCTCCCACTCACCAGGAGAATTGTACCTTTTATGCTAGTCTTGTCCATCATATTAGCATGTGCCCTGCTGTTGCACAATTACCACTCGCTATTCAAGCTCAAGTGTGGCTACATATGAAGCTCCCCATTCCACTAATTTTTACAACCTAGGATGGGAGCAACATTCTAATTTCTTGTGAGAATCTCATCAAGCCCAGGTTCATTGTCCTTCCATGCAAAATTGTCAAAATTGGCCTCTAATTCAAACCAACTTTCAAGATCAAACCTATGGTGGAGGACAACCTAAATATCTATTGCCTGCATACTCACCGCCTCAGTCACTTTGTTTCCAATCTGCCACCCCTCACAAATCTTACCCTCAATCATATAATTCTCAGCCAACTTATCAATCCCCTCCCAAACAGATTGATGATGATGATCCACTGCAACTCCAGCAAATGATTCTTGCTCAACAATAGTCTAGTTCTAATTTGAAAAATCAAATAGGGCAGCTTACTGAAAAACCAAAGGGGGAGGAGCCAGGAGTTTTGCCTAGTGAACCCATTGAATTTTTGATCAATCCTTCTCCTGAATGTTGCAACCACGCTAAACCTCACGTTTCCTTTGAAGCCATCCAACTAGAATTTTCTCATGATATGTCCAAATCAAGTTGGGGGGTCCTTGAAGAGGTGCATCATCAAGAGGAAGTGGGTGACACTACTAGTATGCCTCAAGTTGAGAACTTGGACATTTCAAAGGTTGAAGATCGTGACGAATCACAAGTTATGTTCATTGTTGTTGAATGTTCCAAAGAAGGTCGACAAGTAAAAGAGAAAAAAGGGCATAAGGGTATTGAAGCACTCCCTGAAAATCCACCCTTAGAAACTTTTGATCTAGTTGAGGGGATTGACAACATGATGTACATAAATGATTCAATCATGTCTTGTGATACTATGGATTTCAATTTTATGAAGGAGTTAAATAATAATGGGGGCACATGTGATAGTATTAAGTGCGCGGAATATTCATTATCCTTGGAGTAAAGCCCAACATATTCTTTTGTGAGATCTGGGCCACTTGAGCTAAAGTCTATTATGGATGCTTTTCAATTCACCGATTTATCTCTCAAGTATCCATGTGACGATTTTATAGATCATTTCTGAATGGTGGACACGTATCCTTCATTTTTTAATTTCTTCATGACTGTCCCACCTCTACCTTACTATTATTTGAGAGAGTCCTTTCAGCCAACATGTGTGAAAGCACATGAATTGGTATTTGAATATGTGGATATTGGATAGTGAGCATGCATGTGTCTAGCTAAAGACGTTAAACTTAGCGCTTATTGGGAAGCAACCCAATAATTTTTGATTAATATAGTAAGTTGTCCTTTTGTTTCCTTTATAGGTTCTAATAATTCGGGGAGCAGTTGGTTTGAGAGGAGAGCGGATGGAAATCCTTAAATGCCCTCAATGCCTCAGGTTGTATATCTCCTTCCCTAACTACTTTTGGCTATAATTCTTTCATATCATTCATGTCATTAAGGATAATGTCATTTAAATTGGGAGGAGCAATTATTGTGCATATTTGTAAAATCTTTAGAAGAAAACTTACAGATAAAAATAATGCCCTAAATTTTTCAAAATCTTTGCAATGTTCACATCCCAAGTAAGATTTTTCAATTAATCATATTTCATTAAAGGGAGTCCTAACAAAGAATGTTGAGCTATTCAGTAAAACTTTAGAAGTTCATAATATCCCCCCTCCACAAGGAGCCACGACATGAAAGATTTTCACATATACACGGTAGCTTGGAAAGTGTGGAAGATCCTGAAAGTGTAGAGTTGCTGGAGTTGACCCAAAGTGTAGGATTACCCAATCTGTTTTTATTTTGGGATCGAACAAAATAGGCGGTTAGGATTCATAATAGGGGACCAATCCACTCAGCACCCTAAAGAGGCGGTTATCTCGAAAAAGAGACAATTATAAACATGAAAATCAAATGATAAATAATAAATATACTTCAAAAGAGCCAAAGGAAGAATGGTGGCAAAAAGTATGTACCCTCCCGTCAGCAAAGTAAAGAGGGGGGTAAAAAGTACACACTCTCAAAGCGCAACTAAATGAAAAAAAAAAAAAATCGTACTAAATCAGAAAGTCCCTCACAACAAAATAAGACCAAATCTTAAAAAGTGTTGAGTCGGAGCGAAAACTGAAAAGCAGACCTAACCAACTGATCAGGAAATCTCTCTTTTTCTTCCTCTCTCCCTTGGGTAGTTCTTCTCCAAAGGTCAACGAAGGCAAGGATATACTAGACAGGATGGAAATGAACTCCAAGCATGTCAACTGTTATGCATAATCACCTGTCCAAATTCCAAGTATAGTGGGGGAAGAATGAGAACTTTAACTTAAATTGCTTACCATTTGTGATAGATATATTTTAAAATGAAGTTTGATTTTACTAATTATGGTAGTCCTAATTTTTCACTAATTGCATTGCTAAGGGACTAGCAATGATTAAGTTGGGGGATGTGATAATTACATATTTTTAGATAATAAATAGATGGAATTTGCACACTACACTTGGGATTTTATGATTAAAACCATATGAAATGATAGATAAATCAATGATACTTTCAAATATATCATTTTTGTAAAATTCGGAAATGAAAATATCATCATTTCATGAGATTAATTGAGTGTGACAATTTCGTTCTCAATAAGGGCTTCTCGGCAATTATCGAAGATTTAATGTACATCTGAATAATTTATTAATTGTTGCAGGGATTTAATTATTATTTTTTGTTGATGTAGGACATGAACGAGTAGATAGCATAGTGGTTAGACCACTTGAACTCTAGTGAAGTGACTAGGGGTCAAATCCTGGGAAAAATAATATTTTATTTTTGTAATTTCTCTTCAAGTGGGGCCCACATGCCAACTAAGAGAGAGAGAGAGAGCAAAGGGAATCTTGAAATTCAAAGAAAGAGATATTTCTTTCAAAATTTAAATTTCAAAAATCATTTTTCATCTTAAAAGAGGATCCTCCAATTAAGGGGGATGAGTTTAATGTAAAATTAAAACATCTTTATTATCTTTTTAAAATTCAAATTCCCCTCTTAATCTATAAAATCAAGGAAGGGGGGGGGTCAAAAAGGAGCATCCTTCTACCCCACTTTCTCCCTCTCTCTGCTACAGTACCCGCGCATACTATAGCAGCTATAGTATTGCAGGTACTATAGCAACTCCTCTTCCTCTCTCTCTCTAGCTTTCATTCTTTCTCTCTCTACATTTCTCTCAAACCAGCGGTTGCCAGGGGCTGGAGGTGGACTCGAGGCACTGTAACTAACTACTGGAAGGAGTACAAGGCTGCCAAAGATCCGCACGAAGGGCTACGACGGCTGCAAACACTAATAGTAAGGACTAAAGTTTCGAATTCGGTTATTGGGTCGATTTCTATGTTAGACCCTGTGGTTTGGGCCCTTGTGAGGCTGGGGCATGGGTTCCAAGTTCGACGCGGTTCAAGCGACGTCTGGTTAGGGGCACGCTTTTTAGAATGTGCCATGTGGGCCGGTTTTGGGCCGCGAGAGTACCGCCCCGGTCTTATCGTCTGAATAGCATCTTGCATGGTCGACGCCATTTAGGGATCTATCAGTGTACGACTCTGTTGAGTCGTCTGATTGACGTCGCTCTTGGACGATGCAATTTGGCGTAGTTTCGGTTAATGCTCCGAAGCTCTCCTTCCTTTCCCTCATGCTCTCCATTCCTCTCTCTCTCCTCCCCCTCCTCTCCGAACGCTCCGCCCCCTTCCCCTTCTCCTTCCCTTCCTCTCCCCATTCCTTCTCTTCCTCCACTCCATCAACCTCCTAACCCTCATCACTACTACCACCATCTCCTATGCGGCACTTTGCTCTTCGTACGGCGGCCGACGTCCTGGTGGAGTAACGGCGTCCACGGCGGTATCGGCGTCCACGGCAGTATCGGCGGCGGCTTGTGGCGTGGCGGTTCGGCGGCTAGGAGCACGGAGGAGTTCAAGTAATCGATAGGATAACGATCCTCGTGGTGTTTTGTTTAAAACCATTATTTTCCGACTTTGAAAGCATGCAATATGTATGGATGTTTCTGGGGTAGAAAGCATGTTCTAAGGAGTTTTTTATGAAATGATTAGGCTTGTCCCCTACCTTCTCCATTTTTGATGTTTTATAAGATTTGGGGAGAAATCCCACTTTGTGACTTGGGGGAGACTGGAGGGGGGAACCTGTCTACGAGTGCTAAATGGCGTCTTGAGACAGCGACGCCATTTTAAATGGCGGCTGCCACCTGAGACGCGATTTAGCCCAACTTGTTCTGAGGCCAGATCAGTGGGATTCTGTCTCTATCTTGAATAGCGTCTGGTGACAGCAACGCCATTTTAAATAGTGTCTGCCAGGGGTGACGTGATTTAGGCCATCTTCCGAGGCCAGTTTCCGTGTGAACTAGTTTAGGGGTCTTGAATGACGTCGGCCACGGACGTTGCGATTCAATACAGAACCTCATTAATTCATGCAATTAACATGTGTTTATATTGTTAGATGGTTTGGTTAAATGTATGCTTGAAAACGTACTTCGAGGACGAGGATTTCTACGTGATTGGATCGCACTGTGTTGCATTTTATGCTATTATGGACCTAGAGTGACAGTTGTTAGCGCTTAGGCGCCCTGTGTCGGTGTGGGAGTGACACGACGCCGGTGTAGGAGTGGTGGGGTGACGCCTAGAGAGAGGGTCACCTGGTGTACCCCGGAGTATAGCTAATACCAGTGTAGGAGTGGTACACTCGGAGTGTCACTCGTGCTGGGGGAAGCTAACCACCTAGAGCTAGACAGGCTGGAGTAGCCAGCACACTATCCAAGGGGTTACTGTTTGGTCCTAGCGGGTCGGTGTTTTGCGCGTTCAGCTACGTGGTTTGTGTGTTTAGCCGAGACGCTGGTTGTGGACTCCGTGGTGGAGTGGTTTCAGAGTTGTGCATGTTGTATTTACAAATGCATGTGTTTTATATCGGAATTTGGGAATCTTTGGGAGTTGTGTTTACTGCTTTATTTATTTAAATTGCCTTTATTTGCGTTGTTGCACTTGTGGATGCGTTAGTGGATGGTGGAGATCAAATGATCCCTACTGAGTCCATTTCGATGAGACTCACCCCTGCGGTTTTCAGGTGAGGGTTCCAGGCAGGCGTAGCATGGAGGGTGTTGTCTCGGGTTGTGCACCAGCAACCACTGTTCCGAGGTATGCCCCGATGTAGTTGTTATTTTCCTTTCAGGCCTATACGCTTAATTATTTCTTTTTAGTTGAAATATGTAATTATTTACTGAGTCCAATCGAATTGTAATAATTTTTAATTCTTCCACTTCCTTTACAATTCGATGTGATGTGGGATGTTTAGCTTAGTTTATTATTTATTTCCCAAACTTATCTAGATCCTGATTTGGCTCCAAATTTCATTGATTCGGTACCCATTTAGTAATCGGATCCCCGATTATAGGGTGGCGGGTTGTTGCAGTTGGTATCAGAGTATTCGGTCTGGCAAATAGATGAATAACTAGATTAAATACCATAATTTCAGTAAATAAATACATTATCCCGTACAGGCACGGTGGTAGTGTAGGTTTTGGGTTCCAATTAGAAATTTTCAATTCTTGTGACTGTAGGTGATTAGTTGGCTCTTAGGAAGAGAGTGCTAGTTATTAGGGAGTAGGGAGATGTTCCTAGTGGGTCTGAGGCCGATAGGCTGAATATGGAACGTTTTATGGAGGCTATGATGGATACGATGACTATATATCAGACTCGAGACCCTAATGAGAGTTCTAGTACTTGGGGAGGGCCTTCAGCTGTTCTGGAGAGATTCCTGAAGCTGAAGCCGCCTCATTTTACCCCTCGTCCCAACCTTGATGAGGTCGTTCATTGGCTGAAGGAGTTAGAGAAGACTTTCGATACTATGGACTGCGCGGCAGTTGAAAGGACTCTGTTGGCTACCTTTATGTTGAAGGATGATGCCTATGATTAGTGGACGACTTTGAAGAACTTGTCTTATGTAGATAGGAATCTCAGGGAGATTTCATGGGAGACATTTGTGAAGGAGTTCTATACGTAGTACTTCCCTAGGCATGTCTAGAAGGCCAAGGAGAGGGAGTTTATAGAATTGACTCAAGGGAGCATGATAGTACTCGAGTACCAGATGAAATTTGTTTCGCTTGGAAGGTTCGTGCCCTTCATTTTAGGAGACGAAGAGTGTCGGGCCGAGAGGTTCATGGATGGACTGAGGTCCAACTTGAGTAGTTTTGTAGCGTCCCACTGTTGTACGGACTTGGCATCGGCGGTTATGTGTGCCGCAGTAGTAGAGGCACAGCACGATCAGTCGGCTCTGGTGACTGGCTACTCAGGGGCTAGCTTACGGCAAGGGGAAGATAGCAGTAACAACTCCTTCGTCTGGATCAGGATCGTCTTCACTCGGCTCCAGATTCAGGAGGTTCTTTCGAGGTGGTGGCGGCAGTAGTGGTAGTAGCAGACTCAGCAAAGTCAGTCGGTGTCCAGCGTCCAGCAGGAGGCATCTTAGAGACTTCCAGCAGCTTGTCGTCAATGTGGTGGTACTTACGGTGGGACTCAGTGCCCCGCATTCTCTGGGAGGTGTTATACTTGTGGCCTGCAGGGCCATTTGGCGAGGTATTGCCCGCAGGGGCAGGGATCGGGAGATCAAAAGAAGCCGAGGACCCAGGGGAGAGTTCTCGCTATCACTACTAAGGAGGCTCGTGCGTCCAACTTGGTGGAAGGTACACTTTCTGTCCTTGGGAACTCTGCGCATGTGTTGATTGATTCAAATGCTTCACATTCTTTTATTTCTGAGCGGTTCGTAGATGTTCTTTCTGTACTCGTTGATGAGTTATTTGATAGATTGATGGTTGAGGTTCCTTCTGGGGATTTCATGTTAACTTATAACTATATGAGTGAGCCTCTCCTGACCATTGAGGGTCATCAGTTACCTGCCTAGTTAGTTATGCTTGCCATTCGTGACTTTGATGTCATTTTGGGCATGGATTAGTTGGAGACTTAATATGCCGAGGTGGACTGTCATAGGAAGAGGGTGCGCTTCTCCATCCCGGGCATCCCGGCCTTCTACTTCCAAGGTATTAGGCTATCTTCTTGTGGTATTCTTATTTTTGCTTTTAAGGCCTAGAGGTTACTTATTAGTGGCTGTGAGGCTTTCCTTGCCTTCGTAGTTGTAGCTGGTGTTGGTAGTGGTTCCAGTCCTTCGGAGGTGCCTGTCGTATGTGACTTTGTTGATGTGTTTCCTGAGGAGTTGCCTAGCCTTACTCCTCAGCGGGAGATTGAGTTCACTATTGAGCTTGCACCGGGTACGACGCCCTTGTCTAAGGCCCTGTATCGGATGGCTTTGGCCGAACTCTCTGAGTTGAAGGCGTAGTTGCAGGAACTACTGGATAAGGGTTTTATCCGTCCTAGTACTTCTCCGTGGGGTGTTCCGGTTCTATTTGTTAGGAAGAATGATGGTTCTCTGAGGCTGTGCATTGATTATAGACAGCTGAACTAGTTAACAGTAAAGAATAAGTATCCACTTCCGAGAATTGATGACCTGATGGATCAATTGCAGTCTACCAAGGTATTCTCGAAGATAGACTTAAGGTCAGGGTATTACTAGATGAGGATCTATGAGGCTGATGTGAGTAAGACGGCTTTTAGGACTCAATACGGACATTATGAGTTTTTGGTTATGCCTTTCTGCTTGACCAATGCTCCGGCAACTTTTATGGATTTGATGAACCGGGTCTTCAGGGCCTACCTAGATCAGTTTGTGGTGGTGTCTGTAAATGATATTTTGGTATATTCTTCTTCTGAGGAAGAGCATGCCATGCATCTCCAGGTGGTGTTGCAAGTTTTGAGAGAGCACCAACTCTATGCCAAATTTAGCAAGTGTGAATTATGGCTAGATAAGGTGCACTTCCTGGGGCATGTCATTTCTGGTGACGGCATTACTGTAGATCCAGCCAAGATTGAGGCAGTGATGGATTGGGGCAGACCGATGACAGTGACTGAGATCAGGAGCTTTCTGGGGTTAGCAGGGTATTACAGACGGTTTGTTTAGGATATTTCTTCAATAGCAACCCCCTTGTCAAGGTTGACTCGTAAGGGAGTTCATTTTGTGTGGACCGAGGAGTGTGAACGGAGCTTCACTGAGTTGAAGACTCGTCTCACTTCGGCTCCAATTCTAGTGCTTCCATTTGGTTTTGGTGGATTCGTGGTTTACTCCGATGCATCTCGTCGAGGCTTGGGTGCGGTTCTGATGCAGCATGGTAAGGTTGTGGCCTATACTTCTAGGCAGCTGAAGAAGTATGAGGAGAACTACCCCACTCATGACTTGGAGTTGGTGGCTATGGTATTTGTACTGAAGATCTAGCGGCACTCTTTATATGGAGAGAAGTTTCAGGTTTTTACTGATCACAAGAGCCTGAAGTATGTATTCACTCAGAGGGATTTGAACTTAAGGCAGCGTAGGTGGATGGAGTTTATCAAGGATTATGATCTAGACCTTTCTTATCATTCGAGTAAGGTGAATGTGGTAGCGGACGCCTTGAGTCGGAAGACGGTCGTATCACATCTTATGATTCAGGAATGGAGGTTATATGAACAGGTTGTGGAATCTTCCTTTATGATTCCTTGAGAGGCTGATAAAGTCGTGTTGGCCAGCTTGACTGTGAGGCCAGCAGTGTACCATCCAGTGATCAAGGCTCAGAGGACGGATACAGAGCTATCGCAGACTCTCCAGATATCAGAGGTGGAGTCGTGGGATGACAGCACAGTCAGATTTAGAGGCAGACTCCATGTTCTAGCTGAGGAAGAGGTGCGCAGGAGTGTCCTAGATGAGGGGCACCGTTCTAGATATGCAATGCATCCTGGAACAACTAAGATGTATCATTGTTTAACGAGGCACTTTTGGTGGCCTGGTATGAAGAAGGACATGGCTGATTATGTGGCAAGGTGCCTGACTTGTCAGCAGGTTAAGGCAGAGCACCAGAGACCAGGAGGGTTGTTGCAGCCGTTACCCATCCCGGAGTGAAATGGGAACATGTGACTATGGACTTTGTGATGGGATTACCCATGTCACCCAGCAGAAGAGATGCGATCTGGGTCGTTGTTGATCAATTGACCAAGTCGACGCACTTTCTAGCTATTAGGAATGACTGGTCAGTCGGTAAATTGGCTAGGTTGTTTGTGGACCGGATCATCTCTCTGTATGGGGTGCCCTTGTCCATCGTGTTAGATCAGGATCCGAGATTTACTTCTAGGTTCTGGATGAGTTTTCATAAGGCCTTGGGTACACAATTAGCCTTCAGCTTGGCTTACCATCTCGAGACTGATGGGCAATCAAAGAGGACCATTCAGACACTAGAGGATATGCTCAGGGCATGTTGCCTAGATTAGGGAGGTTCTTGGGAACAATATTTGTCTACAATAGAGTTTGCTTACAACAACATCTATCATTCTAGTATCGACATGGTGCCATATGAGGCATTGTACGGGCAACTGTGTCGATCTCCTGTGAATTGGTCTAAGATAAGAGGCAGATAGCAGGGCCAGAGTTGGTACAGCAGTGTGCTAAGGTTGCCAGAATAGTGCAGCAGAAGTTGACTATAGCTCAGAGCAGGCAGAGGAGTTATTTAGATATTCGTAGGAGACCGCTTGAGTTCGAGGTTGGGGACTACATATTTCTCCGAGTATCACCCTTCAAGGGTGTGATGAGATTCGGGAAGCGAGGTAAGCTGAGTTCGAGATATATTGGGCCTTTTCCCATTCTTGCTCGAATTGGGGAAACGGCGTATCAGCTAGCCTTGCCACCCAGTCTCGCAGGAGTGCACGACGTGTTCCATGTTTCTTTATTGAGGAAGTATGTTCAGGATCCATCTCACGTCTTGGACTTTTTGAAATTGGAAGTCGCTGAGGACTTGTCCTTTCCGAAATTTTCAGTGCGTATTGAGGATCGCAGGGAGTAGGTCCTTCGAAACAAGATTGTTCCTCTGGTTAAGGTGATTTAGCAGCATCGCTTCGGAGGCAAGGCTACCTAGGAGCGAGAGGATGAGATGTGAGAACAGTTTTCCTACCTTTTCTTGTAAGTTCTCTTGTGGCCATGTACCATCATTTTTCGATCTCATTATTTTTATAGCAGCAATTTTGAGGACGAAATTCTTTTAAGGGGGGAGAATGTAAGAAATGAAGTTTCGGATCCGATTATCGGGTCGATTTCGGTGTCGGACCCCTTGGTTTGGGCCCTTGTAGGGCTGGGGCATGGATTCATTTTCGCGTCGAGCTTGCTCGACGCAGTTCAAACGGCGTCTGGTTAAGGGGATGCATTTTAGAATTTACCACGTAGGCTGGTTTTGAGCCGTGAGAGTATGGCCCCGGTCTTATCATCTGAATGGCATCTTGCATGGTCGACGCCATTCAGAGATCTGTCAATATACGACCCTATTGAGTCGTCTGATTGACGTCAGTCTTGGATGATGCGATTTGGTGCAGTTTCGGTTGACGCTCCGAAGCTCTCCTTCCTTTTCCTCATTCTCTCCATTCCTCTCTCTCTCCTCCCCCTCCTCTCCGAACGCTCCGCCCCCTTCCCCTTCTCCTTCCCTTCCTCTCCCCATTCTCCTTCTCTTCCTCCACTCCATCAACCTCCTAACCCTCACCACTACCACCACCATCTCCTCTGCGGCAGTTTGCTCTCCGGACGGCAGCCGACATCCTGGTGGAGTAGCGGCGTCCACGGCGATACCGGCAACGGCTTTTGGCGTGGCAGTTTGGTGGCTAGGAGCACGGAGGAGTTCAAGTAACCGGTACGGTGACGATCCTCGCGGTGTTTTGTTTAAAACCATGATTTTCCCACTTTGAAAGCATGCAATATGTGTGGGTGCTTTTGGGGTAGAAAGCATGTTCTAAGGAGTTTTTTATGAAATGATTAGGCATTTCCCCTACTTTCTACGATTTGGAGGAGAAATCCCACTTTGTGACTCGGGGGAGGCCGGAGGGGGGAACCTGTTTGCGAGTGCTAAATGGCGTCTGGCGACAACGACACCATTTTAAATGGCGGCTGCCACCAGAGACGCGATTTAGCCCAACTTGTTCCGAGGCCAGATCAATGGGATTCTATCTCTGTCTTGAATAGCATCTGGTGAAAGCGACGCCATTTTAAATAGTGTCTGCTAGGGGCGATGCAATTTAGGCTAGTTTCCGTGTGAACCAGTTTAGGAGTCTTGAATGACGTCGGCCACGTGCGACGCGATTCAAGACAGAATCTCATTAATTCATGCAATTAACATATGTTTACATTATTAGATGGTTTGGTTAAATGCATGCTTAAAAATATATTTCGAGGACGAGGATTTCTATGTGATCGGATCGCACGCTATCCGAGGGGTTGCTGTTTGGCCCTAGCTGTTGGGTTCTCGGGTTTCTCTAGATCTCCCGTGCAACGGAAATAAAAATAAAAATGGAGATCCGTTCCCGTTTCGAAAATCGGAAAAAACCAGATTATCGGATAATTAGTTCTTACCATGTGCGGATTCGAATCCGCAACCGTTCGGTTCCGTCGGTGCGACACCGCAAGCCGCGCAAGTGCCCGGCCTCTAGCAAAGTCTACGCGATCCTCCTTGCATCGGATATCCTCACGTTCCTCGTTCTTCGCAGCCCACAAAAACACCGCCGGTCGCTGCAACGATCGCCGCAACACGCGGACGATTTCCCGTCGAACGGGAGTCGGAGAAGCGGTGGAACAGATCTGGATCTGTCTGGGACGCCAGAGAGAGAGAGAAACAGGGGAGGGGCGGCTAGGGTTAGCAGTCGCTTGGCCTGCTCAGCCCGTTCGCTATATTTTATACTAACTGCGTGGTTTTTCATAAAAACCTCCGGTTTATATAAAACCCACTTATTTATCCATCGCCTTGAGAATCATTTGCGTGTGACCCTCTAAGCCCAATTACCAGTCCGGTTAATAGCCCAATAAGCCCAGTAACTCCTTACTAGCTTTATTAATCAATTAATAACTCTTTATTAATTAATTAATGAATTGAATTGATGTCGCACATCGAATTCGACTGGGCCTCCGATCACGTTGGGTGCCAAGCAACACCACGTGAACCCGGAAGGTATCGGGGTTAAGTAACCCACTCTTGGAACCTTTCCGCTGACAGTTACCGCGTGGATATAATCATTCATTCGTACAATGCTCTACAGTCAACTCAGGGTATGGCGTGCTGTCAAACCCTAACCAATCGACTCACTTGGATTGGATGCCACTGATGAATATCGGAAAACTCATTTCCCAATATTATCGTCCGCCCTGGCTAGGGACTTCCGCGCATCCTTCCTAGAGCATTCTCTCTCTAAGTACCGAGAGCGAATGATTCCTTATTGACACATAATTCCCTTTGACGGTATTCCGCTGTACCCAATCCTTGGCGTTTTAGAATCCCGTGGTTAGATATTCGTAAACCAAGGTCAAAGCATAGAAGTCCACCGACAAGGTGTCCTTGGTATCTTAGGTCCGTGGACCATCTACGCAACTGCGACAATAGAATCAAGTTGGTTGACAGTGAGGTACAATACTATCCAACGATTCAGTCGGATCAGTTCAGTGAACTCATTCTCCAATGAGCACCTACAGATTCGCCTTAGTGTCTCCACACAAGTGACTTATGAGATCAGTCACCCTCATCATATGAGCAGGAGTAATTTGTACTAGTCTAACCAGATATCCGATGTCCTTCTCGGATATCCTCCGACTAGGAACAATTAAGAATATGTGTATTTAAGTGATCAGTCTCATTAGTATGATATCATCATAATCTGATCACTATCGCACATATTCACGGACTTCATTATGAGACGATAATTAATGCGATTTACACATAATGAATATTATGCCATTATATTAATAAATGAATGAGATTTACATAGTCAGATTGCCTTGTAGGCCACCTAAGACTAACACTAGCAGGTCGGTGTTTTCTGCGTTCGGCCACGTGGTTTGTGTGTTTAGCTGAGACGCTGGTTGTGGACTCTATGGTGGAGTGGTTTCAGAGTTGTGCATGTTGTATTTACAAATGCATGTGTTTTATATCGGAATTTGGGAATCTTTGGGAGTTGTGTTTACTACTTTGTTTATTTAAATTGCCTATATTTGTATTGTTGCACTTGTGGGTGCGTGAGTGGGTGGTGGGGATCGAAGGATCCCTACTGAGTCCATTTCGATGAGACTCACCCCTGTAGTTTTCAGGTGAGGGTTCCAAGCAGGCGTAGCGTGGAGGGTGTTGTCTCGGGTTGCGTACTAGCAGCCACTGTTCCAGGGCATGCCCCGATGTAGTTGTTATTTTTCTTCAGGTCTATACGCTTAATTATTTCTTTTCAGTTGGAATATGTAATTATTTACTGAGTCCAGTAGAATTGTAATAATTTTTAATTCCTGCACTTCCTTTATAATTTGATGTGATGTGGGATGTTTAGCTTAGTTTATCATTTATTTCCCAGACTTATCAAGATCATGGTTTGACTCAAAATTTCAATGATTCGGTACCCATTTAGTAATCGGATCCCCGATTATAGGGTGGCGGGTCGTTACACTAGTTTTATCTCTCTATCTCCTCTCTCTCTAGTTTTTGAGTTCTATATGTTACACAGTGTTTCAAGCATCTTGTTTAGAAGTTGTCTTCTAAGAGTCATATTATTTTTTCATGTTTAATCTTCTTGTAAAATTTTATGTAGTTCTATTAATGAATGATAGTAGCTCCTTTAGAAAACTTTATCTTTTATCCCTCTTTTTGTTCTACAACTTTCTATTGACACCACTCAAACTTTCTATTCTACTGTTACTTAATGTTTTAGAGATAGTCTTAGTTGAGTAGATGGATTGATTATGCTCATTTAGGGGTATTCCTTTCGTGACTTTATAGTAAGTCCAGTTAATTTCAATTGTTATCTATCAAATCATCATGCTCCCTCTTCTTTCTTCTCTATTTTTCCTCTATAAATTCAATACTTTCTACTTTAAAATCTGAGATCTCCCTGTGGATTCGACCCATGCTCACCACTTGCTTCATGCCATGTGCTTAAAATACGTGAGTTTGGTCTAATTTAAATTGACGGTTGCACGAGTGTTTAATGACGCACGTGTGTGATTGATGAATGTATGTTGTAGATGTGGATTATTTGTGGAATGTAGTGGTTGACTTAATTGTTAATTTTATGAGGCCTATGTGCCTCCCTCTCTCTATCATTTCGATATAATTCTATCTCCCTCCTGAGTTGTATCCCACCATAAGGCATTTTACATTACATATGTACATTTGATTATTTGAATCAAGACGTTTGTAATTGATCGTGATGGTTGGACAAGGAGCGAGGATGATCCACAATTACAACTATGCAGACCTAAAGATGAGATCATCAGTTTTGTGCTTATAGGTAATATAATTGTTATATTAGAATTAGTATGATTGACTATATGGCTCCAGTCAGTCACTGTGCTGTCCATGACAACATCAATTAACATATATGATGGTGCATGGTTTAATTGTTTGATTATGAATCAAGTTTAATACCTAGGTATAGTAAATATCTAAATATATTCAATATATTTATTTATTATCACATAAGATTGGACCAAGATAAAACAATGATTAAAATCTCTCGTTTATAAAATTTTAAGCCGTAGTGTAGTAATTAAGAACTAACTGCATGGCCCATCCATCATTATAATTTTAGGACTCGAGTCAGATTGAAATATGCTTGTTGTGATATCTACAAAACTTATGAAATTTGATGACAAACTAAAACTATGGTATGATGATGCCAGTCAATAGGGTAGGGCACCATGTTGCTTCGTTGTGATATCCACAATGGCTGCATACTAATCTATGCCCGTTCCCTTATGATGGTAATACTTAAATTGGAGATCGGTGGTTTATTGTGATATCCACAAGGCCATCAACATTCTGGGAGCCGAATAATGATCAGTTATTGCAAGGAGTTACAAGTACCAATAGTTGGTTGCTCTTTGATCATAATGTAGTTTGTCGTGCCGAATCCCGAGACTACATTATAAGGTAGTGATATTATGATCCCCACTAAGAGACCGTCGGTGATTCCCATTCTCTATATCTAAGAGTTATTTAGTCTGTCGAAAATTAGCGGGATATAAACTAGATTAAAGACCATATCTTGTTTATAAACTTAATAATTGAATTTCTACTAATTGTAACTTCTTTTCTTCTATAGGCGAGAATATAGTGGTATTAGAGTTAGATTCCACTATTTCTCGTCTGTTTCGATCTCCAGATTAATATTTCTTTGAATTATTCCATGCATTTAATCCGATAACATTGGTAGAACTGTGTTCATGTGATGAACACAGATTATTAGGGTAATTTTATTTCTACAAATGTGGATCTTTTGGGGATTATTTGTGGTCTTCGTTGGACGAAGAATAAGGGTTCTTGGCGGCTTCATTCTTGCTTCCCCAAGCATTGGGGAGGTAGTTTGACCCCTCGGTACATCCAAGGAGCATCGCCGGTCCTCCTTGGGCATGCTGCCGGCGTCGAAGATAGTGGGTTGGTAGGGGTTGGCCGCCCCTCTCTCCTTCTTTTCAAGGTTCCACAGTTTAAAAAGGAGGGGATTAAAAGGGGATGCCTCGGCCACGGGAACAAGGCCTCACCGCTTGCAAGCTCACTGGCACAGGGGCCATCATCGGCGGGGCCGGGCAGTGCCGGGGGCTGGTCTCCAAGTGGTGCCATGGAGATCTGCCGCTGCCAAGCCCACCTGCGCCTGCAACTGTTGCTGGTAGCATTAGGGTTTCGGGTGTGAACGGGACCCGATCCAGTTCGATCGGTTGGACTGGGTCGGGGCCTCGGCTAGATAGGGCCCTGGTCCAAGCCGTTGGACCTAGTTCGGCCCTAGTCCGAACCAGGGCCCAGTGGGCTGCCCTAATGGGCCTTTTTCCCCTTACTTCCCAAACCCCTTTTAAACCCCAATTTACCCATTTAAATGTAAATTGGATTTTAATTTTAAAATTCAAAATGTTTTAGAAATTAAAATTATTGTTAAATTTTATTTAATTCGGCTCTTAATGATTTCAAATCATTTTGATTAATAATTAGTTGTTAGATAATTAGAGTTAGTTATTAGTTTAAGTGTTAAATTAATAATTAACCTTAATTTTACTAATTTAAGAGTTAGATTAGTGGTTAATAATTATTGGTCAAATTTTAGATTATTAATTATTAATTTATCTTAATTAATTAGTGCTAATTATTAATTTAAGTGTTAAATTAGTAATTAACATTAATTAGCTAATCTAAGAGTTAGATTAGTAGATTATAATTAATTAGAGTTGATTATTAATTTAAATGTTAAATTAGTAATTAATTTTAATTAACTAATCTAAGAGTTAGATTAGTAATTAATTATTAATAATCTAATTGTTAGATTTTTTATATTGCTTAATCTAAATGTTAGATTATTTTATTTTTAGAAATGTTCAAATTTGCATGGAAAAATCTAAAAATTATTATTTTGGAGTGTGTGCACATGTGATGTGTATTTTAATGCTTTTAAATATGATTAATGACATGTTAAGATAATAAAATGAGTTTTTGAAATTCAAATGTCAATTTTGATTGGAACCTAGCTTTTTGAAAGCCAAAATTATTTAATTTTGAAACTCTTTTATTTTAGCCATATGATGTGCTTCTCATGTGTGAATTGGTTAAAACACACCGTGGTCACGGATATGCACCTTTTAAATTAATTAAGTGATGAATGATGTGTGTGGATCGTGGATGAATGATGGAATGTTTATTAATTGTTAATAAATAGAGGTTTTCATACCTCTGTCTCTCTCATACTTCCATGTAATTCTATCTCCCTCTCTCTTGTACTCGCCATAAAGCCTTCTTTTATTTACATATAAATTTTGAATTTGTTGTAATATGATCGAGGCAACTGAGGAAGGAGCGAGGATGATCTACAGCTGCAACCAGGAGGGCGATTCAATGAAGATCCTTTGCTTATGTGTTTGTAGGGTTATCTAATATAATTGTTATATTAGATTGTGTATGCATTTTACTGTTGGCTCCAGTCAAACTCACTATGCTATCCATGCCCACACTAGGCATGTATGTGATACAATGTTTTTATTTTTTATTATGAATCAAAGAAGGCATAGTAGTACTAAAATATATACGATATATTTATATACTATCACCTAGATGAGACCAAGATAAAAGTTATCTAAAAATCCTCAGTAAATTCTAAGCCATAAGAACTTACTGCGTGGTCCACCATCGTTATAATCATAGGACTTAAATTAACATTAGGCAGGTTTGTTATGCTATCCACAAGGCCTGTCTAATTATAAAGAGAGATTCTGGCTATGGCATAAGATGCCTATTAATCAGGGTAGAGGAACCATGTAGCCTTGTTATGCTATCCACAAGGACTGCATGTAAATCTATGCTCGTCTCGTAATGATGATAAAGCTTAGACCATATAGTTTGTTGTGCTATCCACAAGGTCATTAAATATCTGGGGATGGAAGTTATGATCGGATATTGCCAGGAGTTGCAAGTCTCATGAGATGGGTGCTCTTTGATTGCATTATAGCTTGTTGTGCTATCCACAAGGCCGTACTGCAAGTCATTGAGATTCTGATCTCCACTAGGAGATTATTGGCGTCTTCCGTTCTATGTAAATGAGGGTTATACAGTCCGTCGAAAATTAGTGGGAGTTAAAACTTGCTTTAAAGTAAATTTAATAACTGAACATCTGCTAAAATAAATTTTATTTATCTCCTGTAGGGAATTATGTCGTCGAATAACTCACTCTGTGGCATACTTGATGCCAATCTTTTGACTGACCCAAAGTACTTGGATTGGCTCAGAAATCTGAAGAATGTCTTAAGATCTGAGCTCATTGCTTATATCCTTAGAGACGATCATTCTGCTGAACCGGCATTGGATGCCCTTGAGACAAAGATGATCACATTGTTGGGATCCCTGTGTCGGGATCCGACCGAAAAATGCAGCGGAATAATATGTTCGGGATCGGATCCATCCCGTTTCGATCGTTAAAATAAAGCCGGGAAAAATCGAGTTCACCTTGCGCGGATTCGAATCCGCGTTCGTTTTCCGGTTCCATCGGAGCGATGCCGCAAGTTGCGCAGATACCCGACCTCTAGCGGTATCCACGTGGTTCTCCTCGCGATGGATCGTCCTCACTTCCTCGCTCGCTGCGGCGTTCGAAGATCCTGTCTGACTGAGCGTAATCTGCCGCGACATGTGGATTCGGAATCCCCGTCGAACGGAAGGTGGAGCAGTTGGGAACCGCACGCCCAGAAGAGAGAGAAAGTGGGGAAGAACGAATGACGGCTAGGTCAGGGTTGCTGGCCCTGGACGTAGAATCCGTTCTTTTATAAGAAGTCAGCTTGCGGTTTTTCATAAAAACCCAGACTTATCCAAAATCCTGTCGGATTATCCATCGACTTGAAAACCATTTGCGTGTGACCCTCTAGGCCCAAATACCAGTCCAGTTAATAGCCCATTAAGTCCAGTAACCCTTTATTGACCTACTGAATTAATTAATATCCTTATATTCAATTAATTAGCCGAATTTAATGTCCCACAATAAATTCGGACGGACTGCCGATCACGTTGGATGACAAGCAACATCGCGTGATCCTAGATGGCATTGGGGTTATCCCAACCCTCTATTGGAACCTTTCTGTCATCTATTAGCGCGCGGATATAATCCTTCATCCGTGCAATGTTCCCGAATCGACCTAGGGCATGGTTTACTGTTAAACCCTATTTGGTCGATTCACTTGAATCAGATGCAGCTAATCTGAATCCGATAACTCCTTATCGATTACAGAGTCCGCCCTGGCCAGGGACTTTAAGCGCATCGTTCCCGGAACATTCTCTCTCAAACTACCGAGAGCGGATGATCCCGTATTGAACATACAATTACCTTCGAGGGCATTTTCCTGAACCCGATCGCTTGACTTATTGATAACCCATGGTTAGGGATTCGTTCGTCAAGTTCAAAGCTCAGAAACCTACCAACAAGATATCTTTGGAGTCTCAGGTCCAAGGATCATCCACGCAATCGTGACAAATGAATCAAGCTGGTTAACAGTGAGGTGATTACCATCCAGCGATTCACAGTCGGATCAGTTCAGTTAACTCATTCACCAATGAGCACCTATAGGTTCAGCATAGTGTCTCCACACAAGTGACTTATGGGATCAGTCACCCTCATCATATGACCTGAAGTAACTTATACTAGTATATCCAGATGTTCGATGTCCTATCTCAAACATCCTATGACTAGGAACAATTAAGAACATGTGTTTATAAGTCTTCGGTCCCGTAATTATGATCTCATCATAATCCGAAGACTATTGCACATGTTCATGGACTTGATCGTGATACGATAAACACAGATCGAATTAATTACACACAATGAATTATTGTTATTTATTAATAATCTGAATAAGTACACAGTATCGGATTGGCTTTGAGACCATATAATACTAACAATCTCCCACTTGGACTAAAGCCAATCACTTTTATACAGAATACCCATATTCTCTAAGTGACGCTCAAAAACATTTTGAGACAAAGGCTTTGTAAGTGGATCTGCTATGTTGTCGGCTGAGGGAACTCTTTCCACCACGACATCTCCTCGAACTATAATCTCTCTGATCAAATGAAAGCGCCGCAGAATGTGCTTCGACTTCTGATGAGACCTCGGCTCTTTCGCTTAAGCAATCGCCCCATTGTTGTCACACAGCAGTGGGATGGGACCAGATATGCTTTCCACCACACCAAGATCGCCGATGAATTTCTTCATCCATACAGCTTCCTTGGCGGCTTCAGCAGCAGCAATATACTTGGCTTCCGTTGTCGAATCAGTAGTGGTTTCCTGCTTGGAACTTTTCCAGCTCACTGCTCCCCCATTGAGTGTAAAAATAAAACCTGATGTTGACTTGCTGTCGTCACGATCAGATTGAAAACTCGAGTCAGTGTATCCTTGCAGCTTTAAGTCTCCTCCTCCATAGACTAAAAATAGATCCTTAGTCCTTCTTAAGTACTTAAGGATGCATTTCACAGCCTTCCAGTATTCATCACCTGGATCTGCCTGATGTCTGCTCGTAACACTTAGAGCATATGCTACATCAGGTCTGGTACATAGCATGGCATACATGATGGACCCTATGGCAGAAGCATAGGGGACTTTATCCATCACTGCCCTCTCTTCAGGTCTCTTGGGAGACTGACCTTTAGAGAGTGAAATTCCATGTCTCATCGGTATGAGACCTCTCTTGGAATTCTCCATGCCAAACTTTTTGACAATGGTTTCTATGTACATGGATTGGGTTAATGCTAGCATCTTCTTCGATCTATCTCTATAGATCCGTATTCTAAATACGTAAGATGCTTCTCCCAAATCCTTCATGGAGAAGTTCTTTGACAGCCATATCTTTACAGAAGACATAATTCCTACATCATTCCCAATGAGTAGAATGTCGTCAACGTAAAGAACCAGAAATGTGATTGCGCTCCCACTGTTTTTCTTGTATACATAGGGTTCATCTTCATTCTTAATGAAGCCATAAGATTTGATCGCCTCATCAAATATTATGTTCTAGCTTCGGGATGCTTACTTCAGTCCATAAATGGACCTTTGCAACTTGCATACCATGTCCGGAGATTCTTTAGATGTGAATCATTCTGGTTGTATCATATACACTTCCTCCTCAAGGTTTCCATTGAGGAAGGCAGTCTTCACATCCATCTGCCAGATTTCATAATCATGGTAGGCAGTAATGGCGAGAAGAATTCTGATAGACTTAATCATAGCAACGGGTGAGAAGATTTCGTCATAGTCAATACCTTGCCTTTGACGATAGCCTTTCGCCACTAATCTTGCTTTAAAGTCTCAATACGTCCATCTGCACCGATCTTTCTTTTAAAGATCCATTTGCAGCCGATAGGTACTATACCATCGGGTAAATCTACCAAGTTCCAAACTTGGTTGATGTACATGGACTGTATTTCAGAATTCATGGCTTCCCGCCATTTCCCAGCCTCTGGACTTTTAATAGCCTCCTGATAAGTCTTAGGATCATCATCCTCATTATAGAGTATCTTTGAACCATCCAAATTAATATGTCCCACATATCTTTCTGGTGGTTTAGGTACTCTTTCAGACCTACGGGGTTCCTGTGTATCATTTTGAACAGGTTCAGAAACTGACGGTTCATCTGATGAACCAATGCCAGTTTGTGGGTCTGGAACTTCTTCCAGAGTTACTTTACTCCCACTGTCCTTCTGGAGAATATAATCTTCTTCCAAAAAGACAGCTCTCCTGGCCACAAACACCTTTTGTTCGCCAAGATGATAAAAGTAATATCCATAAGTTACCTTTGGATATCCCACAAATCTGCATTTGTCAGTTCTGGATTCCAGCTTATCTGCGTCATGTCTTTTAACATGAGCAGGACATCTTCATACTTTAACATGTTTAAGGTCTGGTTTCCTTCCATTCCATATCTCATATGGAGTGGTCTCAACAGATTTGCTGGGTACCTTGTTCAGGATATACATAGCCGAGCTAAGTGCATATCCCCATAAGGACACTGGTAATTTGGACATGCTAATCATGGATCGCACCATTTCCATTAATGTGCGATTTCTCCTTTCTGATACACCATTCATCTGAGGTGTATAAGGAGGTGTAAGCTGAGAAAGGATACCATTATCCTTTAAGTATTTAATGAACTCAGTACTCAAGTATTCACCACCCCGATCATATCGAATGGTTTTTATACTCTTTCCTGTTTGTTTTTCTACTTCATTCTTAAATTCTCTGAATTTCTCAAAGGCTTCAGATTTATACTTCAATAAGTATATATATCCAAACCTTAAGTAATCATTAGTGAATGTAATGAAGTATGAAAAACCACCAATGGCTTGGGTTGACAGAGGACCACATACATCTGAATGTATGAGTTCTAATATGTCTTTGGCTCGTTCTCCAGTTCCACTAAATGGAGACTTAGCCATTTTACCCAGTAAACATGACTCACAGGTTGCATATGATTCATAATCAAATGGATCCAAATATCCATCTTTATGCATCCTTTGGTGTCTGTTTTCACCAATGTGTCCAAGACTACAATGCCACAAGTAGGCTTTGTTCATTTCATACTTACTCATTTTAATTGAAGAACCGATATGTAAATTATCATGAGACACATTCAATAGATACAATCTATTGGACAAAATAGCCGAAGCTATTAATTTATTTCCGAAATAAATTGAACAACTATTGTTCCCAAAATGTAAATTGTATCCAATTCTATCTAAACATGAAATAGAAATGATGTTCCTTATTATGCTAGATACATAATAACATTCATCTAATAAAAATGTGTCTCCAGATGGTAGCTTGAGCTTCACTGTCCCCACAGCGATCGCCGCAACTCTTGCACCGTTACCTAGCCTCAGCTCCACCTCGTCGGTCCTCAGCTTACGCCTTCTTGTCAGTGCCTGCACAGAATTACAGATATGAGATACACATCCAGTACCTAATACCCATGATGTACAATCTCTAATTGACAAGTTTACATCTATCATATAGATACCTGAAGCGTCCTGCTGCTTCATAGTTCCTTGAGCCTTGTCCTTGAGGTATTCTTTGCAATTCCTCTTCCAATGCCCTTTCTGGTGACAGTAGAAGCAATCACCCTTCTCAGCACTTTTTTGTCTTTCTTGGGAACCTTTGCCTTTCTCTGAACCTTGTTCTTATTCTTTCGAAAAGCTTGGACTGCAAGTCGTTTTTTGTTGGTCTTACCAACCATTAGGACTTGGGGTTTATCCTTCACAAGGTTCCCCTCAACAGTTTTTAACATGTTCAGCAGTTCAGCTAAGGTGTCCTGGATCTTGTTCATGTTAAAATTAACGATGAACTGAGCATATGACGGTGGAAGTGAAGACAACACGAGGTCTGTGTGAATCTCCTTGGGAAGTGTAATCCCAAGAGCATCCAGCCTCTCCACCCATTCAATCATCTTCAGCACGTGATTCTGTACTGAAGTTCCCTCTGCCATCTGAGCCTTGAACAGATTCTTCGATATCTCATATCGTTCGATTCTGCTCTGCTCACCAAAGAGCTCCTTCAAATGGAGCATGATGGATCTAGCATCCATCTCTTCATGTTGCCTCTGCAACTCATTGCTCATAGAGGCTAACATGTAGCATTGGACCATGGTGGAATCCTCCTTCCATTTTTCATACGCTATCATTTCCTCCTCTGGAGCATCCAATGCTAGTTCAGCAGGAGGTTCATTATCCAAGACATAGGCAATCTGCTCAGACCTGAGGACTATCTTCAGGTTTCTGAGCCAGTCTGAGTAATTGGTGCCTGTCAAATGGTTGGCATCAAGTATGCCTCGCAACGGATTATGGTACGACATTCTCGCCTACAAGAGTTAATCAATTGATAATTAGCATATATTCAGATTAACTAAAACAAGATGTGGTCTTTTATTATCTAGTTTTACTCCCACTAATTTTCGACGGACTGTATAACCTTCAGATATACAGAACGGGAGACGCCGACTGTCTCCTAGTGGGGATCAAAATCTCCAAACATCACAGTATGACCTCGGGTAAACACGTAGTATCATACCGCTATCTCAGAGCAATCATCTCATGATAATTGCAACTCCTTGCAATATCCGATCATACTTCGGCTCCCAAGTTTAATGGTCCCGGGTAAATACAGTAGACCATTATCCTTGGTCTAAGCTTTACTATCAATACGTGACAGAGTAAAGTAGAAATATAGTTCCCAGGTAAACACGTGGATAACTATATCGTTCCTCTACTCTTATCCAAAAGACATCTAATGCCATGATCAGCAGTCCTCTCAACAGACAATGGCAGACCTCGGGTAAACACATAGTATCTGCCATGACTGAATTAAGTTCCATTGATCATATTGATGGAGAGCCAGGCAGTGCATTCTCAATGACTCGCGCTACGGCTTAGAATTTGTAATGAAGGTTTTACTTATTTAGTTTGGTCTCATCCTAGGTGATAGTATTAAATATATCGAATATATATAAATACTAATAACCTAGTAAATATTTAAGCACACGCATCACATACATGTCATTAGTGTGGTCATGGACGGCACTGCGGTTTGACGTGAGCCAGACAGTCAAACGCACACACATACACAATATAACAACTTATATCATGAGTCTGCAAACCCATGGATTCAATGAACTCCTTCATTTTCATCTGGTCAGCAGTTGTGGATCATCCTCGTTCCGCGCGCAGCCGCCTCGATCAAATTACATCGTAATTCTCAATTACATGATAATTTAAATAAGGAAGCCTTATGGCGATTACATCAAGGAGGAAGGTAGAAGTACAATGGAATATGAGAGGGAGAGGTTCGCAGACCTCTATTTATTAATAAACAATAAACCACACAATCACATTCCACATCCACAATTAATGCTCGTCCATGACCACTATGTGTTTTAGTTAAACAAACTACACATGAATTGCGCATCAAATGGGTAAATAAAATTTTCGAAAATAACTTATAATTTCAGGTTTCACAAAACTAGGGACCAAACAAAATTTTGGACAATTTGGAATTTTCGAAAAATTTTACAGTTTAAACATGCTGATTTAAATCAAATTCAAACAAGCAGTTAATAACACATCAAATATGCAGAAGATTTAAAATTAATGGCTTTAGAAATATTCCATGCTCAATTTGAACAATTCAAACATTTATGGGTGTATTTAACAATTAAATATAATAATTAATCTAACAACTTAGATTAATAATTTGAATTAACAACATTTGTTAATTCCTTATGAAAATTCATATTTCATTATTAGGACCCAAAAATTAAAATTTTAATGTCAAAATCAAATTTTAACAATAAAATAAAATTAAATTAATTTTAACAGGGCCACTAATATAAAAAGAAATAAAAGATATGGGGTTTTAAAAGGGGTTCAGCACGGTTGAACCCCTGGCTTGGGCCAGGGCCGAGCCAGGGCCTTGCCAGGGATCGGACCCAGGCTCGCAGGCCTGGTCCGGGCCCTGCTGGGCCTTGGCTCGAGCCAGGGTCCAGTCGGGCTGGACCCTGTCGGCGGCTAGGGGAAACCTTAGCCGCCCGATAGGGGGCCGCCCGACAGTTCCCTGCATTGCAAGGAACCAGACGGCGGCAGCCCGACGGGGCTCCCTTCCGGCGCCGGTGCCGGCACCGACGCCGTCCGGCCACCGGCGACCGTCCGCCGGTTCCGGCGACGTCGCCGGCGCCGTCCGGCGACCGGGGCAGGCCCGTGAAGGGCTCCAGTGGCCCCTTTTTTTTTTCAAAAAAAAAAATCTTACCTTCACCCCCTTTTTACAGCGGTTTCAAAAACCAAGAGGAAGAAGAAGGCCATGGCTAGCGGTACCTGGATCCCCATGTTGCCGGTATCGATCACAACGATCAAAGCCTCCATAGATCCATCTCATGGATCTGATTCTTTCAAAAATACCCCGTTCTTCGTCCAACGAAGAACACGACGAAAAACCCCCAAAAATAATTTTTTTTTTCAGATTTAAATTGCGATCTCATCGCAGTAATCATCTAAGGATTATAAATCTTTCAAGAACATAAATTTAAGCATGGAATAAATTCAAAAAACCATAAATTTTAGAGACCGAAACGGCGAAAACACAGTGGAACCTGGCTCTGATACCACTGTTGGGATCGCTGTGTCGGGATCCGACCGAAAAACGCAGCGGAATAATAAGTTCGGTATCGGATCCATCCTATTTCGATCGTTAAAATAAAGCCGGGGAAAATCGAGTTCACCGTGCACGGACTCGAATCCGCGTTCGTTTTCCAGTTCCGTCAGAGCGATGCCACAAGTCGCGCAGATGCCCGACCTCTAGCGGTATCTACGCGGTTCTCCTCGCGATGGATCGTCCTCGCTTTCTCGCTCGCTACGGCGTTCGAAGATCCCGTCTGACTGCGCGTAATCCGTCGCGACATGCGGATTCAGAATCCCCGTCGAACGGAAGGTGGAGCAGTTGGGAACCGCACACCCAGAAGAGAGAGTAAGTGGGGAAGAACGAATGACGACTAGGTCAGGCTTGCTGGCCCCGGACGTAGAATCCGTTCTTTTATAAGAAGTAAGTTTGCGATTTTTCATAAAAACCCAGACTTATCCAAAATCCTGTCGGATTATCCATCGACTTGAAAACCATTTGCGTGTGACCCTTTAGGCCCAAATAGCAGTCCAGTTAATAGCCCATTAAGTCCAGTAACCCTTTACTGACCCACTGAATTAATTAATATCCTTATATTCAATTAATCAGCCGAATTTAATGTCCCACAATAAATTCGGACAGACTGCCCATCACGTTGGATGCCAAGCAACATCGCGTGATCCTGGATGGCACTGGGGTTATCGCAACCCTCTATTGGAACGTTTCTGTCATCGGTTAGCGCGCGGATTGATCGTTTCGAATTGTGCGTCGTTAAACACTCATGAAAACGTTCAATCTAAATTTATCCGGCTCACTCAAATCAGATTTTGAAAATTAATAGCGGTGAGTCCGAGTCGATCCACAGGGAATTAGAATTTTAACTTTGAAAACTTTGGACTTTAATTAATCTAAAAATGAATAACATTTTAACTAAACTAATTACTTAATTAAACTAAAATTAAGTTAACTAATATTACCTAAAAATAGGATTACTCAAATTAAACAAATCTTTTTTTTCTTTTCTTTTTTCAGAAATTAAACACAAACACTTATATAAAAAAAAATTAAGCACAACTAAAATTTATGACAAAGACATTGAAATTTAACTACATGTAAAAAATGAATTATCTAGAAATTATGAAATAAATTACAAAATTTAATTATTTAATAAACTTAAATTAAATAATCAAAATATTAAATAACAACTAGTTAACCCTAAATGATTAAACTAATTCTAAACTAAAAGGGAGAAGGAAAAGAACAATCTGTGGGTGAGGGCTGGTTCCCTGCTGGTTATACACGTGGAGAGGCTGCTGCATGCATGGAGGGATTGCTGGCAGGTTCGTGCAGGCTTCAACTAGTGCTGTAGGTGCTTGGCAGCCGGCTGGTGCTGCAAGAAGCAGCTGCTGGCTTGACCTGGAAGGATGCTTGGAAGAAGCTGGTTGCTGCGTAGGTGTTTGATTGAAGGAGGTTGCTGAACTTGCTGGCCTCAACGCATGCAGGAGGAGGAAAGAAGCTGCTGCTGGTGTACGTGGCTGCTGCTGCTTGGACGGCTGGCTCGTGCAGGGTCTACACGTGGGAGAGGCTTGGAGCTGCAGGTTCACGGCTGGGACAGCTGGAGGAAGCAGCTGCTGCGTGAAGGAAGGCTGCTCCAAGGGTTCTGGTTGCTGCAGGTTGGCGGCTGGAGGAGCTTTAGGTGCGTGGAGGTGCTGAAGGCTTCAACGTGGACTTGCTGTTGGCTACATGCATGAAAGGAGGAGGCCGGCAACGTGTGTGTGGACAGATGCTGCTGGAAGAAGGCTGGAGCTGGTGCTGCAGGTGGAGAAGATGGATGAGCTGCGGTGGCCTATGGAGGCGCAGCTGACCGGCGCTGGTGTGCCGGGTGGTGCTTGAGACGCTGGTTCGCGTGGAGGTGCACCGGGAGGTCGGTTGCTGTTGGAGGTGCGTTTGCAGGAGCTGCTGGAGAGCTTCAGCGGACGTGGAGGATCACCAAGCTCGGATAGGTGCTGGCCGGGTGTGTAAACCCACAGCTGCTGGTGCATGGGCTTCACCGCAAGTGCTCGCTGGAGGATGCTGCATGCGTGGAGGTGCAGGTGAGCACGGCGACGCGTGGAGAGGCCCGGATGATGGCTTGCAGCGTGGGGGCTTGCCTGGGCTTCAGCGGTCGTGCTGGTGGAGAGAGAGAAGAGGGAGGGAGGCAGAGAAGAGAGAAGAGAGGAGGAAGAGAGGTTGCTGGGAAAATCGGAGAGGCCGAGAGAGAGATTTATGGGAGAGAAAGAACCGTGGGAGAGAGAGAACTGTGGAGGGAGAGATCGAGAGAGAGAGAACAGAGGGAGAGAAAGAGAGAAAACCGAGAGAAACAGAGAGGGAGAGGGAGTTTACGGGTGAAGGAGAGAGGTAGAGAAGGAAGAAGGCTGCAGAGGGAGGAAGAGGAGAGCGTGCGTGGGGAGAAGGATTCGGAGGAGGAGAGGCTAGGAAAATAGAGAGAGTTTTCGCTGAGAAGAGAGGAGGGGGAAATACATAGAGAGAAAAAGGGACGTGAGAAGGAAACTGGAGAAGAAGTAGGACTGCGGTTTGGGAAATTGGAGAGAACGAAAGAAAGAGTGGGTTTTGGGAAACTCCAGCGAAGGAAGGAATCAAATTGTATTTTTATTCCTACTTTGGTTGAAATCTGAAAACTAGACCTCCCCCAAATTTTCGAAAACTCCACCAGCTGCACTGCATCATCGGCATGTCCTGTTCACATAAAATAAATATAAATTAGCGCGTTATCATAAAAATATCATCATATTTATTCATTTTGTCTCGGTTTTGTCGAAAAACCGCAAATGTGCTATACTCCTTTAATCACATGAAATGACGATATTTTTAAGTCAGAATTTGATGAAATTGGTACCGTTGGACTTGTTACACAATTGTCTATCATTGCATGCTATTTTGCAGATAAAAACATGAGTATGATGCATATGGTTGTCCTTAAACGATCAATTTAACATTTTATCACCCCCCCAACTTACTCATTGCTAGTCCCTTAGCAATGCAAATAAGGAAAAGTTAGGATAAACAATGAATTATCATGCTTCATTTATTGTATCTTTCACAATCAATTTAAGTGGTAGTCGATTGGTTAAGCTAAAAGTTTTCATATCCCACAATATTTTGATTCACGACAGGTGATTGTGTATGAAATTTGACACACTTAGAACTCGTTTCCGACCTTTTTGGTATATTATTGCCTTTACTACCCTTTAGATAAGACTACCTGGGGAGGAGAAGAGAATAAAAGATTTCCCGATCAGTCAGTGAGGACCGTTTTTCAGTTCCCGTCCCAATTCAGCACTTTTCACGACTTGGTCATATTTTTGGTACGATGGACTTTTTAGTTTGACGTTTTTTTTTCATTTTATTGTACTTTTGCTTTTGAGAGTGCGTACTTTTTGCCACTCTCTTTGAATTGCCTGAGAGGAGGTGCGTACTTTTTGCCACCTACCTTCCTTTAGCTCTTTTAACGCCTTCTATTGCCTTTAATGTTTACAGCTGTCCATTTTAAATGACTGCCTCTTTTAGAGTGCTGAGTGGGACAGTCCCCTATTACGGATCCTACACATTCCTTTCGTTCAACCCAAAAGAAAACTTAGAATAAGTAGTCTTATCATTGAGGTTAATTCCAGCAATTCTATACTTTTAAGATCTTCCATTTATTCTAAGTTGCCGTGTATGTGTGAAAATCATCTTGCCGTGGACTTTTGTAAAGTGGGATATTTAAACTTTGAAGGATCTTTAACCAATGTGACAACAAAAAAAAACTAATTTGTTAAAGATTTACTTAATAAAACATGATTTTCATGCAATTTTCCTAGGATGTGAAAAAAAAATTTTGAAAAAATTTGACCATTTTTCAGTGAAAGATATCAGTTTTCTTCAAAAGATTTTCAATAAATGCATATCAAATTGATTGTCCCACCCCCCAACTTGATTGACATTGTCCTCAATGGCATAAAAGATATGAAAAACACGCAGCCAGAAGATAATTTGTGAAGGAGCGAAACAACCTGTAATGACAAGGATGCGACATACCCACGGCGATCGCTGCTCAGGGACCTAAAAGAAAAAGAAATACCAAAAACTGAAGTAAAATATTGGGTTGCCTCCCAACAAGCGCTAAGTTTATCGTCTTCAGCCAGACAGAGGTTCAATTAATGTGGATCACTCAATTCTATGGATTCAGGTGGCTCATTTTGAAGATTTTCAATGAATGGTTTCAACCGTTGACCATTAACAGTAAAAGTGTTCCCACTCTTAGGATTCAGAATTTTAACGGCTCTATGATCGAAGGCTTTAACGACCACGAAGGGTCCATCCCATCTGGATTTCAGTTTTCCAGGAAATAGGCGAAGCCTAGAATTAAATAGCCAAACTTTCTTATTTGGAAGAAAGGATTTTCTGACAATATATTTATCATGAAAAGCTTTAGTTTTGGCTTTATAGATCTTTGAATTTTCATAGGCCTCGTTGCGCAACTCTTCCAGCTCACTCAGTTGTAAGGTTCGGTGGGAACCAGCTTGGGCTAGGTCCAGATTGACTTGTTTGATGGCCTAATAAGCCCTATGTTCCAATTCCACCGGAAGGTGGCACGCTTTTCCAAAAACCAGGCGATAAGGAGACATGCCAATAGGAGTTTTGTAAGCGGTCCGATAGGCCCATAAAGCATCATCCAATCTTTCAAACCAATCTTTTCTATCGGACTTAACGGACTTTTGCAGAATATTCTTGATCTCTCTATTAGAAACTTCCACTTGGCCACTGGTTTGGGGGTGATAAGGGGTAGCTACTTTGTGATTAATCCCATATTTCTTAAGCAAAACCCGAAATTGGTAATTCGTGAAATGCGTTCTCCCATCACTTATGATAGCTTTAGGCCACCCGAACCGAGAAAAGATATTCTTCTGAACGAATTTAATGACCACTTTATGATCATTGGTTCGGGTGGCTACTACTTCAATCCATTTTGAGACATAATCCACCGCTACCAGAATATATGTATGTCCAAAAGAGGGTGGAAAAGGTCCCATAAAGTCAATTTCCCAAACATCAAAGACTTCAACCACCAAGATTGGGTTGAGTGGCATCATATCCCTTTTCGCCATATTTCCTACGGCCTGACATCGGAGGCAAGTTTTGCTAAATTCATGGACATCTTTGAAAAGTGTGGGCCAGTAAAAGCCACTTTGTAGGACTTTGGCTGCAGTTTTCTTTCCTGAGAAGTGGCTCCCATAGGCCAGATTATGGCAGAAGTTAAGAACACTCTGTTGTTCTTCTTCAGGAACACATCGCCTAATGATTTGATCAGGACAAAATTTGAATAATTCAGGATCCTCTCAGAAATAATATTTTTCCTGAGAAAAGAATTTGTCCTTTTCACTTTTAGTCCATCCTTTCGGAAGCTGATTAGTCACCTTGTAATTGACAATGTGAGCATACCAAGGTGCAACAGTGTGAGAAATGGTCAGTAGATGCTCATAAGGAAAGGAAACAGTGATCGGTGTACTTTTAGAGATCGGAATTCGGGATAGGTGGTCAACTACCACATTCTCAGAACCCTTCTTATCCCGAATTTCCAAATCAAATTCCTGGAGGAGTAAGATCTATCTAATAAGCCTAGGCTTTGCATCCTTCTTGGTCAACAAGTATTTCAGAGCTGAGTGATCAGAATAGATTATGACTTTTGCCCCTAAAAGATAAGATCTGAATTTTTCTAGGGCAAAAACCACAGCCAATAATTCCTTTTCTGTGGTGGTATAATTCATTTGAGCATCGGCAAGGGTGCGGCTTGCATAATATATCACCACGGGACATTTGTTGATTCTTTGTCCCAAAACTGCACTGATAGCATAATCATAAGCATCACACATGATTTCGAAGGGTAAAGACCAATCTGGAGATTGAAGAATCGGGGCTTTGGTCAAAGATTCCTTCAGAGAATTAAATGCCTTGATGCAAGATTCATCCATTTGAAAAGGGACATCCTTAGCTAGGAGAAGAGTTAGAGGCCGGGCAATTTGAGAGAAATTGTGGATAAACCGGCGATAGAAACCGGCATGGTCAAGGAATGAACGGATCTGTCTGACCGAGGTAGGCAGAGGAAGATTGGATATGAGATCGATCTTAGCTTTATCTACCTCTATCCCCCTTTCAGACACAATGTGGCCTAGAACAATGCCCTCTCGAACCATAAAGTGGCTCTTTTCCCAGCTAAGTATCAGGTTGGTGTCTATGCATCTTGCTAGTACCTTTTTAAGATTTTCTAAGCAATTTTCAAAAGATTCCCCGAAGATTGAGAAATCATCCATGAAAAGTTCGAGGAATTCTCCCACCATATCGGAGAAGATGGCCATCATGCACCGTTGAAATGTGGTTGGTGCGTTGCATAATCCGAATGGCATTCTCCTAAAAGCAAACATGCCATAAGGGCATGTGAAGGTGGTCTTTTCTTGATCTTCCGGGTAAATAGCCACTTGATTATACCCGGAGTACCCATCTAAGAAGCAGAAGTACTTCTGGCCTGATAACTTTTCCAGAATCTGATCCATGAATGGGAGTGGAAAGTGGTCCTTCTTAGTCATGAGATTCAACTTTCGGTAATCAATGCACACTCTCCATCCCGTGGTGAGCCTAGTGGGTACCTCTTCTCCATGATCATTCTTAATAACTGTTAATCCAGATTTCTTGGGTACCACTTGGGTTGGGCTGACCCATTTACTTTCTGATATTGGGTAAATGATACCCGCATCTAGCCATTTCACAACTTCCTTCTTCACTACTTCTTTCATATTGGGATTAAGCCGCCTTTGCATCTCCCGACTGGGCTTAGAATTCTCTTCCATATAGATATGATGCATGCAAATGGATGGGCTAATTCCCTTTAAATCTGCCACTAACCATCCAATGGCACCCTTGTGATCTTTGAGGACCTCGGTTAATTGGGCCTCCTGCGGCGATGTGAGATTTGCCGCAATGATGACTGGGAGAGTTTGGTCCGGGCCCAAAAAGATATACTTGAGAGACTCAGGTAATGGTTTGAGTTCAAGCTCAGGAGGGTCCTCTAAGGATGGCAAAGCGGGCTCAGATTGTAAGGCTGGTAAAGGTTCAACCTTGGGCCAAGATGTTAATGGGCCAGGCAAATCCTTTAAAATATTGGCTTCCTCCAAAAGGTCATATGTGGACATCTCATTTTCTTCAACCAGATGATCCAAGATATCAATGGTATGGCATTCTTTTTCATGATCTGGGTATTGAGATGCTTTGAAGACATTAATTTGGACCTTTTGACCCCCAAATGAAATGTCCATTATGCCAGTTTCACAATTTATATTAGCTTTGGCAGTGGCTAAGAATGGACGACCTAAGATGATCGGAGTGTGACTGAGTTCCTCAGGTAATGCCATATCCAGAATAAGAAAATCCACGGGAAAATAGCAATCATGAACCTTCACAATAACATCCTCAATTAATCCCCGTGGAGTTTTCACAGACCTATCAGCTAACTGCAAGATGATGGGTGTGGGCTTTAATTCCCCAATATCAAATTTTTCATAAATGGCTGTTGGCAAAAGATTCACACTAGCACCTAGATCCAATAAAACTCTATCAAATGTAACTCCAGCTAAGTCACATGAAATTAGAGGTGCTCCAGGATCCTTTAACTTTTTAGGTAAATGATTCATCACAATTGCACTAACATCCTCGGAAAGCCGAACCTTTTCGGGTGCCATTCTAGACTCTCTTCGTGGAGTACATAATTCCTTGAAAAACTTAGCATAAGCTGGCACATGCTTGATGGCATCAAGGAGTGGAATATTAATTTGGACTTGTTTGAATAAATCCAACAACTCCTCATTCTGGGCCAGTTTCTTCCTAGTATTGGGCTTAGCTAACAAGGCATTAGGAAATGGCACCCTAGGTTTATAAGAACTTGGGCCTTCATCTATCTTCCCTTTTCCTTTCAGATCCTCCTCCAACTTTTCTATGTTGGGTTCATCTTCACTCTCACTTTCAATTTCTTGAGGCCCATCAGTGGAACCTTTGGCTAACTCTCTATCTGCATGTGGTTTTTCTAAATTTCTCCCACTCCTAAGGGCTGAAATGGCTTTAGCATTCTCCAATTGTGGCCCTTTATGTTGTGGTAATGGGCTAGGCTGAGGTAAAAGGCCCGATTGCTGTGGAAAACCCAGGGGTTGATTCCTTGGATTGGCAACGGGTTGACTAGGAAGTTGGCCCACTTCTCTTCTCATCGTAGCCTCAGCTAGTTGGCCCATTTGACTTTCCAACTTAGCAATGGATTGTTGCTGGGTCAAAATCAGTTGTTGGAGTTGAGTGAATTTGTCATCAAAGTTGGGCTGAGGAGGTTGTTGGTAAGTGGGTAGAGGATGGTATTGGGTTGGCTGTCCAGATTGGAATGAGTGGTAGTGGGCTGGTTGACCTGATTGATACTGGGCCGATTGACCTGATTGATACGGGGCCGATTGACCTGATTGATACGGGGCCGGTTGACCTGATTGATACTGGGTCGGTTGAGAAAACTGGGCTTGAGATACCCAAGCCTGAACATTTCCATAGAAATTAGATTGCTGTTGGAATGAATTCTGTGGCTTTTGGGCTTGATGCATGGGAGGATTGGACATTGGTAATGGGGCCTGCTGATTCTTCCAAGAGAAATTAGGGTGATTTCTCCAGCTAGGATTGTAAGTATTTGAGAATGGATCATTATTGGGCCTGGAGAATCTCTGGGTAGCCTGAACTTGTTCTTGAATGAATGGTGGAAGTTGGGCCGCAGTTGGGCATTCATTCACTTGATGGGTTGGACTTGCGCATAAGGCACAAATGTCATGATTAGCAGAGGATGGGCCTTCATATGGACTAGATTGTGTTGGGTAAGTAGGCTCTTGCTTGTTTAAGGCCAGGAGTTGGTCTAGTTTCTGGGCCAAGATGTCTACCTTATCCAATTTCTGATTAATCAGATTTATGTCCATTCTAGATTCGGGCTCTCCACGGGCCTTAAGTTCATATATTCCAGTCCGTTTAGATAGCCCAACAGACCTTTCATAAGATGATAATGAGGCGTGATTGATGGAATTTTCACTTAACATCTCAAACATATCAGAGGCCCTATCTTCATTTTTCATCATAAACGCCCCTCCACATGAAGCATCCACCATCTGTCTGAACTGTTCAGACAATCCTTCATAGAATGCTTGGACAATTTGCCATTTTGAAAGCCCATGATGAGGGCATTTTCTAAGCAATTCTTTCAGTCTTTCTCAAGATTCATGGATCAATTCCCCGGGAGTTTGGGTAAAACTCGTGATGGCCCTTCTCATGGTATTGGTCCGCCCGATGGGATAGAACTTCTTGAGAAATTCTTTCTGCATCTCTTCCTATGTCCTAATGGGCCTTCTTATAGTTCCCAACCAATATTTAGCCTTGTCCTTTAATGAAAAGGGAAATAAGGTCAACTTAAGGCCATCATCGGTGAAATTCTGGATTTTCACCGTGGAACAGATTTCTAGGAATTCATCCAGATGCTTATAAGGATCTTCATTAGTATTCCCATAAAAGGATGGGAGCATCTGAATTGTGCTAGATTTGATTTCATATTGATTGGCTGGATTTTGAGGAAGATGAATACATGATGAAGGTTGATATCGATTTGGAATGAAATAGTCCTTCATTTGCTTTGGTGGGTCGTGATTAATAGCCATTGGATCTTGTGGTGGATTTCTTTAATGTAGGATTCTTTCTATTTCAGCAAGTGGTCCTAGAAGGTTAGGATTTTGAGATCTCCTACCTTACATGCACTAGGACTGATGGAGAGAGGATTTTGTTTTCTATTTCTTGTTTTTTTTTTTTTTAAATGCAAACAATTTTGTCAAAAAAAAAATTATCCTAATGATCTAATGTTAACCTAGACTCTCTATGTGAATTTTCTTACAAGGTGAATGGAGTCCACCTCGAGTCACAACCACAATCAGTCAACGGCCAGGTAAGAGGTGGGGTAGTGGGAGGCTCCCCCTACTTTCGTAGGGACCTAATTAGAGAACCACTTTCCTGCTTAGACGTTTGTCTTTTTAATCTCTAACCTAGACACCGTTGCCAAAAATGGCGGCAACCCAAGATTTAAACCACTCACGGTGTAAACCCTAGATTCTCTTTCGACTTGCTTTTAGTTGGATTAGGAAATGCCAATGCAAGAAAGGTGATTTGTGGGCTAAGGAAGGGTGATCAAATCCCTATCTTATGTGGTTAAAGTTGCTGCCCTTAAAGTCTTTTTGAATGCAATACAAGGCAACAAATCAATGCAAGGTGTGTTGATACAATCATGAATGACTTGCTAAAATTGAAACACGTACCTTTCCCCCGCAATCTTCAACAATTTATGGAAATAACTGTGAAAGGAAACTAACTCATGCTTTCTTAAGATGATGAATGCCTAGCATGGAAGGTTTCTAATCTTGGAGATGAAAATTTTTAACTTTGGATGTTCTTCTTTTTGTTTCTTTTTTTAGTTAATGGAAACCTATCTAAACTAGAAACTACAAAATTGGAAACTAACTAAAGTAAGGAAATTGAAACATAGAAAGTTGGAACACACTGACCATGATTTCGCTTTCCTTTCTTTTCTTTTTTTTCAATATACCTGCATAAATAAGAAAAATAAGGTTAGCTAAAGAATAATTACACTAAATCCAAGATAATCAAAATTAAAAATCTAACTCCCCGGCAACGGCGCCAAAAATTGATCGTTTCGAATTGTGCATCATTAAACACTCATGAAAACGTTCAATCTAAATTTATCCGGCTCACTCAAATCAGATTTTGAAAATTAATAGTGGTGAGTCCGAGTCGATCCACAGGGAATTAGAATTTTAACTTTGAAAACTTTGGACTTTAGTTAATCTGAAAATGAATGAGATTTTAAGTAAACTAATTACTTAATTAAACTAAAATTAAGTTAACTAATATTTCCTAAAAATAGGATTACTCAAATTAAAAAAATCTTTTTTTCTTTTCTTTTTTCAGAAATTAAACACAAACACTTATATAAAAAAAAATTAAGCACAACTAAAATTTATGACAAAGACATTGAAATTTAACTACGTGTAAAACATGAATTATCTAAAAATTATGAAATAAATTATAAAATTTAATTGTTTAATAAACTTAAACTAAATAATCAAAATATTAAATAACAACTAGTTAACCCTAAATGATTAAACTAATTCTAAACTAAAAGGGAGAAGGAAAAGAACAATCTGTGGGTGAGGGCTGGTTCCCTGCTGGTTATACACATGGAGAGGCTACTGCATGCATGGAGGGATTGCTGGCAGGTTCGTGCAGGCTTCAACTAGTGCTGTAGGTGCTTGGCAGCCGGCTGGTGCTGCAAGAAGCAGCTGCTGGCTTGACCTGGAAGGATGCTTGGAAGAAGCTGGTTGCTGCGTAGGTGTTTGATTGGAGGAGGTTGCTGAACTTGCTGGCTTCAACGCATGTAAGAGGAGGAAAGAAGCTGCTGCTGGTGTACGTGGCTGCTGCTGCTTGGACGGCTGGCTCGTGCAGGGTCTACACGTGGGAGAGGCTTGGAGCTGCAGGTTCACGGCTGGGACAGCTGGAGGAAGCAGTTGCTGCGTGAAGGAAGGCTGCTCCAAGGGTTCTGGTTGCTGCAGGTTGGCAGCTGGAGGAGCTTTAGGTGCGTGGAGGTGCTGAAGGCTTCAACGTGGACTTGCTGTTGGCTACATGCATGAAAGGAGGAGGCCGGCAACGTGTACGTGGACAGATGCTGCTGGGAGAAGGCTGGAGCTGGTGCTGCAGGTGGAGAAGATGGATGAGCTGCGGTGGCCTATGGAGGCGCAGCTGACCGGCGCTGGTGTGCCGGGTGGTGCTTGAGACGCTGGTTCGCGTGGAGGTGCACCGGGAGGTCGGTTGCTGTTGGAGGTGCGTTTGCAGGAGCTGCTGGAGAGCTTCAGCGGACGTGGAGGATCACCAAGCTCGGATAGGTGCTGGCCGGGTGTGTAAACCCACAGGTGCTGGTGCATGGGCTTCACCGCAAGTGCTCGCTGGAGGATGCTGCATGCGTGGAGGTGCAGGTGAGCACGGCGACGCGTGGAGAGGCCCGGATGATGGCTTGCAGCGTGGGGGCTTGCCTGGGCTTCAGCGGTCGTGCTGGTGGAGAGAGAGAAGAGGGAGGGAGGCAGAGAAGAGAGAAGAGAGGGAGGAAGAGAGGTTGCTGGGAAAATCGGAGAGGCCGAGAGAGAGATTTATGGGAGAGAAAGAACCGTGGGAGAGAGAGAACTGTGGAGGGAGAGATCGAGAGAGAGAGAACAGAGGGAGAGAAAGAGAGAAAACCGAGAGAAACAGAGAGGGAGAGGGAGTTTACGGGTGAAGGAGAGAGGTAGAGAAGGAAGAAGGCTGCAGAGGGAGGAAGAGGAGAGCGTGCGTGGGGAGAAGGATTCGGAGGAGGAGAGGCTAGGAAAATAGAGAGAGTTTTCGCTGAGAAGAGAAGAGGGGGAAATATATAGAGAGAAAAAGGGACGCGAGAAGGAAACTGGAGAAGAAGTAGGACTGGGGTTTGGGAAATTGGAGAGAAGGAAGGAAATAGTGGGTTTTGGAAAACTCCAGCGAAGGAAGGAATCAAATTGCATTTTTACTTCTGCTTTGGTTGAAATCTGAAAACTAGACCTCCCCCAAATTTTCGAAAACTCCACCAGCTGCACTGTATCATTGGCATGTCCTGTTCACATAAAATAAATATAAATTAGCGCATTATCATAAAAATATCATCATATTTATTCATTTTGTCTCGGTTTTGTCGAAAAACCGCAAATGCGCTATACTCTTTTAATCACATGAAATGACGATGTTTTTAAGTCAGAATTTGATGAAATTGGTACCGTTGAACTTGTTACACAATTGTCTATCATTTCATGCTATTTTGCAGATAAAAACATAAGTATGATGCACATGGTTGTCCTTAAATGATCAATTTAACACTTTATCACGGATATAATCCTTCATCCGTGCAATGTTCCCGAATCGACCTAGGGTATGGTTTACTGTTAAACCCTATTTGGTCGATTCACTTGAATCAGATGCTGCTAATCTGAATCTGATAACTCCTTATCGATTACAGAGTCCGCCCTGGCCAAGGACTTTAAGCGCATCGTTCCTGGAACATTCTCTCTCAAACTACCGAGAGCGGATGATCCCGTATTGAACACACAATTACCTTCGAGGGCATTTCCCTGAACCCGATCGCTTGACTTATTGATAACCCATGGTTAGGGATTCGTTCGTCAAGTTCAAAGCTCAGAAACCTACCAACAAGATATCTTTGGAGTCTCAGGTCCAAGGATCATCCACGCAATCGTGACAAATGAATCAAGCTGGTTAACAGTGAGGTGATTACCATCCAGCGATTCACAGTCGGATCAGTTCAGTTAACTCATTCACCAATGAGCACCTATAGGTTCAGCATAGTGTCTCCACACAAGTGACTTATGGGATCAGTCACCCTCATCATATGACCTGAAGTAACTTATACTAGTATATCCAGATGTTCGATGTCCTATCTCAAACATCCTATGACTAGGAACAATTAAGAACATGTGTTTATAAGTCTTCTGTCCCGTAATTATGATCTCATCATAATCCGAAAACTATTGCATATGTTTATAGACTTCATCGTGATACGATAAACACAGATCGAATTAATTACACATAATGAATTATTGCCATTTATTAATAATCTGAATAAGTACACAGTATCGGATTGGCTTTGAGACCATCTAATACTAACACACATATGATAAATGGAAGAGGAAGAGGTTATAACCTATTGGGATTCTTTTTCCCAATGAGATGCAAACTGACCTAACACTTGCCTCACCATATGCATCATGTGCACCGTTCATAGTTGATCACAACATGAACAAGACATAGATTTCCATGGAGGAGCTTCTGGATATGCTAATAATTGCAGAGGGCAACCTTGTAAAGGAAAAGCTCGATATCCTTTTAATTGGTAAGACCAATAAAAGGAGGAAAGTTGCAATTACCTATGAGAAAGGTAAAAGTAAGAAGTTGAATAAGTCAAAGTCTATATTTGAGAAGGACAATGGGAAAGGCGTAGTAATAGGTGACTGCTTCTACTGTAGACAAAATGGTCACTGGAAGAGGAACTGTATGGAGTTCTTCAACAATAAAGCTCATTAAAAAATGAAGATATCATAAGTTTTAGATATCTATATGATAAATATCAACTTGTCAGTTAGAGGTTCCACATCGTGGGTATTAGATACTGGATGTACTTCTCATATCTGTCATAATATGCAGATGTTAACAAGTAAGCGCAAGCTGAAAAAAGGCGAGGTGGAATTGAGACTAGGAAACGGCACAAAAGTTGCGACGGTTGTTGTAGGGACAACAAACGTCAGGCTTCCATCAGGAGATGTCTTATCATTGGAAGATTGTTATTATGTTCCTAGTATAATAAAGAACATCATATCAGTATCTTGTTTGGACAAGATAAGATATAAGCTGACTATTGAGAATATAAGTTGTTTGATTTATTATGATAATAAGTCAATAGCTTCGGCATCTTTGGTCAACAGTTTATATCTTTTAGATGTTTTTTATTACAATCTTCACATTGATAATACTCTTAAGAATAATAAGAATTGTGTGAACCAAGCCTATATGTGACATTATAGACTTAGACACATTGGTGAAAACAGACTGCAAAAGTTGCATAAACATGGCTATTTAACTGCATTCAATTTTGAATCATTTGCGACATGTGAGTCTTGCCTTATGAGAAAAATGACAAAATCTCCATTTACAGGACATGGATAACGTGCCAAAGATATTTTGGAACTAATACATTCAGATGTATCAAATGTGGCTTGTCATACTTCATTACGTTCATCGATGAGTTCTCGATATTCGGCTATATGTACTTAATGAAGTACAAGTCGGAAGCATTTGAGAAGTTCAAGGAGTTCAAGAATGCGGTAGAGAAGCAGACATGAAAGAGTATTAAAGTTCTTCAATTAGATCGGAGAGGAGAATACTTGAGTACTAATTTCACACAATTCTTAAAGGATAATGGTATCCTTTCCCAACTGACCCCTCCATATACACCACAGATGAATGGTGTATCTGAAAGGAGGAATCACACCTGTTTGGACATGGTGCGATCCATGATGAGTTTTTCGGGCTTACCAGTGTCCCTCTAGGGATATGCTCTAGAGTCAGCAACATACCTATTGAACAGAGTACCCAGCAAGTCTATGACCTCTACTTCATATGAGATATGGAAAGGCAGAAAAGCATAATTTAAACATGTTAAAGTTAGGGGTAGTCCTGTTTATGTAAAGAGAGATGATCCAGACAAGCTTGAATCACAAACTGATAAATGCAGGTTTGTGGGATATGTTGGGTTTGGTCGTAACCCTCGAAAAATTACAGAAGCGGAGGAACATAAAACAAAATGATTTCTCAAACCGGTTTTGGCTTCGATTGATTCAACAAAAACGATTTAAATAAATCACACCAGATTTATCACCTTGCACAGAATATGTTATCATGTGAAAATCGGTGCCGAACTCCTCGAAGCTTTGAGCCGTACAAACGTCCGGCCTCTAGAGCTTAATCGGCACCAACCTTTGCAGCGATGGAGCTCTCCTTCTCCGAAACTGGCACAAACCCTCTTGCCTCAAGAACCTGGGAAGAGTCCAACTCTTCTTTTTTTCTTCTTGACGGCCAACCTTTTGGAATGGTTAGAAACCTTTTCACTAGGTTGCAGGGTTGGAGAATAGGTAGGTTATTTATAAGAATGTTAAGGCGGCAGCTTGAACTGCCTTGTTTAACCAAACCCCTCTTTAATTGCCGCAGTTAAAGTAAACCTCAGGGTATATTATATATCAATATATTATTATTAGCTTATTTATCAAACAAGCCTAATAATACATATATTATATATATGCCCTTTATATTATTGCATATATACTTTTAAGCCATTTACAGATTCTTTTCCCAAAAGAATCTAATGCTTTAATATATTTATCTATACAATAATATTTCGTTCTGCAAGAGTTAATTATGTGTGATCCTCTAGGTCCATTATCACTCTGGTTTAAAGATACATTAACTTCTAATCTAATTAGAAGTAAATTAAACCGGTTATTCACAATAGCCGTTTAATTTGATCCGGACCTTTTGATCACGTTGGGTCAAGCAAATCTGCGTGATCCCAGAGGATGCCCGGTCCATCTTCACCCTTTCTAGCACCTGTAAGTCTTCAGTTACCGTATCGCTATAATCTCTCGCTCATTCTATGAGTCCGATCCGATCGTGTGGTATGGTTTCGTCAAACCACTAGTGATCATGTCGTCTGACCATGACCTCTATAATAATTTCACGTTCGTTCCAAGCAAACTGATACCACCTTGACCAGAGATTTAATGGAGCATCTATGTCATGACTCATTAATTGTCTGTGATATACCTGGCAGTGAGCGACCCCTCTTGACCATTAACGGTCCTCGCATATATCCCGATGTGGCTAATAATTTAGTGTTTCATGACTTATGGTTAAAGTCACTTAACCAAACATTAAACCACACTAGTCCTCACGCAAGACCTCATTAATGTCTCAGGTCAAAGGATCAACGATACTACTGAGACAGATGGATCTTCAGTTGACATTAGGTATGATTAACCATCTGAAGATTCATCAGCGGATCAGTTCAGTGAACATCCTCCCAGGATGAACACCCACACATATGTGCTGGTGCCCTGCACCTATGACCGTGAGATTGGTCATCTACACATCATGTGAGCTAATTTACAAGTAATCAATGTCCCAGAGTGATTACTCTCCAATCAGGAACAATTTAAAGTATGCGTCTATGTACAGTCAAACGCACATTCGAGATCCCATCTCGAAATTGACTTTACAACCACATATCCTAGGGACAACGCAAAGCAATCCACATATTACAAGTTTACGCTCTAAATGCCACTTAAATATATAGAACAAGGTTGTACTACATTTTGGGCCTACGTGGCTCATAATTGGTCTGTAGGACACCCAAAACTAACAATCTCCCACTTTTACTACAGCCAATTGCCCATAGTCTTAAGGCCCATCTTTTCCCAATGACACTCAAACACAATCTGTGACAAAAACTTAGTCAGTGGATCTACAATATTGTCTTCTAATGGTACACACTCTACCATCACATCTTCCCTTGCAACAATATCTCGAATCAGGTGGAAGCGCCTTAGAATATACTTCGACCTTTGGTGAGACTGAGGTTCCTTCGCCTGCGCGACGGCCCCATTATTATCACATAATAATGGGATGGGAGCCGATATGCTGGAAACTATGTCAAGTTTTGAGATGAACTTCTTCATCCAAACCGCTTCTTTGACAGCTTCAGCCGCAGCTATATACTCTGCCTCTGTCGTTGAATCCGCAGTCGTTTCTTGCTTGGAACTCTGCCAACTGACTGCCCCTCTATTTAACATGAATACAAATCTAGACATAGATTTGCTATCATTCAACTCTGACTGGAAACTAGAGTCTGTATATGCTCTCAATTGCAAGTCCTCTTCTTCTTCATACAACAAGAAAAGATCCTTAGCTCTTCTTAATTACTTAAGGATGCATTTCACTACTTTCCAGTGCTTTTCGCCTGAATCACTCTTATATTTGCTGGTAATGCTCAAAGCATTGGCCACATCAGGACGAGTACATAGCATGGCATACATGATCGACCCTATTGCCGAGGCATAGTGTACTCGACTCATGTGCTCTACTTCCTCAGGTGGTCTAGGGGCCATGCTCTTAGATAGGTAAATTTCATGTCTCATAGGAATGAGACATCTTTTGGAATTTTCCAACTGGAATCTCTTGTGTATAGTATCTATGTACATAGATTGGGATAATCTTAGCATCCTTTTTGATCTATCTCAATAGATCCTTATGCCTAGCACATAGGATGCTTCTCTTAAATCCTTCATGGAGAATGTTTTGGACAACCAAGACTTTGTTGATGTCAGCATCCTTACATCATTCCCAATAAGTAAGATGTCATCAATATAGAGGACTAAGAAGCTCTCTGAGCTCCCATTGACCTTCTTGTAAACACAGGGTTCGTCTTCATTTCGAATGAAGTCAAAAGATTTGATAACCTCATAAAATCTCCAATTCCAACTTCGAGACGCCTGCTTAAATCCATAAATAGATTTCTGAAGCTTGCATACCTTATTGGGATGCTGCTTAGATGTGAATCCTTCAGGTTGTACCATGTACACCTCTTCTGACAGGTTTCCACTAAGGAAAGCTGTCTTCACATCCATCTGTCAGATCTCATGATCTAGGTATGCTGCAATGGTAAGGAGGATTCTAATTGACTTTATCATTGCTACTGGTGAAAAAGTTTCGTCATAGTCAATTCCTTGTCTTTGACGATATCCCTTTGCCATCAGTCGAGCCTTATAAGTGCCAATTTGTCCATCTGCTCCGATCTTCCTCTTGAAGATCCATTTCCAGCCGATAGGGACCTTCCCTTCAGGTATGTCAACCAAGTTCCAAACTTGATTGGTATACATGGATTAGATTTCTGAATCCATAGTTTCCTTACATTTTTCGGAGTCAGAATTACGAATTGCCTCCTGATAGGATTGAGGATCATCATTCTTATTTATCTGTACCTTAGATGAACTGTCAGAAACATCTCCAACATATCTCTCAGGTTCTCTAGGTATCCTACCAGATCTTCGTAATATCTGTGTTTTATTTTGAGCATTTTCCGTAGGTGGCGTCTCATCTAATGAGACTGTGTCCCCAGTCTGTGGTTCATGGACCTCGTCCAGTTCTATCTGGCTCCCATTGTTTTTCTGGAGGAGATATTCCTTCTCTAGGAATACAACTCTTTTGGCCACTAAGACCTTTTGCTCAGAAGGGTGATAGAAATAATTTCCAAATGTGTCTTTTGGATATCCCACAAACCTACACTTGTCTGTTCTCGACTCTAGCTTGTCTGCGTCATACCTCTTCACATGGGCAGGACACCCACAAACTTTAATATGATTAAAGTTCGGTTTCCTTTCCTTCCATATCTCATATGGTATGGTAAGAATTGACTTACTCAAAACCCTGTTTAACAAGTAGGTTGTTGTCTCTAAGGCGTACCCTTATAGAGATAATGGTAATTCTAACAAGGATACTATGGAACGGATCATGTCTAATAAGGTCCTATTTCTCCTTTCAGATACACCATTATGTTGTAGTGTATATGGTGGGGTCCACTAAGAAATTATTCCATTGTCCTTCAGATAATAAGTGAATTCGAGACTTAAGTATTCACTTCCTCGATCTGATTGAAGAGTTTTAATATTTTTACCAGTCTGCTTCTTTACTTTATTCTTATATTCCTTAAACTTCTTAAAAGCTTATGATTTATATCGTATTAAATATGCACAGTTATACCTAGAGAAGTCATTAATAAAAGAAATGAAATAGAGATATCCTCCTTTAGCTTCTATTGACACGGGTTCACATACATCCGCGTGTATGAGTTCCAAAAGCTCAGCAGCCCTTTAACCATGTCTACTAAAAGGAGCTTTGGTCATCTTCCCTATGAGACACGACTCACAGGTATCAAATGATTTGATTTTGAATGAATTCAAATATCTATTTGAACATAGGTGAGAAATCTTTTTTTCTCCTATATGACCAAGTCTGCAATGCCAAAGATATGTAGGATTTACTTCTTCTGTCTTATCACTGGAAACCTTCATTCAGAATTGCCTTGCAATTCCTATTCCAGAGATCAATCTGTCCCCACCGAAAGCATTTTCTGTCTTTTTCATCCTTCTTGCCCTTGCCCTTGCCTGCCTTGGTGATCTGATTACCTTTAGTCGGTTTCTATCCCCTTCTTGTTATTGGGTGTCTGGGTGGCCTTCCTTTCCTTGTTGGTCCGACCAACAATCATTACATAAGATGGTTTTTCCTTCTGCATGGTCCCTTCAGCACTCTTTAACATGTTTATGAGTTCTGGTATAGAAATCTCAATCCTATTCATGTTAAAATTCATGATGAAGGGAGAAAAGGATTCAGACAATGACTGGAGAATGAGATCAATGCTAAGTTCGAGATCCAACTTGAATCTTAGCCCATTGAGTCTCTCTATCCACTCCATCATTTTTAGTACATGATCCTGTATTGAAGCACCCTCAGACATCCTAGTCCTGAAAAGTTTCTTGGAGAGCTCATACCTCTCTATCCTACCTGCTCACAAAAGAGCTGGCATAGTTGGAGAAGTATAGCTCTACAATCTGTCTTTTCAAATTGCTTCTGTAGCTTGGGAGCCATAGAGGCTAGTATATAATACTGCACAAGGGAAGAATCTTCCGACCATTTTGCATAATTTAATTGATCACCCTCCTCGGCATCAGTAGGAGGCTCAGGTTGAATCGTGTCTAACACGTACACAATCTTTTCGGCTGTTAAGACAATTCGCAGATTACGTAGCCATTCTTGATAATTAGGTATAGTCAATTTGTTCGCATCCAAGATGTGACAGAGGTGATTAGACAACGACATAATGATTTGAATGAAAAATAAAAGACAATATTTTAGCATGCGTTCAATGTTCTAACTTAGATATGGTTTTCTATCTTAGTTAGCTCCACTATTTTGCGTCGAACTATATGACCCTCAATCATATAGAACGGGAGATCACGGAGATCATCCTAGTGGGTCGGAATCCCAACAGAGCTGAGATGCAACCTTGTGGAAAGCACAACAAATCACATCTCATTCCTTGGGCAGTCAACAACAGTTGCATCCAATGCAATATCCGACTTTCGGCCCCTGAGCAGTCATCCCCTTGTGGAAAGCACAACAAAGGATACTCCCAATTAGATCGCACCACCATTACTACACAACAATGAGTTCGTAACCCGACCATTGTGGAAAGCACAACAAGGCCAAGTTCAGTTCCTCATCCCATTAAAGCAAAACTTTAGGGCTGAGATCCTGCCACAAAATCATGAACCTTATGGAAAGCACAACAAATCTATGAGATAATAGCATTCAGTCACCCTATAATGGTGGAGGGCCACGACGGCTTTTAAAGCCACGTTTATAGATCTAATATTTAATAAAGAGGGTATTTTGTTTTTATCTTGGTCTCATCTTAAGTGGTAGAATAAATATATTCATGCTATATATTTACTGTACCTAGTAATTGGTCAAAATAAATGTATCCCATGTAAATAAATAAGCTTGGGTGATCATGAACTCTAAGTAAAGCTACGCAGATATCCAGCCTACTTCCCAAGCAGTAGGATCATCCTCGCAGTACGTCCTTCGTACTTTCAAGCTCCATCCGCAGCATTAATTACAATAATTATACGGCTCGCAAGCTGAAAAAAGAATACATGCCAAATAATTTCCAGTAGCCCTTAGGGCGAGGACATCCATCGGAGGAAAATAGAATTACACTGAAAATTAAATAGAGAGAAAATGGAGGCGCATGCCTTAAACGAACTGAGCTAAGTCCATAATCACCCACCATTCCGTACACAATCACATCAATCACAGAAGGGCTATTTTGAAAAATAATCCTTATATTTAGATTAAAATCATGGGTTGTGCATACGAGAAATTTTAGTCATGATTAGTTTTGAAAAACTCATTGTTGCATTTAAAAGTAATCTAACAGAGACCAAAATAATTATGGCATCACAATAACATCTTTCCATATAATCATTCCATACGTATAAGCGGATATACACATGAATTTAAAAATTAAATTCAAGTTAATCATCCAATGATCAAACTAAATAGAATAAAATTTAATTAAATGATCGTCTTCAATTATCTTTCATTAAAATTCACAATTTGATCTTTTAAAAATTATCCAATAATTTTACAAATTCAAAATTTGAATTTTAACGATAATCCTCTCAAAATTCGAATTTAACAATTATCTAATAATTAAAAATTCTAAAATTTGAATTTATAAGTAATCTTCAATTAATCTCAAAATTTACATGATAATTATCAGATTAATCAAAATCAAATTGAACTAATCGTATCCAACAATTATCTTAATTTTTGAGATAAAATTTTAATTTTCTGAGCCAGTGCGGTGCAGAGTGCGGGTTGGAGCAGTGCACCTGGCAATGGAAAAATCGGACAACAAATCAATTTTTAAACGATTTAAAAAAACTAATTAAACAAATAATTTAAACGGCCAAATGGTTGGCCATCCACACCATGTGGATGGCCACCAACATGGCCGTCCACATGGTGGACGGCCACTCTAAATGTCGTTTACATTGGACGGAGGCCCAGCCTGCTGTCCAGAACCTAACGGCAGTCCAACCAGCCGTCCAGACTCCCACTGTCGCCGAAAAATAATTTTTTCATGACCCAAAAATTAAAATAAAATTGAATAACTCGAACATGATGTTATGACAGAGATCGTTCTTCCCAGTTGCATTAACAGGAGCCTAAACCTAGCTCTGATACCACTGTTGTCTCCGGTCGTAACCCTCGAAAAATCACAGAAGCGGAAGAACATAAAACAAAATGATTTCCCAAATCGGTTCGGGCTCCGATTGATACAACAAAAATGATCTAAATAAATCACACGAGATTTATCACCTTGCACAAAATATGTTATCCTGTAAAAATCGATGCCGAACTCCTCGAAGCTTTGAGCCACACAAACATCCGGCCTCTAAAGCTTAATCCACACCAACCTTTGCAGCGACGGAGCTCTCCTTCTCTAAAACTGGCACAAACCCTCTTGCCTCAAGAACTTGGGAAGAGTCCAACTATTCTTTTTTTCTTCTTGACGGCCAACCTTTTGAATGGTTAGAAAGCTTTTCACTAGGTTACAGGTTGGAGAATAGGTGGGTTATTTATAGGAATGTTAAGGCGGCAGCTTGAACCGCCTCGTTTAACCAAACCCCTCTTTAACTGCTGCAGTTAAAGTAAATCCTAGGATATATTATATATCAATATATTATTATTAGCTTATTTATCAAATAAGTCTAATAATACATATATAATATATATGCCCTTTATATTATTGCATATATACTTTTAAGCCATTTACAGATTCTTTTCCCAAACCACTAGTGATCGTGTCGTCAGACCATGACCTCCATAATAATTTCACGTTCGTTCCAAACGAACTGATACCACCCTGGCTAGGAATTTAGTAGAGCGTCTGTCTTTGTCATGATTCATTAATTGTCTGTGATATACTTGACAGTGAGCGATCCCCTCTTGACCATTAACGGTCTTCATATGTATCCCATTGTGGCTAATAATTCGGTGTTTCATGACTTATGGTTAAAGTCACTTAACCAAACATTAAACCATACCAGTCCCCCCATGCAAGACCTCATTAATGTCTCAGGTCAAAGGATCAACGATACTACTGAGACAGATGGATGTTCAGTTGACATTAGACAGAATTAACCATCTGAAGATCCATCAGCGGATCAGTTCAGTAAACATCCTCCCAGGATGAACACCCACACATATATGCTGGTGCCCCGCATCTATGACTGTGAGGTTGGTCATCTACACATCATGCACACTGATTTACAAGTAATCAATATCCCAGAGTAATTACTCTCCAATCAGGCAGTTTAAAGTATGCGTCCATGTACAGTCAAACTCACATTCGAGATCCCATCTCGAAATTGACTTTACAATCACATATCCTAGGGACAACGCAAAGCAATCCACAGATTACAAGTTTACACTCTAAATACCACTCAAATATATTGAATAAGATTGTACTACACTTTGGGCCTACACAGTCCATAATTGGTCTATAGGACACCCAAAACTAACAAGATATCCAAAGGAAACTTTTTGATACTATTTTTACCATCCTGGTGAACAAAAAGTGTTTGTCACTCGGAAAGCTATCTCGCTGGAAGAGGAATACCTTCTCCAGGAGGACAGTAGGAGTAAAATAGTACTAGAAGAGATTCCAAATCCCTAAACAGCTGTAATATCAATAGATGATATATCAGTTCCTAAATCTGTTCAGGTACACACAGATGAGCCTCGCAGATTTAGTGGAGTACCTAGACTACCCGAACGATATGTGGGACATATCGCTGAAGGAGAGTCTAAGGTAGAATATAATGTAGATGGTGATCTTAAAATCTACCAGGAGGCCATAGAAGGCCCAGATGCCGGGAATGGCGAGAAGTCATGAACTTTGAAATCCAGTCTATGTACACCAACCATGTTTGGAACTTGGAGGACTTGTCCGAGGGTATTATAGCCATTAGATGCAAGTGGATCTTTAAGAGAAAGATCGGTGCAGAAGGACGGATTGACACTTATAAGGCAAGGTTGGTGGCAAAAGAATATCGTCAAAGGTAATGAATTGACTATGACAAGACTTTCTTACTAGTTGCCATGATAAAGTCGATCAGAGTGCTACTCGCCTTAACTGCATACTTTGATTATGAGATCTGACAGATGGATGTGAAGACTGCCTTCCTTAATGGTAACCTTGAGGAAGAGGTGTATATGATACAACTTGAAAGATTCACATCCAAATAGTTTCCAAATAGAGTGTGCAAGCTTCATAGCTCTATTTATGGATTGAAGCAGGCTTCCCGAAGCTGGAACATAAGATTTGACGAGATTGTCAAGTCTTATGACTTCATTGAGAACGAAAATGAGCCTTGTGTGTACAAGAAGACCAATAGCGGTGCGGTCACCTTCTTAGTCCTTTACGTAGATGACATACTACTAATTGGGAATGATGTAGCTATGATGTCATCGGTAAAGGTTTGGCTGTCGAAATTTTTTTTCTATGAAGGATTTGGAAGAAGCATTCTACGTATTGGGAATACGGGTCTATACGTAGATACCATCATCAAAAGGTTTGGCATGGAAAATTTCAAGAGAGGTCTCATACCGATGAGATATCGATATATCTCTCAAAAGAGCAGTCTCCTAAGGCTCCTAAAGAGAGGGCATTCATGGAAAGAGTACCCTATGCTTCTGCCATAGTGTTACTCTTAGGTGGCCTACAAGCCAATATGACTTTGTAATCTCGTTCATTTATTAATATAATAGCATTATTCATTATGTGTAAATTCATATTATTATCGTCTCATAATGAAGTCCGTAAATATGTGCGATAGTGATTAGATTATGATGAGATTATACTAGTGAGACTGATCACTTAAACACACATATTCTTAATTGTTCCTAGTCGGAGGATATCCGAGAAGGACATCGGATATCCGGTTAGACTAGTACAGATTACTCCTGCTTATATGATGAGGGTGACTGATCTCATAGTCACTTGTGTAGAGACACTAAGGCGAATATGTAGGTGCTCATTAGAGAATGAGTTCACTGAACTGATCCGACTGAATCACTGGATGGTATAGTACCTCACTGTCAACCAGCTTGATTCTATTGTTATAGTTACGTGGATGGTCCTCGGACCTAAGACACCAAGGACACCTTGTCGGTGGACTTCTGTGCTTTGACCTTGATTTATGAATCTCTAACCACGGGATTCTAAACAGTCAAAGATCGGGTACAGCGGAATATCGTCGAAGGGAATTGAGTGTCAATAAGGAATCATTCGCTCTCCGTACTCAGAGAGAGAATGCTCTAGGAAGGATGCACAGAAGTCCCTGGCCAGGGCGGACGATAATATCGGTTAAAAGAGTTTTTCAATATTATCCGGCAACATCCGATCCAAGTGAGTCGACCGGTTAGGGTTTGACGGTTTACCATACCCTGAGTTGACTCGAGAGCATTGTACGAATGAAGGATTATATCCATGCGATAACTGTCGGCGGAAAGGTTTCAAGAGTGGGTTACTTAACCCTAATACCTTCCGGGTTCACGCGGTGTTGCTTGGCACCCAACGTGATCGGAGGCCCTGATGGATATAGGTGTCCTCTAAACCAATCATTAGGCACCTATTTCAATCTGGTTCACTAATCAATGACATTAAATTAATTATGAAGATTGACATATTAATAATTGCACATAATGAAGTCCGTGAATATGTGCAATAGTCATCAGATTATGATGAGATCATAATAATGAGATTGATGACTTATAAATACATATTCTCAATTATTCTTAGTCGTAGGATGTTTGAGAAGGACATCAAACATCCGGTAAGACTAGTACAGGTTATTCCAGCTCATATGATGAGGGTGACTGATCTCGTTAGTTACTTGTGTGGAGACACAATGGTAAACCTGTAGGTGCTCATTGGGGAATGAGTTCACTGAGCTGATCCGACACGAATCGCCGAATGGTAATTTACCTGACTGTCAATCGGCTTGATTCATCGTCACAGTGACGTGGTTGATCCTTGGACTTGAGACACCAAAGACACCTTGTCGGTGGACTTCTGGACTTTGACCTTGACCTACGAATCCCTATCCACAGGATCTCTAATAGTTAAGGATTGAGTCCAGCGGAAGACCTTCGAAGGTGATTGTGTGTTCAATAAAGGATCGTTCGCTCTCAGGTAACTGGAGAGAGAATGCTCTAGAATAGATCCGTAGGAGTCTCTGGCCAGAGCAGAAACAATATCAGAAAAGAGGTTTTCGAATATTGTAGAGCGGAGTCTGATTCAAGTGTGTTGACCATCTAGGGTTTGACAATTGACCATACCCTAGGTTAACTCTAGAGCATTGTGCGAACGAAAGATTATAGCCACGCAGTAATTGTGGACGAACAGGTTCCATGAGTGGGTTGCTGAACCCCATTACCTTCCGGGATCATGCGGTGTTGCTTGGCACCCAACTTGATCGGAAGTCCGACCGAATTTACATGCGATGATAATTCGGTTGAGTAATTAGTTAATATTTAGATATTAATTAATTACAATAAGTCAATAACTGGTTATTGGACTTAACGGGCTGAAAATCGGACTGGTTAATGGGCCTAGAGGGTCACACACAATAAGATTCTCAGTCAGTGGTACTTAAGTGGGATTTATATTAACTCGGGGACTTTTGTAAAAAGTCGCGCCGACTTAATAAATATACGTACTGTTGAGAAACCTTGGGCCAAGCTCCAGGATTTTTCCATGCTGGCCGTCACCCCCCTTTCTCTCTCCTCCTTTGGGTGCCCTGTTCGAGGTGCCGGAACAGTCTCTGTCTCCGTTGCACTCGATTCCCGAAAGTCGGGAATTCCCGTCTGCGGGTTTTCGGACATTGTTGCGGTAACGGATCTTCAGCGAGCGAGCTGATACAGACGAGGGAGCGAGGACGAACCACCGCGGAGGATTGCGTGGATACCGCTGGAGGCCGGACGCTTGTGAGGCTCGCGACATCGCCTCGACGGAACCGAGATAGAAGCGGATTCGAATCCGCGCACGATAATCAGATTACGACCCGATTTTTCGATTTTTGTTTTTCATTCTAAATCGGATCGGCGGGCATCGGACGGGATATTTTGTTCGTCGTTTCCGCTACGTTCTTCGCGTTCCGCCCGGATCCCAACAGGCCGGATCGAATTTAATGTGCTATATTGATTTGATTGATTAATTAATTAATATGAGTTATTAATTGATTAATCAGGCCAGTAAGGAGTCACTGGGCTTATTGGGCCATTAACCGGGCTGGTTATTGGGCCTAGAGGTTCACACACAAATGATTCTCAAGGCGATTGATAAATAAGTGGGTTTTATATAAACTAGGGGTTTTTATGAAAAACTGCGCGACTGATATAAAATATAGCGAACAGGTTGAGCAGGCTAGGCTGCTGCTAACCCTAGCCGCCCCCTCCTCTCTTCCTCTCTCTCTCTCGCGCCCCAAACGGATCGGGATCCCCGGATCTGCTCTGCCGCTTCTCTGACTCCCGTTCGACGGGAAATCGTCCACGTAATGCGGCGATCATTGCGGCGAACGACGGAGGCTTCGTGGGCTGCGAAGAACGAGGAACCTGAGGATATCGACCGCGAGGAAGATCGCGTGGACTTCGCTAGAGGCTGGGCGCTTGCGCGGCTAGCGGTGTCACACCGACGGAACCGTATTCGAATCCGCACACGGTAAGAATTGATAACCCAATTATCGGTATTAGTTATTCGAAATGGGAATGGATCGCATATTTTAATCTTTATTTTTCGTTGCGTTTTTGCGATCCGGAGAACACGAGAACCCAATAGTGGTATCAGAGCAAGGTTCCACTATTTCTCGTCCCATTTCGGGTTTCGAAATTAATTTTTCCATGAATGATTCCATGCTTCAATTCGATTTTTTCTGAATCTATGTTCATATGATGAACAAATTTAATTAGATTGATTTTTTATTCTGTAATTATCGGATTTTTATGGGATTTATTTGTGTTCCTCGTTAGACGAAGAGCCGACGTTATTGGCGGCATCGTTCCAGCTTCCCAATCATTGGGAACGAGGGCCGAGACCCCGAATAATCAGGGAACGGTCACCGGTCCTCCGTAGGCCTGCAAACGGGGCCGGAGACGATGAGCTAGTGGCGGCTAGCCACCTCTATCTTCTTCTTCCTCCTTGGTTTAATGAAACCAGAAAAAGGAACGTTTAAGGGGAGGCTCGGCCAGCAGGCCGTGTTGGATGCCACCGGTGAGCTGGTCGATGCCGGAAGGGGCATCGGCGGGACCAGACGGTGCCGAGGAGCCGGTCACCGGTCGCCGCTGCATTTCCCACCCCGCCGCCATGCGCTATAACTCCTATTGTAAGGGGTTAGGGTTTCAGGTGTAAAAGATCATCTAGCCGCATCAGAGCGCCGTCGGCATCCCTGCCGATGCCGGGGGCGTCGCCGACGCTGGTGGGGGTCGCCGCAGGGCCGGGTGCCCGCCGCCGGGCGGCGCTGCAACACCTTCCCGCCGGCCAATAACCCTTGTAGTTAGGGTTTTCGGTTGCAAGGTGGGAGGGCCCGAGCAAGCGAACCGGGCGGGTTGCTTGGGGCCAAATCCGGTTGGACCGAGGGCACCTGGACCGAGCCTGGCCGAGCCAGGGGCTCGAACTAGGTGCCAAGGTGGCTCGACTGCTTAGCCCTTTAACCCTTATTTCTTGTTAAACCAAATAAATCCCTATTAGCCCATTTGATATAAATTGATTGGATATTAATTTAAAATTTAAAATTGTTTTAAAATTTTAATTATTTTTTAGTTTTATGAATTGAGTTAATTAATAATTATGAATCATTAATATTAAGAAATGGTTGTTGGAAAATTAAAGTTACTTATTAATTGAAGTGTAAATTAATAATTAATTTTAATTAACTAATTTAAGTGTTAAATTAGTTATTATTACTTAATTGGAATTAATTGTTAATTTAAATATTAAATTGATAATTAATTTTAATTAACTAATCAATGGTTTAATTAAATGTTATTAATTAATTAGTGTTAATTATTAGTTTAAGAGTTAAATTAGTAATTAACATTAATAAACTAATCTAAAAGTTAAATTAGTAGTTAATAATTAATTTGTGTTAATTATTAGTTTAAGAGTTAAATTAGTGATTAACATTAATTAATATACTAGTCTAAGAGTTAGATTAGTAATTAATAACTAATTATAGTTGATTATTAATCTATGTGTTAAATTAATAATTAATTTTAATTTACTGATCTAAGAGTTAGGTTAGTAATTAATTATTAATAGTCTAATTGTTAGATTATTAATATTGTTGAATCTAAATGTTAGATTGTTTTAATTATTAGAAATGTTCCTAAGGTATGGAATAATATAGAATTTATTAATTTGGAGGGTGTGCACATGTGATGTGTGTTTTGATGCTTTTAAATTTGATTTAATTGAATGCTTAACTTATTGAAAGAGGTTTTGAAATTCAAATACCAATTTGGATTGGATCCCAGCTTTTTGAAAGCCAAAATTATTTATTTTGAAAACTCTCGGTACTCAGAGAGAGAATGCTCTAGGAAGGATGCACGGAAGTCCCTGGCCAGGGTGGACGATAATATCGGTTAAAAAAGTTTTCCGATATTATCCGGTAGCATCCGATCCAAGTGAGTCGACCGGTTAAGGTTTGACGGTTTACCATACCTTGAGTTGACTCGAGAGCATTGTACGAATGAAGGATTATATCAACGCGATAACTGTCGGCGGAAAAGTTCCAAGAGTGGGTTACTTAACCCCAATATCTTCCGGGTTCACGCGGTGTTGCTTGGCACCCAAAGTGATCGGAGGCCTGATCGAATTTAATGTGCGACATTGATTCGATTGATTAATTAAGTAATATGAGTTATTAATTGATTAATCAGGCCAGCGATGAGTCACTAGGCTTATTGGGTCATTAACCGGACTGGTTATTGGGCCTAGAGGGTCACACGCAAATGATACTCAAGGTCATGGAAAAATAAGTAGGTTTTATATAAACTGGAGGTTTTTATGAAAAATCGCGCAGTTGATATAAAATATAGCGAACGAGTTGAGCAGGCCAAGCTGATGTTAACCCTAGCCGCCCCCTCCTCTCTTCCTCTCTCTCTGTGGTGCCATAGACGAATCAGGATCCCCGGATCTGCTCTGCCTCTTCTCCGACTCTCTTTCGATGGGAAATCGTCCATGCGATGCGGCGATCGTTGCGGCAAACGACGGAGGCTTCGTAGGCTGCGAAGAACGAGGAACATGAAGATATCCACCGCGAGAGGAGGATCACATAGACTTCGCTATAGGCCGGGTGCTTGTGCGGCTAGCGCTGTCACATCGATGGAACCGTTCAGTTGCGGATTCGAATCAGCACACGGTAAGAATCGATAATCCAATTATCGGTATTAGTTATTCGAAACGGGAATGGATCGCATATTTTCATCTTTATTTTCTGCTGCGTTTTTGCGACCTGGAGAAACACGAGAACCCAATACATAGGATCTATCATGTATGTCATGCTATATACACGACTTGATGTGGCATATGCTCTAAGTGTTACGAGTAGATTTCAGGCTGATACAGGCAAAGAGCACTGGAAGGCAATGAAATCTATCCTTAAGTACTTGAGAAGAACTAAAGATATATTTCTTATCTATAGAGGAGGTGACTTGAAACTAAGAGGTTTTGCTGACTCGAGTTTCCAGTCAAGTCCAGATGATAACAAGTCTACATCTAGATTTGTGTTTACTTTGAATGGAGGCACAGTATGCTGGAAGAGTTCCAAGTAAGAAACTAATGCAGATTCGACAACTGCAGCTGAGTACATCGCTGCAGTTGAAGCCGACAAGGAAGCAGTGTGGTTGAAGAAGTTCATCATTGACCTCGGCATAGTTCCCAGCATCTCTGATCCTTTTCCGCTATTGTGCGACAATGAGACAATTGCACAAGCGAAAGAGCCGCGGTCTCATAAAAAATCGAAGCATATTCTGAGGTACTTACATTTCATCAAATAGATTATTTCCAGAGAAGATGTAGTGGGGAAAGAGTTCCATCTGCTGACAATGTAGCAGATCCACTAACAAAGTCATTATCTCAAATTATTTTTGAGCGTTACCTAGAGTCTATAGGTTTATTGCATAAAGGTGATTGGCTTTAATCCAAGTGCGAGATTGTTAGTCTTAGATGGCCTACAAGTTAATCTGACTATGTAAATCTCGTTCATTTATTAATAAAATAGCATTCTTTCATTATGTGTAATTTGTTTTAATTATTGTCTAATAATAAAGTTTGTGAATATGTGTGATCGTGATTAGATTATGATGAGATCATACTAATGAGACTGATCACTTAAATACACATATTTTTAATAGTTCCTAGTCAGAAGATATCCGAGAAGAACATTGGATATCTGGTTAGACTAGTACAGATTACTCCAGCTCATATGATAAGGTGACTGATCTCATAGTCACTTGTGTGGAGACACTAAAGCGAATATGTTGGTGCTCATTAGAGAATGAGTTCACTGAATTGATCTGACTGAATCGCTAGATGGTATAGTACCTAACTGTCAACGAATTTGATTCTATTATCGCAGTTGCGTGAATGGTCCTCGGACCTGAGACACCAAGGATATCTTGTCGGTGGACTTCTGTGCTTTGACCTTAGTTCATGAATCTCTATTTACATGATTCTAAATAGCCAAGGATCGAGATAGCGGAATACCGCCGAAGGGAATTGAGTGTCAATAAGGAATCATTCGCTCTCGGTACTTAGAGAGAGAATGCTTTAGGAAGGACGCGCAGGAATCCCTGGCTAGGGCAGACGATAATATCGAGAAAGAAGTTTTTCGATATTATACGGCATCATCTGATCCAAGTAAGTCGACCGGTTAGGGTTTGACAGTACACCATACCCTGAGCGGACTTGAGAGCGTTGTGCGAATGAAGGATTATATCCACGCAGTAACCGTCGACGAGTAGGTTCCAAAAGTGGGTTGCTTAACCCCAATACCTTCCTGGTTCACGGGGTGTTGCTAGGCACCTAACGTGATCGGAGGCCCAACTGAATTTAATGTGCGACAATAATTCGGTTAATTAATTAATTAATATAAGTTATTAATTGATTAATTGAGTTAGTGAGAAGTCAATGGGTTTATTGGGCCATTAACCGGACTGGTAATTGGGCCTAAAGGGTCATACGCAAAAGATTCTCAAGGCGATGGATTAAAAGTGGGTTTTAAATTTAACCGGAGGTTTTTTTATGAAAAACTGCGCGGTTAATATAAAATGTAGTGGATGGGCTGAGCAGGTCAGGCTGCTGCTCAGCCCTAGCCATCCCCTCCTCTCTCCCTCTCTCTCTCCAGCGCCCTAGCTCTCCCCCCTCTCCAGAGACAGCTCTACCATCTTTCCGACTCTTGATTGACGGGAATCGACCGGGCGTTGCGGCGAACAACGAAGGATTTGTGGGCTACGAAAAATGAGGATCGTGAAGAGGATCACGTGGACTTCGCTAGAGGCTGGACGTTTGCGCAACTAGTAGTGTCACACCGACGGAACCATTCAGACGCGGATTCGAATATGCGAGGTAATATCCGATTACCCGATAATTGTTTTAGTTTATCGAAAAGGACATGGATTGTAGAAGTTTTAATTTTATTTTTCCGCTACGTTTGCGATCCCGAGAACCTTACACCTACTAGTAGAGAGAAACCTAAGATATTTTAAAGGGGCTGGAGTCTTTATTCAAAACAACCCCCCCCCCCCCCCCCCAACAAAAAAAAAAAAAAAAACTACTAGTCTCTCTGCACTTTGTCTTCATGAATACTCATGCCAAGCACTTCACTCGTTAAAATAAAAATATATATGCTATTTATCCTTGCCACTCCACCAATCTTCAGAGCCCTATGTTTTCTAAACCCTACTCTTGTGATGTCTATTTGTTGGCTTCTTTGTCTTACTTTATTCTATCTTTTGAATTTAATATATCCACCAATTGTTCTCTTTGGTACGTTAGTGCATATGTGTTAGATTTAAGAAGGGATGTTGCTGAGCTTCAAAGGTCATTTATGTAAGATATTCGTACGCCTTATGCTATTATTTCAGCATTGAAAGTAAAGTAGTGAAAGAAGGAAGACAAATCTGTTTGAATATGTGTTTTACAGACCATCAAGTCTAGCTCTAAGATGTCATAATGTCATCAAATCTTCTTTCTCCTATGTTATTATTTTTGCGTGTTTCTTACTTTATTATGTCATTTTAATTTACATATCCTCCATTTATGGATCTTTTGGCAAACTAAGCCAGCATGCCTCATTTATCAAATTCCCCTATGTATGATGAAAAATTATTAACTCCTTTGGTAGATATGCGTATGCATGCAAGCATAATGCCATCATTTTGCAGACTATGGCTGTCTTGTCAAGTATTCAACCCTGAAGATTAACTGTAATCCTTGAATGCAAAATGTGTTTCATACTTTCTTATTCAGGGCAAAAAAGTAAAGATATTGGACTTTGAGAGTGACATCGTTGGTACAGGAGCTGTTATAAGCATTGACAAAGTGATGATGGGAAAAGTTCTTCGAGATATGTGTTGAAGTATCTATTAGTTTTGTAATTGAGCTAGTTGCACCACTTTTTGTGAAAGATAATGGTAGGAGGATGAAGGATGCTCTTGGAAGCCACATTGTCTAGCTAAGAAAATGTGTAAGTATATAACTTATTAGGAGAATGTCCAAAAGCTCACCTGTGATCATTTAGTTATTCATGTTTAACAATATATTTATTTTGGCATATTTTTACTTTCTTTTAGATGCAGTTGAAGGAATCAAGGCAAAGGTGAAGCTTCCATTAGTATCATGTTTCACACCCTAATTGAGAGGAAACTTCGTATTTTTGATTGCTTATACTTGAATAGCACTTAAGTACATGTACACTTCAGGAACAACCGGAACAAAGTTTATTTATGGTGATAGAGATATTTGGTTTTGTTAGTGATGAATAATAGGTTATGTATAGATTGTACATACACATTTTGGATTATTTAAAGGTGTTGTGCATAAACAAATTAGATTGTAATGTCATACTTGTCTCATAAATAGATTGGTACATAGTTTTTGTGTATACAAGTTATGATAGATGTTTGTGTAAATGCAAGCTTCAAATTCTAGTTTTATGTACGTCATAACATGGATCTCTATGGTTTGATACACGTATGGAAAAAGAAATTGACAAATCATTTTGCGTATATAAGTTGTGTATGAAAGTTTGGGTTTAAAATTCTAGTTATGTAAACAAGTTTGAAGAAGACTAATGGTAGAAAGTGTAATTTTCTTCTACTTTCAAGTTAAGAAACTTCATGTTTGCTATCATGGCATCATGCTAATCACTAAAATTGTGCACCACCTAAGGAAATTAAAGAGAGAGCCTAGAAAGAAAAAGGAGAGAAGAAAGAGGGAGAGATCCCTTAAGCCCTTGTTGGGATTAAAGGTTTTTTTTTTCCGGAGAGATAATGGCTTCCCTATAGGAAGAAGGGCAGCCTCAAGAGGAAGAAGATGGAAAAATGAAAAAAGAAAAAGAAAAGAGAGAAAAGAGAAGAAAAGTGAACTTTCTTGTTATTCCATCTATTGATAGAGTGAGAAAGAAAGCTTAATTTTGGAGGCCTTCCTCTATCCATTTACTATATTTTCTAGATTCATAGTAGAAGAAAGGCTGATTGTTCATTCTCTCATCCAAGATTGGTTGCTCATTCTGTCATCTAGATCTTTCTTTTTCTTCTATATTTTTACAGAGTAGCCAAGTCACCGCCACCTTTATTTTGATTTTTACCCATTGAGGTTGTCTCCAAACTTAAAGAAAGTGGTGGAAATCATAAGAGAAGAGTGAGGCGGTCCATCCTCATGGGTCTTACCTTCAAAAACTCAAACCCTCCTACAAAATAAAAGAAAAATAAAAAAATTGAAAAGCTTATTGCAATAATCCCCATCCCCCAATTTTATTTCATGCATATATCCCATCCCCAAATTTAATTTTTTGCAGTAATCCCTTCCCCATGTTTATTTCATATGTGAATCCCTTTCCCCTTTCCCATGTTTATTTCATATGTGAATCCCTTTCCCCTTTCCCATGTTTATTTTATGTACTTTTCTTTGTGCAACTTCTCCTCCTTATGTTATATTTTCATTCCATGAGAAGAGAAGTTGTATGTTTTCTCATTTTCTTATGCATGAATAGGAGCCTTTCCGCTCTTTTTTTATTGTTAGCCTTCAATGACTTTCTTTCTTATATGAGATGGTCTCTTGACCATGGAATTTTGTAGGGGCTGACCCCATCATGGGGAGTGAAAACCCTACGAACTTTGTGATCTAAAATCTTAAATCTCATATGACCAGAAATCCATTTGATTCCTTTTAAAGTTTATTTTAAAGGGATCATTCATATATTTCTATTAGCCTTTGATTGAATAAATTATCCATAAAAGGGAAAGCCTCTTTCTAGAGATGCTTGCGCCTCCTCAAAGTGTTATTTTGATATATCTATGATCTATATGATTCTTTCCGAGTTTTTCATGATCTGTATGTTCCCTTTGAAGTTATCCATAATGGATCGTCATTATATCCATACAAGTCTTTGAACTTGCAAAGGACCTTTAAAGGAGAGATCCATAATGGATCATCCATGATGATTGAGTTTATTCAAAGACTATAAGATAGAATCATGATCTATGCATGGAGTTTTGATTTCTCTTGAATCATCTCTCCCTTTGGCTTGGACCTTTTAGCATCAACACCAAACTACTCTAAGCTTAATTGATCTAATACTCAATTTATAAGTTAGTGAAATAAGTGACAATTTATAGAATGTTGTCTAAAAATTTAATTCAAGTTGAAAGAAAAATCACTGTACGTAACTATTTTTGGATTGCCCATCTCCACGAGACAAATAATGAGGATAGCTACTAGCGTTGTTTGTGAAAAATCACATGCTGAAAGTATCAGAATCTTCGGCCACTTGGTGAGAGTAAAAGTTTAATTTTAGCATGACTGACTATGGGGAATCAATTGTCTGCAGACAGCCTGTGCATGTAGAAGGTTTCGTAGACACTAGGATCATGTAAAGAAAAAGCAAAAAAAGTATGCCCATAGAATGTTTGAGTGGAAATGGGTATGTGATGCTGTTAGATAGAGATGACCATCAACCCCATGAAATTAGGAGTTTGTTGCAGGGATAAACATGGAGACTTGGTCTCTCACGATCCCTAAGATTCCGGAGGCGGTTCCGAGGGGGCGGAGATGGTTAATAGAAGAACCTCTATAAAAAGGAAACCAAGGTGAAGAATTGAACTCACCTGGGGTTAACCATCGGAGCCCGCTTACCTCAATTTGCTCTTTCTCTCCTCTCTCTCTCAAACCAAGGAAACAACACTGGTATCAGAGCAGTTCGTCCGCGCCGCTTCCGCCGCTGCTCCCCGCGATCGCCGCCCCGCCGCGACCGCCGCTGCCCACTGCAGCACCGCCGCTGCCGCGGACACCCGCCGGCCTCCCCATGCGCTGCAGCCGGCCGCACCCACCGCTGCTGGTTCGCCACCACGTCCCGCCGCGCCGTGCCCTCGCACCGGAGCCACGCCGCAGCCCTGCCGCGACCGCCGCTGCAGTGAACTGGAGCCGCCGCGCTGCCCTCGCACCGGAGCCACCGCCGCTGCCGCAGCAAACCGCAGCCGCGCACCGCTGCTGCTCCTGCCGCAGCGGCCCGCCGCAGCCCGCCGTGCCCTCGCCGCTGCAGCGCCGCCGCTACGGCACCACCGTCGCAGCCACCGCCGAGACTCGCCGCCGCGGCTTCCCCCGAGCACCGTTGCTGCGCCGAGACCCGCCACAGCCCGCTGTGCCATCGCCGCTGCATCACCGCCGTTGCAGAACCGCCGCAGCCTGCCGCTGCTCCCCCTCGCGCCGCGGCTCACCCCGTGAACCGCCGCGAAGTGCCGCTGCTCCCCCTCGCGGTGCGGCACACCCCGCGAACCGCCGCAGCCCGCCGCTGCTCCCCCTCGCGCCGCGGCTCACCCCGCGAACTGCCGCAGCCCGCTGCAGCACCGCCTCCGCTGTCCTCGCCGCACTGCCGCAACCCGCCGCAGCACCGCCGCTGCCGCTCGTCGCCATCACCTGCTGCCAGCAGCTGCACACTGCCGAGCTCGTAGGAACCTTCCCCAAAAACATCTCCAACAGGTTCTAACCCGATCTCCCACTATAAGATATATATATTGGGTGAATAATATATGTTAAAGGGGTAGCTTTGAATCTTTTCACCTGCAAAAAATATCAAACCCGATCTACTCTATCTGTATTTCTTAAAGATAAAGGCTGTAGGATTTATTAGGCTTGTCAGCTTTGCCTATGTTTAATATTATTTTATGCATGCCAGTACATTTGTAACTTGTTTTGCTTCTGCCCAACTCTCTGTAACCTGCATTATTTTTTGTTTGTTGTCATTGCACTGCACCCATCATACGCATGCTGTTGTAAGAAGCCATTAATGCTGCTAACCTTTATCATATTATATACCGTACACCTGAAAAGCATTCTGGTGCATCTTTATTGCTCCTTTAGTGTTATAATTTAAAATCAGCTCTCCTCTTCACCACACACAACTTGTATTAATTCTCAGCATCTGTTTTGGACTCTTGATTTACTAAACTGATATATATAGTTTTATTTTGAAAAGACTGGTTTGTACCTCCGGTTAAAGCTGCTGCAGATTATTTTTGTGTATGTGGTGATATGTGTAGCTATGCAGATTCTAGATTCATGTGCACTTTATTTAATGGTTCTTTCATGCTTTGTTAGATTCCTTTAGTGTTATAACTTTACATATTTGATATTTAATTGATATAATTTGAATCTGTGATTATTGCATAAGGACAACCTAGTTAAATATCTGTGTGTATTTATCATAACCTGCATCATTGTTTATAACTAATCCTTTCATATTAAGTTATTGCCTGATAAATTGATTATAAATATAAATTTATAATTAGTTACAACTTAATTGACATTCCTTTATTATTATCAGTTTAATTTATGTTTAGAAAATTCAAATTATATTTTGATTGTTGTTAAAATAAATTTGATATTAAGTAATTCTTGATTAAATATCATTTGTGTAAATTAGTTATTTAAAAAAAAAAAAATTGTTCTGCTAAGTTGTTTTATCAAATCATACAAAATGATGCATGATTTAATGCTATTTGTGTTACAAATCATAATTGTTAAATTATGTATATTGAGCTTTAGCCTTGTCCTACTTAAAATGGCTAGTAAACTCATTGCTTCTGAACTGGCTAAACTGGACAAGTTGAACGGTACTAATTATGACATGTGGCATAGGAAAATTAGATATGGTCTTATTCATGACAATATTGAACATGTACTTAATAGTACTGTTACAGAATTGACTGATAATCCCGGAGAGGGAGATATCAGGAAAAGAGAGCAATGGTTGTCAGATGACAACAAGGCAAGAAGCCTAATGCTTATGTTCATGGAGGACAACCTCATAAAATTCTTTGAAACTTATGAGACTGTCCGGAAATTGTGGGATGCTATCAAGGAGAAGTATGACACCACTTCTGAGGTGAATACTCAGCTCTTATTGCATCGGTATAATTCTTGCCGTATGCAAGAGGGCGATAGCGTCATAGAACATGTGAATAAAATGATTGTTATGGCTAAAGATCTTTCTACTGCTGGAACAGAGGTTCCAGAGAGAATGCAAGTGGCGACTATTTCGAATAGTCTGCCATCTTCACTAGATATGGCTGCCACAACCCTTAGGATGAGCGGTACCGTTCTTCGTGTCACTGATTTACCAGCTAGGTTAGCAGTTGAGCAGTAGGAAAGGTCAAGAGCTGAATTTGCAGGAAGTGAATGCTATTTACCAGAAGCCCTCATCAGCATATAACAAAAGTCAGAATCATTCTGTTGGACCAAATAGGCCACAGTTCAAAGCAAAATCACATTATAAAGGCAAAAAGGTTCCCCGTGGTGCTTGCTACACATGTGGCAAATTTGGTCATTACAAGGCCAACTGTCCTAAAAAGTACGGAAACAAGGGTAAAAACCCGGAAAAGGGGGGAACCGGCAAACGTGAATTCGTCGGTTTGACGGAATGCAATGCTGTGATTATCGACACCAACGACTGGTGGGTGGATTCTGGCGCAACTTGTCATGTGGCAAAGACAAAGAAAGGGCTGGTGGAATTCAAGCAGTTGCAACCTGGAGAGCAGAGAATGTATATGGGAAACAACACCTACCTGAATGTAGAGGGTGTTGGATCATATCGTTTAGATCTTGGGGACAACATCATGGTCCTCAAAGATGTCTGTTATGCGCCGAGTATTAGGCGCAATCTATTGTCTGTAACTGCTCTAATGAAAAATGGTCTGGAAGTCCGATTCTATAATAAAAGGGTGTCCATAGGAAAGAACAAAAAGGTCTTTGCCATGGGAAAACTTGTTCCCGAACATGGCTTATTTTATATTCCTGTTGTGGACATAGAAGTTAATAATATTAATGATGTTGTTATGAATTATTCCTTGTGTCATCTGTCTGAATGTGATCTGTGGCATTTTAGATTAGTACATCGTGGAAAATCTAAAATGGAACAAATGATAAGATTGAACCTACTGCCATTAACTAAGATAGAATTGTCACCATGTGAACATTGTTTAGTCGGTAAAATGACTAAGAAACCTTTTGCAGTAGGACATAGATTACAAGGATTACTAGAGTTGATCAACTCAGATATATGTGGACCATTAGGTATAAAAACATATGATAGAAAGGAATATTTCATAACATTCATAGATGACTATTCCATATATGCCTATGTATATCTTATTTCTGCTAAATCAGAAGCTCTTAATTGTTTTAAGAAATATAGAGAAGAAGTAGAAAGGCAACTGGGTAAAAACATTAAGGTGTTAAGAACAGATAAAGGTGGGGAATACAACTCAAAGGAATTTGAGTCATATTGCCAAGAGCATGGAATAAGGAGGCATGTAACTATGCCTTATACGCCACAATAGAATGGTGTGGCAGAAAGAAAGAATAAAACGCTTATGAATGCTGTTAGATGCATGATTTCGCATTCAGGACTCTCGAAGAATTTTTGGGGAGAGGCATTGCTCATGGCAAATTATACATTGAATAGAATTCCCACTAAATCTATCGAAAGTACACCTTATGAACTGTAGAATGAGAGGAAACCAGAAATAAGTCATCTTAAGAAATGGGGGTCACTAGCCCATGTTCTCATTCCAAATCAATTGAGAGACAAGTTAGACTACAGAACATTGAAGTGTCGATTCATAGGCTATTGTGACAAATCATCGGGATATAGATTCTTCGATAAAGAAAAAGGAATCATTGAATATAGAGATGCTATATTTCTAGGAAATGTAGAGGAAGAGGAATCTCATCATGAGAAAGAACCTCTAAGTGTAATAGATGATAACTATTACAATGATTTACCTATAAATGATCCAGAAATCGAAGAAGAATTTCCACCAAATGTGGAAGATGAACAAATGCCTTTGAATGAAATGCAAGAAAATCAACCTGTAATTGGCAATAAAAGACTTAGAACTCCACCAACGTGGATGGATGATTATCACTTGTACTTATGTGAGCCTTCATGTCTAACAGTAGACATAAATGAGGATAATAATATAGATCCCATGAATCTGAATGATGTATTGAAATCTTCAGACTCTGATATATGGCGAAAAGTCATGGAAGAAGAAATTGATTCCATAAAAAGGAACAATGTATGGGAACTATGTGAATTACCCAAGAATAGGAAGGCTATAGGTTGCAAGTGGGTATTTAAGAAAAAGATCCGTGTAGATGGATCTATTGACAAGTATAAGGCTCGATTAGTTGCCAAAGGATTTACTCAGATGCCAGGTATAGATTTTCAAGAAACTTATTCTCCTGTGGCTAAATTTGCATCTATAAGGATTATTTTAGCAATTGTTGCGCATCTTGACTTAGAACTTTTTCAAATGGATGTTAAGACTGCATTCCTTAACGGAGAGTTAGAGGAAGATATATACATGAAACAACCTGAAAGTTTTCAGGTAGAAGGTCAGGAGAATAAAGTATGTAAACTTAAGAAAGCTTTGTATGGCTTGAAACAGTCTTCTAGACAATGGTATCTTAAATTTCATAATGTTGTTATTCAACTTGGATTTGTTCCAAATCAATTGGACAATTGTGTATATGTCATGAAGAGTGGGAGCATGTTCATTATATTATCTTTATATGTAGATGATATTTTGCTCGCCGGAAATGACATAGGAATGTTGAATAACGTTAAGTCTGAGCTCAGTAAGAAATTTGAGATGAAGGACATGGGTGAGACATCCTATGTTCTCGGAATCCAAACCCTGAGGGATAGAAAGTCTAGAATGTTGAGTATAAACCAAGATAAGTATTTACAATCAGTACTTAGGAGGTTTGGAATGCAAAACTGCAATCCAGCACCAACGCCGTTGGTTCATGGAAAACGATTAAGTAAAGAGCAATGTCCTGGAGAAGGACATGATGTACTGTAAGTGCCGTATGCACAAGCAGTCGGAAGCTTAATGTATGCTATGCTATGTACCAGGCCTGACATAGCATACGCAGTAAGCTTAGTAAGCAGATATCAAAGTAATCCTGGTCCAGCACACTGGGAAGCTGTTAAAAGGATTATGAAGTACTTGAAAGGTACTTTGCACCACAAATTAATATATCAAGTAGATACACTAGAAGTGCTTGGTTATTCCGATGCAGATTTCGGAGGAGATAAAGATGACGGAAAGTCTACTTCGGGACACTTGTTCATCTTTGGTGGTGCTGCTGTTTCTTGGAGTAGTAAGAAACAAGGATGTGTTGCAAGATACATACAGGAAGCTGAGTATGTTGCGTGTAGCATGGCTACTACTCATGCAGTCTGGATAAAACGATTTTTAACAAGATTAAATCTCAACTTGGTAGAAGAACCAATTGAGATTTATTGTGATAATTAGGTGGCAATTAACTTGATTAACAGTGGACCGAATAGCTCTAGAGGAAAACACATAGAAATTCAATATCATTATATACGTGATATTGTTCAAAAAGGAGAAATTAAAGTAACTTATATTCCCACCAGTGATATGATTGCAGATCCGTTGACAAAAAGTATACCGGTAGAAAGTTTTGTCAAACATGTAAGTCTAATGGGACTTGTGAATATATAAGTCGGGAAATTTTCTTTACAAAATTGAAAATACATTTCACAGATAGTGAGAATGTGTCTGAACTTTAATACATCTCACGGATAGTGGGAGTGTATTAAGAATCATTTGATTTGAAAATACATTTCACAGATAGTGAGAATGTGTCAGAACACCAATACATCTCACGGACAGTGGGAGTGTATTAAGAATAATTTGGTCTTGATGGTCAAGTGGGAGATGTTAGATAGAGATGACCATCAACCCCATGAAATTAGGAGTTTGTTGCAGGGATAAACATGGAGACTTGGTCTCTCACGATCCCTAAGATTCCGGAGGCGGTTCCGAGGAGGGGGCGGAGATGGTTAATAGAAGAGCCTCTATAAAAAGGAAACCAATGTGAAGAATTGAACTCACCTGGGGTTAACCATCGGAGCCCGCTTACCTCAATTTGCTCTTTCTCTCCTCTCTCTCTCAAACCAAGGAAACAACAGATGCGGCTCAAGTAGTGCTGATATAGCTTGGATGCAAGGATATCGACAAGGAGTTGGACACTTTGTTAGTAAAACGGACATAAGTTTTCATCCGAGTGTTAGATATACACACATAACTACAATTTAGAATCGTCATTCTAAGAGGATCGACATGGTTTATCATTTATGGCTCATTTTTTAAGTCAAATTTCATTATATTTTTAGTGAATAGTCCAGTAATAGCGAAAAATTCCTATTTTTGGTGATTTTTCAGATAGAGATAAGATCGATCGACTTAGACATGTTTGCAGACTTTAGAGCCCAAATTTTATAAGAATACTAGACAAGACAGAATCTCAAACAAATGTGTTTAGCTGTCCTCGGATTCTGACAATCCTGACTTCTTAGACACAAAAGGGGCTATTGTAAGATTTTCCCACTATCTAAAAACAGGATGATAGTGGGAGAATTGATGGCCTGGAGCACATGTTAGACTTGGATATTTAGTACTCTACCTTTTGTCTTATTTGAAAGTAAGAAGCTAAGATACAAGGGGTTGGACAAAATAGTCATCTTTCATCCTTGAGAATCTCCTTCTAGAAGCTATAAAAAAGAATTGGTTTATCTTCCCAAGGCAACTAGCAAAATCTGAAGTTGTTGCACACTTAAGATAAAAAGTAAATTATCAAAAAGTCAATCTTTGTTGAATGGAAAATCAATGCAGCAATATTAGAATTTGATTTTGACAGTAATTCATTTATAAAGGTTGCTCAGAATTCGGTCTTCAGTCATTCGATAGATTTTCATTTTTTTCGTGAAAATTGAAGATACTAGTTGAATGATATTATCTGATTTTTTTTAATTTAGTTTGAGAATTCTTGAATTTTTTCTCGTTCTCTCTCTCTTTTCGTGTTTATCTTCCTTTGAACCTAATGCAACCAAGCAGTTGCTTCATAATGTTCAAAGAATGCTTTAAGTGGACCTAAGATCACATCGTCTAGTATAAACTTGAAAATCTCAGAGCGAGCACGAAGACACATACTTGAGGGAGCAGATGAGTCGATCAGCTAGAGTCACTCATCTTGAGTAGCTGATTCACACATCTTGAGGGCGTCTAATTCTCTAGTCTTGTTGGTTAAATTATATATACTCTTTTGAGTAATCATTTATATATTTCTTGATCCATTGGTCTCTGTCAAGTATAATTTTTCGCCTTTTGCAAATAACTTCTTAAAGAATCTCATGTATGCAAAAGATCTTGAAGAAATTAAAGCCCCCTAAATTTTGTTCTTATATTAACACAAACCCTTATTTTCAAGTGATATGAACCATGACAGACTTGATTCGAAAGTTCTCTATTACATAAGAGGTCTCTTTTGACATATATGTATTTTACATTAGGTTTTTTGCTTGATTTATTAGGGGTTATGTATGATTAAATAGCAGTTTTTTGCATATATATAAATTATAGGGTTTTTTTTTGTGTGCCTAAGATTCTTAAGAAAGTTGTTTGCAAAACGGGTGGCAATTTTTATTTGATTTTCAGTTTAAAACCACCAAAACTAAAAGTAATGATAGTAAAATGAAAATTTTTCTTTCTTTTTTATCTCAAAATTTATATAGGAACCTAAGTAAAAGGTACAAAACAAAGGCGGACTTCCTATATATCTTACCTTATTTCACACGCGTTAAAGCCAATGATCTCAAACTCAAGATTTTATGGATATTTTTAATTAAACCCAATGACGTCTAATTGAAGAATAGTTAGATTCATAAGTAATTCTCACTCCCATGAATTAGCTGAGTTGAGGAACCGTCGGACCAAATCCTTTCTTGGGGCTTTGCAGCGGTAATTATGACCACACGAAACCATGTCAGAATATTGTAAGCCTACGATATGGTGATCTTTTTCTGAAAACTAAAAAAAGGGAATAGATCTCTGGTTGGGCAGATAAACGTCCGACGAGATCTTGTTTTAGACCTATTCTATAATTAAATATTTTAAAACAATGTAAAATGAAACAACTCTTATTAAGAAACAACCCTTAAATGAGACGTTGGAAGTGGGGATTGGTACCCATCTAAAGTAGAATTATTTTTCCCAGGACTTAAAGTTAATTATGTGAATGATCAAAGTTTTTTGTTAAAAAGAGTGCAATTTGCTTTTCTACAAAAAGTTCCTAACACAGACCGAGGACATGTTACTCAGCTCCAAATGACTAACTTGGCCTTGATCTACTTCCCACGGAATTATTTGTTTTACTGAACTATGGCATATTTTGGATTTTGGAGGGCAACGTCATTCTTTTTTCCACGCAAGACTAAAATCTGGAAGTATACAGTAATTCTTATTTAAAGTATATATGTTTGTACTCCTTCGTAGGAAATGCCTTCTCGAGCAAACGAGATGCATGGACTGGAACTGAGACTAGAGCTATTCCATTTCGTAGCCTCCAGGAGCTCAGAGAGGGGTAACATTATATGCACCCCTCGGCATCTGATTGTGAATACCCACAGGAAATTCGCAACAAGGATGTACCATTACATTGTTTGGCCGATCTCTTCCAGTATGCATGATGTTGTGAGAGAAGGAAAAGATATATACGGCCTTGCATGCTTACGTATAGGTATGGTAGTCGATGATAGAGAATCCTCCCTAGTTAAGTGTGGTTCCACCCCAAGAACATTAGAATTCTTATGGGATCCTCACAACTCATGCTGCTTCGCCGTCGTCCCCTTCTGTTCCGCTCATCGGGATCGGGGGCAGCGCATCCGCTCTCAATCTGAGCGGCGCTTCCTGATCCGGCAAAGGAGAAGACCGCTGCATTGTAAACCTCCCTCAGCCTCTTCATCCTTACCAAACACTTGACTTCTTCTAGTACTTGTACGTGTGGCGGGCTTATCGTGATTAGCCTGGTATTTATAGGCAGAGGAGGCTGGGTAGACGGGCTATTATGCTACTGGCAGAAGAGGTATATATGCCGATGCCGCCGGCGAGCATTGGGCATAGCGGAGATGCCAACATGTGGGAGATGGAATCCGGCCGATGCTGAGCGACTTGACCCTGTGGCGGCGCCGTGGATTCTCTCTTTCCTACGGTGCCGTGTGTTCACGTGCGCGTGCATTCCTTCTTATTTTCTGCAACATGTGTTTGGATCGGATGCTCTCCCTAAGCGGGCAGCAGATCGTATCGGTGCAGCAGGGAAGGGAGTACTCTTCAATCACTCATGGACTAACATGCCTATATACGGTGTGAACTTAAGTGAACTACGGGGAGCCACCTAACCTTTGCGTGCACCGGAAAAGGGGAAGAAGAAACTAGTAGGTTGTGATGAGGGGGCCGAGAGTCGGGCCCCTGAGCCAGACCAATGACTGCCAATAGCCCGAGTGAGACTGTCCGGAATGTGGCTTGCTCAGCCTAGGGCACCTGGGCCTTCGACCCATTAACTCTTTTATGACAATTAAGTATTAGGAAAAGAAGGGAGAAAGGTACCCTAAAAAATAGTCTCACATCGCCTGTCATACAAAAGGCCAATCAACTTTCCTCTTATAATAGGTACTGCTAACATCATTAAAAGTTATACCTTTTTTTGTCCTCTTAACCCCCCATTTACTTAACCTACACTCGTTGCCACGTGCCAGCACTGACTTGGGAGTTGGAGGGGATAACCCTAGGACCACACCTAAGGCCCCAACTAACCTCATGTGCTCCGTGTGTAGGGGAACCGAGACCCGCTCGTCCGACTCAACTTCCTTTCTCCCTTCACTCTCGGGCACTTCGTCCGAGACTAGTTCGTGAGCACACATGGCTCACCGAGGACCGGTGACGATGAATCGAGCAGAGCCGGTGGAACACAAGTCCACTTAAAATACCTCGGCCCCTTCTCTTAGCCAAGTTGAGGGGCCAAATTTGGCTGCGAAAGGGATAGCCACCCGAAGGGGCTTGCTGCTCTAGCTGAAGTTGAATCTACTGCATGTTGGGTTGACCGGGTCGAGGAGCTCTCTTGGTAGGTGGCCCACCTGATGGCCATAGTCACGTCCCTGGTCCCACTATGTGACACAATGGCGGCCATCACTCAACGCATAGGTCTTCTCGGTCCTGCAATATGACTGCTACCGCAATAGCCATACTAGAGTCAGCACCAGCTATCTGGACAATTCTCAGCTAGGCCATCAGTGCAGCCTCGAGGGCAACCCTTGAGGGAACTTCAGTCATGAGAGGTTACTGGACTAGAGGATGAAAGGTGCAGGTCCAGTACGCTGCCGCACAAGAGGGAGGACAACCATGCGGCCTCAGCGGATGCATACGTCGAGCCTGACCATGCTTTGTCAGACACTATGGGGGCTCTCAGCCGGTTGACAGTCGTGGCCATGTCCATGCCAAACCTGGATGATTGGTTGTCTAGGATCCGCATAGCGGTTCAACAGATGGTGAGTCGCCCATATGGGGCTCCCCTGGCGAGCACAATAGTGGAAAAATTGTCGTTCTCCTTGGAGATCCTAGCTATCCCCGTCCCGGGGAATGTTAAGTTGCCGAAAGGTCCACTCTATGACAGAACAATGGATCCGGTGAACCACTTCAAGTGATTCAACTCCTATCTTTTGGTTCATGGCAAGCCTGAGATGATCCAGTGCTGGCTGTTCTCACGTACGTTGAAGGGGATAGCATCTACCTAGTTCAACATACTAGCAGTTGGCTTCGTCTGGTCGCTAGTTCAACTTGGCCAGATGTTTATTAATCAGTTCTATGATGCGACACGACAATTGAAGACTTCGGCCAGTCTGCTTACTATTCGTCAAGAGCCGAGCGAGACCCTCTTGGACTACTTCGCCAAGTTCTAGGCCGAGGCTACCCAAATAGCTATTTTGAATAGTTCTCTTGCCATCTTGGCCATCATCAATGATTGTGTTATCTCGAGTTACTGAACTCTCTCAGTAAGAGGCACTTGCCAACATTCCAGGATCTAGTTGCACATATGCACAAATATATCAACTAGGAGACCTTGATCTTGGCAAAGGCAAAGAAGGTGGCCGAATTAACTCTGATAGAGACAGTCTAGGAGGAAAAGTGCCAAGCCGATGATCACAGCCCAGTAGGCGTGTAAGGATTGAGATTTCGAATCCAGTTAGTGGGTTAGTTTCGGTATCGGACCCCTTGGTTTGGACCCTTGTGGGGCTGGGGCATAGGTTCTTTATTGCGTCGAGCTTGCGAGACGTGGTTCAAACGGCGTCTTGTTAGGAGGACGCATTTTAGAGTGTGCCACGTGGGCCAGTTTCAGGCCGCAAGAGTACGGCCCCGGTCTTGTCGTTTGAATGACGTAGGTATTGGGCGACGCATTTTATCTAGTTTCGGTTTAACTATATGAACCTTCCCTCATTTCCCTCATTTCTCTCATCTTCTTCTCTCTCCTTCCTCTCTTCGATCTCTTCGCTCTCCCTTCCCCTTCTCCTTCCTTTCCTCTCACTCGACTCCATCAACACCCCCCCCCTAACTTCCACCACTACCACCATCATTTCTTCCGCGGCGTATTGCTCTCTGGACGGCGGCCGACGTCTTGGTGGAGTAACTGCGTCCACGGCAGTATCGGCAGCGGTTTGTGGCGTGGCGGTTCGGCGGCTTAGAGCTCGGAGGAGTTCAAGTAATCGGTAGGGTGACGATCTCTGTTGTGTTTTGAATAAAACCATGTTTTTCCCACTTTGGAGCATGTTTAGGAGATTTTCGGGGTGAAAATGGTCACTTTATAAATTGGGGAATGGTAGGTTTTTACGGGTATTTGGATTCTCCTCTTCCTTCCCTATTTTGGTACATTTTTATGCAATTTGGAGGAAGAAATTCAACTTTTAGTACTTGGGAAGGCTGGGGGAACTTGTTTGCGAACGCTAAATAGCGTCTTGTGACAGCGATGCCATTCTAAATGGCGGCTGCCTCCCAAGACGTGATTTAGCCCAGTTCATCCCGTGCCCTGATTCTGTTTCTGTCGTGAATGGCGACTAGGGACAGCGACGCCATTTAAAAGGTAACTACCTTGCACGACGCGATTTAGGCCATCTTTTGAGGTCAGGTTTTACGTGAACCAGTTTAGGAGTCTTGAATGACGTCGGCTACGGGCAACGCGATTCAAGACAGAACCTCATTAATCCATGTAATTTACATGTGTTTACATTGTTAGATAGTTTGGTTAAAATACATACTTAAAACCACACTTCGAGGTCGAGGATTTCTACGTGATCGGATCGCACTGTGACATGTTTCGTGCGATCGTGGACCTAGAGTGACAGTTGTTAGCGCTTAGGCATCCTGTGTCGGTGTGGGAGTGACACGGCGTTGGTGTGAGAGTGGTGGGGTGACGCCTAGAGAGAGGGTCGCCTAGGGTACCCTGGGGTATAGTTAGTACCGATGTGGGAGTGGTACATTCGGACTGTCACTCGTGTTGGGGGAAGTAGAACCAGCTAGAGCCGGTCAGGGCGGAGTAGCCAGCGCGCTATCCGAGGGGTTGCTGTTTGGTCTCAGCGGGTCGGTGTTTTCTCCGTTCGGCCGCATGGTTTGTGTGTTTAGCCAAGACGCTGGTTGTGGACTCTGTGGTGGAGTGGTTTCAGAGTTGTACATATTACATTTACGAATGCATGCGTTTTATATCGAAATTTAAGAATCTTTGGGGGTTGTGTTTACTACTTTATTTAAATTGCCTTTTTTCATATTGTTGCACTTGTGGGTGCGTAAGTAGGTGGTGGGGATCGAAGGATCTCTACTGAGTCTATTTCGATGAGACTCACCCCCTGCGGTTTTCAGATGAGGGTTCCAGACAGGCGTAGCGTGGAAGATTTTCTCGGGTTGTGTGCCAGCAACTATTGTTTAGGGATATACCCCGATGTAGTTGTTATTTTCCTTTCAGGCCTATACGCTTAATTACTTCTTTTCAGTTGAAATATGTAATTATTTGCTTAGTCAAGTTGAATTGTAATAATTTTTAATTCCTGTACTTCTTTTACAATTCAATTGTGTGGATGTTTAGCTTAGTTTATCATTTATTTTTCAGACTTATTGAGATCTTAGTTTGACTCCAAATTTTAATGATTCGGTACCCATTTAGTAATCGGATCCCCGATTATAACATGGCGGTTCGTTACAATTGGTATCAGAGCATTCGGCCTGGCAAATAAATGAATAACTAGGTTAAATACCGAAATTTCAGCAAATAAATGCATTATCCCGTACAAGCACGACGGTAGTGTAGGTCTTGTGTTCTAATTAGAATTTTCGATTCTTATGACTGTAGGTGATTAGATGGCTCCTAGGAAGAGAGTGTCAATTATTAGGGAGCAGGGAGATGTTCCTAGTGGGTCTAAGGCTGGTGGGCCGAATATGGAGCATTTTATGGAGGCTATGATGGACACGATGACCAGATATCAGACTCGAGACCCTAGTGAGAGTTCTAGTACTTGAGGAGGGCCTTCAGCTGCTTTGGAGAGTTCCTGAAGCTGAAGCCACCTCATTTTACCAGTCGTCCCAACCCTGATGAGGCCGTTTATTGGTTGAAGGAGTTGGAGAAGACTTTCGATGCCATGGATTGTGCAGCAGTTGAGAGGACTCCATTGGCTACCTTCATGTTGAAGGATGATGCCTATGACTGGTGGACTACTTTGAAGAGCTTGTCTTATGCAGATAGGAATCTCAGGGAGGTTCCATATGAGACATTTGTAAAGGAGTTCTATGCGTAGTACTTCCCTAGGCATGTCTAGAAGGCCAAGGAGAAGGAATTTATGGAATTGACCCAAGGGAGCATGACAGTACTCGAGTACCAGATGAAATTTGTTTCGCTTGGGAGGTTTGTGTCCTTTATTTCAGAAGACGAAGGGCGTCGAACTGAGAGGTTTGTGGATGGACTGAGGTACAACTTAAGCAGTTTTGTGGCATCCTACTGTTATACAGACTTGGCATCAGCAGTTAAGTGTGCCGCGGCGGTCGAGGCAAAGCACGATTAGTCGGCTCAAGAGAGGGGACTGGTTACTCAAGGGCCAACTTATGGCAAGGGAAAGACAGCAGCAACAGCTCCTTCGTCCGGATCAGGATCGTCTTTACTCGGCTCCAGATTCAGGAGGTTCTTTCGAGGCGGTAGCAGCAGCAGTGGCAGTAACGTTGGTAGTAGACCCAAGTAGAGCCAGCAGAGTCAATCGGTGTCCAGTGCTCAGTAGGAGGCAGCTCAAAGGCTTCCGGTAGCTTGTCGTCATTGTGGTGGTACTCATGGTGGGACTCAATATCCTGCATTTTCTGAGAGGTGTTATACTTGTGGCCAGCAGGGCCACTTGGCGAGGTATTGCCCGCAGGGGCATGGTCAGGGGCAGGGACCAGGTGATCAGAAGAAGCTGAGGACCCAGGGGAGAGTTCTCGCTATCATTAGGAAGGAGGCTTGTGCGTCCAACTTGGTGGCAAGTACACTTTCTATCCTTGGGAACTCCGCACATGTGTTGATTGATTCGGGTGCTTCGCATTCCTTTATTTTTGAGCAGTTCATAGATATTCTTTCTACACCCGTTGATGAGTTATATGATGGACTGATGGTTGAGTTTCCTTATGAGGATTTCATGTTGTCTTATAACTGTTTGAGTGAGGTTCCCTTGACCATTGAGGGTCATGAGTTACCTGCCCAGTTGGTTGTGCTTGCCATTCGTGACTTTGATGTCATCTTGGGTATGGATTGGTTGGAGGCTTATTATGCCGAGGTGGACTGCCACAGGAAGAGGGTGCATTTCTCCATTCCGGGTATCCCAGCGTTCTACTTCCAAGGTATTAGGCTCTCTTCTCGTGGTATTCTTATTTCTGCTTTTAAGGCCTAGAGATTGCTTGTTGGTGGCTGTGAGGCTTTCCTTATCTCGGTAGTTATAGCTGGTATTAGTAGTGGTTCTAGTCCTTGGGAGGTGCCTATTGTCTGTGACTTTGTTGATCTATTTCCTGAGGAGTTACTTGGCCTTCCTCCTCAGTGAGATGTTGAGTTCACCATTGAACTTGCACCAGGTACGGCGCCCTTGTCTAAGGCCCTGTATTTGATGGCTCCAACCAAACTCGCTGAGTTGAAAGCGCAGTTGTAGGAATTGCTGGATAAGGGTTTTATCCGTCCCAGTACTTCTCCGTGGGGTGCTCCAGTTCTGTTTGTTAGGAAGAAGGATGGTTCTCTAAGGCTGTGCATTGATTATAGACAGCTGAACCAAGTAAGAACAAGTACCCATTTCCGAGAATCGATGATTTGATGGATCAGTTGCAGTCTGCCAAGGTATTCTCGAAGATTGACTTGAGATCAGGGTATTACCAGATGAGGATCCGTGAGGTTGATGTGAGTAAGACGGCTTTTAGGACTCGGTACGGGCATTATGAGTTTTTGGTTATGCCTTTCGGCTTAACCAATGCTCCGGCGGCTTTTATGGATTTGATGAACCAGGTCTTCAGGACCTACCTAGATCAGTTTGTGGTAGTGTTTGTAGATGATATTTTGATATATTCTTCTTCTGAGGAAGAGCATGCCATGCATCTTCAGGTGGTGTTGCAGGTTCTGAGAAAGCACCAACTTTATGCTAAGTTTAGCGAGTGTGAATTCTGGCTAGATAAGGTACACTTCCTAGGGCATGTCATTTCTGGTGATAGCATTGCAGTGGATCCAGCCAAGATTGAGGTAGTAATGGATTGGGACAGACTGACAACAGTGACTAAGATCAGGAGTTTCCTGGGGTTAGCAGGATATTATAGACGGTTTGTCCAGGGCTTTTCTTCGATAGCAACCCCCTTGTCAAAGTTGACTCGTAAGGGTGTTCGTTTCGTGTGGAGCGAAGAGTGCGAGTAGAGTTTCGCTGAATTGAAGGCTCATCTCACTTAGGCTCCAGTTCTGGTGCTTCCATCAGGTTCAGGTGGATTCGTGGTTTACTCCGATGCATCTCGTCGAGGTTTGGGTGCGGTTCTGATGTAGCATGGTAAGGTTGTGGCCTATGCTTCTAGGCAACTGAAGAAGCATGAGGAAAACTACCCCACTCATGACTTAGAGTTGGCGGCTGTGGTATTTGATCTAAAAATCTGGCGGCACTACTTATATGGGGAGAAGTGTCAGGTCTTCACTGATCACAAGAGCCTGAAGTATGTTTTCACTCAGAGGGATTTGAATTTGAGGCAACGCAGGTGGATGGAGTTTATCAAGGATTATGATCTCGACCTTTCTTATCATCCGAGCAAGGTGAACGTGGTGGTAGATGCCTTGAATCGGAAGACGGTCATATCACATCTTATGATTCAAGAATGGAGATTATATGAGCAAGTTGTAGAATCTTCCTTTAGGATTCCTCGAGAGGTCGATAGAGCCGTGTTGGCCAGTTTAGCTGTGAGGCCAGCGGTATACCATGCAATGATTGAGGCTCAAAGGGTGGATGCAGAGTTACCGTAGATTCTCGAGATACTAGAGTTTGAGTTGTGGAATAATGGCACGGTTAGATTTAGAGGTAGACTTTATGTTCCAGCTGAGGAAGAGGTGCGCAGGAGTGTCCTAGATGAGGCACACCGTTCTAGATATGTAGTGCATCCCAGAACGACTAAGATATATCATTGTTTGATGAGGCACTTTTAGTAGCCTGGTATGAAGAAGGACGTAGCTGATTATGTGGCAAGGTGCTTGACTTGTCAGCAAGTTAATGTAGAGCACCAGAGACCAGGAGGGTTAGTACAGCCATTACCGATTCTGGAGTGGAAATGGGAGCACGTGACTATGGACTTTGTAATGGGATTGCCCGTGTCACCCGGCAGGAGGGATGCAATCTGGGTCATTGTTGATCGATTGACCAAGTCGGCGCACTTTCTAGCTATTAGAAAGGACTGGTCAATCGATAAGTTGGCTAAGTTGTTTGTGGATCATATCATCTCTTTGCATGGGGTGCCTTTGTCCATCGTGTCAAATCGGGATCCGAGATTGACCTCTAGGTTCTGGAAGAGTTTTTAGAAAGCCTTGGGTACGCAGTTAGCCTTTAGCTCAGCTTACGATCCTAAGACTGATGGCAGTCAGAAAGGACCATTCAGACATTGGAGGATATGTTCAGGGCTTGTTGTCTAGATTGGGGAGGTTCTTGGGAGCACCACTTGTCTACAGTGGAGTTAGCTTACAACAACAATTATCATTCTAGTATCGGCATGGCGCCATATGAGGCATCTCCTGTGAATTGGTCTGAAATTGGTGAGAGGCAGATAGCAGGGCCAGAATTGGTACAATAGTGTGCTGAGGTTGCCAGGATAGTGCAGCAGAGGTTGACTACAGCTCAGAATAGGCAGAAGAGCTATGCAGATATCCGTAGGAGACCGCTTGAGTTCGAGGTTGGGGACCACATGTTTCTCCGAGTCTTACCCTCTAAGGGTGTGATGAGATTCGGGAAACGAGGTAAGCTGAGTCTACGATATATTGGGCCTTTTCCCATTCTTACTCAAATTGGGGAAACGGCGTACCAACTAGCCTTGCCACCCAGTCTTACAGGAGTGCACGATGTGTTCCATATTTCTTTACTAAGGAAGTATGTTCAGGATCCATCTCATGTCTTAGACTTTACAAAGTTGAAGGTCGCTGAGGATTTGTCCTTTCCAGAATTCCAATGAGTATTGAGGATCGCAGGGAGCAAATCCTTCGGAATAAGGTTGTTCCTTTGGTTAAGGTGATTTGGCAGTATCGCTCCGGAGGCGAGGCGACCTGGGAAGGAGAAGATGAGATGCGAGATCAGTTTCCCTACCTTTTCTCGTAAGTTCTCCTTTTACCTATGCAATTTTATTATTGGTGCTAGTTTTGTTGCGGTAATTTCGGGGACGAAATTCTTTTAAGGGAGGGAGAATGTAAGGATTGAGATTTCGGATCCAGTTAGTGGGTCAATTTCGGTATCGGACCCCTTTGTTTGGACCCTTGTGGGGTTGAGGCATAGGTTCTTTATCGCGTCGAGCTTGATCGACACAGTTCAAACGACGTCCTGTTAGGGAGACGCGTTTTAGAATGTGCCACGTGGGCGCCACGTGGGCCAGTTTCGGGCCGAGAGAGTACGGCCCTGGTCTTGTCGTCTGAATGGCGTCGGTATTGGGCGACACGTTTTAGCTAGTTTTTGTTTAACCCTGCGAACCCTCCCTCCTTTCCCTTATTTCTCTCATCTTCTTCTCTCTCCTTCCTCTCTCCGATCTCTTCGCTCTCCCTTCCCCTTCTCCTTCCTTTCCTCTCACTCCACTCCATCACCCCCCCCCCCCAAACTTCCACCACTAACACCACCATTTCCTCTGCGGCGTATTACTCTCCGGACGGCGGCCGACGTCTCGGTAGAGTAACGGTATCCACGACGGCGGCTTGTAGCATGGTGGTTCGGTGGCTTGGAGCTCGGAGGAGTTCAAGTAACCGGTAGGGTGACCATCTCCGTTGTGTTTTGAATAAAACCATGTTTTTCCCGCGTTGGAGCATGTTTAGGGGATTTTCGGGGTGAAAATGGTCACTTTATAAATTGAGGAATGGTAGGTTTTTACGGGTATTTGGATTCTCCTCCTCCTTCTCTATTTTGGCACGTTTTTATGCAATTTGAGGGAAGAAATTCCACTGTTAGTACTCGGGATGGCGGGGGGAACCTGTTGCGAACGCTAAATGGCATCTTGCGACAGCGACGCCATTCTAAATGGCGGCTGCCTCCCAAGACGCGATTTAGCCCAGTTCATCCCGAGCCATGATTCTGTTTCTATTGTGAATGGCAACTAGGGACACCGACGCCTTTTAAAAGGTGACTACCTTGCACGACGCGATTTAGGCCATCTTTTGAGGCTAGGTTTTACATGAACCAGTTTAGGAGTCTTGAATGACGTCGGCCACGGGCGACACGATTCAAGATAGAACCTCATTGATCCATGTAATTTACATGTATTTACATTGCTCGATAGTTTGTTTAAAATACATGCTTAAAACCATACTTCGAGGTCGAGGATTTTTACGTGATTAGATCGCACTGTGACATGTTTAGTGCGATCGTTGATCTAGAGTGACAGTTATTAGCGCTTAGGCACCCTATGTCGGTGTGGGAGTGACACGGTGTCAGTGTGGGAGTGGTGGGGTGACACCTAGAGAGAGGGTCACCTAGTGTACCCTGGGGTATAGTTAGTACTAGTGTGGGAGTGGTACATTTGGAGTGTCACTCGTATTGGGGGAAGCAGAACCACCTAGAGCCGATCAGGCCGGAGTGGCCAGCGCGCTATCCGAGAGGTTGCTGTTGGGTCTCAGCGGGTCGGTGTTTTTCGTGTTCGGCCACATGGTTTGTGTGTTTAGCCGAGACGCTGGTTGTGGACTCCGTGGTGGAGTGGTTTCAAAGTTGTACAGATTACATTTATGAATGCATGCGTTTTATATCGAAATTTAAGAATCTTTGGAAGTTGTGTTTACTGCTTTATTTAAATTGCCTTTTTTCGTATTGTTGCACTTGTGGGTACGTGAGTGGGTGGTGGGGATCGAAGGATCCCTACTGAGTCTATTTTGATGAGACTCACCCCCTGCGGTTTCAGGTGAGGGTTCCAGACAGGCGTAGCGTGGAGGGTTTTGTCTCAAGTTGTGTGCCAGCAACCATCGTTCCGGGATATGCCCCGTTGTAGTTGTTATTTTCCTTTCAGGCTTGTACGGTTAATTACTTCTTTCAGTTGGAATATGTAATTATTTGCTGAGTCTAGTTGAATTGTAATAATTTTTAATTCCTGCACTTCCTTTACAATTCAATGTAATGTGGATGTTTTGCTTAGTTTATCATTTATTTCCCAGACTTATTGAGATCCTGGTTTGGCTCCAAATTTTAATGATTCGGTACCCATTTAGTAATCGGATCCCCGATTATAGGGTGGCGGGTTGTTACAAGACAAGATGCCTCGGAGGGAGGAGGACTGAATTCGAGGCTGGTGCCAACCCCAGCCTCAAAACCATCCTTCCCCAACCTATGCCACCGTCTCGGATCTTAATGGAGGTTAAAGGTAGATATCTCTTTAGACCACTGGACGAATGAAGACATACCCTCAGCAGCGAGACTCGCGAAAATATTGCGAGTAGCACCGAGAGGAGGGCCGCTCCACGGACTAGTGTCGCCATCTCTGCAAGGAGATAGAGTGCCTCATTCAGAAGGCTACATTCCCCAGTATGTGTCGAGGGAGTAGAGGCAACAGCAGCAATAGTATTAGTTGAGGCAACCCCCACTGCGATAACAGCAACCTCCGCCACAGCAGCAACAACTCCAATAGAAATAAAGGGCAGCTCAATCGATCCTCGCCTTAGTGGGGAGGCGCCACACCAGCAGCTGACCGCATGCTCGATCATGGCGATATTAGGCGGACCAGACGAAGTCTTGAGGTGACGAGAGTGGAGCAAGGCATTGATGACTGGTCGTAGTGGTGTCGGATCCGAAGCGTCCTTGGTGGGAAGAAATCACCTTCTCTAATGCTAATCTAGAAGGGGTTCAGGTCCCCCATGACAATGCTCTTATCATGAATGCTATAATCAGAAACTTTGATGTACATCACATCTTTTTTGACATTGGAAGTGCACCAAACGTGCTAATTTATGAGTGCTTTCTTAAGCTCGGCTTGATCGAGGAAGATCTACGGGCCCAGTGAGGTCCTCTATTTGGTTTTAATGGAGAGTTCATCCTAGCGGAAGGCATAGTCAAGTTGCCAATAACCCTCGAGACAGCCCCCAAATAGCTAACTCTTGAAACTGATTTTGCAGTTTTGAAGGTGGAGTTAGCGTGTAACGCCATTTTTGGCCAACGTTTAATCAGGCGGATCGGTATAGTCCTATCTTCTTACCACCAGAAGCTAAATTTTCATAATGACCACAGAGTCAAGGAAGCCTGAGGCGACCAAGAGTTGGCTCGACAGTGGTATATGATCTCGGTCAAGGGCAAGGCGGCCACCGAGTCCCTCGTGATCGAGTCTTCAGCCTACGCCACTTCCCCGGGGAAAGAGCTGGTGACTATTCCGGTCCCCGGTGGAGAGTGGAGAGCCATACTGATAGGCTCCTAGCTGCCGACTGAAGAGGCTGGGGAGATGACGGCCTTCTTGAAGGAAAATTTAGATGTCTTCCCCTGGTCACCATTAGATATGCCTAGGATTGACCCAGACGTAGTGGTCCATTGGTTACATGTGGATCCGAACAGTCCCCAAGTCAAGCAAAAGTGTCGGAACTTCAACCTCTAGCACCAGATGGCTATTCGACAGAGCTGTAGAAAGGGTTGGGCTGGACACAGGACACCTTCGGGAGGCCCACCACCCTGACTGGGTGGCTAATGTGGTCCTTGTCCCAAAGGAGGATGGGAAGTGTAGGATGTGCATCGACTTCACTGACCTTAACAAGGTCTGCCCGATGGATTGCTTCTTGCTGCCTCAGATAGACCAACTAGTAGATGCAACTTTCGGTCACAAACTGCTCAACTTCTTCGATGCATACTCTGGATACCATTAGATCTAGATGAAGACAAGACTAGTTTCACCACCGACCTTGGCCTCTATTGCTACTCCCGCATGCTCTTCAGGTTGAAGAATGCTGAGGCCACGTACCAACATCTCATCATCAAAGTATTTGCTCTGCAGTTGGACTGGAACATGGAGGTATACATTGACGATATGCTGGTAACCGATTCAGTCACTTAGACTCGCTTCGAATTCAAGCTACGTAAATACGGAATCAAATAACACATAAATCGGATATGAATGATGAGAGACAAATAACCAAAATAATAAATATATCATTTACCATCAAAATAATACAGTAAAGTTTTCAATGTCAATAACATAATTCTACAAATATATTACATCAACACCAAGATCTCAAATATACCACATATCCATATGAAATCAAATCACTCAACTCACTAAAAGAATATAAAACTACATATTTCTCTCTTTATCCCTACTACATCAATTTTCTAAGCAAATAAGCAAATCTACCTAGATAATAGCGAAAGTTTTCAAATCCAAAGATTTTTACCAATTCAGAGTCCAAGCCTGAAGACTCTGAAAATGTTAATAGGATTTATGAGTACAGCCACTCACAGGAAATGAGACCCACCAAATACTAAACAATATAATAGTTAAAAAGTGATGATAACTAATTAATCATGATTCATAATTATATATATATATATATATATATATATCTCAAATAAGAATATGATACAAAATATGATCAGATATAAATTTATCAAATCAAATATATTTTATAATAATGATGAGTGGATCGACTAAACATATAGCACATATGGCATGATCAAATTCATATCCAATAAATTAAATTTCACTAGTTATGATCAGAACGTGTCACATATCAAACAGAACATATCAAAATATCAAATTGTTAGGGTGTTACATATCGCTGTTCCATGAGCATATCAAATATCATAGAATAGTAACTTATCAAATTAGATTCATATCATGTATCATAAGATCAAGACAGAGTCGTATGATTCCAAAGGAATAACTAAACAAAATGATCAAAGGATTCAAATGACTAAGTTGAATTTAAATGAACATATCATAGCAAAGATTTCAGATTTATGTACCAATTAAACATATTAAATCATATCATAACGGACATGCACCTAAGCCACAATATAAGGAGCCAAACAAAACAAATACTAAAGCATCTAGGTAAATGATGCAAAGGTCTTAGTTAATGCGCAGAACTGAAGAGTCTAAATCCCACCTAATTCGAAACCACCAGGGTGTTACATATCGCTGTCTCCTAGTTTAGCGAGTATAAAATCAGAACTCTACTCATTTTCCCTCGGGTTTCCAAACAAAATATCCTATCCAATATAGATGCTTATAATGGAATCGGAACAAATTTATCTCCTTAAGATAGCAACGTCTAAACAAAGTCTAATAATTATGGCACAATCAAATTAAAAGATCTCAAATGATGCAAAGGATGAACATATATCTAGAATTGAATTAATAAAGTGCTACATACAGTTGTAAGTCAAAATACATGTTTTTACTTACAAAATAACCACTTAAAGAGCCAAGATGGTCATATAGATGTGAAATCTGAATAAAATTGATACCAATATGTTTCTGGATGTAATTATGTGCTTCAAGAATATTCTCATAATTTTTGGATAAATAAACATATTTTTCAGGTATTAAACCTAATTTTTGAAGATAAAAATTTAATAAACAGGTTCGAAAATAGAAAACAGATTCAAAAAATAGCCATACTTGACAGATATGATAGATAGGTCAAGCGACACATATGAACAAAGTTTCACATGAATCATACATCAAATGAATAGTTTAGAGAATTAAGTTGCATATGTCAAATTTGAGTGAATTTTGGCCAATAGAATAAATAGTAGAATATTAATGAATAAATTTACAAAAATTATAACATTAGCAGACAATTATATTCCATCATGACAAATTTGTGGTCCAAAATTTAGGTCATTTGGCCAAGGAACGAAGGAGTTATGGCCGATCAAATTTCATCCAAAAACTCGAATTGTCATCATTTTGGATAGACTGCATAGGCTGAGATAATAGTTATGAAAAAAATATTAAATAAATTCATAAAAATATGACATTTTCTGATCACACAGTATACATCTATAACAATCTTTGGCCAAAATTTCAGATCATTTTGATGAGTATTTAGGGTGTTATGGTGAAAATTAGTTGGATCTAGTTTTCCAAATTGATAGCAGACAAGTAGTATGAATCTCATCCATGTAGGTGAATGCCTTTTAAATGGCATCCAGCATGGTGTACACAATTTAGATTCTATATTAGGTTTGAAAAGGGTCTACAACATTGAGTTTGATAGGTGTCTTGTTGAGCGGATGTCTTTTGAATCACGTCCACTGGTCATAACACGATTTAGACCAGTTTTTATGAACTGTAATTTCTCGAAGAATTCTCATAGAATCGAGGGTCCAAAGTGGGAACTAAGATTATAGACTTATAGATTATGGTTTCAAGAATCATATTTGGCCACTTTTTAAAATTAAAATAAAGTTTTTATAGTAATACAAAATATCATTTAATCGCTTTCATATCCTACCTTTTGAAGAACACGAAAAACACCACTTTAATCCTTCTCCAATCAATTCCTTATACTTTAGCCATGAATCTTCCACTTTCAGAGCTTCCTCTATGTCCTCTAACCATCCAAGAATATAATTCATGTCTTAGAACTAATCTAAAAAGGAAATAAATCAAAACCGTTTCTAGTTCTTCTCAAGAACACTATGTTCTTATCTTGGGAGTTCAAGCGTTGCTCTACAAGCCCTAGCACGAATTTAAGGAATGATATATAGCTTATTGGCTTTCCAATACAGCCAATAAACCTTCCTTTCCATGCTGGAGTCAGACTCCAACCATGGATGGCTTAATCTCCAAGAAAAAATCACTTTCTAGTGTAATTAAGACTCTATCTCGTACTTAACAGTTTCCTTAATTGTAAACCCTTACACTTGACCTTGTTACAGTTAGAATTTGTAAAAACTTTATTATGTAAAGTTATAGATCATAATTTTGTCTTTTCAACGGTACTGAGATCATAATTGTTCGTCAACCGAGAGAAACAGTATCGTCAATTTACCGAGCTGTTGTTACACGACTCTGAACCCATAATTTGACTAAGTGTTGGAACTACTTTGGTTCCTTGCTAGAACACTAATGGGCTTAATGGACCTCATGTTTAAACTAATGGGTTTCTTATATATTACTTATTACGTTAATAAATAATTAACTATAATTTAGCTTAATTACTCATAACCTATTAATTAATCATATTTGGCTTAATTAAACATAACACATTAACTAATTATAGTGGGTTTAAATTCTACGGTATAACATCCTCTCCCCCTTAAAGAAATTTCCTCCTCGAAATATAAAATATCATTGGTCACCAAATAATAAGGGATACTTGTGCTTCGTATCTTCTTCCGTCTCTCAAGTAGCTTATTCTGTAGAACAATTTTGCTATAAAACCTTTACCAAAGGAATCACCTTAGTACGTACGCAACACTTGCTCTTTGCATTCTATAATACGAATTTGCTTCTCTTCATAAGATAAGTCTGGTTGCACATCTAGTGGTTCATACTCAATCACATGAGTTAGATTTGAGATGTACTTCATGAGCATTGGCACATGAAACACTGGATGTACATTGGCTAATGCGGGTGGCAAGGCCAGCTTGTAAGCTACTTCACCAACTTACTGAAGGATCTTGATTGGCCCAATGCCCTGGTGGGGCTGAGACTTAGTTTCCTTTATGCGTCGAGCTTGCTCGACGCGGTTTAAATGACATCCATCAATATGGACGTGTTTTAAGCTGTGCCACGTGGGCGCCACGTGGGCTGGCCTTGGGGTGCGAGAATACGGCCCCGGTCTTATCGTCTAAATGGCGTCTTGCTTGGACGACGCCATTTAGAGTACGACCCTGCTTTGTCAGAGTACGGCTTGGTCTTGTCATCTGAATGACGTCGGGCTTGGACGACGCGTTTTCTCCAGTTTCTATTTGACCCTACGAACCTTCCCTCCTTTCCCCTCATTCTCTCCTTTCTCTTCTCTCTCCTCTCTTCCCTCCGATCTCCGGCGAACCCTTCCCCCTCTCCTTGCTTTCCTCCCTCCATTCCATCTCTCCCTCCACTCCATCAACCTCTTAACTCCCACCACTACCACCACCATCTCCTCTGCGGCATTTTTCTCTCCGGATGGCGGCCGACGTCCCGGTAGAGTAACGGCGTCCACGGTGATACCGGCGGCGGCGGGTGGCTAGGCGGGTTGGTAGTTTGGAGCTAGGAGGAGTTCGAGTAACCGGTAGGGTGACGATCCCCGTTGTATTTCGTTTAAAAACCATGTTTTTCCCACTTTGGAGCATGTTTGGGGGTTTTCTTGGAGTGAAAATACTAATTGCATGTAATGAGAATTTGGATGTTTTAATGGGTATTTAGGTTCTTCTCTTCCTTCTCCACTTTTTTTTAGTGTTTTTACACGAATTGGGGAGGAAATTCCACCCCGTAGATTGGGAGATGGCGGAGGAAGAACCTGTCTGTGAGGGTTAAATGGCGTCAGGGGACAGCGACGCCTTTTAGAAAAGCAGTTTTCACCCGCGACGCGATTTAACCTAAATAACAGACTCTGTCTCTGGACTGATGAGCGTCCAGGGGCAGCGACGCCTTTTGAACGGCGACTTCTATGCTCGGCGCATTTTAAGGTGAAATCACCTGAGGTTTGTTGGCGTGTTTTGCCATGTGGTTGGCGTGTTTTGCCGAGACGCTGGTTGTGGGCTCCGTGGTAGAATGGTTTCAGAATTTTGCATGTTATATCTCGAATGCATGTGTTTTATATCGAAATCTAGGAATTATGCTTACTGCTTTACTTACTTAAATTATCTATATTTGTGTTGCTGCACATGTGGGTGTGTGAGTGGGCGGTGGGGATCGAAGGATCCCTACTGAGTCTTTTCAATGAGACTCACCTCTACGGTTTTCAGGTGAGGGTTCCAGGCAGGCGTAGTGAGGAGAGTGTTGCTTTGGGTCGTGCGCCAGCAGCCGTTGTTCCGGGGTATGCCCCGATGTAGTTGTCATTTTATTTTCTTACCTGTACGTTGTAGACACGCTAATTTTGACATCATTTTGAGTAAATTTTATATCATATAATAATGCTTCAGAATGGTTTGATATTTAATCATTAGTTAATTTTTATTGATCTTTTTGGGTTAATTATCTAAATAGTATCGGGTCAGACAGACATGATTTAAGTTAATTAATTAAATTAATTTTAACTCAAATTTTAATTAAAATATGACAAACTCTAAAGGACGTCGGCATGCAAAGACGCCATTTAGAGTTTATTTATATTTTGATATTTAAATTTGAATTTTAATTAATTGATTAATTGTCTAAAAGACGTCTTCAAGGGACGACGCCATTTAGGTTTCCTAAGCTGTTTCTACCTCTTTTTCTAGATGTTTATCCTTATCTTAATTAGTTTAAAAGGCGTCTCCTATGGACGACGCGTTTTAGATAATTACAGATAAAGATGAATTAATCTGTGTTTATCTGTTTGTTAGCATGATAAACTTCAAATTCTTTCATGTTAATCCATTAATAACCGCGGATGAAAAGCCTATAAATACCCAACTCTTTGGTCATTGAGGAGTTAGTGGTGATAATTATTGAGAGCAATAATTGAGAGCGAAGAATCTTGATGACGACGTCCAGACGCTGAAGGATCGAGGTGCTACTTCCAGGAGTTCTTCGTCCACTCTTCGTCCTTTCAAGATCTTTCCAAGACCAAGGCTTTCCAGGGGCCATTCAACTTAGTTCTCCTCTTTTCATCATATTGATTTCATCATCATATTAAGTTCAAATTTCATTCATCACATCACTCCATGCAACACACACACTCACTGACATTATTTTCCAATCCATATCTTAAAAGGGTTTAAAAGACCATCGTACAAGTGAGTTCAATTGTTCAAGTTGCATGCTCAGAATTTCTACTAGAATAGATACTATATCTATTTGAGTTCTCATTGTTCTCTATTTCTTTCCTTCCATTTTCTTGTAAGGTACAAAAGGAGAACAAGAGGAGGGAATCAACGGCGAACAACAAGGAATCTGGATGATCCCCAAAGTCTAATAAGCAGCCAAAGTAAGAACAAAGATAGAAAGGGCTCTCTTTCTTCAGCCGGCTGAAGGAGAGGAATCAAGGACTCGAACATCTCCCACATCCAAAACAGGTAGGCGATCAAAATCTTTCTTTTAAAACTTTTTAGTCAAAAGTTTCTGGCGATCACATTCACTTAGTCTTTAATAGGGTTTATTTGTCACATAAACAACATAATTTTTCATGATAATCACACACCCAATTTGAGCACTCACAGCTTTTTGGCGATCACGGTAGGACTTGGTCTCGCCATCTTTTTAATCCTTTGTTCTTACTGTTATCAATCGGGCACCCACGGTGCACCACCTGTGTCTCTCGACACGCCCTCACCGATCGGTGAGTTTTTAGTTTAGTTGTTATTCCTACGTGCACCACGTGCACACCCCTGCGGCAAGATCTTGCCATCCCCATTTGATTAGTTGAAAAGCTGTTTTTGTGATAAGAAGCATGTGTGATTGAGTGATTGTTTTGTTGTTTATATGATAGATCATCCTGTTGAGAAATCAAAATAATAAAAAAAGATTCGCATGAGCTGATTATTTATCGCTTTCATCCTGTTTGTTTAAGGGGGAATCAACCCAGAAATTCTTCATGAAATATTGAATCTGTGAAAAGCGTCCAAAAGCAGCGACGCGTTTCATAAGGCGTCGCCCAACCCAGACGCCTTTCAGGCAATTTTCTCTGTTGTCTGCTGCCTGAGCTTCTGCGAAAAAATAAGTTTATGTTTGAATAGCGTCAACCAACAGAGACGCGATTCAGGCAGTTTCTTGTTTTTTTTTTCAGTTCTCAGATTCCCGATCTGTTTGCTACTACACATTATATATTAAGCATTAGAGGCCACCCAGGCCACAGGTCATACGCACTGGGGCTAACACCCTCCTCTTCTCTTAGGAACACTCTTCTTGACGTCCTCACCTCTCTCTGATTGGGTCGGTCCCTCGATCAGACTAGAGTGGTTGGCGTTAAAGACCTCCGTAAGTCCCCAAAATTAAGGTATTCCTCCTTGTTCGTCGGGCTGGTTGTACCAATCGAAGTCCTGGTTAGATTTTCATAACGTTATGAGAGAAAGCCATAGAGCATAACGGTGGAAATTGAACTGAAACTAGGATCCTACCCACTGAGTGAATTTATGATGAATTAAATCCAAATAACCTAACAAGGAATCCTGAAATAACGTTAAACATCCACTTGTTTGCTTAATCTCTATGCAACTTGTCTGCCAATCTCTGAAAAAAAATCTAATATCATGCTACTTCGATCAGGTAGGGATTTCAGCATGGCTCCAGATGCCATAGTCAACTACGAGGGAGATGCTAATGCCCCTCGTGACTCTGATTACCATTTCAAAAGCGGGGGAGATGCTGATGCCCCCCGTAATTCTCACCCTCGTTCAGTTCGATATGAGGAAAATGTCCCAACCCCTCTTCATTGTGCTTATGATCAATATTCTGATCTCCCTCCGCACGTACATGCGATTCCTAATCCTATTTTCGAGGGAGACATGAACCTGAATGATCTCTCATCCTCCGATCTCTCAGATCTAGTGAATGCTTTGAGAGTTCTTGCCTCCTGTCTAGATCCTCAACAGTTCGAGGCGATCCAGTCTATTTTAAAGGGGAAGACACCCATGCAGTCTGCTGAGCCGAACCCTGCGGCTCCCCCTGTCATTCCTCAACAACCTCCTCATCATACTTCCTTCATTCACCAGGCCATGGAAGGCCTCCATGTCTCAGCTTCTCGGCCAGCTGGGCCACAACTTTCCTCTTCTAGGCAACCGATCAGGCCACTGACGCCTACTTATCAAAATGCCCTCGGACATAACGGAAGCTCTGCCGGACCTCCACTCTATTGTCCTCCTTGTCCTACATATTCTAGGCAATAGGCCTATCATACACCTCCACCTCCCCCTCCTCCTCAGATTGATCCAACAACACAAGCATTGCTGGCAAAGATGGAGCGTATGGACGAACAGTTCAACAACCTTCAGAAGATGATGGGAGTTAAAGCTGCACCATAAATTAACTTACCAATGTAGACATGCTAATTTTGACATTATTTTGAGTAAATTTCATATCATATAATAATGCCTCAGAATTGTTTGATATTTAATCATCGGTTAATTTTTATTGATCTTTTTGAATTAATTATCTAAATAGTGTTGGGTCAAACAAACATAATTTAAGTTAATTAATTAAATTGATTTTAACTCAAATTTCAATTAAAATATGAAGAAGTCTAAAAGACGTTTACCTTGGTAGACGCCATTTAGAGTTTATTCATATTTTGATGTTTAAATTTGAATTTTAATTAATTGATTAATTAGCTAAAAGACGTCTACAGGGCACGACGCATTTTAGGTTTCCTAAGTTGTTTCTATCTCTTTCCGGATGTTTATCCTTATCTTAATTAGTCTAAAAGGCGTTTTGCTTGGGTGACGCGTTTCAGATAATTACAGATAATAATGAACTTTTTCCGGATGTTTATCTTTATCTTAATTAGCTAAAAGGCGTCTTCCATGAATGACGCGTTTTAGATAATTACAGATAAAGATGAATTAATCTGTATTTATCTGTTGGTTAAGCTGGATAAACATCAAAATTTCTCCATGTAAATCCGCGGATGCAAAGAAGTCTATAAATACCCAGCCTCTTGGACGAGTGATAGTTAGTTGTGATAATTAGTGTCAGTGATAGTGAGAGTGACAATAGTGACAATTGACGACGACGTCCAAACGCTGAAGGATCGAGGTGCTGTTTCCAGGAGTTCTTCATTCGTCCTTTCAAGAATTTTCAAGACCAAGGCTTTCCAGGGGCCATCCAGTTTAGCTTTTAATTTGTTTCTGCATCTCCTCACATTTTCATTACATCACCCCATGCAACACACACTTACCATCATTCTTCTTCATCCATATCTTAAAGGGGTTTAAAAGACCACCCAGCAAGTGAGTTCAATTGTCTAGTTGCATGCTCAGAATTTTCACTAGAATAGATGTTGGGTTTTCTCGGTTTCTCCGGATCGCTCACGCAGCGGAAACTAAAATATTTACAGCTATCCGTTCCTGTTTCGAAATCTAAAATACGATAATCGGATTATCGAAGTTCTCACCGTGTGCGGATTCGAATCCGCAACCGTTTGGTTCCGTCGGTGTGACACCGCAAGCCTCGCAAGTGCCCGGCCTCTAGCGAAGTCTACGCGATCCTCCCCGCGACGGATATCCTCGAGTTCCTCGTTCTTTGCAGCCCACGAAGCCTCCGCCGGTCGCCGCAACGCGCGGACGATTTCCCGTCGAACGGGATTCGGAGAAGCGGCGGAGCAAATATGGATCTGCCTGGACGCCAGAGAAAGACAGAAACTGAGGAGGGGCGGCTAGGGTTAGCAGCAGCTTGGCCTGCTCAGCCCGTTCGCTATGTTTTATACTAATCGCGCGGTTTTTCGTAAAAACCCCTGGTTTATATAAAACCCACTTATTTATCCATCGCCTTGAGAATTATGTGCGTGTGACCCTGTAGGCCTAAGTAACAGTCCAGTTAATGGCCCAACAAGCCCAGTGACTCCTCACTGGCTTTATTAATTAATTAATAACCCTTTATTAATCAATTAATCAATCGAATTGATGTCGTACATCGAATTCGACCGGGCCTCCGATCACGTTGGGTGCCAAGCAACACCGCGTGACCCGGAAGGTATTTGGGGTTAAGTAACCCACTCTTGGAACCTTTCTGCCGACAGTTACCGCGTGGATATAATCCTTCATTCGTACAATGCTCTCGAGTCAACTCAGGGTATGGCGAGCTGTCAAACCCTAACCGGTCGACTCACTTGGATTGGATGCCGCTGATGAATATTGGAGAACTCCTTTCCCGATATTATCGTCCGCCCTGGCCAGGGACTTTGGCGCATCCTTCCTTGAGCATTCTCTCTCTAAGTACCGAGAGCGAATGATTCCTTATTGACACACAATTCCCTTCGACGGTATTCCGCTGTACCCAATCCTTGGCGTATTTGAATCCCATAGCTAGAGATTCGTAAACCAAGGTCAAAACACAGAAGTCCACCGACAAGGTGTCCTTGGTGTCTCAGGTCCGAGGACCATCCACACAACTGCGACAATAGAATCAAGTTGGTTGACAGTGAGGTATAATACCATCCAGCGATTCAATCGGATCAGTTCAGTGAACTCATTCTCCAATGAGCACCTACAGATTCGCCTTAGTGTCTCCACACAAGTGACTTAGGAGATCAGTCACCCTCATCATATGAGCAGGAGTAATATGTACTAGTCTAACCGGATATCCGATGTCCTTCTCGGATATCCTCCGACTAGGAACGATTAAGAATATGTGTGTTTAAGTGATCAGTCTCATTAGTATGATCTCATCATAATCTGATCACCATAGCGCATATTCACGGACTTCATTATGAAACGATAATTAACGCGATTTACACATAATGAATATTATGCCATTATATTAATAAATGAACGAGATTTACATTGTTAGATTGACTTGTAGGCCACCTAAAACTAACAATCTCCCACTTGGACTAAAGCCAATCACCTTTATACAATAAGCCTATAGACTCTAGGTGACGCTCAAACACAATTTGAGCCACCGGCTTTGTCAGTGGATCTGCTACATTGTCGACGGATGAAACTCTTTCCACTACTACATCTCCTCTGGATATGATCTCTTTGATAAGGTGAAAGCGCCTCAGAATATGCTTTGATTTCTGATGAGACCGCGGCTCTTTCGCTTGCGCAATGGCTCCATTGTTGTCGCACAACAGTGGAACAGGCTAAGAGATGCTGGGAACTACGCCGAGGTCGGTGATGAATTTCTTCAACCACACTGCTTCCTTGGCGGCTTCAGCTGCAGCGATGTACTCAGCTTCAGTCGTCGAATACGTAGTGGTTACTTGCTTGGAACTCTTCCAACATACTGCGCCTCCGTTCAAAGTAAACACGAATCCAGATGTTGACTTGCTATCATCTGGATCTGACTGGAAACTCGAGTCAGTAAAGCCTCGTAGTTTCAAGTCACCTTCTCCATAGACAAGAAACATATCCTTAGTTCTTCTCAAGTACTTAAAGATACATTTCACTGCCTTCCAGTGCTCTTCACCTAGATCAGCCTGAAATTTGCTCGTAACACTTAGAGCAAATGCAACATCAGGCCGTGTACATAGCATGGCATACATGATAGATCCTATGGCAGAGGCATATGGTATTCTATCCATGAATGCCCTCTCATCAGGAGTCTTAGGAGACTGCTCCTTTGAGAGATTAATTCCATGTCTCATCGGTATGAAACCTCTTTTGGAATTTTCCATGCCAAACCTTTTGACTATGGTGTCTATGTACAAGGATTGGGTCATTCCAAGCATCCTCTTTGATCTATCTCTATAGATCCGTATTCCTAATACGTAGGATGCTTCTCCCAAATCCTTTATGGAGAAGTGTTTCGACAGCAAGATCTTTACTGATGACATCATAGCTACATCATTCCCAATGAGTAGTATGTCATCTACGTAAAGAACTAGAAAAATGACTGCACTCCCACTGGTCTTCTTGTACACACAAGACTCATCTTCACTCTTAATGAAGTCATAAGACTTGACAGCCTCGTCAAATCATATGTTCCAGCTCCGGGAAGCTTGCTTCAGTCCATAAATGGACCTCTGAAGCTTGTACACTTTATCTGGAGATTCTTTGGATGTGAAACCTTCTGGTTGTATCATATACACCTCTTCCTTAAGGTTACCATTGAGGAAGGCGGTCTTTACATCCATCTGCCAAATTTCATAAGCAAAATGTGCAGCAATGGCGAGTAGAACTCTGATCGACTTTATCATGGCAACTAGTGAGAAAGTCTCTTCATAGTCAATTCCTTGCCTTTGACGATATCCCTTTGCCACCAACCTTGCCTTATATGTGTCAATCCGTCCATCAGCACCGATCTTTCTCTTAAAGATCCACTTGCAACCGATGGGTACAATACCCTCGGGCAAGTCTTCCAAGTTCCAAACTTAGTTGGTGTACATGGACTAGATTTCTGAGTTCATGGCATCTCGCCATTTCCCGGCTTCTGGGCCTTCTATGGCCTCCTGGTAGGTTTTCGGATCATCATCCTCATTATATTGTACCTTAGACTTACCTTCAGCAATATGTCCCAAATATCGTTCGGGTAGTCTAAGTACTCTACCAGATCTACGAGGCTCATCTGTGTGTACCTGAACAGATTCAGGAACTGATATCTCATCTGATGATAATGCAGCTGTTTGGGGATCTGGAACCTCTTCCAGTACTATTTTACTCCTACTGTTCTCCTAGATAAGGTATTCCTCTTTCAGGAAGACAGCTTTCCTGGCGACAAACACCTTTTGTTCACCAGGATGGTAAAAATAGTATCCAAAGGTTTCCTTTGGATATCCCACAAACCTGCATTTATCAGTTCGTGATTCCAGCTTGTCTGGATCATGCCTCTTTACATGAGCAGGACAACCCCAGACTTTAACATGTTTAAATTCTGGTTTCCTGCCTTTCCATATCTCATATGGAGTAGAGGCCACAGACTTGCTGGGTACTCTGTTCAGTAGGTATGCTGCTGACTCTAGAGCATACCCCCAGAGGGACACTGGTAATCCTGAAAAGCTCATCATGGATTACACTATGTCCAACAAGGTGCGATTCCTCCTTTCTGATACACCATTCATCTGTGGTGTATATGGAGGGGTCAGTTGAGAAATGATACCATTATCCTTTAAGAATTATGTGAAGTTAGTACTTAAGTATTCTCCTCCTCGATCTGATCGAAGAGCTTTAATACTCTTTCCTAACTGCTTCTCCACCTCATTCTTGAACTCCTTGAACTTCTCAAATGCTTCCGACTTGTACTTCATTAAGTACACATAGCCGAATCTTGAAAAGTCATCGGTGAACGTGATGAAGTAAGAAAAGCCACCTTTGGCTTGGGTGGACATTGGACCACATACATCCGAATGTATTAGTTCCAGAATGTCCTTGGCACGTTCTCCATGTCCACTAAATGGAGATTTTGCCATCTTTCCCATAAGGCAGGATTTGCATGTTGCAAATGATTCATAATCGAATGTTGTTAAGTAACCATGCTTGTGCAACTTTTGCAACCTGCTTTCGCCAATGTGCCCAAATCTACAATGCCACATGTAGGCCTGGTTCACACAATTCTTGCTCTTCTTAAGAGCTTTGTCAATCTGAAGATTGTAATAAGAAACATCTAATAGATATAGACCGTTGACTAAAGATGCCGAAGCTATTGATTTATTACCATAATAAATCGAACAACTTCTATTCTCAATAGTCAACCTATATCCTATCTTGTCCAAACAAGATATTGATATGATGTTCTTTATTATGCTAGGAACATAATAACAATCTTCCAATAGTAAGGTGTGTCCCGATGGAAGCTTGAGGTTTGCTGTCCCAACAGCAATCGCCGCAACTTTTGCGCCGTTTCCTAGCCTCAATTCCACCTCACCATGTCTCAGCTTACGCTTACTTGTCAGCATCTGCACATCATGGCAGATATGAGAAGCACATCTAGTATCTAATACCCACGATGTGGAATCTCTAACTGATAAGTTGATATCTATCATATGGATATCTGAAGCTTCATATAGCTTCACCTTTCCATGAGCTTTATCGTGAAGGAACTCCTTGCAGTTCCTTTTCCAGTGACCTTACTGCTTATAGTGGAAGCAGTCACCCTTCACTACTCTTTCACCTTTGTCCTTTGATCCTTTATCGTTAGCTGTCATCTTTGCTTCAGGGGCATCCAATGCCGATTCAGCAGGAGGATCAGCTCCAGGGACAAAGTTATTGTGCTCAGATCTGAAGACATTCTTCAGGTTTCTGAACCAATCCGAGTAGATCAGAAAAGTCAAAAGGGCATCAAGTATGCCACGGAGTGGGTTATTCGACGACATAATTCCCTACAGGAGATAAGTAAAATCTATTTAGCAGATGTTCAATTATTAAAATTTAAACACGACATGATCTTTTGTTCAAGTTTAACTCCCACTAATTTTCGACGGACTGTATAACCCTTAGTTATACAGAACGGGAGACGCCGACAGTCTCCTAGTGGGGATCAGAATCTCAATGACTTGCACTACAGCCTTGTGGATAGCACAACAAACTGTAATACAATCAGAGAGCACCCAACTCATGGGACTTGCAACTCCTTGCAATATCTGATCATAGCTTCGATCCCCAGAGATTTAATGGCCTTGTGGATAGCACAACAAACCACTAATTCTGGTCTAAGCTAACCATCATTACGCGACGAGCATAGATTTGCATGCAGCCCTTGTGGATAGCACAACAAAGCTACATGGTTCATCTACCCCGATCTATAGGTATCTAATGCCATAGCCACAGTTTCTCCTCCAAATTAAGCAGGCCTTGTGGATAGCACAACAAACCTGCCTAAAGTGATTCGAATCCTATGACTATAACGATGGTGGACCATGCGGTAAGTTCTTAACTACTCACGTTACGGCTTAGAGTTTATCTGAGGGTATTTAGATAACTTTTATCTTGGTCTCTCCTAGGTGATAGTATATAAATATATCGTATATATTTACTAAATACTATAACCTGCTTTGATTCATAATCAAAAGAAAATAATGCATCTCATACATCTCATTAGTGTGGTCATAGATAGCACAGTGGGTTTGACTGGAGCCAACAGTCAAACGCACACACAATCTAATTACAACATTTACATTAGATATCCTGCAATCACATAGGCAAGAGATCTCCATCTTTTCGCCTTCCTGGTTGTAGCTGTGGATCGTCCTCGCTCCTTCCTCGGTTGCCTCGATCATATTACATTTAAATTCTAGAATTTATAAGTAAATTGAAAAAGGCCTTATGGCGAGTACAAGAGAGAGAGGGAGGTAGAAATACATCGGAGTATGAGAGAGAGAGGTGCGCAGACCTCTATTTATTAATAATTAATAAACAATCATACATCCACGATCCACACAATCCATTCATCACATGAATAAAAAATTAAGTGCATATCTATGACCACGGTGTGTTTTAATCATCCCATACATGATTCAGCGCATCATATGGCTAAAACAAATGAGTTTTCAAAAATATATAAGTTTTGGCTTTCAAAAAACTGGGATCAAATCAAAATTGGTATTTGAATTTTGAAAACTCATTTTATTAAATTAACATGCAATTAAATCCAATTTAAAAGTAATAAACACATATCACATGCACACACACTCCAAATTAATAATTTCGGATTATTCCATGCAAAAGAACATTTCTAATAATCTAACATTTAGATTAAACCCCATTAATAATCTAACAATTAGACTATTTAAAGACTAATCTAACTCTTAGATTAATCCAACAAAGTTAATTAATAATTTAACACTTAAATTAATAATCAACCAAATTAATTATTAACTACTAATCTAATACTTAGATTAGCTAATTAATGTTAATTATTAATTTAACTCTTAAACCAATAATTAACACTAACTAATTAATAATTAATTAATCTAACTCTTAGATTAAATGATTAAAGTTATCATTAATTTAACTATTAAATTAATGACTAACAGTAATTAATCAAGTACTACTAATTTAACATTTAAATCAGTCATTTAAGTTAATTACTAATTTAACAATTAAATTAATAGCTAACTCAAATATTAATTAACAATTAGATGAAATAATAGTTAATAATCTAACAATTAGATTAATAACTATAAATAACCAATTTAACATTTAAATTAGTTAAATTAAGGTTAATTATTAATTTAACAATTAAATTAATATTTAACCCTTAGTTAATCAATCTAATTGTTAATATTTTTGTAATGATTCAAAATCATTTTAAGTCCATTTAAAAAAAATAATTGAATAATAAATTTAAATTTCAAAACTATTTTGAATTTTAAAATTTATTTCCAATTTAAATTTTATATTAAATGGGCATAGGGGTTTTCCAAAATATATAAAGGGTTATTGAGCTCAGCCCATAAGGGCAAAACAGGTTCGGGCCCTGCAGGGCCCTGGTCCGAGCCAGGGGCTCAGCCAGGCTCGAGCCTGGTCGCACCCAGGCCAGCCCGGTCCGGCCGGCCCAGCGGCCCGGCCTGCCAGCGGCCCAAAACGCCCAGGCCGGCCCGGTCCTTCATCCCCAGCCCTACCCGAACTTGCAAACCCTAATGTTGCAGGTGGGATGGGCGGCGGATCCAGGCGGCGCCGCCCTGCGGCGGCCGGTGCCCCGGCGCCGTCCGGCCCGGCCGGCGACGGCCCCGATGCCGACGGGATCTCTGGCGCCGGCAAGTCCCCCTTACGCAGCGGTTTAAGCCCCTACAAAGCACCCCAATTTCTGGTTTTTCAGGTTTCAAAAACCCGAGTTTGGGCTCATTTTTCAGGACCTCCAAGGGCACTCCGGCGCCGATCTTGGTGACCAGTGGATAGTGGTGACTATCCTCTATGGATCCGGAGTCTCGGCCGGCCATCCCAACGCTTGGGAAGCCGATTGAAGCCGCCGTAAACTCGCCGTTCTTCGTCTCACGAAGAACACGAAAAACCCCCAAAATAATGTCGATAAATTGAAAGAAAATAATCTGATTAACTGTGTTCATCGCATGAACAAGGATCCAACAATTAATCGAAGTTACATTATGGAATAACTCATGAAAAAATTAATTTAGAGATCCGAAACGGGACGAGAAACAGTGGAACCTGGCTCTGATACCACTGTTGGGTTTTCTCGGTTTCTCCGGATCGCTCACGCAGCGGAAACTAAAATATTTACAGCGATCCATTCCCGTTTCGAAATCTAAAATACGATAATCGGATTATCGAAGTTCTCACCGTGTGCGGATTCGAATCTACAACCGTTCGGTTCCGTCGGTGTGACACCGCAAGCCGCGCAAGTGCCCGGCCTCTAGAGAAGTCCACGCGATCCTCCCCGCGACGGATATCCTCGAGTTCCTCGTTCTTCGCAGCCCACGAAGCCTCCGCCGGTCGCCGCAACGCGCGGACGATTTCCCATCGAACGGGATTCGGAGAAGCGCGGAGCAGATCTGGATCTGCCTGGACGCCAGAGAAAGACAGAAACTGAGGAGGGGCGGCTAGGGTTAGCAGCAGCTTGGCCTGCTCAGCCCGTTCGCTATGTTTTATACTAACCGCGCGGTTTTTCATAAAAACCCCCGGTTTATATAAAACTCACTTATTTATCTATCGCCTTGAGAATCATGTGCGTGTGACCCTCTAAGCCCAAGTACCAGTCCAGTTAATGGCCCAACAAGCCCAGTGACTCCTCACTGGCTTTATTAATTAATTAATAACCCTTTATTAATCAATTAATCAATCGAATTGATGTCGCACATCGAATTCGACCGGGCCTCCGATCACGTTGGGTGCCAAGCAACACCGCGTGAACCCGGAAGGTATTTGGGGTTAAGTAGCCCACTCTTGGAACCTTTCTGCCGACAGTTACCGCGTGGATATAATCCTTCATTCGTACAATGCTCTCGAGTCAACTCAGGGTATGGCGAGCTGTCAAACCCTAACCGGTCGACTCACTTGAATTGGATGCCGCTGATGAATATCGGAGAACTCCTTTCTCGATATTATCGTCCGCCCTGGCCAGGGACTTTCGCGCATCCTTCCTAGAGCATTCTCTCTCTAAGTACCGAGAGCGAATGATTCCTTATTGACACACAATTCCCTTCGACGGTATTCCGCTGTACCCAATCCTTGGCGTATTAGAATCCCATAGCTAGAGATTCGTAAACCAAGGTCAAAGCACAGAAGTCCACCGACAAGGTGTCCTTGGTGTCTCAGGTCCGAGGACCATCCACGCAACTGCGACAATAGAATCAAGCTGATTGACAGTGAGGTACAATACCATCCAGCGATTCAGTCGGATCAGTTCAGTGAACTCATTCTCCAATGAGCACCTACAGATTCGCCTTAGTGTCTCCACACAAGTGACTTATGAGATCAGTCACCCATATCATATGAGCAGGAGTAATCTGTACTAGTCTAACCGGATATCCAATGTCCTTCTCGGATATCCTCCGACTAGGAACAATTAAGAATATGTGTGTTTAAGTGATCAGTCTCATTAGTATGATCTCATCATAATCTGATCACCATAGCACATATTCACGGACTTCATTATGAAACGATAATTAACGCGATTTACACATAATGAATATTATGCCATTATATTAATAAATGAACGAGATTTACATTGTTAGATTGGCTTGTAGGACACCTAAAACTAACAATAGATACTATATCTATCTGAGTTCTCATTATGTTTTCTCTCTTCCTTTCCATTTTTCTTGCAAGGTACAAAGGAGAATAAAGGGGAGGGAATCAACAACGAACAACAAGGAATCTGGACGATCCTCAAAACTCAATAGCAGCCAAAACAAGAACAAGGGTAAAAATGGCTCTCTTTCTTCAGCCGATTGAAGGAGGGGAACCAAGAACTTAACATCTCCCACATCCAAACAGGTAGGCGATCAAATCTTTCTTCTTTTGGAACTTTTTAGTTAAAAGTTTTTGGCGATCACATCACCTAGTTTCTTTTTAATAGGTTTATTTTTACTTAAACAACATAATTTTTCATGATAATCACACACCCATTTTAAGCACTCACAGCTTTCTTGGCGATCACGGTGGGACTTGGTCTCGCCATCTTTTTAATTCTTTGCTCTTGTTGTTATCAATCGGGCACCCACGGTGCACCACCTGTGTCTCTCGACACGCCCTCATCAATTGGTGAGTTTTTAGTTTAGTTGTTATTCCTACGTTCACCACGTGCACACCCCTGCAGCAAGATCTTGTCCTCCCCGTTGAGTAGTTGAAAAGCTGTTTTTGTGATAAGAGATTGTGTGATTGATTGATATTTCAGTTGTTTATTTGGTAAAATCATCCTGTTAAAATTTGAAACAAAAAAAAAGATTTGCATGAGCTGATTATTTATCGTTTTATCCTGTTTTGAAGGGGAATCAATCCAGAAATTCCTCTTGGAAAACTGAATCTGTGACTTGAAAAGCGTCCAGGAGCAGCGACGCATTTCAAACTGCGTCGCCCAACCCAGACTCCTTTCAGGCAATTTTCCTATTGTCTGCTGCCTGAGCTTCTGCGAAAAAATAAGGTTCTGTTTGAATAACGTCGACCAACAGCGACGCGATTCAGGCAGTTTCTTGTTTCTTCTTCAGTTCTCAGATTTTTGATCTGTGTGCTATTACCCATTACGTATTAAGCATTAGAGGCCATCCAGGCTGCAGGTCATACGCACTAAGGCTAACACCCTCCTCTTCTCAGGAACACTCTTCTTGACATCTTCAACTCTCTCTGATTGGGTCGGTCCCTCGATCAAATTAGAGTGGTTGGCGTTAAAGACCTCTATAAGTCCCCAAAATCAAGGTATTCCTCCTTGATCATCGGGTTGGTTGTACCAATTGAAGTCCCGGTTAGATTTTCATAACATTGTAAGAGAAAGCCATAGAATATAATGGTGGAAATTGAACTGAAACTAGGATCCTACCCCTTTAGTGAATTTGTGATTAATTAATCCAAATAACCCAACAAGGAATCTTAAAATCACATTAAACATCCACTTGTTTGCTTAATCTCTACAACTTGTTTGCCAATCTCTGAAAAAAAATCTAACATCATGCTACTTCGATCAGATAGGGACTTGAGTATGGCTCCAGATGCCATAGTCAACTACAAGAGAGATGCTAATGCCCCTCGTGATTCTGATTACCATTTCGAAAGTCGGAGAGATGCTGATGCCTCCTATAATTCTCTTCCTTGTCCAGTTCGATATGAGGGAAATGTCCCAACCCCTCTTCATTGTCCTCATGATCAATATTCTGATCTTCCCCCGCATGTGCATGCGGTTCCTAATCCAATTTTTGAGGGGGACATGAATCCTAATGATCCCTCATCTTCTGATCCCTCGGATCTTGTAAATGCTTTGGGAGTTCTTGCCTCCCATCTGGACCCTCAACAGTTCGAGGCGATCCAGTCCATTTTGAAGGAGAAGACGCCCATGCAGTCTGCCGAGCCGAACCCTACGGCTCCCCCTGCCATCCCCCAACAACCTCCTCATTATCCTCCCTTCATTCACCAGGCCATGGAAGGCCTCCATGTCTCAACCTCTCGGCTAGTTGGGCCGCAACTTTCCTCTTCCAGGCAACCGGTTAGACCGCTGACGCCTGCTTACCAAAATGCCCTCGGGCATGGCGGAAGCTCTGCTAAACCTCCACTTTATTGTCCTCCTTGTCCTACGTACTCTAGGCAACAGGCCTATCAAGTACCTCCACCTCCCCTTCCTCCCCAGGCTGATCTGACAACGCAAGCATTGCTGGCAAAGATGGAGTGCATGGATGAACAATTCAACAACCTCCAGAAGATGATGGGGGTCAAAGCTGCACCAGAGATCAATTTACCAAGTCTGCCTGTGTTCCACCTGCCACCCTCTGAAATGTCAGTGTACCGAAAATACAACGGTACTGGTAACCCCTTCACCCACTTGAAGGAGTTTATGTACGAGTCATCCTTCTAGCAAAACGACAAGAGGTCGTTGGCCTTTTTGTTCAGGAGATCTTTAGAGGGACCAGCCCTCGAGTGGTTCTTTTCTTTGGAACCCTCCGAAGTAGAGGACTACCGTATCGTCTCAAGAAAATTCATTCAACGATACCAGGACAGAGTCACCCCCTCCTTGTCCATTATTGACCTAATAGCAGAGAATATGAAGCCCGATGAGGAGTTCGTCAATTTTGCCGATAGATGGAGGGGCTTGGCCGAGAAAGTGAAAGATCACTTGTCTGAGTCGAAGCAAGTAATGATGCTGATTTCCAATGTTACGCCTTAATTCAAATTAGTCATCTCCCTGAACAATCTGACCAGCATGGCAGAGCTCTATGAAAGAGCGCGATACTGTCAGAATGCCTTCAAGGACGCTACGTTCTCTAGCGTCTTTGATCCTCACCGACCTAGCAGGCCTCCACCTCGGAAGCCTGCAGTGTCAAATTCCCCCAGCACAGGTCCAACTACCGAGGGCACGCTCTCTTATGAGCAGGTTAGCAGTATGAACAATAACCAACCCAATTTGTGAGGAGTCAACAACCACAGTCCCAGCGGCCACAGCAGTCAAACCAGTAGGGTTACAGGCAGCAGCAGCCAAACCCCCAGTATCAACAGCCACAGTATCAGCGGCCCCAGCAGCCGAACCAACAACAGCAACAACAGCCGCAACGGCAATTACAGTACCAACCACCACAACAACAGCAGTATCAACAACAACAGTAGTACCAGCCGCGCGCACCGCCGGCATATCACAATGTCCCTCCTCCTGCTGACTACAACCAGCAGAGAAGACCTCTAGGCCTGAAGAGGGCAGAATATCCAGTCCTCCCAGAGTCCTTGGCGGACATTTTTAGTGCTTTAATGGCAGCCAATGCCTTGGTCCTGCCAAGAGAAAAGGCAATCTGGCCCCAAAATGCCGATACTTCCAAGCATTGCTATTTCCACAGGCAACCTAGACATACCATAGACACCTGCTTCCAATTCAGAGATTATATTCATGATCTCAACGAGCAGGGCGGCATTGACTGGGAAGAGATGAAAAAGTACATATCTGCCTTAAAGGCAAGAAGACCACAACAACAGCAGCAGCAGCAGCAAGCAAGAGCGTCGGCACAAGCAGCGGCACCATCGAACATGGGCATAGTGCAGAACCCACTTCCGGAGCACCAAAACCAGAACCAAGTTGCCCCTATTCTGACAAATAGCCGGTTTGAGGCTAATCGAGGGCAACAATGGAGGATAGAGGACTCTTCCTCTATTTATTCAATGGGTCACACTTCGAGTACTACAGAACAACCACCACGCCGCACCATTCACATACCTAGACCACAATCCATTATCATCACCCCTATACCAACACCCACATATCACTCACCCGCACCCACTAACCCATTACCACCACCCGCTTTCCTCAAACCCGTTGCACCCCATACCACTACGCCTCCATTAAATAACCCCCCGCAAGCCAACTACGCACCCCTTATGCCATCCAGACCGCTACTCTGCGTACCATTCCCTGCATCACCCATTACCACTACCGCTTACCCAAATCCCATCCAACCATCTAAACCGCTACTACGCATGCCATTTCCCACTTCACCTGCACCAACCACTTGCCCTTCCACTATCCAACCATCTAGGCCTCTAATCCGCACCTTGCCACCACCAACTAACCCCACGCCATCACCCACATACCAACACTCCACACCATCCACATCCTCCAATCTTGCGATACTCAAGTTATCACCCGGACCTTCCACGGCTGAGGAAGATGCGCTCCGGAGTGGGAGGATTTTCAACAGTCTTTCCTCAGTCAACAGTTAGAGACGGCCCATCACAGCCGCCGGAGGAAGCACACAATGAAGAGAGTGCACCAGGCACTCAATATGATCTGTTGAAACACCTTGACCGAACACCGGCACGAATCTCCGTGCTTGAGCTGATAAAAAGATCGAAGACTCACCAGGAAGCACTGATGGAATATTTGCAGAAGGTGATGGTCAACGAAGACGTGCCAGTAGAGAAGATTGCAGCACTACTAGTTCCTCAGGGGGATCATCCCTCTATTTCATTTCATACATCGGAACTAGCACCGCCGGCAGCCAGAAGCATGGCTCTGAGCATTACGGTCAACATCTACAAAAAGGTCGTAGATGCATGCCTGATTGACACAGGGACTTCGATCAATGTTTTACCTTCGAAGACCCTAGAGTTGTACAGTGTGCCTAAGGAAAAATGGTTGCCTAGCCCCATCTCCATTATAGAGTATGATAACTCCACCCGTTCCCCTCTGGAAATGGTCTATTTGAAAGTGGAGCTAGGCCCTGTAAGTCACGCAGAGGTCAAATTTCACATTCTGGAAATCGACCCTTCTCTGAATGCCATTTTGGGTCGTCCTTACATAAAAACCCTCGAGGCGATTCCCTCCACAAATCATCAATGCCTCAAATTTCCCTTCAAAGGACGAATCGTTAAGGTTACGAGCATGCCGATCCTTGCTGCTGCTCATGCTTTGAATGTCAAGCCCACTTCTTCACCTGGCCGACAACCTTTTCTGTCGGTATTACAGGTTTACCATCCGGTGGCTGATCCTTTGAAAACTGCCACCATTACTCCTTATCCATTAAATGCCATAAAGAGGGAGAAGTGCATGAGTACCCCTGGATGGAAGATAATGATGAAGAATGGCTATCAGCCTGGAAAAGGTCTGGGCACACAGTTACAAGGAAGAACCACTCCCGTCAAGGACCATTGAGGGATACCTGGAAACGGCTTGGGCTATAGGCCGAGAAAACTGAAGCAGGACATTGTTCAGTAGGAGGAGAATGAAGGCGGCCAGAAAGTTTGGGAAACGATGTCTACACCACACAAAGAAGGCCGGGATCCCCTAACATGGACTCTATACACACATTTTGTAAAGGGGCCCGTAATCAGCCATGACAACACGGTGGTCATTACTTCATGTTTTGACCTCTATGATATATATGGGAGAGACTTGGCTAGACATTGCTCAGAACTGCTCACGTACTAATCCTTGGAGGCTCTGCGGCCTATGAAGAGAAGGAAATTTCAAGACCCTGAATGTGAATAGTATAGGTGGTTCGATTTAAGGGATCTCTATATCGCATTGAACAGGCTGTTTCTCGATCCTACAGAACCCAAGTGGCCGCCACAGATCGATGAGCTGATCGAAGGGCCTGGTGCTATTTTCGACAAGAGGATACTGCTATCAGAGGAAACTGATGAAGGGGAGCCAGATGACCCCTATGAAGCTGGCTATACCACGGATCTGCTCTGGAGGGGGACTTATCCTTCTCATGTTTTCATGCTTTACACTATGTTTCGCACTTTGCTCCTGATCCCGACTTGGTCGCGGGTCATTATTGAAGATATTCCACGGGCTTCGCCCGTCATGATTACTCTGTCCCCACGGGACTTCATTCCACAACCCCCTCTCGATCCAGAGAGGATGTATGATTTAATTTGGGACATACTACTGTATGATCCCCCTAATCCTTTGGCCTTGGTGCCACTTCCTTCATCTCATTCCCCTTCTATTCATCTTCATTCTTGTTTTATGTTAAATTCTTCTTTTATCCAAAAAAAAACGCCAATTTGGCAACAAATTCTTCCCAAATCCTCATTGATGAAACCTCTTACTTGTCCGATTATACTCCATCGCGCGGGTCTTTCAGTCAAGATTCTCTTTTAGATCTACTCTGTCCCTCCCTTCGAGAGGATTCTCCTGTATTTCCGTCTGTATCTCATAATTTTCATTCTGCTTCATCTTCATTAGGCCAGGATAGGGAGTCTAGTGAAGTTAGGCAGTCTAGCTCTAGGCGGGTTAGTCAGGTTAGGAAGTCTAGAAAGTTTAAGGGTAGACAAATTCTAGATAGATACCTCCAGGATTTAGCTAATAAATGCCTTTCGTGCTCTATGATCCCTCAGCTATTAGAAAATCTCATTCTGATGCCAGAAGAATGTATAGACGATGAGTTAGTCAATGATGGATATGGGGTGTATGAGTTGATACATGAAAAAGACCCCATTGTTGAAGATGAGGAAGATGACGAGGACGCGACTGAGGCATATGCCAATAGAGTAAAGAGATTTGATGAACCCTCAGCTGCCGTAGAGGAGCCCACCAAAGAAATCAATTTAGGGACTGAAGACGAACCTAAGGTTGTCCTCGTTAGCAATAATCTTTCTGTAGAGGATGAGAAGGCAATGATACAAGTTCTTAAGGATTATAAGGACACTTTCGCTTGGAGTTATGAAGATATGCCGGGGTTAGACTCATCGCTAGTGGAACACAGGTTGACATTAAAGGATGGAGCTAGCCCGGTCAAGCAGAAGTTAAGGCGATTCCACCCACAAATGGCTTTAAAAATGAAGGAAGAGGTTGACAAATTACATAAAGCCAAATTCATTAGAGTTATCCTTTATCCACAATGGGTGGCCAACATAGTCCCGGTTATGAAGAAAGATGGGAAGGTCAGGATTTGCATTAACTTCCGAGATTTGAACCGGGCGTGTCCTAAGGATGATTTTCCATTGCCTCACATTGATGTACTCATCGATAACACTGCTGGCTATAAGACTTTATCATTTATGGATGGGTTTTCAGGATATAATCAGATTAAATTAGCAGAAGAAGATCAAGAAAAGACATCATTCACTACACCTTGAGGGACATATTGTTATGTCGTCATACCGTTTGGATTAAAGAATGCTGGAGCCACTTATCAGAGGGCTATGATGACAGTATTTCACGACATGATGCATATTGATTTAGAAGTGTATGTGGATGACTTGTTGGTAAAATCTAAGACAAAGGCTGAGCATGCCAAGGTTTTAGCAAGGGTATTAGAGAGATCAAGGGAATATATTAGTTGAAGATGAACCCCAAGAAATGTGTATTCAGGGTATCTTCAGGAAAATTACTTGGGTTCATTGTCAGCAAACGGGGAATTGAGATCGATCCCAACAAGGCAAAAGCTATTAGAGAAATGCCACCTCCCAAGAACTTGAAAGAGTTAAGAGGATTATTCAGGAGGTTGTAATTTATTCGCCGTTTTGTCTCCCAGCACTCACAAAGGTGTAAGTCGTTCTACGAGCTTACCAAGCCGGGAGTCAAATTCGACTGGGACGATAAGTGTCAGGAGGCGTTCGATGGATTAAAGAATTACTTGGCAAGTCCTCCTGTTTTGAGACCACCATCTCCAAGCAAACCATTGATACTTTACATTTTTGTCCTGGATGATGCAGTGGGGGCTGTCCTAGCACAAGAGGATGAAGAAGGAAAGGTGTAAGGACTGAGGTTTTCAGATCCGATTTTCAGGGTCGGACCCTGTAGTTCAGGCCCTGATGGGGCTGAGACTCTGTTCTGTTTCGCGTCGAGCGGGCTCGATGCGGTTTAAACGGCGTCCAGAAATGCAGACGCGTTTTAGATTGTGCCACGTGGGTGCCACGTGGGCTGGCTTTGGGCCGCGAGAGTACGGCCCTGTCGTGTCGTCTAAACAGCGTCCGCGAGGGACGACGCCTTTCAGACTGCGACCCTGGGTTGTCAGTGTACGGCGCCAGTCTTGTCGTCTGAACGGCGTCTTAGATGAACAACGCGTTTCAGAGTTCTGTCAGAGCGGCCCGTCATGTCGACTGATAGGCGTCCGTACAGCTCGACACGTTTTAGCCAGTTTCTGGTTACCCCCGCGAACCCTCCTTCCTTTCCCTCATTTCTTCCTTCTCTCTCTCTCTCCTCCCTTCCTCCGGCGATTCCGGCGACGCCTCCTTCCCCTCCCTCTTTTCCTCCCACCATTTCACCTCTCCCTCCACTCCATCGACCTCCTAACTCCCACCACTACCACCACCACCTCCTCTGCAGCGTTTTCTCTCCAGACGGCGGCCGACTTCCCGGTGGAGTAACGACGATCTCGGCGGTACCGGAGGCGGCGTGGGGCGAGACGGGTGGGCGGCTTGGAGCTTGGAGGAGTTCAAGTAACCGGTAGGGGGACGAACCTTGCATGAATTACTCTCGTTTCATCCGTGATTTCTATGTGAAGCATGATGTGTTTGGGGATAGAACAAGCATGTTAGGAGCTCTTCTTGATGGGAATGAGGGTTTCTACGAATGTAGACTTGTGATGGTTTGGCTTGCTTCTCTTTCTCCTCTGTTTTGGGTGACTTTGGGACTTTTCGGGGTGAAAAGGGAGCCCTCGGGCAGGAAACAAGACCTGGTTTCTGGCGCTAAAAGACGTCGTGCATGGACGATGCCTTTTAGAAGGGCGTCGGGCCATCATGACGCTATTTATGCAGAAATCACTCCTTTGGGGTTCTGTCAATTTGGATTTCTGGCGCTAAAAGACGTCATGCAGGTACGATGCCTTTTAGAAGGGCGTCGGGCCATCATGACGCCATTTAGACAGAAATCGCCTCGATTTGGGATTCTACAAGTCTTCGGGTTCTGTGTGATTGGCGTCAGAGGAGCGTGACGCCTTTTTAAAAGGCGGCTTCCCAGGATGACGCGTTTTACGCCAAGTGCTGTGGATTGAATTTCTGTAAACCAGTTTAGGAGAATTGAATGGCGTCGACCTTGGTCGACGCGATTCAAGACAGAAACACACTAATTCCTGCCATTAAAATGTGTTTACACTGTTAGATAGTGATTGAGTGCATGCTTCATTACGCTCGATGATGATGGATTCTTGGTGACCGAGTAGCACTGCGTTGTGTGTCGTGCGACCGCGGACTTCTCACGTGACCGGATCGCACTGTGCTGGGTTTTGTGTTACTGTGGACATTGAGTGACAGTTGTAGCGCTTTATCACCCTGTGCTGGTATGGGTGGAGCACAGCGCCGGTGTGGGTGTGGCGGGGTGACGCCTAGTGAGAGAGGGTCACCTGGTGAACCCCGGGGTTAGCTAGTACCGGTGTGGGTGTGGTACCTTCGGAGTGTCACTCATGCTGAGGGAAGGAGTAACCACCTGAGCCAGTTGGGCCGAAGTAGCTAGAGTGCTATCCGAGGGGTTACTGTTTGGTCTCAGCGGGTCGGTGCTTTTCCCCACCTTCGTTTGTGTGGTTGGCGTGTTCTACCGAGATGTTGGTTGTGGGTTCCCTGGGAGACTGGTTTTAGAATTATGCATGTTAAATATATTTCAAATGCATGAGATTCATATCAAGATTTAGGAGTAGTAATTACTGTTTTATTCGTTTACTGTACCTTCAGCTGTATTTTACACTTGTGGGTGTGTGAGTGGGCTGTGGGGATCGAAGGATCCCTACTGAGTCTTTTCATTGAGACTCACCACCTGCGGTTTTCAAGTGAGGACTCCAGGCAGACTTAGCGAGGGGTGTGCTGCTGTGTGTCGCACGCCGTCAGTTGTCGTTCCAGGGTATGCCCCGACGTAGTTGTTATCCTTATTTCTGGCTTGTATGCTTAATCATTTCTTTTATGTTAGAGTATGTAATTATTTGTTGTATCGAGTCGCATTGTAATAACTTTTAATTCCTGCATTTTCCTTTCAATTCAATGCGATGTGAATGTTTAGCTTAGTTTATTGTTTATTTCCCATACTTACTTAGATCCTGGTTTGGTTCCAAATTAATGATTCGGTACCCATTTAGTAATCGGATCCCCGATTATAGGGTGGCGGGTCCTTACAAAAGGAGAGGGCAGCCTACTATCTCTCCAAATTTTTCGACCCCGCTGAACAGAGATATACGGCGATGGAGAAAATATGTGCAGCATTGGTTTGGGTTGTTCAGAAGTTGAAGCATTATTTTCTAGCCCATGAAGTCCATCTCATCGCTAAGATGATTCCAATCAAGTTTCTTCTGGAGAAATCTGTCCTTACTGATAGGTTAGCGCGATGGCAAAGCTTTCTATCTCAATTCGATATCACTTACATTCAACAGAAAGCGATCAAAGGCTATGCTATAGCAGAACATCTTGCTCATCACCCCCTTCCTCGTTTTGATCCAGTCCAATCGGAGTTTCCGGATGAGGAACTGATGTCCATAGACCAAATTAGAGATGATATGTGGACTCTGCATTTTGACGGAGTTCTGAATTGCCATGGAAAGGGGATCGGCATTGTTCTGTTATTACCTGAAGGTGTCACCATTCCACAAGCCTTTCAGCTTGACTTTCCAGTCACTAACAATATAGCTGAATACGAGGCACTCCTTGCTGGCCTCGAGGCTGCTCATTCCCATGGTGCTACCAAGCTCAGGATTGTGGGTGATAGCCAACTGATTCTTCGCCAAGTGTTAACCAAGTATCGAACTCTTGATCCCAAACTCAAGCCTTATCAAGAACTTACCTCTACTTATTCAAAACTTTTCACCAAATTGATCTTCGTCCATGTCCCTAGAAATCAAAACATCTTAGCTGACGCTCTAGCTTCACTTGCATCTTCTCTCGATTTTCCAATCAGCAGGCAATCCGAATCAATTATCGTTCATAGGCGTCTTTCACTCGCCGTGAAAGACCCTTCGTTCCTTAGAACTAAGGAGAAGCTGCTGAAGAAGGTCAGAGATGGAGATATTGTGGAAAAGAGAGAGATCATGTTGATGGAGCTGTTAGAAGAGATGGATGATGAACATAAGCCATGGTACTATGAAATTGCCAAGTATTGTGAAGATCAATCATATCTTGAAGAAGCTACAACTAAGGAGAAAAGAGCTATCAGGAGAGTTGCTCAAAGATACACCCTAGTTGGAGGAGCACTATACAAAAGAGGTTTTGATGAAGTCTTTCTAAGATGTCTAGACGAAGATGAGCTTTGGAAGGTTATGGAAGGAGCTCATGCTGGAGTTTGTGGTGGCCATGTTAATGGACAGATGCTAGCAAAGAAAATCCTTAGGCAAGGATTCTACTGGCCAACCATGGAAGAAGATTGTGTAGGATATCACCGTAGGTGTGCTAAGTGTCAACTTCACGCCGATAAAATCCATTCTCCTGCATCTTCACTCCATCCTGTTTCTTCCTCATGGCCTTTCTCCATGTGGGCTTTCAACATCATTGGACCCCTTGGTAATCCTGATTGCGGGATTAAGCAAAAATCTTTCATCCTCACGGCAACGGAATACTTCACCACGTGGGCAGAAGTTGAAGCATACACGGAAGTCAAAACATTAACTGTCTGCAAGTTCATCATGAGGAACATCATCACCAGATTTGGAATTCCAAGCACCATCGTCACCGACAATGGACCGCAGTTCGTGTCACAAGAGCTGAAAGACCTTTGCAACAGGTACAAAATTGCATTGCATCATTCGTCTCCTTACTATCTGCAAGGCAATGGCCAAGTAGAGGCAACTAACAAGACTTGGATAAAAATCATCAAAAAGACGTGCAAGTCTAATAAATTCACAGACTGGCCAGAAAAATTGGTTGAGGCTCTATGGGCCTACTGAACTTCAATCCGCATGCCCACTGGGCAGACTCCTTATTCCTTAACATTCGGAATGGAGGCGGTAGTTCCATACGAGATCCTTATACCGTCATTAAGAGTACAATTGAATAAGGAATTTTCCGTTGATGAACACCGTTCAGCAATCCTTGCTCAATTGGAACTCTTAGACGAAAAAAGATAGTCAGCCGCTAATCATGTAAGAGTTTATCAAAATAGACTAGCACGTTTTTATCAAAAGAAAGTCATTGAACGTAAGTTCAAAGTTGGTGAAATGGTCGTCAAAAGGATTTTTGTAAAACCTGGTGGTCCGTGTTCTAAGCTCCAACCCAATTGGGAAGGACCTTATGTTATATCACATGCTTTTCTTGGTAACGCTTATCGTCTTGTCAATGCAGAAGGGGAAGAGTTAGCTCACCCCTGGAATGGTTTGCATCTTAAGAAATACTACCCTTAGGTTAAAGAGTCGATCAGCATGGTACAAAGTGTAACGACCCGCCATCCTATGACCGGAAACCCGATCACTTAATGGATGTCGGCTCATTAACTACGGGTTCACACCCGGATCTCACACAACACATCTGGAGGAGTAAGCGTTAAACAGGGCTAAATATAACAATCACACGGACTACAAGATATAACAAGTGTGCAGGAAGGAAGATAGCAATGTCCGTATACAGTCCAACAATAATTACATGGTCCAACAAATTAAATAAGTACAGGCAGAAGTAAAGTACAACAACATCGGGGCATACCCCGGAACTAAGACAGCTGTTGGTCCGCACACCAAGAAGACACCGCACGCCGCCACACGCCACGAGGTCCACACCTGAAACCGCAGGGAGTGAGCCACACCAAAATTGGGCTCAGTAGGGGTCATCCGATCCCCTGCCTCCCACTCACACACCCACAAGTGCAACAATACGGATATATGGCAATTCAGTAAAGCAGTAAACATAGCACCCAAATCTGATATGAAACATACGCAAAAGCAGTGTAGCAGGAACAGTTCTAAGTAACCCGAAGAACCCAACACAAAGTCACGTCTCACAGCCAAAGTCCACAAAGCGACCGAACCTCACTGTCGACCGAAGTCAAACGTCGCCTCACAACACTACCACTGCTGCTCACGCCTGTCCGCCCCTACAGTGTTCCGGTGCACTGTAGGGTGAGGTAATGAGTCAAACTAGGACTAGCTGGGACCAGTGAACCACCACTGCCCAGCTACGTGTGCACACAAGTAGTCTAGACTACTGTCCTACCGACCGGATTTCCTCCACGCCAGGCCTCGGCGCTTCAGGAGGGCCCTGGGGACCGGCGAACCCCCGTCAAGCCGAAGCTACAGGAACTATCCACAACCCTAACCTCCCGGTCTGCGTCAGGCCAAAGGGCGAAGGGTACCACTCGTAACCTTGATCAAAGGTCACATTAGGCCCAGTGGCTACAGGGGTAAAACAACTCCAACAATACCACAACCAGCTCCAGAGCAAGAAACGCGCCGGAAGCTGCTACGACAAACAGGGAAAACCCCGACCCGCTGAGATCAAACAGCAACCCCTCGGATAGCGCACCGGCTACTCCGACCCGACGGGCTCAAGGTGGTTTTGTTTCCCTCAGCCAAAGGCAAAACACAACATGTACCACTCCCCCACCGGTACGGCACAATGCCTCACAGACACCATGGCTCACCCCCATTGGCCCATGGTGACAGACATAAACCACAGTAGTTCCAATTCCATATCCGCATAAACACACATACATACATGATGTAATTCCATTCACGCAGAAGTCCTCAGTCTCAGTGTACAACTTAAAGCATGCATTTGAACCATCCAATCGTAAAACATGTGTTAAATAACAGGAGTTAAGCAGTTCTGTCTTGAATCGCGTCGACCGAGGTCGACGCCATTCAAGCCCCTAAAACAGGTTCATTAAAACCAGATTATTCCTTAAACCACGTCGACATGGGAAGCCGCCCTTTTAAAACGTGTCAGACTCCACAGACGCCATTCACCACAGAATTCAGATTTGCAGAAGCCTTAGTCGGGGTGATTTCCTGCCTAAAAGGCGTCATAATGGTCCGACGTCCTTCCAAAAGGTGTCGTCCATACATGACGTCTTTTTAGCGTCAGAACCCCGTACAACAAAACCGCGAACAGAGAGGTTTCTGCCCTAAAAAGGCGTCGTACTGCCCTGACGTCCTTCTAAAAGGCGTCGACCAGGCAAGACGCCGTTTAGCGCCAGAAACCTGGTTCTCTGGTTCGATCCGAGGGTTCCTCCTTTAACCCCAAACACCCCGAAAATGCCCAAAATAGAAGGGGGAGGAAAGAGAGATCAACTACCACAAGCATGCTACAATTCCACAATCCCTAACACGGCCATTCCCACAAGAAAACCCCCTAAACATGCTCAGTCTAACCCAAGACATATCATGCCACGCCAAGGAAACCATAAACAAGATAATCACGCTTCATGCAAGGTTCGTCCCCCTACCGGTTCTTGAACTCCTCCAAGCTCCGTGCCGCCGACCCGCCGCACCACAGACCGCCGCCGGTACCCTCGAGGACGCCGCCACTCCGCCGGGACGTCGGCCACCGTCCGGAGAATGGAACGCCGCGAAGGAAGTGGTGGAGGTAGAGGTGAGAGGTAAGGAGGTATTGGAGTGATGGAAGAGGAAGAAGAGGAAGGGAAGGGAGAAAGGAGGGCGGAGGGGGCGAAGAGAGAGAGGGTGGAGGCGAGAATGAGGGAAAGAAGGGGAGGCTCGCGGGGTCAATCAGAAACTGGCTAAAACGCGTCGACAGAGACAGACGTCTATCAGGTGACCAGACGGGCCGTACTGACAGCGTTCTGAAACGCGTCGATCACCACGGACGACGTTCAGACGACATGTCAGGCACCGTACACTGACACCGCAGAGTATCTGAATCGCGTCGTGCATCATGGACGCTGTTTAGACGACGAGACAGGGACTGTACTCTCGCGGTCCGAAACCCGCCCACGTGGCGCCCACGTGGCACAACAGCAAGCAGACTTAAATGGCGTCCACACAACCTGACGCCTTTTGAAAGGCATCGAGCAGTGCAGACGTCATTCAGTCAAAACTCTCAAGACCCCCCTCAGGGTCCAAACTAGGGGATCCGGCCCGAACCCGACTTGAATACAGAACCCGAAACCTTAGTCCTTACATTCTCCCCCCCTTAAAAGAATTTCGTCCTCGAAATTAGTGTAAGGAATCGCCATGAACGCAGCGGAAATAAAAATGATTCCATTGTATCGGTTGCTGGGGTCGTAAAACGGACATTAAAATCTAAGCGGGAAGAACAGTTCTTCACCTTTGCGGGGTTTCGAATCTCCTGTAGGTGATGCCGACTCGGTAATCGCGCACGCGCACGATCTCTAGAGGTATCCACACGAGTTCCCGCAGTAGACGCGATTTCCTCCTCGACTTGAGTGCTCCAACCAGATCTCAAATCCACCATGTGCGGAGAGAGACAGATCCACTCCCAGAGAGAGAGAAGGAGAGAGAGAGAGGAGAGAGAGAATCTGGAGAGTAAAATTCGTCCAACCAACTTTTTACCCCTCCTCCTTGGCCCTCCTTATATAGAAATAAGGATAAGCACAAGGATTAATCCTCATGATTATCCAAGAGTTTGGCCTTGGATAATTCTCCATTAAATCTTCATGTTTATCCTGCAGCTTTTCATAAAAACCCAGATAAGGATGAAATTTAACATTTCTCACCGTCTGACGAGAACTCTTATGTGTGTGACCCTCTAGGCCCATATATCAGTCCGGTTGTAGGCCCATTAAACTTAGAATTGTTTCTTGAATTTAATATTTATTAATTAACATTTAAACATCATATGTTAAATGATTAATTTAATAAACAAGTGAATTATCATCTGATGATCAAATTACTTGGCCTTCTAATCATGAACAGCACCTAACACTACCTCATGATCCCAGAAGATATAAGGGATACTGTTCCCTTCAATTGAACATTTCCGTCTGCAGATGCCGCATAGATATAATCCTTCACTCATGCAATGTCCCGATAACGCAAGGATATGGTTTTATAGTCAAACCCTTTTTCGCATTATCCAGATGGATTCCAGTACACAGTTAATATCTAGAAAGACATCTCTTTCATTTGACCCTGGCCAGAGATTTCTGTGTACACATCCATGGGACATTCTCTCTCCAGTCTTATACTAAGAGTGAGTGATCTCTTGTTGTTCACTCAATTACCTTCGCAAGCTTTCCACTGTATCTGAAAGACCGATTATGGTGGACTTAATAGTTAAAGTCCACGAGTCAGAGAATCAAGATACAATGGTCCACAAACAAGGTATCATTGGTGACTCAGGTCAAAGGACTAACTGTGCTACTGCAACGATTGAATTCCATGGTTGACTAATAGGTATAATTACCATCCAGGAATTCTTATTTGGGTATGTTCAGTGAACTCATTCTCTAATGAGCACCCACTTGTTTGTCTTAGTGTCACCACACGAGTGAATGTGAGATCATTCACCCTCATCATATGAGCAGACATAACTTGTGTCGATCTTATCGGATATTTAATGTCCATCTCAAATATTCTATGATCGAGAACTATTTAAGACAATTGCCTTAGGATATTGATCTCACTATCATGATCTCATCATGATTCAATATCCCATACATTTGTCTATGGACCTTCATTACGATAGTTAATTGCGAGAACTATTAAATGAAGAAATGATTGCCTTTATTAATTATCTGAACTAGAATGTACAATGATTGGCTTTGAGGCCACCCAATTCTAACATTCTCCCACTTGGACTATAGCCAATCACCCATGTATCTAAGTCCCATAGACTTAAGGTGACGTTCTAAATTGTTTTGAGACAATGGCTTAGTCAAGGGATCTGCTACATTATCTTCATATGACACTTTCTCAACTACTATATCTCCTCGGACGATGATCTCACGAATCAGATGAAATCGTCTCAGAATGTGCTTTGACTTCTGATGTGATCTAGGCTCTTTCGCTTGAACTATTGCCCCATTGTTGTCACACAATAATGGAACAGGATCTGAAATGCTTGGAACGACTCCAAGCGCCGAGATGAACTTCTTCATCCAAACCGCCTCCTTGGCCGCTTCAGCTGCAGCAATGTATTCTGCTTCGGTCGTCGAATCTACAGTTGTTTCCTGTTTGGAACTCTTCCAACTTACTGCACCTCTATTTAACATAAACACAAGTCCAGACATGGATTTGCTGTCATCCATATCCGACTGGAAACTCGAGTCAGTAAATCCTCGAAGTTCCAAGTCGTTTCCTCCATAAACGAGAAATAGATCCTTAGTCCTTCTCAAGTATCTAAGGATACATTTCACCGCCTTCCAATGTTCCTCACCTGGATCAGCCTGATATCTACTGGTGACACTTAGTGGGTGTGCCACATCAAGCCTAGTACATAGCATTGCATATATGATAGATCCTATTGCCGAGGCATAAGGAACTCTATCCATGTATACTCTCTCTTCAGGTGTCTTCGGAGACATTTCTTTAGAGAGATAAATTCCATGCCTCATAGGAATGAGGCCTCTCTTGAAATTTTCCATGCCAAACCTTTTGACTATGGTATCTATGTACATAGATTGGGACAAGCCAAGCATCCTTTTGGACCTATCTCTATAGATCCTTATTCCCAGAATATAGGATGCTTCTCCCAAATCTTTCATGGAGAAGTTTTTGGATAACCAAGCCTTTACTGATGACAACATTCCTATATCATTCCCAATGAGTAGAATGTCATCAACATAAAGTACCAAAAAGGTAACTGCGCTCCCACTAGCCTTTTTGTATACACAAGGTTCATCTTCATTCTTAATGAAGTCATAAGATTTGATTGCTTCATCAAATCTTAAGTTCCAAGTTCGGGATGCTTGCTTTAATCCATAGATAGATCTTTGCAGCTTGCATACCTTGCTTGAATGCTCTTTGGAAGTGAATCCTTCAGGTTGTATCATATACACCTCTTCTTGAAAGTTCCCGTTAAGGAATGCTGTTTTCACATCCATTTGCCATATTTCATAATCATAGAATGCAGCAATTGCAAGAAGTATTCTGATTGACTTAATCATGGCAACTGGAGAGAAGGTTTCGTCATAGTCAATGCCTTGCCTTTGACGATATCCTTTTGCTACCAGCCTTGTCTTGTATGTGTCAATCTGTCCATCTGCCCCGATCTTTCTTTTAAAGATCCATTTACTGTCAATAGGTACTATACCTTCTGGCAGATCAACCAATTTCCAAACTTGGTTAGCATACATGGACTGAATTTCAGAATTCATTGCCTCTTACCATTTTTCTGATTCTTGACTATTTATGGCTTCTTGGTAGGTTTGAGGATCATCATCCTCATTTAAGTGCACTTTGGGCTTGCCATCATCGATATGTCCAACATATCTTTCAGGCTGCTTAGGCACTCTACCTGATCTGCGAACCTTTTGTGTATCATCTTGAACAAGTTCTTGAGTCAATGGTTCAGTAGATGAACCAGTGTTGATTTGTGAGTCTAGAATTTCTTCCAGTTCTATCTTGCTCCCACTGTCTTCTTTTGAAAGATATTCTTTCTCTAAGAAGACAGCTCTTTTTGTGACAAACACCCTTTGATTGCTGGGCTGATAGAAGTAATATCCAAAAGTCTCTTTTGGATATCCCACAAATCTACATTTCTCTGTCCTGGAATCCAGTTTGTCTGGATCATGTCTTTTGACATGTGCAGGACAACCCCAGACTCTAACATGCTTAAAGTCTGGTTTCTTTCCTTTCCATATCTCATATGGAGTGGAAGGTACTGACTTACTGGGAACTTTGTTCAACAGATATGCAGCAGTCAACAGTGCATATCCCCATAAAGAGATTGGAAGTTTGGCATAACTCATCATGGATTGTACCATATCTAATAGAGTACGATTTCTTCTTTCCGATACACCATTTAACTGAGGTGTATAGGGAGGAGTCCACTGAGACAAAATACCATTATCCTTAAGATATTCTGTGAATTCTGTACTTAAGTATTCACCCCCTCGATCTGATCGAAGAGTTTTAATACTCTTTCCAGTCTGGTTCTCAACTTCGTTTTTAAACTCTTTAAATTTCTCAAAGACTTCTGACTTATATTCCATTAAATATATGTAGCCATATCTTGAGAAATCATCTGTAAATGAAACAAAGTATGAGTAACCACCTATAGCATGAGTGGACATTGGACCACATACATCACTATGTATTAGTTCCAATAAGTCCTTAGCTCTTTCTCCATGTCCTGAGAATAGAGCTTTGGTCATCTTTCCCATGAGACAAGTTTCACAGGTTGCAAATGATTCATAATCAAATGGATCAAGATATCCATTCTTTTGCAACCTTATGACCCTGTTCTCATTTATATGACCTAGCCTACAATGCCATAGGTACGATTTATTCACATCCTTATCTAAACGTTCAAGAGAATTATTTACCAGACAAACATCATATGAAATATCAAGTAAATATAATCCATTCAATAAATATCCGGAAGCAAACAATTTGTCTCCTTGATAAATTGAACAACCTTTATTCTCTAGCTTCATAGAATATCCTTGTCTATCTAAACATGAAATAGATATGATATTCCTAATAATGGTTGGAACATAATAACAATCTATCAGTTCCAAAGAGTCTCCTGACGGCATCTGAAGTCTTACTGTCCCCACAGCTAACGCAGCAACTTTTGCTCCATTCCCGAGCCTCAGATCCACGTCTCCGCGGTTCAATCTTCTTTTACTTGTTAACACCTGCAAGTTATTGCAGATATGAGAAACACATCCAGTATCTAATACCCAGGATATTGATTCTCTATAAGACAAGTTAAGATCGATCATGAGAATACCTGAAGCTTCACCAAGCTTCTCCTTTGCTTTTTCTGCAAGATAAATCTTGCAGTTTCTCTTCCAATGACCTTCTTTATGGCAGTGGAAACACTGACCTTTATCATTGACTTTAGCTTTGTCCTTTTGTGCCGCCGGTTTGCTTTTCACTAGCTTCTTAGGCTTACCTTTCTTAAAGGTCTGTCCAGCTTTTCTTTTCTTGTTGGTCTTACCAACAAGCATTACATTTGGCTTATCTTTCTGGATAGTGCCTTCTGCTGTCTTCAACATGTTGAGCAACTTAGCTAGTGAAACTTCAATTTTGTTCATATTGAAGTTGATAATGAATTGTGAAAATGAATCTGGAAGGGACTGTAGGATTAAGTCAATGCTCAGGTCATTGTTCATAACAAAGCTGAGCACAGCAAGCCTCTCAATCCATTCTATCATCTTGAGCACATGAGTTTGCACAGATATGCCCTCGCTCATTCTGGTCCTGAACAATTTCTTAGATATCTCATATCTTTCTATTCTGGATTGTTCACCAAACAACTCTTGTAGGTGATTCAGAATGGTCTTAGATTCCATGTTATCATGCTGTCGCTGCAATTCATTGTTCATTGAACCGAGCATATAACACTGGACCTTGACTGAGTCCTCCTTCCAATTTTCATACATCATTAATTCATCTTCATTAGTATTATCACCGGGTTGTACTGGATCTGGTTGATCCAGGACATAGGCTAGCTTTTCACACCTGAGGACAATCTTCAGGTTGCGTAACCAGTCAATGTAATTTGGTCCCGTGAGTTTGTTTGCATCAAGTATGCAACGGAGGGGGTTAGGTGACGACATAGCGACCTACATGGAAATATATAAAATGAGCAGATAGTTCTTAAAATCAGATTTAGGACTTTTAATCTAGATTTATGCTCCCACTATTTTTCGGCGATCTGTATGACCCTCTAAGATACAGAACGGGAGATTCCGGTGATCTCCTAGTGGGGATCAGAATCCTTCGGGCAACATGCATGTGACCTTGTGGTAGCACAACAAATCACATCAAGTCCCTTAGGCAGTCAACTCTTGACAGTTGCAATGTTTGCAATATCCGATCGATTTAACCCCTGAATCAGAATGACCTTGTGGTAGCACAACAAATCAATTTGATTCAGTTAAGTTTATCCATCATTACTTAGATGACATGAATTCATAGTGCAATCCTTGTGGTAGCACAACAAAACTACACTATTTATCCATTCATCTTAATGACATCACATGTCGTAGACTTAGATTAATTTCTAAATCAAACAGACCTTGTGGTAGCACAACAAATCAATTTGAGATAAGAATTATCCTAAGATCTATAATGATGGTGGGTTACGTAGATTATTCTGAATATCTCACGTTTACAACTTAAGTTTTTAAAAGAGGTTTTTGATTTTTGATTTATAAAAATCGTGCTATCAATAGTATTTCAATTTGAAGTATCAATATACTAAATAGAAATATATATATGATAGCATAGTCCACAAATATCACATATATGCAAAAAAAAAATTAAATGGGGATGATCATGGACTGCTAAAGCTACTATGGAATCATCGGAGCCAAACGATGATCCATAATAGGATTCTAATGTGAAAACAGCAACACTGGTTCCATTTGATGCGAGTCCTCCCTCCATAGGTGTCTTCAGAAGATCACATCCTCTTATCTTAATCCGATATATTTAAATATAAAATTCAGGACTCGCAGGTCCACAAATGTACATTTAAACAATTAGAAACCTTGATCTTATCAAGGGGAGTACAATCTAATAGAAAGGTAGAAAGTACACTTAGATTAACAGAGAGGAGGACACGCAGGTCCTATTTAAAATACCAAATGAAATAAGCATCGCATTCATTCACATCATTCATCACATGAAAATACTAAGTCCATGATCATCCCACCATAAAACATATCACATGCATCACAATCATCACATAATTGCAATTTGGTATTAATTTTTATAAATATAAAATTATAATACCATTTAGTTTTCGAAATAACATTTATTTCAGCATAATCAATAATATTCAAAACATTATTGACAATATAACTAACTAAACTATTCAGTTAATCTAAATACTAATTCAAACAATTTGAACAGTAAAAGTAATCAAGTTATGCATGAAATCAGTTTAAAACAATTTTAAACTAATTAATTTAACAGGGAAATTAATTATCTAAAATAATTTTAAATAATTAACTAACACCCATTAATTATAAAGCCCTTTAATTGACTAACAGTTATTAAACAATTTAATAACCTGTTAATAATCATAAAATTAATTAATAACAATTATTAATTATTTCTATAATTTTTCTGTTTTAAAACAATTTTAAAACGGGCTTAAACGGGCTTAATAATGGGTTTAATGGGGTTTAACAGGCATTAAAAATAATTTTTAAAAAAAAAAACAGAAAATGGGCCCAGCCCATTAGGGCCCAATGGCCCGGACCCAGGGCCCTGGCTCGGCCAGGGTCGAGCCCTAGCTCAGCCAGGGGGTCTAGCCCAGCCAGACCCGAGCCCTGGCTCGGCCAGGGTCGAACCCTGGCTCAGCCAGGGCGCCGCCCGGCCCCCGCCCGGTCCGACCGGGTCGGGACCGAGCGGTCCGGCCCCTCCTCCTGCGTTTCGACCGGGCCGTTCTTCTTAAAAGCTGCAAACCCTAATGCAGCAGGCCGACGGCGGTGGAGGCTTTGTGGGCGGCGCCGGCGGCCGCCCCCGGCGGCGCAGGTCCCGGCCGATGGTGCCCCCGGTGCCGGCGACGTGCCCGGCGCCGACAGGGCCGCCGGCGGTGGCCAAATCAGGCTCCCCGAGCCACGGTTTACACCCCCTTAAATCTGGTTTTCCCAACGTAAAATCCAAATTAGGGCTTCAAATTTGTAGCTCTCCAAGGCCACTCCGGCACCAGCAAATGTGTCGAATGTGTAGTCGTGACTATCACCAATAGATCCAAACATCCAGGCCGCCATCCCAACACTTGGGATGCACGTACGAAGCCACCGAAGTACCCCGTTCGTCGTCCCACGAAGAACTCCGAAAAACCCAAATAAAATCCGAAAAATTACAAAAAAATAATCAAATTATTTGTGTTCATCATATGAAAACGATTCTGTCATTTTTAATCAGATTAAACACAAGAACACGTACAATACGGGTTCTTCACGCATAACGAGAAAACACGTAAAACGATGCCGTTTTACGACCGAACCAGCGAACCTGGCTCTGATACCACTGTAAGGAATCGCCATGAACGCAGCGGAAAAAAAAATGATTCCATTATATCGGTTGCTGGGGTCGTAAAACGGACATTAAAATATAAGCGGGAAGAACAGTTCTTCATCTTTGCGGGGTTTCGAATCTCCCGTGGATGATGCCGACTTGGTAATCGTGCACGCGCACGATCTCTAGAGGTATCCACACGAGTTCCCGCAGCAGACGCGATTTCCTCCTCGACTTGAGTGCTCCGACCAGATCTCAAATCCACCATGTGCGGAGAGAGACAGATCCACTCCCAGAGAGAGAGAAGGAGAGAGAGAGAGGAGAGAGAGAATCTGGGGAGTAAAATTCGTCCAACCAACTTTTTACCCCTCCTCCTTGGCCCTCCTTATATAGAAATAAGGATAAGCACAAGGATTAATCCTCATGATTATCCAAGAGTTTGGCCTTGGATAATTCTCCATTAAATCTTCATGTTTATCCTACAGCTTTTTATAAAAACCCAGACAAGCATGAAATTTAACATTTCTCACCGTCTGACGAGAACTCTTATGTGTGTGACCCTCTAGGCCCATATATCAGTCCGGTTGCAGGCCCATTAAACTTAGAACTGTTTCTTGAGTTTAATATTTATTAATTAACATTTAAACATCATATGTTAAATGATTAATTTAATAAACAAGTGAATTATCATCTGATGATCAAATCACTTGGCCTTCTGATCATGAACAGCACCAAACACTACCTCATGATCCCAGAAGATATAAGGGATACTGTTCCTGTAACGACCCGCCACCCTATAATCGGGAATCCGATTACTAAATGGGTACCGAATCATTAATTTGGAACCAAACCAGGATCTAGTAAGTCTGGGAAATAAATAATAAACTAAGCTAAACATTCACATCGCATTGAATTGAAATGAAAGTGCAGGAATTAAAATTATTACAATGCGACTCGATACAGCAAATAATTACATACTCCAACTGAAAAGAAATAATTAAACATGCAGGCCAGAAATAAATAGCAACTACATCGGGGCATACCCCGGAACAACCGCTGAAGGCGCTCAACACGCGGCCGCACACGCCGCTCTAGGTCTGCCGGGAGTCCTCACCTGAAAACCACAGGGGTGAGTCTCAAAACAAGACTCAGTAGGGATCCTTCGATCCCCACTGCCCACGCACACACCCACAAGTACAAAGTACAGCTAACGGTAAAGTAACGAACACAGCTGTAAGTACAATTCCTAATTCTCAACGTGGAATCACATGCAATCGACAATATAATAAACATGCATATTCTAAACCAGCCGACTAGGGAACCCACAACTGCCGTCTCGGTAGAGCTCGCCAACCACACGAACAACGGTGGGAAAACCTCGACCCGCTGAGGCCAAGCAGTAACCCCTCGGATAGCACACTAGCTACTCCGGCCCAACCGGCTCAGGTGGCTACCCCTTCCCTCAGCATGAGTGACTCTCCGAATGTACCACTCCGACACCGGTACTAGCTGACCCCGGGGTTCACCAGGTGACCCTCTCTCACAAGGCGTCACCCCGCCCACGCCCCCACCGGCGCTGTGCTCACGCCCCCACCAGCACAGGGTGATAAAGCGCTACAATGTCACTCCAGGTCCACAATAACACAAAACCCAGCACAGTACGATCCGGTCACATGAAAAGTCCGCGATCGCACGACACACATGTAGTATCGTCCGGTTATGAAGAATCTATCTCTACCGGGTACACTAAAACATGCACTAATCATCCGTCTAACAGTATGAACACATTTTACTCATATGAATTAGTGAGGTTCTGTCTTGAATCGCGTCGCCCAAGGCCGACGCCATTCAAGCTCCATGTACAGGTTCATGTAAAATAGTCTTCAGAATCAAGCCCTAAAAGGCGTCGACACCAGTGGTCGCCTTTTAAAAGGCGTCGACATCCTCATACGCCATTTAACACAGAAATCCAGAAATTCCAAAGAAATTACCCAGGGGATTTCTGCCTTAAAAGGCGTCATGGCTGCCCGACGCTATTCAAAACGCGTCGCCCACCCATGACGTCTTTTAGTCCCAGAATCCCGAACTGGCAGACTCTCAGTCAGGCGATTCCTGTCTAAAAGGCGTCGTGATGGCCCGACGCCATTCAAAAAGGCGTCGTCCATGCACGACGTCTTTCAACCCCAGGAACCAGTCTGCCATGAGCCCGAGGGCTCCCTTTTCAACCCAAACAACCCCAAAATTACTCAAAAACGGAGGAGAAAGAGGGGCAATACAATCCATAGCAAATCACATTCATGGCAAATCCCCCATATCATCAAAAGAACACCTAAACATGCTCATTCTACCCCCCAAAACCAAAGATCCATAACATGCTTAAACGGGGAAAAACATGGTTTAAACACGATGCTATGGGAACCGTCACCCTACCGGACACTTGAACTCCTCCAAGCTTCAAGCCGTCCACCCTTCTCGCCCCACGCCGCCGCCGGTACCGCCGTGGTCGTCCTTGCTCCACCGTGACGTCGGCCGCCGTCCGGAGAGTAGAACGCCGCAGTGGAGGTGGAGGTGGTAGTGGTAGGAGCTGGGTAGAGGATGGAGTGGAGGGAGAGATGAAATGGTGGGAGGAAAAGAGGGAGGAAGAGGGATCGCCGCCGAGCTCGCCGGAGGGGAAGGAGAGAGAGAGAGAAGGAGAAAATGAGGGAAGGAAGGAGGGTTCGCGGGGTTAACCAGAGACTGGCTAAAATGCGTCGACACCCACGGACGTCCATCAGGTGATGTGACGGCCGCTCTGACAAGTTTCTGAAACGCGTCGATCGAGGCAGACGCCGTTCAGCCGACATGTCAGGGTCGTACTCTAACACACCCAGAGTCGCAGTCTGAAAGGCGTCGTCCTACGTGGACGCCGTTCAGACGACTCGACAGGGCCGTACACTTCGCGGCCCAAAGCCAGCCCACGTGGCACCCACGTGGCAGAACCTAAAACGCGTCTGCAACGGTGGACGCCGTTTAAACCGCGTCGAGCGGGCTCGATGCGAAACAACACAGAGTTCCAGACCCTACTAGGGCCAGAACTACAGGGTCCGACCCCGAAAACCGAATCCGAAAGTCTGAATCCTTACAGTTCCCTTCAATTGAACCTTTCCGTCTGCAGATGCCGCATAGATATAATCCTTCATCATGCAATGTCCCGATAACGCAAGGGTATGGTTTTATAGTCAAACCCTTTTTCGCATTATCCAGATGGATTCCAGTACACAGTTAATATCTAGAAAGACATCTCTTTCATTTGACCCTGGCCAGGGATTTCTGTGTACACATCCATGGGACATTCTCTCTCCAGTCTTATACCAAGAGTGAGTGATCCCTTGTTGTTCACTCAATTACCTTCGCAAGCTTTCCACTGTATCTGAAAGACCGATTATGGTGGACTTAATGGTTAAAGTCCACGAGTCAGAGAATCAAGATACAATGGTCCACAAACAAGGTATCATTGGTGACTCAGGTCAAAGGACCAACTGTGCTACTGCAACGATTGAATTCCCTGGTTGACTAATAGGTATAATTACCATCCAGGAATTCTTATTTGGGTCTGTTCAGTGAACTCATTCTCTAATGAGCACCCACTTGTTTGTCTTAGTGTCACCACACGAGTGAATGTGAGATCATTCACCCTCATCATATGAGCAGACATAACTTGTGTCGATCTTATCGGATATTTAATGTCCATCTCAAATATCCTATGATCGAGAACTATTTAAGACAATTGCCTTAGGATATTGATCTCACTATCATGATCTCATCATGATTCAATATCCCATACATTTGTCTATGGACCTTCATTACGATAGTTGATTGCGAGAACTATTAAATGAAAAAATGATTGCCTTTATTAATAATCTGAACTAGAATGTACAATGATTGGCTTTGAGGCCACCCAATTCTAACAATTAGCAACCGCTCACGATAATCTCGGCTAACCATCACATGCCGGCACACCGAATACAACAATCATTCTCTCCAATCACACACACAGGGCTCCACATAACTAGCCAATCAAATCCACACCAAGCTAACCAAGATTTTCAATTTTGAAAAAAAAGCTGATAGATCAAAATAACCACACACTAGCAAGGCACATATTACAAAACTGATTCTCCACCAAACCCAAGTACATAAAAAGTGCCACAAGAGTTCACAACCACCTTTGAATAAGACAAGATATAAGTGCTTATCTAGCCCAACCTCTCGGACCTCCACAAAGAGACGCAACTCCACTCAATGTCTCGGACTCCTACTGACTACTCGGCTCCTGACCTATCTTATTCTTCTGGGGACAGTTCCTCGCGAGATGTCCCTTCCTACCACAGCCAAAACAGCTACCAGTGATCAATGGACATATCCGATTACTATGAAACCTGCCACAACGGGGACAACGATCCGCAGCGTCGCGCCTTGCTTCCTGTTGCCAGCTGACCTCCATCTGCATCTGCTGAACCGAACCATCCTCATCCTCGTCACAAGGTACCTCTTGGAACTCGAGCTCAAAGGAACTCGAACCGCCTGACGAAAAGACCGCTGATCTATCCCTGCCTTGCTGCTTCTCTTGTGCTGATTGCTCCGACTCCTTCTCCAAGTGTTGGAACTGAGTCTCCACCGCTGCCGCGCACCGAACCGCCGACGCCAGATCCTTACAACAATGAGCTGCCACAAACTCCCTCAGATCATGCCGAAGTCCATCCACGAATTTCTCCGTCCTAAGATCCTCATGCTCAGATATGTGTGGAGCAAATCTTCCCAGAGCTACAAATTTCATCTGATATTCTAGAACTGTCATACCATCCTGCACCAATTCCATAAACTCCCTTTCCTTGGCCCTCCGTACGTGCCTCGGAAAGTATTGTCCACTAAACTCTCTCACAAAGCCTTCCCAAGGAATCTCTCTCAAGGACCTATCTGGAAACATCATCCCCTTGATGGTAACCCACCAATCATAAGCATCGTCCTTCAGCAAGTAGGTTGCCAACAAGGTCTTGTCATTCTCAGTACATTCAAGAACATCAAATGCCTTCTCTACCTCCTTTATGTAATGAGTTGCTGCGTCTGGAACTGGTTGACCCGTGAAAGAAGGGGGCTTCAACTTCAAGAACCGCTCCATCACCATAGACTGGCCACCTCGGGAATTGGACCCCTCACTTCCATCTCCCTGCTGGTATCTAGACATAGCCTCAATCATAGCTTCCATGAAACGATCCACATTATGTCCTTCTGCCCTCGAACCGCCATCATCTGCTCTCGAACCACGAGCCAACGGAACTCTCCTCTTCGGTGCCATTACTACCTCACAAACACGAAAATCGAACCAAAGCACGTCAAAACCTATCAATCTACACCAGCAGCCATCGCCTGTACAGACTCGTACTTATTGTTGGACTATAATATCTAACCAAGTTTACCACATACTCGACCAAACTGGGCTCTGATACCATCTATAACGACCCGCCATCCTATGACCGGAAACCCGATCACTTAATGGATGTCGGCTCATTAACTACGGGTTCGCACCCAGATCTCACACAACACATCTGGAGGAGTAAGCGTTAAACAAGGCTAAATATAACAATCACACGGACTACAAGATATAACAAGCGCGCAGGAAGGAAGATAGCAATGTCCGTATATAGTCCAACAATAATTACATTGTCCAACAAATTAAATAAGTATAGGCAGAAGTAAAGTACAACAACATCGGGACATACCCCGGAACTGAGACAGCTGCTGGTCCGCACACCAAGAAGACACCACATGCCGCCACACGCCACGAGGTCCACACCTGAAACCGCAGGGAGTGAGCCACACCAAAATTGGGCTCAGTAGGGATCATCCGATCCCCTGCCTCCCACTCACACACCCACAAGTGCAACAATACGGATATATGGCAATTCAGTAAAGCAGTAAACATAGCACCCAAATCTGATATGAAACATACGCAAAAGCAGTGTAGCAGGAACAGTTCTAAGTAACCCGAAGAACCCAACACAAAGTCACGTCTCACAGCCAAAGTCCACAAAGCGACCGAACCTCACTGTCGACCGAAGTCAAACGTCGCCTCACAACACTACCACCGCTGCTCACGCCTGTCCGCCCCTACAGTGTTCCGGGGCACTGTAGGGTGAGGCAGTGAGTCAAACTAGGACTAGCTGGGACCAGTGAACCACCACTGCCCAGCTACGTGTGCACACAAGTAGTCTAGACTACTGTCCTACCGACCGGATTTCCTCCACGCCAGGCCTCGGCGCTTCAGGAGGGCCCTGGGGACCGGCGAACCCCCGTCAAGCCGAAGCTACAGGAACTACCCACAACCCTAACCTCCCGGGCTGCGTCAGGTCAAAGGGCGAAGGGTACCACTCGTAACCTTGATCAAAGGTCACATCAGGCCCAGTGGCTACAGGGGTAAAACAACTCCAACAGTACCACAACCAGCTCCACAGCAAGAAACGCACCGGAAGCTGCCACGACAAACAGGGAAAATCCCGACCCATTGAGACCAAACAGCAACCCCTCGGATAGCGCACCGGCTACTCCGGCCCGACGGGCTCAAGGTGGTTTTGTTTCCCTCAGCCAAAGGCAAAACACAACATGTACCACTCCCCCACCAGTACGGCACAATGCCTCACAGACACCATGGCTCACCCCCATTGGCCCATGGTGATAGACGTAAACCACAGTAGTTCCAATTCCATATCCGCATAAACACACATACATACATGATGTAATTCCATTCACGCAGAAGTCCTCAGTCTCAGTGTACAACTTAAAGCATGCATTTGAACCATCCAATCGTAAAACATGTGTTAAATAACAGGAGTTAAGCAGTTCTGTCTTGAATCGCGTCGACCGAGGTCGACGCCATTCAAGCCCCTAAAACAGGTTCACTAAAACCAGATTATTCCTTAAACCACGTCGACATGGGAAGCCGCCCTTTTAAAACACGTCAGACTCCACAGACGCCATTCACCACAGAATTCAGATTTGCAGAAGCTTCAGTCAGGGTGATTTCCTGCCTAAAAGGCGTCATGATGGTCCGACGTCCTTCCAAAAGGCGTCGTCCATACATGACGTCTTTTTAGCGTCAGAACCCCGTACAACGAAACCTCGAACAGAGAGGTTTCTGCCCTAAAAGGGCGTCGTACTGCCCTGACGTCCTTCTAAAAGGCGTCGACCAGGCACGACGCCGTTTAGCGCCAGAAACCTGGTTCTCTAGTTCGATCCGAGGGTTCTTCCTTTAACCCCAAACACCCCGAAAATGCCCAAAACAGAAGGGGGAGGAAAGGGAGATCAACTACCACAAGCATGCTACAATTCCACAATCCCTAACACGGCCATTCCCACAAGAAAACCCCCTAAACATGCTCAGTCTAACCCAAAACATATCATGCCACGCCAAGGAAACCATAAACAAGATAATCACGATTCATGCATGGTTCGTCCCCCTACCGGTTCTTGAACTCCTCCAAGCTCCGTGCCGCCGACCCGCCGCACCGCAGACCGCCGCCGGTACCCTCGAGGACGCCGCCACTCCGTCGGGACGTCGGCCGCCGTCCGGAGAATGGAACGCCGCGAAGGAAGTGGTGGAGGTAGAGGTGAGAGGTAAGGAGGTATTGGAGTGATGGAAGAGGAAGAAGAGGAAGGGAAGGGAGAAAGGAGGGCGGAGGGGGTGAAGAGAGAGAGGGTGGAGGCGAGAATGAGGGAAAGAAGGGGAGGCTCGCGGGGTCAATCAGAAACTGGCTAAAACGCGTCGACAGAGACAGACGTCTATCAGGTGATAAGACGGGCCGTACTGACAGCGCTCTGAAACGCGTCGACCACCACGGACGCCGTTCAGACGACATGTCAGGCACCGTACACTGACACCGCAGTGTATCTGAATCACGTCATGCATCATGGACGCCGTTCAGACGACGAGACAGGGGCCGTACTCTCGCGGCCCGAAACCCGCCCACGTGGCGCCCACGTGGCACAACAGCAAGCAGACTTAAATGGCATCTACACAACCTGACGCCTTTTGAAAGGCGTTGAGCAGTGCAGATGTCATTCAGTCAAAACTCTCAAGACCCCCCTCAGGGTTTAAACCAGGGGATCCGGCCCGAACCCGATCCGAATACAGAACCCGAAACCTCAGTCCTTACACAAAGACCAGTGGAATCAGAAAATTTAGAAACTCAAATTCCCTTATCAGTCTGAATAATTTAATTTCAAACACATTACTGCACACACTGACACGTTTGATTCGTGAGTAACAAGAGATGCCAAGTCCTAAGGAATACCGAAAGCTTGACTGAAAGTGTAAAGTGCAAATCATTCTCTTTTAAAACAAAATCCTGTTTTTACACTCGGCCCATGATGTAGGAACGAGGCTTAGAATAGACTACCAAGAATACTCGCCATCTTAGTAGGAGGCCGTCATAAAAAAAAATGGGGGAGATCCGTCCCAAAGAAAAGAAAAGAAAAGCAAAGCAAAGGCAAAAGTCAAATGTCAAATCTAAAGGCTATTACACTACAAACGTTACATCAAGGCCATGAAATAAATTGAAAGGGAACGCAAGGTCGATAAATACCCTAGAAAGAAAATGACCGAACTCCAATGGATATTAGGGTAGGAAAGGAACATATTTTTGGGTCTCCGGAACCTTCTCATGGGCTTTCTAAACTAATTCTTCCTTCCTTTCTAAAGAGGCGTACTCCAAACTTAAGGAACGGCCTAGATTGATTAAGGATCGAATCATCAAATGGGACCACAAATGGAAACACAAGTTCAAACACAATGGGTTTAAGTTAAATTATTGAAAAACAATTTGGGAATTAAGTTAATAAATGAATATGATCTTTTGATCTGAGTACCATGCTGGTCTTTTAGTTTACACCATATTTTAAAATCCAAAAAAATACATATTTCAAAATCCAAAAAAGTACATATTCCAAAATCCAAAAAAAATACATATCCCAAAATCCAAAAAAAAAAGGCACATATTTCAAAAATTCAAAAAAAGGTACATATTTCAAAACCCAAACAAAAATGAATATTTCAAAACAACAAAAATATTTCAATTAGCATTTGCTTATTGCATCTAGTATGCTTCATTCCTTTTATTTTCAGTGAGCATCTGTCTGCTTGTATGTTGCATTTTGCTTACAGTTCGATTACCTTTGTTAATAAAGGCTATGCCCCTTGACCCTTCCACTAAGAAAAAAAATTGATCGACCATTCACTTGGTCAGGCAAGGGGCTAAGCCTAAACAGATGCTTAACCTGTTTGTTAAGTAATATGTAGAACACAGGACAAACACATGGAACACAAGATTGAAGGCCAAAAGTGTTATGTATATATATCAAAAGTGTTATGTACATGATACATCAAAACAAAGGAAAATACATAAGCCCTCAAGGCTGGCTCTCTCCTGCCCCCTCGTCGAGCTGACTTTGAGCCTTGTCAGGCGCGTCTGGCTGTGGAGCTCTAGGAGGCGGTGGTCCGATCAGACTCAAACCAGCTTGGCCTGATGATATGGCCACACTCGCAGTGAACGCACTCCCGTGCCCCCTCTCCTGCGCTCGCTGGCGGGCACGTCGGTAACGCTCCCCCACGATGCGCCGCTCATACTCTGCAACGCCAAGCTGGACCCGAAGAGTAGTCATCTCAGCATCCACTCGCTGCCGCTCCTGCTGCTCCCGCTCTCGGTCCTCGGTGAGGATCTCCAGACGGATCTGGAGTCGTGTCAGCTCACGAGGGAGGTCGTCGTTGGAGAGGCGTGCCAACTGCTCCTCCAGGGCTCTAATACGCGCAGCATCAGCCTCGGCACGAGCAGCCGCTGCACGAGAATGCTCCAACTCCGCCTCAGCCCTCTGAAGGGCCTCCAGAAGCTCAGCAACCTGCAGAAGAAGTCATTGTTAGTCCAAGATAATCAAGCAATCAAAAATCAAATTCAAGAATCAAAGGGAAAGGATCATAACTCACTCGAGCGGCACGATCCTCCTCCGCGAGAGAGGCTCGGTGGATGGTGGATGCGAGTTGGCTCTGGAGGTCAGCCAAAGCAGCCTCATGCGCGGCAGAAGATGTAAGGACTGAGGTTTTAGATCCGGTTATCGGGTCAGTTTCGGGGTCGGATCCCCTGGTTTGGGCCCTGATGGGTCTGGGGAGTGCCTTCTAAATGACATCTAGGATGCACGACGCCTTTTGAACGGTGTACTGCTGAGTGGACGCCATTTAGTCGAGTGGCTGTTGTGCCACGTGGACGCCACGTAGGTGAGTTTCGGGCCACGAGAGTATGGCCCTGTCCTGTCGTCTGAAAGGTGTCCTCGATGGGCGACGCCATTCAGAGTACGACCCTGAGTTATCAGTGTACGGCGCCGGTCTTGTCATCTGAACGGCGTCTTAGTTAGGCGACACGTTTTAGAGTTCTGTCAATACGGCCCGTCATGTCAACTGATAGGCGTCTGTGCTGCACGACGCGTTTTACCCAGCTTCTGCTTAACCACGCGAACCCTCCTTCCTTTCCCTCATTTTCTCCTCCCTTCTCTCTCTCCTCACTTCCTCCGGCGGCTCCGGCGATCTCTCCTCCCCCTCCATCTTGTCCTCCTACCATTTCACCTCTCCCTCCACTCCATCGACCTCCAAACTCCCACCACTACCACCACCACCTCCTCCGCGGCATTTTCTCTCCGGACGGCGGCCGACGTCCCGGTTGAGTACCGGCGGCGGTGTAGGGGCGAGACGGGTTGGAGGCTTGGAGCTTGGAGGAATTCGAGCAACTGGTAGGATGACGATTCCCGTAGTGTTTTATTCAAAAACCATGTTTTCCCGCTTTGAAGCATGATGCGTGTAAGGGATTTTTAGGTAGAATAAGCATGTTTAGGGACTTTCTTGATGGATAGGGTGGTTTTTATGAATGTAGATTTGTGGGTTTTCATGTGATGGATTGGTTTCCCTCTTCGTTTTCCCCTTCTTGGGTGTTTTGGGGCGAATTTGGGGTTAAAGGGGACCCTCGGGTCGAGCTGCAGAAACTTGGTTTCTGGCGCTAAATGACGTCGCGCTAGGACGAAGCCATTCAGAATGGTGACGGGCCAGCACGATGCCATTTAGGCAGAAATTGTCTTGGCAACGGTTTATGTCATAGGGGACTTCTGTTGTGAATGGCGTCCAAGGACAGCGACGCGTTTTAATAGGCGGCTACCTACGGCGACGCCTTTTAGGCCATATTCTGAGGCCAAGATTTCATGAACCAGTTTAGGAAGCTTGAATGGCGTCGGCCTTGGGCGATGCGATTCAAGACAGAACCACATTAATTCATGCTATTAATATGTGTCTACACTGTCAGATAGTTCAGTTAATACATGCTTTAAATATACTCGATGATGATGGATTCTATGTGACCTGATCATACTACTTGGGTTTCGTGCGACCGTGGACTATTCACGTGACCGGATCGCACTGTGCTGTGTTTTGTGCTACTGTGGACCTAGAGTGACAGTTGTAGCGCTTGACACCCTGTGTCGGTGTGGGAGGGACACAGCGCCAGTGGGAGCAGTGGCGGGGTGACCCCTAGTGATAGAGGGTCACCTTGTGAACCCCGGGGTTAGCTAGTACCGGTGTCGGAGAGGTACCTGTGAAGTGTCACTCGTGCTGGAGGAAGGAGTAACCACCTGAGCCAGTTGGGCCGGAGTAGCTAGCGTGCTATCCGAGGGGTTACTGTTTGGTCTCAGCGGGTCGGTGTTTCCCACTTTCGTTTGTTTGGTTGGTGTGTTTTGCCGAGACGTTGGTTGTAGGCTCTCTGGGAGAATGGTTTCAGAGGTATGCATGTTATATTTCAAATGCATGTGATTTATATCGAGATTTAGGAGTAGTAATTACTGCTTTACTTGCTTACTTTACCTTTAGTTGTGTTTCTGCACTTGTGGGTGTGCGTGTGGGCAGTGGGGATCGAAGGATCCCTACTGAGTCTTTTCGTTGAGACTCACCCCTACGGTTTTCAGGTGAGGGTTCTAGGCAGGCTTAGCGAGGAGAGTACTGCTTCGAGTTGCGCACCAGCAGCTGTTGTTCCGGGGTATGCCCCGATGTAGTTGTTATTTTATTTTCTGGTCTGTACACTTAATTATTTCTTTTCAGTTGGAGTATGCAATTATTTGTTGTGTCGTGTCGCATTGTAATAACTTTTAAATTCTTGCACTTCCTTTTTAATTCAATGCGATGAGAATGTTTAGCTTAGTTAATTATTTATTGTCCCAGACTTATCTAGATCTTGGTTTGGTTCCAAATTAATGATTCAGTACCCATTTAGTAATCAGATCCCCGATTATAGGGTGGCGGGTCGTTACAGTTGGTGTTGGGTTTTCTCGGTTTCTTCGGATCGCTCACGCAGCGGAAAAATAAAATTATTTACAGCGATCCGTTCCCGTTTCGGAATCTAAAATACGATAATCAGATTATCGAAGTTCTAACCGTGTGCGGATTCGAATCCGCAGCCGTTCGGTTCCGTCGGTGTGACACCGCAAGCCGCGCAAGCGCCCGGCCTCTAGCGAAGTCCACGCGATCCTCCCCGCGACGGATATCCTCGAGTTCGTCGTTCTTCGCAGCCCGCGAAGCCTCCGCTGGTCGCCGCAATGATTGCCGCAGCGCGTGGACGATTTCCCATCGAACGGGATTCGGAGAAGCGGCGGAGCAGATCTGGCTCTTCCTGGACGCCAGAGAAGGACAGAAAACGAGGAGGGGCGGCTAAGGTTAGCAGCAGCTTGGCCTGCTCAGCCCGTTCGCTATGTTTTATACTAACCGTGCGGTTTTTCACAAAAACCCCCGGTTTGTATAAAACCCACTTATTTATCCATCGCCTTGAGAATCATTTGCGTGTGACCCTCTAGGCCCAAGTACCAGTCCAGTTAATGGCCCAACAAGCCCAGTGACTCCTCATTGGCTTTATTAATTAATTAATAATCCTTTATTAATCAATTAATCAATCGAATTGATGTCGCACATCGAATTCGACCGGGCCTCCGATCACGTTGGGTGCCAAGCAACACCACGTGAACCCGGAAGGTATTTGGGGTTAAGTAACCCTCTCTTGGAACCTTTCCGCCGACAGTTACCACGTGGATATAATCCTTCATTCGTACAATGCTCTCGAGTCAACTCAGGGTATGGCGAGCTGTTAAACCCTAACCGGTCGACTCACTTGGATTGGATGCCGCTGATGAATATCGGAAAACTCCTTTCCCGATATTATCGTCCGCCCTGGCCAGGGACTTCCGCGCATCCTTCCTAGAGCATTCTCTCTCTAAGTACCGAGAGCGAATGATTCCTTATTGACACACAATTCCCTTCGACGGTATTCCGCTGCACCCAATCCTTGGCGTATTAGAATCCCATGGTTAGAGATTCGTAGACCAAGGTCAAAGTACAGAAGTCCACTGCCAAGGTGTCCTTGGTGTCTCAGGTCCGAGGACCATCCACGCAACTGCGACAATAGAATCAAGCTGGTTGACAATGAGGTACAATACCATCCAGCGATTCAGTCGGATCAATTCAGTGAACTCATTCTCCAATGAGCACCTACAGATTCGCCTTAGTGTCTCCACACAAATGACTTATGAGACCAGTCATCCTCATCATATGAGCAGGAGTAATCTCTACTAGTCTAACCGGATATCCGATGTCCTTCTCGGATATCCTCCGACTAGGAACGATTAAGAATATGTGTGTTTAAGTGATCAGTCTCAATAGTATGATCTCATCATAATCTGATCACCATAGCACATATTCACGGACTTCATTATGAAACGATAATTAACGCGATTTACACATAATGAATATTATGCCATTTTAGTAATAATGAACGAGATTTACATTGTTAGATTGGCTTGTAGGCGACCTAAACTAACAATCTCCCACTTGGACTAAAGCCAATCACCTTTATATAATAAGCCCATAGACTCTAGGTGACGCTCAAACACAATTTGAGCCAACGGCTTTGTCAGTGGATCTGCTATATTGTCGACGGATGGAACTCTTTCCACTACTACATCTCCTCTGGATATGATCTCTCTGATAAGGTGAAAGCGCCTCAGAATATGCTTCGATTTCTGATGAGACCGTAGCTCTTTCGCTTGCGCAATGGCTCCATTGTTGTCGCACAACAGTGGAACAGGCTCGAGATGCTGGGAACTACGCCGAGGTCGGTGATGAATTTCTTCAACTACACTGCTTCCTTGGCGGCTTCAGCTGCAGCGATGTACTCAGCTTCAGTCGTCGAATCTGCAGTGGTTACGTGCTTGGAACTCTTCCAGCACACTGCACCTCCGTTCAAAGTAAACGCGAATCCAGATGTTGACTTGCTATCATCTGGATCCGACTGGAAACTCGAGTCAGTAAAGCCTCGCAGTTTCAAGTCACCTCCTCCATAGACAAGAAACATATCCTTAGTTCTTCTCAAGTACTTAAGGATGCATTTCACTGTCTTCCAGTGCTCTTCGCCTGGATCAGCCTGAAATCTGCTCGTAACACTTAGAGCAAATGCAACATCAGGCCGTGTACATAGCATGGCATACATGATAGATCCTATGGCAGAGGCATAGGGTATTCTATCCATGAATGCCCTCTCATCAGGAGTCTTAGGAGACTGCTCCTTTGAGAGAATAATTCCATGTCTCATCGGTATGAAACCTCTTTTAGAATTTTCCATGCCAAACCTTTTGACTATGGTATCTATGTACAAGGATTGGGTCATTCCAAGCATCCTCTTTGATCTATCTCTATAGATCCGTATTCCCAATACGTAGGATGCTTCTCCCAAATCCTTCATGGAGAAGTTTTTCGACAGCGAGACATTTACTGATGACATCATAGCTACATCATTCCTAATGAGTAGTATGTCATCTACGTAAAGAACTAGAAAAGTGACTGCACTCCCACTGGTCTTCTTGTACACACAAGGCTCATCTTCATTCTTAATGAAGTCATAAGACTTGACAGCCTCGTCAAATCTTATGTTCCAGCTCCGGGAGGCCTGCTTCAGTCCATAAATAGAACTCTGAAGCTTGCACACTTTATCTGGAGATTCTTTTGATGTGAAACCTTCTGGTTGTATCATATACACCTCCTCCTCAAGGTTACTATTGAGGAAGTCAGTCTTCACATCCATCTGCCAGATTTCATAATCATAATGTGCAGCAATGGCGAGCAGAACTCTGATCGACTTTATCATGGCTACTGGTGAGAAAGTTTCGTCATAGTCAATTCCTTGCCTTTGACGATATCCCTTTGCCACCAACCTTGCCCTATAAGTGTCGATCCGTCCATCAGCACTGATCTTTCTCTTAAAGATCCACTTGCAACCGATGGGTACAATACCCTCGGCCAAGTCCTCCAAGTTCCAAACTTGGCTGGTGTACATGGACTGGATTTCTGAGTTCATGGCTTCTCGCCATTTCCCGGCTTCTGGGCCTTCTATGGCCTCCTGGTAGGTTTTAGGATCATCATCCTCATTATATTGTACCATAGACTCACCTTCAGCGATATGTCCCACATATCGTTCGGGTGGTCTAGGTACTCTACCAGATCTACGAGGCTCATCTGTGTGTACCTGAACAGGTTCAGGAACTGATATCTCATCTGATGATAATGTAGCTGTTTGGGGATTTGGAACCTCTTCTAGTACTATTTTACTCCCACTGTCCTCCTGAAGAAGGTATTCCTCTTCCAGGAAGACAGCTTTCCTGGCGACAAACACCTTTTTGTTCATCAGGATGGTAAAAATAGTATCCAAAGGTTTCCTTTGGATATCCCACAAACCTACATTTATCAGTTCGTGATTCCAGCTTGTCTAGATCATGCCTCTTTACATGAGCAAGACAACCCCAGACTTTAACATGTTTAAATTCTGGTTTCCTGCCTTTCCATATCTCATATGGAGTAGAGGCCACAGACTTGCTGGGAACTCTGTTCAGTCGGTATGCTGCTGACTCTAGAGCATACCCCCAGAGGGACACTGGTAATCCCGAAAAGCTCATCATAGATCGCACCATGTCCAACAAGGTGCGATTCCTCCTTTCTGATACACCATTCATCTGTGGTGTATATGGAGGGGTCAGCTGAGAAAGGATACCATTATCCTTTAAGAATTGTGTGAAATTAGTACTCAAGTATTCTCCTCCTCGATCTGATCGAAGAGCTTTAATACTCTTTCCTAACTGCTTCTCCACCTCATTCTTGAACTCCTTGAACTTCTCAAATGCTTCCGACTTGTACTTCATTAAGTACACAAAGCCGAATCTTGAGAAGTCATCGGTGAACGTGATGAAGTAAGAAAAGCCACCTTTGGCTTGGGTGGACATTGGACCACATACATCCGTATGTATTAGTTCCAAAATGTCCTTGGCATGTTCTCCATGTCCAACAAATGGAGATTTTGCCATCTTTCCTATAAGGCAGGATTCGCATGTTGCAAACGATTCATAATCGAATGCTGTTATGTAACCATGCTTGTGCAACTTTTGCAACCTGCTTTCGCCAATGTGCCCAAGTCTACAATGCCACATGTAGGCTTGGTTCACACAATTCTTGCTCTTCTTAAGAGCATTATCAATCTGAAGATTGTAATAAGAAACATCTAATAGATATAGACCGTTGACTAAAGACGCTGAAGCTATTGATTTATTACCATAATAAATCGAACAACTTCTGTTCTCAATAGTCAACCTATATCCTATCTTGTCCAAACAAGATATTGATATTATGTTCTTTATTATGCTAGGAACATAATAACAATCTTCTAAGAGTAAAGTGTGTCCCGATGGAAGTTTGAGGTTTGCTGTCCCAACAGCAATCGCCGCAACTTTTGCGCCGTTTCCTAGCCTCAACTCCACCTCACCTTGTCTTAGCTTGCGCTTACTTGCCAGCATCTGCTTATCATGGCAGATATGAGAAGCACATCCGGTATCTAATACCCAAGATGTGGAATCTCTAACTGACAAGTTGATATCTATCATATAGATATCTGAAGCTTCAGACAGCTTCACTCTTCCATGAGCTTTATCGTTAAGGAACTCCTTGCAGTTCCTCTTCCAGTTACCATACTGCTTATAGTATAAGCAGTCATCCTTCACTACTCTTTTATCTTTGTCCTTCGATCCTTTATCGTTAACTATCATCCCTGCTTCAGGGGCATCCAATGCCGATTCAGCAGGAGGATCAGCTCCAGGGACAAAGTTATTGTGCTCAGATCTGAAGACATTCTTCAGGCTTCTGAACCAATCTGAGTAGATCAGGTAAGTCAAAAGGGCATCAAGTATGCCACGGAGTAGGTTATTTGACGACATAATTCCCTACAGGAGATAAGTAAAATCTATTTAGCAGATGTTCAATTATTAAAGTTTAAAACAAGACAAGGTCTTTTGTTCAAGTTTAACTCCCACTAATTTTCGACGAACTGTATAACCCTCAGTTATACAGAACGGGAGACGCCGACAGTCTCCTAGTGGGGATCAGAATCTCAATGACTTGCACTACAGCCTTGTAGATAGCACAACAAACTGTAATACAATCAGAGAGCACCCAACTCATGGGACTTGCAACTCCTTGCAATATCTGATCATAGCTTTGGTCCCTAGAGATTTAATGGCCTTGTGGATAGCACAACAAACCACTAATTCTGGTCTAAGCTAACCATCATTACGCGACGAGCATAGATTTGCATGCAGTCCTTGTGGATAGCACAACAAAGCTACATGGTTCCTCTACCCCGATCTTTAGGCATCTAATGCCATAGCCACAGTTTCTCCTCCCAATTAAGCAGGCCTTGTGGATAGCACAACAAACCTACCTAAAGTGATTCGAATCCTATGACTATAACGATGGTGGACCACGCGGTAAGTTCTTAACTACTCGTGTTACGGCTTAGAGTTTATCTGAGGGTATTTAGATAACTTTTTATCTTGGTCTCTCCTAGGTGATAGTATATAAATATATCATATATATTTACTAAATACTATAACCTGCTTTGATTCATAATCAAAAGATAAACAATGCATCACATACATGTCATTAGTGTGGTCATGGATAGCACAGTGGGTTTGACTGGAGCCAACAGTCAAACGCACACACATTCTAATTGATGTAGACTGGATCTATCACGACCGGATTCCGAGGCTGGAACCCGGAGAAATGGATCCGAAGCCGGTTCGGATCGGTGTTGCTGAGGCCCGACGGGGATCCGGAAGGCCGAGGAGGCGGAGGCGGAGATGAGGGTTCGAAGGCCGAAGGGCGCCTCGGTCGGTGCGGACTCGTCCCCGGGAAGCCGGGGCCGACGCTCTTTCGGCGGGCGAAGGGGCGGCGCGGATGAAGCTCTTGGGATAGCAGAGGATAGAGGTTGGTTAACGGTGGTAGCCGATATAGGACTATGTTTGGGCTTACTGGTAAACCGCCATAGTGCCTGATCCGCCACCGGAGTGGGCCGGACTCGGCTATCAGGCCGAAGGGGGTTGGGCCGCTGAGGGGCCGAAGCCTGCTGGGCCTTGGGCTGCCGTGCTGTTCTCGGGCCGAAGGCTGGTGGGCCGCTGAAGGGCTGAAGCCTGTTGGGCTGGGAGCGACGGTGCCGCTTACTGGGCCGAGGGCTGCTGGGCCGCCGATGGGCCGGAGGCTCCCGGAGGGCCTGATACTGCTGCTGCTGGGCTGAACGGGGTTTGGGCCTGCTCTAATGGGCCGAATCGGATTCTGCCTCATCACATAGCCCCCCCACTCTTGTCTTCCTCAGTTATGAGATGGCGAGAGTATAGCCCGAAGCTGTCAAAAGAGCATCGTGACAGGTATCTTACCTGAAGCTCTGCTCTCCTTTTTTATTGGGAAGAGGGGGCCCTCGGTCGGCCGAGGGCTATGCGGTTGCTTCGTTTCCGCTCGGAGTGGCGACGAAGCCTCGGAGCCAAGAAGCCGAAAGGGCCGAGCCCTCTGACTCGTGTCAGGCTCCATTAAATGGACGGGATGGCGCGTCGCCTCGCGAGGAAGCACGGGACACGCGTCGCGCATCCGGCCGCTCTGTCGAAAACACAAAAGGATCCTGACCGCTCACGGGTCGCGGATCGCCTCGGCTCTCTGCCCGAGGCTTCACTCGGATTGTTGCCTCTTTCATCTTCAGCGCGCGGATCGGGACACGTGGCGCGTATCGGGCGGTCAGCCGAAGGGTCGGAGCGCCCTCGGCCGTTGATTGCTTCGCAGCAAGTCCCGAAGCCGGTCCGTCATCATTGCCGAAGGACGACGCACGTGGCGCGCATCTGAGAGGGGCGAAGGGACGAGCGGGACGATCTCGGCCGTTGGCTTCGGCGGGATGCGCTCCGAGCGAGCTCTATAAATACAAGCCCTCAGCAGGGCACTGTTCTTCTTCCTGTTGCCGCGCCTACGTTTCCTCTACAACCTTCCAAGCTCTTCTTCCTTCTCCTGCGGAAAGCTAGCTTCCTGAAGGCTTCGTCCGAGCTCGCCGGCCACCGTGGGAAGGTCTCCATTCCTTGGAGCGCATCGCTGGTGGAGCTAGGAGGTTTGAGGAGCCGCACTCGGCTCAAGAGAGACCTTCTTCCCCCTTTCTGCGAGTAAGCCCCAGCTTTCCTCCTTCCCTTCGTGGCCTTATGGTCAGGGATTCTTCTAGTGAGATTACTCCTTCGGACGAGGAGTATACTCCTTCCCGCTCCCTGCGATCTCTCTTGTCGGATCCCCTCACCTCAGACTCCTCCGCCCCAGCAATGTCCGACGAACCCGAGGTCTCCGGGACTGAGGGGTCCGAGGCTTCCGGAGCCGAGGTTTCCGGGGCCGAGACCTCCGGGGCCGAGTATGCCGAAGAGGCCCGGAGCCCAGGCCAGAGTTCTACTTCGGGACGCCGTCGTCCGGATATGGCTTCGGAAGCATCCTGCGCCCTTTCGGACGCAGAGGTTACGCGTCTGGTCTCCTACTTCCAGCTCCCTTCTTGGACGACGGTCATTCGGCCTGACTCCACCACCCGGGCTAACACTTTCCGCCCGGGTTCCTTCTCCATTTACGTTGATAGCTTCGAGGCGGGTTTCCGTCTTCCACTCCCCACCTTCGTCATCAACCTTCTCAGTTTCTACGGGCTGGCTCCGTCTCAGCTCTTTCCCAACTCCTGGCGCACCGTATACGGTTTCTTGAGCGTTTTTGCTCAAGTGAAGATCCTCCCTTCCATCAATGTCTTCCGCTGCCTCTTCAAAATTCAGACGCAGGGGAAGTCCGAGTGGTATTGCTTCGTCCCTCGGGTTGGGCGAAGCGTATTCTCCGGGAAGCCTTCGTCCATCCACGGCTGGAAGAGGAAGTTCGTCTTCGTCTCCCTGCCGGAGAAGGAGAAGGGTTGGTGGCCCTTCCCTACTGAATGGGCGCCGCTGGCTGCGGGCCTCTCGGATCCTCCTACCCTTACCCCGGTCCAGAGCATCCTTGTGGGTCGCATCCAGATGATGGCCCCGTATAGTGTCTGGGGGCTTCTCAGCGCGTCGGAGCGTCTGGTGACCGCCGGGGTATGGCCGGAACCGAGGTCCGATCCGGTGCGGGCCTTCCCTTATCTTCCTCCCGGGGAGACTCCGCGGGGCTGCGGAGGAAGGGCCGCCGCTCCTCTGGCCGAAGCTCTTCCGGCTGAGGATGCTGATGAAGTTTCGGCCGAGGGTAAGTCGGTTTTGAGTTTGCACTTGTTCTCTGTTTTGCTTCTGACGGGTTTTTCTTGCTTGCAGCGATGGCCAATCTAGACTCCCTCCTCGATCGGATATCCGACCGGCGCGGTCCGGGCCGAACACTGACCCCGCAGGTGGCAGGCAGGCCCGGTCGAGGCGCCGGGGCCCCGAGGACCCGAGGCGGAGTCCCAAGGACTGCGGCTTCTTCTGAGGGCCGCGCCGCTGCTGCCGCTCTCGAGAGGGAGCGAAAGTCGAAATTCGCCGCTCGAAGGGGCGGCCGAGCGTCGAAGCGCCCCCGGTCGGAAGAGGCCGTAGATGCGGAGGAGGCTCCGCTGATCAGGAGGAGTGCCGAGGCCCGAAGGGCCGCGAGGCTGGCATCTCCTGAGGCGCCGAGGGGCGATTCTCCTTCGGCTGTAGCGGCCGGGGTCGGCGACGAAGGCGCCGGGTCGCAGGCTCCACGGGTGCAGCGCAAGTGGTGGCGCCCCGAACCGGGGATTTATGAGGACGAGAGCATGGAAGACTCGCAGACGTGCCTCCGTCTGCTCCGCAGTCTTACTCTCCCTTCGGCCTTTGAAGGGCTGAAGCACCATTCGATTCTCAGCCTGGCGGCGATGAGCGCTAGGCTGTCTGTCCAGGTAATACGCTTGTAGGCGTTTCAGTCGAGCTTTCCTTCGCTTTCTCTTGATTTTCCTTTTTTCTGATCACTGTTCGCTTTCGGCTCGCAGGCTGCGGTGACAGGCAGCGTCCTGATGCACCATCAGGAGCAGCTCCGGCTCCAGCTCCTGGAGGCCGAGAGAGAGTCGGATGGCTCGGGCGAGGGTACTTCGGTGGTGCCCGACATCGAGCCCCTAGTCGGGGGGCTCGTGACCTCGAGTGCCCAGGTGCGGGCGCAGCTGGCGGAGAAGACAGCTGAGGCCCGCGCTTCTGCCGAGGCCAAGGCGAAGGCCGAGGGGGAGCTCGCCGTGGCACAGTCCCAGATCCGGGCCCTCAAGGCCCAGATTCAAGAGAAGGACTCCCGGCGGGCCTCGGAGAAGCAACGGCACGCCGAGGAGGTATCGGCGCTGAAGCGGGAGCTGGAGGAGGTGGCAGACTTGGCCGTAGCCGAATACAAGGCCGGCCCGGACTTCACTGAAGAGATCATCCAAGCTCAAGTGCAGGCTTCTTCCTCCGTCTTCGACCTTGGGTTGGCTGTCGCTCAGAGGGCCTGCCCAAGTGTCGATCTGACTGGGGTCGACCTACCGAGGGGCGCGGAAGCCAAGGAGCTCCTGTCTTGGTGGCAGGGACTTAGGGCTGAGAGGGCCTTGACTCCTGCGCCAGATGATGAAGCTGCGCCCGCTGAGGGGGTCCCCGAGGAAGCTGTCCCTGAGGAGGCTGCTGCTCCTGAAGCGGTGCAGATCGTCGACTCTCCCTCTCCCTCTCCCTCTCCGGGACAAGCCGCAGCCGAGGCGGAGGAGGCCGAAGCCGAAGAATGACGTGGGGATCTCCCCTGGTTCCTGCCTCTTCTTCTGTTGTAAGCCCTCGGCTTAGGGTATGGCCGGTTTACGCTTCTTCTTCTATCGTAAACCTCCGGCCAATTATACAGCCCGCTTCTACTTCTTCTTCTGTTGTAAGCCCTCGGCCTAGGATATGGCCGGTTTTTGTACTTCCTTCTATATAAATACAAGGAATGTGTTTGGCTTTACCTCGGTGCTTGCGTATGATCGACCGAATATAGCCCTTCAGGAGCCTGAGGTCCTATCGTCGTTCGCCATAGCTTGTAAGGCCGAGACCCGATGTAGGTCCGGACAGAATGTCGCCACAGTATTCGGCCGGGGCCTTTACTATTGTGGTTCACATGATCCCGAAGGGACATCTGGCCGCTTCTTACGCTTGTCGGATGGCCGAAGTCGTTCATGCTTCCGCTTGCGCGAACTTAGATATGCCTTGCCGCTTCCCGAATCGGTATATGTGGCCGGAGCCATTCCCGGTACGGTTTACACGGACTTAGAGAATACCATGCCGCTCCCGATACGGTTTGCATGGCCGAAGCCACTCCCGGTACGGTTTACACGGACTTAGAAAGAATACCATGCCGCTCCCGATACGGTTGGCATGGCCGAAGCCACTCCCGGTACGGTTTACACGGACTTAGAGAGAATACCATGCCGCTCCCGATACGGTTTGCATGGCCGAAACCACTCCCGGTACGGTTTACACGGACTTAGAGAGAATACCATGCCGCTCCCGATACGGTTTGCATGGCCGAAACCACTCCCGGTACGGTTTACACGGACTTAGAGAGAATACCATGCCGCTCCCGATACGGTTTGCATGGCCGAAGCCACTCCCGGTACGGTTTACACGGACTTAGAGAGAATACCATGCCGCTCCCGATACGGTTTGCATGGCCGAAACCACTCCCGGTACGGTTTACACGGACTTAGAAAGAATACCATGCCGCTCCCGATACGGTTTGCATGGCCGAAGCCACTCCCGGTACGGTTTACACGGACTTAGAAAGAATACCATGCCGCTCCCGATACGGTTTGCATGGCCGAAGCCACTCCCGGTACGGTTTACACGGACTTAGAAAGAATACCATGCCGCTCCCGATACGGTTTGCATGGCCGAAGCCACTCCCGGTACGGTTTACACGGACTTAGAGAGAATACCATGCCGCTCCCGATACGGTTTGCATGGCCGAAGCCACTCCCGGTACGGTTTACACGGACTTAGAGAGAATACCATGCCGCTCCCGATACGGTTTGCATGGCCGAAGCCACTCCCGGTACGGTTTACACGGACTTAGAGAGAATACCATGCCGCTCCCGATACGGTTTGCATGGCCGAAGCCACTCCCGGTACGGTTTACACGGACTTAGAGAGAATACCATGCCGCTCCCGATACGGTTTGCATGGCCGAAGCCACTCCCGGTACGGTTTACACGGACTTAGAGAGAATACCATGCCGCTCCCGATACGGTTTGCATGGCCGAAGCCACTCCCGGTACGGTTTACACGGACTTAGAGAGAATACCATGCCGCTCCCGATACGGTTTGCATAGCCGAAGCCACTCCCGGTACGGTTTACACGGACTTAGAGAAAATACCATGCCGCTCTCGATACGGTTTGCATGGCCGAAGCCACTCCCGGTACGGTTTACACGGACTTAGAGAGAATACCATGCCGCTCCCGATACGGTTTGCATGGCCGAAGCCACTCCCGGTACGGTTTACACGGACTTAGAATGCCATGCCGCGTCCTGATCCGGATTACATGGCCGAGCGCCATTCGTCGGATCAAAAAGGACCCGCGGATTTTAGCCGTGCCGCGTCCTGATCCGGATTACATGGCCGGGAGCCATTCGTCGGATCAAAAAGGACCCGCGGATTTTATCCGTGCCGCGTCCTGATCCGGATTACATGGCCGAGAGCCATTCGTCGGATCAAAAAGGACCCGCGGATTTTATCCGTGCCGCGTCCTGATCCGGATTACATGGCCGGGAGCCATTCGTCAGATCAAAAAGGACCCGCGGATTTTAACCGTGTCGCGTCCTGATCCGGATTACATGGCCGGGAGCCATTCGTCGGATCAAAAAGGACCCGCGGATTTTTAAAGAATAATAATAAATTCTCCGAGAAAGGAACCTTTATTCATTCCTCCCGCCTAATAGCCCGGGGGGCGCAATTTACAATAAGTGCCGAAGGTACTTCGCTTTTTGAATACAACGGAGGATGCGTGTCCGAAGGGGTCCCGACTCTGTGAGCCCCCCGGTCGCTTTTCTTTACAAACACTTCAGCTGTTTCAGAGGCATAGCCTAGGGGAAGAGGATCTCCTTGGATGTTGCCTCACCGTTCTGAGGTCATCGAGTTGCGCCTCCGTCGAGGCCATTCCTACTGGTATTGTGGCAGTTGGCCTTCTCTGACGAGGCGATCTATCTCTTCCCGAAGTTGCCGGCATTCGTCAGTCGCATGGCCGATCTCGCAGTGATATTCGCAGTACTTGCCGGAATCCCTTCGGCGAAGACCAGTCTTCATACGCTGTGGCGGCCGGAGCATTGATTTTATCTCCGTAAGCATTCGGGAAGGGGGAGTAATCAGCGGTAGGTGTCGTGGCTGCAGACCCTGTCGCTTGCCTCGGCCCCGTTCCTTTCGATACCGCCCATGTGAAGGTTCTTGATTTGCAGATTGAGGATGAGCCGCTGGAGGGGCTAGCAGTGCTGAGGGCTCGTTTGCCGAAACGGCCTCGTCGGCAAAGACTTGCGGAGACGCTGGCCGAGGCTCCTCATTCTGTATAGGGCAAAAGGGAGGTGCTTGGCTAGGGAGTTGGCTCAGTATCCCAAGATACCGGGCCATGGCGGATACCATGTCCGCCAAAGATGCGACCGTGGCAGTCAGTGCGATCATTTGCTGCTGAAGTTCCTTCATCCGGTTGTTTTCAGCTGTGGACCCTGGCGCAACTAGCCGAACCGCACTCGAAGGGACGGACGGGGTGCCTTCGGAGGGTGGTAGCCGCGCTGAGACTTCCCGTGCCTCTGTTTTGCTTTGTCCGGATCGCCGGGTGACAGGTTGTCGAGACATGACTTGTTTGTTTGGTTCCCACAGACGGCGCCACGTGATGTAGACTGGATCTATCACGACCGGATTCCGAGGATGGAACCCGGAGAAATGGATCCGAAGCCGGTTCGGATCGGTGTTGCTGAGGCCCGACGGGGATCCGGAAGGCCGAGGAGGCGGAGGCGGAGACGAGGGTCCGAAGGCCGAAGGGCGCCTCGGTCGGTGCGGACTCGTCCCCGGGAAGCCGGGGCCGACGCTCCTTCGGCGGGCGAAGGGGCGGCGCGGATGAAGCTCTTCCTGGCTATACAGCCGACAGGCGATGAAGCTGAAGCCGACGGTCCGAGGCCGAAAGGGTCTCGGACTCGGCTTGCTCTTGGATAGTGAGCCCAAGAGCCCCTTTTTGCCGGACGAAGGGACGGCGCGGGGCCGAGTCTCCCGTTGCGGGGCAACCGTCGTACGGCGTCGAGACCAAGGAGGGGAATCCGAGGTCGGCGGCCGAGACCGACTCGGGAAGGTCGGCGATGATTCGAACCGAACTCCTGCAGGAGGGAAAGAAGAAGAAACCGGTCAGCAGGAGTCCCGGGCTCTGGCCCTTAGGAACCCCCTCCGACGGTCAAGTTAGCTTCTGAAGATGATTCGATTCAGAAAACAAGAAGTAGCTTTAATGCTATTTGGACCGTAGTCCTTAAGGGTCTCGGAGGCAAAGAGTTGCATACCTTTGGCAATAAATAGCGGTGTATTTATAGCAGAGGATAGAGGTTGGTTAACGGTGGTAGCCGATATAGGACTATGTTTGGGCTTACTGGTAAACCGCCATAGTGCCTGATCCGCCACCGGAGTGGGCCGGACTCGGCTATCGGGCCGAAGGGGGTTGGGCCGCTGAGGGGCCGAAGCCTGCTGGGCCTTGGGCTGCCGTGCTGTTCCCGGGCCGAAGGCTGGTGGGCCGCTGACGGGCTGAAGCCTGTTGGGCTGGGAGCGACGGTGCCGCTTACTGGGCCGAGGGCTGCTGGGCCGCCGATGGGCCGGAGGCTCCCGGAGGGCCTGATACTGCTGCTGCTGGGCTGAACGGGGTTTGGGCTTGCTCTAATGGGCCGAATCGGATTCTGCCTCATCACTAATCATAACAATTATATTAGATAACCTGCAAACACATAGGCAAGAGATCTCCATCTTTTCGCCTTCCTGGTTGCAGCTGTGGATCGTCCTCGCTCTTTCCTCGGTTGCCTCGATCATATTACATTAATTCTAGAATTAACAGGTAAATTGAAGAAGGCCTTATGGCGAGTACAAGAAAGAGAGAGAGGTAGAAATACATCGGAGTATGAGAGAGAGAGGTGCGCAGACCTCTATTTATTAACAATTAATAATCAAACATACATCCACGATCCACACAATCCATCATTGATAAAGTGTTAAATTGATCATTTAAAGGCAATCATATGCATCATACTCATGTTTTTATCTGCAAAATAGCATGAAATGATAGATAATTGTGTAACAAGTCCAACGGTATCAATTTCATCAAATTCTGATTTAAAAATATCGTCATTTCATGTGATCAAAGGAGTATAGCGCATTTGCGGTTTTTCGACAAAAACCGAGACGAAATGAATAAATATGATGATATTTTTATGATGATGCGCTAAACTATATTTATTTAATGTGAACAGGACATGCCGATGATGCAGTGCAGCTGGAGGAGTTTCCGGAAATTTGGGGGAGGTCTAGTGTGCGGATTTCAACTAAAACAGGGGTAAAAATGCAATTTGATTCCTTCCTTCGCTGGAGTTTCCCAAAACCCACTATTTTCTTCCGTTTCTCCAATTTCCTAAACACATCCTTTCCTTTATTTTAAAAAATCATCTCTCTCTCTCGTTTTAAAAAGTTGAATCATCTTTCTTTTCCAGTTTCCTTTTTCTCTCCAATTTTCCAACCCCAGTCCGACTTCTTCTTCAGTTTCCTTCCCACGCCTATCTTCCTCTCTATATTAATCTCTCCCCCAACCTCTTTCCGAACTCTCTTTCTCCCACGTTTAGGCTCTTTTTCTCCCACGTTCTCTCTCTCAGATTTCCTCTCTCTCGTTTTTTTTCCCACATCCTCTTCCCCTTCTCAACCTGTTCCGGCTCTCCCTCTCTCCGGCTTTCCCTCTCTTAGTTTTCTCTCTTCCTCCCTCCTCTGTTCTCTCCTTCTTCGTCTCTCTATCTCTTCTCTCCCACACGATCTCTGTCTCCCCCACGCTCTCTCTCGGATCTCCAGCAGCCTTCCTGTCCCAACTTCCTCCTTCCTCCGGTGCACCAGCAGACGCGGCAACGCCCTCCAGCAGCTCCACGCAGCAAGCTCCACGTTTCTCTCTTCCTGCAAGCTAGCTTCCTCTTGTCCAGCACACCAGCAACAGCAGCAGGCTCCGGCAAGTTCTTCCAAGCACCCCATGCGCGGCAGCTTCACCCGGCTCCAAGCAACCGCCTGCTTCCACGCGTAGCCAACAGCAACCCCAGCCGGCAGCAACTCCTCCCAGCGCATGCAAGCCCTCCGGCAAGCATCTCCTTCAAGTCCAGCACCAGCTCCAGCCTTCTCCAGCAAATCCCAGCTGCATGCCAGCAAGGTTCTCAACCTCCTCCACGTGCCGCAGCAACCGCCCACACCAGCAGCTCCTCCTGCAGCCAGCGGCAAAGCTTCCAGCACCTCCTCCACGCAGCCAGCAGCAAACGCAGCAGCCACCTCCACGCGTTGCCCAGCCGCCTGCAAGCTCCCATGCGCATGCAGCCCAGCAGCTTCTCCAACCAGTAGCTTCTCTAACCTCCTGCCTCTCCACGTTGCAGCAGCAACCTCCTCCACGTGCAGCCATGCATGCTTGGAGCTTCCAGCGCATGTAACCTGCAAGTTCACAACAGCAAACCTGCGGCAGCAACATAAAGCCTGGACCACTGCACCACTCTCCTTTCTTTGCGGTCCATTGCGCCAGCAGCCCACAGATTGCTATTTTCTTTCCCTTTCTCCATTAGTTTAGAATTAGTTTAATTGTTTAGGGTTAGCTAATTGTCATTTAATATGTTGATTGTTTAGTTTAAGTTTATTAAACAATTAAACTTTGTAACTTATTTCATAATTTTTAGATAATTTATGTTTTACACGAAGTTAAATTTCAATGTCTTTGTCATAAATTGTAGTTGTGCTTATTTTTTTTATATTAGTGTTTATGTTTAATTCCTAAAAAAAGAAAAAAAAAAGGATTTGTTTAATTAAAGTGATTATATTTTTTTAAGTAGAATTAGTTAATTGAGTTTTAGCTTAATTAAGTAATTAGTTATTCAAATTTTCATCTATTTTTAGATTAACTAAAGTCCAAAGTTTTGAAAGTTAAAATTCTAACTCCCTGTAGATCGACTCGGACTCACCGCTATTAATTTCCAAAATTTGATTTGAGTGAGCCAGATAAATTTAGATTGGACGTTTTCATGAGTGTTTAACGACGCACAATTCGAAACGATCAATCATTCATCACATGAACAATTAAATAAGTGCATATCCATGACCACGGTGTGTTTTAAACATCCCACACATGATTCAGCGCATCATATGGCTAAAACAAATGAGTTTTCAAAAATAGATAATTTTTAGTTTTCAAAAAGTTGGGATCCAATCAAAATTGGCATTTGAATTTCGAAAACTCATTTTATTATCTTAACATGCAATTAAATCTAAATTTAAAAGCATTAAACACACATCACATGCGCACACACTCCAAATTAATAATTCCTGATTATTCCATGCAAATTAGAACAATTCTAATAATCTAACACTTAGATTTAAAACCCCATTAATAATCTAACAATTAGATTATTAATGACTAATCTAACTCTTAGACTAGTCCAACAAAATTAATCATTAATTTATTATATAAATTAATAATTAATCTTAATTCTTAGATTAATCCATCAAAATTAATTAACAATTTAACACTTAAATTATTAATTAACTCTAATTATTAATTAACTACTAATCTAACTCTTAGATCAGTTGATTAATGTTAATTAGTAATTTAACATTTAAATTATTAATTAACACTAATCAATTAATAACTATAATCTAACAATTAGATTAGAAGATTAAAGTTAATCATTAATTTAACCCTTAAATCAATAACTAACAATAATCATTAAATACAACTAATTTAACACTTAAATTAATCATTTAAGTTAATTATTAATTTAACAATTAAATTAATAACTAACTCAATTATTAATTAACAATTAGTTGAAATAACAATTAATGATCTAACTATTAGATTAATAATTATTAATTAGTAATTTAACCATTAAATTAGTATTATTAAAATTAACTATTAGTTTAACCACTAAACTAATAGTTAATGTTAATCAACTAACAACTAAATGTTAATTAAAATGATTCACAAATTATTTGTAAGCCCATTATAAAATTACAAAACATTTTTGAATTTTATTTAAATTAAAATTAAATTTTAATTCATTTTATAAATGGGCAAAGGGAATTAAACAAGAATATAGGGATGGAGTTGGCTCAGCCGAATGAGCTGAGCCCAGGGCTCGGGCCCTGGCCGAGCCAGGGCTCGAACCAGGGGCGCCAGGCCCTGGCCTGGCTCGTGGCCTGGCTCGGCCAGGTCCGTCCAAGCCCTGGACCCGGCCCGGCCGGTCCGACCGGCTCGGGACCGGGTCCAGTGAAGCGGTTCGGCCGCCCCCTTCCTTCCCAGAAACCCTAATCTTCAACTGTTGCAGCCGGTGGTTGGAGGGGCGGCAGGCCGCCGCCGGCGAACGCCCAGGCCCCGGCCGTCGCCGCCGGCGACGCCCCCGGCGCCGGCGACCTGTCCGGCGCCGGTGGGGCATGGTTTCGGTTCAGCCGAGCCCCAAAAACCCCAACAATTCTGAATTTTTTTTTTTTAAGGTTTCAAAAACCCGAGTTTGGGCTCATTTTTCAGGACCTCCAAGGGCACTCCGGCACCGATCTTGATGACCGGTGGATAGAGGTGACTATCCTCTATGGATCCGGAGTCTCGGCCGGCCATCCCAACGATTGGGAAGCCGATTCAAGCCGCCGTAAACTCGTCGTTCTTCGTCTCACGAAGAATACGAAAAACCCCCAAAATAATCTCGAAAAATCACGGAAAAATAATCAAATTATTTGTGTTCATCTTATGAACACTATTCCGTCCTTTTTATCGGATTAAACGCATGGAATAACTCAAGAAAAATCAATTTCGGAAACCGAAACGAGACGAGAAACAGTGGAACCTGGCTCTGATACCACTGTTGGGTTCTCTCGGTTTCTCCGGATCGGTCACGCAGCGGAAAAATAAAATTATTTACAGTGATCCATTCCCGTTTCGGAATCTAAAATACGATAATCGGATTATCGAAGTTCTCACCGTGTGCGGATTCGAATCCGCAGCTGTTCGGTTCCGTCGGTGTGACACCGCAAGCCGCGCAAGCGCCCGGCCTCTAGCGAAGTCCACGCGATCCTCCCCGCGATGGATATCCTCGAGTTCGTCTTTCTTCGCAGCCCGCGAAGCCTCCGCTGGTCGCCGCAATGATCGCCGCAGCGCGCGGACGATTTCTCGTCGAACGGGATTCGGAGAAGCGGCGGAGCAGATCTGGATCTGCCTGGACGCCAGAGAAGGACAGAAAACGAGGAGGGGTGGCTAGGGTGAGCAGCAGCTTGGCCTGCTCAGCCCGTTCGCTATGTTTTATACTAACCGCACTGTTTTTCACAAAAACACCCGGTTTGTATAAAACTCACTTATTTATCCATCGCCTTGAGAATCATTTGCGTGTGACCCTCTAGGCCCAAGTACCAGTCCAGTTAATACCCCAACAAGCCTAGTGACTCCTCATTGGCTTTATTAATTAATTAATAACCCTTTATTAATCAATTAATCAATCGAATTGATGTCGCACATCGAATTCGACCGGGCCTCCGATCACGTTGGGTGCCAAGCAACACCGCGTGAACCCGAAAGGTATTTGGGGTTAAGTAACCCACTCTTGGAACCTTTCTCCGACAGTTACCGCGTGGATATAATCCTTCATTCGTACAATGCTCTCGAGTCAACTCAGGGTATGGCGAGCTGTCAAACCCTAACCGGTCGACTCACTTGGATTGGATGCCGCTGATGAATATCGGAAAACTCCTTTCCCGATATTATCGTCCGCCCTGGCCAGGGACTTCCGCGCATCCTTCCTAGAGCATTCTCTCTCTAAGTACCGAGAGCGAATGATTCCTTATTGACACACAATTCCTTTCGACGGTATTCCGCTGCACCCAATCCTTGGCGTATTAGAATCAAGCTGGTTGATAGTGAGGTACAATACCATCCAGCGAGTCAGTTGGATCAGTTCAGTGAACTCATTCTCCAATGAGCACCTACAGATTCGCCTTAGTGTCTCCACACAAATCACTTATGAGACCAGTCATCCTCATCATATGAGCAGGAGTAATCTGTACTAGTCTAACCGGATATCCGATGTCCTTCTCGGATATCCTCCGACTAGGAACGATTAAGAATATGTGTGTTTAAGTGATCAGTCTCTATAGTATGATCTCATCCTAATCTGATCACCATAGCACATATTCACGGACTTCATTATGAAACGATAATTAACGCGATTTACACATAATGAATACTATGCCATTTTATTAATAATGAACGAGATTTACATTGTTAGATTGGCTTGTAGGCCACCTAAACTAACAGTTGGTATCAGAGCATTCGGTCTGGCAAATAAATGAATAACTAGATTAAATGTTGTTACTCCGGCTAATAATTACATTATCTCGTATAGGCACGACTGTAGTATAGGTTTTAGGTTTTAGGATTCTAATTAGAACTTTTTGATTTTTTGATTGTAGGCGATTAGATGGTTCCTAGGAAGAGGATGCCAGTTATTAGAGAGCGGGGAGATGTCCCTAACGGATCTGAGGCTGGTAGACCGAGTGTGGAGCATTTTATGGAGGCTATGATGGACACGATGGCTAGATACCAGACCCGAGACCCTAGTGAGAGTTCCAGTGCTCGGGGAGGGTCTTCGACTACCCTGGAGAAATTCTTGAAGCTGAGGCCGCCTCATTTCACCGGTCGTCCCGACCCTGATGAGGCTGTTCATTGGTTAAGGGAGATGGAGAAGACTTTTGACACTATGGATTGTGCGGCGGTAGAGAGGACTCCGTTGGCTACCTTCATGTTGAAGGATGATGCCTATGACTGGTGGACCACTCTGAAGAGTTTGTCTTATGTGGATAGGAGTCTCAGGGAGATTCCATGGGAGACTTTTGTGAAGGAATTCAATGCACAGTATTTCCCTAGGCATGTTCAGAGGGCTAAGGAGAGAGAATTTATGGAGCTGACCCAAGGGAGCATGACAGTGCTTGAGTACCAGACGAAGTTTGTTTCACTTGGAAGGTTTGTGCCTTTTATCTCAGGAGACGAGGAGCGTCGGACTGAGAGGTTTGTGGATGGACTGAGGTCCAGTCTGAGGAGTTTTGTGGCATCCCACTGTTGTACAGATTTGGCATCGGCGGTTAGATGTGCCGCAGTAGTAGAGGCACAACAGGATTAGTCGGCCCGGGAGAGGGGACTGACTACTCAGGGGCCAGTTCGTGGCAGGGGGAATGCCGCAGCAGCAGCACCTTCGTCCGGATCAGGATCGTCTTCACTTGGCTCCAGGTTTAGGAGGTTCTTTCGAGGCAATGGCAGCAGTAGTGGCAGCAGCGGTAGCAACAGACCGAGGCAGAGCCAGCAGAGTTAGTCAGTGTCCAGTGCGCAGCAGGAGTCAGCTCAGAGGCTTTCGGCAGCCTGTCGGCATTGCGGTGGCACTCACAGTGGGACTCAGTGTCCTGCTTTTTCTGGGAGGTGCTACACTTGTGGCCAGCAGGGCCATTTGCCGAGGTTTTGCCCGCAGGGGCGTGGTCAGGGGCAGGGACCAGGTGATCAGAAGAAGCCGAGGAGCAGGACTCAGGGGAGAGTTCTAGCTATCACCAGGAAGGAGGCTCGCGCATCCAACTTGGTGGAAGGTACACTTTCTGTCCTTGGGAACTCTGCACATGTCTTGATTGATTCCGGTGCTTCGCATTCTTTCATTTCTGAGCAATTCGTAGATGTTCTTTCTGCACCCGTTGATGAGATATCTGATGGATTAATGGTAGAGGTTCCTTCTGGGGATTTTTTGTTGTCTTATAACTGTTTGAGTGATGTTCCCTTGACCATTGAGGGCCATGAGTTACCTGCCCAGTTAGTTGTGCTCGCCATACGCGACTTTGATGTCATCCTGGACATGGACTGGTTGGAGGCTTATTATGCTGAGGTGGACTGCCACAGGAAGAGGATGCGTTTCTCTATTCCGGACATCCCGACCTTCTACTTCCAAGGTATTAGGCTCTCTTCTCGAGGTATTCTTATTTCTGCCTTTAAGGCCCAGAGGTTACTTGTTGGTGGTTGTGAGGCCTTCCTTGCCTCTGTTGTTCTAGCTAATGTTAGTGGTAGTCCCAGTCCTCGGGAGGTGCCTGTAGTGTGCGACTTTGTAGATGTATTTCCTGAGGAGTTGCCTGGCCTTCCTCCTCAGCGAGAGGTTGAGTTTACTATTGAGCTTGCACCGGGTACGGCGCCCCTGTCTAAGGCCCCGTATCGGATGGCACCAGGTGAACTCGCTGAGTTGAAGGCGCAGTTGCAAGAACTGTTGTATAAGGGTTTTATTTGTCCCAGTACTTCTCCGTGGGGTGCTCCAGTTCTATTTGTCAGGAAGAAGGATGGTTCTCTGAGGTTGTGCATTGATTATAGACAGTTGAACCAGGTGACGATAAAGAACAAGTATCCACTTCCGAGGATCAATGACCTGATAGATCAGCTGTAGTCTGCGAGGGTGTTTTCGAAGATTGACTTGAGATCAGGGTATTATCAGATGAGGATCCGTGAGGTCGACGTTAGTAAGATGGCCTTTAGGACTCGGTATGGGCATTATGAGTTTTTGGTTATGTCTTTTGGCTTGACCAATGCTCCGGCAGCTGTTATGGATTTGATGAATCGGGACTTCAGGGCCTATCTAGATCAGTTTGTGGTGGTATTTGTAGATGATATTCTAATATACTCTTCTTCTGAGGAAGAGCATGCCACACATCTTCAGGTGGTATTACAGGTCCTGAGAGAGCACCAACTCTATGCCAAGTTTAGCAAGTGTGAATTCTGGTTAGACAAGGTGCACTTCTTGGGGCATGTCATCTCTGGCGATGGCATTGCAGTGGACCCAGCCAAGATTGAGGCAGTAATGGATTGGAGCAGGCCAACAACAGTAACTGAGATTAGGAGCTTCTTGGGGCTAGTAGGTTATTACAAGCGGTTTGTTCAGGGTTTCTCTTCGATAGCAGCCCCCTTGTCGAGGTTGACTCGTAAGGGAGTTCGTTTCGTGTGGACCGAGGAGTGTGAGCAGAGTTTCATTGAATTGAAGACTCGCCTCACTTCGGCTCCAGTGTTGGTACTTCCATCAGGTTCCGGTGGATTTGTGGTTTATTCAGATGCATCACATCGAGGTTTGGGTGCAGTTCTGATGCAGCATGGTACGGTCGTGGCCTATGCTTCTAGACAGCTGAAGAAGCATGAGGAGAACTATCCCACTCATGATTTAGAGTTGGCAGCTGTGATATTTGCATTGAAAATCTGGCGACATTATTTGTATGGAGAGAAATTTCAGGTTCTTACCGATCACAAGAGCCTAAAGTATGTGTTCACGCAGAGGGATGTTAATTTGAGACAGCGCAGGTGGATGGAATTCATCAAGGATTATGACCTCGACCTTTCTTATCATCCGGACAAGGCGAATGTGGTGGCAGACGCCTTGAGTCGAAAGGCGGTCGTGTCATATCTCATGGTTCGAGAATGGAGGTTATTTGAGCAGGTTGTGGAATCTTCCTTTGGGATTCCACGGGAGGCTGATAGAGCCGTGTTGGCCAGCTTAACGATGAGGCCAGCAGTGTACCATGCAGTGATTGTGGCTCAGAGGGCAGATGTAGAATTACCGCAGATTCTCCAGAAACCAGAGGTGGAATTGTGGGATGATGGTACAGTCAGGTTTAGAGGTAGACTCTATGTTCCGACCGAGGAGGACATGCGCAGGAGTGTCCTGGATGAGGCGCACCGTTCTAGATATGTAGTGCATCCCGGAACGACTAAGATGTATTATTGTTTGAAGAGGCACTTTTGGTGGCCTAGTATGAAGAAGGATGTGGCTGAGTATGTGGCTTGATGCATAACTTGTCAGCAGGTTAAGGCAAAACATCAGAGACTAGGAGGATTGTTACAGCCTTTGCTGATCCCGGAATGGAAATGGGAGCATGTGACTATGGACTTTGTGATGGAATTACCTGTATCCCCTGGCAGAAGAGACGCGATCTGGGTCATTGTTGATCGACTGACCAAGTCAGCACACTTCCGGGCTATTAGAAAGGACTGGTCAGTCGGTAAGTTGGCTAAGCTGTTTGTGGATCGGATCATCTCTCTGCACGGGGTGCCCTTATCCATCGTATCAGATCGGGATCCGAGATTTACTTCTAGGTTCTGGAAGAGTTTTTAGAAGGCTTTGGGCACGCAATTAGCCTTCAGCTCGGCCTATCATCCCGAGACTGATGGGCAATCGGAGAGGACCATTCAAACTCTGGAGGATATGCTTAGGGCATGTTGCCTAGACTGGGGATGTTCTTGGGAGCATCAGTTGTCTACAGTAGAGTTTGCTTACAACAACAGTTATCATTCTAGTATCGACATGGCGCCTTACGAGGCATTGTACGGGCGACCGTGTCGATCCCCTATGAGTTGGTCTGAGATTGGCGAGAGGCAGATAGCAGGACCAGAGTTGGTACAGCAGTGTGCTGAGGTTGCCAGAGTAGTACGGTAGAATTTAATTGCAACTCAGAGCAAGCAGAAGAGTTATGCAGACATCCGTAGGAGACAGCTTGAGTTTGAGGTTGGGGACCACGTGTTTCTCCGAGTCTCACCCTCCAAAGGTGTGATGAGATTCGGGAAGCGAGGTAAGCTGAGTCCGCGATATGTTTGGCCTTTTCCCATTCTTGCTTGAATTGGGGAAACGGCGTATCAGCTAGCCTTGCCGACCAATCTTGCAGGGGTGCACGATGTGTTCCATGTTTCTTTGTTGAGAAGATATGTTCTGGATCCATCTTATATCTTAGATTTTTCAGAGTTGGAGGTCGCTGAGGACTTGTCATTTCCAGAGTTTCTAGTACGTATTGATGATCATAGGGAACAGGTCCTTCGGAACAAGGTTATACCTTTGGTTAACGTGATTTGACAGTATCGCTCCGGGGGCGAGGCGACCTGGGAGCGCGAGGATGAGATGTGGGAGCAGTTTCCCTATCTTTTCTTGTAAGTTCTCTTGTGAGCTTGTATCTTTATATTTCACCCTCATTAATTGTAGTAGGCGATTTCGGGGACGAAATTCTTTTAAGGGGGGGAGAATGTAAGGATTGAGGTTTTCGGATCCGGTTATTGGGTCAGTTTTCGGGGTCGGATCCCTTAGTTCGCGCCCTGATGGGGCTGAGACTCAGTTCTGTTTCGCGTCGAGCCTGCTCGACGCAGTTTAAATGGCGTCTAGCAATGTACACGCGTTTTAGGCTGTGCCACTTGGGCTGGCCTTAGGTCGCAAGAGTACGGCCCCGGTCATATCGTCTGAATGGCGTCTTGAATGGACGACGCCTTTCAAAGTACGACCCTGGCTTGTCAGTGTATGGCTGGTCTTGTCGTTTGAAAGACATCGGGCATGCATGACGCATTTTACCTAACTTCTGGTTGACCCCACGAACCCTCCTTCCTTTCCCTCATTTCCTCCTCCCTCTTCTCTCTCCTCTCTTCCTCGGGCGAGCCGACGGCTCTTTTTCCCCTCCTTCCTTTTCCTCCCACCATTTCATCTCTCCCTCCACTCCATAGACCTCCTAACTCCCACCACTACCACCACCATCTCCTCCGCGACGTTTTTCTCTCCGGACGGCGGCCGACGTCCCGGTGGAGTAACGGCGTCTACGGCGGTACCGGCGGCGGCGTGGGGCGTGACTGGTAGGCGGCTTGGAACTTGGAGGAGTTCAAGTAACCGGTAGGGTGACGATTCCCGTAGTATTTCATTTAAAAACTATGTTTTCCCGCTTTGGAGCATGTTTAGGGGTGTTCTTCGGGTGAAAATACTAAATGCATGAAGTGAGAAATTGGGTGTTTTAAATGGGTAGCTAGGTTCTTCTCCCCATTCTCCATGCTTTTCGTGTTTTTACACGATCTTGGGGAGGAAATCCCACCCCGTGGATTGGGAGATGGCGGAAGGAGAACCTGTCTGTAAGGGTTAAATGACGTCGGGGGACAGCGACGCCTTTAGTAAGGCGGCTTCCACCCGCGACGCGATTTAGCCCAAATACCAGACTCTATCTCTAGAACTGAATGACGTCCAGGGACAGCAACGCCTTTCAAAAGGCGACTTGCATGGGCGACGCATTTTAGGCCATTTCCGAGGCCAGATTTCACATGAACCAGTTTAGGAGGCTTGAATGGCGTTGGCCTTGGGCGACGCGATTCAAGGTAGAATCACATTAATTCATGTTATTAACATATCTTCACACTGTTAGATAGTTTGGTTAATTGCATGTTTGAAATCGTACTCGAGGATGAGGATTTTTACGTGATCGGATCGCACTGTGTTGTCTTTCGTGCGACTATGGACCTAGAGTGACAGTTGTAGCACTTGCGACCTTGTGTCGGTGTGGGAGGGACACAGCGCCGGCATGGGAGTGGTGGGGTGACGCCTAGAGAGAGGGTCACCTGGTGTACCCCTGGGTTAGCTAGTACCGGTGTGGGAGTGGTACCTGTGGAGTGTCACTCGTGCTGGGGGAAGCAGAAACCACCTAGAGCCAGTTGGGCCGGAGTAGCTAGCGTGCTATCCGAGGGGTTATTGTTTGGTGTCAGCGGGTCGGTGTTTCCCGCGTTCGGCTGTGTAGTTAGCGTGTTTTGCCGAGACGCTGGTTGTAGGCTCCCTGGTAGAATGGTTTCGGAGTTGTGCATGTTACATCTCGAATACATGTGTTTTATATCGGAATTTAGGAATTGTGTTACAGCTTTACTTGCTTATTCTACCTGTATTTGTGTTACTGCACTTGTGGGTGCGTGAGTGGGCGGTGGGGATCGAAGGATCCCTACTGAGTCTTTTCGTTGAGACTCACCCCTGCAGTTTTCAGGTGAGGGTTCCAGGCAGGCTTAGCGAGGAGAGTACTGCTTTGGGTTGCACGCCAGCAGCTGTTGTTCCGGGGTATGCCCCGACGTAGTTGTTATTTTATTTTCTGGCCTGTACGCTTAATTATTTCTTTTCAGTTGGAGTATGTAATTATTTGTTGTGTCGAGTCGCATTGTAATAACTTTTAATTTTTGCACTTTCTTTTCAATTCAATGCGATGTGAATGTTTAGCTTAGTTTATTATTTATTTCCCAGACTTATCTAGATCCTGGTTTGGCTCCAAACTAATGATTTGGACCCATTTAGTAATCGGATCCCTGATTATAGGGTGGCGGGTCGTTACAATTGGTAACAGAGCATTCGGTCTGGCAAATAAATGAATAACTAGGTTAAATATTGTAATTCCGGCAAATAATTTCATTATCCCATACAGGCACGGCGGTAGTGTAGGTTTTAGGATTCAAATTAGAACTTTTCGATTTTTGTGATTATAGGTGATTTGATGGCTCCTAGGAAGAGGATGCCAGTTATTAGAGAGCGGGGAGATGTCCCTAGTGGATCTGAGGCCGGTAGGCCGAGTATGGAGCATTTCATGGAGGCTATGATGGACACGATGGCTAGATACCAGACCCGAGACCCTAGTGAGAGTTCCAGCGCTCGGAGAGGGTCTTCAGCTACACTGGAGAGATTCCTGAAGCTGAGGCCGCCTCATTTCACCGGTCGTCCCGACCCTGATGAGGCTATTCATTGGTTGAGGGAGATGGAGAAGACTTTTGATACTATGGATTGTGCGGCAGTTGAGAGGACTCCGTTGTCTACCTTCATGCTGAAGGATGATGCCTACGATTAGTAGACCACTTTGAAGAGTTTGTCATATGCGGATAGGAGTCTGAGGGAGATTCCATGGGAGACTTTTGTGAAGGAATTCAATGCACAGTACTTCCCTAGGCATGTTAAGAGTGCTAAGGAGAGGGAATTTATGGAACTGACCCAAGGAAGCATGACAATGCTTGAATACCAGACGAAGTTTGTGTCGCTTGGGAGGTTTGTGCCTTTTATCTCAGGAGACGAGGAGCGTCGGACTGAGAGGTTTGTGGATGGACTGAGGTCCAATCTGAGGAGTTTTGTGGCGTCCCACTGTTGTACAGATTTGGCATCGGCAGTTAGGTGTGCCGCGGCAGTAGAGGCACAGCATGATCAGTCAGCCCGGGAGAGGGGACTGACTACTCAGGGGCCGGTTCGTGGCAGGGGAAAGGTAGCAGCAGCAGCTCCTTCGTCCGGATCAGGATCGTCTTCACTCGGCTCCAAATTCAGGAGGTTCTTTCGTGGCAGTGGCAGCAGTAGCGGCAGCAGTGGTAGCAGCGGACCCAGGCAGGGCCAGCAGAGTCAGTCAGTGTCCAGTGCTCAGCAGGAGGCAGCTCAGAGGCTTCCCGCAGCTTGTCGACATTGCGGTGGCACTCACGGTAGGACTCAGTGTCCTGCTTTTTCTGGGAGGTGTTACACTTGTGGCCAGCAGGGCCATTTGGCGAGATATTGCCCGTAGGGGCATGGTCAGGGGTAGGGACCAGGTGATCACAAGAAGCCGAGGACCCAGGAGAGAGTTCTAGCTATCACCAGGAAGGAGGCTCGTGCATCCAACTTGGTGGAAGGTACACTTTCTGTCCTTGGGAACTCCGCGCATGTGTTAATTGATTATGGTGCTTCGCATTCTTTTATTTCTGAGCAGTTCGTAGATGTTCTTTCTGTAAGGACTAAGGTTTCGGGTTCAGTATTCGGGTCGGGTTCGGGCCGGATCCCCTAGTTTGGACCCTGAGGGGTCTTAAGAATTTCTTCTGAATGGCGTCTGTCCTACACGACGCCTTTCAAAAGGCGTCTTGCTGGGTGGACGCCATTTAGGGTTGTTGCTGTTGTGCCACGTGGGCGCCACGTGGGCGGGTTTCGGGCCGCGAAAGTACGGCCCCTATCTTGTTGTCTGAACGGAGTCCATAATGGGCGACGCCATTCAGACTGCGACCCTGCGATGTCAGTGTACGGTGCCGGTCTTGTCGTCTGAATGGCGTCGGTGGTGAGCGACACGTTTCAGAGCGCTGTCAGTACGGCCCGTCCTATCATCTGATTGGCGTCTGTCTCGGACGACGCGTTTTAGCCAGTTTTAGATTGACCCCGCGAGTCTTCCCTTCTTTCCCTCATTCTCACCTTCTCACTCTCTCTCCTCACCCTCTCCGCCCCTCTGACCCTTCTCTTCCCCTTTCCTTTCCCCTTCTTTCTCTTCCACCACTCCACTGCCTCTCTACCTCTCACCACTACCACCACCAGTTTCTTTGCGGCGTTGCATTCTCCGGGCCGCGGCCGACGTCCCGGCTGAGTGGCAGCGTCTTCGGAGTACCGGCGGCGGTCTACGGTGCGATTGTTGGGCGGCGGAGCCAGGAGGAGTTCAAGAATCGGTAGGGGGACGAACCTTGCATGGACTATAATCGTTTCACCCGTAGTTTCCATGTGAAGCATGATGCGTTTGGAGGTAGAATGAGCATGTTAAGAAGGGGTTTCTTAGTGATATGGCTGTGTTTATGAATGTGGATTCATGAGTTCTCGCATGGTAGTTTGATTTCCCCTCTTCCTCTTCTGTTTCGGTGCGTTTTGGGGCATTTGGGGGTGGAATGGGGAACCCTCGGGTAGAGCTGCGGAACCAGGTTTCTGGCGTTAAATGACGTCGTGCCTGAACGACGCCATTTAGAATGGCGACGGTCCAGTACGACGCCATTTAAGCAGAAATCGTCCCATTTGAGGTTCTGTCAGTCTGGGGTTCTGGCGCTAAATGACGTCTTGCCTGGACGACGCCATTTAGAATGGCGACGGGCCAGCACGACTCCATTTAGGTACAAATCACCCCGAATGAGTTTTCTGCAAGTTTCAAGTTCCGTTGTGAATGACGTCTGAGGAAAGCGACGCCTTTCTAAAAGGCAACTTCCTAGGACGACGCCTTTCAGGCCAGTTTCTGAGGCCGGGTTTAAATGAACCAGTTTAGGGGGCTTGAATGGCGTCAGCCACGGGCGACGCGATTCAAGGCAGAACTTCATTAACTCTTGTTATTAATATGTGTTTCACTGTTAGATAGTTCAATAAATGCATGCTTGAGTTGTACATCGAGGTTGGGGATTTCTGTATGAGTGGAATTATATCATGTGTGTGTGCTTATGCGATTGTGGAATTGGTACAACTGTGATTTACGTTGTCACCTTGTGCCGAAGTGGGAGGGCCTTGGTGTGTGTGTGGCAGTGTTGCCGTACCGGTGGGGGAGTGGTACATGTTGTGTTTTCACCTTTGGCTGAGGGAAACAGAACCACCTTGAGCCCGTCGGGCCGAAGTAGCCGGTGCGCTATCCGAGGGGTTGCTGTTTGGTCTCAGCGGGTCGGGGTTTTCCCATTTGTCGTGGCAGCTTTCGGCGCGTTTCTTACTATGGAGCTGGGTGTGGTACTGTTGGAGTTGTTTTATCCCTTTAGCCACTGGGCCTGATGTGACCTGTGATATCAAGGTCGCGAGTGGTACCCTTCGCCCTTTGGCCTGACGCAGCCCGGGAGGTTAGGGTTGTGGGTAGTCCCTATAGCTTCGACTTGACGGGGGTTTCGCCGATCCCCAGGGCCCTCCTGAAGTGCCGAGGCCTGGCGTGGAGGAAGTCCGGTCGGTAGGACAGTAGTCTAGACTGCTTGTGTGCACACGTAGCTGGGCAGTGGTGGTTCACTGGTCCCAGTTAGTCCCAGTTTGACTTACTGCCTCACCCTACGGTGCCCGGAACACTGTAGGGGCGGACAGGCGTGAGTGTTGGTGGTGGTGTGAGGCGACGTTTGTTTGCGGTCGACAGTGTGGTTTGGTCGCTTAGTTGGATCCTTGATTATGAGTTGTGGCATTGTGTTAGGTTATTCGGATTACTTAGAACTGTGCCTGTGCATTGCTTATGCGTACGTTTCATATCAGGTTTTGGGAGCTATGTTTACTGCTTTATTCAATTTCCATATTTATGTATTATTGCACTTGTGGGTGTGTGAGTGGGAGGCGGGGATCGGATGATCCCTACTGAGCCCAATTCTGGTGTGGCTCACTCCCTGCGGTTTCAGGTGTGGACCTCGTGGCGTGTGGCGGCGTGTGGTGTCTCCGTGGTGTGCGGATCAGCAGCTGTCTCAGTTCCGGGGTATGCCCCGATGTTGTTGTACTTTGCTTCTGCATGTACTTATTTAATTTGTTGGACCATGTAATTATTGTTGGACTGTATACGGACATTGCTAATTTCCTTCCTGCGCACTCGTAATTTCCTTGTGGTCCGTGAGATTGTTATATTTAGCCTTGTTTAACGCTTACTCCTCCAGATGCGTTGTGTGAGATCCGGATGTGAACCCGCAGTTAATGGTCCGACATCCATTTAGTAATCGGATTCCCGATTATAGGATGGCGGGTCGTTACACTTTCTGCACCCGTTGATGAGATATCTGATGGATTGATGGTAGGGGTTCCTTCTGGGGATTACATGTTGTCTTATAACTGTTTGAGTGAAGTTCCCTTGACCATTAAGGGCCATGAGTTACCTGCCCAGTTAGTTGTGCTTGCCATTCGCGACTTTGATGTCATCCTGGGCATGGACTGGTTGGAGGCTTATTATGCCGAGGTGGACTGCCATAGGAAGAGGGTGTGTTTCTCTATTCCAGACATCCCGACCTTCTACTTCCAAGGTATTAGGCTCCCTTCTCGAGGTATTCTTATTTCTGCCTTTAAGGCCCAGAGGTTGCCTGTTGGTGGCTGTTGTTTTAGCTGATGTTAGCAGTAGTCCCAGTCCTTGGGAGGTGCCCGTAGTTTGTGACTTTGTAGATGTGTTTCTTGAGGAGTTGCCTGGCCTTCCTCCTCAGCGAGAGGTTGGGTTTACTATTGAGCTTGCACGGGGTACGGCGCCCCTGTCTAAGGCCCCGTACCGGATGGCGCCAGCCGAACTCGTTGAGTTGAAGGTGCAGTTGCAGGAACTACTGGGTAAGGGTTTCATTCGTCCCAGTACTTCTCCGTGGGGTGCTCCAGTTCTATTTGTTAGGAAGAAGGATAGTTCTCTGAGGTTGTGTATTGATTATAGACAGTTGAACCAGGTGACGATAAAGAACAAGTACCCACTTCCGAGGATTGTCGATCTGATGGATTAGTTACAGTATGCAAAGGTATTTTCAAAGATTGACTTGAGATCAGGGTATTATCAGATAAGGATCCGTGAGGTTGATGTTAGTAAGACGGCCATTAGGACTCGGTATGGACATTAGGAGTTCTTGGTTATGCCTTTTGGCTTGACCAATGCTCTAGCAGCTTTTATGGATTTGATGAACCGGGTCTTCAGGGCCTACTTGGATCAGTTTGTGGTGGTATTTGTAGATGATATTTTGATATACTCTTCTTCTGAGGAAGAGTATGCCACACATCTTCAGGTGGTATTGCAGGTTCTGAGAGAGCACCAACTCTATGCCAAGTTTAGCAAGTGTGAATTCTGGTAAGACAAGGTTCACTTCCTGGGGCATGTCATTTCTGGTGATGGCATTGTAGTGGATCCAGTCAAGATCGAGGCAGTAATGGATTGGAGCAGACCAACAACAGTAACTGAGATCAGGAGCATCTTGGGGCTAGCAGGATATTACAGACGGTTTGTCCAGGGTTTTTCTTCGATAGCAACCCCCTTGTCGAGGTTGACTCGTAAGGAAGTTCGTTTCGTGTGGACCGAGGAGTGTGAGCGGAGTTTCATTGAGTTGAAGACTCGCCTCACTTCGGCTCCAATGTTGGTACTTCCATCAGGTTCCGGTGGATTTGTGGTTTATTCAGATGCATCACGTCGAGGTTTAGGTGCAGTTCTGATGCACCATGGTAAGGTTGTGGCCTATACTTCTAGGCAGCTGAAGAAGCTTGAGGAGAACTATCCCACTCATAACATAGAGTTGGCAGTTGTGGTATTTGCATTGAAGATCTGGCGGCACTATTTGTATGAGAGAAATTTCAGATTTTTACTGATTACAAGAGCCTGAAGTATGTATTCACGGAGAAGGATCTGAACTTGAGGCAGCGCAGGTGGATGGAATTTATCAAGGATTATGACCTCGACCTTTCTTATCATCCGGGCAAGGCTAATGTGGTGGCAGACGCGTTGAGTCGGAAGACAGTCGTGTCATATCTCATGGTTCGAGAATGGAGGTTATTTAAGCAGGTTGTGGAATCTTCCTTTAGGGTTCCACGAGAGGCTGACAGTGTCGTGCTAGCCAGCTTAACCGTGAGGCCAGAAGTGTACCATGCCGTAATTGAGGCTCAGAGGGCAGACGTAGAGTTACCGCAGATTCTCCAGAGATCAGAGGTAGAATTGTGGATGATGGTATAGTCAAGTTTAGAGGCAGACTCTATGTTCCAGTCGAGGAGGATGTGTGCAGGAGTGTCCTGGATGAGGCGCACCGTTCTAGTTATGCAGTGCATCCCGGAACGACTAAGATGTATCATTGTTTGAGGAGGCACTTTTGGAAATGGGAGCATGTGACTATGGACTTTGTGATGGGATTAGCTGTGTCCCCTGGCAGAAGAGACGCGATCTGGATCATTGTTGATCGATTGACCAAGTCGGCACACTTCCTGGCTATTAGGAAGGACTGGTCAGTCAGATCATCTCTCTGCACGGGGTGCCCTTATCCATCGTGTCAGACCGGGATCCGAGATTTACTTCTATGTTTTCCCGCTTTGGAGCATGTTTAAGGGTGTTCTTCGGGTGAAAATACTAAATGCATGAAATGAGAAATTGGGTGTTTTAAATGGGTAGTTAGGTTCTTCTCCCCATTCTCCATGCTTTTCGTGTTTTTGCACGATTTTGGGGAGGAAATCCCACTCCGTGGGCCAGGAGATGGCGGAGGGAGAACCTGTCTGTGAGGTTAAATGGCGTCGGGGGACAGCGACGCCTTTTAGAAAGGCGGCTTCCACCAGCGACGCGATTTAGCCCAAATACAAGACTCTGTCTCTGGAACTGAATGGCGTCCAGGGACAGCGATGCCTTTCAAAAGGCGACTTGCATGGGCGACGCGTTTTAGGCCATTTCCGAGGCCAGATTTCACATGAACCAGTTTAAGAGGCTTGAATGGCTTCGGTCTTGGGCGACGCGATTCAAGGCAGAATCACATTAATTTATGCTATTAACATATCTTCACACTGTTAGATAGTTTGGTTAATTGCATGTTTGAAATCGTACTCGAGGATGAGGATTTTTACATGATCGGATCGCACTGTGTTGTGTTTCGTGCGACTGTGGACCTAGAGTGACAGTTGTAGCACTTGCCACCCTGTGTCGGTGTGGGAGGGACACAACGCCGGTGTGGGAGTGGTGGGGTGACGTCTAGAGAGAGGGTCACCTGGTGTACCCCGGGGTTAGCTAGTACCGGTGTGGGAGTGGTACCTGTGGAGTGTCACTCGTGCTGGGGGAAGCAGAAACCACCTAGAGCCAGTTGGGCCGGAGTAGCTAGCGTGCTATCCGAGGGGTTACTGTTTGGTGTCAGCGGGTCGGTGTTTCCCGCGTTCGACTGTGTGGTTAGCGTGTTTGCCGAGACGCTGGTTGTAGGCTCCCTGGTAGAATGGTTTCGGAGTTGTGTATGTTACATCTCGAATACATGTGTTTTATATTGGAATTTAGGAATTGTGTTACAGCTTTACTTGCTTATTCTACCTGTATCTGTGTTACTGCACATGTGGGTGCGTGAGTGGGCGATGGGGATCGAAGGATCCCTTCTGAGTCTTTTCGTTGAGACTCACCTCTGCGGTTTTCAGGTGAGGGTTCTAGACAGGCTTAGCGAGGAGAGTACTATTTTGGATTGCGCGCCAGCAGCTGTTGTTTCGGAGTATGCCCCAACGTAGTTGTTATTTTATTTTTTGGCATGTACGCTTAATTATTTCTTTTCAGTTGAAGTATGTAATTATTTGCTGTGTCGAGTCTCATTGTAATAACTTTTAATTCTTGCACTTCCTTTTCAATTCAATACGATGTGAATGTTTAGCTTAGTTTATTATTTATTTCCCAGACTTATCTAGATTATGGTTTGGCTCCAAACTAATGATTCGGTACCCATTTAGTAATCGGATCCCCGATTATAGGGTGGCGGGTTGTTACAAGTCCTCTCCCTGAACAACCTGACCAGCATGGCAGAGCTCTATAAAAGAGCGCGGTACTGTCATAATGCTTTCAAGGATGCTACATTTTCTAGTGTCTTTGATCCTCACCGACCTAGCAGGTCTCCACCTCGGAAGCCTGTCGTGTCAAATTCCTCTAGCACAGGTCCGACCACTGAGGGCACACTCTCCCATGAGCAGGTTAGCATCATGAACAACAATCCGCCCCAATTTGTGAGGAATCAAAAACCACAGTACCAGCGGCCACAGCAGCCAAACCAGCAGGGTTACGGACAGCAGTAGCCGAATCCACAGTTTCAGCAACCGTAATATCAGCGGCCTCAGCAGCCGAACCAGTAGCCACAACACCAGCCACAGTAGCAGCTGCAACGGCAATTACAGTATCAGCCCCCACAACAGTAGTATCAGCAACAGCAGCAGTACCAGCCGCGTGCACCGCCGGCATATCACAATGTACCTCCTCCTGCTGATTACAACCAGCAGAGAAAGCCTCTAGGCCCGAAGAGGGCAGAATATCCAATTCTTCCGGAGTCCTTAGCGGATATTTTCAGTGCTTTAATGGCAGCCAATGCTTTGCTTCTTCCAAGAGAAAAAGCTATTTGGCCCCAAAATGCCGACACTTCCAGGTATTGTTATTTCCACAGACAACCTGGACACACCATAGACACCTGCTTCCAATTTCGAGATTATATTCATGATCTCAACGAGCAGGGAGGCATTGACTGGGAAGAGATGAAGAAGTACATATCCGCCTTGATGGTGAGAAGACCACCACCACAACAGCAGCAGCAGCAACAACCAAGAGCACCAGTGCAGGCAGCAGCGCCACCAAACATGGGTATATTGCAAAACCCACTTCCGGAACACCAGAACCATAACCAAGTTTCCCCTATTTTGATAAATAGCCAGTCTGAGGCTACTCAAGGGAAATAGTGGAAGATAGAGGACTCTTCCTCTATTTATTCAACAGGCCACACTCCAAGCACCGCAGAGCAACCACCACGCCGCACCATCCACATACCTAGACTACAGCCCATTACCATCACACCTACACCAACACCCACATATCACTCACCCGCACCCACTAACCCATTACCAGCGCCCACTTTCCTCAAACCCATTACACCCCACGCCACCACGCCTCTATCAAACAACCCCCCGCAAGCCAATTACGCATCCCTCATGCCATCCAAACCACTGCTACGCGTACCATTCCCCACTACCACTACTACTTACCCAAATCCCATACAACCATCTAAACCCCTACTTCGCCTGCCGTTCCTCACTTCATCCGCACCAACCACTTACCCTTCCACTATCCAACCATCTAAGCCTCTCATCCGTACCATGCCACCACCAACTAACCCTACGCCATCACCCACATACAAACCCTCCACACCGTCCACACCATCCACTAACGCTGCGGTGCTCAAGTTATCACCCGGCTCTTCCACAACTGAAGAACATGCACTCCAGAGTGGGAGGATCTTCAACAAGGTCTTTCCTCAGTCAACAGTCAGAGACGGCCCATCACAGCCACCGGAGGAAGCATACAATGATGAGAGTGTACTAGGCACTCAATACGACCTGCTGAAGCATCTTGATAGAACACCAGCACGAATCTCTGTGCTTGAACTCATAAAGAGATCAAAGACCCATCAAGAGGCTCTGATGGAGTATTTACAGAAAGTAATGGTTAACGAAGACGTGCCGGTAGAATAGATCGCCGCACTACTAGTTCCTCAGGGGGATCAGCCCTCCATTTCATTCCATGCCTCAGAACTAGCACCGCCAGCAGCCAGGAGTATGGCTTTTAGCATTACGGTCAATATCTACAAGAAGGCCGTAGATGCATGTCTGGTCGACACAGGGGCTTCAATTAATGTCTTGCCTCCGAAGACCCTTGAATTGTGCGGTGTGCCCAAAGAAAAATGGCTGCCCAGCCCTATCTCTGTAACAGCATATGATAATTCCACCCGTTCCCCTCTGGGAATGGTCTATTTGAAAGTGGAGCTAGGCTCTGTATGTCATGCCGAGGTCGAATTTCACATTTTGGAAATCGATCCTTCCTTGAATGCCATTTTGGGTCGTCCTTATACGAAAACCCTCGAGGCGATTCCCTCTACGAATCATCAATGCCTCAAATTTCCCTACAAAGGACGAATCATTAAAGTTACGAGCATGCCGATCCTTGCTACTGCTCATTCTTTGAATATCAAGCCCACTTCTTCGCCTGGCCGACACCCTTTTCTGTCAGTATTACAGGTCTACCATCCGGTGGCTGATCCTTTAAAGGCCGCCACTCTTACTCCTTATCCACTGAATGCCATAAAGAGGAGGAAGTGCATGAGTACCCCTGGATGGAAAATAATGATGAAGAGTGGTTATCAGCTTGGAAAGGGCCTAGGCACACAATTACAAGGCAGAACCACTCCCGTCAAGGACAGCCGAGGGACATCTGGGAATGGCCTGGGCTATAGGCCAAGAAAAGTGAAGCAGGACATTATTCAGCAAGAAGAAAATGAAGATGGCCAAAAGGTCTAGGAGACCATGACTACACCATGCAAAGAAGGTCGGGACCCCTTAACATGGACTATGTACACACATTTTGTAAAGGGGCCCATAATCAGTCATGACAACACAGTGGTCATTACTTCATGTTTTGACCTCTATGATATATATGGAAGAGACTTGGCTAGACATTGTTCAGAACTACTCACGTACTAGTCCTTGGAGGTTCTACGGCCAAAGAAAAGGAGGAAATTTCAAGACCCTGAATATGAATGGTACAGATGGTTTGACTTGAGGGATCTATATATTGCTTTGAATAGACTACTTATTGATCCTTCAGAACCTAAGTGGCCGCCACAAATAGATGAATTGATTGAAGGGCCTGGTGCGATTTTTGATAAAAGAATACTGCTGTCTGAGGAAACTGATGAAGGGGAGCCAAATGACCCCTGTGAAGCTGGCTATACCACGGATAGCTCTAGACGGGGACTTATCCTTCTCATATGTTCACGCTTTATACCTTGTTCCGCACTCTGCTCCTGACCCCGACTTGGTCACAGGTAATTATTGAAGATATTCCACAGGCTTCGCCCATCATGATCACTCTGTCCCCACGGGACTTCATTCCCCAACCTCCTCTCAATCCAGAGAGGATTTATGATTTTATTTGGGACATACTGCTGTATGATCCCCCTAATCCTTTGGCCTTGGTGCCGCTTCCTCCATCACATTCTCCTCCTATTCACCTTCATTCTTGTTTTATGTTTAATTCATCTTTTCTCCAAAAAAAATCGCCAATTTGACAACAAATTTATCTCAGATCCTCATCAAGGAAACTTCCTACTTGTCCGATTGTACCTTATCGCGCGGGTCTTTCGGTCAAGATTCTCTTCTAGATCTACTCTGCCCCTCTCATTGGGAGGATTCTCCTGTATTTCCATCTGTATCCCATAATTTCCATTCTACTTCATCCTCATTAGGTCAGGGTAGGGAGTCTAGCGAAGATAGGCAGTCTAGCTTTAGGCAGGTTAGCGAAGTTAGGAAGTCTAGAAAATCTAAGGGTAGACGAGTTCCATATAGATACCTCCAGGATTTAGCTGATAAATGCCTTTCTTGCTCCATGATCCCTCAGCTATTAGAGAATCCTATTCAGATGCCAGAAGATTGTATAAATGATGAGTCAGTCAATGATGGATATGGGGTGTATGAGTTGATACATAAAAAAGACCCCATTGTTGAAGATGAGGAAGATGACGAGGACGCGGCTAAGGCATATGCCAGTGGAATAAAAGATTCGATGAACCTTCAACTACCGTAGAAGAGCCCACCAACGAAATCAATCTAGGGACTGAAGATGAACCTAAGGTTGTCCTCGTTAGTAAGAATCTCTCTGAAGAGGATGAGGAGGCAATGGTACAAGTTCTTAAGGATTATAAGGACACTTTCGCCTAGAGTTATGAAGATATGCCAGGGTTAGACTCATCATTAGTGGAACACAGGTTGACATTAAAGGATGGAGCTAGCCCAGTTAAACAAAAGTTAAGGCGATTCCACCCTCAAATGGCTTTGAAAATGAAGGAAGAGATTGATAAGTTACATAAAGCCAAATTCATTAGAGTTGTCCTTTATCCACAATAGGTAGCCAACTTAGTCCCGGTTATGAAGAAAGATGAGAAGGTCAGGATTTGTATTGACTTCCGAGATTTGAACCGAGCGTGTCCTAAGGATGATTTTCCATTGCCTCACATTGATGTACTCATCGATAACACTGCTGGCTATGAAACTTTATCATTTATGGATGGATTTTCAGGATACAATCAGATTAAATTGGTAGAAGAAGATCAGGAAAAGACATCATTCACTATACCTTGGGGGACATATTGTTATGTCGTCATGCCATTTGGATTAAAGAATGCTGGAGCCGCTTATCAAAGGGCCATGATGGCGATATTTCACGACATGATGCATATCGACCTAGAAGTGTATGTGGATGACTTGTTGGTGAAATCTAAGACTAAGGCTGAGCATGCCAAAGTTCTGGCAAGAGTATTAGAAAGATCAAGAGAATACCAGTTAAAGATAAACCCCAAGAAATGTGTATTCGGGGTATCCTCAGAGAAATTACTTGGATTCATTGTCAGTAAACGGGGAATTGAGATCGATCCCAACAAGGCGAAGGCTATCAGAGAGATGCCACCTCCCAAGAACTTGAAAGAGTTAGGAGGATTGATCGGGAGATTGCAATTTATTCGTCGTTTTGTCTCCCAGCACTCACAAAGGTGTAAGCCGTTCTACGAGCTTACTAAGCCTGGAGTCAAATTCGATTAGGACAATAAGTGTCAGGAGGCGTTTGATGGATTGAAGAATTATTTGGCAAGTCCTCCTGTTTTGGGATCACCATCTCTGGACAAACCATTGATACTATACATTTTTGTTCTGGATGATGCAGTGGGGGATGTCCTAGCACAAGAGGATGAAGAAGGAAAGGAGAGGGCAGCCTATTATCTCTCTAAACTTCTCAACCCCGCTGAACAGAGATATACAGCAATGGAAAAAACATGTGCAGCATTGGCCTGGGTTGTTCAGAATTGAAGCATTACTTTCTAGCCCATGAAGTCCATCTTATCGCTAAGATGAATCCAATCAAGTTTCTCCTTGAGAAATCTGTCCTTACTGATAGGTTAGCACGATGGCAAAGCTTTCTATCTCAATTCGATATCACTTACATTTAGTAGAAAGCGATCAAAGGCTATGCCATAACAGAACATCTCGCTCATCACCCCCTTCCTCGTTTTGATCCAGTTGGATCGGAGTTTCCGGATGAGGAACTGATGTCCATAGACCAAATCAGAGATGATATGTGGACTCTGCATTTTGACGGAGCTCTGAATTCCCATGGAAAGGGGATTGGCATTGTTCTATTATCACCTGAAGGTGTCACCATTCCACAAGCTTTTCAACTTGACTTTCCAGTCACTAACAATATAGCAGAATACGAGGCACTCCTTGCTGGCCTCGAGGCTGCTCATCTTCATGGTGCCACTAAACTCAGGATTGTAGGTGATAGTCACTTGATTCTTCGTCAGGTGTTAACCAAGTATCTAACTCTTGATCCCAAGCTCAAGCCTTATCAAGAACTCACTTCTGCTTATGCTAAGCTTTTCACAAAATTGATCTTCGTCCATGTTCCTAGGAATCAGAACATCTTAGCTGACGCTCTAGCTTCACTTGCATCTTCTCTTAATTTTCCAATCAGTAGACAATCCGAGTCAATCATTGTTCATAGGCGTCTTTGACCCGCCGTGAAAGACCCTTCATTCCTTAGAACTAAGGAGAAGCTGCTGAAGAAGGTCAGAGATGAAGATATTATGGAAAAGAGAGAGATTATGCTAATGGAGCTGTTAGAAGAGATGGATGATGAGCAGAAACCATGGTACTATGAAATTGTTAAATATTGTGAAGATCAATCATATCCTGAAGAAGCCACAGCTGAGGAGAAAAGGGCTATCAGGAGAGTTGCTCAAAGATACACCCTAGTTGGAGGAGCATTATACAAAAGAGGTTTTGATGGAGTTCTTCTAAGATGTTTAGACGAAGATGAGCTTTGGAAGGTTATGGAAGGAGCTCATGCTGGAGTTTGTGGTGGCCATATTAATGGACAGATGTTAGCAAAGAAAATCCTTAGACAAGGATTCTATTGGCCAACCATGGAAGAGGATTGTGTAGGATATGTCCGTAGGTGTGCTAAGTGTCAACTTTACGCTGATAAGATTCATTCTCCTGCATCTTCACTCCACCCTGTTTTCTCCCCATGGCCTTTCTCCATGTGGGCTTTCGATATCATTGGACCCCTTAGTAATCTTGATTCCGGCATTAAGTATAAGTCCTTCATCCTCACGGCAACGGAATACTTCACCAAGTGGGCAGAAGCTGAAGCATACACGGATGTCAAAGCATCAACCGTCTGTAAGTTCATAATGAAGAACATCATCACCAGATTTGGAATTCCTAGCATCATCGTCACCGACAATGGACCGCAGTTCGTGTCACAAGAACTGAAAGACCTCTGCAACAAGTACAAAATTGCATTGCATCATTCGTCTCCTTATTATCCGCAAGGCAATGGCTGAACAGAGGCAACTAATAAGACTTTAATAAAAATCATCAAAAAGACGTGCAAGTCAAATAAATTCACAGACTGGCCAGAAAAATTGATTGAGGCTCTATGGGCCTACCGAACTTCAATCCGCACGCCCACTGGGCAGACTCCTTATTCCTTAACATTTGGAATGGAGGTGGTAGTTCCATACGAGATCCTTATACCGTCATTAAGAGTACAATTGAATAAAGAATTTTCTATTGATGAACACTGTTTAGCACTCCTTACTCAATTAGAACTCTTAGACGAGAAAAGATGGTCAACTGTTAATCATGCAAGAGTTTACCAAAATAAATTAGCATGTTTTTATCAAAAGAAAGTCATCGAACGTAAGTTCAAGGTTGGTGAAATGGTCGTCAAAAGAATCTTTGTAAAACCTGGTGGTCTGCGTTCTATGCTCCAACCCAATTGGGAAGGACCATATGTTGTATCACATGCTTTTCCTAGTAACGCTTACCGTCTAATTAATGCAGAAGGGGAAGAGTTGACTCATCCATGGAACGGTTTGTACCTTAAGAAATACTACCCTTAGGTTAAAGAGTCGATCAGTATGGTGCAAAGACCAATGGAATCAGAAAATTTAGAAACTCAAATTCCTTTATCAGTCTGAATAAGTCAATTTAAACACAATACTACACACACTGACACGTTTGATTCGTGAGTAACAAGAGATGCCAAGTCCAAAGGAATACCGAAAGCTTGACTGAAAGTGTAAAGTGCAAATCATTCTTTTCAAACAAAATTTCGTTTTTACACTCGGCCCATGATGTCGGAACGAGGCTTAGAATAGACTACCAAGAATACCCGCCATCTTAGTAGGAGGCCGTCATTAAAAAAATGGGGGAGATCCGTCCCAAGAAAAAGAAAAAGAAAAGCAAAAACAAAAGGCAAAAGTCAAATGTCAAATCAAAAGGCCATTACATTACAAACGTTACATCAAGACCATGAAATAAAATGAAAGGGAACGCAAGGTCGATAAATACCGCGGAAAGAAAATGACCGAACCCCAACAGATATTAGGGTAAGAAAGGAACATCTTTTTAGGTCTCCGGAACCTTCTCGTGGGCTTTCTAAACCAATTCTTCCCTTCCTTCTGAAGAGGCGTACTCCAAGCTTAAGGAACGACCTAGATTGACTAAGGATCAAATCATCAAATGGGATCACGAATGGAAACATAAGTTCAAACACGATGGGTTTAAGTTAGATTATTGAAGAACAATTTGGGAATTAAGTTAACAAATGAATATGATCCTTTGATCTGAGTACCATGCTGGTCTTTTAATTTACTCCATATTTCAAAAATCCAAAAAAACGTGCATATTTCAAAACCCAAAAAAAAAATATATTCCAAAACCCAAAATATATACATATTTCAAAAATCCAAAAAAAAGTACATGCACCAAAATCCAAAAAAAAGTACATACTTCAAAATCCAAAAAAAGGTACATATTTCAAAATCCAAACAAAGGCACATATTTCAAAAATCCAAAAAAAAGAAGCACATATGTTCCCAAAACCCAAACAAAAATGAAAATTTCAAAACAACAAAAATATTTCAATTAGCATCTAGTGTGTTTCATTCCTTTTATTTCCAGTGAGCATCTGTTTGCTTACATGTTGCATTTTGATTATTCATGCCACCTTTATTAATAAAGGCTATGCCCCTTGACCCATCTGCCAAGAAAAAGATTGATTAATTAGTTACTTGACTGAGCAAGGGGCTAAGCCTAAATAGATACTTAACCTGTTTGTTAAGTAATATACAGGGTACAGGAATGAAAGCTCACACCAAATGCCGAGACACAAAGCTGAAGGTAAAATTTTCATATATATATCAAAAAGGTATTTGTATATGATACACAAAAGAAAAAAAAAAGTACATATGCCGCCCTCATGGCTGACTCTCCCCGGCCCCCTCATCGAGCTGGCTCTGAGCCTCATCCGGAGCATCAAGTGCCGGTCCTCGGCTAGGAAGTGGAGGTGGTCCCATTGCACTCGGCCCTGCCTGGCCGGACCATATGGCGATGTTGGCGGTACAGGCACTCGCCTGACCACGATCAATAGCCCGCTGGCGGGCTCGCTGGTATCTCTCCTCCACCATCTTGCGCTCGTGCTCTGCTACGGATAGGCGACCCTGAAGACTCTCTAGTCGAAGGCGGTCGCGATCTCTCTCCTCGGTCAAGATCTCTAGGCGGACCTGGAGTCGTGCAAGATCTCCAGTGGAGAGACGCACCACCTGCGCCTCTAGCTCAGCAATGCGAGCGGCCAAAGTCCGAGCCTCTGCTAGCTCGGCATCCCTCTGCTGAAGAGTCTCCTGAAGCTCAGCGACCTATAAAAGGAGACACTGTCAGTTCAAGATAATCAAGCAAATTAAGTCCGACAACGAAAGAAGAAGGATGGAACTTACTCGAGTAGCCCGATCCTCCTCTGCAAGAGAAGCTCGGTGAATGGCAGAGGCGAGCTGGCTCTGAAGGTCGGCCAGAGCAGCCTCATGAGCGGCAGAGTAAGAAGAAGATGATGCTCCGTATGCAGGGGGAGCCGCCTGGGTATAGACGGCTCGCTGCACCAAAAGACAACCGTCAGTGGCTAATCGTCAAAATTAATTAATTAATTCATTCATTCATATTCATTCATACATACTAGGTCGAAAAGCTCTTTCTGGACCTGCTCCAGCTGGGCCTCCGCATCATGTAGGCTGGCCCGGAGGTCAATGATGACCGCATCTCGTGCATCCTGCATTCCACACATACATACATTCATTCACAAATATAAGTTAAAGATAATGATAAAATGAAAGAAGCATAAATGCATACTTACATCGAGAGGACGGAGGAGTCGCAACTGATCGGCATAGTGTATCCGATATTGTTGGAGGTAGGCTGCGCTACTCTCTGCCTGTGACTCAACTCGGACACCCCGGCGATGCCAGTCTTCATACTGCTCTGGGAATTTTGCTCACCAATCAGTGAGGGCTTGCTTCCCCCTCATGCTTCGTCCCATGCCCTCCGGGACCTCCTCGTCAATCCATTCCTGGTGGAGGCCCAGCGTCCTCATCACGAGCCAGGCAGTGTAGCCACATCTGCCTACTGAACCTCCTCTGGCCAGCCGTCACCCACGGCTGACCCTCCTCGCCTATACCCAGGTATGGGCGCCAGATCACCTGCATACAGGGTAGATGCATTCATATAAATAACTTGCATTTAATAAATAAAAGATTGCATTTAATAAACAAGATTAAATAAATTAAAAACTCACTAAGAGCTCGGGGTAATCGAGGAATTGACGGCAGAGGGCCGTCAGTTGGTGGTGCTGAGGTGCCGTGTCCACAATTGGCTGCCACCGACAGGCCAATGGGACAGCACCAGGTCTCACTATCCGCGCTCGGCCAAGCGGGAAATAGTGATAACTCCAAACCTGCATACATGAACATATAAGTTAGAAATCATCACATCATATCACATTTCATATCATAAACAGATAATAAAACAATTTAATACCTGGAGGAACGGCGAGAAGTCGCTGATGGTGGTCTCACGGTTAGGCGTGACCGCAAACAAGTCTGCGAACAGGTGGGCCAGGAGGACCGAACCCCATGCATACTCATGTAACCCATATAAGTCATCTAGCAGATAAAGGAACCTATAATGAATGTGGTCGCCCTTCGTACCGAAGAGCAACCGACCAAAGAAAAAGACGAGGAAGACCTTAAACTGCCTATCTACCTCCTCCTCTTGACTCGGGTGTACACGGCGGAGGAAGACTCTGCTAACCTACTCCTAAACTCCTCCCGGGTCTCGTCTGACCGACGCCGGGGCTCGACTAGTCTTAGGGCGGCCTCCACCTCTATCCTGGGGACCATCCTGTTAGTTTTAGGTGGCCTACAAGCCAATCTGACTATGTAAATCTCGTTCATTTATTAATAAAATGACATAATATTCATTATGTGTAAATCGCGTTAATTATCATTTCATAATGAAGTCCGTGAATATGTGCTATGGTGATCAGATTATGATGAGATCATACTAATGAGACTGATCACTTAAACACACATATTCTTAATCGTTCCTAGTCGGAGGATATCCGAGAAGGACATCGGATATCCACTTAGACTAGTACAGATTACTCCTGCTCATATGATGAGGGTGACTGGTCTCATAAGTCACTTGTGTGGAGACACTAAGGCGAATCTGTAGGTGCTCATTGGAGAATGAGTTCACTGAACTGATCCGACTGAATTGCTGGATGGTATTGTACCTCACTGTCAACCAGCTTGATTCTATTGTCGCATTTGCGTGGATGGTCCTCGGACCTGAGACACCAAGGACACCTTGGCGGTGGACTTCTGTGCTTTGACCTTGGTTTACGAATCTCTAGCCACGGGATTCTAATACGCCAAGGATTGGGTACAGCGGAATACCGTCGAAGGGAATTGTGTGTCAATAAGGAATCATTCGCTCTCGGTACTTAGAGGGAGAATGCCCTAGGAAGGATGCGTGAAAGTCCCTGGCCAGGGCGGACGATAATATTGGGAAAGGAGTTTTCCGATATTTATCAGCGGCATCTAATCCAAGTGAGTTGACCGGTTAGGGTTTGATAGCTCGCCATACCCTGAGTTGACTCGAGAGCATTGTACGAATGAAGGATTATATCCACGCGGTAACTGTCGGCGGAAAGGTTCCAAGAGTGGGTTACTTAACCCCAAATACCATACGGGTTCACGCGGCGTTGCTTGGCACCCAACGTGATCGGAGGCCCGGTCGAATTCGATGTGCGACATCAATTCGATTGATTAATTGATTAATAAATGGTTATTAATTAATTAATAAAGCCAGTGAGGAGTCACTGAGCTTATTGGGCCATTAACTGGACTGGTACTTGGGCCTAGAGGGTCACACGCAAATGATTCTCAAGGCGATGGATAAATGAGTAGGTTTTATACAAACCAGGGGTTTTTATGAAAAACCGCGCGGTTAGTATAAAACATAGCGAACGGGCTGAGCAGGCCAAGCTGCTGCTAACCCTAGCCGCCCCTCCTCAGTTTCTCTCTCTCTCTGGCATCCAGACAGATCCAGATCTGCTCCGCCGCTTCTCCGAATCCCGTTCGACGGGAAATCGTCCGGCGTTGCGGCGATCGTTGCGGCGACCGGCGGAGGTTTCGTGGGCTGCGAAGAACGAGGAACACGAGGATATCCGTCGCGGGGAGGATCGCGTGGACTTCGCTAGAGGCCGGGCGCTTGCGCAGCTTGCGGTGTCACACCGACGGAACCGAACGGCTGCAGATTCGAATCCGCACACGATGAGAACTTCAATAATCCGATTATCGTACTTTAGATTTCGAAACGGGAACGGATCCCTGTAAATATTTTATTTTCCGCTGCGTGAGCGATCCTGAGAACCCGAGAAAACCCAACATTAGTATCAGAGCCAGGTTCTACTGTTTCTCGTCCCGTTTCGGTTTCCGAAATTAATTTTTCTTGAGTTATTCCATGCGTTTAATCCGATTAAAATGACGGAATAGTGTTCATAAGATGAACACAAATAATTTGATTATTTTTCTGTGATTTTTCGGATTTTATTTTGGGGTTTTCGGACTTCTTCGTGAGATGATGAACCGGGGTACTTTAGCGGCTTCGTACATGCCTCCCAAGCGTTGGGATGGCGGGTTAGATCTCTGGATCTCTTGGTGATAGTCACCACTACACACCGGGCATGATAGCCGGTGCCATGGTGGCCTTGAAGAGCTGCAAAATCGAGCCCAAAGTTGGTCTTAAAACCTGAAAAATCAGATTTTGGGGATTTTTTTGGGGCTCGGCCGGCTGTTGTTTTGGTCACCGCCGGCGGCCCTGCCGGCGCCGGGTACGTCGCCAGCGCCGGGGGCACCGCCGGCCGGGGCCTGTGCCGCCGGGGGGCATGGCCGCCAGCACCCAGCCCCTGCTACCGCCGCCGACCTGCAACCTGTAACAGTGCATTAGGGTTTCGGGTTGGGGAGGAAGGAGCGGGCGAACCAGAGTGTTGGACCCGGTCCCGTGCCGGTCGGACCGGCTGGACTGGGTCCAGAGCCTGACCGGGCCAGCCCCGAGCCAGGCGCCTGCCTGGTCCGAGCCCTGGCTCGGCCAGGGCTCGAGCCCTGGCTCGGCCAGGGCTCGAGCCCAATGGCTCAGCCAGATGGCTGAGCCCTGTTCTATTTAAAGCCCCATTTAAAACCCTTATTAAATCCCTAATAGCCCATTTAATAATATTAAAATCTGATTTTGATTTGATATTCAAAATTGTTTTGATATTCAAATTTATTATTCAATTTTAATTATTTGGGCATTAATGATTTTGAATCATTTAGTAATTTAAGCGTTAATTAATTAGCAATTAGTTGTTAATTAATTGGGGTTAATATTAATTTAAATGTTAAATTGATTATTAACCTCAATTCAACTAATTTAATTGTTAAATTAGTTATTAATAGTTATTAGTCTAATTGTTAGATTATTAACTATTGTTTCATCTAATTGTTAATTAATTATTTAAGTTAGTTGTTAATTTAATTGTTAAATTAATAATTGACTTAAATGACTAATTTAAGTGTTAAATTAGTAGTCTTTAATTATTATTGTTAGTTATTAATTTAAGGGTTAAATTAATGATTAACATTAATCTTCTAATCTAATAGTTAGATTAGTAATTATTAATTAATTAAAGTTAATTATTAATTTAAGTGTTAAGTTAATAATTAATTTTAAATTAACTAATTTAAGAGTTAGATTAGGAGTTAATTAATAATTAGACTTAATTAATAGTTTAAGTGTTAAATTGTTAATTAACTTTGTTATATTAATCTAAGAGTTAGATTAGTTATTAATAGTCTAATTGTTAGATTATTAATGGGTTTTAATCTAAGTGTTAGATTATTAGAATTGTTCTAACTTGCATGGAATAATCTTGAATTATTAATTTGGAGTGTGTGCGCATGTGATGTGTGTTTATTGCTTTTAAATTTGATTTAATTGCATGCTAAGTTAATCAAAAGTGTTTTCGAAATTCAAATACCAATTTTGATTGGATCCCAGCTTTTTGAAAGCCAAAATTATATATTTTGAAAACTCTTTTATTTTAGCCATGTGATGCGCTGAATCATGTGTGGAATCTTTAAAACACACCGTGGTCATGGATATGTACTTATTTTATTATTCATGTGATGAATGGATTGTGTGGATCATGGATGTATGATTGTTTATTAATTGTTAATAAATAGAGGTCTGCGCACCTCTCTCTCTCATACTCCGATGTATTTCTACCTCCATCTTACTCTTGTACTCGCCATAAGGCCTTCTTCATTTTACTTGTGAATTCTAGAATTTAAATGTAATATGATCGAGGCAACCGAGGAAGGAGCGAGGACGATCCACACCTGCAACCAGGAAGGCGAAAAGATGGAGATCTCTTGCCTATGTGATTGCAGGTTTATCTAATGTAAATGTTATGTTAAATTGTGTGTGCGTTTGACTGTTGGCTCTAGTCAAACCCACTGTGCTATTCATGACCACACTAATGACATGTATGAAATACATTGATTTCTTTTGATTATGAATCAAAGCAGGTTATAGTATTTAGTAAATATATACGATATATCTATATACTATCACCTAGGAGAGACCAAGATAAAAGTTATCTAAATACCCTCAGATAAACTCTAAGTCGTAACGTGAGTAGTTGAGAACTTACCGCGTGGTCCACCATCATTATAGTCATAGGATTCAAATCACTTTAGGCAGGCTTGTTGTACTATCCACAAGGCCTGCTTAATTGGGAGAAGAAACTGTGGCTATGGCATTAGATGCCTATATGATCGGGGTAGAGGAACCATGTAGCTTTGTTGTACTATCCACAAGGGCTGCATGCGAATCGATGCTCGTCGCGTAATGATGGTTAGCTTAGACCAGAATTAGTGGTTTGTTGTGATATCCATAAGGCCATTAAATCTCTGGGGACCGAAGCTATGATCAGATATTGCATGGAGTTGCAAGTCCCATGAGTTGAGTGCTCTTTGATTGTATTACAGTTTGTTGTGCTATCCACAAGGCTGTATTGCAAGTCATTGAGATTCTGATCCCCACTAGGAGACTGTCGGCGTCTCCCGTTCTGTATAACTGAGGGTTATACAGTCCGTCGAAAATTAGTGGGAGTTAAACTTAACCAAAAGACCATGTCTTGTTTTAAATTTTAATAATTGAACATCTGCTAAATAGATTTTACTTATCTCCTGTAGGGAATTATGTCGTCGAATAACCCACTCCGTGACATACTTGATGCCCTTTTGACTTACCTGATCTACTCGGATTGGTTCAGAAACCTGAAGAATGTCTTCAGATCTGAGCACATTGACTTTGTCCCTGGAGCTGATCCTCCTGCTGAATCGGCATTGGATGTCCCTGAAGTAGAGGTGATAGCTTACGATAAAAGATCGAAGGACAAAGGCAAAGGAGTAGTGAAGGATGACTGGTTCTACTATAAGCAGTATGGTCACTGGAAAAGGAACTGCAAGGAGTTCCTTCATGATAAAGCTCATGGAAGAGTGAAGCTGTCTGAAGCTTCAGATATCTATATGATAGATATCAACTTATTAGTTAGAGATTCCACATCTTGGGTATTGGATACCGGATGTACTTCTCATATCTGTCATGATGTACAGATGTTGACAAGTAAGCGCAAGCTGAGACAAGGCGAGGTGGAATTGAGGCTAGCAAATGGCGCAAAAGTTGCGGCGATTGCTGTTGGGACAGTAAACCTCAGGCTTCCATCGGGAGACGCCTTATTATTAGAAGATTGTTATTATGTTCCTAGCATAATAAAGAACATCATATCAATATCTTGTTTGGACAAGATAGGATATAGGTTGACTATTGAGAATAGAAGTTGTTCGATTTATTATGGTAATAAATCGATAGCTTCGGCATCTTTAGTCAACGGACTATATCTTTTAGATGTTTCTTATTACAATCTTCAAATTGATAATACTCTTAAGAAGAGCAAGAATTGTGTGAACCAGGCCTACATGTGGCATTGTAGACTTGGGCACATTGGCGAAAGCAGGTTGCAAAAGTTGCACAAGCATGGTTACTTAACTGCATTCGATTACGAATCGTTTGCAACATGTGAATCCTGCCTTATGGGAAAGATGGCAAAATCTCCATTTATTGGACATGGAAAACATGTCAAGGACATTTTGGAACTAATAGATTCAGATGTATGTGGTCCAATGTCCACCCAAGCCAAAGGTGGCTTTTCTTACTTCATCACGTTCACCGATGACTTCTCAAGATTCGGCTATGTGTACTTAATGAAGTACAAGTCAGAAGCATTTGAGAAGTTCAAGGAGTTCAAGAATGAGGTAGAGAAGCAGTTAGGAAAGAGTATTAAAGCTCTTCGATCAGATCGAGGAGGAGAATACTTGAGTACTAACTTCACACAATTCTTAAAGGATAATGGTATCCTTTCTCAGCTGACCCCTCTATATACACTGCAGATGAATGGTGTATCAGAAAGGAGGAATCACACCTTGTTGGACATGGTGCGATCCATGATGAGCTTTTCAGGATTACCAGTGTCCCTCTGAGGGTATGCTCTAGAGTCAGCAGCATACCTACTGAATAGAGTACCCAGCAAGTCTGTGGCCTCCACTCCATATGAGATATGGAAAGGCAGGAAACCAGAATTTAAACATGTTAAAGTCTGGGGTTGTCCTGCTCATGTAAAGAGGCATGATCCAGACAAGCTGGAATCACGAACTGATAAATGCAGGTTTGTGGGATATCCAAAGGAAACCTTTGGATACTATTTTTACCATCCTGGTGAACAAAAGGTGTTTGTCGCCAGGAAAGCTGTCTTCCTGGAAGGGGAATACCTTCTCCAGGAGGACAATGGGAGTAAAATAGTACTGGAAGAGGTTCCAGATCCCCAAACAGCTACATTATCATCAGATGAGATATCAGTTCCTGAATCTGTTTAGGTACACACAGATGAGCCTCGTAGATCTGGTAGAGTACCTGGACTACCCGAACGATATGTGGGACATATCGCTGAAGGTAAGTCTAAGGTACAATATAATGAGGATGATGATCCTAAAACCTACCAGGAGGCCATAGAAGGCCCAAAAGCCGGGAAATGGCGAGAAGCCATGAACTCAGAAATCCAGTCCATGTACACCAACCAAGTTTAGAACTTGGAGGACTTGCCCGAGGGTATTGTACCCATCGGTTGCAAGTGGATCTTTAAGAGAAAGGTCGGTGCTGATGGACGGATCGACACTTATAAGGCAAGGTTGGTGACAAAGGGATATCGTCAAAGGCAAGGAATTGACTATGACGAGACTTTCTCACCAGTTGCCATGATAAAGTCGATCAAAGTTCTGCTCGCTATTGCTGCACATTTTGATTATGAAATCTGGAAGATGGATGTAAAGACTGCCTTCCTCAATGGTAACTTTGAGGAAGAGGTGTATATGATACAACCAGAAGGTTTCACATCCAAAGAATCTCCAGATAAAGTGTGCAAGCTTCAGAGGTCCATTTATGGACTGAAGCAGGCTTCCCAGAGCTGGAACATAAGATTTGACGAGGCTGTCAAGTCTTATGACTTCATTAAAAATGAAGATGAGCCTTGTGTGTACAAGAAGACCAGTGGGAGTGCAGTCACTTTTCTAGTTCTTTACGTAGATGACATACTACTCTTTGGGAATGATGTAGCTATGATGTCATCAGTAAAGATCTGGCTGTCGAAAAACTTCTCCATGAAGGATTTGGGAGAAGCATCCTACATATTAGGAATACGGATCTATAGAGATAGATCAAAGAGGATGCTTGGAATGACCCAATCCTTGTACATAGACACCATAGTCAAAAGGTTTGACATGGAAAATTCCAAGAGAGGTCTCATACCGATGAGACATGGAATTAGTCTCTCAAAGGAGCAGTCTCCTAAGACTCCTGATGAGAGGGCATTCATGGATAGAATACCCTATGCCTCTGCCATAGGATCTATCATGTATGCCATGCTATGTACACGACTTGATGTTGCATTTGCTCTAAGTGTTACGAGCAGATTTCTGGCTGATCTAAGCGAAGAGCACTGGAAGGCAGTGAAATGTATCCTTAAGTACTTGAGAAGGACTAATGATATGTTTTTTGTCTATGGAGGAGGTGACTTGAAACTGCGAGGCTTTACTGACTCGAGTTTCCAGTCGGATCCAGATGATAGCAAGTCTACATCTGGATTCGTGTTTACTTTGAACGGGGGTGCAGTGTGCTGGAAGAGTTGCAAGCAAGTAACCACTGCAGATTCGACGACTGAAGCTGAGTACATCGCTGCAGCTGAAGCCGCCAAGGAAGCAGTGTGGTTGAAGAAATTCATCACCGACCTAGGCGTAGTTCCCAGCATCTCTGAGCCTGTTCCACTGTTGTGCGACAACAATGGAGCGATTGCGCAAGCGAAAGAGCCGCGGTCTCGTCAGAAATCGAAGCATATTCTGAGGCGCTTTCACCTTATCAGAGAGATCATATCCAGAGGAGATGTAGTAGTGGAAAGAGTTCCATCCGTCAACAATGTAGCAGATCCACTGACGAAGCCGTTGGCTCAAATTGTGTTTGAGCGTCACCTAGAGTCTATAGGCTTATTGTATAAAGGTGATTGGCTTTAGTCCAAGTGGGAGATTGTTAGTTTTAGGTGGCCTACAAGCCAATCTGACTATGTAAATCTCGTTCATTTATTAATAAAATGGCATAATATTCATTATGTGTAAATCGCGTTAATTATCGTTTCATAATGAAGTCCGTGAATATGTGCTATGGTGATCAGATTATGATGAGATCATACTAATGAAACTGATCACTTAAACACACATATTCTTAATCGTTCCTAGTCGGAGGATATCCGAGAAGGACATCGGATATCCGGTTAGACTAGTACAGATTACTCCTGCTCATATGATGAGGGTGACTGGTCTCATAAGTCACTTGTGTGGAGACACTAAGGCGAATCTGTAGGTGCTCATTGGAGAATGAGTTCACTGAACTGATCCGACTGAATCGCTGGATGGTATTGTACCTCACTGTCAACCAGCTTGATTCTATTGTCGCAGTTGCGTAGATGGTCCTCGGACCTGAGACACCAAGGACACCTTGGCGGTGGACTTCTGTGCTTTGACCTTGGTTTACGAATCTCTAGCCACGGGATTCTAATACGCCAAGGATTGGGTACAACGGAATATCGTCGAAGGGAATTGTGTGTCAATTAGGAATCATTCGCTCTCGGTACTTACAGGGAGAATGCTCTAGGAAGGATGCGCGAAAGTCCCTGTCCAAGGCGGACGATAATATCGGGAAAGGAGTTTTCTGATATTTATCAGCGGCATCTAATCCAAGTGAGTCGACCGGTTAGGGTTTGACAGCTTGCCATACCCTGAGTTGACTCGAGAGCATTGTACGAATGAAGGATTATATCCATGCGGTAACTGTCGGCGGAAAGGTTCCAAGAGTGGGTTACTTAACCCCAAATACCTTCTGGGTTCACGCGGTGTTGCTTGGCACCCAACGTGATCGGAGGCCCGGTCGAATTCGATGTGCAACATCAATTCAATTGATTAATTGGTTAATAAAGGGTTATTAATTAATTAATAAAGCCAGTGAGGAGTAACTGGGCTTGTTGGGCCATTAATTGGACTGGTACATGGGCCTAGAGGGTCACACGTAAATGATTCTCAAGGCGATGGATAAATAAGTGGGTTTTATACAAACCGGGGGTTTTTATGAAAAACCGCGCGGTTAGTATAAAACATAGCGAACGGGCTGAGCAGGCCAAGCTGCTGCTAACCCTAGCCGCCCCTCCTCAGTTTCTCTCTCTCTCTGGCATCCAGACAGATCCAGATCTGCTCCGCCGCTTCTCTGAATCCCGTTCGACGGGAAATCGTCCGCGCGTTGCGGCGATCGTTGCGGCTACCGGCGGAGGTTTCGTGGGCTGCGAAGAACGAGGAACGCGAGGATATCTATCACGGGGAGGATCGCGTGGACTTCGCTAGAGGCCGGGCGCTTGCGCAGCTTGCGGTGTCACACCGACGGAACCGAACGGCTGCAGATTCGAATCCGCATACGGTGAGAACTTCGATAATCCGATTATCGTACTTTAGATTTCGAAACAGGAACGGATTGCTATAAATATTTTATTTTCCGCTGCGTGAGCGATGCGGAGAACTCGAGAAAACCCAACACATCCTAGACTCCCTACCTAGGCTAGACACCTCTATGCCTAGTAGGGCCTCTGTCAATCCTCGGTAGTCGGGGTAAGTCACCCCGCTAACCGGTCGGCCCTCTACCCTCAAGCCAGTGATCCTGGCCACATCCTCTAGAGTGGGGATCATGTGTCCCCAAGGCATTAGGAAAGCCCTTCTTTCCGCATGCCACCTCTCCCGCAGCGCCTGCAGGAGGATCAGATTGAGCCAAAACGGCTCGATATCTAAGATCTCGCCGAATCTCATCCGGCGTAGGCGCGCCTTATGGAAGTCCGGGAGTCCTCTTTATGTACCTATAACTATGTCCCAAGAGATCCTCGCCCTCATCGTCCCCTGCAAATAAGAACAAAGAACTTCATCAGTTAATGAACATGAAAAACAAATAAAATATTCCTAAATTGAAAGGTGTCAACCAACATGGACGCCTATTGAAAGGCGTCAACCAGTCTTGACGCCATTTAAGTTGATTTTCTGTCCATTTAAAAAATTTGGAATTTAGGCTGAATGGCGTCGGACCAGGGCGACGCCGTTTGAAAGGCGTCACCTGGTCTGGACGCCATTCAAGCCTGATTTCGGTTTCTTTCCAAGAACCCCTTTCCTTCCCTCTTTCCTTCATTCCATTCAAACCACATGGAACTTACCAGGTGGAGGTCGCCCTCCGCTCCTTCTTTCTCGGCCATGGGCGTCGGAGGAGCCTCTTCCTCCTCCAAAAACGCTGCCACCGCGGCGAGCTCGGCCGACACATATTCTTCCTCCCTCGCCGAGGTCCGTCGGCACTTCACAATGGCTTTGGCCTTGTGGGACCCTTCACTGCGCTCCATGGATTTGAGATAGAGAGTTTGCAAGAAGGAAAAGAGGGGAAGGTCGCCGGTGATTGCCGGAGAAGCCCGAGGAGAGAGAAGGAAAGTTTGGAAAATGAGGAAGAAAGGGGGCCTTCACGGGTTCTGTTAGAAGAAGTTCAAAACACGTCTGGGTAAAGCGACGCCATTCAGGGTGCATAAATTGAGGCGGCAAGGCCAGCTGTTCGAAATTAAGTAAAAGGCGTCTACACAAGATGACGCATTTCAGTTTAAACCGCCAATTCTGGTTAGAACAGTACAAGGCATGATGATGAAAAGCATCCACACATCACGATGCTTTTCAATAGATTAGTCACAGAATTAATGGCTATGTTCTGGAGAAAATCAAGAGAGAGAATTGAAAGGCGTCTGGATGTGTGGATGCGTTTTAAGGTTAATTCGGGATTTTGAGGATTAATGGCTAATTTTTGGGAAATGAATTATGGTTAAAAGGCGTCTCTCTGAGTGGACGCATTTTGCATTAATTATATCCGAACTACTATATTTTAAGGAAATATCAAGTTTTTACTAAAGGAAAAATCATGGACAAGTCACAGGAGATTTCAAGACATAAAGGGACAATTCTTTATTCAATAAAAATTCTTTATTACATCAAAAAAAAAGAGAGAACATTCAAGGAAGAAATTCCCGAAGTCTCAGAATATATGGAACAGATAATCCTCTATCTCTTTCTTTAGAGGATTTTACATGATGATTGAAGCTAGTGTTCCACAAAGTGACTATAAGTTCAGTAGTTTCATAGTCTTCATCAGATTCCAAGGCGCGCCTCTTGATTGGAGATGTTCAGGGAATTCATAACGAGGCAGGCTGAGTTGAGTGAGGCATCGGTGAGGGTTGTACAACACAAACTCAGTAGCACCGATCAATTTAAGCTCTGCACCGGATGTATGACGTACTCGAATGGGTTTTCTTACGAGTGCAAGTGGAGAAGAGTCGAACCCATTTAATGACATGCTTCTCAAATAATCTCTCCAGTCAGCTCAAGTCTTGAGTTTTGGCACTCGATTGATCATCTTCTCGTTGAATTTTACAATGTTGGAAATATGGAATATCGGGCTATTCAGATAGATTTGAGACGGTCTTGCAGAATTCCTCGTGTGATATTCAAATTTGAAGTGCAACTCGACCCATAGAGCGAAGAGCAGCATGCAACCATAGGGAGGTTGACCTGTGGACGCTACAGAGAACCCACTGTAGAGATAAGCCAGGATCGTAGTGCCAATATATCTTACTTCAAAGATCTCGCAGATTCCACTAACTTGATCATCTTCAAGGATGTTGTCTTACGCAGGAAAGAACAGAGCCCCGGCAAGGTACGTGATGAAAGCTTTCGTCACGTCCTCAGCATCATCCTCCCTCAGGTCTTCGATCTCGTACAAGGTCTACTCTGCAAGCTTAGCAAGATTGATTCCTTTCTTGGTGAGGCACCCTTTAACCTCTGTATGGTCCTTCATGATCGTCATCAACAATTGTTGACCGGTGATCTTTTCCCTCATTAAAGCCATCTTATTCTTGATTTTGGGAAGGCCCAACAAAAGCTCAACCTCCTCTAGAAGAATAGTACATTCAAAATCCAGAAAAAGAAAGGTATGGGTTTGAGGATGTCATAACTCAATCAAAGCACCCATAGCTGCCCAGTCTATATTTGGACTCTTGTAATGCTTTGCATGGACCACTAGACCTTGGAGATTCCACTTGGAAATAAAAGATTGCATGGAAATTTTGGTACTCTTAGCAAGTTTGCGAATCCAAGGGAGGGAGGTGAATTTCCTTGGACCGGGAAACATAGGATATGCCTAGAAAAATAGAAGGAAGAATTATTTGAGAATTACTTGAAGAACATGGAGAAAAAAGAGGAAATTAAAGAAGAAAGATTGAAGGAAAGATGATCCAATTTACTTGGAGGTTAGGATCTCTTCCGCTTAGATGATTTTCCACCTCGGAGAGTTTCTCTAATGTCTTCTTCATCCTCTTACTTGAAGAACCCATCTTGTTCTTGACTTTTCCTTCTTGAAACCTTGAAAATCCTTGAACTTTGAAGAAAATCCCTTGCTTCAATCTCTAGATTGTGTTAGGATTGTCTTGATACAAGTTAATGAAGTTTATATAGAGGGAATTGCGATCCTAGGAAGGCTTTTTCGGATTGGAGAAGGGATAAGCATGGGAAGAGTTAGAATCTGGGTGGGAATCAGCCAGATCATGTTTCTGCGACTGAAAAGGCATCGTTGAACAGCGACACATTTTAGTAGGATTAATGGCGTCGGCGCGACACGACGCATTTCAGGCTTTTTCTGCTATTTTACCTGAAATTCAATGTTTATCCATATTCTGATACTTGTTTGAAGTTACTGATGAATTTTTTAGTGCAGGAAATTCAGGAAGACTCAAATAAGGATGAGAAATCCAAACGATCCCACTATGGGAGTTTATGAGTCCCGACCGTGGCTAAAAAGACAGTTATCTCTACCCTTGTATTCTTTCATGTAATTGATTTGCATAATCATCATTACTATATGTTAAATATTTATTAGAGTATATCAAGGACCTTGTGATTTTGATGAAACAGGAATTTGAATTCCCCTACAACAAAAATAGTGATAATTCCAGAGAATTCTTAATCGCACGGATAGGCCGTTCAATTGTTAAAATAGTGAGGACGACGGTTTCATTTTTGTGAAACGGTGCGTAGATAAACGAGCTTCGGCTTAGTACTGAATTACAATGATTGGTATCTTGACTCATTAATGACAATTTAACAATATTATCCTTGATTAATTTATATTTTATTTGACTTTATATTTTTTTTTTAGCACAGCATGCATCATGTAGGACTTTGATATCACTGTAATAAGAATTAATTATTGATTAAGTTTCAGACTATTAATCAAATAAATCCCAGCATGATATGAAATATTCCATTCTGAATTGAGTATCTTGATTATCCTTGAGGTTCACTTGAAGATATTCTTGGAATTCTATCCTTTCTTGGACTCTTTATTCAATATTTCTTGTTTTCTTTTAAGATCTATCATGGCTGCAGCATGTCCACATTGGCTGGCAATCGAATCCCATGGTGAAACCTGCAGTGTCTATGACCTGGGGTACTTCCCAATCTGTGGAGGTTGATCGACCTTATTTTATTTTCTTATCTACCTCATCCAGACAGGATTGATTCCATTGATCTCCTTGAGCTATCTTCATCGATGATTTTGAGAAAAATTCCAATCATGTGATGTTAAGAGTGTGTCTCATCACACCTTGGCATCATCTTTTTAGTACATTCCATTTCATTTCACTCCCTTGCAAAAAAGATGCCAAGGTGAGGCAGCTGTAAACACACTAATTTTGACATCATTTTGAGTAAATTTCATATCATATAATAATGCCTCAGAATGGTCTGATATTTAATCATTAGTTAATTTTTATTGATCTTTTTGGGTTAATTATCTAAATAGTATCGGGTCAGACAGACATGATTTAAGTTAATTAATTAAATTGATTTTAACTCAAATTTTAATTAAAATATGACAGAGTCTAAAAGACGTCGACATGCAAAGACGCCATTTAGAGTTTATTCATATTTTGATATTTAAATTTGAATTTTAATTAATTGATTAATTGTCTAAAAGACGTCTTCAAGGCACGACACCATTTAGGTTTCCTAAATTGTTTCTACCTCTTTTTCCGGATGTTTATCCTTATCTTAATTAGTCTAAAAGGCGTCTCCCATGGGTGACGCGTTTTAGATAATTACAGATAAAGATGAATTAATCTATGTTTATCTATTTGTTAGCTTGATAAACTTCAAATTCTTTTATGTTAATCCATTAATAACTGCAGATGAAAAGCCTATAAATACCCAACTCTTTGGTCATTGAGGAGTTAGTGGTGATAATTATTGAGAGCGATAATTGAGAGCGAAGACGATGATGTCCAGACGCTGAAGGATCGAGGTGTTGCTTCCAGGAGTTCTTCGTCCACTCTTCGTCCTTTCAAGATCTTTCCAAGACCAAGACTTTCCAGGGGCCATTCAACTTAGTTCTCCTCTTTATCATATTGATTTCATCATCATATTATGTTCAAATTTCATTCATCACATCACTCCATGCAACACACACACTCACTGGCATTATTTTCCAACCCATATCTTAAAGGGGTTTAAAAGACCATCATACAAGTGAGTTCAATTGTTCAAGTTGCATGCTCAAAATTTCTACTAGAATAGATACTATATCTATTTGAGTTCTCATTGTTGTCTATTTATTTCCTTCCATTTTCTTGCAAGGTACAAAAGGAGAACAAGAGGAGGGAATCAACGGCGAACAACAAGGAATCTGGATGATCCCCAAAGTCCAATAAGCAGCCAATGCAAGAACAAAGATAGAAAGGGCTCTCTTTCTTCAGCCGGCTGAAGGAGGGGAATCAAGGACTCGAACATCTCCCACATCCAAAACAGGTAGGCGATCAAAATCTTTCTTTTGAAACTTTTTTGTTAAAAGTTTCTGGCGATTACATTCACTTAGTTTTAATAGGTTTATTTGTCTCATAAACAAATTGGATGTGTGATTATCATGAAAATTATGTTGTTTATGAGACAAATAAACCTATTAAAACTAAGTGAATGTGATCGCCAGAAACTTTTAACTAAAAAGTTCCAAAAGTAGAAGTTTGATCGCCTACCTGTTTTGGATGTGGGAGATGTTTGAGTCCTTGATTCCCCTCCTTCAGTAGGCTGAAGAAAGAGAGCCATTTCTATCTTTCTTCTTGCTTTGGCTGCTTATTAAACTTTGAGGATCATCCAAATTCCTTGTTGTTCACTGTTGATTCCCTCCTCCTGTTCTCCTTTTGTACCTTGCAAGAAAGTAAGAGGAAAGAAAGAAGGAACAATGAGAACTCAAATAGACGTAGTATCTATTCTAGTAGAAATTCTGAGCATGCAACTTGAACAATTGAACTCACTTGTATGATGGTCTTTTAAATCCCTTTAAGATATGGATTGAAAAATAATGCCAGTGAGTGTGTGTATTGCATGGAGTGATATGATGAATGAAATTTGAACTTAATATGATGATGAAATCAATATGATGAAAAGAGGAGAACTAAGTTGAATGGCCCATGGAAAGCCTTGGTCTTGGAAAGATCTTGAAAGGACGAAGAGTGGACGAAGAACTCCTGGAAGCAGCACCTCGATCCTTCAACGTCTGGACGTCGTCGTCAAGATTCTTCGCTCTCAATTATCGTTCTCAATAATTATCACCACTTTAATCACTTATCATCACTAACTCTTCAATAACCAATGGGTTGGGTATTTATAGGCTTTACATCCGCAGTTATTAATGAATTAATATGAAAGAATTTGAAGTTTATCCGGCTAACAAACAGATTAACACAGATTAATTCATCTTTATCTGTAATTATCTAAAACGCGTCGCCCATAAGAGACGCCTTTTAGACTAATTAAGATAAGAATAAACATCCGGAAAGAGAGGTAGAAACAGCTTAGGGAACCTAAATGACGTCGTTCCTGGCAGACATCTTTTAGTTAATTAATCAATTAATTAAAATTCAAATTTAAATATCAAAATACAAATAAATTCTAAATGGCATCTACACATGTCGACGTCTTTTAGACTTTTTCATATTTTAATTAAAATTTGAGTTAAAATCAATTTAATTAATTAACTTAAATTATGTCTGTCTGACCCGATATTATTTAGATAATTATCCGAAAAAGATCAATAAAAATTAACTAATGCTTAAATATCAGGCCATTCTGAGACATTATTATATGATATGAAATTTACTCAAAATGATGTCAAAATTAGCGTGTCTACATATGCTTAATTATTTCCTTTCTGTTAGAGTATGTAATTATTTGCTGAGTCGAGTCGCATTGTAATGATTTTTAATTCCTGCATTTCCTTTTTAATTCAATTCGATGTGAATGTTTAGCTTAGTTTATTATTTATTTCTCGGACATATCATGATCCTGGTTTGGCTCCAAATTAATGATTCGGTACCCATTTAGTAATCGGATTCCCGATTATTGGGTGGCGGGTCGTTACAGTTGGTATCAGAGCATTCGGTATGGCAAATAAATGAATAATTAGGTTAAATATCATAATTTCGGTAAATAATTACATTATCCTGTACAGGCACGGCGGTAGTGTAGGTTTTAGGACTCTAATTAGAACTTTTCGATTTCTGTGATTGTAGGCGATTAGATGGCTCCGAGGAAGAGGATGTCAGTCAATAGAGAGCGAGGAGATGTCCCTAGTGGATCTGAGGCCGGTAGGCTGAGTATGGAGCATTTCATGGAGGCTATGATGGACACGATGGCTAGATACCATACCCGAGACCCTAGTGAGAGTTCTAGTGCTCGGGGAGGGCCTTCAGCTGCTCTGGAGAGATTCGTGAAGCTGAAGCCGCATCATTTTACCGGTCATCCCAACCCTGATGAGGTTGTTCATTGGTTGAGGGAGATGGAGAAGACTTTTGATAGCATGGATTGTGCAGCGGTTGAGAGGACTCCTCAAAATTAGCGTGTCTACAGCTGCCCCACTTTGGTATTGACTTTGCAAGGGAGTGAAATGAAATGGAATATACGAAAAAGGTGATGCCAAGGTGTGATGAGACACACTCTCAACATCATATGATAAGAATCTTTCTTAAAATGATCAATGAAGTAGCTCAAAGAGATCAATGAAAACCAATCCTATCTGGATGAAAGAGTCAAAGGAAAACAAATAGGGTCGATCAACCTTCATGATTGGGAAGTACCCTAGGTCACAAACCTTGCAGGTTTCATCATAGAGAGCAATTACCAGCCAATATGGACATGCTACAACTATGATGGATCTTAAAAGAAAACAAGAATATAGGGATAAAGAATCCAAGCAATGATAGAATTCTAAGGATATCTTCAAGAAAACTTCAAAGATAATTGAGAGATTGATTCTGTAAGGATTGAGGTTTTCGGATCTGGTTATCGGGTCGATTTTCGGGGTCGGATCCCTTAGTTCGGGCCCTGATGGGGCTGAGACTCAGTTCTGTTTCACGTCGAGCCTGCGAGACGCGGTTTAAATGGCGTCCAGCAATGTAGACGCGTTTTAGGCTGTGCCACGTGGGCACCACGTGGGCTGGCCTTGGGTCGCGAGAGTACGGTCCCGGTCATATCGTCTAAATGGCATCTTAGGTGGACGACGCCTTTCAGAGTACGACCCAGGCTTGTCAGTGTATGGCCCGGTCTTGTCACCTGAAAGACGTCGGGCATGCACAATGCGTTTTACCCAGCTTCTGGTTGACGCTGCGAACCCCTCCTTTCTTTCCCTCATTCCCCTCCTTCCTCCTCTCTCTCCTCTCTTCCTCTGGCGACCCGGTGGCGTTTTTCCCCTTCTCCTCGTTTTCCTCCCACCATTTCATCTCTCCCTCCACTCCATCGACCTCCTAACTCCCACCACTACCACCACCATCTCCTCTACGGCGTTTTTCTCTCCGGACGGCGGCCGACGTCCCAGTGGAGTAACGGCGTCCACGGCGGTACCGGCGGCGGCGTGGGGCGAGGCAGGTAGGCAGCTTGGAGCTTGGAGGAGTTCAAGTAACCGGTAGGGTGACAATTCCCGTAGTATTTCATTTAAAAACCATGTTTTCCCACTTTGGAGCATGTTTAGGGGTGTTATTAGGGTGAAAATACTAAATGCATGAAATGAGAAATTGGGTGTTTTAAATGGGTAGTTAGGTTCTTCTCCCCATTCTCCATGTTTTTCGTGTTTTTACACGATTTTGGGGAGAAAATCACACCCCGTGGACCGAGAGATGGCAGAGGAAGAACCTGTCTGTGAGGGTTAAATGGCGTCGGGGGACAACGACGCCTTTTAGAAAGGCGGCTTCCTCCTGCGACGCGATTTACCCCAAATACCAGACTCTGTCTCTAGAACTGAATGGCGTCCAGAGACAGCGACCCCTTTCAAAAGGCGACTTGCATGGGCGACGTGTTTTAGGCCATTTCTGAGGCCAGATTTCACATGAACCAGTTTATGAGGCTTGAATGGCGTCGGCCTTAGGCGACGCGATTCAAGGCAGAATCACATTAATTCATGCTATTAACATATCTTCACACCGTTAGATAGTTTGGTTAATTGCATATTTGAAATCGTACTCGAGGATGAGGATTTTTACGTGATCGGATCGCACTGTGTTGTGTTTCGTGCGACTGTGGACCTAAAGTGACAGTTGTAGCATTTGCCACCCTGTGTCGGTGTGGGAGGGACACAGCGCCGGTGTGGGAGTGGTGGGGTGATGCCTAGAGAGAGGGTCACCTGGTGTACCCCAGGGTCAGCTAGTACCGGTGTAGGAGTGGTACCTGTGGAGTGTCACTCGTGCTGGGGGAAGCAGAAACCACGTAGAGCCAGTTGGGCCAAAGTAGCTAGCGTGTTATCCGAGGGGTTACTGTTTGGTCTCAGCGGGTCGGTGTTTTCCGCGTTCGGCTGTGTGGTTGGCGTGTTTTCCGAGACGCTGGTTGTAGGTTCCATGGTAGAATGGTTTTAGAGTTGTGTATATTATATCTTGAATACATGTGTTTTATATCGAAATTTATGAATTGTGTTACATCTTTACTTGCTTATTCTACCTGTCTCTATATTACTGCACTTGTAGGTGCGTGAGTGGGTGGTGGGGATTGAAGGATCCCTATTGAGTCTTCTCGTCGAGACTCACCCCTGTGGTTTTCAGGTGAGGGTTCCAGGCAGGCTTAGCAAGGAGAGTGCTGCTTTGGGTTGCGCGCTAGCAGCCGTTGTTCCGGGGTATGCCCCGACGTTGTTGTTATTTTATTTTCTGGCCTATACGCTTAATTATTTCTTTCCAGTTGGAGTATGTAATTATTTGCTGTGTTAAGTCGCATTGTAATAACTTTTAATTCTTGCACTTCCTTTTCAATTCAATGCGATGTGAATGTTTAGCTTAGTTTATTATTTATTTCCTAGACTTATCTAGATCCTGGTTTGGCTCCAAATTAATGATTCGGTACCCATTTAGTAATCGGATCCTCGATTATAGGGTGGCGGGTCGTTACAGATTCGGAATGGAATATTTTATATCGTGTTGGGATTTATTTTGAACAATGGTCTGAAATTTAATCAATAACTAATTCTTATCACAATAATTTCAAAGTCCTACATGATACATGTTAGGCTAAAAGAAAAATTAAAAATTAAATAAAATATAAATTAATCAAGGATAATATTGTTAAATCATCATCAATGAGTCAAGATACCAATTCTACAATTGCATGCTAAGCCGAAGCTCGTTTGTCCACGCACTGTTTCACAAAAGTGGAACCATCGTCTCCACCAATTAACAATCCAACGGCCTATCTGTGCAATTAAGAATCCTCTAAAATTATCATTATTTTTGTTGAAGGGAAACTCAAATTCTAATTTTATCAAAACCACAAGGTCCCTGATATACTCTAATAAATATTTATCATATAGGAATGATGATGCAAATCAAATACATAATGATATACAAGGGTAGAGGTAACCGTCTTTTTAGTTACGGTAGGGACTCATGAACTCCCACAGTGGGACCTTATTAAAATTCTCAGCTTCATTTTCTTTTCTTTGGAATATTCCTGCACTCAAAGTTTATCAGTAATTTCAAACAAATAGGTAAACATCACCATGTAATCAGCAAACATGTAATTTCGGGAATTTTCAGAGAGTTATTAAATGGCGTCATTCTGTACAGACGTCATTTGAATGACGTCGAACAGGTCGATGTTTTTCAAGTTACCGAAATAGCAGCTTTCTGACTCCAATCCGAACTCAATTTTCCTTACTCTAATCCCTTCTCTACTTCGGAAAGGCTTCCCTTCTTTCGCAAATCACTTTATATAACCTCCCTTTCTTCATATCAAATTAACATAACAAGCAATCAAGAAGGAAAGCTAGAGAATTCTCTCCAAAGCTCAAGGAAAGGAAATAATCAATGGCGAATTTTACTCAAGGATCTTCATCAAGCAAAAGGGCGAGAAAAATGATTGAAAAGCTTTCGGATGTGGAAGGACTTCTAAGTAGAAGAGAACCCAACTTAAAGGTAAGCTATTAATTCTCCCTCTTTTCTAAATTCTTTTCCATATTTTGGTTTCATAGAATTATACCAATCTTCTTTATTTTCAAGGGATATCCTTTCTTTCCTAGCCCAAGAAGATTCTCTTCTCTTTCATGGATCTCCAAGTTAGTTGGAAAAATCAATCTCTCTATGCAGTCATATATTACCAAGTGGTATATCCAAGGATTGGTAATCCAAGCAAAGTATTATAAAAGCACACTTATGGATTGTGCTGCAATGGGTGCATGATTGAACTGCGGCATCCTCGAACCCATACTTTTCTCTTCACGTCCTTTGAAGCTACCATCCTATTGGAAGAAGTTGAACTCCTATTGGGTCTTCCTAAGCTCAAGGTGAATAGTGAGGAACATGATGTGACCAATATGTTAGTCATGAGAAAGAAAATCACCTGTCATCAATTTCTAAAGAAGATCATGGATAGTCCAAAGGAAATTCAAAGCATTCTTGTTCAGAATGGGATAAATCTGGCGAAACTTGCTGAATGGACATTGAAGAAAATAGAAGAATCCAAAGATGAAGACATATAAGTCACGATGGTTGCATTCACTACATGGCTGCCTAGAGTTCTGCTATTCCCTGCCCAGGACAATATCCTTCATGAAGATCAACTCATCGCGATATTCAGAGGAAAGCAAATAAGCACTGCAGTTTTGGCCTGTCTCTATAGTGGGCTCTCGGTAGCATCCACTGGTCAACCTCCATACGACAGCATGCTACTCTTGGCTCTATGGATTGATTTACACTTCAAATTCAACCATAACAATGAAGCAGTTCCAAGGATATCTCAGCTTTATCAACGTAGTCCTATATTCCATATTGCCAACGTTGTGAAGTTCAATGACAACATGACCAATTGAGTGCCCAACCTCAAGACTCGAACTGACTGGCGCGCTTACTTCAAGACTATGCCCAGAACTGGATTCGAATCTTCGCCACTTGCTCTCATGGAAAAGCCAGTCGGAGTTCGCGGTGGTGTTGGCACAGAGCTTCGATTGATTGGTGCAACCGAATTCGTTTTATACAATCCACATCGCTGTCATCCTCAACTTGGTATGCCATGTTATAAATTTCCAGAGATATCTTCTCCTTCTCCAGTCAAGGAACGGACATTGGGAACTGAGGAAGATTTTGAGACGACAGAGTTTATTGTGACCCTCTGGAACATTGGATTCACTCGTTACGTCAAACTTCCTGACGAAGCAAATCAGGAGTTATGGAAAACTTATGTAAAAGAACTTCAGAAAATTCGGCCTGAAGGCTCTCAACTTCCGTCCAATACTTGATGTACTTTGAATTTAATATCATTCTTTTATTGTCAAAAAGATTTTTTCTTAATTTTGTGCAAATTCTCAAAATTCTTCCTTAAGCAAAACTGTTCATTTCCCTAAAAAATTCAGGTTTCGGGCTCATTAAATCAAGACAAGTCCACTCAGAGCGACGTTTTATGCTTAAATTCAATTTTTGAAATTAAAATTTTATTCCTTAAAAATAATTAAAAACACGTCTACCATGACCGACGTGTTTCAAACTCTATCTCTTATTTTCCAGAAATTTTGGGTATTAAATTCTCTTAATCACGTCGCCCATGTTCGACGTTTTTAACTTATTAAGCCCGTACTTCCATATTTTCTCGAAATTGATTTTCTGAATTACGTCTCCCATGGTCGACGTTTTTCACTGATTCTTTCCAAATTTCGTGGTACGGCTCTGACTACCAAAGGCGATAAACTCCAAATCACATCGTGCATGGGCAATGTCATTAAGTCATTTTCAAATTTTGAACCGCCTGCCTTAGTTTATGCGCCGCTAAATGACATCGTTTTGCGTCGACGTGTTTTAACCAATTTGGATCGGGTCCGCGAGCCCGAGCCTTCCTTCTTCCTCATTCCCTCTTGCTCGTTCTCTCTCCTCCCTTCTTCTTCCTCTCCGGCGACGGCGAGCTCTCCAACGATCATGGGCACTCCGACCATCACCGACGCCGGCCATCTTTTCCAACCACTCTCTCTCTCCCTTCTCACTCTCTTCGGCCCTCTCTCTTCTATTCACTCTCTCATACCCTCTCTTTCTACTCAGTTCTCTTAGCTGACATGGAGAGAGGAGGTCCAAGCGTTTCGGGCGGCAAGCGTCAACGTGTTATTGCCGTCCCGAAGTTGGAGGGTGCCGAGCATGATCTCTCCCCACACAAGAGTAGATCATGGCGGACGTGGCGGCTCTTGCGGCGGCTGAGGCCTTCATGGAGGAGGAGGAGGCACCCCCACCAGCGGCAGCACCAGCGGTGGCACCTGCCGAAGAGGGCGGCCCTTCGATGGTAAGTCTCTAAAACTCCTTTTTATAGCATTTTGGGGGGCTACGGAACCGAAAGGAGAGTGGCCATGGACCCTCGGGTCTGTGGTCAAATGGTGTCGAGTCAGGGCAACGCCTTTCAAAGGGTGTCGTCCATGCTTGACGCCATTCAGAATAAGAGTGTAGAACCAAAAATAATTTTAAAAATTGATTTTTATTGTCATTATATATTGTTTCAAATTATTCTCTTGACAATTACAGGGCACGATAAGGACCCGGATCTCCTGGGATCTGGTGGTGGCGGCATATTGAGGACTGCTAGATTTCCAGAAGGAGAGACTCAGGCAGATGGGGTTTGTAGAGTTATTAGAGATAGAGCCCTTTTGGCTAGACCTAGTGTTGCTCCAGGTGTTGAGGGAGAGGTGGGACCCAGTTAGTCGGGCATTCCTAATGCCCTGGGGACACATGATCCCCAGTCTAGAAGATGTGACCAGGATCACCGGCCTCAGGGTAGAAGGCCGGGCGGTGAGCGGGATCACCCATCCTGATTACTGGGGAATGACAAAGGAGCTCCTCGGTTTGATAGTATTAGGCCAACCAGGGAGAGAGTCTAGGACCCTCCATACAGTAGATGTAGAGGATGCTTTAGGATTAGTTGATCCTAGGCAGAGGAGAGAGGAGTCGAGAGAGATGTTCAGAGATAGATTAGCTAGGTCAGCGGCAAGCTTTTATTGTTGGGATGAGAGCCAGATCGAGCTTGTAGATAGACAGCTAGAGTATTTTTGTATTTTTCTTTGGTAGGTTGCTCTTCGGTACGAAGGGTGACCAGATCCACTGCCGATTCTTGAGTCTGCTTGCAGACCTAGATAGGCTTCATGAGTATGCTTGGGGTATGGCTCTACTAGTCCATCTCTTCGCCGACCTGTCTGCGGTCACGCCGGACCCTGAGACTACCATCAGCGGCTTTGCGCCGTTTATCTAGGTATATTAATGAATTTTATTTAATTAATGAAATGATTTAATGCATATGATGATTTCTAACCTATATGTTTGTGCAGATTTGGAGTTATCTCTACTTCCCACTGGGCCAAGCAAAGCCCATCCAGACAGATGCCGTCCCGTTGGCTCACCGATGGCAACCAATTGTGGATACGGCACCTCAGCACCACCAACTGACGGCCCTCCGTCGTCAGTTCCTTGATTACCCTGAGCTTTGGGTGAGTTAATATTTATTTATTGCAATTATTTAATCAAATATGACTCGATTTATTACGAATGCAACTAATCCTACATGTATACAAGTCATCTGGTGCCCATACTTAGGCATGGATGAAGCCAGACAACCTTGGGTGGAGGCTGGCAGGGCTCGCTTTGGATGCCAGATGTGGGTCCATTGCATCAATGAAATAGAGTTGCTGCGCCTCCGGCTGGTGATGAGGACGCTGGGCCTCCACCAAGAATGGATCGAGGAGGAGATCCCAGAGAGGATTGGTCGGTCAATAAGGGCAAACAGGCGTGCACAGATTGGCGCGTCAAGTTTCGTGACCAGTACGATGACTGGCACCACGAAGGCATTCCAGTACAGTCGCAAGCGGAGAGTAGTGACTTCTACCTCCAGCAGTACCGAGTGCATTATGCTGCACACCTTCAGCAGCTTCGCCCCCTCCACGTAAGTATGATGTAATGCTTCTTTTTATTATTATTATTTTCTTTATTTAGAGTTCATGAATGAATGAAATGACATGTATATGTGTATGTGTAGGATGCGCAAGATGCCACCATTATCCCCCTCCGAGCTCGCCTTCGAGATGCAGATGCCCAACTCGAGCAAGTACAGAAGGAGCTCCACTATCTGGTATGTATGAATGAATTATTTTATTAATTACATGTTTTGGCGCTTAGCCACTGACGATGTTCTCCTTTTTTGTACATCGTGCCGCCTATACCTGTAGGTGCTTAGAATGACCGTGTGATTATCATGAAATATCTATGTTGTTTAGTGTAAACTAACCTATTAAAAACAGCAACTAAAGTGCAGTGATCGCTAGAAACTTTTAACTTAAAAGTTTCAAAAGAGATATGATCGCTTACCTTTCAAACGCGGAAGATTGAGTCCTTGGTTCCCCTTCCTCAGCTGGCTGAAGAAAGAGAGCCCTTTCTTTGTTCTTTTGTTCTTGCTGTGGAATTTGAGGTTGAGGATCGTCCAGAAGTTATGCTTGATTTCCCCTTTTGATCTCTTGTTGTTGTTGAGTGTAGCAGAGATAGAAACAGAAAACGAAGAACTATGATGAGAATTTAAGTAGAAGCAGTATCTGAACTAATCATGATGTTAAGCATATTTAAAACAGCAAACTTACTTTTTTAATGGCTTTGAAACCCCTTAGATCAAGTAGGTTTTTGAAAGATTATGCTGTGGTGTGTGTTTGCATGAAGTGAATATGAAGAATGAAATTAATGAAATGAATGCAGTAATGAAAAACTTATGCCCAATCGGTTGAAGCTTTGAAAGGATGAAGATCTTGAAAGGGACGCCGACTTCTGGGAATGGCAGCGCTCCGGCGTTCCGACGTTGTTTCAATCTTCAACTTGCTATAACGCTATGGCTCAACTCAACTCAATTCTCTTCTTTTCTCTTTTTCTTTTTTAACTCTTCAACATGCAGGGTATTTATAGGCATTTCTTGCGTTCGAGATTAACATAGAAAAATCCCGAATTTATCCATCTTAACCGACAGATAAATACTGATTAATTCATCTTTATCTGTAATTATCTAAAAAGCGTCCACCTTGGCTGACGCCTTTCAGATTAATTAAGATAAGGATAAATATCCGGGAAAACTTATCTTTATCTTTATTAGGTAAAACGCGTCCACCTCTATAGACGTCTTTTAGACTAATTAAGATAAGGATAAACATCCGGAGGGGAAGTTAAAATCACTTAGGAAACTTAAAACGCGTCTACCCTCACAGACGCCTTTTAGTTAATTAATTAATTAATTAAAATTCAAATTTAAACGTTAAAATAAGAATAAAATCTAAATGGCGTCCACTTGGGTAGACGTCTTTTAGAATTCTTCATGTTTTAACTCAAATTTAAGCTAAAATCAATTCAATTGATTAACTTAAACATGTCTGTTAAACCCGACACTCAAAAATATTAATAAAAATTAATCAATGATTAATTATCAGACCATTTCGAGGCATTATTGTATGATATGAAATTTACTCAAAATGATGTCAAAATTAGCGTGTCTACAGCTGCCTCACCTTGGCATCGTCTTTGCAAGGGAGTGAAATGAAATGGAATGTACTGAAAAGGTGATGCCAAGGTGTGATGAGACACGCTCTTAACATCACATGATTGGAATTTTTCTCGAAATCATCAACGAAGATAGCTCAAGGAAATCAATGGAATTAATCATGTCTGGATGTGGTAGACAAGGAAATAAAATAAAGTCGATCAACCTCCTCGGAGTGGGAAGTACCCCAGGTCATAGACACTGCAGGTTTCATCATGGGGAGCGTTTGCCAGCCAATGTGGACGTGCTACAGCCATGATGGATCTTAAAAGAAAACAAGAATATCGGATAAAGAATCCAATCAAGGATAGAATTCCAAGGATATCTTCAAGCGAACCTCAAAGATAATCAAGATATTCAATTCGGAATGGAATATTTCATATCATGTTGGAATTATTTGATTAATGGTCTGAAACTTAATCAATAATTAATTCTTATTTCAATGATTTCAAAGTCCTACATGATGCATGCTGGGCTAAAAGAAAAATATAAAGTCAAATAAAATATAAATTAATCAAAGATAATATTGTTAAATTGTCATTAATGAGTCAAGATACCAATTCTTGTAATTCAGTGCTAAGCCGAAGCTCGTTTATCCACGCACCGTTTCACAAAAGTAGAACCATCGTCCCCACTAATCAACAATCTAACGGCCTATCCGTGCGATTAAGAATCCTCTGGAATTATCACTGTTTTTGTTGAAGGGGAACTCAAATTCTAGTTTCATCAAAACCACAAGGTTCTTGATATAGTCTAATAAATACTTAACATATAGTAATGCGAATGCTTTATATGAAATAGTACAAGGGTAGAAATAACCGTCTTTTTAGCCACGATCGGGACTTGAATTCCACAATGGGATTTTCTTGATATTTCTAGCTTTACTCAGGCTTTCTTGAATTTTCTGCAATCAAAATTATTAATAATTCCAAACAAATATTCAACTTAAAATCACAGGATTTCGGGAAAATCATATAAAAGCTAAAACGCGTCGTGTCGCGAAGACGCCATTCAACTTTGAAACGCGTCAGGTATACTAGACGCCTTTTACTCACAGAAACATGTTTCTGGTTGTTCTCTACCCGAACTCCAACTATCTTCATGCCTTGTGTCCTGTATATGACTTGAACAAACAGGTTAAGTATCTGTTTAGGCTTAGCCCCTTGCCTGACCAAATAAATAGTCGATCAATCTTTTCCTTCAATAAATGGTCAAGGGGCATAGCCTTTATTAACAAAGGTAATATGAATAATCAAACTTAAGCAAAATGCAACATGCAAGCAAACAGATGCTCACTGAAATAAAAGGAGTGAAACACATTAAATGCAACAAGCAAATGCTAATTGAACTATTCTTTTGTGGTTTTGAAATATTCATTTTGTTTGGGTTTTGAAATATATATTCTTTTTTTTTTTTTTAGATTTTGACAAATGTACATTTTTTTTGAATTTTTGAAATATGTACTTTTTTTTTTGAATTTTTGACATATACATTTTTTTTTGAATTTTGACATATGCAATTTTTTTTTTGACATATACATTTTTTTTGAATTTTGACATATGTATTTTTTTTTGAATTTTTGACATATGTATTTTTTTTTGAATTTTTGACATATGTATTTTTTTTGAATTTTTGACTAAAAGACCAGTATGGTACTTAGATCAAAAGATCATATTCATTTATTAACTTAATTTCCAAATTGTTCTTTAACAACTTAACTTAAAACCCATCGTGTTTGAACTTGTGTTTCCATTCGTGATCCCATTTGATGATTTGACCCTTAGTCAATCTAAGCCATTCTTTAAGTTTGAAGTACACCTCTTTAGAAAGAAAAGAAGAATAGATTTAGAAAGCCCATATGAAGGTTCCGGAGACCTAAAAAGATGTTCCTTTCCAACCCTAATATCTGTTGGGGTTCGGTCATTTTCTTTCCGGGGTATTTATCGACCTTGCGTTCCCTTTTGTTTCATTTCATGGCCTTGATGTGACGTTTGTAGTGTATTGGCCATTTGATTTTGAATCTTTCTTTTTCCTTTTGTTTTGTTTTTTCTATTCTTTTCTTTCTTTGCTTTGCTTTGGAACGGATCTCCCCCATTTTTTTATGACGGCCTCCTACTAAGATGGCGAGTATTCTTGGTAGTCTATTCTAAGCCTCGTTCCGACATCATGGGCCGAGTGTAAAACAGAATTTTAAAAGAAGTGATTTGTACTTTACACCCTTAGTCAAACTTTTGATATTCTTCAGGACTTGGCATCTCTTGTTACTCACGAATCAAACGTATCAGTGTGTGCAGTAATGGGTTTGAAGTTAAATATTCAGACTAACAAAGAAATTTGAGTTTATAAATTTTCTGATTCCACTGGTCTTTGTACCATACTGATCGACTCTTTAACCTAAGAGTAGTATTTCTTAAGGTGTAAACCATTCCATGGATGATTTAGCTCTTCTCCTTCTGCATTAACCAAACGATAAGCATTACCAGGAAAAGCATGTGATACAACATAAGGTCCTTCCCAGTTGGGTTGGAGCTTAGAACGCGGACCACCAGGTTTTACAAAAATTCTTTTAACGACCATCTCACCGACTTTGAACTTTCGTTCAATGACTTTCTTTTGATAAAAACGTGCTAATCTGTTTTGATAAACTTTTGCATGATTAGCAGCTGACCATCTTTTCTCGTCTAAAAGTTCCAATTGAGCAAGAAGTGCTGAACGATGTTCATCAATGGAGAATTCCTTGTTCAATTGTACTCTTAATGACGGTATAAGGATCTCATATGGAACTACCGCCTCCATTCCAAATGTTAAGGAATAAGGAGTTTGTCCAGTGGGTGTGCGGATTGAAGTTCGGTAGGCCCATAGAGCCTCAACCAATTTCTCTGGCCAGTCTGCGAATTTGTTAGATTTGCACGTCTTTTGATGATTTTTATCAAAGTCTTATTTGTTGCCTCTGCTTGGCCATTGCCTTGCGGATAATAAGGAGATGAATGATGCAATGCAATTTTGTACCTGTTGCAAAGGTCCTTCAATTCTTGTGACACGAACTGCGGTCCGTTGTCAGTGACGATGGTACTTGGAATTCCGAATCTTGTGATGATGTTCTTCATAATGAATTTGCAGACGGTTGATGCTTTGATCTCCACGTACGCTTCAGCTTCTGCCCACTTGGTGAAGTATTCCGTTGCCGTGAGAATGAAAGATTTTTGCTTGATGCCGGAATCTGGGTTACCAAGAGGTCCAATAATGTCGAAAGCCCACATGGAGAAAGGCCATGGGGAAGAAACAGGATGGAGTGAAGATGCAGGAGAATGAATTTTGTCGGCGTGAAGTTGACACTTAGCACACCTACGGACATATCCTACACAATCTTCTTCCATGGTTGGCCAATAAAATCCTTGTCTAAGGATCTTATTTGCTAGCATCTGTCCATTGACATGGCCACCACAAACTCCACTATGAGCTCCTTCCATAACCTTCCAAAGCTCATCTTCGTCTAAACATCTCAGAAGAACTCCATCAAAACCTCTCTTATATAATGCTCCCCCAACTAGGGTGTATCGTTGAGCAACTCTCCTGATAGCTCTTTTTTCCTCAGTTGTAGCTTCTTCAGGATACGATTGATTTTCACAATATTTTGCAATTTCATAATACCATGGCTTATGTTCATCATCCATCTCTTCTAACAGCTCCATCAACATGATTTCTCTTTTCTCCACAATACTTCCATCTTTGAATTTCTTCAGCAACTTCTCCTTAGTTCTAAGAAATGAAGGATCTTTCACGGCGGGTGAAAGACGCCTATGAACTATGATTGATTCGGATTGCTTGCTGATAGGAAAATCAAGGGAAGATGCAAGTGAAGCTAGAGCGTCAGCTAAGATGTTTTGATTTCTAGGGACATGGACAAAGATCAATTTCGTGAAAAGCTTTGAGTAAGCAGAAGTAAGTTCTTGATATGGCTTAAGCTTGGGATCAAGAGTTCGATACTTGGTCAGCACTTGGCGAAGAATTAATTGGCTATCACCCACAATCCTGAGTTTGGTTGCACCATGGAAATGAGCAGCCTCGAGACCAGCAAGAAGTGCCTCGTATTCAGCTATGTTATTGGTGACTGGAAAGTCAAGCTGAAAGGCTTGTGGAATGGTGACGCCTTCAGGTGATAACAGAACGATTCTGATCCCCTTTCCATGAGAATTCAGAGCTCCGTCAAAATGCAGAGTCCACATATCATCTCTGATTTGATTTACAGACATCAGTTCCTCATCCGGAAACTCTGATCGCACTGGATCAAATCGAGGAAGGGGATGATGAACGAGATGTTCTGCTATGGCATAGCCCTTGATCGCTTTCTGTTGAATGTAAATGATATCGAATTGAGATAGAAAGCTTTGCCATCGCGCTAACCTATCAGTAAGAACAGATTTCTCCAGAAGGAATTTGATCGGATTCATCCTAGCGATGAGGTAGACTTCATGGGCCAGAAAATAATGCTTCAATTTCTGCACAACCCAAACTAATGCTGCACATGTTTTCTCCATCGCCGTATATCTCTGTTCAGCGGGGTTGAGAAGTTTAGAGAGATAGTAGGCTGCCCTCTCTTTTCCTTCTTCATCTTCTTGTGCTAAGACAGCCCCCACTGCATCATCCAGGACAGAAATATAAAGTATCAATGGTTTGCCTGAAGATGGTGGTCTCAAAACAGGAGGACTTGCCAAATAGTCCTTTAATCTATCAAATGCCTCCTGACACTTATCGTCCCAATTGAATTTGACTCCTGGCTTGATAAGCTCGTAGAACGGCTTACACCTTTGTGAGTGCTGGGAGACAAAACAGCGAATAAATTGTAACCTCCCGATTAATCCTCTCAATTCTTTCAAGTTTTTGGGAGGTGGCATTTCTCTGATAGCCTTCGTCTTATTGGGATCGATCTCAATTCCTCGTTTGCTGACAATGAATCCAAGCAATTTCCCTGAAGATACCCCGAATACACATTTCTTGGGGTTCATCTTCAACTGATACTCTCTCGATCTCTCTAATACCCTTGCCAAAACTTTGGCGTGCTCAGCCTTCGTTTTAGACTTAACAAATAAGTCATCCACATACACTTCCAAATCTATATGCATCATGTCATGAAATATTGCTATCATAGCCCTTTGATAAGTGGCTCCAGCGTTCTTCAATCCAAATGGCATGACGACATAACAATATGTTCCCCAAGGTGTAGTGAATGAAGTCTTTTCTTGATCCTCTTCTGCCAGCTTAATCTGGTTGTATCCTGAAAATCCATCCATAAACGATAACGTCTCATAGCCAGCAGTGTTATCGATGAGTACATCAATATGAGGCAATGGAAAATCATCTTTAGGACATGCCCGGTTCAGATCGCGGAAGTCAATGCAAATTCTGACCTTCCCGTCCTTTTTCATAACCGGGACTATATTGGCCACCCATTGTGGATAAAGGACAACTCTAATGAATTTGGCTTTGTGTAATTTGTCGACCTCTTCCTTCATCTTTAAAGCCATTTGCGGGTGGAATCGCCTTAATTTCTGCTTGACCGGATTAGCTCCATCCTTTAATGTTAACCTGTGTTCAACTAAAGATGAGTCTAACCCCGGCATATCCTCATAACTCCAGGCGAAAGTGTCCTTATAATCCTTAAGCACTTGTACCATTGCCTTCTCATCCTCTGTAGAAAGATTTTTACTGACGAGGACAACCTTAGGTTCGTCTTCAGTCCCTAAGTTTATTTCTTTTGTGGGCTCTTCGACGGCAGCTGAGGGTTCATCAAATCTCTTAACTCCACTGGCATACGCCTCAGCTGCGTCCTCATCATCTTCCTCATCTTCAACAATGGGGTCCTTTTCATGCACTAACTCATATACCCCGTACCCATCATTGACTGACTCATCATCTGTACAATCTTCTGGTATCTGAATTGGATCTTCTAAAAGCTGAGGGATTAAAGAGCAAAAGGAACATTTATCAGCCAAATCCTGGAGGTATCTTTTTGGAATTTGCCTACCCTTAGGCTTCCTAGACTTCCTAACCTGACTATCCTGCCTAAAACTAGACTTCCTAACTTCACTAAACTGCCTATCATAACCTAATGAAGACGAAGCAGGATGAAAATCCTGGGATACAGGTAGAAATACAGGGGGATCCTCCCGTGGGGAGGGGCAGAGTAGATCTAGGAGAGAATCTTGACCGACGGACCCGCGCGATGGGGTGTAATCGGACAAGTAAGATGTTTCCTCGATAATGATTTGGGAAGAATTTGTTGTAAAATTGGCGTTTTTTTTTGGATATCGGAGGAATTATACATGAAGCAGGAGTGAATACAAATGGAAGGGGAATCGGACGGAGGAAGCGGCACCAAGGCCAGGGGATTAGGGGGATCATATAGCAATATGTCCCAGATCAAATCATACATCCTCTCTAGGTCGAGAGGAGGTTGTGGAATAAAGTCCCGAGGGGACAGAGTGATCATTATGGGCGGAGCCCGTGGAATATCTTCAATTATGACCCGCGACCAAGTCGGGGTCAAGAGTAGTGTACGGAAAAGAGTATGGAGCATGAAGACATGTGAAGGATATGTCCCCCTCCAGAGCAGATCTGTTGTATAACCAGCTTCATAGGGGTCATCTAGCTCCCCTTCATCAGTTTGTTCGGACAGCAGTATCCGCTTATCAAAGATTGCGCCAGGGCTTTCAATTAGCTCGTCGATCTGCGGTGGCCACTTGGGTTCTGTAGGATCCAGAAATAGTCTGTTCAGTGCTATGTATAGGTCCCTCAGGTCGAACCATCTGTACCATTCGCATTCGGGGTCATAGAATTTCCTCCTTTTCATAGGCCGCAGAGCCTCCAAGGATTGGTACGTAAGTAATTCGGAACAATGTCTGGCCAAATCCCTCCCATATATGTCATGGAAGTCAAAACAGGAAGTAATGACCACCGTGTTGTCGTGACTAAGTATGGGCCCTTTCACAAAGTGTGTATATAGAGTCCATGTTAAGGGATCTCGGCCTTCTTTCAGTGGTGTAGACATTGTTTCCAAGATTTCTTGACCATCTTCTTGCTGAACCCTGTCTTGCTTCAGTTTCCTCGGCCTATAGCCCAGACCGCTTCCAGGTACTGCCCGATGATCTTTAACAGGAGTGGTCCTGCCTTGCAACTGTGTGCCCAGACCTTTCCCAGGCTCGTAGCCGTTCTTCATCATGATTCTCCATCCTGGGGTACTCATGCACTTCCCCCTTTTGATAGCATTTAATGGGTATGGAGAAATGGTAGCGGCTTTCAAAGGATCAGCCACTGGACGGTAGACCTGTAATACCGACAGAAAAGGTTGTCGGCCAGGTAAAGCAGCAGATTTAATATTCAATGTATGAGCAGCAGTAAGGATCGGCATGCTCGTCACTTTAATAATTCGTCCTTTGTAAGGGAATTTGAGGCATTGGTGATTCGTAGAAGGAATCGCCTCAAGAGTTTTAATATAAGGACGTCCCAGAATGGCATTTATGGAAGGGTCGATTTCTAGAATATGAAACTCGACCTCTGCATGACTTACTGGACCTAGCTCCACCTTTAAATAAACCATTCCCAGAGATGTCATATGCCGTAACTGAGATGGGGCTAGGCAGCCATTTCTCCTTGGGCACACCGCATAACTCCAGGGTCTTCGGAGGTAAAACATTAATTGAAGCCCCTGTATCAACCAGGCATGCATCCACGGCCTTTTTGCAGATATTGACCGTAATGCTCAGAGCCATGCTTCTGGCGACTGGCGGTGCTAGTTCCGATGTGTGGAATGTAATTGAGGGCTGATCCCCCTGAGGAACTAGTAGTGCTGCGATTTTCTCTACCGGCACGTCTTCGTTGACCATCACCTTCTGTAGGTATTCCATTAAAGCTTCTTGGTGAATCTTGGACCTTTTAATCAATTCCAGTACAGTGATCCGTGCCGGTGTTCTGTCCAGATGTTTCAACAAGTCGTATTGAGTGCCTGGTGCACACTCTTCATTATGGGCTTCCTCAGTCGGCTGTGATGGGCCGTCTCTGACTGTGGACTGAGGAAAGACCTTGTTGAAAATCCTTCCACTCCGGAGCGCATGTTCCTCGACCGTGGAGGATCCGGGTGACACCTTGAGTACCGCAGAGTCGGGTGGCGTAAGTGATGCGGAGGGTTGATGCGTAGGTGGTGGCGTTGGGTTAGGTGGTGATGGCGCGGGGTTAGGTGGTGATGGCGCGGGGTTAGGTGGTGATGGCGCGGTGCGGATTAAAGGCCTAGAGGGTTGAATGGTAGATGGGTAAGTGGTTGGCGAAGTGGGGAATGGTACGCGTAATAGCGGTCTGGATGGTAAGGGCATATCTGGGTAGGTGGTGGTGGTAGCGGGTGAAGTAGGAAATGGTACGCGTAGTAATGGCCTAGATGGTAAAAGGGGCGCGTTATTGGTTTGCGGAGGGGTATATGATGGAGGCATAGGAGTGCGGGGCGCAATGGGTCTAAGGAAGGTGGGTAGTGGTAGTGGGTTATTGGGTGAGGGCGAGTGATATGTGGGTGTGGGTAGAGGGGTGATGGTGACGGGTTGTGGTCTGGGTATGTGGATGGTGCGGCGTGGTAGTCGTTCTGCGGTACTTTGAACGTGACCCGTTGAATAAAGAGAGGAAGAGTCCTCTATCCTCCATTGTTGCCCACGACCAGCCTCAGACTGGCTGTTCGTTAGAATGGGAGCAACTTGGTTCTGGTTCTGGTGCTCCGGGAGTGGATTCTGCACTATGCCCATGTTGGGTGGTGCTGCTGCTTGTGCCGGTGGTCTTGCTTGCTGCTGCTGTTGCGGTCTTCTCGCCTTCAGGGCTGTTATGTACTTCTTCATTTCCTCCCAGTCTATGCCGCCCTGCTCGTTGAGATCATGAATATAATCTCTGAATTGGAAGCAGGTGTCGATGGTATGCCCAGGTTGCCTGTGGAAGTAGCAATACCTGGACGTATCGGCATTTTGAGGCCAGACGGCCTTTTCCCTTGGCAAAACTAAGGCATTAGCTGCCATTAAAGCACTGAAGATATCGGCCAAGGATTCTGGGAGTGCCGGATATTCTGCCCTTTTCGGGCCTGGAGGTCTCCTCTGCTGGTTGTAGTCACCAGGAGGAGGGACATTGTGGTACGCCGGCGGTGCGCGCGGCTGGTACTGTGGCTGTTGCTGCTGCTGATACTGCTGCTGCTGGGGTTGCTGGTACTGCTGTTGCCGTTGCGGCTGTTGGTGTAGCTGTTGCTGGTTCTGATTCTAATTCGGCTGCTGGGGCCGCTGATACTGTTGTTGGTACTGGGGGTTCTGCTGCTGTCTGTACCCTTGCTGCTGTGGCCTCTGGTACTGCTGCTGACTCCTCACGAACTGGGGCGAGTTATTGTTCATGGTACTCACTTGCTCATGAGAGAGCGTGCCCTCAGTAGTCGGCTGTGCTGGAAGAGTTCGGCACTGCAGGCTTCCGAGGCGGAGGCCTGCTAGGTCTATGAGGATCAAAGACGCTAGAGAATGTAGCGTCCTTGAAAGCATTCTGGCAGTACCGTGCTCTTTCATAGAGCTCTGCCATGTTGGTCAAATTGTTCAAGGAGAGGACGAGCTTGAACTGGGGCGTGGCATTAGAAATTAACATTTTCACTTGTTCAGATTCGGACAAGTGATCCTTCACCTTTTCAGCCAGACCCCGCCACCTGTCAGCAAAACTGACAAACTCCTCATCAGGTTTCATCTTTTCTGCAATGAGGTCCGTGATAGACAAGGAGGGTGCAACTCTGTCCTGGTATCGTTGAATAAATTTGCGTGAAACGATACCGTAATCCTCTACTTCTGAGGGTCCAGGGAAAAGAACCACTCGAGGGCTGGTCCCTCTAGAGATCTCCTAAACAAGAAGGCCAACGACCTCTTGTCGTTCTGCCAGAAAGAGGATTCATACATAAACTCCTTCAGATGTGTGAAGGGGTTACCAGTACCGTTGTACTTTCGGTACACTGGCATTTTAGAGGGTGGCAGATGGAATACTGGCAGGCTCGGTAAACTGATCTCTGGCACAGCTTTGACCCCCATCATTTTCTGGAGGTTATTAAATTGCTCATCCATACGCTCCATTTTGGCCAGCAGCGTTTGTGTGGTCAGATCTGCCTGGGGAGGAGGAGGAGGGGGAGGTACTTGGTAGGCCTGCTGCCTAGAGTACGTTGGGCAGGGTGGACAATAGAGGGGAGGTCCGGCAGAGCTTCCGCCATGCCCGAGGGCATTTTGATAAGCAGGCGTTTGCGGTCTAGCCGGTTGCCTAGATGATGAGAGCTGCGGCCCAGCTGGCCGAGAAGTAATATGAAGGCCCTCAACGGCCTGATGGATATAAGGAGGAGGAAGAGAAGGTTGCTGAGGAACAGCAGGGGGAGCCACAGGGTTCGGCTCGGCAGGCTGCATGGGTGCCTTCCCCTTCAAAATAGATTGGATCGCCTCGAACTGCTGAGGGTCCAGTCGGGAGGCAAGAACTCCCAGAGCATTGATGAGATCCGTAGGATCAGAGGGTGAGGGATCATTCTGGTTCATGTCCCCCTCAAGATCAGGATTAGGGATCGCATATTCATGCGGAAGAGGATCAGGATATTGATCACGTGGATGCAAAAGAGGTGTCCGAACATTCCCATCTAGACGATATGGAATGGGGATAGAACTACGGGAGGCATCAGCATCTCTCCCACTCTCATAGTTGTATTCAGAATCTCGAGGGGCATTAGCATCTCCCTCGTAATTAACCATGGCGTCTGGAGCCACACTCAAGTCCCTACCTGATCGTAGCAACATGATGTTAGATTCTTTTTCTTCAAAGATTTGACAAACAAGTTGCACAGAGATTAATCAAACAAGTGGATGCTTAACGTGATTTTAAGATTCCCTTTTTGAGTTATTTGAATTGGATTAAACCACAATTTCGCTCAGGGAAAGGATCCTAGTTTCAGTTCAATTTCCACCGTTATTCTCTAAGGCTTTCTCTCACAACGCTTTCAGAATCTAACCAGGACTTCAATTGGTACAACCAGCCCGATGATCAAGGAGGAATACCTTGATTTTGGGGACTTATGGAGGTCTCAACGTCAACTTCTCTAGTCTGATCAAGGGACCAACCCAATCAGAGAGAGTTGCTGACGTCGAGTAATGTGTTCCTAAGAAGAGGAGGGTATTAGCCCCAATGCGTATGTCCTGCGGCCTGGATGGCCTCTAATGCTTAGTAAGTAATGGGTAGCTAGCACTCAAAACACAGAAATCTGGAAACTGAAGAAAATTAAGAAACTGTCTGAATAGCGTCGATGGTAGTCGACGCTATTCAAAATAGAACTTAATTTTTCGCAGAAGCAGATGCAGACAGCAGAGAAACTGTGAAGCCTGAAAGGCGTCTAGGGGTGTTGACGCGGTTTTGAAACGCGTCAGCGATCCTGGACGCTTTTCAGTTCGCAGAAACAATTTTCCAGGAGGATTTTCTGGGTTGAATCCTCCTCAAACGAGATAAAAAAAGCAGTAAACAATCGACTCATGCAAAATTTTTAGTTCCAGATTTTAAACAAGATGATTTACTAACTAAACAACTAGAAAAATAATCAATCACACATCATTTTTATCACAAAAACAGCTTTTTGAATTAATCAAGGGGAGGGCAAGATCTTGCCACTGGAGTGTGCACGTGGTGCACGAGGGAAATTAATTAAACTAAACACTCACCAATTGGTGAGGACGTGTCCAGAGACACAAATGGTGCACCGTGGGTGCCCGATATGATGATAGCAAGAACAAAAAGAAACTAAAAGATGGCGAGACCAAGTCCCACCGTGATCGCCAAAAAAGCTGTAGGTGCTTAGAATGACCGTGTGATTATCATGAAATATCTATGTTGTTTAGTGTAAACTAACCTATTAAAAACAGCAACTAAAGTGCAGTGATTGCCAGAAACTTTTAACTTAAAAGTTTCAAAAGAGATATGATCGCTTACCTTTCAAACGCGGAAGATTGAGTCATTGGTTCCCCTTCCTCAGCCGGCTGAAGAAAGAGAGCCCTTTCTTTGTTCTTTTGTTCTTGCTGTGGAATTTGAGGTTGAGGATCGTCCAGAAGTTATGCTTGATTTCCCCTTTTGATCTCTTGTTGTTGTTGAGTGTAGTAGAGATAGAAACAGAAAACGAAGAACTATGATGAGAATTTAAGTAGAAGCAGTATCTGAACTAATCATGATGTTAAGCATATTTAAAACAGCAAACTTACTTTTTTAATGGCTTTGAAACCCCTTAGATCAAGTAGGTTTTTGAAAGATTATGCTGTGGTGTGTGTTTTCATGAAGTGAATATGAAGAATGAAATTAATGAAATGAATGCAGTAATGAAAAACTTATGCCCAATCGGTTGAAGCTTTGAAAGGATGAAGATCTTGAAAGGGACGCCGACTTCTGGGAATGTCAGCGCTCCGGCGTTCCGACGTTGTTTCAATCTTCAACTTGCTATAACGCTATGGCTCAACTCAACTCAATTCTCTTCTTTTCTCTTTTTCTTTTTTAACTCTTCAACATGCAGGGTATTTATAGGCATTTCTTGCGTTCGAGATTAACATAGAAAAATCCCGAATTTATCCATCTTAACCGACAGATAAATACTGATTAATTCATCTTTATCTGTAATTATCTAAAAAGCGTCCACCTTGGCTGACGCCTTTCAGATTAATTAAGATAAGGATAAATATCCGGGAAAAGTTATCTTTATCTTTATTAGGTAAAACGCGTCCACCTCTATAGACGTCTTTTAGACTAATTAAGATAAGGATAAACATCCGGAGGGGAAGTTAAAATCACTTAGGAAACTTAAAACGCGTCTACCCTCACAGACGCCTTTTAGTTAATTAATTAATTAATTAAAATTCAAATTTAAACGTTAAAATAAGAATAAAATCTAAATGGCGTCCACTTGGGTAGACGTCTTTTAGAATTCTTCATGTTTTAACTCAAATTTGAGCTAAAATCAATTCAATTGATTAACTTAAACATGTCTGTTAAACCCGACACTCAAAAATATTAATAAAAATTAATCAATGATTAATTATCAGACCATTTCGAGGCATTATTGTATGATATGAAATTTACTCAAAATGATGTCAAAATTAGCGTGTCTACAATACCCACGCGGCTCAGCCTCCCACCTTCACAGCCGACGCTTCTTCTTCTGGCACCTCGCATGATGCTGCCCTCGCTGACCTCCAAGAGCAGCTAGCTCGAGCCATCCATCGAGCTTCTCTTGCGGAAGAGGATCGGGCTTCCCGAGTAAGTTCTGACCTTTTGACTTCCATTGTTGAATCTGGTATCGATTGCTTGATTATTTTGGATTGACAATGTCTTCTCTTGTAGGTTGCTGAGCTTCAGGAAGCCCTGCAGAGGGCTGAGGCAGAGTTGGAGCAGACATGGGTTACTGTGGCTCGTGTTCTCGAGTTGGAAGAGCAGCTGGCGCACCTCTCGACCAGCGATCTTGCTCAAGAGTTGGCACGACTCTAGATGCGTCTGGAGGTGGTTAACGAGGAGAGAGACTCAGAGCGGGTCCGGATGATGGCTGACCTCCAGTCTCTTCAAGGTCGTATGTCCGTCGCGGAGCACGAGCGGCGGAGTGTGGAGGAGATGTACCATCATGCCCGATAGAGGGCTCGTGAGAGAGGTCACGGCATCACTTTTACTTCGAGTATCGCCGTGTTTTCTGCTCGGGTTGAGCCGAGTACTATGGGGCCACCGCCACCACCGAGCCAAGCACCAGAGGGATCGGACGAGGCCCAGAGTCAATACGACGAGGGAGCCAGTGAGAGTCAGCCATGAGGAGTGGCTGGTACTAGTGTTGATGTACTTTTCCTTTTTGAGCCTTCATGATGGACTTTCATCTTTACACGTACAAAACTCTTGATATATGAATGAAACCCCTTTTTCTACTTCAATTGTCCCCTTTGAATTTGAATATCTTTAGATGCTTGTACCCTGCATGTGACTTGATCAAACAGGTTAAGTTTCTGTTCTGGCTTGGCCCTTGTCTGGTTAAGTAACCAACTGTTTGATACCATCCTCGGTAGAAGGGTCAAGGGGCAAAGCCTTTATTTAATGAAGGCAAATAAAAACCATTAAAGACAATAATTAAAATGCAACATACAAGCATGCAGATGCTCACTGAGAATTAAAGAAGGATGTAGCACACGTAATGTGACAAGCAAATGCTAATTGAAATATTTTTGTTTTGCAATTGCAATTTTCGAACCATCTATTTTTTTTTTTTGAAATATTAAATTTTTTGTAGTTTTGAAATATTCAACTTTTTTTTTAAATATTCAATTTTTTTATTTTTTTTTGTTTTGAAATATTCAATTTTTTATTGGTTTTGAAATATTCATTTTTTTTGTTTGGAAATATTAACTTTTTTTTTGGTTTTGAAATATTCTTTTTTTTTTCTGAAATATTCATTTTTTTTTTGGTTTTAAGATGTGACATCAACTAAATAAACTAAGGACCAGCATGGTACTTGGATCAAAAGAGTATATTCATTTATTTACTTAATTCTCAAATCATTCTTTAATAGCCTAATCCAGACTCATTGTGCTTTTATTGTGCTTATGTCCTTGATCCCATTTGATGGTCTGACCCTCAACCGACTTAGACCATTCCTCAAGCTTAGAGCACGCCTCTTTAGGGAGAAGGGAATAATTGGTCTAGAAAAGCCCACAAGAGGGTTTCAGAGGCTCAGGAAGATGTCCTTCTTTTACCCTATTATCCGTTGGGGTTCGGTCATTTTCACTTTACAGGATATTTATCGACTTTGCGCTCCCTGTTCATTTGACTTTCTAGCCTTGATTTGATGTAACATTTGTTATATTGAGTGGCCTTTGACTTTGCTGACTCTTGTCTTTTGCTTTTGCTTTTGTATAGTGCGGATCTCCCCCATTTTTTTATGATGGCCTCCTACTAATATGGTGGGTATTTTCAGTAATCTATTCTAAGCCTCGTTCCGACATCGTGGGCTGAGAGGAAAAAATAGAGATTTAGTTTTAAAAGAAGGAATTGTTCTTTACACTCTTAGTCTAGCTTTCAGTGTCCCTTGGACTTCACATCTCTTGTTACTTACGAACCAAGCGTGTTAGTGTGTGCAAAAATGAATTTGAGTTAGATTACCAAAGATTAACAAGGGAATTTGGGTTTTCAAATTTTCAGACTCCACTAGACCTTGCACCATACTGATCGACTCATTAATCTAAGGGTAGTATTTCTTAAGATAGAGTCCATTCTAGGGGTGATTTAACTCTTAACCTTCTGCATTAACTAAACGATAGGCATTATCAGGAAAGGCATGCGAGATAACATAAGGTCCTTCCTAGTTGGGTTTGAGCTTAAAACGTGGACCATCAGGTTTTATAAAGATTCTTTTGACAACTATTTCACCAACTTTAAACTTTCATTCAATGACTTTCTTTTGATAAAAATGTGCTAATCTATTTTGATATATTCGTGGATGATTAGCAGCTGACCATCTTTTCTTGTCTAAGAGTTCCAATTGGGTGAGGAGTGCTGAGCGGTGCTTATCAATGGAAAACTCCTTGTTCAACTGTACTCTTAAGGACAGGATGAGGACTTCGTATGGAACTACCGCCTCCATTCCGAATGTTAAGGAATACAGAGTCTGCCCAATGGGCATGCGGATTGAAGTTCGGTATGCCTATAGAGCCTCCATTAATTTCTCTGGCCAGTCGGAGAACTTATTGGATTTATACGTTTTCTTGATAATTTTTATCAAAGTCTTATTAGTTGCCTCTGCTTGACCATTGCGTTATGGATAGTAACGATCAGCATGGTACAAGGATCAGTGGAGTTGAAAAATTCGAAAACTCAAATTCCCATATTAATCTTTGGTAATCTAATGCAAACGTATTATTGCACACAAACACATTTGATTTGTGAATAACAAGAGATGTGAAGCCCGAGGAACACCGAAAGCTTGACTAATAGTGGAAGGTACAACTCATTCTTTTCAAAACAAAACTTCTGTTTTACTTCTAGGCCGCGACGATGGAACAAGACTTAGAATAGACTACTGAAAATACCCGCCATCCTAGTAGGAGGCCGTCATAAAAAAAAAAAGGGGGTAGATTCGCACCACAAAGACAAAAGAAAAAGCAAAGACAAAAGCCAAACCAAATCAAAAGGCCGCTCAATATTGCAAATGTTACCACAAAAGGCCACAAAATTAAATGAAAAGGGAGCGCAAGGTCGTTAAATACCTCGCAAAAATAAAAATGACCGAACCCCAACAGATAATAGGGTAAAGAAAGGACATCTTTTTAGGTCTCCGGAACCTTCTCGCGGGTTTTCTAAACCAATTCTTCCCTTCATTCTAAAGAGGTGTGCTCCAAACTTGAGGAACGGCTAAGGTTGACTAAGGGTCAACCATCGAATGGGATCACGATTTCAAACATAACTCAAGCACAATAAGTCTAGATTAGGTCATTAAAGAATGATGTGGGAATTAAGTTGACGAATGAATATGCTCTTTTGATCCAAGTTCCATGTTGATCCTTAGTTTATTTAGTTAATGTCTTATTTCAAAACTAAAAAAAAAATGAATATTTCAAAATATAAAAAAATTGAATATTTCAAAACCACACATCAAAAAAAAAAAGGTCCTATTTCAAAATCCCAAAAAATTGAATATTTCAAAACTACACAAAAAAATTGAATATTTCAAAATTAAAAAAAATTGAATATTTCAAAACCCAAAAAAAATTGAATATTTCAAAATCAATTTTTTTTTTTAATATTTCAAAACCCAAAAATTTGAATATTTTAAAACAAAAAAAATAGAATACTGCAAAACCCCAAAAAATTGAATAGCATTTGTTTGTCACATCATATGTGTGTTGCATCCTTTTACTTTCAGTGAGCATTTACATACTTGTATGTCGCATTTTACTTCCTTTTAATTATTCTTATTCACTTTCGTTAAATAAAGGCTTCGCCCCTTGACCCTTCTACTAAGGATAGGACCGAGTAACTGGTTACTTAACTGGGCAAGGGGCTAAGTCTGAACAGATATTTAATTTGTTCGTTTAAGCCATGTGCAGGAATGAAAAGGAAAGACAGTAGAGAATAATACCAAGACAACTCAAGTATGAAGAAAGTACTTTCATATATCACAAAGAGTTCATACATGAGTGAAAGTCCATCCACAGGACTTCAAAATGAGAAAGAAAGTACATCATGACAGCCCTTACGGTTTTCTCTCCCCTGCACCCTCGTGCAGCTGGCTCTACACCTCTTCCTAGACGTCTGGTCCTCGAGCTGGCGGCGGTGGTGGTCTCATGATGCTCGGCCCTGCCTGGCCAGAAGAGACTGTTATACTGGTGGTGAAGGCACTCGCCTGTCCTCGCTCCAACGCCCGCTAACGGGCATGCTAGTAGCGAGCCTCGATGCTTTGGCGCTCGTGCTCCGCCACTGATAGCCGCCCCTCGAGACTCTCTAATTGGGACCGGTCGCGATACCTCTCCTCCGTCAGGATCTCCAATCGAACATGGGGACGTGCAAGCTCACGAGGAAGGTCGCCCGTGGAGAGTCTGGCCAGCTGCTCCTCCAGCTCGGCAACGCGAGCCACTGAACTGCGGGCCTGTGCCAGCTCCGCATCCCTCTCCCCAAGAGCCACGCAGAGCTCTTGGGCCTGCAACAGAAGACATCGTCAGCCAAATGATCAACCAAGCAAAAGACATCATGTAAGAAGCAAGTTGAAGATTTATCCGAGCAGTAGCATCCTCCTCAGCCTGAGTGGCTCGGCGGATGGCAAATGCTAGCTGACTCTGCAAGTCAGCCATGGCGGTTTCATGGGCAGCCGAGGAAGAGGAAGGACCGGCAGCAGTGGAAGGTGAAGGGGTCGCCGCATGAGTATAAGCGGCACGCTGTAACAAAAGGGGGATCATCGTCAGTGTACAAGTGTCAAAACAATTTAATAATAAAAATGAAGTATTCATAACATCCATGTCATTCATGCATATCACTTACCAGCTCATCTAATTCATTATGGACTCACTCTAACTGGGCCTCGGCATCTTGGAGGTGGCCTTGGAGTGTGATGATGGTGGCATCCCGTGCGTCCTGCATTTTTCATAACATGTCATACATTTACAAGATAATTAATAAAATGAAAGAATCATTCATGAGCATACTGTTGGGATTTCTCAGGTTTCTCCGGATCGCTCACGCAGCGGAAAATAAAATAAAACAGTGATCTGTTTTCCCGTTACGCAAAACTAAAAACTACGATTATCGGATAATCGATTCTCACCGTGTGTGGATTCGAATCCGCAACCGTTCGGTTCTGTCGGTGCGACACCGCAAGCCACGTAAGCGCCCGGCCTCTAGCGAAGTCCACGCGAACCTCCTCGCGACAGATATCCTCACGTTCCTCGTTCTTCATAGCCCACGAACCCTCCGCCGGTCACCGCAACTATCGCCACAACGCGCGGACGATTTTCCGTCGAACGGGATTTGGAGAAGCGGCGGAGCAGATCTGGATCTATCTGGACGCCAGAGAGAGAGAGAAACTGAGGAGGGGCGGCTAGGGTTAGTAGCAGCTTGGCCTGCTCAGCCCGTTCGCTATGTTTTATACTAACCGCGCGGTTTTTCATAAAAACCCCCGGTTTATATAAAACCCACTTATTTATCCATCGCCTTGAGAATCATTTGCGTATGACCCTCTAGGCCCAAGTACCAGTCCAGTTAATGGCCCAACAAGCCCAGTGACTCCTCACTGACTTTATTAATCAATTAATAACCCTTTATTAATTAATTAATCAATCGAATTGATGTCGCACATCGAATTCGACCGGACCTCCGATCACGTTGGGTGCCAAGAAACACCGCGTGAACCCGGAAGGTATTGGGGTTAAGTAACCCACTTTTGGAACCTTTCCGCCGACAATTACCGCGCGGATATAATCCTTCATTCGTACAATGCTCTCGAGTCAACTCAGGGTATGGCGAGCTGTCAAACCCTAACCGGTCGACTCACTTGGATTGGATGCCGCTGATGAATATCGGAAAACTCCTTTCCCGATATTATCGTCCGCCCTGGCTAGGGACTTTCGCGCATCCTTCCTAGAGCATTCTCTCTCTAAGTACCGAGAGCGAATGATTTCTTATTGACACACAATTCCCTTCGACGCTATTCCGCAGTACCCAATCCTTGGCGTATTAGAATCCCGTGGCTAGAGATTCGTAAACCAAGGTCAAAGCACAGAAGTCCACTGCCAAGGTGTCCTTGGTGTCTCAGGTCCGAGGACCATCCACACAACTGCGACAATAGAATCAAGCTGGTTGACAGTGAGGTACAATACCATCCAACGATTCAGTCGGATCAGTTCAGTGAACTCATTCTCCAATGAGCACCTACAGATTCGCTTTAGTGTCTCCACACAAGTGACTTATAAGACCAGTCACCCTCATCATATGAGTAGGAGTAATCTGTACTAGTCTAACCGGATATCCGATGTCCTTCTCGGATATCCTCCGACTAGGAACGATTAAGAATATGTGTGTTTAAGTGATCAGTCTTATTAGTATGATCTCATCATAATCTGATCACTATAGCACATATTCACGGACTTCATTACGAAACATTAATTAATGCGATTTACACATAATGAATATTATGCCATTTTATTAATAAATGAACGAGATTTACATAGTCAGATTGGCTTGTAGGCCACCTAAAACTAACACATACATATCATAATACTCACATCGAGAGGTCGGAGTAGCTGGAGGTGGGCCGCGTAGTGGGCCTGGTAGCACTGCGCGTAAGCATCACTGCTCACCACCTGCGACTCTACCAGGACTCCGTATCGGTGCCAATCATCCTGCTGATCTGGGAACTTAGAACCCCAATCCGTGCGTGCCTGCTTCCCCCGCATCGACCTCCCAATCCCCTCTGGGATTTCCTCCTCCACCCACTCCTGATGCAGACCCAACATCTGCATCACCAACCTCAGGCACAGGAGGGCGATCTCGTTCATGCAATGCAGCCACATCTGGCGCCCAAACCTGCCTCGCCCGTGCTCCACCCATAGCTGTCTGGCATCGTCCATACCCAGATATGGACGCTAGATAACCTGCATTCATATAGGTTAATTGCATTTAGTCAATAAATCATCTAAATTATCGATCGAATATGCAATTAAATAAACGCTAACACTTTAATAAAAACAATTAATTAATTAAACAATTTAACATCAGATAACTAATCAAATATGAAACAGAAAAGATTCAAAAACTTACCAACAACTCTGGGTAGTCAAGAAATTGACGGCGAAGGGTTGTCAACTGGTGATGCTGTGGCGCCGTGTCCACCATCGGACGCCAACGCCAGGCAAGCGTAACCGCTGCTAGTTGTGCAGATGGCCTCGCTCGGCCCAGAGGGAAATAATAATAATGTCTATACCTGCATAAAAGAACATGTAGTTAGGATCACATGCATTGCATGATAAGCATATAATGGAATAAATAAACATAAAATGAACTAAGTACCTGAAGAAACGGCGCAAAGCCGCTGATGGTTGTCTCCCGGTTAGGTGTGATGGCGGAGAGGTCAGTGAAGAGATGGGCTAGAAGGGCCGCACCCCATGCATACTCGCCTAGGTGGTCAAGATCTACAAGAAGACTCAGGAAGTGACAATGGATGTAGTCACCCTTCGTCCCGAAGAGGAGTCTACCAAAGAAAAAGACTAAGAACCTCCGAAGGTCCCTATCTACAGCTATCCTATCACTAGGATCCTGGCAATACACCTCGCTAGCTGCCCTCGCCAGCCTGGATCTCAACTCAGCTCGAGACTTGTCCATCTACTGCCTGGGCTCCTCCAGCCCCAGGGATCTCTCTATTGTTGTCCGGAGGAGATTCCGAGACTCCCGGCCCTCCAGTCTTGTACACTCTAGGCCCAGCAACTCCTGAGCCAGCCTATGGTAGTCAGGATATGTGATCCCGCTCACCGCCAGACCTTCTACCCGAAGGCCGGTGATCCTGCACACGTCCTCGAGACTGGGGGCCATGTGTCCCCAGGGCATTAGAAATGCCCTGCTCTCAGCGTGCCCTCGCTCCCTCAATACCTGGAGGAACACCAGATCTATCCAAAAAGGTTCTATCTCTAATATCTCCCTAAACCCCATCTCCGCCAGTCTCGCCTTTTGGAAGTCCGAGAGACCCCGGTAAGCAGCCACCACCAGGTCCCAGGAGATCCTGGTCCTCATTGTCCCATGCAATTGTCAAATTCACCGTTAGGGCATTAATAATCATTTTATGGAATAATCGTCACTATTATTGAATCGCGTTTGGGTATAGGGACGCCTTTCAAAAGGTGTCCCTGTCCGCAGACGCCTTTCACCACAGGTTCCCAGAACTTGTGCTTGGCTCTTTTTTTTCCCCCAAAATCGAACTTAAACGCGAGGAGGAGAGTTTTTGAGGCTTACCAGACGTGGGCCGACCTCCTCGGCCTGTGCCGTTGTCGCCTCGCTCTCGAGAGCCTCGGGAGGGTCTTCTTCGGCCTCCATGAATGCCGCCACCTCCGCCAAGACCCGGGCTTCGGGAGAAGCCTCCTCAGATGCCTCTGTCCTCGCCGCAAGGGGGGCGAGTTGCCGTCGTTTCCCGCCCGCACCGCTCGGCTCGCCAGACTTCATGGAGAGCTCGAGAGAGGATGAGAGAGAAAGTTTATGAGGGAGATAGAGAGCTAGAGGGAGAGAGAGCTCGTGGGAGCTAGAGAGAGAGGATGAGAGAGAGGTCGCCGGAGTGATAAGTCGCCCACCGCCGGAGGGAGTTCGTCGGAGAGCAAGGAGAAGAGAGGAGAGAGAAGGTGAAGGAGAGAATGAGGAAGAAAGGGGCTTGGGCTCGCAAGCTCCTGTTTGAATTCGTTAAATCGCGTCTTGGGACAACGACGCCATTTAGGGGCGCACAAACTGAGGCGGCAACAGGAATTTTTGAAATAAGTGAAAAACGTCCCCCTAGGGCGATGCCTTTTGGATTTTACTGCCTCGTCTGCTCAGGGCGTACCACGGATAATTTGAAAGAATTGTTATTCGCGTCTTTGAAGGACGATGCTATTTAGTGGATTAATTATTGGAAATCTCTGGAAAATAGGAGAGAGAGAACTTAAAGGCGTCTTGCTGACCGGACACGATTCAGGTTCCCTTGAGGACAGATTTTTAATTTTGGAAATTAATTAAGAGTGAAAAGTGTCTCTATGAGTTGACGCGATTTTAATTACCTGAACCCGAACCTTCATGTTTTGAGGAAAAATCACAATTTCATCTAAGCAAAAATCACAGAAAAATTGGAAAGCATTAAAGGAGGGTTTCTACTATATTAAGGAATGATTTCTTTGATGAAAATAAAATAAGAAATACATTAAATTGGAGGATAAAGGTGAAAAGCTTTCAAGGTCGAATTTTCTTGAGCTCCTTTACATATGATTTCCACAGTTCCGTATTGGTTTCATGAGGAGTTTTCACGCAACGGGTGAATCCGATGTTCCAAAGAGTTGCAATGAGTTCAGTCGCCTCGAAGTCTTCATCAGTACCGAATGCCCGTTTCTTGATTGGAGAAAGAGAAGATATTTCTGAAAATTTATAGTGAGGCATGCCAAGCTAAGGATGAGATCGATGTGGATTATAAAGGACGAACTCGGTCGCCCCGATCAGTCGGAGCTCTGTACCAACACCACGACGAACTGGAACCGTTTTTTCCATGAGAGCAAGTGGCGTGGATTCGAATCCAATTTTGGGCATGGTCTTGAAGTAAGTACGCTAGTCAGCTCGAGTCTTGAGGATGGGCACTTGATTGGTCGTGTTATCGTTGAACCTCACAATGTTGGCAATATGGAAGATAGGACTGCGCTGGTATGTCTGAGATATCCTTGGAACTTTCTCCTCATTATGGTTGAACTTGAAGTGGAATTCTACCCACAGAGCCAAGAGAAGCATGCTACCATAAGGAGGTTGACCTGTAGAAGTTGCAGAGAGCCCACTGTAGAGGTAGGCTAGAACCATTGTGCTGATCTACTTCCCTTCGAAAATCCCATTGATTGCCCTGATTTGATCATCTTCTAGGACATTGTCTTAGACAGGGAATAGTAGTGCTCTAGCTAGGCACGTGGTGAATGCCTTCATCACGTTCTCTATATCTTCATCCTTGAGATCTTCTATTTTCTTCAGAGTCCATTTAGCTAATTTAGTAAGATTGATCCCTTTCTTTGTAAGACAGCCTTGAATTTCCCTTGGGTTCTTCATGATCTTTTCCAATAATTGTTGACCCGTGATTCTTTCCTTCATGAATATCATCTCACTCAAATCAGGTTCATCATTATTAACCTTAAGCTTAGGAAGGCCCAATAAGAGTTCGGCTTCTTCTAAGAGGATAGTGGCTTCGAACGTGGCAAAGAAGAAGGTATGAGTTTGTGGATGACATAGCTCGATCAAAGCGCCCATTGCAACCCAATCCATGCTTGTGCTCTTGTAATATTTTGCGTGGATTATCAATCCTTGGATGTGCCACTTGGATATATAAGATTGCATGGAGAGATTGATCTTGTTAACTAGCTTTTGGACCTATGGAAGTGAAGAAAACCTTCTTGGACCAGGGAAGAAAAGATATCCCTAGATGGAAAATTGGAATATGGAGAACATGTAGAGAATTGCATAGAAAGAATTGATTGGAGGAGAGATTAGCTTACTTATAAGTTAGGATCTCACCCACTTAGATGATCTTTCACCTCAATAAGCTTTTCAATCGCCTTTCTCATCCTCTTACTTGAAGAATCTTGTGTATAATCCATCTTCCTTGATTTGATTTTTCTTGATTTCTTCTTGTTCTTCACCTTTTTCCTTGAGTCTTGAAAAGAATTCTCTACCTTTCCCTCTTGATTGCTTATTGTAATGTTTTGATATGAAGAAAAGAAGGTTTTATAGAGTGATTTGCGAGATTGGAAATCCCTTTCCGAGTTGGAAGAGGGATGTGCATTAAGGCAAGCAGAGTTCGGATTGGAGTCAAAATAGAGAGCAGTTTCTGTAATTTAAATGGCGTCTGTATGGGGCGACGTCATTTAAATGACGTATGTGAACAGCGACGCCTTTTAATCAGGTTTCTGAATTTTTGTTATATAACTTGCTTGAAGTTACTGATAAATTTTTGAGTGCAGGAAATAGCAAAGAAGTGAAAATGAAGTTGAGAATTTCACTAAGGTCCCACTGTGGGAGTTCACTAAGTCCTAGCCGTGACTAAAAAGACAGTTATCTCTATCATGTATTATTTTATGTAACTGATTTGCATTATCATTACTATATGATAAATATTTATTAGATACATCAAGGACCTTGTGATTTTGATGAAACTGGAATTTGAGTTCTCCTTCAACAAAAACAGTGATAATTCTAGAGGATTCTTAATCGCATAGATAGGCTGGTTCCGCTTTTGTGAAACGGTGCGTGGACAAACGAGCTTCGGCTTAGCACTGAATTACAGAATCGGTATCTTGATTCATTAATGACGATTTAACAATATTATCCTTGATTAATTTATATTTTATTTCACTTTATATTTTTCTTTTAGCCCAGCATGCATCATGTAGGACTTTGATATAATTGTGATAAAAATTAATTTCTGATTAAATTTTAGACCATTGATCCAATAAATCCCAGCGTGATATGAAATATTCCATTCTGAGTTGAGTATCTTGATTATCTTTAAGGTTCGCTTGAAGATATCCTTGGAGTTTTATCCTTTCTTGGATTTCCCACCCAACATTTCTTGCTTCCTCTTAAGATCCGTCATGGTTGCAGCACTTCCACATTGGCTGGTAACCGCTCTCCATGACGAAACCTGCAGGGTTTGTAACCTAGGATACTTCCCAATCGCGGAGGTTGATCGACCATTTGTTTCCTTCATCCAAATAAGATTGATTCCAATGATCTCTTTGAGTTATCTTCACTGATTGTTTTGAGAAAGATTCTCATTATATGATGTTGAGAGCGTGTCACATGACACCTTAACATCACCTTTTCCATACATTACACTCCTTTGCAAAGTCAATGCCAAGGTAGGGTAGATGTAGACATGCTAATTTTTACATCATATTGAGTAAATTTCATGTTACAATGATAATGCCCCGAAATGGTCTGATGTTTGATCATAAATTAATTAATTTTTATTGATTTTCTCTTGAAATCTGTTGAATCACGTCGCGCATATACGACGCTATTTGGATTCTTGGTAGAAATCAATTCGGAATTAAAATTAGTAAATTTCAGAGGATTTAACTGAATAGCGTCGCCATTACACGACGCCATTTGAGTCCTAATCCGCCTAGATTTACTATTTCTAATTCTAGTTAATTTCCTAAATTATCTAAAGCACGTCGCGTGTACACGACGCCTTTTAAGTTTCCTAATTATTTTCAGTTTCCTTTCTGGATTTATTTCTATTTTGGCTGCATTAATTAACTAAAAGTCGTCCGCCTTGAACGACGCGTTTTCAGAGTTTCCTGATAAGCAAGATTTGGCCGAAATAGCCTGGTTCCAAAGGTTGAAAGGGTTTCCAATTCCCTTCATGATCGCCCAGGGTAAGCCCGAGCTGCAAGAGAGTCCTTTTGAAGGCCAAATACCTTTGAAACTATTCTTATAAATACATGTGGACATTGACCTTGGAAAAAGGTTGGAGGTTGGCAGTTAACAGTTGGTTGGCAATTGGTAGTCGTGAAGCTTGAAGCAAGGTGTTTGAAGGTTCGCAAGAAGAAAAACGTGGATAGCAAGAAGGATCCTCGTTCCTTCATCCTTTTCCTCCATTGAAGCTCAAGAAGATTAAGGCTTTCAAGGGACCAAACTAACCATTCTATTCTCTAGTTTCTTTTTCATATGATTTCTTCGTTGCATCAACTCATCACACACACCTACTCCATAATTTCCAAACCTACACCTCCTTTAGGGGTTTAAAAGAGAACCACAAAAGTGAGTTATTTTAGTATAGTTAAATGTTTAGATATTCAATTAGAATAGATACTATACTATTTTAGTCTAATCATAGTTTTCTTGTTTGTTTGATTTTTCACAAAGTACAAAAGAAGAACAAGAGTAAAGAAAGAGAAGGCTCTTTTCTTTCGGCCGGCCGGAAGAGAAGAACAAAAGGACCCCATATTCTCCTTATTTGCAAGGTTAGTAATCGATCACTTTTCCTTTGAAACCCTCGGTTTCTGGTGATCACAATTCTTTTCATATTGTTAATCATAGTAAAACACATGATAACATGATGAACACACACTCTTTTTGAGTACTACAACTTTTTGGCGATCACGGTGGGACTTGTCTTGACATTTCTTTTTATTTTTACTCTTGTTATTCCCATTGGGCACCCTCGATGCACCACTTGTGTCCCTTGGGCACATTTGATAGTTTGTTGGTTGGTGGTTTGATTTTTTTATCCCCACATGCACCTCGTGCACACCCCCTTGTGGCAAAATTTTGCCCTCCCTTGCTTACCTTGAGAAGTGGTATTGGAAAGTGTGTTTTGTTCAAATTGATATTCATGATGTTGCATGATTAGTTTATATGTTCAGAATCGTCATCGCATGAATAGTTGATCTCATAGTCATCTTGTTATTTGGAGAGCCCTGATTTTGCTGCCTATTTGTTGCTTTCAGGAACTAAAGCGCGTTTTTCCAGAGCGACGCATTTCGTTAAGCATGTCGCCCTTCTAAGACGCGATTTAGCGCCCCTTTTATCTCTTTTGCTGCCCGAGCTGCTGTGAACAGGAGGGATTACTGTCTTGAATAGCGTCTGTGAACAGCGAGGTGATTCAAGCTCTTCTCCCTGTTGATCACTAACACTCAGATCATTGATTTTTTTTGCTACCTATATTTATTTATCCTACATTAGAGGTCATCTAGGCTACAGGTCATTTTCATCGGGGCTCACCCCCCTCCTCTCGGAACACCTCTCTTAGCATCCTCACCTCTCTCTGACTAGGTCGGTCCCTCGGTCAGACTAGAGTGTAAGTCCCCAAAAGCAAAGAATTCCTCTTTGTTGATCGGGCCGGTTGTACCATTTGAAGTCCTGGATAGTTGTTCATACCGTTGTAAGTGAAGCCGTAGAGCATAACGGTGGAAATTGAATTGAAACTAGGATCCTACCCATTGAGAGAATTTGAACTTAAAAATTCAATTAACCCAACAAATAACTCTCAAAACAGCGTAAGCATCCACTTGGTCGTTAATCTGTGCAAACTTGATTGCAATACTTGTCATTTCAACACAATGATGCTACGTTCAGGTAGGATCGTCGACATGGTTGCCTTTGAACAAGAAGATATGGTCGAGCTTATGCCCCTCAAGTTCATGGTACATTTTATTCTGAGGATGAAAGGGACGCCTATATTTCTGATTATCCAGATCAATTCCATACTGTTCATGAGGGAGATGCTCATACCCCTCAGTTTCATGATCATTCAATCTACGGTCAATATCATTCGGATTTGGACGATCATTCGCGTGTTCACGTCATCTCTAATCCAACCGTTGAAAGAGCCCAAGACCAAGCTGGGCCCTCTGCCGATCATCCTTCTGATCTCGCTACCCTCATGGGAGCCTTGTCTAATCATGTGGATCCTCGTCAATTCGACGCCATCCAATCTATTCTAAAAGGGAAAGCTCTTCCGAGCCAACTCCCATGGTTCACCCCTCTACTTATCAAGCTCCCATCCAGGCCATGGAAGGTCTTCATGTTTCCACCCCGCGGCACAGAAGTCCTCAACAGTCTGGGTCATGGCATCCTGTTAGGCCGCAAACCCTAATTTATCAGAATGCCTTCGGGCATGGTGGGAATGCCGCCAGTTCACAACCTCACTGTCCTCGCATCCCTGCTTATTCACGGAGGCAGTCTTTTCAACAACCACCACCTCCACCAGCAGATTCTACCACTCAACTCCTACTTAACAAGTTGTCCTAGATGGACGAGCGGTTTAAGAATCTTGAAAAGAATATGGACAACAAGGCCGCTCCTGAATTCTCTGTCCTTGATTTGCCAATATTACATCTGTTAGCCTATGAAATGCTAGTCTACAGAAAGTACAACGGCACAGGCAATCCTTTCATTCACATCAAAGAATTCTTGTATGAATCGTCATTCTGGCAACATGATAAAAGCGCACTGGCATTCCTCTTCAGAAGATCTTTGGAGGGATCAGCCTTGGAGTGGTTCTTCTCTTTAGATCCAAGTGAGGTAGAGAACTTCGACATGGTGTCGAAGAGGTTCATGCAAAGGTACAAAGACAGGGTGGCACCTACCATGTCCATCACTGATTTGTTCAATGAGAAGATGAAGCCAGATGAAGACTTCATAGTGTTCGCCGATAGGTGGCGAGAGATGGCTGAAAAGATAAGAGATCATTTGTCTGAACAAGAATTGATAAAGATGACGGTTGCCAACGCCACCCCACAGTACAAACTGGTGCTGACACTGAATAACTTCACTACTATGGCAAACATGTATGAAAGAGTGCGTTATGCTTTAGAATGCGTTCAAAGACTCCACCTTTGCTAGTGTCCTCGATCCTCATCGACCTTATAGACCTCCACCTAGGAAGTCTATTATCCCCAATTCTTCCTCCATGGGTCCAACTACCGAGGGTACACTGTCTCATGAATAGGTTAGTACAATGAACAATAATCAACACCAGTTTATAAGGAATCAGCAACAATATCAGTCACCCAGGCCTCAAAACCAATAATGCTACAGGCCTCCTACTCAGCAGCTTCAGTCAGCACCGCAACATTCCCACCAGCAGGTATACAATCCACCTCGCCCGCAGCCGAATTACACTCATGTTCCTCCTCCTAATGACTACACACAGCAGAGGAAACCTCCTGGCCCCAGAAGGTCGGTATACCCCCAATTACCAGAATCCCTCATAGATATATTCAACGCCCTCATGGCGGCCAATGCATTAGTGCTGCCAAAGGAAAGGACCGTTTGGCCACCAAATGTTGACATGTCCCGTTACTGTGTGTTCCATCGTCAACCGGGATACACAGTAGATGCTTGCTTTGACTTTCGGGATTACATTCATAATCTCAATGATCAATGAGGGATTGATTGGGAAGAGATGAAAAAGTACATAGGCGCCTTGAAGGCAAAAAGGCCACAACAACAACAGCAGCCACAGCCACCACAATAGCAACAGCCAGTCCAAAGGGCACCGGTACAGCAAGCAGAGCTGCAGAATATGGGCATAGTACAGAACCCGTTGCCGGAACATCAAAACCAAATTGCCCCCATTTTGACAGGTAGCCAGTCTGAGGCTAGTAGAGGGCAACAATGGAAAGTAGAGTATGCATCCTCTATCTATTTAGCAAGTCATATGTCAATCACTGCTGAGCAACTGCCTCGCCGCTTTCTCTGCATACCCAAACCACAATCTATCACCGTTAAACCCTTTCCACCCTCCGCCACCACATCCTCACCAAGCAACCCTCCGCAAACCAATTATACACCCCTCCTGCCATCCAAACCATTACTCTGTATACCATTCCCTACATCACCTACAACAACCACTCACCCCGATACCATACAACCCTCTAAACCACTCATCCGCACAACACCTCCACCAAATAACCCATCACTATCACCCGCTTACCCAAAACCCTCCAAACCATTCATCCGAGTTCCCTTACCTCCACCAACATCCCCTTACCAAGCCGTTACACCTTCCAAGCCACTCCTTAACACGGCAGTGCTCAAGATAACGCCCGGAGCTTCCGCTATTGAAGAACATACGCTCCAAAGTGGCCGAATATTCAACGAAGTGTTTCCCCAATCTACGGTGTGAGATGGCCCATCCCAGTCAATAGAAGAAGTGCAGAATGAAGAAAGTATACCTGGTACTCATTATGATTTGTTGAAGCAGCTGGATAGAACACCGGCATGCATTTCCATATTAGAGTTGATCAAGAGATCCAAGGTCCATCAAGAAGCCCTAATGGAATACCTACAATGGGTAATGGTCAGCGAAGACGTGCCAGTGGAAAAAATCACCGTATTATTGGTACCCCAGGGGGATCAGCCCTCCATATCCTTCCATACTTCTGAACTAGCACCGCTAGCAGCAAGGAGCATGGCATTAAGCATAACTATCAACATATGTAAAAAGGCTATGGATACATGTTTAATAGATACCAGGGCATCTATCAATGTGTTGCCCCCAAGAACTTTGGAGCTCTGTGGAGTCCTGAAATAAAAATGGCTGCCTTCTCCCATTTCTGTTACAGCCTATGATAACTCTACCCGTTCCCTCTGAGAATGGTTTATTTGAAGGTAGAGTTAGGCCCTGCTTGCCATGCTGAAGTTGAATTTCACATTCTCGAAATTGACCCCTCACTGAAAGGCATACTCGGTCGTCTGAATAACGTCTTGTATGGCCGACACCATTCAGAGATCTGCCAGTGTACGACCCCTGTCTTGTTGCCTGAACCGCGTCGCCTGGGGACGACACGATTCAAGCTAGTTAGACTTAACGTCCTGAGCCCTCCCTCCTTTCTCTCATTCTCTCCTTCACACTCTCTCTCTTCCCTCTCTCCGACTCCCTTCCCATTTCCTGTTCCTTTCCTATTTCCCTTCTTCCTCTTCCACCACTCCCATATGATAGAATTGGGTGGCCTCAAAGCCAATCATTACACATTCTAGTTCAAATTATTAATAAAGGCAATTATTTCTTCATTTATAGTTCTCTCAAATTAACTATCGTAATGAAAGTCTGTAGATAAGTGTGTAGGACATTGAATCATGATGAGATCATGATAGTGAGATCAATATTCTTAGTCACTTATCTTAAAAAGTTTTCGATCATAGGATATTCGAATTGGACATTAAATATCCGATAAGATCGACACGGGTTATTTCTGCTTATGTAATGAGGGTGAATGATCTCATATTCACTTGTGTGGTGACACTAAGACAAACTTGTGGGTGCTCATTAGAAAATGAGTTCACTGAACAGATCCGAAATAGAATTCCTGGATGGTTATTATACCTAATAGTCAAGCAGGAAATTCAATCGTTGCAGTAGCACAGTTGGTCCTTTGACTTGAGTCACCAATGATACCTTTCTTGTAGACCATTGTGTCTTGATTCTCTGGCTTGTGGAATTTAACCATTAAATCCACGATAGTCAGTCTCTCAAACACAGGGGAAAGCTTGCGAAGGTAATTGAGTGAACAACAGGGGATCACTCACTCTTGGTATACGACTGGAGAGAGAATGTCCTATGGATGTGCACACAGAAATCCCTGGCCAGGGTCAGCTGAAAGAGATATCTTTCTAGAAAATAACTGAGTATTGGAATCCATTTAAATAATGCCATAGAGGGTTTGACTGTAAAACCATACCCTTGTGTTATTGGGACATTAGATGAGTGAAGGATTTTATCTGTGCGGTATGTGCAGACGGAAAGGTTCATATAAAGGGAACAATATCCCTTATATCTTCTAGGATCATGAGGTAGTGTTTGGTGCCTTTCATGGTCAGAAGATCAAGTGGATTAATCATTAGATGATAAACTACTTATTTATTGAATTAATTATTTAACATATGATGTTTAAATAATAATTAATAAATACTAAACTTTAGAATTAGTTCTAAGTTTAATAGACCTTAAACCAGATTGATATATGGGCCTGGAGGGTCACACACATAAGAGTTCTCGTAAGACGGTGAGAGATGTTAAATATTATATTTATTTGGATTTTTGTGAAAAGCTGCAGGGTAAACACGAATATTTAAATGGAGAATTATCCAAGGCCAAGCTCTTGGATAACTATGAGAATTAAACCTTGTGCTTATCCTTATATCTTATAAAAGGAGGCCAAGGGGAGGGGTGGATGGTGGTTGGACGTACACTACCACAAGCCTTGGAGTTTCTCTCTCTTCTCTCTCTCTCATCTCTCTTTCTTGAAGGAGACCTCTCTCTCTTCTACTTTTCGATTGCATGGTGGATTTGAGATCGGGTCGACGTACTCAAGCTGAGGAGGAAATTGCGTCTGCGTCGGGAGCTCGTGTGGATACCTCTAGAGATCGTGCACATACGCGATTACCGAAACAGTTGAATCCACAGGAGATTCAAAACCCCGCAAAGGTGATGAACAGTTCTTCCCGTTATTCTAATTGTCTATTTTACGATCACAGCAACCGATACATAGGAATCGTATTTAATTTCCGCTGCGCTTCTAAGATTCCTAATAGTGGTATCAAAGCCAGGTTGCTGGTTTGATCGAAAAACGGCATCGTTTATTGTGTTGATTTCTCGTTATGCATGTTGAACATGTATTGTACATGTTCTTAGGCTAAAATTACTTTAAATATCTGGGAACCGTTCCCAAGTTTTTAGAATGTCGATTTGATTATTGGGATATGATCCCGGATATGAAAGGGTATTTGTTTTTGTTTTACTAAACAAAGGATTAACATGCGGGTAGAACAAACCTTAACAAATTACTTCTAACACCACGGTTTAAAGAGATCGAAGACTGTCCTCGATACTTTGTTGCTGTATACGGTTTAGTTGAGGAGAAAAAGGTTTTGTGGTTCTAATCATGCCAGCAGGGATGCTAGAATATGGCCTTGGATATCTTCTTCTTTCCACGGGGTTGATAATAGGCATGGACAATAAGAGTTTAGGAATGCCACGGGGATAGTCCCTGGGTTCCTGCTGCTGCGTAGGATGCACAGCAACATCCGGAACCCTCGCCGGAGTTGCCTAACCCCGGCTGGGTCGAGTACCGGCCTGCAAAACCCTCTGTAGCATGCGTACATATCGCTGGTCATACGGCCATGCATATTGTTTATTTTACGCATGCAGGGAACGTCCGGCGACGTTCGGCGCTGCCGGCGACGACTGTCGGCGTCAACGGCGCCGTACCGGCCCCGCCAAGGCCGGTCGTGGCCGTCTGTAGCTTCCCCCCCCCTCTCCCCGAGCTGCCTCACCAGCAGGGATGAGGGGCACGTCCGGCGATGGTAACCGGGGTCGCCGGCGACGTTTGCCGGAGCCGTAGGGGCCGGCCGGAGCCCCGCCGCCCATCGGCTGGGCCGGTGGCGACTTGCCCTCGCCGGTCGAGGGCGAACAAGGCGCGCTCCCCCCCTTCAAACCCTAACAAGCGACGGGGGTGAGCGGCGTGTGGGCCAATGGGTCCACTCGCTAGGATCCGGGGACTCGTGCGCAACTCGAACGGGCCGGACCCGGCCGGAACCCCCCACAGACCCATTAGGCCTTTTTAACCCCTATTTAGCCCATTTAAATTGATTTTAAACCTAATTTTTAGCCGTTTTAAAATTGGTTTAAATTGTAAATATTTTAATTAATAGATTATTAAATTATTTAGTAAACTGTTAGTTAAAACTATAAGGGTTTAAAGTTAATGGGATATTTCTTAATTATTTAAAATAGTTTTAAATCATTAACTTAATTCCTTAAAAAACTATTAAGTTGAGAATTAGATTCTTAGACTTAATTCTTTTTGCATAACCTGAAATATATTAAATTGTTCAAATTATTTGTGCATGAGAAAAAGTTAACTAAATAGTTTAGTTAAATCTTTTGTCAATAATATTATGAATACTTGTTGATTTAAAACTTGAAATAATTGTTATTTCAAAAACTCATGGTATTATATTTTAATAAAATATCATACCTACAATAATTATATGATAATTATTTGATGCATGTGATGTGTTTCATTGATAATGGGATGATCATGGACTTAGTTTTATCATGTGGTGATTGATCTGAATAAATGCGATGCATATTTCATTTGGTATTTTTAAATAGGACCTGCATGTCCTCTCCTCTCTTAATCCAAATCTACATTCTATCTTTCTCTAAGTTTGTACTCCTTTTGATAAGATCAATGTTTCTTATTATTATTTAAATGTACATTTATGGACCTGCGAGTCCTAAATTCATGTTTAGATATTGCGGATTAAGTTTTAAGGACGGGCTCTTCTGAAGACACCTCTGGAGGAAGGACTCGCATCAAAAGGAACTGGTGTTGCTGAATTCACACTAGGATTTTATTATGGATCATCGTTTGGCTCCGATGATTCCATAATAGCTTAAGTAGTCCATGATCATCTTTATTTATTTTTCTGCATATATATGATATCTGTGGAATATGCTGTTAAATAGATATTTCGATCTAATATTATGATACTTCAAATCGAAATATTTTTAACAGCACGATTTTTATAAATCAACTTAAAACCCTCTTTCAAAATTTAAGTTCTTAACGTGAGATATTCAGAATAATCCACGTAACCCACCATCATTATAGATCTAAGGATAATTCTTATTTCAAATAGATTTGTTGTGCTACCACAAGGTCTATTTGATTTAGAAATTAATCTAAGTCTACGACATGTGATGTCATATAGATAAATAGTGTAGTTTTGTTGTGCTACCACAATGATTACACTATGAATTCAAGTTATCTAAGTAATGATGATAGAACTTAACTGAATCGTTTGATTTGTTGTGCTACCACAAAATCATTCTGATTCAGAGGTTAAATTTTATCGGATATTGTAAAAGTTGCAATTGTCAACAGTTGACTGCCTAAGAGACTTGATGTGATTTGTTGTACTACTACAAGATCACATGCATGATACCTGAAGGATTCTGATCCTCACTAGGAGATCACCGAAATCTCCCATTCTGTATATTAGAGGGTCGTACAGATCGCTTAAAAATAGTGGGAGTATAAATCTAAATTAAAAGTCCTAAATATGATTTTTAAAAAACTATCTACTTATTTTTTTATTTCCTTGTAGGTCGCTATGTCGTCACCTAACCCCCTTCATTGCATACTTGATGCCAACAAACTCACGAGACCAAATTACATTGACTGGTTACGCAATCTGAAGATTGTCCTCAGGTGTGAAAAACTAGCCTATGTACTGGATCAACCTGATCCAGAACAACCTGGTGAAAATGCTAACGAAGATGAATTAATGATGTTTGAAAACTGGAAAGAGGACTCTGTTAAAGTCCAGTGTTATATGCTTGGTTTATTGAACAATGTACTACAGCGACAGCATGATAACATGAAAGTTAATGCCATTCTGATTCACCTACAAGAGTTGTTTGGTGAACAATCGAGAACAGAAAGATATGAGATATCTAAGAAACTGTTCATGACCAGAATGAGCTAGGGCACATCTGTGCAAACTCATGTGTTCAAGATGATAGAATGGATTGAGAGGCTTGCAGTGCTTGATTTTGTTATGAACAATGACTTAAGCATCGACTTAATCGTTCAGTCCCTACTAGATTCATTTTCACAATTCATCATCAACTTCAATATGAACAAAATTGAGGTTACACTGGCTAAGCTGCTCAACATGTTGAAGACAGCTGAAGGCACTATCCATAAAGATAAACCACATGTTATGCTTGTTGGTAAGACCAATAATAAAAGAAAAGCTGGACAGACCTTTAAGAAAGGTAAACCAAAGAAGCCAGTGAAAAGCAAACCAGCGGTTCAATAGGACAAAGCTAAAGTCAATGATAAAGGTCAGTATTTCCACTGCCATAAAGATGGTCACTGGAAGAGAAACTGCAAGATTTATCTAGCAGAAAAAGCAAAGGAGAGGCTTGGTGAAGCTTCAGGTATACTCATGATTGATCTTAGCTTGTCTTATAGAGAATCTACATCTTGGGTATTAGATACTGGATGTGTTTCTCATATCTGCAATAAGTTGCAGGTGCTAACAAGTAAAAGAAGATTGAATCGCGGAGACGTAGATCTGAGACTTAGAAATGGAGCAAAGGTTGATGCGTTAGCTGTGGGGACAGTAAGACTTCAGATGCCATCAGGAGACTTATTGGAACTAATAAATTGTTATTATGTTCTTACTATAATTAGGAATATCATTTCCATTTATTGTTTAGATAGAGAAGGATATTCAATAAAACTACAGAATAATGATTGTTCTATTTATCTAAAAGGCAAATTGTTTGCTTCTGGATATTTGTTAAATGGTTTGTATTTACTTAATATTGCATATAATGTATGTCTAGTAAATAAGTCTCTTGAAGGAATAAATAAAGATATGAATAAATCATACCTATGGCATTGTAGGCTCGGTCATATAAATGAGAATAGGATCATTAAGTTACAAAAGAATGGATATCTTGATCCATTTGATTATGAATCATTTGCAACTTGTGAAGCTTGTCTCATAGGAAAAATGACCAAAGCTCCATTTTCTGGACATGGAGAAAGAGCTAAGGAATTATTGGAACTAATATATAGTGATATATGCGGTCCAATGTCGACTCATACTATGGGTGGTTACGCATACTTCGTTTCATTTATAGACGATTTCTCAAGATATGGTTACATATATTTAATGAAATATAAGTCAGAAGTCTTTGAGAAATTTAAAGAATTTAAAAATGAAGTTGAGAACTAAACTGGAAAGAGTATCAAGACTCTTCGATCAGATCGAGGGAGTGAATACTTAAGTACAAAATTCATACAATATCTTAAGAATAATGATAACTTCACAATTTTACATAAATAACAGATGAAATTTACACACTTTGCTATCAATTTAATGAACAAAATCACCTGGAATGATAGATAAATCAATTGTGCGTTCAAACATATCAATTATGTGAAATTCGAATTTCAAATATCATCACTCCATGGATTGAATAAGGGTAGCAATTTCATTCTCACATAAGACTTTCTCGAAAATTATTTAATGTATATTTGGATGATTTATTGATTACAGCATGAACTTAATTGTTATTTTATGTGAATGCAGGATATGAACAAGCTGATGGCATAGTGGTTGGACTACCTAGATTTTAAGGAAGTGACCAGGGTTCGTATCCTGGAAGGAACAAGATTATATTTCCTTTTTGTCTTAAAAAGGGAACCACAAGCCAACTAAGAGAGAGAAGAGGGAATTTTGGAATTCAAATTCAAAAATAATATTTATTTTCAAATTTGAATTTCAATTTCAAAAATTCAAATTTCGAAAATAACATTTACTATTCAAAAATCAAAATTCAAAACCGAATATCCCTCTCTAAATTCAAATTTCAAAATAGCCCATCTTTTAAGAGGATCCTCTAATTAAGGGCAGTTTAATGCAAAAAACTTAAAGCCTCTTATTGCCTTTTTTAAATTCAAAAAAATCTCTCTTTTCTATAAAATCATGGGAGGGGGGAGGAAAAAGGACATCTTTTGGAATATGAAAAAAAGTCTCTCTCTCTCTCCCTCCAACCGAACCTCTTTTTCTCTATCATTTTTTCTCCTCTGCAATTTTTTCCCTCTTTCCATTGTTCTCTCTCTCCACCTTTTCTCTCCCCCTTGCTCTCTATTCTTTTTCCCTACACATCTCCCCCTACGCATCTCTCTCTCTGCATTTCTTCCTATCAGTTTTCTCTCTCTCTCTTCTATTCTTTGTCTTTCTCTCCCAGCGTCTTCGCTCTCGCTTTCTCTCTCTTCCTTTAGCTCTCTCTGTGTCTACCTTTTCCTCTCTCTCTGTGCTCCCTCTCTCTCTCACTTTCTCTGCTGCTGCGCCCAGGGAGAAGGCCACCGCCATACGGCGCTGCGCGATCGCGCCAGCTACAGCGCTTGGGCCCGCACCTGCGCCACGCGGCAGTACGCCAGCATTCGTAGCCGCCCATCTTCGTCGCCCGTGCCCGTTGGGCGGGAACGCAGGAGCCACGCGGCGCCGTCCACCCGCGCGCCCACGTGTCGCCCCCCGCCTGCGAGCGGGAACCGCCCGCCATGCGGCGGCCCACAGTTGTTCGCGAGGCTGCACCGCGTCGCTCGAGCCCGCCTGCTCGAGCTCAAGGACAGCAGCCGCTCCACGCGGCACTCGCTGGTGCACTCCCACCCAGCGGCTAGTCCACGCGGCAACCCGACGGCCACTCGTATGCCACACGCCAGCCTCACTCTCAGTGCCGCCTATCAACACCTAGCAACACTTCTGTCGCGCGGTCCACTGTACCGTTCGAGCCGCCCAGCTACTGTTAGCGGTCCATCGCGCATACAGAAGTCCCCGATTCCCTGTTATTCACTTTAATCTGTTTATTTAAGTGTTAAGCAAATAGTTAACTTATCTGTTATTTATTTATTTTTTTCTTAGAACTATTGTAATATTTGTTACTCCATTAATAGTGATCAAGTTGTTGTTTTATTATTTCTTGTGGATATTCCTATTTCTTTTCTAGACTTAGATTATTTAGTTAGGTGCATCTATTTTGTTTAATCTCATCAATAGTATCTTAAGTAGTAGTTTCTTAATAAAAATTAGGTGTTTTAAACGTGTTAGTAAATTCTGGTAATTAATTGATCATCTTTTCAAGATTTACTTTTAAAAATCACACTCATGAACAAATTTTGCTAAAAATCTCAAAGTTTTCAAAGTAAGAATTCTATTTCCTTGTGGATTGACCCGGTCTCAACCAAGCACTACGTTGTTATCTTTATTGAGATTTAGAATTTAAGATTGATGATATTTGTGTTTTAACGATGGCATTTAAGTACACATCAGTATTCTGTCTCAGTGAACTCCTCCCTATACACCACAATTAAATGATGTATCGAAAAAGAGAAATCGTACTCTATTAGATATGGTACGATCAATGATGAGTTATGCTAAACTTCCAATTTCTTTATGGGGATATGCACTATTGTTTGCTGCATATCTGTTGAACAAAGTTCCCAGTAAGTCAGTATCTTCCACTCCATATGAGATATGGAAAGGAAAGAAACCAGACTTTAAACATGTTAGAGTCTACGGTTGTCTTGCACATGTCAAAAGACATAATCCAAATAAACTGGATGCCAGGACAGAAAAATGCAGGTTTGTGGGATATCCAAAAGAGACTTTTGGATATTATTTCTATCATGCCAGCGATCAAAGGGTGTTTGTTGCAAAAAGAGTTGTCTTCTTAGAGAAAGAATATCTTTTAAAAGAAGACAGTGGGAGCAAGATAGAACTGGAAGAAATTTCAGACTCATAAATCAATCCTAGCTCATCCAATGAGCCATTCACTCAAGAACTTGTTCAAGAAAATACACAAGAAATTTGCAGATCTAGTAGAGTGCCTAAGTAACCTGAAAGATATGTTGGACATATCGATGACGGCAAACCAATAGAGCACTTAAATGAGGATGATGATCCTCAAACCTACCAAGAAGCCATGAATAGTCTAGAATCAGAGAAATGGCAAAAGGCAATGAATTCAGAAATTCAATCCATATATGCCAACCAAGTTTGGAACTTGGTTAATCTACCAGAAGGTATTATACCTACTGGCAGTAAATGGATCTTTAAAAGAAAGATCAGGGCAAATGGACAGATTGACATATACAAGGCAAGGCTGGTAGCGAAAGGGTATCGTTAAAGACAAGGCATTGAGTATGACAAAACTTCTTCCCCAGTTGCCATGATTAAGCCAATTAGAATACTTCTTGCCATTGCTGCATTCTATGATTATGAAATATGGCAAATGGATGTGAAAACAACGTTCCTTAACGGGAACCTTCAAGAAGAGGTGTATATGATACAACATGAAAGATTCACTTCCAAAGAGTATTCAAGTAAGGTATGCAGGCTGCATAGATCTATTTATGAATTAAAGCAGACATCCCGAACTTGGAACTTAAGATTTGATGAAGCAATCAAATCTTATGACTTCATTAAGAATAAAGATGAACCTTGTGTATACAAAAAGACCAATGGGAGCGTGGTTACCTTTCTGGTACTTTATGTTGATGACATTCTACTCATTGGAAATGATATATGAATGTTGTCATCAGTAAAGATTTAGTTATCCAAAAACTTCTCCATGAAGGATTTGGGAGAGGTATCCTACATTCTAGGAATAAGGATCTATAGAGATAGATCCAAAAGGATGATTGGTTTATCCCAATCCATGTACATAGACACCATAGTCAAAAAGTTAGGTATAAAAAATTCGAAGAGAGGTCTCGTTCCGATGAGACATGGAATTTATCTCTCTAAAGGAATGTTTCCCAAGACACCTAAAGAGAAAGCATACATAGATAGAGTTCCTTATGCTTCGGCAATAGGATCTATCATGTATGCAATGCTATGTACTAGGCCTGATGTGGCACATCTACTAAGTGTCACTATTAGATATCAGGCTGATCTAGACGAGGAACACTGGAAGGTAGTGAAATATATCCTAAGATACTTGAGAAGGACTAAGGATCTGTTTCTCGTCTATGAAGGAAGCGACATGGAACTTCGAGGGTTTATAGACTCGAACTTCCAGTTGGATATGGATGACAGCAAATCCATGTCTGGATTCGTGTTCATGTTAAATGGAGGTGCAGTGAGTTGGAAAAGTTCAAAACAAGAAACAACTGCATATTCGATGACCGAAGCAGAATACATTGCTGCTGCTGAAGCGGCTAAGGAGGCGGTTTGGATGAAGAAGTTCATCTTTGCACTTGGAGTAGTCCCAAACATTTTAGATCATGTTCCATTATTGTGTGACAACAATGGAGCAATAGCTCAAGCAAAGGAGCCAAGATCGCATCAGAACTCAAAGCACATTCTAAGACAATTTCATTTGATTCGTGAGATTATCGCCCGAGGAGATATAGTAGTTGAGAATGTCTCATCCGAAGATAATGTAGCAGATCTTTTGACTAAGCCATTGTCTCAAAACAATTTAGAACGTCACCTTAAGTCTATGGGATTTAGACATGTGGGTGATTGCCTATAGTCCAAGTGGGAGAATGATAGAATTGGGTGGCCTCAAAGCCAATCATTGTACATTCTAGTTTAGATTATTAATAAAGGCAATTATTTCTTCATTTTTAGTTCTCTCAAAGTAACTATCTTAATGAAAGTCCGTAGACAAGTATGTAGGATATTGAATCATGATGAGATCATGATAGTGAGATCAATATTCTTAGTCACTTATCTTAAACAGTTCTCGATCATAGGATATTCGAATTGGACATTAAATATCCGATAAGATCGACACGGGTTATTTCCGCTCATGTGATGAGGGTGAATGATCTCACATACTTGCGTGGTGACACTAAGACAAACTTGTGGGTGCTCATTAAAGAATGAGTTCACTGAACAGATCCGAATTAGAATTCTTGGATGGTCATTATACCTAATAGTCAAGCAGGGAATTCAATCGTTGCAGTAGCACAGTTGGTCCTTTGACCTGAGTCACCAATGATACCTTACTTGTAGACCATTGTGTCTTGATTCTCTGGCTTGTGGACTTCAACCATTAAGTCCACAATAGTCAGTCTCTCAGACACAATGGAAAGCTTGCGAAGGTAATTGAGTGAACAACAGTGGATCACTCACTCTTAGTATACGACTGGAGAGAGAATATCCTATGGATGTGTACACAGAAATCCCTGACCAGGGTCAACTGAAAGAGATGTCTTTTTAGAAAATAACTGAGTACTGAAATCCATTTAAATAATGCCATAGAGGGTTTGACTGTGAAATTATACCCTTGCGTTATTAGGACATTGGATGAGTGAAGGATTTTATCTATGCAGTATCTGCAGACGGAAAGGTTCATATAAAGGGAATAATATCCCTTATATCTTCTAGGATCATGAGGTAGTGTTTGGCGCCATTCATGGTCAGAAGGTCAAGTGGATTAATCATCAGATGATAAACTACTTATTTATTGAATTAATTATTTAACATATGATGTTTAAATAATAATTAATAAATACTAAACTTTAGAATTAGTTCTAAGTTTAATGGGCCTAAAACTAGACTGATATATGGGCCTGGAGGGTCACACACATAAGAGTTCTCGTAAGACGGTGAGAGATGTTAAATATTATATTTATTTGGGTTTTTGTGAAAAGCTGCAAGATAAACATGAATATTTAAATGGAGAATTATCCAAGGCCAAGCTCTTGGATAATCATGAGAATTAAACCTTGTGCTTATCCTTATTTCTTATAAAAGGAGGCCAAGGGGAGGGGTGGATGGTGGTTGGACGTACACTACCACAAGCCTTGGAGTTTCTCTCTCTCCTCTCTCTTTCTTGAAGAAGACCTCTCTCTCTTCTACTTTTCGATTGCATAGTGGATTTGAGATTGGGTCGAAGTACTCAAGTCGAGGAGGAAATCGCGTCTGCGTCGGGAGCTCATGTGGATACCTCTAGAGATCGTGAGTGTGCGCGATTACCGAAACGGTTGAATTCACAGGAGATTCGAAACCCCGCAAAGGTGAAGAACAGTTCTTCCCGTTATTCTAATTATCTGTTTTACGATCACAACAACTGATACATAGGAATCATATTTAATTTTTGCTGCGCTTCTAAGATTCCTAACACCACACCCTCCTACCTCTCACGACTACCTCCAGCATCTCCTCCACAACACTTCACTCCCCAGACAACGGCCAACATCTCAGTGGGGTGACAGTGTCCACGTTGGTTCCGGCGGCAGCTTGCAGTGTAGCGGATCGGCGGCGAGGAGCTAGGAGGAGTTCAAGTAACCGGTAGGGTGACGGTCCTTACATGTAGTCGTATTGTTTTAAAATCACGATTTTTCAACTTTGGAGCATGCTATGTGTGTGGGGATTTTGGGTAGAAATGAGCATGTTTTAGAGGGCTTTTGATGGAAATATGAATTTTTGTGGTTAATGGATTCCCCCATATCTTCATTTGTGTTATTTTTGCTCATTTTAGGGGAGGGGTTTTTGTGTTATGGCTCGGGGGAGGCTGGAGAGAAGTTCTATTTTTGGGCACTAAATGGCGTCGAGCTCAGGTGATGCCATTTAAATAGTGTCGACCATGGGCGACGCGATTTAGGCCCAGATCCCTCATGTCCCGAGGTTAGGGGAGAGTTCTATTTTCGGGTGCTAATTGGTGTCGAGCTTAGGTGACGCCATTTAAATGGTGTCGACCATGGGCGACGCGATGTAGACTCAGATCCCTCATATCCTGATGTCAGTTTTTGTGGGAACCAATTTTAGGGCATTGAATGACGTCGGCCATGGGCGACGCGATTCAAGCCATAACCCATTAATTTTCTGCATTTAGCATGTGTGACTATCGTGCAAAATATCAACTAGATTCTCGTATATTGTTAGACAATCCTGTTAAATGCATGCTTGAGATCATAATCGGGGGCGGGGATTTTCATGTGATTGGAATCGCATTGCGTTGCGTTTATGCGATCTTGGACCTAGAGTGACAGTGGTTAGTGCTTGCTATCCTGTGTCGGTGTGGGAGTGGTGCAGCGTCGGTGTGGGAGTGACAAGGTGACGCCTAGTAGGAGAGGGTTACCTGGTGTTACCCTAGGGTTATAGCTAGTACCAGTGTAGGAGTGGTACACTTCAGAGTGTCACTCGTTGCTGAGAGAAGGCAGAACCACCTAGAGCTAGACAGGCTGTAATAGCAGTACGCTATCCGAGGGTTTATTGTTCCATCCTAGCGGGTCGGTGTTTTCCCGGTTGGCTTGGTATTTTCGTGTGTGTTCCTTTTCGGTGGATGTATGATTCATTTACTGCTTTACTTACTCTTATGTTGCCTATATCCTTGTGTTGTTGCGATTGTGGGTGCATGTGTGGGAGGTGGAGATCGGAGGATCCCTACTGTGTTCATTCTGGTGTGACTCACCCCTGCAATTTTCAGGTGAGGGTTTGCAGCATGCGTAGTGTTGTAGGGTTTTGTCTCAGGTTATGTGCCAGCAGCCACTGCTCCGGGATATGCCCTGTCGTAGTTGTACTTTCCTTTTTCAGGTCTATACGCATAGTTATTTTCTTTTCAGTTCGATTAAGTAATTATTTACTGAGATGAGTCGAATTTTAATAATTTTTAATTCCTGCACCTTCTTTACAATTCGATGCTGTGTGGATTGTTTAGCTTAGTTTATCATTTATTTCCCAAACTTATTTGAGATCCTGGTTTGGTTCCTAATTTTAATGATTCGGTACCCATTTAGTAATCGGATCCCCGATTATGGGGTGACGGATTGTTACATGAGACATACCAATATGGATGATTTTAGGATACTCTATATTAAGGATGATGATCCTAAGACTTGCCTGGAGGTTATTGAGAGTCCAGAGGCCGGAAAATGGCGGGAAGCCATAAATTCTGAAATTCAGTCCACGTACATGAACTAAGTTTGAAACTTGGTAGACTTGCCCGAGGGTATAGTATCCATTGGATACAAGCGGATCTTTAAAAGAAAGATCAGTACGGATGGACAAATTTAGACTTATAAGTCAAGATTAGTAGAAAAGGGCTATCATCAAAGACGAGTTGTTAACTGTGATGAGACCTTCTCACCAGTTGCCATGATTAAGTCTATCATAATACTTCTTGCCATTGCAGCATACCGTGACTATGAAATCTAGTAGATGGATGTGAAGACAGCCTTCCTCAATGAAAAACTTGAGGAAGAGATGTATATGATACAATTAGAGGGCTTCACATCGAAAGAATCTCCAGATATGGTTTACAAGTTGCAAAGGTCCATTTGTGGACTGAAGCAAGCTTCTCGAAGTTGGAACATAAGGTTTGATGAGGCGATCAAATCTTATAGCTTCATTAAGAATGAATATAAGGCATGTGTGTACAAGAAAAACAGTGGGAGCGCAATCACCTTCCTAGTCCTTTATGTTGATGACATCCTACTCATTGGGAATGATGTCATCAGTAAATGTTTGGTTACTTAAAAATTTCTCCATGAAGGATTTGGGAGAAACATCTTACGTATTGAGAATACGGATCTATAGAGATAGATCAAAGAAGATGCTTTCTTTAACCCAATCTATGTATATAGAAACTATTGTCAAATGTTTGACATGGAAAATTCCAAGAGAGGTCTCATACCGATGAGACATAGAATTTATCTCTCTAAAGGTCAGTCTCCTAAGACCCATGATGAGAGGGAAATGATGGATAATGTTCTCTATGCATCAGCCATAGGTTCCATCATATATGTACTAGACCTAATGTAGCATATGCGCTAAGTGTTACGAGTAGACATCAGGAAAATCCAGGTGATGAACATTGGAAAGCTGTGAAATGTACCCTTAAGTATTTGAGAAGAACTAAGGATATGTTTCTAGTCTATGGAGGAGGAGACGTAAAGGTGCAAGGATACACTGACTCGAGTTTTTAGTCTGATCTGGATGACAGCAAGTCAACATCAAGATTTGTCTTTACATTCAACGGGGGAGCGGTGAGCTGGAAAGTCCCAAGTAAGAAACCGATGTTGATTTGACAACAGAAGCTGAGTACATTGCTGCTATTGAAGTCACCAAGGAAGCAGTCTGGATGAAGAAGTTCATCGACTATCTTGGTGTGGTGGAAAGCATTGTTGGAAAGTTGACCTTGACTAACAAATCCCTACCCATGGGTTATCAATACGTCAAGTGATCGGATTCAGGGAAATGCCATCGAAGGTAATTGTATGGTCACGGGATCATCCGCTCTTGGTAATAGGAGAGAGAATATTTCCGGAATGATGCACTTAAGTCTCTGGCCAGGGCGGACTCTATATCAGGTAAGGAGTTATTTGATATAGATTAGCGACATCTAATTCAAGTGAATCGACCGGCTAGGATTTAACGGTAAACCATATCCTAGGTCGATTCGAGAACATTGCACGGATGAAGGATTATATCCGCGCAGTAACCGATGAGGGAAAGGTTCTAATAGTGGGTTGCGGAAACCCCAATACTTATCGGAATTACGCGGTGTTGCTCGACACCCAACATGATCGGAAGCCCGTTCGAATTTATTGTGGGACATTAAATTCAGCTGATTAATTAATATAAGTGGGTCAGTAAAGAGGTACTGGACTTAATGAGCTATTAACTGGACTAGTATTTGGGCCTAAAGGGTCACACGCAAAAGGTTTTCAAGTCGATGGATATTTTGATGGGGTTTTGGATAAGTGTGGGTTTTTCCGAAAAATTGCGAAACCACTTATTATAAAAGTACCGCTTCGAGCTTTCAGGCTAGAAACTTAGAGCTGACCTAGTCGCCTCCCTCTCTCTCCTCTATCTCTCTTGGGCGCACCTCTTAGAGGCCGGCCCCTGGAGGCTCCGCTTCGAGTCCTGCCTGCTCCGCTTCCCGTCCAACGGGAAATTTGAAACCGCATGTCGTGGAGAATTACATGCAGCCAGACGGGATCTGCAGACATTACACCGAGTGAGGAAGTGAGGACGATCCATCGAGAGAAAGACCGCATGGATACCACTAGAGGCCGGGTACCTGCGCGGCTTGCGGCATAGCACAGACAGAACCTGACGAATGCGGATTTGAATCCGCGCAAGGAAAAAATCCGGTTTTACCTCTTCGATTTTAATACCCGATAGGATGCGGATACGACTTTTCTATCTGCTACGTTTTTTCACGGATCCAACACAGCGAACCCAACATAACCTTGTAAGGCTTCCTTCCCTTGCCCTTCTTAGAGGCATGCCCTACCTTTCTCTTCATGTTAGTCTTATCAACCAATAGATCATAGGGTTTCTCCTTTTTAATATAGTCAACATGATCATTTGGATTAAGGACATATGCTATCTCCTTAGATCTGAGGACACTCTTCTAATCCTTTAGCCAATCTGAATAATTGGAGCATGTCAATTTGTTGGCATCCAGTATGCCACACAACAGATTATGCGACGACAGTATCTACCTATAGAGGAAATAAATAAAATTTGGCAGATGGTTCAATTAATTCAGATATGGTCTTTTATTTTGAATTAGTTTCCACTAGTTTTCGATAGAATATAAAGATCTCTATATATACAGAATGAAAGACACCGGCAATCTCCTTGTGGGGATCTGAATCTCACCAACTCATGCATATGATCTTGTGGTTGCACAACAAACCGAATGATGATCGAAGAGTAGTCATCTCATGATAGTTGCAACCATTGAAATATCTGATTATATTTTAGTCTCCCAATTCTAGTGACCTTGTGGTAGCACAACAAATCATAGAATTGAGTTAAGTCACACCATCGTTACTTAGTGAGCATAGTTTCGTGTTATAGTCCTTGTGGTAGTACACCAAAGGTGCATCAGTTCTACTACCCCACTCTTAGCATCATGATGCCATAAGAAGAACTTATTTCCTAACCAAACAGGTCTTATGATAGCACAACAAACCTGCATGATCAAGGTCTAAGTTATACCTATAATGATGGAAGGCCACATGGATCTTTCTCAAAGTTCTCGCGTTCACAACTAAATTTAAATAGAGGGATTTTGATTTTATCCTTGGCCTCATCCTAGGTGATAAATATACGTATAAATATATCACATATATTTAAAATATATACCTAGCAAAATTTGATTCATAATCAAACTATAATAAGCATGCATCTCATACATGTGATATTAATGACCATGGATAGCTAGACATGACTAAACTGAAGCCAGTCAGTTAGTCACCAATCCAAAACATATTTTGAATAGGATGGACAACAAACACATCTATCTCACATATGTCGCCTCGATGAAGAATCCACAGCCATGATCTCATCATTACTCTTGTCATCACAGTTGACACCATTCTTCATCACGGTATCATCCTTGCAGCTAGCATCCCAATCTCCATTATATGACTAACTTCCAATCATTAGATTAATGATCATAAAACAAGCCTTATGGTGAGTTCAACAAATGGAGGGAAATAGTGTAACGACTCGTCACCCTATAATCGGAGATCCGATTACTAAACGGGCACTGAATCATTTAAATTTGGAGCCAAACCAAGATCTCAATAAGTCTGGGAAATAAATGATAAATTAAGCTAAACGTTTCACATCACATCGAATCGTAAAGGAAGTGCATGAATTAAAAATCATTGCAATTCGACTCGACTCAGCAAATAATTACATATTCCAACTAAAAACAAAAAATTAAGCGCACAGGCCTGAAAGAAAAATAACAACTACATCGGGGCATACCCTAGAAGAGTGGCTGTTGGCACGCAACTCGAGACGAAACCCTCCATGCTACGCCTGCCTGGAACCCTCATCTGAAAATTGCAGGGGTAAGTCTCATCGAAATGGATTCAGTAGGAATCTTTCGATCCCTACCACCCACTCACGCACCCACAAGTGCAACAACACGAATATAGGCAATTAAATAAGTAAAGCAGTAAACACAGTTCCCAAATTCCGATATGAAATACATGCATTCGAAGATACAACTGGCATAACTCTAAAACCACTCGACTCAACATCGGAGTCAACAACTAGCGTTCCTACGAAACACACAAACCACGCAGCCGAACGCGAAAAAACACCGACCTGCTGGGATGGAGCAGCAACCTCTCAAATAGCACATTGGCTACTTTGGCCTGTCTAGCTCTAGGCGGTTTTGCCTCCTCCCAGCCACGAGTGACACTCCGCAGTGTACCACTCCCACACCGGTACTAGTTATACCCTGGGGTACACTAGGTGACCCTCTCTCACTAGGCATCACCCTACCACTCTCACACCAATACAGGGTGTCAAGCGCTAACAACTGTCACTTTAGGTCCATGATCGCACAAAACACAACACAGTGTGATCCGGTCACGTGGAAATCCTCGTCCTCGAAGTACGGTTTCGAACATACATTTAACCGAGTTATCAAATAATGTATACACATGTTAATTGCATGAATTAATGAGGTTCTGTCTTGAATCGCGTCGCCCGTGACTGACGTCATTCAAGACCCCTAAACTGGGTTCAGTTTTCTCACAGGCGCTGGGACCCAGGGATACTGGCCTGAATGGCGTTACCCATGGACGATGTCGTACATACAACTGTTTATCCTACACTGGCCTTGGGAATCGAGAAAATTGGGCCATTGAATCGCGTCACCTGGTCTTGACACCATTCTAAATGGCGTCACCTGGTCTCGACGCCATTCAACGTCTGAAACCGAGCTTCTCCGGTCTCCATCGAGCCAAAACCAGGGTCTCTCTCTCCCCTAAAATACACAAAAATGCAAGAAGATAGGGGGAGGATCAAATAACCAATTGAAACACACTAAGCCCCATTTCATAAAAAAAGGTCCATTTTCATGAAAAACCCCTTAAAACATGTTTTCTACCCAAAAATATTCACACATCACATGCTTTAAAGCAGGAAAATCATGTTTTTAAAGAAAATACAATGAGGATCGTCACACTACTGGTTACTTGAACTCCTCCTAACTTCAAGCCGCCGCCGCCGCCGCCACACTACAAGCCGCTGTCGGTACCACTGTGGATGTCGTCACTCCACCGGGACGTTGGTCGCCGTCCGGAGAGTAAGGTGTTACGAAGGAGATGGTGGTGGTAGTGGTGAAGGTTAGGAGGTTGATGGAGTGGAGGAAGAGGAGGAAGAGGAAGAAGAGGAGAAAGGGACGGATGGGTCGGAGAGAGGGAAGAGAGAGAGTGAGAAGGAGAGAAATGAGAGAAAGGAGGGAAGGCTCGGGCGTCAAACCGAATCAGGCTAAATCGCGTCGTTCCCAGACGACATTCAGATGACAAGATGGGGTCGTACACTGGCAAATCTCTGAATGGCGTCGGCCATGTAAGACGCCTTTCAAACGATCAGATCGGAGTCGTACACTGGCACCCCAATGCTCGCCAACGTGGCAGCCCCACATGGCTCCTAAATGGCGTTCCCCTAGGCCGATGCCATTCAAAATCGCATCGAAGAGCTCAAACCATGGGGTCCGTTACCAAAACCCGACCCAATAACCGGATCCAAAACCTCAATCCTTACAGATAAAATACAATGGAATTAAATAACATGGGAGGAAGATAAGAACATAGGCCTCCTTTTAATAAATTACATGATCACATCACAACCATCAACATTAGTTCACAAAATATGATCAAGACATCACATTCATATCATAGTTGATCCATCATCATACTGTCCATACCATCTATATCCACCAAAACTACTCATTGCAAAGATCACACATATCACATAGAAGTTTATCTAAAATGTCTCTTTAAAAGTGTATAATTTTGATAGAAAACTAGGTTTCCAATCAAAATAGGTCTCTTTGGATTTTGAAAGCTTAATCATTATCATCTTATGATAATTTAGAATATCAGCATAAACATGATCATTATATCATCACATGATATCAAAGATCATCAATTTTGAAATTATGATGAAGTAATTAAAATTTTCATAAAATCTAATTTAGCATGCTCATTGAATCATATCTAGAAACATTAACACATCAGTATGCATATGCAAACAATATGAAATTACCATTCTTCAACTTCTATGCATCAAACCAACAATATGGAACCATTCCATATGCATACCCCGAACTTTGATCTCATCAGACGCGGCGAAGCTCCCGTCCGCAAAATGCGAATCAACCTGTGCATCAATGTTTGGGAGCCGGGCGGGACGCGATGAACACAGCAGAAACATATATTAAAATCATCCTGCCCAATGCCCGCAGATCCGTTCGGAACAAAAAGCAGAAAAATCGAAAAATCGGATTGTGACGAATCACCGTGTGCGGATTCGAGTCAGCATCCGTCTCCAGCGGTATCCACGCAATCCTCCATGGTTGTTCGTCCTCGCTCCCTCGTCCAGATCAGGATGCTCGATGAAGATCCTTCACTGCAACGGAGTCCAGAACACGCGGCAAAGATTTCCCGACGTTCAGGAAGTGCACGCGAGGGAGATGGGAAGCATCCCAGCGCCTTGAAGGGGGCGCCCAGCAGAGGAGAGGAGAGAGAGGGGGAGGCCATCATGGAGAGCTCCTGGAGCTTGACCCAAGATTTTTACATGGCCTGTCTATATATTAAGTTGGCGTGACTTTTCACAAAAGTCTTCGAATTAATATAAAACCCATTATAACACTACCGACTGAGAATCTATTTGCGTGTGACCCTCTAAGCCCATTTACTAGTCTGATTTTCAGCCCGTTAAGCCCAATAACATTTTATTGACTTATAGTAATTAATTAATATCTCATATTTAAGTAATTACATAACTGAATTAACATCTCATATACATTCGGTCGTACTTCCGATCAAGTTGGGTGCTAAGCAACACCGTATGTTCCCGGAAGGTAATGGGGTTCAATAACCCAGTTATGGAACATGTCCATCTACAGTTACCACATGGTTATAATCGTTTATTCGTACAATGCTCTCGAGTTAACCTAGGGTATAGTCAACTATCAAACCCTAAATGGTCTACTTACTTGAATAAGACTCCACCGTACATTTTCGATATTGTGTCTGCTTTAGCCAGAGACTTCTATGGATCTATCCTAGACCATTCTTTCTCCAGTCACCTGAGAGTGAATGATTATCTACTGAACACACAATCACCTTCGAAGGTCTTCCGCTGGACCCGATCCTCGACTATTAGAGATCCCGTGGATAAGGATTCGTAAGCCAAGGTCAAAGCCCAGAAGTCTACGGATAAGATGTCTTTGGTGTCTCAAGTCCAAGGATCAACTACGCCATTGTAACGATGAATCAAGCCAGCTGACAGTCAGGTAAATTACCATCCGTCGATTCATGTTGGATCAGTTCAGTGAACTCATTCCCCAATGAACACTTACAGGTTCATCATAGTGTTAGAATTTGGTGGCCTCATAACCAATCATTGTACATTCTAGTTCAAATAATTAATAAAGGCAATTATTTCTTTATTTATAGTTCTCGCAAATTAACTATCGTAATGAAGGTCCATAGACAAATGTATGGGATATTGAATCATAATGAGATCATGATAGTGAGATCAATATCCTCAGTCAATTGTCTTAAACAGTTCTCGATCATAGGATATTTGAGATGGACATTAAATATCCGATAAGATCGACACAAGTAATGTCTGCTCATGTGATGAGGGTGAATGATCTCACATTCACTTGTGTGGTGACACTAAGACAAACAAGTGGGTGCTCATTAGAGAATGAGTTCACTGAACAGACCCAAATAAGAATTCCTGGATGGTAATTATACCTATTAGTCAACCAGGGAATTCAATCGTTGCAGTAGCACAGTTGGTCCTTTAACCTGAGTCACCAATGATACCTTGTTTGTGGACCATTGTATCTTGATTCTCTGACTCGTGGACTTTAACCATTAAGTCCACCATAATCGGTCTTTCAAATACAGTGAAAAGCTTGCGAAGGTAATTGAGTGAACAACAAGGGATCACTCACTCTTGGTATAAGACTAGAGAGAGAATGTCCTATGGATGTGTACACAGAAATCCCTGGCCAGGGTCAAATGAAAGAGATGTCTTTCTAGATATTAACTGTGTACTGGAATCTATCTGGATAATGCGATAGAGGGTTTGACTATAAAACCATACCCTTGCGTTATCGGGACATTGCATGAGTGAAGGATTATATCTGTGCAGTATCTGCAGACGGAAAGGTTCAATTAAAGGGAACAGTATCCCTTATATCTTCTGGGATCATGAGGTAGTGTTTGGTGCTATTCATGATCAGAAGGCCAAGTGATTTGATCATCAGATGATAATTCATTTGTTTATTAAATTAATCATTTAACATATGATGTTTAAATGTTAATTAATAAATATTAAACTCTAGAATCAGTTCTAAGTTTAATGGGCCTGCAACCGGACTGATATATGGGCCTAGAGGGTCACACACATAAGAGTTCTCGTCAGACGGTGAGAGACGTTAAATTTCATGCTTATCTGGGTTTTTATGAAAAGCCGCAGGATAAATATGAAGATTTAATGGAGAATTATCCAAGGCCAAACTCTTGGATAATCATGAGGATTAATCCTTGTGCTTATCCTTATTTCTATATAAGGAGGGCCAAGGGGGAGGGGTAAAAAAGTTGGTTGGACGAATTTTTACCCCAGATTCTCTATCTCCTCTCTCTCTCTCCTTCTCTCTCTCTTGGAGTTGATCTGTCTCTCTCCGCGCATGGTGGATTTGAGATTTGGTCGGAGCACTCAAGTCGAGGAGGAAATCGCATCTGCTGCGGGAACTCATGTGGATACCTCTAGAGATCGTGCGCGTGCGTGATTACCGAGTCGGCATCATCCACGGGAGATTTGAAACCCCGTAAAGGTGAAGAACTGTTCTTCCCGCATTTATTTTACTGTCCGTTTTACGATCCTAGCGACCAATACAATGGAATCGATTTTATTTTCCGCTGCGTTCTTGATGATTCCTTACAGTGGTATCAGAGCCAGGTTGCTGGTTCGGTCGTAAAACGGCATCGTTTTGCGTGATTTTCTCGTTATGCGTGAAGAACCCGTATTGTACGTGTTCTTGTGTTTAATCCGATTAAAAATGACGGAATCGTGTTCATATGATGAACACAAATAATTTGATTATTTTTTTGTAATTTTTCGGATTTTATTTGTGTTTTTCGGAGTTCTTCGTGGGACGACGAACGGGGTACTTTAGCGGCTTCGTACGCGATTCCCAAGTGTTGGGATGGCGGCCCGGATGTCCAGATCTCTTGGTGATAGTCACCTCTACGGATTGGGCATGATGATCGGCGCCGGAGTGCCCTTGGAGGTGCTGAAAATCGAGCCCAAACTCGGTTTTTTAAAACCTGGAAAAACATATTTTAAGGGGAGAAAACCGTGGCTCGGGGAGCCTGATTTGGCCACCGCAGGCGGCCCTGCCGGCGCCGAGCACGTCGCCGGCGCCGGGGGCACCGCCGGCCAGGACCTGCCCTGCCGGGGGCGGCCGCCGGCGCCGGGGGCACCGCCGGCCGAGACCTGTGCCGCCGGGGGCGGCCGTCGGCGCCGCCCACAAAGCCTCCAGCCGCTGGGCCTGTTAGGGTTTTCTGTTTTTTCTTGCAGGTTTTGGTTGGGAAGAAGGAGCGGCCGGACAGCCCGGTCCCGACCCGGTCGGACCGGGTGGGGGCCGGGCGGCGCCCTGGCCGAGCCAGGGCTCAGGTCTGGCTGGGCCAAACCCCTTGGCCGAGCCAGGGCTCGACCCTGGCCGAGCCAGGGCCCTGGGTCCGGGCCATTGGGCCCTAATGGGCTGGGCCCATTTTTAGATTTATTAAAAATTGTTTTTAATACCTGATTAAACCCCATTAAACCCATTATTAGCTCAAATAAGCCCGTTTTAAAATTGTTTTAAAACAGAATAATTGTAGGAATAATTAATAAATGTTATTAATTATTTTTATGATTATTAACAGCTTATTAAAGTGTTTAAAAACTGTTATTTAATTAAAGGGCTTTATTATTAATTGGGTGTTTGTTAATTATTTAAAATTGTTTTAGATAATTAATTTCCCTGTTAAATTAATTAGTTTAAAATTGTTTTAAACTGATTTCATGCATAACTTGATTACATTTTACTGTTCAAATTGTTTGAATTGTATTTAGCTTAACTGAATGGTTTAGTTATTTAATTGTCAATAATGCTTTGAATATTATTGATAATGCTGAAATAAATGTTATTTCGAAAACTAATTGGTATTATAATTTTATATTTATAAAAATTAATACCAAATTGTAATTATTGTGATGATTGTGATGCATGTGATGTGTTTTATGAAGGGATGATCATGGACTTAGTATTTTCATGTGATGAATGATGTGGATGGATGCGATGCTTATTTCATTTGGTATTTTAAATAGGACCTGCGTGTCCTCCTCTCTCTTAATCCAAGTGTACTCTCTACCTTCCTATAAGATTGTACTCCCCTTGATAAGATCAAGATTTCTTAGTGTTTAAATGTACATTTGTGGACCTGCGAGTCCCGAATTTCATATTTAAATGTATCGGATTAAGCTAAGAGGACGGGATCTTCTGAAGACACCTCTGGAGGAAGGACTCGCATCAAATGGAACAAGTGTTGCTGTTTTCACATTAGGATCCTATTATGGATCATCGTTTGGCTCCGATGATTCCATAGTAGCTTTAGCAGTCCATGATCATCCCCATTTAATTTTTCTACATATATGTGATATTTGTGGACTATGCTATCATAAATATATATTTCTATTAAGTATAATGATACTTCAAATTGAAATACTATTGATAGCACGATTTTTACAAATCAAATCAAAAACCCTCTTTTAAAACTTAAGTTGTAAACGTGAGATATTCAGAATAATCCACGTAACCCACCATCATTATAGATCTTAGGATAATTCTTATCTCAAATGGATTTGTTGTGCTACCACAAGGTCTATTTGATTTAGAAATTAACCTAGGTCTATGACATGTGATGTCATTAAGATGAATGGATAAATAGTGTAGTTTTGTTGTGCTACCACAAGGATTGCACTATGAATTCATGTCATCTAAGTAATGATGGATAAACTTAACTGAATCATTTGATTTGTTGTGCTACCACAAGGTCATTCTGATTCAGGGGTTAAATCGATCGGATATTGCCAATGTTGCAACTGTCAAGAGTTGACTGCCTAAGGGACTTGATGTGATTTGTTGTGCTACCACAAGGTCACATGCATGTTGCCCGAAGGATTCTGATTCCCACTAGGAGATCACCGGAATCTCCCGTTCTGTATATTAGAGGGTCATACAGATCGCCGAAAAATAGTGGGAGCATAAATCTAGATTAAAAGTCCTAAATATGATTTTAAGAACTACCTGCTCATTTTATATATTTCCATGTAGGTCGCTATGTCGTCACCTAACCCCCTCCGTTCCATACTTGATGCAAACAAACTCACGGGACCAAATTACATTGACTGGTTACGCAACCTGAAGATTGTCCTCAGGTGTGAAAAGCTAGCCTATGTCCTGGATCAACCAGATCCAGTGCAACCCAGTGATAATGCTAACGAAGATGAATTAATGATGTATGAAAATTGGAAGGAGGACTCTGTCAAAGTCCAGTGTTATATGCTTGGTTCAATGAACAATGAACTGCAGCGACAGCATGATAACATGGAACCTAAGGCCATTCTGAATCACCTACAAGAGTTGTTTGGTGAACAATCCAGAACAGAAAGATATGAGATATCTAAGAAATTGTTCTGGACCAGAATGAGCGAGGGCACATCTTTGCAAACTCATGTGCTCAAGATGATAGAATGGATTGAGAGGCTTGCTGTGCTTGGCTTTGTTATGAACAATAACCTAAGCATCGACTTAATCCTACAGTCCCTTCCAGATTAATTTTCACAATTCATTATCAACTTCAATATGAACAAAATTGAAGTTTCACTAGCTGAGCTGCTCAACATGTTGAAGACAGCATAAGGCACTATCCAGAAAGACAAGCCACAAGTAATACTTGTTGGTAAGACCAACAAGAAAAGAAAAGCTGGACAGACCTTTAAGAAAGGTAAGCCTAAGAAGCTAGTGAAAAGCAAACCGACAGCACAAAAGGACAAAGGTAAAGTCAATGATAAAGGTCAGTGTTTCCACTGCCATAAAGAAGGTCATTGGAAGAGAAACTGCAAGATTTATCTTGCAGAAAAAACAAAGGAGAAGCTTGGTGAAGCTTCAGGTATTCTCATGATCGATCTTAACTTGTCTTATAGAGAAACAACATCTTGGGTATTAGATACTGGATGTGTTTCTCATATCTGCAATAACTTGCAGGTGTTAACAAGTAAAAGAAGATTGAACCGCGGAGACGTGGATCTGAGGCTCGGGAATGGAGCAAAAGTTACTGCGTTAGCTGTGGGGACAGCAAGACTTCAGATGCCGTCAGGAAACTCATTGGAACTGATAGATTGTTATTATGTTCCGACCATTATTAGGAATATCATATCTATTTCATGTTTAGATAGACAAGGATATTCTATGAAACTAGAGAATAAAGGCTGTTCAATTTATCAAGGAGACAAATTGTTTGCTTCCGGATATTTATTGAATGGATTATATTTACTTGATATTTCATATGATGTTTGTCTGGTAAATAAATCTCTTGAACGATTAGATAAGGATGTGAAAAAATTGTACCTATGGCATTGTAGGCTAGGTCATATAAATGAGAACAGGATCATAAGGTTGCAAAAGAATGGATATCTTGATCCATTTGATTATGAATCATATGCAACATGTGAAGCTTGTCTCATGGGAAAAATGACCAAAGCTCCATTCTCAGGACATGGAGAAAGAGCTAACGACTTATTGGAACTAATACATAGTGATGTATGTGGTCCAATGTCTACTCATGCTATGGGTGGTTACTCATACTTTGTTTCATTTACAGATGATTTCTCAAGATATGGCTACATATATTTAATAAAATATAAGTCAGAAGTCTTTGAGAAATTTAAAGAGTTTAAAAACGAAGTTGAGAACCAGACTGGAAAGAGTATCAAAACTCTTCGATCAGATCGAGGGGGTGAATACTTAAGTACAAAATTCACAGAATATCTAAAGAATAATGGTATTTTGTCTCAGTGGACTCCTCCCTATACACCACAATTAAATGGTGTATCGGAAAGGAAAAATCGTACTCTATTAGATATGGTACGATCAATGATGAGTTATGCCAAACTTCCAATCTCTTTATGGGGATATGCACTGTTGACTGCTGCATATCTGTTGAACAAAGTTCCCAGTAAGCCAGTACCTTCTACTCCATATGAGATATGGAAAGGAAAGAAACCAGACTTTAAGCATGTTAGAGTCTGGGGTTGTCCTGCACATATCAAAAGACATGATCCAGACAAACTGGATTCCAGGACAGAGAAATGTAGATTTGTGGGATATCCAAAAGAGAGTTTTGGATATTATTTCTATCAGCCCAGCGATTAAAGGGTGTTTGTCGCAAAAAGAGTTGTCTTCTTAGAGAAAGAATATCTTTCAAAAGAAGACAGTGGGAGCAAGATAGAACTAGAAGAAATTTTAGACCCACAAATCAACACTAGTTCATCCACTGAACCATTGACTCAAGAACTTGTTCAAGATGATACACAAAAGGTTCGCAGATCAGGTAGAGTGCCTAAGCAGCCTGAAAGATATGTTGGACATATCGATGATTACAAACCAAAAGTGCACTTAAATGAGGATGATGATCCTCAAACCTACCTAGAAGCCATAAATAGTCAAGAATCAGAAAAATGGCAAGAGGCAAAGAATTCTGAAATTCAGTCCATGTATGCCAACCAAGTTTGGAACTTGGTTGATCTGCCAGAAGGTATAGTACCTATTGGCAGTAAATGGATCTTTAAAAGAAAGATCGGGGCAGATGGACAGATTGACACATACAAGGCAAGGCTGGTAGAGAAAGGATATCGTCAAAGGCAAGGCATTGACTATGACGAAACCTTCTCTCCAGTTGCCATGATTAAGTCAATCATAATACTTCTTGCAATTGCCGCATTCTATGATTATGAAATATGACAAATAGATGTGAAAACAGCATTCCTTAACGGGAACCTTCAAGAAGAGGTGTATATGATACAACCTGAAGGATTCACTTCCATAGAGCATTCAAGCAAGGTATGCAAGCTGCAAAGATCCATTTATGGGTTAAAGCAGGCATCCCGAACTTGGAACTTAAGATTTGATGAAGCAATCAAATCTTATAACTTCATTAAGAATGAAGATGAACCTTGTGTATACAAAAAGGTTAGTGGGAGCGCAGTTATCTTTTTAGTACTTTACGTTGATGACATTCTACTCATTGGGAATGATGTAGGAATGTTATCATCGGTAAATACTTGGTTATCCAAAAACTTCTCCATGAAAGATTTGGGAGAAGCATCCTATATTCTGGGAATAAGGATCTATAGAGATAGATCCAAAAGGATGATTGGCTTGTCCCAATCTATGTACATAGATACCATAGTCAAAAGGTTTGGCATGGATAATTCCAAGAGAGGCCTCGTTCCAATGAGGTATGGAATTTATCTCTCTAAAGAAATGTCTCCCAAGACACCTGAAGAGAGAGCATACATGGATAGAGTTCCTTATGCCTCGGCAATAGGATCTATCATGTATGCAATGCTATGTACTAGGCTTGATGTAGCACACCCACTAAGTGTCACTAGTAGATATCAGGCTGATACAGGTGAGGAACACTGGAAGGCGGTGAAATGTATCCTTAGATACTTGAGAAGGACTAAGGATCTATTTCTCGTCTATGGAGGAAACGACTTGGAACTTCGAGGGTTTACTGACTCGAGTTTCCAGTCGGATATGGATGACAGCAAATCCATGTCTGGATTTATGTTCATGTTAAATGGAGGTGCAGTAACTTGGAAGAGTTCCAAACAAGAAACTACTGCAGATTCGACAACCGAAGCAGAATACATTGTTGCAGCTGAAGCGGCCAAGGAGGCGGTTTGGATGAAGAAGTTCATCTCGGCACTTGGATAGTTCCAAGCATTTCAGATTATGTTCCATTATTGTGTGACAACAATGGAGCAATAGCTCAAGCGAAGGAGCCAAGATCACATCAGAAGTCAAAGCACATTCTGATTCGTGAGATCATCGCCCGAGGAGATATAGTAGTTGAGAAAGTCTCATCTGAAGATAATGTAGTAGATCCCTTGACTAAGCCATTGTCTCAAAACAATTTAGAACGTCACCTTAGGTCTATGAGACTTAGACACATGGGTGATTGGCTATAGTCCAAGTAGGAGAATGTTAGAATTGGGTGGCCTCATAGCCAATCATTGTACATTCTAGTTCAAATAATTAATAAAGGCAATTATTTCTTCATTTATAGTTCTCGCAAATTAACTATCGTAATGAAGGTCCATAGACAAATGTATGGGATATTGAATCATGATGAGATCATAATAGTGAGATCAATATCCTCAGTCAATTGTCTTAAACAGTTCTCGATCATAGGATATTTGAGATGGACATTAAATATCCGATAAGATCGACACAAGTTATGTCTGCTCATGTGATGAGGGTGAATGATCTCACATTCACTCGTGTGGTGACACTAAGACAAACAAGTGGGTGCTCATTAGAGAATGAGTTCACTGAACAGACACAAATAAGAATTCCTGGATGGTAATTATACCTATTAGTCAACCAGGGAATTCAATCGTTGCAGTAGCACAGTTGGTCCTTTAACCTGAGTCACCAATGATACCTTGTTTGTGGACCATTGTATCTTGATTCTCTGACTCGTAGACTTTAACCATTAAGTCCACCATAATCGGTCTTTCAGATATAGTGAAAAGCTTGCAAAGGTAATTGAGTGAACAACAAGGGATCACTCACTCTTGGTATAAGACTGGAGAGAGAATGTCCTATGGATGTGTACACAGAAATCCCTGGCCAGGGTCAAATGAAAGAGATGTCTTTCTAGATATTAACTGTGTACTGGAATCCATCTGGATAATACGATAGAGGGTTTGACTGTAAAACCATACCCTTGCGTTATCAGGACATTACATGAGTGAAGGATTATATCTGTGCGGTATCTGCAGACGGAAAGGTTCAATTAAAGGGAACAATATCCCTTATATCTTCTGGGATCATGAGGTAGTGTTTGGTGCTGTTCATGATCAGAAGGCCAAGTGATTTGATCATCAGATGATAATTCACTTGTTTATTAAATTAATCATTTAACATATGATGTTTAAATGTTAATTAATAAATATTAAACTCTAGAATCAGTTCTAAGTTTAATGGGCCTGCAACCGGACTGATATATGGGCCTAGAGGGTCACACACATAAGAGTTCTCATCAGACGGTGAGAGACGTTAAATTTCATGCTTATCTGGGTTTTTATGAAAAGCCGCAGGATAAACATGAAGATTTAATGGAGAATTATCCAAGGCCAAACTCTTGGATAATCATGAGGATTAATCCTTGTGCTTATCCTTATTTCTATATAAGGAGGGACAAGGGGGAGGGGTAAAAAAGTTGGTTGGACGAATTTTTACCCCAGATTCTCTATCTCCTCTCTCTCTCTCCTTCTCTCTCTCTTGGAGTGGATTTGTCTCTCTCCGTGCATGGTGGATTTGAGATCTGGTCGGAGCACTCAAGTCGAGGAGGAAATCGCGTCTGCTGCGGGAACTCGTGTGGATACCTCTAGAGATCGTGCGCGTGCGCGATTACCGAGTCGGCATCATCTACGGGAGATTCGAAACCCCGCAAAGGTGAAGAACTGTTCTTCCCACATTTATTTTAATGTCCATTTTACGATCCCAGCGACTGATACAATGGAATCGATTTTATTTTCCGCTGCGTTCTTGACGATTCCTTACACGTAGTGTCTCCACACAAGTGGTTAATGAGATCAGTCACCCTCATTATATGAGCTAAAAAAACATGTACTAGTCTTACCAAATATTTGATGTCCTTCTCAAATATCCTACGACTATGAATAATTAAGAACATGTGTTTATAAGTCATCGATCTCATTATTATGATCTCATCATAATCTGACGACTATTGCACAGATTCAAGGACTTCATTATGCGCAATAATAAAAACACCTATCTTCATAATGAAATTAATGCCATTTATTAGTAAACCAAATTGTAATAGGCGCCTAATGATTGGTTTTGAGGACACCTATAGCCAACAATCTCCCACTTTGACTCAAGCAAATCACCTTCACATTTGATCTCCGTCAAATCTAGGTGATGCTCATATAAAGACTGTGATTAAGGCTTGGTCAAGTATCTACTAAATTATCCATAGATGTAATATTTTATATTACGTTATTTCCTCTTAATCCCTTGTCGCTGAACTTGTGAAAGAGACTCAAAATGTTCTACAACTTTTGATGAGACCATGGCTCTATTACAAAATTAACCGCTCCTACTATTGTACTACAACAAAGGGATAGGATCAGAGACTTTTTAGAACTACATCTAGTTCAGGAAAGAACTCTTTCATCCATACTGTTCTAATAACAATATCATATGTTTATGTTGTCATGTAAGCATTGCCTTCTAGGTTGGAACCCTTTCAATCCACTCCATACTGTTCTATCAACAGTATCAGGTATGCTCATATCAGTAGTGGTTTCTTGCTTGGAACTCTTCAGTCCACTGCTTTCTCATTAGAAGGAAAAATCTAAGTCTTACTTAAAATTTGAGGCAGTGTGACCTCATTATTTCAAATCATCCTCCCCATCAACCAAGAGTGCACCCTTAGCACTTGTCAAGTGAATAGTAATGTGTTTTACTCCTCATATCAAGGTTCTCTTGTATCATTCAAGGAACCTTTATTTAGAGAAATAAATTCCATGTCTCAACAATTGATACTTATTATGGAATTTATCATGTCAAATATTTTGACATACATGTTAACATAACTGATGGTAACATCCTCATCGATCTATATTAATAGATTCGTATTCCTAATATGCAAGATGCTATATCTAAACCTATCATAGAGAAGTATATGGATAATAATACTTTTACTGATGGTAACATCCTAATGTTATTCCCAATGACTGTGATGTTATTATCACAAAGTATTAAGAATGCAACTGTGCTCCCACTATTCTCCTTGTACACATACAATCCATGGTCATTCTTAATGATCACTTGGTATTTGACCGTTAGGTCAAAACTCTTATTCCCATTTTGGGAAGCTTTAGTTTGATTCAAAGCAGATCTTTGAAATTACAACATTCTTTCTGGATATTTTAAAATCTTTAAAGTTGTATCATATACACCTTTTCCAATCTTATTGAGGGAATGTATTTTAATATCCAATTGCCCTTATCTCATCATCATAATAGGCAGTTTTAGCAAGTAGAATTCTAATAAACTTATTTATGACAACTATTGAGGAAAAGTTTGTCCAAGTCAACACTTTGACCTTGACCATTTCCTTCAGTTTGTCATATAAGTTTTAAGTAGTCCATATGTACTAATCTTCATTCTAAAGATTGGTTTGCTTTTCACTAGTACAGTTACCTCAAATAATACTATCAAGTTCTAAACTTGATAGATGTTATGGACTATGGCTTAGAATTCTTGGCCTCTTGTCAATCCTAAAGTTGTAATAATAATAGAGAGCTTTCTTAAAGATTTTAGATCATAATACACATCTTTAAGCTCCTCTCATTTTGCTATCTCTGATACGTCAAGCATATCTTTCTAGATATTGAGAGAATCCCAAAAATCTATGAAACTCTTCTATGTGTGTTACGAATGGTTTCAAACAACTGAAGATTATGTAAGAATCTTGTGTTAATTTGTAGGTGTAGAACACTTTCTAGTTTTATCATCTCTCATTGTCTTCTCTGAGGACGTATTCCTCTTCATAGAAGACAGGTTTGTGCATGATACTCATTCTATTACCCCTGGCCAATAAATGTAATGTCCAGGCACTTTGAACATCTCACAAATTCACACTCATATGTCCTTTTTGGATCTAACTTCTTTGGATCATGTCTTTTTCACAAGACTATGACATTTCTTGACTCTAATATACTTAAAATCAGGTTTCTTTATCACATTTCATATGAATTATCTTATCTCCGTATCTTATATGGACATAGTAACCTATTTGGAACTATTCTCAAGGATACAAGAAATTGGGCAAATCTTATTATGTATCACATTATACCTTATAAGGTGCAATTCGTCATTCTACCGTATTGTTATGATGTACAATGAGAAATTAATCGAGAGATGATACCATTATCTTATTAATGATTTGTATGAATCCCATACTTAAGTATTAATTTCCTTGATCTAATTAAAGAATTCTAACACTCTTTCCAATTATATATTTCATTTTGATCTTTTATTCCTTAATCTCTCAGATGCATTTGCCTTGTACTTCAGTAAGTACACACAGTCAAATCTTTCCAAGAGGTTATTGTTAAGGTAAGTCAATAGAGGTGATTATCTTTGGCCGTAAGAATATATTGGACTATTTACATCAGCATGTATAAGTTTCAATAATTTTTTATTACACAACCTAAGTGTACAGTGCCATAGATAATTAGGATTCACACTGTCCTTTTATATAGAAGACTTATAAATATTCATCATATGATATGTCACATCAAGAATTTATAGTGTATTGACTGATTTTAAAATCTATGATTCTTTTTCTTAAACCATATGGAACAACACTTGTTCCTACTCAGCGAATGTTTTCACCTTTATCATTCTTGATAATGAACGAAACTAAATACCAATTCTTCAGTTTTATACTCACGATTACCTTTTTTCTGTCTAAGTCTGCATACTATTGTAGACTTGAGAATTATTTCCAATATCTTATACTAGAGATGCTGATTCTCTAATAGATAACTAAAAGTTGATAACAAGAATACCTGAAACTTCTTACAAGTTTCATATTCTTGTTACCTTTTCTAATATCCTTATTAGTTGCAGTAAGATAACTGCTCATTCTCTCTTTCAGCTGACTTGCCTTAATCCTTCTCAGATGTCGGTTCGACTTATTTAAGATCTTACCTCTTGCCTTTTTTAAAGGCCAACTATGAATACCTCTTCTCTTTGGTCTAACCAAATAAGAGATTACATGATATCTGATTTATGATAATAACTATCACTTGGCTCTGAAGTCATTCTTTAGAGTCATGTAGGCAATATGTATATGAGAGGTATTTCGTAGTAATGAAATACATTATACCAAATTTCGGATTGATAGACGACATTTCATGTAATAGAGGAAACAAATAGATTTAAGCAGGCAGTTCTTATAATTCAGATATGACTTTTTATCTTGAATTATTTCTGAACATTTTTCGTTGCCCTGTATAATCCTCAGGTATACAGAACTAGGGACTCCAATGGTCTCATAGTAGGGATCAGAATCTCTTAGACTCATAGCATGACCTCGGGTAAACACATGTATCACACTATGATCTAAAATCAACCATCTCATGGTACTTGCAACTCCTTGTAACATCTGATCGTATTTTGACTCTCAAGTCGATAATGGTCTTGAGTAAACACAATAAACCATTATTCATGGTCTAAGCTTTACCATCATTACATAGAGAGATAAATTAGGATGTAGTTCCTGGGTAAATGCAAGGATAGCCACACCGTTCCTCTATCTCGTTCAAAAGGCATCAATATGCCATAATTTTTAGTTTCTTCATTAGATATTGATAGATCTCTACACAAGAAACTGTCATAACTAAATCAAATTCTAAAATCTATAATTATGGAGAGTCACGCGATGCATTCTCAATGACTCGCGCTTCAGCTTAGATTTTAGAATCGAGGGATTTTATTCAATTTTAAGTTGATCTCATCCTAGGTGATAATTTATAAATATATCACATATATTTAACTATACCTGGAAAATAGCAATTGATTTATAAGAAAAAACTAAAAGTATGCATCAACCATACATGTTAATTATGTGGTCATAGACAATACGGTGATTAACTAGAGCCATACAATTAATCACCACAAAATATAACAATTATATTATTCAAAACATGCAAACATACAGGCTCTGGTGATCTCATCTCCTGTTGCCTTCCTGGTTACACTTGTGGATCATCCTTGCTTATCCTTAGCCAACGCGATCAACTACATGTAGTATTGAAATTTGAAACATATTTTAAATATAGATTAATTGTAAGAGAAAACCTTATAGTCGAGTACAATAATAGAAAGAGAGAATTACATCAGAGTAAGAGAGAGAGGGAGGCACTCAGGCCTCATTAATTAATAATTTAATTAACCCACATCCAATTACAAAATGATCCGCATAAATCACACATCTTCACATGATATGAAATTAACTAAGTGCATGTCTATGACCACCCCAAATTTTAACCATCCACACATGATCAAACACATCACATGAAGGCTAAAATTTTGAAAAATAATTATTTAAATTTTCTTAAAACTTAGGTACCAATCAAAATTGGATAATTTGAATTTCAAAATTCTTATTTTCTAACATGCATTTAAATCTAATTTAAAGCATCAAACACATCACAAATATATATACAAGACTAAAATTAAAATTCTAAAATATTCCATGTTAAATTTAGAACACTTCTAAGTTAATTAATCTAACACTTAGATTAACCTTAAATCATATTAACAACAATTATTCATGTGAAAATAATTTGACATTTAGATAAAATTATAAATCCCTTGATAACTCATATAAAGGAATTTATAATTCTAATTTTAATTCCTTAACAACTCTTTGTTACGAACCCCTATTATTAAATAATATTTTTCAACAACAATTGATAAGGAATATTAATTAAGAACATTTCTAAATAAAAATAGTTTAACAAGTAGACTTAATCAACCTCATAAGAAGTCTTACTAAAAGGTCTTTTCAAGAGAGATTAGATATTCAAAAACTTTTATTAAGAGATCCTTGAGAAATTTAATTAACTATCTCAATAATTGTTATTAAGAGTTAATTAAAATTCTTAATAACTTTTATTAAGGTTTATTCTCAAGAAATAATTAACTATATTAATAACCTTTACTAAGAGTTAATTAATCACCTAATAACTTTTATTATGTGTCCCTTAATTAAAAGAATAATTTTATAACAACATTTGCTAAGAATTTTATATATATATATATATATATATATATATATATCTAATCACTTAATAAAAAGTAAATTAACAATATTTGTTAATTAGACTTAAGATCACATCTTAAAGAACAACCCCCTTTAAGATTACATCTTAAAAATAAATCCCTTTAACTCAAAAATATAAATTTAAGTTTAAAACATATTTTAAACAATATTCAATTTAAAATTTTTAAGTTAAATGTTGTCGGGGTCTATTAATAAGGGGTTTAAGTTGGCTGGGTTTTAATGGGCAAAAGAGGGTCCAGTGACCTGGGCTTAGGCCAGCCCTGGGCCTGGCATGGCTTGGCCAGGTAGGACCTAGTCCAGGCCACCTGGCTCAAGCCAGGCAGGCCCCATTTGGGGCGCCTAGGGTCGGCCCGGCTCTTGGACCCAAGCCCGCTTGGTCGAACTAGGTCGGGTGCGCCTGGGCTGGGCCCAAGCCCCGGTTCGGCTGGGTCGGGGCGCCCGGGCTAAGGCACTGTGTGACTGGGCACGCGGCTAGGGAGAAACCCTAGCAGCCACCAGGCAGCACCCCCTTCCTTCTCTAGCATCGGCGAGAGGGAGCAGGGGCGGCCGGAGATAGCAAGGCGGTGCCCCCCCTTCTGTCCCCGACGCTGGCGAGGCCGACCAGTGTGGCCAATGCCGTCGGAGACCCCCCAAAGCTGGCAGTGGGACTATTTGGATCCGTGGCCTTCCCCCCTCCCCCCTTCTCTTTCAACTATTGAAAACTAGAGAGGGGGAGGCTACGCCGCCAGTCGTCGACGACTACATGGATCCTCCAGGGACTGGGAGACATCGCCGGTCACAACAGTCTGCACAATGGTGGCGTCCGATCACCATCAAAACCCCCTTCCAACCCCACAATAACCAGTTCTCCATCCTCATGAAAAACCCTACGAAAAACCCCAATGTTTCAATTTTCTCCACAAAAAAATAATCCTGATATTGTAGTTCATCCTATGAACAATTTCTGCGAGAGAAAAATGAATTTATGCATGGAAATGATTATAAAACATTAATTTTAGAGTTCCGAAATGGATCAAAGTGGAATCTGGCTTTGATACCACTATTGGGATCTAGGCGGGACGTGATGAACACAGCGAAAACGTATATTAAAATCATCTCGCCCAATGCCCGCAGATCCATTTCGGAACAAAAGGCGGAAAAACCAAAAAATTGGGTTGTAATGGAATCACCGTGTGCGGATTCGAATCCACATCCGTATCGGTTCCATCGAGGCGATGCCACTAGCCGCACAAGTGTCCAACCTCGAGCGGTATCCATGCTATCCTCTATGATGTTTCGTCCCCGGTCCCTCATCCAGATAAGCATGCTCGCTGAAGATCCTTCGCCGCAACGGAGTCCGGAACACGCGGACGAAGATTTCTTGATGTTCAGGAAGTGCACGCGGTAGAGACGTGAAGCATCCCGTCGCCCTGAAGGGGGCACCCAAAGGAAGAGAGAAGAGAGAGGGGGGCAGCCAGCATGGAGACCTCTTGGAGCTTGGCTCAGGATTTCTACACGGCCTGTCTATATATTAAGTCGGCGCACCATTTAACAAAAGTCCCCGAATTAATTTAAAACCCGCTAAAACACTACCGAGTGAGAATGTATTTGCGTGTGACCCCCTAGGCCCATTTATAGTCCATTTTTTAGCCCGATAAGTCTAATAACATTTTATTAACTTATAGTAATTAATTAATATCTCATATTTAATTAATTACTTACGAATTAACATCTCATGTACATTCGATTGGACTTCCGATCAAGTTTGGTGCCAAGCAACACCGTATGATCCTAGAAGGTAATGGGGCTCAGCAACCCACTCATGGAACCTGTCCATCCACAATTACCGCGTGACTAGAATCCTTCATTTGCACAATGCTCTCAAGTCGACCTAGGATATGATCAATTGTCAAACCTTAGATGGTCAACTCATTTGAATCAGACTCCGCTGTACAATATTAGAAAACACATTTTCTGATATTGTGTCTACTCTGGCTAGAGACTCATGTGGATCTATTCTAAAGTATTCTCTCTCTAGTTATTTGAGAGCGAATGATCCTATATTAAACACACAATCACCTTCGAAGGTCTTTTGCTGGACCCGATCCTTAACTATTAGAGATCCCATGGATAGGGATTCGTAAGTCATAGTCAAAGTGCATAAGTCCACTGACAAGATGTCTTTAGTGTCTCAAGTCCAAGGATCAACCACGTCACTATGACGATGAATCAAGCCGGTTGATAGTCAGGTAAATTACCATTCGGCGATTCATATCGGATCAGTTCAGTGAACTCACTCCCCAATGAGCACCTACAGGTTCATCATAGTATCTCCACATAAGTGAGTAACAAGGTCAATCACTTTTACTTCATCATATGAGTTGGAAAAACCAATACTAGTCTTACTGGATGTTTGATGTCCTTCTCAAACATCATACGACTAGGAACAATTAAGAATATGTGTTTATAAGTTATCAATCTTATTATTATGATCTCATCATAATTCGATGACTATTGCACACATTCAAGGACTTCATTATGCGCAATAATAAATACACCAATCTTCATAATGACATTAATGTCCATTTATCAATAAACGGGATTGTAATAGGTGCCTTATGATTGGTTTTGAGGATACCTATATCCAACATCAATAATATAGTGAACCTGAATCTGTTACCATTGCAAGGATCAGAGGGAAGGAGGGAGAACGTAGTGGAAATATTATACAAAAGTCCTCACTTTGTTTTTGATGCAACAAAAAACTACAAGGATCGGGTGTGATTTTTCGTTTTCTTGTGATAGCATGATCGTAAGAATCACGGTTCCACGGGGAAGAGAGCGAGGCACATAAGCATATGCCCTCTAGAATCCACACTAGTTCCTCGCTATCAAGATCTTCTCCAGAAGACTCCAGTGAAGAGAACAACTTCCCTTCTTCTTCTTCTTCTTCTTCTTCTTCTCTCTTCCTACTAGCTAGAAGGCAGATGAGAGAGATGAGTGGGCCGGCCACCACAAAGGGGGTGCCTAGAGTAGAAAAAAAGAGAGAAGGGGAAGACCACTGATGTGTCTTTTAAATGCCGTCATTAAAGCACAAAACCACTAATTTTAAATTCCAACTCCTACATATAATTATTTGAAAATAAGAAGTGTTGAGATCGGGTCGAATCCATAGGGAAATAAATTTTTAACTTTGGAAACTTTGGATTTTAATTGAACTAAAAAGGTAATGATTTTGAATTGATTAATTAATTACCTACTTAAAACAGTAAACTAATTAACTAAAAATAATTAAGATTGAAAAATCTTACTAAGTGAGCTATTTTTTTTTGAGAAAACAACAAAACCACATTTTGAAGAGAAAATAAAACTTAGAAAGGAACAATCTAAACTAAAAATAACAATATTTCAATATTACAAATTTGAATCAATCATCTAAACGCGAAGAATGAAATTACACAATTTTTTATTCTAATATCTCTAAAAGAAATAATTAAACAAATAAACCTAATCAATTAACTAAATCACTAAAAAAAGAGAACACAAGCAAAGCAGCAAAGGCTCTGTAAGAAGTTGAGGGGGTTTCTGTGGGATGCCAGCGCAGTGGTCCGGTTGGCAGCAAGTACGTGGCAGCAGCAAAAGCAGCGGCATAAAGGGCCGAGCGCAGCAGCGTTAGCGGAAGGGCCCACGTACGGCAGACGGGGGCAAGGCGCAACAAGCGAGGGCGCAGGGGCATGTGTCTAGCGCGGGCTCCATATGCCAGTGAGACAATCTGGTGGGTGGTAAGTGCCCGCAGGGCTGGTGACCACCCATGCAGCGGCATGGGTGACAATGTCGCCCCTACAAAACATGTAGGGGCAATGCGTGGCTCTGTCGTGCCAGGGTATGGCGGATGGCGTGTGGCAGAGGGCACCGTGTGGCGCTGGCGGCGTACGGCCGAGGGGGGTGAGCGACATTAAGAGAGAGAGAGAGAAAAAGAAAGAGAGTGATAGGGAGAGAGTGGATGAGAGAGGGAGGAAAATGTAAGTGAGAGAGAGAGCGTAGGGGACAGGGAGAGAGAGAAAAAGGTAGGGAGAGTGAGAGCCTCTGGCATAGAGAGGAAGAAGAAAGAGAGAGGGATCCTGGCGCATAGGATAGAGAGAAGGGAAAAGCTGGACAGAGGGATGTTGTGTGGCTAAGAACCCTAGGGGAGAGAGAGACAAAAAGCAAGAGAGAGGCAGAAGAAGAAAGAAGGGGTTCTTTTAAAGGGAGAGTGTAGACACCCAGTTTTGGCCCATTCTATAGACAAATTTGAACTTTGTTTGTATTAATAGGCCTTCATGTTGACCCATTTTGTCCTTTTCCTGCTCATTTGGCCCCTTTAAAACTTAAATTTTAATATTTTTATACTTTTTTTGTCATCCTTGATGAGTGTATCAGAAGGCCAAAGCGTTGGCCTTCTGATGCATCAGATGGCCAGGTAGGTGGCTGCCTGATGGATTAGAAGGCCAAAATGCTGGCCTTCTGATGCATCAGACGGCCAGATAGGTGGCCGCCTGATGGATTAGAAGGCCAAAGTGCTGGCCTTCTGATGCGTCAGACGGCCAGGTAGTTGATCGTCTGATGCATCAGACGGCCATATAGGTGGCCGCCTGATGGATCATAAGGCCAACTACCTGGCCGTCTGATGTATTTGTCATAGAACTTCCATATTTCAAAAGGTGCATGATTTCAAAATCATCTTTGACTATTTAAGGTCCTCCATTTTATTTTTTAAATCTTTTTAACCTATTTTTCACTTTTTTCAAGTTTTGGATCGGTGCATTAGAAGGCCATCTCGATGGCTATCTGATGCATCAGACGGCCGTCAGACGGCTAGGTAGCTGGTCGTTTGATCCATCAGATGACCACCCACCTAGTGTACACACGCTAATTTTGACATCATCTTGAGTAAATTTCATGTCATAATAATAATGTCTTGAAATGGTCTGACCTTTAATCATTAATTGATTTTTTCCTGAAAATTGGTTGAATGACAGCACCCTAAGATGATGCCATTTAGTTTCTTAGCAGAAATTAATTCAAACTCAAATTTCCTAATCGAGGTGGAATGAACTGAATGATGTTGCCCTAGGATGACGCCATTTAGGTTTGTTAATCTGTTTCGATTTCCAATTTGGTTTTAGTTAGTTTCCTAATTAACTAAACGACGTCGTTCCTGGACAACGCCATTTAGGTTTCCTAATATTGCCGGCTTCCTTTTCCCAATTTTTATTATTGTTTCTAACGCTTAATTGGCTAAAAGACGTCTCCCTCGAGCGACGCGATTTAGGCTTATTCTGATATGTTTAATTTGGTCGAGACTATCCGGTTTTCGAGGATGGGAAGGTCTCAAATCTTTCATGCCTATCCAAGGAAGGTTGCAGAGGCACGGGAGAGCCTTTTGAAAGCCCTAAACCTCTCAAAAACCTAATATTATATATACTTATCATTTTGGCCTTTGAAAAAGGTTGGAAAATCAAGAATTGGAGGTGTTCTTCAAGGTTAAAGAAAGCTTCCTTTGCAGAGAACGTAGGAAGGAGTGGAGGCTTCTTCATCTTCATCTTCTTTATCCCTTTTGAAGCTTTGAAGACCAAGGCTATGGAGAGGCCAACCACAATCATCACCTTTCTTTCTCCTTTCTAGTTTTCACCTAGTCTAGTTGTTGTTTTTCATTGTTTTCATAGATCCTTCATCACATCACATCCATATTTCACACACTCACTACATAGTTTTCATGCCTACATGAGATAGGGGTTTAAAAAGACAAAACAAGTGAGTTCTTTGTTTAGTTGCATGTTTGGTAGAATAGATACTACACCACAATAGCTTTAATCCATTTTCTTTCTTTATTTATTTGCTTTGGGAAGAAAGGAGAAAAAGAAAAAACCAACCACAAACAAAAACAAGAGTAACTAAAGAAAAGGAGCTCTTTCCCTTTGGCCGGACAAAGAGAAGGAATAAAGAACCAATATCCTCCCGATTTTGCAAGGTAAGCGATCAATCATTTTATTTGAAGCCCTTGGTTTCTGGTGATCACTGGTTTAAATTAGTTTGTTAATCATATGAACACATGAGATCATGATAACCACACACCCTATTTGAGCACCTACACCTGGCCGTCTGACGGGTTTGTTGCAAAGTTATCCCCAATCTTTGTCTGCGCTATTCTCCTGGGTTTTTGATCATTTCTCCAGCATTTTTTCTCTCTAATGGGTTGGGATGAAGGTGATTTAAGGTTTAGGTGGCAACTTTTGATTGGATTTTGGACTAGGCTTTGTTTAGGATCCCTCTTTTACTCTTCTTCATCCTTATCCATTTGCTCATGAAGGAGGAGGTTCCTAGGGTTTTAACTCGGCCCTCTTGACCTATTTAACATCTCCTCTACCTTGGGGACGAGGGGAAGAGGGTCCACTAGGGTTAGGGTACCATTTTCCATTAGAAGGGAGAGAAAGGAGGTACTTTCAAAGCCTAGCATTAGACCTGTCCTTTGGAGCTAGTGGAAGGGATAACCATGGACTCTTGAAGGCTCCAGGAAGGAAGAACACGCCATCAACCTTATGCCCATGCAACACTTTCTTCAACGTCAAAAGGGAACCCTACTCTCCTCTCTCATTTCACCCTTTTCATCATTTTTTTTATAGTCTTATGCATGCATGCACATGTCTAGGATTTTGTTCATCTTTAGATTAAATTTTCACACACATGCACTCATGATTAGGTACCTTATGTCCTTGCTAAGGGGTTTATTTTGATCAAAAACACCAAAAACGGAAAAGTGAATGGCCATAACATTTGGTCACTCAATCCTTCTCACCCACACATCTGGTAAGCTCACCTCCAATTGACATATTTTTTAGCTTAATGAATGGGTACTATGCTAATCAAGAGTCTAATGGATATTTTTATTTGTGATTAATTTGTAGGAAATCAAGGCATGAGGCCCCGTCTCCTTGGCCGGCCGAGGGGAAGGGAGTGTGGACTACAAATTCCACTATACAAAAAGATGTCTCAAAGTGCCATTCGCGATCAAGGTAGTCCCTCTGGGTCGAGGTAAAACACCCTGGCGATCACCATTTTGTTCTTGGTGTCTTAGTTCATCAAGTTCCATACCTTTCATTTTGACATTTCTATCATTATTTCATCATTTTAATTCCGAGTTCGTAGCCACAGAGTTCGGTCTCCGCTCACCAGTTGAGCGCGGGGTCATTTTCGGTGCCTACAACCTCTCTAGTGATCACGGTGGGACCACTTGTGCCCATCATGCCTTTTTATTTCCTGCAAATGTTTTATTTTTGAAGTTATTTGTGAGTTGTAGCGAAGGCCATCAGAAGGCCAAATTGCTGGCCTTCTGGAGCATCAGACGGCTAGACTGCTGGCCTTCTGAAGCATCAGACGGCCAGGGGGGTGGCGTCCTGATCCATCAGACGGCCAAGTAGGTGGCCGTCTGATCTGTCAGACGGCCATCGATTTGGCCGCCAAGTGGGCCCTGTTCATAATTGGTTTAAGTGATATTTTTGTTAGTCCCTTATTTTTTGAGGTTTCTTTTGATGTGATTTTCGTTTAATAAACTTTTTTGGGTTGGTGGATGAGCCTCTGCACATTTTTCTCAGAAAAACTCTCTTTTTTGGATTAACTCTTTGTTTAGGGATTCCTGTTTGAGCAAACAAGTAATTCAAATAGAGCAACTCTGTTAGTCTCCGTACTCCGTGAATTCCTGTACGGTGACCGAGCTGGTTGTACCTAGAGTAAGCCCTATTAGATCCTTGGGATTGAGATGAGTGCATATTTTTAGCCTGAAGTTGTACATTCAATAGGAAATCAATTTTTGTGCTATTGAGTCTCAAAACAGAAAGTGCACAGACCTGAACTCTAAATTAACCTTTTGAAGGAAATAATTGCTTACTCAACTTGTTTGCAAAATAAAGAAAAATGAACAACATATTTTCAAATCCCATGTTTGAAGGTGAACTTCCTTTTGAGACTGAAGACATGAGAGCCAGAAGATATGTATGTATGTTCAACACAAATCAAGAAGATGCCTCACGTCATGAGGATCTAGATGAAGTCTCCTCCCATGGGGAGGAAGAACTAGTTAGTCTCAGAGTTGGAAGATTAGTAGCATAGAATCCTAGTGATGATGTTGACTTAATCATGGTGCTGGCAAGGTACACACCGGAGCAACTCATCCAAATCGCCTCAAAAGACAAGACTTCAATCAATCATCCCGCTTTTCCAAATCCATCCCACACACCTTATCAGGCATCTTCAAACAAAGCTCCCAACAAGACTCAATTGGAATCCAATCCAAATGCCTCAATTCCACCCATTTTTCCAGTTCCCGTTGCATCGACACCCTGGCAACTAGTCCCTTCAATCCCAACCTCATCAAAACCAGTTGGACCTCCATAATATATTTCAAAGCAAGAGATGGAGTCTTACCTCAGAAAATTGCTTGTTGAATCATTGACAGTTTCTAAGCCGAATTCCTTAATTGAGTACTACAAACTTCCCCCGGTGTATTTTCCACCTGGGTTTAAGGCTGCTAAATATAAAGAAAGCATGATGGGAGTATTGACCCGCATCACCATCTGTCGGGTTTCCTTATGGATTCACACCAATGGTTGTATGACAAGGTGTTGGTCCATCTCTTTCAAAAATCTTTAGAAGGAGAAGCTCTGCGTTGGTTCACCTCACTTCCATCTTCGGATCTGCTCAATTTTGACATTGTTTCTGAAAAATTCATTAGTCATTTTAGTCACATGACTAATCAGGCTCCTACTCTTTTTATTTAGTGTCAAAAAAAATGAAACCAGAGGAAGATTTCGTCCAATTTGCCAATAGATGGAGGATGATGGTGTCCAGAGCCGAAGTTATCATTCCAGATGCTCAATCAGTTACCATGATTGTGAACAATGCAACACCCCAGCTTAAGACCATTATGATGGTCAGTGAACTCCACACCTTTGCCCAGTTGTACAACAGAGCTAGGGTGATATAGACTCAAATCAGAGATTCCATTCTCCCTTCCTTTTTTGAGATCCGCCCCCGAAATCGAAAGGCAACACTTGTACCAACCACTGAGGGGGTCACTACCAATGAAAATATCAACGCCTTCAATCAGCCAACCAAAAGGCGACCTATCAATCCTGATCCTACTACCACCTCTACCAGCAATCCTTGGCAGTACTCTGTTGTCCCTCCGCCAAACAATTATGGCAGGCTTTCCCCAAAGAGGACTTCCTATCCCCCGCTTCCATAATCTTTGGGTGATATCTTCTTTGCTCTTATGGCTTGCAAAGCCATTCAACTTTCACCTCAGAGGGAGGGGATTTCTACCTCCAAATACTATCCTTATCATAGAGCTCCTACGCATGTCATTCCCAACTTCTTTACATTTAGAGATTGGGTTTATGCAATGAACGATGAGGGGCATATCAATTAGAAAGATGTTAGAATTGCTATCGGGACTTGGGCATAGTTTAGAACCCTCTCCTAGATCATCAGAATGTTATGGACCAATCCACATCCAGACAGGAACAAGAAGAGAAAGTCAACACCTTCACAGTTGGACGAGAATCTCAGGTGATCCGAAGGGAACATTTTTGGGGATATGAAGAAGAACCACTAGTCCAATAATATGGGGAAGATGAAGACGGTTATTGTGAAAGGATAGAAATGAGTGTAGGAGTTATCCAGGAAGTAGGAAGGCCTTTAGTGCTCCTTTGGCCCAAAAAGGAACACATTCCAACCACACCATCAGGTCATGGTCCTTCATTTAACTTCCTAACTCAAACTACATCCTCACTCATGATTCCTAATCACTCATGTCCACTTCAATTGATCACACCAGGTCCTAAAGAAGTCAATGCTCCTGTTGAAACCACCATGAACCTTTCACTCAAGAATAGGATAGTCCCACAATCTTCCAGAATATCTGAGACTTAAGGGGAGCCCAACACTCAATCAAGCTCCACGTCCACAGAATATGATATCCTCCAATGTCTTGAGAAGACCCCGTCAAGCATCTCCATTTTGGAGTTAATCAAAAGGTCTACCTCACACCAAGAAACACTTCTCAAGTTCCTCCAAAAAGTCATGGTGAGTGAGGATCTTCCAGCTAATGATGTCTCCCATGCTATTCTTTCTGTCACCCAGGGGCAACCAATGATCACTTTCTCCAATGAGGATTTGGCTGCTCCCGAACACTCTTCTCTACCCTTACTACTTACCATCACACTAAACGGAGCAAAGGTTGACTGCACTTTGATTGACACTGGGGCATCCATCAATATGTGCCCAATGAAGACACTGACACAAATTGGAGTGAAGGAAAGAGTTGGCAAAGGTTTCAACTACCATTGCGGCCTATGACAACTCTAAAAGGACTTCTCCTGGAAAAATCATTCTGCAAGTCAGAGTTGGGCCAATAATAATGCCTTCAGAGTTCTTCATTTTAGATGTTGAGCCAACCTACAAGTTGATTATGGGAAGACCTTAGATAGAGCAATCCGTGGGAATCCCATCTACAGCACACCAATGTTACAAATTTCCATTTAAGGGGAAGATAGTTAAGATCAAAATCACCGCCGTAGTGGAAATGTTGGAAACCATAACTATAGAACAACTTCCCGCTATGACTATCATTGAAAGGAAAAATGAAGAGACTTTGTCCATAGTCAATTCGGCCTGGTTGGGAAAGGAAGTTGGGACAAATATTACTTCATTACCACTCAAGAAGGAGACTAAAGTGGATAGCAGAAGAAAGGGTTGGCAAATGATGATGAAGATAGAGTATTATCTGGGGAAAGGACTAGGAAGGAAGAGCAAGTAATGAGGTAGCCCATCGAGGATGAAGAGAATTTCAATAGAGTAGGATTAGGATACTTATACAAAGATGAATATTGGCAACCTTTGGATTGGATGCTCTGGGAACACTTTGCTTCAGGGGCTGCTGGATTTCAAGAAGAAGAAAAGATAGTGTATCAGATGAGGGGCAATCCATCTAATAAGAGTTGAAAGAAGAGCTGAAAGAAGAGCTGGGACTCCAGACACTATTTTGCCTTCAGACTCTAGATAAAGGATCTTCCTTACATCTATAAGAATCCTTGCCCATCAGTATCCTAGTCCCCTCACTTTCATTCCATTCTTATTTCATCCTTCATTCAGTCCCTCCACTCCTCACTCTTCCAATGCCAGAATCTCCCCATCATTGTTTTTCATTCATTACCTTTGATCACGAAAAAAAAATACCTATTTCAGAAAGAGAGAATGCCAAATCACTCTTGAGGAACCTTCATACTGGGAGAACAAGTCTACAGAGAGCTTCCTTGTTCAAGGGACCTCTCTTTCCTATCAACTAAATTCATCAATCATCCACCCGCCTGTACATAGTAATTTAGGAATAGGGATAGGGATAGGTTCAAAAGGCACTTCTTCAGGACCACACCACAGAAAAGGGAAAGAGAGAGAAGTTTCTAGGCATTTTGTTTTAGACTTGGCATATAGATGTGGAAGTTTAATTTAGGAATCCATATTTTTGGAGGAAGATTATGTCAATATAATTGAAAATCAAGAAGCCACATAATGTTTGGAATCCAATGGATTTGGGGTATATCTTTTGGATGTGGGAGAAATTAATGAGGATGAGGAGTCTGAGGATGAAAAGGATTCGATGAGTCCTTATGTGAGTGGGGCAAAGAGATTCAATGAGCCAATAGCCGCAGTCGATGAACCAAGCAAGGCAGTTAATCTTGGCACATAGGAAAATCCTAAGATAATCCTTATTGGTGCAAATTTAAGTTCTAAAGAAGAAGCTGAGATAACGACTGTGTTAAAGGAATATCCAGATGGTTTTGCTTGGTCTTATGAGGATATGCTAAGACTAGATACATCCTTAGTGGAGCACCGATTAGTCCTGAAATCTGATGCTAAGCCGGTTAAACAGAAATTGAGGAGAGTCCATCCGAAGCTGGCTCTGAAAGTCAAAGAGGAAGTTGATAAACTCCACAAAGCAAAATTCATCAGAGTTGTCCTCTATCCCTAGTGGGTAGCAAATATCGTCTCTGTGATGAAGAAGGATGGTAGGGTCAGCGTATGCATAGATTTTAGAAATTTGAACCAAGCCTGTCCAAAAGATGACTTCCCACTCCCATACACAGATGTCCTGATAGATAACACTGCGGGCTACGAGATGCTTTCATTCATGGATGGCTTTTTAGGATACAACCAGATCAGATTAGCTGAAATTGTAGACACTGATTTTGGACCCCCTTTTGGTCATAACCCCCATCATCTTATCAATCTCATTTAGCCCATCAGATTTTCTCACATAATTCAACCCACTAAATAATCAGGCCCATTAACCAACCTTCGCTTTCTCTCACCCGTGGAAGGCCAACTAAGCCGCCTTCCACCACCTGTGGAAGGCCAACCCTTGCCTTCCACCATCCATGGAAGGCCAACAAGGCCGCCTTCCACCACCCGCTAAAGGCCAATTACCTTGCCTTCCACCTTTAGGCCACCTTTTTCACTTTCTACTACCTTTTCGTAGAAGACCAACCAGCCCGCCTTCCACCATCCTTGGAAGGCCACCCCTTTCCTTCTACCGTCCTTAGAAGGCCACCCCTTGTCTTCCACCACCCTTGGAAGGCCAACTCAGCCGCCTTCCACCTTTCCATGGAAGGCCAACTACCTGGCCTTCCACGGAAGTGGGAGGCAGGATAGTTGGCCGTCCATTCTCCTAACTTCCATCTTGACCTCGTCTTCCCACGATCTCCTCCACTCGCCACCCTCATCCCTACTACTCCGATCACTCCCCACTCCGGCGACTGTCGCGGCACGACCTCCAACTCTTGACCATTCCCTATTGGTTCCTTGATGATTAATGGGGATTTAGAACTTGAATTCCCCCTTTTTTTTCCTCTCCTATTTAAACCCTCTCACTCCTCCCGAAGAAGGGGTTGGTTGGGGAGGATTGGGGTTTTGGATTTTTAGAAGCGGACAAGTCTGGAGGTTGCGGGCAGCAGAGTGGGAGCACCATGAATCTCTCCTCTATGGGATTGTTCTTCTAACACTCCCCCTCTTTCTTTTCTAGTTACTGCATTCTCCCCCCTACCACATGTCATAACCTTCTTTTCTTTACTACAAATCATTCATCTTGTCACCATGGCACATACGCACATTTCATTGCATGCATCCTAGGACCACCTAGCATCCATTCTAACAGAGGTTCCAAACAAAAAACGGGAGGTGGGTGGCCACAACATATGGTCACCTTCCCTCCCCAAACACCTATCCGGTGCGTCCCCTTTCAATTTTAACTCTTTTACTTGTTTGCGTGAACAGATTCTACATGTCGCAGTCCTAATCGAGTTATTTTCTTTCCTTTGTTCGTCTTTTTTTTCAGGGGCTCTTACCACATTCTGCACGCGGACTACCGAGCTCTCCTCCTTCGGCCGGCCAGAGGCAGAGAAGAGGAACCTGCCACCTCCCGCTACACCAGAACGCGATCAACTTCATCATCCTGTGGAGTAAGGTATTACTCCTGGCGATCACACATATTTCAACTAATAACTCGTAGTGCTGCGATGAACGGAGGCCTCCCCTCGTGGAAGGAAGAGCAGGAACTCTCCGGGCGCCTACAGCCCTCTGGCGATCACGGTGGGACACCCTACTTGCTCGCTGCGCACACCGCAACCAAAGGCAAAAAAGATAAGAGCTCCCCAGAATCCTCTTATTCCTCTTCTCCCTGACGGGCAAGTACAAGGCCGTCCAAGATCCGGACGGCCAACTTGCTGGCCGCCCAAATCCACGAACGGCCAGGTACCTGGCTGTCCACTGCATTGGACAGCCAGCATCCAGGCCGTCCAACGTTTGGACGGCCGGCCTCTAGGCCATCCAAGATACTAGACGACCATATCCTTGGCTGTCCGGGCCCTAGGGAGGCCATCTCCTAGGCCGTTTGCATGATTGAATAACCTGCTCAAATGTTTCGATTAGTCTGCTGTATGTTGTGCATGTCATCGTTGTTCTGGCCCATTCTTTGTTAGTTATTAGGTTTCAGGGTACTCTCCGTGGGGGTTTTAAGGAAGTGCCAACATCACACTTCTAGTCATCTCTCCCACAGTGTTTGACTCTCCACTTGAGGATTCCCACTCGGATGTGACTAGTCTTATTCTATTGGGAACCTCCGTGAGTCTCCGCGAGCCAGGGATTCCCACTTGGCCGTCGAGCGGGTTGTACCTAAACCACCTAATAGGACCCCGGGTGTGTGTGAGGAATTGAGCCTTCCCATTCAAAATCATCCACCCATAGGCATCACTGAGAGGATTATTACAAAATCAAAGAACACCTAACTAAACTTGGTGGAACGGATTTTGAAGGAAAAATACAGAGTCGCTAAGGGTTTGAATTTGATTTGTTAGAAACCAACACTCATAATACATGGTTAACCTTTCAAATGAAATATAAATCTTTTAGAATTTGTGTTTCATAATTAATCGAATGTATGTTAATACTGTGTATGATGACATGGATGAATTTGGTAACAATGTTACACACAACCCTCTGTTCGAAATTGAAGAGGATCCACAACAAACCTTCATAAGTATGCTCCAAGCATCCAGAGAGGGACTTACGAGGAAAGATTCTGATGAATCTTCTACCTCGCAAGGAGAAGATGAGCTGGTAATTTCAAGTAGAACATTCCAAAATCTTGGAGATGATCCGGAACTTATTGTTGTATTATCACGTTATACTCCTGATCAACTTATCCAGTTAGTCTCCCGTGGCAAAATCCAGGATGCCACTCCTCGGAAGACTCAATTCCAAGGATCTTCTAGCTGACCCCAAGCTAATCAAATAATGCCAGCTCAAACAATTCCATCTAATCTCATCAACCAGGTCACACCTCCCAAGCAGGAGGAGTTCATCTACAAGAATGAGGTCAAGACTTGTGTGGGGCAACTTATGGCCGAAAATCTGATCTTGAGATAACCTCATTCCCTTTCGAGCTACTGTAAGCTCCCTGCAGCTTACTTCCCACCAGGATTCAAAGTGCCCAAGTACAGGAAGTACGATGGTACCACAGACCCACATCATCACTTATCAGTGTTTCTCACGGATTCTCACCAGTGACTCTATGATAGAGTCCTCCTTGTCCACCTCTTTCAGAAGTCTCTCAAGGGAGAGGCCTTGAGATGGTTTTCTTCTCTACCAGCCACTGACCTAATCAATTTCGATATGGTCTCTGAAAGATTCGTCACCCATTTCAATCACATGGTAGCCTTGCCTCCCACCTTATTCGATCTCGTAATGGAAAAAATGAAGTCTGATGAAGACTTCACTCACTTTGCTAATAGGTAGAGAGCCATGGCCTCTAGAGCAGAGGTTATCATCCCTGAAACCCAAGTTGTCACTATGCTTGTCAACAACGCTACCCCACAGCTCCGAGCTATTCTCATGCTTAGCGAACTTCAAACATTCACTCAGCTATATAATCGAGTTAGAGTAGTTCAGTCTCAAATTCGAGACTCCACTCTGCCCTCGTTCTTCGAGAACAGAAACAGGAACAAGAAAGCCACACCGACTCCCACCACAGAAGGAGTCACCATCAATGAGCAGGTTAGTATGCTAGCCCAACCAACCAGGATTCCCAATTCTCAACCTAAGTCTGAAGCTCAGTCCAATCAGAAACAATACTCAGTTGTTCCTCCCCCGACTATTTATAGTCGTCCTATGGCTAAACATGCATCATATCCACCTTTGCCAGAATCGCTAGCAGACATTTCTTATGCCTTGCTAGCCTGCAATGCCATTCAACTCCCACCTCAATGAGAAGGTGTTCCGCGCAGCATGGACACGTCCAAGTATTGCCCCTACCATAGGATCCCAGGTCACACAATTTACAACTGCTTCACTTTCAGGGATTGGGTGTATGATCTGAATGATGAAGGTCGGATAAACTGGGAGGATATGAAGAAGGCCATTGATGCCTTAAAGGCCAAGAAGGAGTCAGGAATTGTGAAAGATCCGTCACCTTCTCATCAAGCAGTCCAAGATCCATCCAGTTCTCAGAGTAAGGTCAACACTTTGATCAAAGACTTGGAACCCAGAGTGGTCCGCAGAGAGCAATATTGGGAGTATGAAGGATCTGGGATAAAACATCAGGATCCCACCTGGTTGAATGAGACTGGAGGATCCACCCCAGAAGTCTCCACAATCTCCCAAGACAAGCCTTTGGTCCTAATCCGACCTAAAGAACAACCAGCAATCCTCAAGCCAGTCACCCTCATTCAGATCCCTCCGATCACAACTGAGGGGCCCACTCTATCCGTCTTCTGCCCAACCAAGAATCAGGGGTCGATGACCCGCCTCAGTCCTATAAGGTCACTAGTGAATGAGGTAGATCCAATGTCGGTGGGGGTAACGCTCAGGAATCGCATTATTCCACCAAGCCAGCCCATGGACTCCCAAGATAACTCAATCCCGATTGCAGGAAATGCCCAATCTGAATATGACATCCTCCAGCATTTGGAGAAGACTCCTGCCAAGATCTCCGTCCTAGAGTTGATTCAGAAATTTTCCACACACAGGGAAACGCTATTTAATTTCCTACAGCAAATCACAGTCAATGAAGATCAACCTATTGGAGGAGTCACTAATGCCATCCTTTCGGTCACTTAGACCCCCATGATATCCTTTCCGGAAAAAGATCTAGCTCCCCCCGAGTGCCGATCTCTTCCATTGTGCCTAACTGCCTTTCTCAATGGTCACTCAGTAGACTCCATCCTACTGGATACTGGAGCCTCCATTAATGTATGTCCCCTCAAAACTCTCAAGAAGAGAGGGATAGATCAAGAAAAGATTGAGTCCACCTCCATGATGGTCTCGGCCTACGATAATTCTCAAAGGCCGGCGGACGGAAAAATATTCCTACAACTAGATATTGGACCAGTGGCCATGATTTCAAAGTTCTATATCTTGGATGTCAAACCCATCTATAATACCATTTTAGGGAGACCTTAGATGGACCAAACTTTGGGGGTCCCATCCACCAACCACCAGTGCTATAAGTTCCCGTATAATGGGAAAATTGTGAAAGTTAAAAGCACTCCCTATATTGAGTCAGTACACTCGGTCACAGCAGAGCAGATTCCATCTATGATAACTTCCAAGAGAGGCAAAGAACCCATACTTTCATCAGTCAACTCTCACCCTGGGCCCAGGCCTAGCATAGGTTGGCAACTCATGGGTAAAATGGGGTATAATTCAGGCTCTAGGTTAGGAAGAGAAGAACAAGGCAGACGAGAGCCTATTCCAGAAAACCCTATCATTGGGGGATTTAGGCTAGGCTACAAGTCAACTAAACCAACAAAAAGAACAGAAAGGTGGTCCCTCATGAATCATTTTGTAAAGAAAAAGTAGGAGTTGCTCAGGATAGAAGAAGAAGAGAACAAGGACATTCCAGAGGAGATTGAAGAGGATTTCGGTATAACATTCTTGTTTCATGAACCAGATGGCCCCACGGGTAGGGCTCTTCTTGGTCAAGAATGAACCAGCACCTGCTACGTTCATTCCTTTCTTATTCCACCCACCTTCCATCCTTATGCTCCCAGCTCCAATTAGAACCCATTCTCCTGAATGTTTCATGTTAGAGACATTTGGTCATAAAAAAAAAAGTCAAATTCTCGTACTAGAGGATGCGAGGTCACTTTTGAGGAACCTACATGGTGGGGCAACCCTGCCGTCACTGAATCTTTATCCCAAGGGTCCACCCTTGTCCCATCTGGGACAAACCTGACTCATTCTCCAGGTCATGTACATGGTAGCTTAGGAATTAGGATAACTTCCTCTTTGTCTAGGAATTGTAGGGTTAAGCAGGTTCCATATTTCTTAGCTCAGGAGTTAGCAAATAGGTGTAAAATTTTGAACAAAGTTGATGAATTTCTTCAGGTAGGGGTCATCTCTGAACCGATGGAGCTTTTAAAAGTTGAATCTTGTAATGATGGCCTAGGAGTATTTGAGCTTAGTGAAGGTGAAGAGGACGATGACTTGGCCGAACCATTTGTTAATGGGACGAGACGGTTTGATGAACCTTCGTCAGCCGTCGATGAACCCACTAAAGAAGTCAACCTTGGAACAGAGAAGGATCCGAAGATAGTGCTAAATTGAGTCCGGAAGAAGAAGGGTCCATAATAGCCGAACTCCGAGAATATCTTGACGAGTTTGCTTGGTCATATGAGGATATGTCCGGATTAAACGCAGAGTTGGTGGAACATCGACTAATCCTCAAACCTGATGCCAAACCCGTGAAACGAAAGTTAAGACGGCTACAACCGAAATTAGCACTTAAAGTAAAAGAAAAGGTTGACAAATTACATAAGGCCAAGTTCATTCGGGTAGTGCTCTATCCTAAGTGGGTAGCTAATATCGTCCCCATGGCAAAAAAGGACGGAAAGGTTAGGGTTTGCATAGACTTCCGCAACCTCAATCAGGCATGTCCAAAAGATGATTTCCCACTTCCTCACATAGACTTGCTAGTCGACAATACGACTGGATTTGAAATGTTGTCCTTCATGGATGGTTTTTTAGGATATAATCAAATCCGACTAACTAAAGAAGACCAAGAGAAGACATCTTTCATAACCCCATGGGGAACTTATTGCTACATGGTCATGCCATTTGGGCTTAAGAACGCTAGAGCCACCTACCAAAGGGCAATGATGGCAATCTTTCATGACATGATTCACACCGACATGGAGGTTTATGTGGATGACATTTTAGTGAAGTCTAAAGCTAGGAAGGAGCATGCTCAAATTCTTAGGGCTATAATGTAGAGGTCAAGAGAGCACGAACTGAAAATGAATCCAAAGAACTGTGTATTTGGTGTTTCTTCTGGCAAATTGCTAGGGTTCATGGTAAGCAGGAGAGGGATTGAGGTTGATCCGGACAAAGTGAAGGTGATAGTGGAAATGCCCCCTCTTAAGAATGTCAGGGATATAAAGGGTCTTATCGGCCGTCTACAATTTATCAGACGGTTCATATCTTAACATTGTATGAGATGTAAACCCTTTTATGATTTATTGAAAGGAGGGGCAAAGTTTATTTGGAGTGATAAGTGTCAAAAGGCCTTTGACGAGTTGAAGAGTTATCTCCTCAATCCACCAGTTCTTATGGCTTCTATCCTGGGACGGCCTTTATTGTTATATGTCTCCACCACTGAAGAATCAGCTAGAGCAGTATTGGCCGAACTTGACGACGAAAGGAAAGAAAGAGCAGTGTACTATCTCTCCAAGCTCTTCAACGATGCTGAAAAGCGATACACAGCTATGGAAAGAACATGTGCGGCCGTCGTCTGGGTAGTGCAGAAATTGAAGCATTACTTCCTCGCCCACGAGGTTAAACTTCTAGCAAGAATGGACCCGATAAAATATTTACTAGAGCGGCCAGTTGTAACGGATAGGCTAGCGCAATGGCAGACCTTCTTGAACCAGTTTGACATCACTTATGTAAGTCAGAAGGCTGTAAAGGGGCAAGCAATTGCCGAGCATCTAGTTCATCATCCGCTGCCTACATTCTCACCCACCAACGATGAGTTCCCGGATGAGGAGTTGGGCCTAATAGTGGATGATACTCCATCCTGGGTCCTTTACTTTGATGGGGCACTTAATTCTCAAGGCAATGGCGTAGGAGTGATCCTCGTATCTCCGGAAGGGGTAAGTATTCCACATGCTTGCCAACTCTCCTTCTCAGTGACCAACAATGTCGCTGAATATGAGGCTCTCCTAGCTGACTTAAAATTGGCATTGGTTCTCAAAGTCATCGAATTGAGAATAATTGGAGATTCTCAATTGATCCTTCGCCAAACCGTAGGCAAGTATCAAACCCGAGATCCAAAATTGAAGCCATATCAGGAGTTGGTGAGATTGTTAGCTAGGCATTTCAGAAAGATTACCTATGTACATGTGCCTAGGTCCCAGAACATCCTAGTAGATGCCTTAGCTTCCTTATCTTCAGCACTAGAAATTCCCATCACCATAAGCTCAGTAGCCATCACTATACAAAAGCAATACTCACCCTCCTTTCGGGACCCCTGGTTCCAACAATTCCTTCTCTCATCTGAGCATGTCTCTGTCATCACGGAGGAACTCACCCCCGATTGGGATGAAGGAAATCTGTGGTATTTTGATATCATGAACTACCTTCGCGATGGATCATTCCCTTCTTATGCCACAACTTCTGGCCGCAAGGCAATCCACTGAGCATCTCAACGCTACCTCATCTTAGGCGGACTTATTTTCAAGAGATCCTTCACTGGAATACTCCTTCGGTGTCTAGATGATGCCGAAATCCATCATGTCATCGAAGCAGCTCATGCGAGCAATTGCGGTGGTCATATCAATGGTCGCGCCTTAGCTTAGAAACTTCTCATGTCCTATTATTGACCTTCAATGGAGGCTGACTGTTCCATATTTGTTCGAAGGTGCTTGAAATGTCAATTACATGCTAACAAGATTCATGCACCTTCATCATCTCTCAATCCCATCATTTCCCTTGGCCCTTCGCCATGTGGGCATTCGATGTTATAGGACCTCTGGAAGATCGATCAGGCGAAATGAAAAAGAAATCATTCATCTTAACTGCCACTGAGTATTTCACTAAATGGGCTGAAGCTGAAGCGTTCGTGGAGATCAAAGCATCGACGGTGGTGAAGTTCATCAAGCGCAACATTCTCGCCAGGTTCGGGACACCGCGCGATCTCATTCGAATCACCAAAAGAACTTACAGATCTCACAATTATTCGGATTGGTCTGATCGCCTAGTCGAGGCTCTTTGGGCATATCGCACTTCTGTCCGAACTCCCACTGGACAAACACCTTATGCACTAACATTCGGGATAGATGCGGTACTTACATACGAGATCCTCCTTCCTTCTCTAAGAGTGCAGTTGGATAATGGAATCAGCGATGTTGAACGTCGTAAAGCCATGTTAACTCAATTGGAACTATTAGACGAAAAAAGGTTAATGGCTGTAAACCACGCTCAAGTTTACAGAAATAGGATCGCGAGATTCTATGCAAAGAAGGTTCTCAAAAGAAAGTTTGAAATTGGAGAAATGGTACTCAAAAGAAAAATGATCAAAGCTTCTGGTCCCAGGAATAAATTACAAGAAAATTGGGAAGGTCCGTTTATAATCAAGGAGGCATACTTAGGTAATGCATACCGTCTAATCAATGAAAATGGAGAAGAATTACCTCATCCTTGGCATGAGATGTATCTGAAGAAGTTTTACCCTCGAAAAATCAAACCAAAAAAACCGAAAAAAAATCACAATTTCAAAATCTAAAAAAAAAAAGAATATTCCAAAAATCAGCAAAAATATTTGTAAATATGTCATACTTAATGAAAAGCACAAAAAAATTATAAAAAACACAAAATCCAACCATTTGCTGACTACCATGTAACCCCCTGTCTAGGTCTAGTTGCATGATAGATTGGGTTATCATTAAGGTTTGGTTAAGACTTTGGTCCACCAGAACCTTGGACGTGTCTACTTTACTTTCATATGGATCCCTATGATCATCATGAGATGCACACATCTACACGTTTTTTTCAAAAGAGAACCTTCTTAAAATGAGTTTGAAGTCTTTAGTGTACTGTCAACTGCAACCTTTGCTTTTCGTCTCTCAACTGATCAGGACAGTCGACGCCCTTAAACAGTCGAGCTCAGCAAACTACGGTTCCTCAACAACCCGATAGATGTAACCCCTCAAATAGGCCAAATATGAAATGTAAAGGACCAGAGCACGTGAAGAGGGCAGTGTCCCTGTAGGCAGAATATCAAATAACCCCGAAAATATCAAAAGAAAATACAAAAAGAAAGGGGGTTCAAGCAATCGTACAAAATAGCCTGGTCGTAACTGTGCCTGGCCATGAAATCTACCAAAGGCCTAAAAAATAAAAAATAGGGGCATCTAAGAGGTCAAAAATCCATTTTGTCATCGCTTTATCTTTTAACGGTTTTATCGATCCTCTGTGAGGTTTGTCCCCAAAATTTCTTCACTTTTTCCCCCCCAAGGTTTAACACAGGATAGCTATCTAAAGACCGAATATCATTTTAAAATGGTTCGTTTTTCAAAAATCATCATATGCTTATATGATCACAGGAGTCCAAAATGGGTAAAGAGTAATGTCAGTGTTTCTAGTGAATCAATTCCTTAACCATAATCTCAATGACCATTCTCAAAACTTCGGGCTTAGGTCAATGCATGCGCGTCACCTATAGGTGCGACGACGTCTGATTCTGGGTCAACGTTGCGTAGTTAACCATTGGGGTTCCAAGGTGTTCCATCTTATACCTTCTAGGTTGTGAGGAAAGAGACCCGGGTCGGGCAAATCATTTACCTCGAAAACTTTTTGGGCAAACTTGGTGGTCGGAAGTAGCTGGGAGCCTAAGCATGGCATGACGGTATTGTCATTAGTATGAGTATTAGCCGGTCAACGTTAGTTTGAGGAGTCTAGAGGCCCAAATCAATCTAGATGTGCACTTAGGATACTTGGGAAGTTGAGTGTGCATTTTCCTTTCATCATTCAACCTGACTAAGCATGGGCAGTCACCAGGTGGTTGGAATAAAAAACAAGACATCTGCATCACTCACCTCATTTGTTAATACTGGCCTGCATTTACATTACAATATTTCCATTATCGTCTGGTTAGTAGGACACGGCTCCTTGACCCTATGCGAAGGCTAGGGAAAAAGTAGTTGCTCTTTTTTGGAGAAGGGGCCGAAAACAGATACTACTAACTGTTTCCCCTAATGTTATACATGCAGGAAGAACAAGTGTGAACAAAAGCAAAGCAAGAAGTGCCAGGACATCCAAACAGAGAAATATGCAAGCATAACATAAGGTTCATACATCATAAAATAGGGGCATACCCCTGTAAACACCACTCAATCTCTCTTGCTTCCCTCCGCCTCATCTTCTCTCCTTTCACAAGACGAATGTCTCATCCGACTCTCAGCATCATCCTCTCGAGCACGGTGATGGCCCGATGCCGGCTGCATGGACCGCGAAGAGCCAACAGTTCAAAGAGCCCTCCATGCATCCTCAGTGAGTAGGGAGTCGAGGTCCCTAAAGACAGAACTCCTAGCAGGTGCCTACCCAGCCGATGGGGTAGGCATAGGCGGACGAGCTCATGGACTCTGCGCATTAGATCTCGTGGCTCGTTCTCGCCCATTCTTCATCACTCGATCCCACAAAGTCCGATACTTGAAATCAAGTTCTCTCATCTTTGTGTGGGACCTCGTCAGTTCCTCTCGCAGGCCGGCTATCTTGCCCTCCTAGTATACGTCTAGATGGGATCCCTCTCTTGTCCTGGCTCGAGCCACCCGCTCCTCTAGCATCTGATCTCTCAATTGCTGATTGAGGTTCCCCAATTTCTGCGTCCTAGCCAAGGCGGCCTCCACCTCCTGGCGTTGTAAGAGAACTTAGGGTTAGGTAAACTCAATAACACAGGAATGAAATAGCTCTCACCTATTGTGCCAAGTCCGCCTCCCGGGCCTCCGCACGATGGAGGGCATCCTGTAACCTCGCCTCCCAATCAGCAGGGGCAGCTGGCCCTTGGGTGTTAGTATTAGATGGTCTCAAAGACAATCCGATACTAAGTACTTATTCAGATTATTAATAAATGGCAATAATTGATTGTGTAATTAATTCGATCTATGTTTATCGTATCACGATAAAGTCCATGAACCTGTGCAATAGTCTTCGGATTATGATGAGATCATAATTACGGGACTGAAGACTTATAAACACATGTTCTTAATTGTTCCTAGTCATAGGATGTTTGAGATAGGACATCAAACATCCGGATAGACTAGTATAGGTTACTTCAGCTCATATGATGAGGGTGACTAATCCCATAAGTCACTTGTGTGGAGACACTATACTGGACCTGCAGGTGCTCATTGGTGAATGAGTTCACTGAACTGATCCGACTATGAATCGTTGGATGGTAAACACCTCACTGTTAACCAGCTCGATTCTTCTGTCACGGTTGCGTGGATGATCTTTGGACCTGAGACACCAAAGATATCTTGTTGGTAGGTTTCTGAACTTTGACCTTGACTAACGAATCCCTAACCATAGGTTATCAATAAGTCAAGCGATCGGGTTCAGGGAAATGCCCTCGAAGGTAATTGTGTGTTCAATACGGGAGCATCCGCTCTCGGTAGTTTGAGAGAGAATGTTCTGAGAATGATGCGCTTAAAGTCCCTGGCCAGGGCGGACTCTGTATTCGATAAGGAGTTATCGGATTCATATTAGCGGCATCTGATTCAAGTGAATCGACCGAATAGGGTTTAACAGTAAACCATACCCTAGGTCGATTCGGGAACATTGCACGGATGAAGGATTATATCTGTGCGCTAATCGATGACAGAAAGGTTCCAATAGAGGGTTGCGATAACCCCAGTGCCATCCAAGATCACACGATGTTTCTTGGCATCCAACGTAATTGGAAGTCCGTCCGAATTTATTGTGGGACATTAAATTCGACTGATTAATTGAATATAAGGATATTAATTAATTCAGTGGGTCAGTAAATGGTTACTGGGCTTAATGGGCTATTAACTGGACTCGTATTTGGGCCTAGAGGGTCACACGCAAATGGTTTTCACGTCGATGGATAATCCGACAGGATTTAGGATAAGTCTGGCCTTTTATGAAAAATCGCAAACAAACTTATTATAAAAGAACGGATTCTACGTCGGGGGCCAGCAACCCTAACCTAGCCGTCGTTCTTTCTCTCTCTCTCCTCTCTTCTGGGCGTGCGACACGAGGCGGCCATCTGGAGGCTCCGCTTCGATTCCCGACTGCTCTGCCTTCCGTTCGACGGGAGATTCCGAATCGGCATGTCGCGGCGGATTACGCGCAGCCAGACGGGATCCACGAACGCTGCATCGAGTGAGGAGGCGAGGACGATCCATCGTGAGGAGAACCGCGTGGATACCGCTAGAGGTCGGGCATCTGCACGACTTGCGGCATCGCTCCGACGGAACTGGAAAACGAATGCGGATTCGAATCCGCGCAAGGTAAATCTGATTTACTCCGGTCTTGTTTTGTTAATCGAAACGGGATGGATCCGATCCCGAAATTATTTTATTCCGCTGCGTTTTCGGTCGGATCCAGACACAGCGATCCCAACAGTGGTATCAAAGCCAGGTTATCACTGTGTTCTTTGCCATTTCGTATTCCGAAATTTAATTTTCTAGTTATATTCCATGCATATTTTACGATTATGTTGGAGAAATAATATTCATAAGATGGATAAAATTAATTAGATTAATTTTATTTCTGCAAAAATCATTATTTTTTTTAGTCTCTCGTGTTCTTCGTGGGACGAATAACAAAGTTTGTGGGGTGATGTTCGGATAATCACATGTGATGCGAACCTGCTGGGATGGATTTTTGGTAGGACCAAATGATCCCACAGATCACTGCCAACATCATCTTCGGCTCCGGCGGGGGGTTACTGGCAATGACCGGCCGGAATAGTGCTTCCCAGCACCTAGGTTTGACAGAGGTTTTGGGGGGTTCCGGGCACCCCTTTTGGGTTTGGATGGCACCACAAGCGCCGTCCGGCGCCAGTGAGGTGACCGGTGGCAGTCCGGTGCCCTCCCGGCGGCGGGGCGGTTGCCGGCCGCCGCCTCCCCCCCTTCCCCCCCCCCCCCCCCCCCCCCCAGTTTCCTGCAACTAGGCGCTACCGGGGTTGAAGGGGGAGGGCTCGGGCCCGTGAGGCAAGGGTTCCCTAGCCGCACGGTCCGACCGAGCCGGGGGGCCGGGCTCAAACCGGGTCTGAGCCCATAGACCCCCCCCTGGCCCGAGCTGGTCCGAGTCCATGGCTCAACTGGGCTGAGCCATGGTTCGGCGAGGGGTGGGCTGAGCCACCCGGATGGTTTTAAAATCCCGGTTTTAATAAGATTAAATTGTTTTTAAACTTTATATTTTCAAAATTGTTTTGAAATTAAATTTTTTATTCAATTTATCCTTTTTGAGACCCATTGCAATTGATTAACATCATTATCTTAATTGAAGTTTATAGTTATAATTAATTATTAATTTAAATGTTGAATTGATGATTATTTATAACTAGATAATCTAAGTGTTAGATTTTAATAAGATAATGATTAATCTAGTTGTTTAATGACTTTATTAATCTAATTGTTAGATTAATCTTGTTATATATGCATGGAATATTCTAGATGTTTAAGTCTTGGAATCTTAATGCATTTGATGTATGTTGACTGCTTGTTTAAAATTTGATTTAAATTAGCATGATTAAACTGTAAAATCTTTTCGAAAAAATTCTAAATCCAATTTTGATTGGTCCCTGGTTTTATGAAACCAAAATTATTAGTTATTTTCGAAAATTTTATTTAGCCATTTGATGTGCAATTCATGTGTGGTTTGTTTAACTAAAACACATGGTGGTCATGGATGGGCAATTTTGTGGATGTGGAATCTGATTGTGTGGTTTGTTATTTATTAATAAATAGAGGTCTGCGAACCTTTCCCTCTCATATTCCAATGTATTTCTACCTCCCTCCTTGATGTAATCGCCATAAGGCTTCCTCTTTCTATAAATTATCTTGTAATTGGGAATTATGAAGTAATTTGATCGAGGCGGCTGCGCGCGAAGTGAGGATGATCCACAACTGTAACCAGATGAAGATGAAGGAATTCATCAAATCTGTGAGTTTGCAGACTCATGATATAAACTGTTATGTTGTGTGTGTGTGCGGATTTGACTGTTTGGCTCAAGTCAAACCGCAGTGCCGTCCATGACCACACTAATGACATGTATGTGATGCGTGTGCTTTATATTTGCTAGGTTATTAGTATTTATAATATATTCGATATATTTAATACTATCACCTAGGATGAGACCAAACTAAATAAATAAAACCTTCATAACAAATTCTAAGCCGTAGCGCGAGTCATTGAGAATGCACCGCATGGCTATCCATTAATATGATTAATAGAACTTAATACAGTGGTGGCAGATACTATGTGTTTACCCAAGGTTTGCCATCGTCTGTTGAGAGGACTGTTGATCATGGCATTAGATGCCTTTGGATAAGAGTAGAGGAACGATATAGTTATCCACGTATTTACTCGGGAACTATATTCTACTTTACTCTGTCACGTATTGATGGTAACGCTTAGACCGGGGATAATGGTCTACTGTGTTTACCCGGGACCATTAAACTTGGGAGCCGAAACATGATCGGATATTGCAAGGAGTTGCAATTATCATGAGATGATTGCTCTGAGATAGTAGTATGATACTACGTGTTTACCCGAGGTCATACTGTGATGCTTGGAGATTCTGATCCCCACTAGGAGACAATCGGCGTCTCCCGTTCTGTATATCTGAAGGTTATACAGTCCGTCGAAAATTAGTGGGAGTAAAACTAGATAATAAAAGACCATATCTTGTTTTAGTTAATCTGAATATTTGCTAATTATCATTTAATTATCTCATGTAGGCTAGAATGTCGCACCATAACCCGTTGCGAGGCATACTTGATGCCAACCGTTTGACAGGCACCAATTACTCAGACTGGCTTAGGAACCTGAAGATTGTCCTCAGGTCTGAGCAGATTGCCTACGTCTTGGATAATGAACCTCCTGCTGAACCAACATTAGATGCCCCGGAGGAGGAAATGATAGCGTATGAAAAATGGAAGGAAGATTCCACCATGGCCCAATGCTACATGTTAGCCTCTATGAGCAATGAGTTGCAGAGGCAACATGAAGAGATGGATGTTAGATCTATCATGCTTCATTTGAAGGAGCTGTTTGGTGAGCAGAGCAGAATCGAACGATATGAGATATCGAAGAATTTGTTCCAAGCTCAGATGGCAGAGGAAACTTTAGTACAGAATCACGTGCTGAAGATGATTGAATGGGTGGAGAGGCTGGATGCTATTGGGATTACACTTCCCAAAGAGATGCATACAGACCTTGTGTTATCTTCACTTCCACAGTCATATGCTCAGTTCATCGTTAATTTTAACATGAACAAGATCCAGGCCACCTTTGCTGAACTACTGAACATGTTAAAGACTGCTGAAGGGAACCTTGTGAAGGATAAACCCCAAGTCCTCATGGTTGGTAAGACCAACAGAAAAAGACTTGCAGTCCAAGCTTTTTGGAAAGGTAAGAACAAGGTTCAGAGGAAGGAAAAGATTGTCAAGAAAGACAAAGGTAAAAGTACTGAGAAAGGTAATTGCTTCTACTGTCACCATAAGGGGCACTGGAAGAGGAATTGCAAAGAATACCTCAAGGACAAGGCTCAAGGAACTGTGAAGCAGCAGGACGCTTCAAGTATCTATATGATAGATGTAAACTTGTCAATAAGAGATTGTACATCATGGATATTAGATATTGGATGTGTATCTCATATCTACAATTCTATGCAGGCACTAACGAGAAGGCGTAAGCTGAGGACCGGAGAGGTGGAGCTGAGGCTAGGTAACGGCGCAAGAGTTGCGGCGATCGCTGTGGGGACAGTGAAGCTCAAGCTACCATCCGGAGACACATTTTTATTAGATGAATGTTATTATGTACCTAGCATAATAAGGAACATCATTTCTATTTCATGTTTAGATAGAATTGGATACAATTTAAATTTTGGGAACAATAGTTGTTCAATTTATTTTGGAAATAAATTAATAGTTTCTACTATATTATCCAATGGTTTATATCTTTTAAATGTGTCTCATGATAATTTACACATCGGTTCTTCAATTAAAAGAAGTAAGTATGAAATGAACAAAGCCTACTTGTGGCATTCTAGGCTTGGACATATTGGTGAAAACAGACTCCAAAGGATGCATAAAGATGGATATTTAGATCCATTTGATTGTGAATCATATGCAACCTGTGAGTCATGTTTAATGGGTAAAATGGCTAAGTCTCAAATTAGTGGAACTGGAGAACGAGCCAAAGACATATTAGAACTCATACATCCAAATGTATGTGGTCCTATGTCAACCCAAGCCATTGGTGGTTTCTCATACTTCATTACATTCACTGATGATTACTCAAGGTTTGGATATATATACTTATTGAAGTATAAATTTGAAGCCTTTGAGAAATTCAGAGAATTTAAGAATGAAGTAGAAAAACAAACAGGAAAGAGTATAAAAACCATCCGATCCGATCGGGGTGGTGAATACTTGAGTACAGAGTTCATTAAATACTTAAAGGATAATGGTATCATTTCTCAACTTACACCTCCTTATACACCTCAGATGAATGTTGTATCAGAAAGGAGAAATCGCACATTAATGGAAATGATGCGATCCATGATGAGCATGTCCAAATTACCAGTGTCCTTCTGGGGATATGCACTTAGCTCGGCTATGTATATCCTGAACAAGGTACCCAACAAATCTGTTGAAACCACTCCATATGAGATATGGAATGGAAGGAAACCAGACCTTAAACATGTTAAAGTCTGGGGATGTCCTGCTCATGTTAAAAGACATGACGCAGATAAGTTGGAATCTAGAACTGACAAATGCAGATTTGTGGGATATCCATAGGAAACTTATGGATATTACTTTTATCATCCTGGCGAACAAAAGATGTTTGTGGCCAGGAGAGCTGTCTTTCTGGAAGAAGATTATATTCTCCAGAAGGACAGTGGGAGTAAAGTAATTCTGGAAGAAATTCCAAACCCACAAACTGGTAATGGTTCATCAGATGAACCGTCAGTTTCTGAACCTGTTCAAAATGATACACAGGAACCTCGTAGGTCTGAAAGAGTACTTAAACCACCAGAAAGATATGTGGGACATATTAATTTGGATGGTTCAAGGATACCCTATAATGAGGATGATGATCTTAAGAGTTACCAGGAGGCCGTTAAAAGTCCAGAGGCCGGGAAATGGCGGGAAGGCATGAATTCTGAAATACAGTCCATGTACATCAACCAAGTTTGGAACTTGGAAGATTTACCCGATAGTATAGGACCTATCGGCTGCAAATGGATCTTTAAAAGAAAGATTGGGGCAAATAGACGTATTGAGACTTATAAAGCAAGATTAGTGGCGAAAGGCTATCGTCAAAGATAAGGTGTTGACTATGACGAAACCTTTTCACCCGTTGCTATGATTAAGTCTATCAGAATTCTTCTCGCCATTGCTGCCTACCATGATTATGAAATTTGGCAGATGGATGTGAAGACTGCCTTCCTCAATGGAAACCTTGAGGAGGAGGTGTATATGATACAACCAGTAGGATTCACATCCAAAGAATCTCCAGACATGGTATGCAAGTGGCAGAGGTCCATTTATGGACTGAAGCAAGCTTCTCGAAACTGGAACATAAGATTTGATGAGGCGATCAAATCTTATGGTTTCATTAAGAATGAAGATGAGCCATGTGTATACAAGAAAAAAAGTGGGAGCACAATCACATTTCTGATTCTTTACATTGACGACATCCTACTCATTGGGAATGATGTCATCAGTAAAGATATGGCTGTCAAAGAACTTCTCCATGAAGGATTTGGGAGAAGCATCTTACGTATTAGGAATACGGATCTATAAAGATAGATCAAAGAAGATGCTAGCTTTAACCCAATCCATGTACATATAAACCATTGTCAAAAGGTTTGGCATGGAAAATTCCAAGAGAGGTCTCATACCGATGAGACATGGAATTACACTCTCTAAAGATCAGTCTCCCAAGACACCTGAAGAGAGGGTTGTGATGGATCAAGTCCCCTATTCTTCTGCCATAGGGTCTATCATGTATGACATGCTATGTACCAGACCTGATGTAGCATATACTCTAAGTGTTACGAGCAGACATCAGGCAGATCCAGGTGATGAACACTGGAAGGCTGTGAAATACATCCTTAAGTACTTGAGAAGGACTAAGGATCTATTTCTAGTCTATAGAGGAGGAGACTTAAAGCTGCAAGGATATACTGACTCGAATTTTCAGTCTTATCCTGACGATAACAAGTCAACATCAGGTTTTGTTTTCACACTCAATGGGAAAGCAGTGAGCTGGAAAAGTTCCAAGTAGGAAACCACTGCTGATTCGACAACGGAAGCCGAGTATATTGCTGCTGCTGAAGCCGCCAAGGAAGCTGTATGGATGAAGAAATTCATCGGAGATCTTGGTGTGGTGGAAAGCATATATGGTCCCGTCCCACTGCTGTGTGACAACAATGGGGCGATTGCTCAAGCGAAAGAGCCAAGGTCTCATCAGAAGTCGAAGCACATTCTGCGGCACTTTCATCTGATCAGAGAGATTATAGCTCGAGGAGATGTCGTGGTGGAAAGAGTTCCTTCAGCCGACAACATAGCAAATCCACTTACAAAGCTTTTGTCTCAAAATGTCTTTGAGCGTCACTTAGAGAATATGGGTATTCTGTATAAAAGTGATTGGCTTTAGTCCAAGTGGGAGAATGTTAGTATTAGATGGTCTCAAACCCAATCCAATACTATGTACTGATTCAGATTATTAATAAATGGCAATAATTCATTGTGTGTAATTAATTCGATCTATGTTTATCGTATCATGATGAAGTCCATGAACATGTGCAATAGTCTTCGGATTATGATGAGATCATAATTACGGGACTAAAGACTTATAAACACATGTTCTTAATTGTTCCTAGTCATAGGATGTTTGAGATAGGACATCAAACATCCGGATAGACTAGTATAGGTTACTTCAGCTCATATGATGAGGGTGACTAATCCCATAAGTCACTTGTGTGGAGACACTATGCTGGACCTGCAGGTGCTCATTGGTGAATGAGTTCACTGAACTGATCCGACTATGAATCGTTAGATGGTAAACACCTCACTGTTAACCAGTTCGATTCTTTTGTCACGGTTGTGTGGATGATCCTTGGACCTGAGACACCAAAGATATCTTGTTGGTAGGTTTCTGAACTTTGACCTTGACTAACGAATCCCTAACCATAGGTTATCAATAAGTCAAGCGATCGGGTTCAAGGAAATGCCCTCGAAGGTAATTGTGTGTTCAATACGGGAGCATCCGCTCTCGGTAGTTTGAGAGAGAATGTTCTGGGAATGATGCGCTTAAAGTCCCTGGCCAGGGCGGACTCTGTATTCGATAAGGAGTTATCGGATTCAGATTAGCGGCATCTGATTCAAGTGAATCGACCGAATAGGGTTTAACAGTAAACCATATCCTAGGTCGATTCGGGAACATTGCACGGATGAAGGATTATATCCGCGCGCTAACTGATGACAGAAAGGTTCCAATAGAGGGTTGCGATAACCCAATGCCATCCAAGATCACGCGATGTTGCTTGGCATCCAACGTGATTGGAAGTCCGTCCGAATTTATTGTGGGACATTAAATTCGGCTGATTAATTGAATATAAGGATATTAATTAATTCAGTGGGTCAGTAAAAAGTTACTGGGCTTAATGGGCTATTAACTGGACTGGTATTTGGGCCTAGAGGGTCACACGCAAATGGTTTTCAAGTCAATGGATAATCCGACAGGATTTCGGATATGTCTGGATTTTTATGAAAAACCGCAAACAGACTTATTATAAAAGAACGGATTCTACGTCGGGGGCCAGCAATCCTAACCTAGCCGTCGTTCTTTCTCTCTCTCTCCTCTCTTCTGGGCGTGCGACACGAGGCGGCCATTTGGAGGCTCCGCTTCGATTCCTGACTGTTCCGCCTTCCGTCCGACGGGAGATTCTGAATCCGCATGTCGCGGCGGATTACGCGTAGCCAGACGGGATCCACGAACGCTGCATCAAGCGAGGAGGCGAGGACGATCCATCGCGAGGAGAACCGCGTGGATACCACTAGAGGTCGGCTATCTGCGCGACTTGCGGCATCGCTCCGACGGAACCAAAAAACGGATGCGGATTTGAATCCGCGCATGGTAAATCCGATTTACTCCGGTCTTTTTTTGTTGATCGAAACGGGATGGATCCGATCCCAAAATTATTTTATTCCGCTGCGTTTTCGGTCGGATCCCGACACAGCGATCCCTACACTGGGATGATGAGCCTGCGCCAAGATCCCCTCGCGGCCCATGGCAGGCTAGCATTTCCCTCTGCATCACAAGAATTCCACAAGGATAAAAGTGCAAAATCATTCCTGAATATAGAAATTGAATTACTCACCAGCTCTCCAATTTGGCGAAGCAAGTCACTCGTCTGTAGAACCAAAATCTCGTTCTGATTCCTTAAAATCTGCACGGCTTCGGTCTCTGGCATCTGTTGCAAGTACACCATCAGGTTCAATCAGTAAGAAGAAATTGAATAAAAGGCAAGTGAATTGAAAGGTTTGAGTTAACTCACCCGCCGAGCATCTAGAAACATGCTGTCCGCGTACCGTCTGGCATAATCTCCCAAGTACGCATAGCAATCTCGAAGGGTCGTATCCTCCTGCATGGCGTCCCCCGTGAGGTGCCATACCTCAATCTTGGATTGCCTTATCACTCTCCAGTCTTGACCGATTGTAGAAGAGCGGCGACGGCCGCGGTTCATATCAGGATAAGTCGGCAGGGCAAGTAAGGGCTGATGCCATCCCCACGTACAGAAAGCCATCCGAACGAAGAGGTTGTCACAAATGTTCACACATAGTAGGGGCACTTCTCGTCGGAATTGGGAGAGGCTTTGGCACACCCATGGATGATCAGTGAGATCCTCCTCTGCATATGGCATCCACACCACCTGTTTGAATTTGAAAATCAGACTTAACCATTGATCAGGAGGAGCATATCATGAATTATTCACCATATGAGGAAGAAATGTGTCAAGTTGGGCACGGATATCCTCAACGCAGTACAAGACGGGACGATAATCCCGAATCACCTCCCACCGCGCCATAAGCGGAGTCCATCCCTTACAATCCGTACAGACTGTCCTACGGCCAATGGGGAAACGAGTGTAGCCCCAAATCTACAGGAAGTAGCACAGTTAGTACCAATTCATATGAACAAGGAAGAACAAGGAGCAACAATCAAGAAGGATTACCGGAAGGAAGGGCGTGAAACTGCCCAAATTCCCGGATCCCTGGCGGAAGCTCACTAGGTGAGAGAAGAGGTGACCCAGCATCGCAACTCCCCATGCCATCTTCTTCGCTGCTTGGAGATCCTCCAACAATGGCAAATACTTCAAGTTGACCTTGTCGGAGGCCGTAGCAAATAGGAGTCTCCCGAAGAAGAACAGGAGGAAGATCTGCAGATTCTCATCATCTGAGTGGCCATCCAAATCTAGCAAAGTCTCCAGTCTCTCGGAAAATGCCTCAAGAGTCTCGCTTGGCATCCGCCGGGCCTGACTCAATCCCACAGACCGGGCAAAATGGCCAAGAGGTATATGAGATAATGCTCCTTGAACTCGATAATACCCCTCACCCAGGAATCGATCTGAAAGCTGCCGATAATCCCTGAGTTTGGGACCCACCACTGGATCACCAATGACTAGCAGGCCTGTCAGGAAGGATACATCTTTTAACATGGGCAGCATGTGCCCCCAAGGCATAATAAAGGCTCGGCATATGTCATCCCAGCGCTCCCGTAAAGCCACTAGGAATGGTGCATCTACCATGAATGGTCGGATCCGGACCAACCTCACAAACCCATATGCATCCACTTGGAAAAGGAGCCGGTCAGGCAGTGCATGGTACTAGGCCCAAACCAACTCCCAGGAAACTCTACCCCGAACTCTCTGCCGGCCCTGCAAATCCAATCAATTGAAATGGACAAAAGTTAAATATTGAACATCTAGCGCCATAGCGGCCCTCGGCCGGGATAGGAGGCTGGGACACCCGCCGTCCTCCCGAGCAGGTGACGAGCGACCGAGCCGTTTGCCCGAGCGGACGGCGGGAGTACCCGCCGTCCTCCCGAGCGGGCGGTGGGCAACCGAGCCGTCCGCTCGAGCGGACGGCGGGGGAGCCGGCCATTCTTTCGAACGAGGTCCTTCGCCCCTACCTATGCCGCCGGATACCCACTTCCTTCTAAAATTCAAAAATCTTGTCAACAATCTTACCTTCTTCTTCCTTGGGGGAGCTTCTTCGTTGCCCCTGTTTCCCTCTTCATCTCCTTCTTCTTCTTCACCGGCGTCTTCTTCCTCATCACCGGCATCTCCTTCATCTTCCCCCTCTTCTTCATCACCTTCCGCATCTCTCTCTTCTTCTCCTTCCTCTCTACCGCAGAGCACCTCTTCACCGGCGTCCTCACCGTCACCTCCACCGCCGCTTGTCGCCACCTCGCCGCCACCATCTCTGCCAGACCTTCTCCTCCTAAGGGAGCGGGGAAGCCATACTCAAGCTGTAATGACCGAGATTTCGGGTTCGGTGTTCGGGTCGGGATCGGGCCGGATCCCCTGGTTTGGACCCTGTGGGGTCTTGTGATTTCTGGCTGAATGGCGTCAGCTCTCGTCGACGCCTTTCAGAAGGCGTCAGGGTGCGTGGACGCCATTTAGGTTCCTGGTTGTTGTGCCACGTGTGCGCCACGTGGGCGGGTTTTCGGGCCGCGAGAGTACGGCCCTGTCAGATTTGTCTGATCGGCGTCCAGGTGGGTCGACGCGTTTCAGACTGCGACATCTGCGATGTCAGGGCATGGCGCCAGAGCGTGGTCAGTACGGCCTGTCACATCGTCTGAACGGCGTCCACGGTGGGCGACGCGTTTCAGAGCGGTGTCTGTACGGCTGTCCTGTCAGACTGATAGGCGTCTGCCTCGATCGACGCGTTTTGGCTGGTTTCGGATAGACCTCGCGAGCCTCTCCTTCTTTCCCTCATTCTCACCTTCACTCTCTCTCTCCTCGCCCTCTTCGCCCTCTCCGACGCTCTTCCTCCCCTTCCCTTCCTCTTCTTCCTCTTCCAACCACTCCATAGCTTCCCTACCTCTCACCTCTACCTCCACCACTTCCTTCGCGGCGTTCCCTTCTCCGGACGGCGGCCGACGTCCCGGCGGAGTGGCGGCGTCCTCGAGGGTACCGGCGGCGGTGTGCGGTGCGGCGGGACGGCGGCACGGAGCTTGGCGGAGTTCAAGAATCGGTAGGGGGACGAACCTTGCTTGTGACGTTCGTGTGATTCTCGGCGTGACGTGATGTATTTGGGGCTAGAATGAGCATGTTTAGGGGGTTTTCTTGTGGGAATTGGCGTGCTTGTGATCGTAGGATTCGGCGTATGCATGTGGTAGTGGAGTTCTCCTTCCTCTCCCTCTTGTTTTAGGGTTTTCGGGGTGCTTGGGGTTCAAGGGAGGAACCCTCGGTTCGAACCAGGGAACCTGGTTCCTGGCGCTGAAAGGCGTCGTACCTGGTCGACGTCTTTTAGAAGGACGTCGGTTAAGTACGACGCGTTTCAGGGCAGAAATCTCCCTGTTCGAGTTTCAGAGGTTAGGGGTGCTGGGCTAAATGACGTCATGGGTGATCGACGCCTTTTTGAAGGACGTCGAGCCACCATGACGCCATTTAGGCAGGATTTGCCCCGCTTAATGGTTCTGTATTTCTGGATTTCGGGGTTGAATGGCGTCGGGCCATCCAGACGCGTTTTAATAGGCGACTTCATCGGTGGACGCGTTTTAAGGGTTATTCTGGTCTTTTAATAAACCCGTCTGTGGGGCTTGAATGGCGTCGACCTCGGTCGACGCGATTCAAGCCAGGAATGGTTAACTTGGGGTATTTGATGTATGTTTCACGGTGGGATGGTTCTAATGCATGCTTTGAGTTATGTACTGAGACTGAGAACTTCTGCATGACTGGGATTTCATCATCTGTGGGTGTGTATGTGCTTTAACTGTACGTTGAGACTGGGGTTTACTGTGCGAATGGATTGACAGCATGTTATGTGTGTGTGTGTGATCATACGACTGTGGATCGATGTAACAATGGTTTCCGATGTCACCATGGACCGGTGGGGACAGGGTCATGGTGTCTGTGAGGAGGGGTGCTCGTGGTGTTTTACCTTTAGCTGAGGGAAGCAGAACCACCTTGAGCCGGCGGGCCGGAGTAGCTAGTGTGCTATCCGAGGGGTTGCTGTTTGGTCTCAGCGGGTCGGGGTTTCCCTTGCTTGTGTGACGGCTTCCGGCGTGTCTCTTGCTGTGGAGCTGGTGGTTTTACTGGTGGGAGTTGGTTTACCCTTTAGCCAATGGGCCTGATGTGACCTTTGATCAAGGTTACGAGTGGTACCTTTAGCCCTTGGCCTGATGCAGCCCGGGAGAGTTGGGTCTGTGGGTAGTTCCTATAGCTGCGGCTTGACGGGGGTTCCCGGTCCCCAGGACCCTCCAGGAAAGCGCTGAGGCCTAGCGTGGAGGCAATCCGGTGGTAGGACAGTAGTCTAGACTGCTTGTGTGCACACGTAGCTGGCAGTGGCGGTACACTGAGTCCAGCTAGTCCTAGTTTGGCTCACTGCCTCACCCTACAGTGCCCCGGAACGCTGTAGGGGTGGACAGGCGTGAGCACTGGTGGTAGTGTTGGGAGGCGACGTTTGACTTCGGTCGACTGTGTGGTTTAGTCGCCTTGTGGACTTCGGTCGTGAGACGTGACTCTGTGTTGGGTTCTTCGGGTTACTCAGCGTTGTTCCTGCTATACTGTCTGTCGTACGTTTCGTACCGGGGTTGCCTGTTGTGTTTACTGCTCTACTTGACTGTTCCATATATTACTGTTGCTTCACTTGTGGGTGTGTGAGTGGGAGGCGGGGGATCGGATGATCCCTACTGAGCCCAGTTCTGGTGTGGCTCACTCCCTGCGGTTTTCAGGTGTGGACTTCGAGGCGCAGCGGTAGCCTGGTGTCTTCTTGGTGTGCGGACCAGCAGCTGTCTTAGCTCCGGGGTATGCCCCGATGTTGTTGTACTTTCCTTCTGCCTGTACTTATTTAATTGTTGGACATGTAATTATTGTTGGACTGTATACGGACATTGTTACTTTCCCTGCGCACTTGTTTACCCTTGTAGTCCGTGAGATTGTTATATTTAGCACTGTTTAGCACTTACTCCTCCAGATGTGTTGTGTGAGATCCGGGTGTGAGCCCGTAGTTAATGGGCCGACATCCATTTAGTGACCGGGTCCCCGGTCATAGGATGGCGGGTCGTTACAGATGGTATCAGAGCTCAGTCTGGTCGAGTATGTGATAAACTGGGTTAGATATTATAGTCCAACAATAAGTACGAGTCTGTACAGGCGATGGCTGCTGGTGTAGATTGATAGGTTTTGACGTGTTTTTGGTTCGGTTTGTGTGTTTGTGGGGTAGTGATGGCGCCGAAGAGGAGAGCTCCGTTGACTCGTGGTTCGAGAGCAGGTGGTGGTGATCCGGGGGCAGAAGGACATAACGTGGATCATTTCATGGAGGCTATGTTTGAGGCTATGGCTAGATATCAGCAAAGAGATGGAGCTGAGGGGTCCAGTTCCCGAGGTGGCCAATCCACGGTGGTGGAGCGGTTCTTGAAGCTGAAGCCTCCTTCTTTCACGGGTCAACCTGTTCCTGATGCGGCAGCGCAGTGGATTAAGGAAGTGGAGAAGGTGTTTGATGTTCTAGAATGTGCTGAGAGTGACAAGACCTTGTTGGCGACCTACTTGTTGAAGGGTGATGCCTATGATTGGTGGGTTACCGTCAAGGGATTGATGTTCCCAGATAGATCTTTGAGAGAGATTCCTTGGGAAGGCTTTGTGAGGGAGTTCAGTGGACAGTACCTTCCGAGGCATGTTCGTAGGGCCAAGGAAAGGGAATTCATGGAATTGGTGCAGGGTGATACGTCGGTGTTAGAATATCAGATGAGATTTGTGGCCCTGGGAAGGTTTGCTCCTCACATTTCTGGGCGTGAGGATCTGAGGACGGAGAAATTCGTGGATGGACTTCGGCACGATTTGAGGGAGTTTGTGGCAGCTCACTGTTGTAAGGATCTAGCATCAGCGGTTCGGTGCGCGGCAGCGGTGGAGATGCAGTTTCAACACTCGGCAGAGGAATCGGAGCATTCAGCACAGGAGAAGCAGCATAGCAGAGATCGATCAGCGGCTTTTTCGGCAGGTGGTTCGAGTTCGTTCGAGGTCGAGTTCCAGGAGGTTCCTTGTGACGAGGATGAAGATGGTTCGGCTCAACAGATGCAGTCAGAGGTTGGCTGGCAGCAGGAGGCGAGGCGGGACGCTGCAGGTCGTTGTCCCCGTTGTAGCAGGTTTCATGGCGACAAGATATGTCCCATGATCACTGGTAGCTGTTTTGACTGTGGCAGGAAGGGACATTTCGCAAGGAACTGTCCCCGGAAGTAGAAGGCAGGTCAGGGGCCGAGTGGTCAGTAGGTGGTTGAGGCGTGATTGGAGTCGCGTCTCTTTGTGGAGGTTCGAGAGGTAGTGCTAGATGGGCACTTTTATCTTGTCTTGTTCAGAGGTGGTTGTGGACTTTAGTGGCACTTGTATGTATTTGGGTTTGGTGGAGAATCGATTTTGTAATATGTGCCTTGCTAGTGTATGGTTATTGATGATCTTTCAACCTTTGTTGGAATTGGGAATCCTGGTTAGCTTGTTGAGATTATGTTTGGCTATATTGTGGTGTCTTGTGTGAGCGATTGGTGATGATGTTTGTTGTGATCGGTGTGTCGGCCTGTGGTGGTTAGCCGAGTTGAGCGTTGAGCGGTTACTAATTTCGAGGACGAAATTCTTTTAAGGGGGGGGAGAATGTAATGACCGAGATTTCGGGTTCGGTGTTCGGGTCGGGATCGGGCCGGATCCCCTGGTTTGGACCCTGTGGGGTCTTGTGATTTCTGGCTGAATGGCGTCAGCTCTCGTCGACGCCTTTCAGAAGGCGTCAGGGTGCGTGGACGCCATTTAGGTTCCTGGTTGTTGTGCCACGTGTGCGCCACGTGGGCGGGTTTTCGGGCCGCGAGAGTACGGCCCTGTCAGATTTGTCTGAACGGCGTCCAGGTGGGTCGACGCGTTTCAGACTGCGACATCTGCGATGTCAGGGCATGGCGCCAGAGCGTGGTCAGTACGGCCTGTCACATCGTCTGAACGGCGTCCACGGTGGGCGACGCGTTTCAGAGCGGTGTCTGTACGGCTGTCCTGTCAGACTGATAGGCGTCTGCCTCGATCGACGCGTTTTGGCTGGTTTCGGATAGACCCCGCGAGCCTCTCCTTCTTTCCCTCATTCTCACCTTCACTCTCTCTCTCCTCGCCCTCTTCGCCCTCTCCGACGCTCTTCCTCCCCTTCCCTTCCTCTTCTTCCTCTTCCAACCACTCCATAGCTTCCCTACCTCTCACCTCTACCTCCACCACTTCCTTCGCGGCGTTCCCTTCTCCGGACGGCGGCCGACGTCCCGGCGGAGTGGCGGCGTCCTCGAGGGTACCGGCGGCGGTGTGCGGTGCGGCGGGACGGCGGCACGGAGCTTGGCGGAGTTCAAGAATCGGTAGGGGGACGAACCTTGCTTGTGACGTTCGTGTGATTCTCGGCGTGACGTGATGTATTTGGGGCTAGAATGAGCATGTTTAGGGGGTTTTCTTGTGGGAATTGGCGTGCTTGTGATCGTAGGATTCGGCGTATGCATGTGGTAGTGGAGTTCTCCTTCCTCTCCCTCTTGTTTTAGGGTTTTCGGGGTGCTTGGGGTTCAAGGGAGGAACCCTCGGTTCGAACCAGGGAACCTGGTTCCTGGCGCTGAAAGGCGTCGTACCTGGTCGACGTCTTTTAGAAGGACGTCGGTTAAGTACGACGCGTTTCAGGGCAGAAATCTCCCTGTTCGAGTTTCAGAGGTTAGGGGTGCTGGGCTAAATGACGTCATGGGTGATCGACGCCTTTTTGAAGGACGTCGAGCCACCATGACGCCATTTAGGCAGGATTTGCCCCGCTTAATGGTTCTGTATTTCTGGATTTCGGGGTTGAATGGCGTCGGGCCATCCAGACGCGTTTTAATAGGCGACTTCATCGGTGGACGCGTTTTAAGGGTTATTCTGGTCTTTTAATAAACCCGTCTGTGGGGCTTGAATGGCGTCGACCTCGGTCGACGCGATTCAAGCCAGGAATGGTTAACTTGGGGTATTTGATGTATGTTTCACGGTGGGATAGTTCTAATGCATGCTTTGAGTTATGTACTGAGACTGAGAACTTCTGCATGACTGGGATTTCATCATCTGTGGGTGTGTATGTGCTTTAACTGTACGTTGAGACTGGGGTTTACTGTGCGAATGGATTGACAGCATGTTATGTGTGTGTGTGTGATCATACGACTGTGGATCGATGTAACAATGGTTTCCGATGTCACCATGGACCGGTGGGGACAGGGTCATGGTGTCTGTGAGGAGGGGTGCTCGTGGTGTTTTACCTTTAGCTGAGGGAAGCAGAACCACCTTGAGCCGGCGGGCCGGAGTAGCTAGTGTGCTATCCGAGGGGTTGCTGTTTGGTCTCAGCGGGTCGGGGTTTCCCTTGCTTGTGTGACGGCTTCCGGCGTGTCTCTTGCTGTGGAGCTGGTGGTTTTACTGGTGGGAGTTGGTTTACCCTTTAGCCAATGGGCCTGATGTGACCTTTGATCAAGGTTACGAGTGGTACCTTTAGCCCTTGGCCTGATGCAGCCCGGGAGAGTTGGGTCTGTGGGTAGTTCCTATAGCTGCGGCTTGACGGGGGTTCCCGGTCCCCAGGACCCTCCAGGAAATTGCTGAGGCCTAGCGTGGAGGCAATCCGGTGGTAGGACAGTAGTCTAGACTGCTTGTGTGCACACGTAGCTGGCAGTGGCGGTACACTGAGTCCAGCTAGTCCTAGTTTGGCTCACTGCCTCACCCTACAGTGCCCCGGAACGCTGTAGGGGTGGACAGGCGTGAGCACTGGTGGTAGTGTTGGGAGGCGACGTTTGACTTCGGTCGACTGTGTGGTTTAGTCGCCTTGTGGACTTCGGTCGTGAGACGTGACTCTGTGTTGGGTTCTTCGGGTTACTCAGCGTTGTTCCTGCTACACTGTCTGTCGTACGTTTCGTACCGGGGTTGCCTGTTGTGTTTACTGCTCTACTTGACTGTTCCATATATTACTGTTGCTTCACTTGTGGGTGTGTGAGTGGGAGGCGGGGGATCGGATGATCCCTACTGAGCCCAGTTCTGGTGTGGCTCACTCCCTGCGGTTTTCAGGTGTGGACTTCGAGGCGCAGCGGTAGCCTGGTGTCTTCTTGGTGTGCGGACCAGCAGCTGTCTTAGCTCCGGGGTATGCCCCGATGTTGTTGTACTTTCCTTCTGCCTGTACTTATTTAATTGTTGGACATGTAATTATTGTTGGACTGTATACGGACATTGTTACTTTCCCTGCGCACTTGTTTACCCTTGTAGTCCGTGAGATTGTTATATTTAGCACTGTTTAGCACTTACTCCTCCAGATGTGTTGTGTGAGATCCGGGTGTGAGCCCGTAGTTAATGGGCCGACATCCATTTAGTGACCGGGTCCCCGGTCATAGTATGGCGGGTCGTTACACAAGCCATGGGAGGCTGAGGAGGAAGCTGGGGAAGAAGAAGAAAGAAAAGGTAGCAAGAGGGGGTTTTTGAGGGCTTTTAAAAGCCACCTATGGCCGTCCGGTCCGGACGACCACGGCTATGGCTGTCCTACGGAACGGACGGCCACACACGTGGCCGTCCACCGGTACGGATGGCCATGCGTGTGGCCATCTGCCTTTCCGAACGGCTACACGCGTGGCCGTCCGGTCCGGTGGATGGCCACACGCGTGGTCGTCCACTGGCGCGAATGGCCACACGCGTGGCCGTCCGCCTACTGTCCACCGGGCCCGTCCGATCTTAGCCGTGGGCATCTATGTTCGGGAAATTTCATAATTCAAATAAATCTGTTTATTCAATAAATGTTAATAAGTACATCATTCCAGGGTTTTACAACCTATAAAAAAGGCACATATAGCAGGTCATACACTTCTTAAATAATTCACATATTTCTCCACGTCTTCGGAAGTTTCCGCTACATCAATGCGGGCGTTGGTGAATCTAGAATGACGGCACCATGCACGTCAGAGTCGTTCTTTAGCCTTTGCTTCCCTTGCATACCCAGTATGCCTCGGTACAATCAGTATGTCATATGAAGTAGGAAACTGCACTTGTCTTGGAACTCCAATCTGGAGATGGCAGCGATGCCCTTGGTACAAGGTTAACTCATTAGGGCCAATTAGCCACTGCTCACGTTCACGAGAAGCCCGTGTGGTAAATTCCATACTCCGAAGGATCATCAGAACGAAGATGAATTTTTCCACAGACAGAAAATTCAGATGGTCACGCCAGTCATCCCTTGTCTTGAGATGAGCCGTAAGACATTTGATTTGATCTTCTGGACCAAGAAGGGAGCGTGCAGGATACCACGCACTGTGCTGGAAGATCTTGGAAGTGGAGGTCACCTTCTCATCAAAATTGAAAATCAAATGCATCTCCATCCACAGCTGCAGAGTGAATAAACTCCCTCTTGCAGATTGCCCCATGCTCATGTGACTGAGCCCGCCATAAAGATGTGACAGGATCTGTAACGACCCGCCATCCTATGACCGGAGACCCGGTCACTAAATGGATGTCAGCCCATTAACTGTAGGTTCACACCCGGATCTTATTTCACACATCTGGAGGAGTAAGCGTTAAACAAGATTAAATATAACATTCACACGGACTACAAGGAGGTATAGTGCGCAGAAAGTAAAGTAATAATGTCCGTACACAGTCCAACAATAATTACATGTCCAACAAATTAATTAAGTACAGGCAGAAGTAAAGTACAACAACATCGGGGCATACCCCGGAACTGAGATAGTTGCTGGTCCGCACACCAAGGAGAACGCCACGCGCCGCCACTCGCCACGAGGTCCACACCTAAAAACCGCAGGGAGTGAGCCACACCAGAACTGGGCTCAGTAGGGATCATCCGATCCCTTGCCTCCCACTCACACACCCACAAGTGCAATTACAAAGATACATGGGAACAAGATAAGTAAAGCTGTAACACATTGCTCCTAAATTCTCGATATAAACCACATGCATTTAGAATATAACATGCATATCTCAGAAATCACCCTACCAAGGAATCTACAACTCGCGTCTCGGTAAAACGCGTAAACCACGTCTCCGAAAGTGGGAAACATCGACCCGCTGAGACCAAACAGTAACCCCTCGGATAGCACGCTGGCTACTCCGGCCTAACTGGCTCAGGTGGTTACTCCTTCCCCCAGTACGAGTGACACTCCAAAGGTACCACTCCGACACCGGTACAAGCTAGCTAACCCCGGGGTTCACCGGATGACCCTCTCCACTAGGCGTCACCCCGCCACTGCTCCCGTCAGCGCTGTGTCCCTCCGCACCGACACAGGGTGTAGAACGCTACAACTGTCACTCTAGGTCCACCGAAACAGAAAACACGGCACGGTGCGATCTAGTCACGGAAGAAGTCCACGGTCGCACGACACCCAACGTAGTGCCATCCGGTCACGAAGAGTCCATCACATCGAGTATACTATCAGTATGCATTAACCAACTATCTAGCAGTGTAAACACATTTTACTGGCAGGAATTAGTGTTGTTCTGTCTTGAATCGCGTCGCCCAAGGCCGACGCCATTCAAGCACCCTAAACTGGTTCATGAAAAACACTGCCTTCAGAATCAGGCCTAAAAGGCGTCGACCCCAGTGGTCGCCTTTTAAAAGGCGTCGACATCCCCAGACGCCATTCACATCGAAAATCCAGGAATTCTAGAAAACATTAATCAGGGGATTTCTGCCTTAAAAGGCGTCATGGTTACCCGACGCTATTCAAATCGCGTCGCCCACCCATGACGTCTTTTATCCCCATAATCCCCGAACTGACAGGCCCTCAGTCGGGGTGATTTCCGGCTTAAATGGCGTCATGACGGCCCGACGTCCTTTTGAAAGGCGTCGTCCATACATGACGTCATTTAGCGCCATAACCCTTAACTCGTGAGACCTCGAACGGAGAGGTTTCTGTCCTAAAAGGCGTCGTACTGTCCTGACGTCCTTTCTAAAAGGCGTCGACCAGGCATGACGCCATTTAGCGCCAGAAACCTGGTTCCCTGGTTCGAACCGAGGGCTCTCCCTTAACCCCAAATACCCCGAAAAAGCCCCAAAACGGAAAAGGGGAGGAAGAGAAGTTGATCCACCATAAACATGCTACAAAACCACATTCATGAACACGCCCATATCCACAAGAACACCCCCTAAACATGCTTAATCTAGCCCAACACATCACATCAAGCCTAAGAAAACACGAGTAACACATGCAAGGTTCGTCCCCCTACCGGATACTTGAACTCCTCCTGGCTCCGTGTCGCCGAACCGCCGCACCGCAGACCGCCGCCGGTACCCTCGAGGACATCGCCACTCCGCCGGGACGTCGGCCGCCGTCCGGAGAATGGAACGCCGCGAAGGAAGTGGTGGTGGTAGAGGTGAGAGGTAGGGAGGTGTTGGAGTGGTGGAAGAGGAAGAAGAGGAAGGAAAGGGGGATAGAGGGTCGGAGAGGGCGGAGAGAGCGAAGAGAGAGAGAGGGGAGGCGAAAATGAGGGAAAGAAGGGGAGGCTCGCGGGGTCACTCAGAAACTGACTAAAACGCGTCGATCGAGACAGACGCCTATCAGCTGACAGGACGGGCCGTACTGACAGCACTCTGAAACGTGTCGCTCACCACGGACGCCGTTCAGATGATGTGACAGGCCGTACTGACAACGCTCTGACGCCGAACACTGACATCACAGATGTCGCAGTCTAAATTGCGTCGACCAGCATGGACGCCGTTCAGACGACAAGACAGGGGCCGTACTCTCGCGGCCCGAAACCCGCCCACGTGACGCACACGTGGCACAACAACAAGCAGACCTAAATGGCGTCCACACAACCTGACGCCTTTTGAAAGGCGTCGAGCAGTGCTGACGTCATTCAATCAGAAATCTCAAGACCCCTCAGGGCCTAAACCAGGGCATCCGGCCCGAAACCGACCCAAACACTGAACCCGAAACCTCAGTCCTTACAGGATCACTAGGGCAAGGGATTGACCTCTCCACAGCAAGCTCAGCACACCCACATACTCTCTCTCCAGCACGAAGCCTGAAGTGGGAGACCACAAGACACCCCCGAGGACTAAGCATAGCCCCCGCATCAGTCTTTCAGGCCCGATCGTCTTGCGTTTGATTTCTTAGATCAACCAGCACGCAAGACAATCAATAAGGATTCCTCGCTTATCACTCATACGGAACACCTCCTACTTGTCTTGCACTATGTCAGCAAAAATCACCTCCCAGGCAGGCAAATCAAAAGGATCGCCAGTTGCCAGACCATCCCAACCATAGAAAAGTTCTACTTCTTCTATCAGCACAGTCGCTTAGAACTCCCGAAACACGAATGTGTGCGTATCCGGGTGCCATAGTTCGAGCAGTGCACCCAGACCCTCCCAATGCCAATGAACAGAGTTGAACCACTTCCCGAATACAACAGACCGTGTCAGGTTCCACCGGCGCATATACACCCTCATGTCTAGTGTGATAACGTCCATCAAATCTATAAGCCATGCATACCTTCGAGTATGCCTTGGATCAGGGAATTTAGGGACAGGCTACACGACAACCCTAAGTCAAGAAAGAGAAAAGGAAATCAAAATAAGAGGCATAAAAACTTGAGCTTATTTGTCCATGGGCCAGTAAGTTGCTAAGATGGCCTTCAACATCAGACAAGACTCGAGGTTCTTTGGCAGCCACATGAACAGAAGACAAGGCCATAGGCATTATAGAAAGGCTTGGAGGTTGCAGAAGGGGCTTCGGGTCAGCCCTCCCCTTTTTAAGTCACAAAGATAAACTTTGGCTCTTTCCACTTTCCATAGAAGACGGAGTGCATGCACATCCACTCTTTTATGGACAGCCTATTCCCTGGCCTTCCACCTTTTTGTGGAAGGCATGCTAGTTGGCCTTCCACCTTTTCGTAGGAGGCATGCTAGTTGGCCTCTCACCACTTCTTACAATTGGGAGGTAACTTCACCACGGTTTCAAGAGACCTCTTTGCTTAACATCAACGAATTAATGGCTATTCCTGAAAATCAAGTCGAAGCCATATCGGATTGGCATTCTACCATTAGAATAGCCATATCTTCCATATCGCCTTCGACTCAAAACTAGCTTTTGCTTCTCATCCCTTTTGCAGTTTAAATACTTGAATGCTATGATCATTGAATATATGAACTTTGCTAACGTGCGTTCTTGCAGCCGCAGGGAATCTAAACCAAATAGGACTGAAGACACAGGAGGCTAATAACTTTGGGCATATAGACTCTGAGTTCCTCTTTAAACAAAGCAATGAGGAGTCTATATTCCCCAAGTTATTCGATTGGCCAATAAATCCCTCCTGTTTGCATTAAGGAATTTGTTTTCCAATTTTTAAACCAGCATGCATTGCATAAGCATCATCCACTAGAACATCCATCCTCGCCCTAGGGGCAATGACCATGATTTATCACTCTGCTTAACCCATTGTTGATTTGTGAGTCTGGCGATTGTTTGTTTGTTAGCCCTTTGAATTGCAAGACCTTATCTTTTTCCAATTCGTGTGCTTGAGATTCTCTCACTTGGCGATCATGTGATATGCCAGGACACCGTGCGCCTATTGTGTCGAGACCTTTTCAAGTCACATCCCTCCATATTTCATGCTTGAGATCTCCTTGGGCCAGATCGTTGCATCTTAGTGCACCAAGGCCTCGCAGTTCCAACACCTGAGGGTCCTACGGATTGTGATTCTCTAGTTTGAACATTGTTCCCCTTCTCAATCACCCTTGCAGTCCAAATAGCCAACTCTCATGCATTTACCACATTCGCATATCATCCTTGGATATAACTCATTCCTTCTTCGGGCTATCCAAAATCAGGTTCGATTTCCGGGACACCTATTTATCATTCCGCTCCACTCCACTGCAAAACAGATGTCCCGGAGGGGCATTTGTAGACACCGATTTTGGATCCCCTTTTGGTCATAACCCCCATCATCTTATCCATCTCAATTAGCCCATCAGATTTTCTCACATAATTCAACCCACTAAATAATCAGGCCCATTAACCAATCTCCGCTTTCTCTCACCCGTGGAAGGCCAACTGAGCCGCCTTCCACCATCCGTGGAAAGCCAACCCTTGCCTTCCACCATCCGTGGAAGGCCAACCAGGCCGCCTTCCACCACCTGTGGAAGGCCAACTACCTTGTCTTCCACCTTTTGGCCACCTTTTTCACTTTTCACCACTTTTTCGTGGAAGGTCAATTAGCCCGCCTTTCACCATCCTTGGAAGGCCACCCCTTGCCTTCCTCTTCCACCACCCTTGGAAGGCCAACTCGGCCACCTTCCACCTTTTCATGGAAGGCCAACTACCTGGCCTTCCATGGAAGTGGGAGGCAGGATAGTTGGCCGTCAATTCTCCTAACTTCCATCTTGACCTCGTCTTCCCACGATCTCCTCCACTCGCCACCCTCATCCCCACTACTCCGATCACTCCCCACTCCGGCGACTGCCGCGGCATGACCTCTGACTCTTGACCATTCCCTATTGGTTCTTTGATGATTAACGGGGATTTAGAACTTGAATTCCCCCTTTTTTTTCCTCTCCTATTTAAACCCTCTCACTCCTCCCGGAGAAGGGGTTGGTTGGGGAGGATTGGGGTTTTGGATTTTTAGAAGCGGACAAGTCTGGAGGTTGCGGGCAGCAGAGCGGGAGTACTATGAATCTCTCCTATATGGGCTTGTTCTTCTAACCCTCCCCCTCTTTCTTTTCTAGTTACTGCATTCTCCCCCCTACCACATGTCCTAGCCTTCTTTTCTTTACTACAAATCATTCATCTTGTCACCATGGCACATACGCACATTTCATTGCATGCATCCTAGGACCACCTAGCATCCATTCTAACAGAGGTTCCAAACAAAAAACAGGAGGTGGGTGGCCATAACATATGGTCACCTTCCCTCCCTAAATACCTATCCGATGCGTCCCCTTTCAATTTTAACTCTTTTACTTGTTTGCGTGAATAGATTCTACATGTCGTAGTCTTAATCGGGCTATTTTCTTTCCTTTGTTCGTCTTTTTTTTAGGGGCTCTTACCACATTCAGCACGCGGACTATCGTGTTCTCCCCTTTCAGCTGGCCGGAGGCAGAGAAGAGGAACCCGCCACCTCCTGCTACACCAGAACGCGATCAACTTCATCATCCTGCAGAGCACAGGGACTGTAAGGTAATGCTCCTGGCGATCACATATATTTCAACTCATAACTCGTAGTGCTACGATGAACGGAGGCCTCCCCTCATGGAAGGAAGAGCGGGAACTCTCCGGGCGCCTACAAACATCTTTCATCACCCCATGGGGGGAACTTATTGTTATGTCGTGATGCCTTTTGGGTTGAAGAACGTAGGGGCAACATATCAAAGCACTATGATGGCCATTTTTCACGATATGATGCATGCGGATATGGAGAGATGTTGTCTTAATAAAATCAAGGTCTTGCAAAGATCAAAGGAGCACCAATTGAAAATGAATCCTAAGAAATGTGTGTTCGGAGTATCATCGAGAAAGCTATTAGGGTTCATTGTAAGCAAAAGAGGAATAGAGATAGATCCTAACAAGACCAAAGCCATTTCTGAAATGACGCCTCCTAAGAATATCAAAGAAGTTCAAGGACTTATTGGAAGGTTGCAGTTCATTCAGAGGTTCATTTCGCAACATTCACAGAGATGCAAGCCATTCTACGAACTGCTGAAAGGAGGAGCAAAATTTGATTGGAATGTAAAATGTCAGAAGGCTTTTGACGAATTGGAGACCTATTTGCTAAGTCCCCTAGTCCTGATGCCCCCAATGGCGCGACGTCCCCTGCTGCTTTATATTTCTACTACTGAAGATTGTGGCCAGAGCAGTATTGGCCCAATATGACAATGAGAAGAAAGAAAGGGCAGTGTATTACCTCTCCAAGTTGTTCAATGAAGCAGAAAAGAAATACACTGCCATGGAAAGGACGTGTGCCACTCTCGTCTGGGTGGCTCAGAAGCTCAAGCATTATTTCCTTACTCATGAGGTAAAGTTTCTGGCTAGGATGGACCCGATCAAATATCTTTTGGAAAAGCCAGTATTGACAGATCGCTTGGTTTGATGGCAAAGTTTCTTGAACCAATTTGATATAACATATGTGAATCAGAAATCAATCAAAGGACAAGCTATTGCAGAACATGTGGCGCATCATCCCTTACCAATCTTTTCTCCTATCGAAACTGAGTTTCTCGATGAAGAATCGAGATCTTTAGTGGATGATAGTCCATCTTTGGTTCTCTATTTCGATGGTGCTCTTAACTCTAAAGGTAAGGGAATAGGGGCAGTCTTATAGTCACCCGAAGGAGTAAGCATCCCCCAGGCTCGACAATTGACCTTCCTTGCTACTAACAATGTTGCAGAACATGAGGGACTCTTAACAGGACTAAGGATGACAGTAATACTTGGAGTCAAAGAGTTATGCATAATTGGTGATTCTTGGCTAATTCTTATACAAGTTCTTCACAAATACAGGACCGAAGACGTTGGGATCCGGGCAGGCGCGATGAATGCGGCGGAAGCAACATGAAAATACCTGCCCAATGCCCGTAGATCCGATTCAGAACGAAAAATGAAAACCAAAAACCAGGTCGTGATCATATCACCTTGCGCGGATTCGAATCCGCGACCTTTTCGGTTCCGTCAAGGCGATGCCGCTAGCTGCACAAGCGTCCGGCCTCCAGCGGTATCCATGCGATCCTCTGCGGTGGTTTGTCCTCGATCCTTCATCCAGATCAACTCGCTCGCTGAAGAATCCTCGCTGCATCCATGTCCGGATCATTCAGACTGGAATTCCCGACTCTCGGGAAACGCGTGCGACGGAGACGGGAAGTCTCCCGGCGCCTCGAATAGGGTGCCCAGAGGAGGAGGAGAGAGAGAGGGGGACGGCCAGCCTTGAGAGCTCTTGGAGCTTGGCCCAGGGTTTCTCAACAGCGTGTATATATATATTAAGTCGGCGCGACTTTTCATAAAAGTCCCTGAGTTAATATAATTCTCACTTAAGTACCACCGATTGAGAATCTATTTGCGTGTGACCCTCTAAGCCCATTAACTAGTCTGGTTTTCAGCCCGTTAAGTCTAATAACTAGTTATTGACTTATTGTGATTAGTTAATATCTATATATTAATTAATTACTTAACCGAATTAACATCTCATGTAAAATTCGATCAGACTTCTGATCAAGTTGGGTGCCAAGCAACACCGCATGATCTCGGAAGGTAAAGGGGTTCAGCAACCCACTCATGGAACCTGTCCGTCCACAGTTACCACATGGCTTATGATTTTTCATTCGCACAATACTCTCGAGTCGACCTAGGGTTACAGTCAACTGTTAAAACCCTAGATAGTCAACTCACTTGAATTAGACTCCGATGTACAATATCAGAAAACATCTTTTCAGATATTGTGTCTGCTCTAGCCAAAGACTCCTACGGATCCATTCTAGAGCATTCTCTCTCTAGTTACGTGAGAACGAATGATTCTTTATTGAACATACAATCACCTTCCAAGGTCTTCCACTGGACCCGATCCTTGACTATTAAAAATCTCGTGGATAGGGATTCGTAAGCTAAGGTCAAAGTCCAGAAGTCCACCGACAAGGTGTTTTTGGTGTCTCAAGTCCAATGATCAACCATGCCACTGTGACGATGAATCGTGTCGATTGACAATCAGGTAAATTACCATTCGGCGATTCATATCTAATCAGTTCAGTGAACTCATTCCCCAATGAGCACCTACAGGTTCACCATTGTGTCTCCACACATGTGACTAACGAGATCAGTCACCCTCATCATATGAGCTGGAATAATCTGTACTAGTCTTACCGGATGTTTGATGTCCTCTTCAAACATCCTACGACTAGGAACAATTCAGAATATGTGTTTATAGGTCATCGGTCTCATTATTATGATCTCATCATAATACGACGACCGTTGCACACATTCATGGACTTCATTATGCGTAATAATAATAAACACACCAATCTACATTATGAAATATATATGCCATTTATTATCGAACTAGATTAAAATAGATGGCTCGCGATTGGTTTAGAGGCCACTTATATCTATCAATCTCCCACTTGGACTCAAGCCAATCACCTTCGTATTTGATCTCTATCAAATCTAAGTGATGCTCACATCAAATCTGTGACTAAGGCTTGTTCTAGGATCTGCTAAATCATTCATATATGGAATAATTTTCATTACGTTATTTTCTATTAATTCTTTGTCTCTCAATTTCTGAAAGAGCCTCAGAATGTTCTACAATTTCTGATGAGACCATGGCTTAACTACAAAATTGATCGCTCCCACTGTTGTCCTACAATAACTGGACGAGATTGGAGACCTTTTAGAACTACATTTAGTTCAAAGATGAACTCTTTCATCCATACTGTTCTAATAACATTATCACTTGTTAATGTTGTCATCCTAATATCGAGTTCTGGGTTGGAACCCTTCCAATCCCTTCTTTTCTTATTAGAAGGTTATATCCATGCCTCATTTGAAATTTGAGTCAGTATGACTCATTATTTCAAATCATCCTCTCCATATACAGGATTGCATCCTTAGCACTTCTCAAGTACTTAGAGATATGTTTCAATCTGTCTATCAAAATTTCCCTGTATCCTTCAAGGGACCTTTCCTTAAAGAAATAAATTCGATATCTCAATAATTGCGATTTATTATGGAATTTATGTCGAACATTTTGACATACAGTTTAAGGTAACATCCTCATCGATTTATCTTAATAGATTTGTATCTTCAATATGTGGGATGTTATAACCAAACCCATTATGGAAGAAGAATATGGATAATAATACTTTTACTGATAGTAACATCCTGATGTCATTCTCAATGACTTTGATGTTATTATCACAAAGTATTACTAATGTGACTGTGCCCCCACTGACCTCTTTGTACACACACAATCCGTGATCATTCTTAATGATCACTGAGTGTTTGAACATTAAGTCAAAACTCTTATTGCAACTCTAAGAAGCTTTAGTTTAATAGTCTTTGAATCACAACTTGCTTCCTAGATATTCTAAAAACTTTAAAGTTGTATCATATACACATTTTCCTCAATCATATTGAGGGAATGCTTTTAATATCCAACTGCCATTTCCTTATCATGACATGCACTATTGGCAAGTAAAATTCTAATAAACTTATTTTGGTAACCTTTGAGGAAAAATAGTCCAAGTCAACACTTTGACCATGACCATTTCCTTTAGATTGCCATATAAGTTTTAGATAGTCCATTTGTACTAATCTTCATTCTGAAGATTTACTTGCTTCTGAGAGGTACAATACCCTCAAACAATACTATCAAGTTCCGAACTTAATAGATGTTATGGACTATAACTTAGAACTCTTAACTTCTTTCCAATTTAAAGGTTGTAACTATGATAGAGAGTTTACTCATAGATTTAGGATCATGATCCATATCTTTGAGCTCTTCTCATTCTGCTATCTCTGATATGTCAAACATATCAGACTACCTATTGAGAGAATCTCAAAATCTATGATGCTCTCTTATATGTGTTATGAATGGTTCCAAACATCCGAAGATTATCTAATAATCTTGTGTTAATTTTTGAATCTAGAATATCTTCTAGTTTTATTAGCTCTCACTGTTTTCTTTGAGGACATATTCCTCTTCTTAGAAGACAACTTTCAGTACGATAATTATTTCATTACCGTCTAGCCAATAAAATAATGTCCACACTCTTTGGACATCTTACAATTTCACATTACGCAGTGTCCTTTTAGATCCAACTTCTTTGGATCATGTCTTTTCCAAAAGATTAAGATACAACTTGACTTTAACATTCTTAAAATCATATTAGTTTATAATTCACATCTCATATGAATTATCGCATCTCCATATCTTATATGGATATACTGACTTATTTGGAACCATATGTGAAGTATAGACATCTAATGTTCATACTCATATATATACAAGAATATAAGAGTTAGGCAAATCTTATTATAAATATAGTACTATATCTAATAAAGTACTATTCCTCATTATATCATATTGCTATGATATACAATGAAAATTTATCGAGAGATGATACAATTATCCTTTTAACAACTTGCGTGAATCCCGTGCTCAAGTATTGATTTCTTTTATCGAATTGAAGAATTTGATATTCTTTCAATTAGTTACTTCACCTTGATCTTCTATACCTTAATCTCTTAGATGCATTAGACTAGTACTTCAGCAAGTACACATAGCCAAATGTTTCTAAGAGATAACTATTAACGTAAGTCACTAGAAGTGATTATCATTGGCGTTAAGAAGATATTTGATTATTTACATCAACATGTATAAACTCTAATAATTTCTACTTATTGCACAATCTAGTATACAATGCTATAGACAAACATAATTCACTAAGTTCATTTCTATATGAGACTTGTGAACATTCATCATATGATATGTCACATCAAGAATCTATAATGCATTGACTGATTTTAAAATATTTCATTCTATTCTTAAAACCAAATGGAACAACACTTGTTCCTTCTCAGTCAATGTTATTTATTTTTACAATTCTTGATCATTAATAGAACTAAATAACAATTATTTAGTTTCATATTAATCTCCTAAAAGTATACAAAGATTTACTGTCTCACAGTAACCTATGTATTTCGTGAACTATTGTTGAGTCTAACTCAACATTTTCATTTTCTTGATTTTCTTTTACTTGTCTAAGTCTGCATACTATTGCAGATCTGAGAATCATTTTCAATAACTCATATTAGAGACACAAACTCTCCAATAGACATGCAAAAGTAGATAATAAGAATATCTGAAACTTCTTACAACTTTTATTTTTCCTATTTGCCTTTACCAACATCCTTATATTGGTTGCAATGGGAGAACTGTTCATTCTCTCTTTCAGCTAACTTGCTTTTATCTATCTCAGGTGTGGGTTCGACCATTTAAGATCTTATTGTTAGTCTTAGGTGGCCTACAAGCCAATATGACTTTGTTATATCATTCACATTTATTAATATAATGGCATAATATTCATTGTATGTAAATCGTACTAATTATCATCTCATAATGAAGTCCATGAATATGTGCGATAGTGATCAGATTATAATAAGATTATACTAATGACACTAATCACTTAAACACACATATTCTTAATCGTTCCGCGTCGGAGGATATCTAAGAAGGACATCGGATATCCGGTCAGACTAGTACAGATTACTCCTGCTCATACGATGAGGGTGACTGATCTCATAGTCACTTGTGTGGAGACACTAAGGCGAATCTGTAGGTGCTCATTGGAGAATGAGTTCACTAAACTAATCCGACTGAATTGCTGGATGGTATTGTACCTCACTGTCAACCAGCTTGATTCTATTGTCGCAGTTGCGTGGATGGTCCTCGGACCTAAGACACCAAGGACACCTTATCGGTGGACTTCTGTGCTTTGACCTTGGTTTATGAATTTCTAACCACGGGATTCTAAACGGCCAAGGATCGGGTACAGTGCAATACCGTCGAAGGGAATTGTGTGTCAATAAGGAATCATTCACTCTCGGTACTTAGAGAGAGAATGCTCTAGGAAGGATGCGCGGAAGTCCCTGGCCAGGGCGGACGATAATATCGGGAAATGAGTTTTCTGATATTCATGAACGGCATCCAATCCAAGTGAGTCGACCGGTTAGGGTTTGACAGCACGCCATACCCTGAGTTGACTCGAGAGCATTGTACGAATGAAGGATTATATCCATGCGGTAACTGTCGACGGAAAGGTTCCAAGAGTGGGTTACTTAACCCCGATACCATCCGGGTTTATACGGTGTTGCTTGGCACCCAACGTGATTGGAGGCCTGGTCAAATTCGATGTGCGACATCAATTCGATTGATTAATTAATTAATAAAGAGTTATTAATTGATTAATAAGGCCAGTAAGGAGTCATTGGGCTTATTGGGCTATTAACCGGACTGGTAATTGGGCCTAGAGGGTCACACGCAAATGATTCTCAAGGCGATGGATAAATAAGTGGGTTTTATATAAACCTCCTTTTATGAAAAATCACGCGGTTAGTATAAAATATAGCGAACGAGCTGAGCAGGTCAAGCTGCTGCTAACCCTAGCCGCCCCCTCCTCTATTTCTCTCTCTCTATGACACCCCAGGCCAGATCCGGATCCCCGAATCTGCTCCGCCGCTTCTCCGACTCCCATCCGACAGGAAATCGTCTGCGCGTTGCGGCGATCGTTGTGGCGACCGGCAGAGGTTTCGTAGCTGCGAAGAACGAGGAATGTGAGGATATCCACCATGAGGAAGATCGCGTGGACTCCGCTAGAGGCCGGGCGCTTGCGCGGCTTGCGGTGTTGCACCGATGGAACCGAACGGCTGCAGATTCGAATCCGCACACGGTAAGATCCGATAATCCGATTATCGAGGTCTTTGATTTTTTGAAACGGGAACAGATCTCCAGCTTTTATTTTTATTTCCACTGCGCGAGAGATCAGGAGAAACCCGAGAACCCAACAGTGGTATCAGAGCTAGGTTCCACTGTTTCTCGTCCCGTTTCAATCTCCGAATTAATTTTTTCATGAGTTATTCCATGCGTTTAATCCGATTAAAATGATGGAATAGTGTTCATAAGATGAACACAAATAATTAGATTATTTTTCTGTAATTTTTTGGATTTAATTTGGGGTTTTTCGTGTTCTTCGTGGGACAAAGAAAGACGAGTTTTCGACGGCTTCATACGGGCTTCCCAAGCGTTGGGATGGCGTGCCGGGACCTCCGATCCCTAAGGGATAGTTACCACTATCCACTGGGCATTATAGCCGGCCCCGGAGTGCCCATGAGGGGGTGCAAAATTAGGCCTTAATTCTTCTTTTTCCACTCGATTTTGAAAAATAGAAAACCAGCTTTTTAAAGAAGATTAGAAGGATCTTGGCCAACTATGGGCACTTCTCTGGCGATCCTGCTGGCGCTGGAGGGGTCGCCGGTGGGACCAATCGACGCCGGCCGCCGGAGAGCCCCGTCGCCGACACCCAGCAACGCCCGTCGCCGGCCACCTGCAATAGGGGTCCTAGGGTTTCTGTTGCAGGTTTGGGGGCGTCGAGTTTGGGAGGGGAAGGGGCTGACCGGTCGGACCGGTCAGCCGAGCCGAGTTCACAGGGGAACCAGCTCCTTGCCTAAGGGGCGCTAGGGCCCGACCCCAAGGCCAGGTGGCTCGGGCCTGGCCCGAGCCCTGGCGCAGCCTACTGGCTGAGCCCTTTCTCCCTTCCTTTCAATATCTAAATCACAATACCCCAAATGCCCTTTTAATTAAATTGAAATGGATTTTAATTTAAAATTAAAAATTGTTTTAAAATTTAAATTAGTATTCAATTTTAATTTATTAAAGATATTTAATGATTTTGAATCATTAAGTCTTTTAAGGATTAATTAATTAGCAATTAGTTATTAATTAATCCAGGTTAATATTAATTTAAATGTTAAATTAATTATTAACCTTAATATGACTGAATTAATGAATTAAAGTTAGTGGTTAATAGTTACAATCTAAATGTTAGATTTTTAATTGTTTAATCATCTAATTGTTAATTCATTAGAGTTAGTTATTAATTTAACAGTTAAATTAATAACTAATTTAAGTGTTAAATTAGTAGTCTTTGATTAATTAGTGTTAGTTATTAATTTAATAGTTAAATTAATGATAACATTAATTAACTAATCTAAGAGTTAGATTAATTAATTGTTAATTAATTAGTGTTAATTATTGGTTTAAGAGTTAAATTAATAATTAACATTAATTGACGAATTTAAGTATTAGGTTAGTAGTTAATAATTAATTACAGTTGATTATTAATTTAAGTGTTAAATTATTAATTAACTTTGTTGAACTAATCTAAGAGTTAGATTAGTGATTAATAGTCTAATTGTTAGATTATTATGTGGTTCAATCTAATTGTCAGATTGTTTAATTATTAGAAATGTTCTAATTTGCATGAAATAATCTAGAATTTATTAATTCGGAGTGTGTGCACATGTGATGGGTATTTTATGCTTTTAAATTTGATTTGATTGCATATTAAATTGATTAAAAGTGTTTTCGAAATTCTGAAGCCAATTTTGATTGGAACCTAATTTTTGAAAGTCAAAAATTATTTAATTTTGAAAAACCTCTTTTATTTTAGCCATGTGATGAGCTTATCATGTGTGGATTGTTTAAAACACATCATGGTCATGGATATGCACCTTTAAATTATATTCATGTGATGAATGGATTGTGTGGATCGTAGATGAACGTTGGTTATTTATTAATTGTTAATAAATAGAGGTATGCGCACCTCTCCCTCTCTCGAACTCCGATGTACTTCTACCTCCCTTTCTCTTGTACTCGCCATAAGGCTTTCTTCTGTTTACATGTAAATTTAGATTTAAATGTAATCTGATCGAGGCAGCTGAGGAAGGAGCGAGGACAAACCACAACTGCAACCAGGAAGGCGAATCGATGGAGATCCTTTGCCTTTATGTTTACAGTATTATCTGATATAAATGTTATGTTAGATTTTGTGTGCATTTGACTGTTGGCTCCAGTCAAACCCACTGTGCTATCCATGACTACACTAATGACAGGTATGAGATGCATTGTTTTCTTTTGATTATGAATCAAAGCAGGTATAGTATTTAGTAAATATATACGATATGTTTATATACTATCACCTAAGAGAGACCAAGATAAAAGTTATCTAAATACCCTCATCTAAACTCTACGCCGTAACACGAGTAGTTAAGAACTTACCGCGTAGTCTACCATCGTTATAGTCATAAGATTCGAATCACTTTAGGTAGGTTTGTTGTGCTATCCACAAGGCCTATTTAATTGTGTGGAGAAACTGTGGCTATGGCATTAGATGCCTATATGGTAGAAGAACCATATAACTTTGTTGTGCTATTCACAAGGGCTGCATGCAAATCTATGCTCGTCGCGTAACGATGGTTAGCTTAGACCAGAATTAGTGGTTTGTTGTACTATCCACAAGACTTTTAAATCTCTGGGGACCGAAGCTATGATCAGATATTACAAGGAGTTGCAAGTCCTATGAGTTGGGTGCTCTTTGATTGTATTACAGTTTGTTGTGCTATCCACAAGGCTGTACTGCAAGTCATTGAGATTCTGATCCCCACTAGGAGACTATTGGCATCTCCCATTCTGTATAACTGAGGGTTATACAGTCCGTCGAAAATTAGTGGGAGTTAAAACTTGAACAAAAGACCATATCTTGTTTTATATTCAATAATTGAACTGTTAGTCTTAGGTGGCCTACAAGCCAATCTGACTATGTAAATCTCGTTCATTTATTAATATAATGGCATGATATTCATTGTGTGTAAATCATATTAATTATCGTCTCATAATGAAGTCCGTGAATATGAGCAATAGTGATCAAATTATGATGAGATCATACTAATGAGACTGATCACTTAAACACACATATTCTTAATAGTTCTTACTCGGAGGATATCCGAGAAGGACATTGGATGTCCAGATAGACTAGTACAGATTACTCCCGCTCATAAGATGAGGGTGACTGATCTCATAGTCACTTGTGTGGAGATACTAAAGTGAATATGTAGGTGCTCTTTAGAGAATAAGTTCACTGAACTGATCCGACTGAATCGCTGGATGGTATTGCACCCTACTGTCAACCAGCTTGATTCTATTGTCGCAGTTCCGTGGATGGTCCTCGGACTTGAGACACCAAGGACACCTTGTCGATGGACTTCTGTGCTTTGACCTTGGTTTATAAATCTCTAACCACAGGATTCTAAACAGCCAAGGATCGGCTTCAACGGAATACCGTCGAAGGGAATTGAGTGTCAATAAGGAATCATTCGCTCTCAGTACGATGAGAGAGAATGCTCTAGGAAGGATGCGCAAAAGTCCCTGGCCAGGGCGGACGATAATATCGGGAAAGGAGTTTTCCGCTATTCATCAGCAGCATCCAATCCAAGTGAGTCGACCAGTTAGGGTTTGACAGCACGCCATACCTTGAGTTGGCTCGAGAGCATTGTACGAATAAAGGGTTATATCCACGCGGTAACCATCGGCGGAAAGGTTCCAAGAGTGGGTTGCTTAACCTCGATACCTTCCGGGTTCATGTGGTGTTGCTTGGCACCCAATGTGATCAGAGGCCCGGTAGAATTCGATGTGCGACATCAATTCGATTGATTAATTAAATAAATAAAGACTTATTAATTGATTAATAAAGCCAGTGAGGACTCACTGGGCTTATTGGGCTATTAACCGGACTGGTAATTGGGCCTAGAGGGTCACACGCAAATGATTCTCAAGGCGATGGATAAATAAGTGGGTTTTATACAAACCGGGGGTTCTTATGAAAAACCGCGCGGTTAGTATAAAATGTAGCGAACGGGCTGAGTAGGCTAAGCTGCCGCTAAGCCTACACGCCCCCTCCTCTATTTCTCTCTCTCTGGCGCCCCAGGCCAGATTCGGATCTCTGGATATGCTCTGTCGCTTTTCCAACTCCCGTTCGACGAGAAATCGTCCGCGCGTTGCGGCGACCGGCGGAGGTTTCGTGGCTGCGAAGAACGAGGAACGTGAGGATATTCGTCGCGAGGAGGATTGCGTGGACTCCGCTAGAGGCCGGGCGCTTGCGCGGCTTGCGGTGTCGCACCGACGGAACAAAACAGTTGCATATTCGAATCCGCACATGGTAAGATATGATAATCCTATTATCATGATTTTTAGTTTTTCGAAATGGGAACGGATCTCCGTTTTTATTTTATTTCCGCTGCGCGGGAGATCCGGAGAAACCCGAGAACCCAACAACGGTATCAGAGCTAGGTACCATGGTTTCTCGTCCTGTTTCAGTCTCCGATTTAATATTTCCATGTATTATTCCCTGCTCAAATTCGAATTTTAATGGATTAGTGTTCATATGATGAACAAAAGTTAATTAGATTAATTTTTTATTATGTAAAATTCAAAATTATTTGGGGGTTTTCGTGTTCTTCGTGGGACGAAGAACGACGGGGTTTATACGGCTTTGTTCGGATTTTTCCCATGTGATGGGAAGATGGCTGGGGGTCCTAGTGTGACCAGGGACACCACTAGTCACCATAGGCACCTGTTGCCGGCCCCGGAGAAAGGAGGATGAGCAACAGCTGGACGGCTATCTTCTTCCTCTTTGGTTTTGTAAAAACCTAAAACCAGTAAAAACCAGATTATGTGGGGCTCGGACTGCAATTTCTTTGGGGCCCTCACCGGCACTGGGAGCGACACCGGCGGGGCCGGCCAGTGCCGGGGGGCTTGCCGTCGGGCCAGATCCTCCCTACCCGACCGCTGGCTAACCACCTGCAACTGGAATTAGGGTTTTCTGGTTTCGGTTTGAGGTGAGGAAGATATGGGGTCGGCCGGCTATTGAGGGGCACCGCCGGTGAGCCCCGACGACCGGAGCTTCACCGGCGAGACAGGACGGCGCCGTGCCGTCGGCCGCCGGCCGGTGCCGTAGATAGCCGCCGCCCCAAACACCCCTCTACAGCTAGGGTTTGGCCACGAACTGGGGAGGAAGGAGGCCGGCCGAGCGTCCCCATCAGGCCTGGGCCCGAGCCGATTCGACCGGCTGGACCGGCCCCAACCCAGCCAAAGGGGCCAGGGCCTGCTTCCATCCTGGCCTGAACCCTGGGCTCACTAGGGGGCCAGACCATGGTTGAGCCATGGGACCCCATCTGGCCTGAGCCAGGATCTTATTGGGCTGGGCCCATTCTATTATCAAAACCCCAAATTAGCCCATTTAATCATTAAATTAGATTTTAATTTAATTTCAAAACTGTTTTGAAATATAAATGATTATCAAATTTTGTTTATTTGGGCAATATGATTATGGAATCATTTTAATTAACAAGAAGTTGTTAATTGATTAAATTTGTTGTTAATTTAAGTGTTAAATTAATAACTAATTTTAATAAACTAATTTAAATGTTAAATTAGTAGTTATTAGTTAATTGAAATTAATTGTTAGTTTAATTGTTAAATTGATGATTAATTTTAATTAATTAATATAATGGTTTAATTAGATGTTATTAATTATTGATTTAAGAGTTAAATTAATAATTAATATTACTCCACTAATCTAAGTGTTAGATGATAATTATTAATTAATTAGTGTTGATTAATAATTTAAGTGTTAAATTAGTAATGAATATTAATTAACTAATCTAAGAGTTAGATTAGTAGTTAATTAATAATTATAGTTAATTAATAATTTAAGTGTTAAATTAATAATTAACTTCAGTGGACTAATCTAAGAGTTAGATTAGTAATTAATTATTAATAGTCTAATAGTTAGATTATTAACATGATTTAATATAATTGTTAGATTGAATTAGTTATTAGAAGTGTTCTAATATGCATGGAATAATATGGAATTATTAATTTGGAGTGTGTGCACATGTGATGTGTGTTTATTGCTTTTAAATTTGATTTAATTGCATGCTAAGTTAATTAAAAGTGTTTTTAAAATTCAAATACCAATTTTGATTGAAACCCACATTTTTTGAAAGCCAAAATTATATATTTTGAAAACTCTTTTATTTTAGCCATGTGATGCGCTGAATCTTGTGTGGAATGATTAAAACACACCATGGTCATGTATATGCACTTATTTAATTATTCATGTGATGAATGATGTGTTTGTGTGGATCGTGGATAAATGATGGATGTTTATTAAATTGTTAATAAATAGAGATCTGCGTATCTCTCCCTCTCTCATTCTTCGATGTACTTCTACCTCCCTCTCTCTTGTACTCGTCATAAGGCCTTCTTTAATTTACTTGTAAATTCTAAAATTTAAATGTAATATGATCGAGGCAACCGAGGAATGAGCGAGGACGATCCACTGCAACCAGGAAGGCGAAAAGATGAAGATCCTTTGCCTATGTGTTTGCAGGTTTATCTGATATAAATGTTATGTTAGATTGTGCGTGCGTTTGACTGTTGACTCAAGTCAAACCCATAGTGCTATCCATGACCACATTAGACATGTATGTGATGCATTGTTTTTAATGTTTGATTGTGAATCAAAGCAGGTATAGTATTTAGTAAATATATATGATATGTTTATATACTATCACCTAGGAGAGACCAAGATAAAAGTTATCTAAATACCCTCAATTAAACTCTAAGCCGTAACGCGAGTAGTTAAGAACTTACCGCGTGGTCCACCATCGTTATAGTCATAGGATTCGAATCACTTTAGGCAGGTTTGTTGTGCTATCCATAAGGCCTATTTAATTGTGAGGAGAAATTGTGGCTATGACATTAGATGCCTACATGATCGGGGTAGAGGAACCATGTAGCTTTGTTGTGCTATCCACAAGGGCTGCATGCAAATCTATGCTCGTTGCGTAACGATGGTTAGCTTAGACCAGAATTAGTGGTTTGTTGTGCTATCCACAAGGCTATTAAATCTCTGGGGACCAAAGGTATGATTGGATATTGCAAGGAGTCGCAAGTCCCATGAGTTGGGTGCTCTTTGATTGTATTACAGTTTGTTGTGCTATCCACAAGGCTGTATTGCAAGTCATTGAGATTCTGATCCCCACTAGGAGACAGTCGACGTCTCCCGTTCTGTATAACTGAGGGTTATACAGTCCGTCGAAAATTAGTAGGAGTTAAAACTTGAACAAAAGACCATGTCTTGTTTTATATTTAATACTTGAACATCTGCTAAAATAGAACTAATCTCTTGTAGGGAATTATGTCGTCGAATAACCCACTCCGTAGCATACTTGATGCCAAATGTTTGACTAGCCTGAACTACTCGGATTGGTTCAGAAACCTGAAAAATGTCTTCAAATCTGAACACATTGACTATATCCTTGGAGCTGATCCTCCTGCTGAACCAACATTAGATGCCCTTGACGCAAAGATGATGGCTAACGATAAAAGATCGAAGGACAAAGACAAAGTAGTATTAAAGGGTAACTGCTTCCACTGTAAGCAGAATGGTCACTGGAAGAGGAACTGTAAGGAGTTCTTTAACGATAAAGTTCATAGAAAGGTGAAGCTGTCTGAAGCTTCAGATATCTATATGATAGATATCAACTTGTCAGTAAGAGATTCCACATCTTGGGTATTGGATATCGGATGTGCTTCTCATATCTGTCATGATGCGCAAATGCTGACAAGTAAGCGCAAGCTGAGACAAGGCGAGGTGGAATTGAGGCTAGGAAACAGTGCAAAAGTTGCAGCGATTGCTATTGGGACAGCAAACCTCAGGCTTCTATCAGGAGACGCCTTCCTATTACAAGATTGTTATTATGTTCCTAGCATAATAAAGAATATCATATCAGTATCTTGTTTGAACAAGATAGGATATAGGTTGACTATTGAGAATAGAAGTTGTTCGATTTATTATGGTAATAAATCAATAGCTTCGGCATCTTTAGTCAACGGACTATATCTTTTGGATGTTTCTTATTACAATCTTCATATCGATAATACTCTTAAGAAGAGCAAGAATTGTGTGAACCAAGTCTACATGTGGCATTGTAGACTTGGTCATATTGGTGAAAGCAGGGTGCAAAAGTTGCACCGACATGGTTATTTAACAGCATTCGATTATGAATCGTTTGCGACATGTGAATCCTGCCTTATGGGAAAGATGGGAAAATCTCCATTTACTGGACATGGAGAACGTGCCAAGGACATTTTGGAACTAATACATTCGCATGTATGTGGTCCTATGTCCACCCAAGGCAAAGGTGGCTTTTCATACTTCATCACGTTCACCGATGACTTCTCAAGATTCGGCTATGTGTACTTAATGAAGTACAAGTCGGAAGCATTTGAGAAGTTCAAGGAGTTCAAGAATGAGGTAGAGAAGCAATTAGGAAAGAGTATTAAAGCTCTTCGATCAGATCGAGGAGGAGAATACTTGAGTACTAATTTCACACAATTCTTAAAGGAAAATGGTATCCTTTCTCAGCTAACCCCTCTATATACACCACAGATGAATGGTGTATCAAAAAGGAGGAATCGCACCTTGTTGGATATGGTGCGATCCATGATGAGCCTTTCGGGATTACCAGTGTCTCTCTGGGGTATGCTCTAGAGTCCGCAGCATACCTACTGAACAGAGTATCTAGCAAGTCTGTGGCCTCTACTCCATATAAGATATGGAAAGGCAGGAAATCAGAATTTAAACATGTTATAGTCTGGGGTTGTCCTGCTCATGTAAAGAAGTATGATCCAGACAAGCTAAAAACACGAACTAATAAATACAGGTTTGTGGGATATCCAAAAGAAACCTTTGGATACTATTTTTACCATCCTGATGAACAAAAGGTGTTCGTCGCCAAGAAAGTTGTCTTCTTAAAAGAGGAATACATTCTCCAGGAGGACAGTGGGAGAAAAATAATACTAGAAGAGGTTCCAGATCCCCAAACAGCTGCATTATCATCAGATGAGATATCAGTTCCTGAATTTGTTCAGGTACGCACAGATGAGTCTCGTAGATCTGGTAGATTACCTAGACCACCCGAACGATATGTGGGACATATCGCTGAAGGTGAGTATAAGGTAGAATATAATGAGGATGATGATCCTAAAACCTAATAGGAGGCCATAGAAGGCCCAGAAGCCGGGAAATGGCGAGAAGCCATGTACTCAGAGTTCTACTCGCCATTGCTGTACATTTTGATTATGAAATCTGGCAGATGGATGTGAAGACTGCCTTCCTCAATGGTAATCTTGAGGAAGAGGTGTATATGATACAACCGGAAGACTTCATATCCAAAGAATCTCCAAATAAAGTGTGCAAGCTCCAGAGGTCCATTTATGGAGTGAAGCAAGCTTCCTAGAGCTGGAACATAAGATTTGACGAGACTGTCAAGTCTTATGACTTCATTAAGAATGAAGATGAACCTTGTGTGTACAAGAAGACCAGTGGGAGCGCAGTCACCTTCTTAGTTCTTTACGTAGATAACATACTACTCATTGGAAATGATGTAGCTATGATGTCATCAGTAAAGAACTGGCTGTCAAAAAATTTCTCCATGAAGGATTTGGGAGAAGCATCCTACGTATTGGGAATACGGATCTATAGAGATAGATCAAAGCGGATGCTTGGATTGACCCAATGCTTGTACATAGATACCATAGTCAAAAGGTTTGGTATGGAAGATTCCAAGGGGGGTCTCATACCGATGAGACGTGGAATTAATCTCTCAAAGGAGTAGTGTCCTAAGACTCCTAATGAGAGGGCATTCATGGACAGAATACCCTGTGCCTCTGCTATAGGATCTATTATGTATGCCAATAGGTACACGGCCTGATATTGCATATGGTCTAAGTGTTACGAGCAGATTTCAGGTTGATCTAAGTGAAGAGCACTGGATGGCAGTGAAATGTATCCTTAAGTACTTAAGAAGAACTAAGGATATGTTTCTTGTCTATAGAGGAGGAGACTTGAAACTACGAGGCTTTACTGACTCGAGTTTCCAGTCAGATCGAGATGATAGTAAGTCTACATCTAGATTTGTATTTACTTTGAACGGAGGAGCAGTGTGTTGGAAGAGTTCTAAGTAAGCAACCATTACAGATTTGACGACTGAAGCTGAGCACATCGCTACAGCTAAAGCTTTAAAGGAAGTAGTGTGGTTGAAGAAGTTCATCATCGACCTTGACATAGTTCTCTGCAACTTTGATCATATTCCGCTGTTGTGCGACAACAATGGGACTATTTCACAAGTGAAAGAGCCGCGGTCTCATCAGAAATCGAAAGATATTCTGAGGCGCTTTCATCTTATCAGAGAGATTATATCCAGAGGAGATGTAATGGTGGAAAGAGTTCCATCTGTCGACAATGTAGCAGATCTACTGACAAAGTCGTTGGCTCAAATTGTGTTTGAGTGTCACCTAGAGTCTATAGGCTTACTGCATAAAGGTGATTGACTTTCGTCCAAGTGGGATATTGTTAGTCTTAGGTGGCCTACAAGCCAATCTGACTATGTAAATCTCGTTCATTTATTAATATAATGGCATAATATTCATTGTGTGTAAATCGTATTAATTATCATCTCATAATGAAGTCCGTGAATATGTGTAATAGTGATCAGATTATGATGAGATCATACTAATGAGATTGATCACTTAAACACACATATTCTTAATCGTTCCTAGTCGGAGGATATCCGAGAAGGACATCGGATATCTAGTTAGACTAGTACAGATTACTCCTGCTCATATAATGAGGGTGACTGATCTCATAAGTCACTTGTGTGGAGACACTAAGGCGAATCTGTAGGTGCTTATTAGAGAATGAGTTCACTAAATTGATCTAATGAATCGCTGGATGGTATTGTACCTTACTGTCAACTAGCTTGATTCTATTGTCGCAGTTGCGTAGATGGTCCTCGGACCAGAGACACCAAGGACACCTTGTCGGTGGACTTTTGTGCTTTGACCTTGGTTTATGAATCTCTAACCACGGGATTCTAAACAGCCAAGGATTTGATACAGCGAAATACCGTCGAAGGGAATTGTGTGTCAATAAGGAATCATTCGCTCTTGGTACTTAGAGAGAGAATGCTCTAGGAAGGATGCACGAAAGTCCCTGGCCAAGGTGGACAATAATATCGGGAAAGGAGATTTCCGATATTCATCAGCGGCATCCAATCCAAGTGAGTCGACCGGTTAGGGTTTGACAGCACGCCATACCCTGAGTTGGCCCGAGAGCATTGTACGAATGAAGGATTATATCCATGCGTTAATTGTCGGCAGAAAGGTTCCAAGATTGGGTTGCTTAACCCCGATACCTTCCGGGTTCATGCGATGTTGCTTGGCACCCAACGTGATCGAAGGCCCAGTCGAATTCGATGTGCGACATCAATTCAATTGATGAATTAAATTAATAAAGAGTTATTAATGATTAATAAAGCCAGTGAGGAGTCACTCGGCTTATTGGCCTATTAACTGGACTGGTAATGGGGCCTAGAGGGTCACACGCAAATGATTCTCAAGGCATGGATAAATAAGTGGGTATTATACAAACCAAGGGTTTTTATGAAAAACTACGCGGTTAGTATAAAATGTAGCGAACGGGCTGAGCAGGGCAAGCTGTTGCTAACCCTAGCCGCCCCCTCCTCTGTTTCTCTCTCTAATCTGCTCCGCCGCTTCTCTGACTCCCGTTCGACGGGAAATCGTCCGCGTGTTGCGGCGATCGTTGCGGCGACCGGCGAAGGTTTTGAGGCTGCAAAGAACGAGGAACGTGAGGATATCCGTCGTGAGGGAGATCGCGTGGAATCCGCTAGCGTGGCTTACGGTGTCGCACCGACAGAACCGAACGGTTACAGATTCAAATCCGCACATGGTAAGATCTGATAATCCGATTATCATGATTTCTAGTTTTTCGAAACAGGCACGGATCTCCATTTTTATTTTATTTCCGCTGCGCGGGAGATCCAAAGAAACCCGTGAACCCAACATGAACATCTGCTAAAAGGATTTTATTCATCTCATGTAGGGAATAATGTCGTCAAATAACCCACTCCGTGGCATACATGATGCCCTTTTGACTTACCTGATCTACTAGGATTTGCTCAGACACTTGAAGAATGTCTTCAGATCTGAGCAGATTGCCTACGCCCTTGATGTTGATCCTCCTGCTGAATCAGCATTAGATGCCCCTGAAGGAGAGATGATAGCTAACAATAAAAGATCGAAGGACAAAGGCAAAAGAGTAGTAAAGGGTGACTGCTTCTACTATAAGCAGAATGGTTACTGGAAGAGGAACTGTAAGGAGTTCCTTAACGATAAAGCTCATGGAAAGGTGAAGCTGTTTGAAGCTTCAGATATTTATATGATAGATATCAACTTGTCAGTTAGAGATTCTACATCTTGAGTATTAGATACCGGATGCGTTTCTCATATCTGCCATGATGTGCAGATGCTAACAAGTAAGCGCAAGCTGAGAAAAGGCGAGGTGGAATTGAGGCTAGGAAATGGCGCAAAAGTTGCAGCGATTGCTATTAGGACAGCAAACCTCAAGCTTTCATCAGGAGACGCCTTACTATTAGAAGATTGTTATTATGTTCCAAACATAATAAAGAACATCATATCAGTATCTTGTTTGGACAAGATAGGATATAGGTTGACAATTGAAAATATAAGATGTTCGATTTATTATGGTAATAAATCAATAGTTTCGGCATCTTTAGTCAACGGACTATATCTTTTGGATGTTTCTTATTACAATCTTCATATCGTTAATGCCCTTAAGAAGAGCAAGAATTGTGTGAACCAAGTCTACATGTGGCATTGTAGACTTGGTCATATTGGTGAAAGCAGGGTGCAAAAGTTGCACCGACATGGTTATTTAACAGCATTCGATTATGAATCGTTTGCAACATGTGAATCCTGCCTTATAGGAAAGATAGCAAAATCTCCATTTCCTGGGCATGGAGAACGTGCCAAGGACATTTTGGAACTAATACATTTAGATGTATGTGGTCTCATGTCCACCCAAGCCAAAGGTGGCTTTTCATACTTCATCACGTTCACCGATGACTTCTCAAGATTCGGCTATGTGTACTTAATGAAGTACAAGTCGGAAGCATTTGAGAAATTTAAGGAGTTCAAGAATGAGGTAGAGAAGCAATTAGGAAAGAGTATTAAAGCTCTTCGATCAGATCGAGGAGGAAAATACTTGAGTACTAATTTCACACAATTCTTAAAGGATAATAGCATCCTTTCTCAGCTGACCCCTCCATATACACCACAGATGAATGGTGTATCAGAAAGGAGGAATCGCACCTTGTTGGACATGGTGCGATCTATGATGAACTTTTTAGGATTACCAATGTCCCTCTGGAGGTATGCTCTAGAGTCCGCAGCATACCTACTGAACAGAGTACCCAGTAAGTCTGTGGCTTCTACTCCATATGAGATATGGAAAGGCAGGAAACCAGAATTTAAACATGTTAAAGTCTGGGGTTGTCCTGCTCATGTAAAGAGGCATGAACCAGACAAGCTGGAATCACGAACTGATAAATGCAGGTTTGTGGGATATCCGAAGGAAACCTTTGGATACTATTTATACCATCCTGGTGAACAAAATGTGTTTGTTGCCAGGAAAGCTGCCCTCCTGGAAGAAGAATACCTTCTCTAGGGGGACAGTGGGAGTAAAATAGTACTGGAAGAGGTTCTAGATCTCCAAACAGCTGCATTATCATCAGATGAGATATCAGTTCCTAAATCTGTTCAGGTACGCACAAGTGAGCCTCGTAGATCTAGTAGATTACCTAGACTACCCGAACGATATGTGAGACATATCACTGAAGGTGAGTCTAAGGTTGAATATAATGAGGATGATGATCCTAAAACCTACCAGGAGGCCATAGAAGGCCTAGAAGCCAGGAAATGGCGAGAAGCCATGAACTCAGAAATCCAGTCCATATACACCAACCAAGTTTGGAACTTGGAGGACTTACCCAAGGGTATTGTACCCATCGGATGCAAGTGGATCTTTAAGAGAAAGATCGGTGCTTATGGACGGATCAACACTTATAAGGCAAGGTTGGTGGCAAAGGGATATCGTCAATGGCAAGGAATTGACTATGACGAGACTTTCTCACCAGTTGCGATGATAAAGTCGATCAGAGTTCTACTCGCCATAGCTGCACACTACGATTGCGAGATCTGGCAGATGGATGTGAAGACTGCCTTCCTCAATGGTAACCTTGAGAAAGAGGTGTATATGATACAACCGGAAGGCTTCACATCCAAAGAATCTCCAGATAAAGTATGCAAGCTTCAAAGGTCCATTTATGGACTGAAGCAAGCTTCTCGGAGATGGAACATAAGATTTGACGAGGCTGTCAAGTCTTATAACTTCATTAAGAATGAAGATGAGCCTTGTGTGTATAAGAAGACCAGTGGGAGCGCAGTCATCTTCTTAGTTTTTTAGTAGATGACATACTACTCATTGGGAATGATGTAGTTATGATGTCATCAGTAAAGATCTGGCTGTCGAAAAACTTCTCCATGAAGGGTTTAGGAGAAGCATCCTACGTATTGTGAATACGGATCTATAGAGATAGTATAGTCAAAATGTTTGGCATGGAAAATTCCAAGAGAGGTCTCATACCGATGAGACATGGAATTAATCTCTCAAAGGAGCAGTCTTCTAAGACTCTTGATGAGAGGGCATTCATGGATAGAGTACCCTTTGCTTCTACCATAGGATCTATCATATATGTCATGCTATGTACACGGCCTGATGTTGCATATGCTCTAAGTGTTATGAGCAGATTTTAGGCTGATCCAGGCGAAGAGCACTGGAAGGCAGTAAAATGTATCCTTAAGTACTTAAGAAGAACTAAGGATATGTTTCTTGTCTATGGAGGAGATGAGTTGAAACTGCGAGGCTTTACTGACTCAAGCTTCCAGTCAGATCCAGATGATAGCAAGTCTACATCTGGATTTGTGTTTACATTAAACAGAGGCGCAGTGTGCTGGAAGAGTTCCATGCAAGCAACCACTATAGATTCAACGACAGAAGCTGAGTACATCGCTGCAGCTGAAGCTACCAAAGAAGCAGTATGGTTGAAGAAATTCATCACCGACCTCGGCGTAGTTCCCAGCATCTCTGAACCTGTTCCACTGTTGTGCAACAACAATGGAGCGATTGCACAAGCGAAAGAGCCGCGGTCTCATCAGAAATCGAAGCATATTCTGAGGTGCTTTTATCTTATCAGAGAGATCATATTCAGAGGAGATGTAGTGGTGGAAAGAGTTCCATTTGTTGACAATATAGCAGATCCACTGACAAAGCCGTTGGCTCAAATTTTGTTTGAGCGTCACCTAGAGTATATAGGCTTACTGTATAAAGGTGATTGGCTTTAGTCTAAGTGGGAGATTGTTAGTCTTAGGTGGCCTACAAGCCAATATGACTTTGTAATGTCGTTCACATTTATTAATATAATGGTATAATATTCATTGTGTGTAAATCGTATTAATTATCGTCTCATAATGAAGTCTGTGAATAAGTGCGATAGTAATCAGATTATGATGAGATCATACTAAACACACATATTCTTAATCGTTCCTAGTTGGAGGATATCCGAGAAGGACATCGGATATCCGGTTAGACTAGTACAGATTACTCCTACTCATGCGATGAGGGTGATTGATCTCATAGTCACTTGTATAGAGACACTAAGACGAATCTATAGGTGCTCATTGGAGAATGAGTTCACTGAACTGATCCGACTGAATCGTTGGATGGTATTGTACCTCACTGTCAATCATCTTGATTCTATTGTCGCAGTTACGTGGATGGTCCTCGGACCTGAGATACCAAAGACACCTTGTCGGTGGACTTCTGTGCTTTGACCTTGGATTATGAATCTCTAATCACGGGATTCTAAACAGCCAAGGATCGGGTACAGTGGAATACTGTAGAAGGGAATTGTATGTCAATAAGGAATCATTCTCTCTCGATACTTAGAGAGAGAATGCTCTAGGAAGGATACGCGGAAGTCCCTAGCCAGGACAGACGATAATATCGGGAAATGAGTTTTCCGATATTCATCAGCGGCATCCAATACAAGTGAGTCGACCGGTTAGGGTTTGACAGTACACCATACCCTGAGTTGATTCGAGAGCATTGTACGAATGAAGGATTATATCCATGCGGTAACTGTTGGCGGAAAGGTTCCGAAAGTGGGTTACTTAACCCCGATACCTTCCAGGTTCACGCGGTGTTGCTTGGCACCCAACGTGATCAGAGGCCCGGTCGAATTCGATGTGCGACATCAATTCGATTAATTAATTAATTAATAAAGAGTTATTAATTGATTAATAAAGCCAGTAAGGAGTCACTGATCTTATTGGGATATTAATCGGACTGGTAATTGGGCCTAGAGTGTCACACGCAAATGATTCTCAAGGCGATGGATAAACAAGTGGGTTTCATAGAAATTAGGGGGTTTTATGAAAAACCGCGCGGTTAGTATAAAATATAGCGAACAGGCTGAGCTGGCCAAGCTGCTGCTAACCCTAGCCGCCCCCTCCTCTGTTTCTCTGTCTCTCTGACGCCCCAGGCCAGACTCGGATCCCCGGATCTGCTCCGCCGCTTCTCTGACTCCCGTTCTTCGGGAAATCGTCCGCGCGTTGCGGCGATCGTTGTGGCGATCGGCGGAGGTTTCGTGGCTGCGAAGAACGAGGAACGTGAGGATATCCGTTGCGAGGAGGATCGTGTGGACTCCGCTAGAGGCCGGGCGCTTGCGCAGCTTGCCGTGTTGCACCGACGGAACTGAACGGTTGCGGATTCGAATCCGCACACAGTAAGATTGGATAATCCGATTATTGAGGGTTTTGATTTTTCGAAACGGGAACGGATCTCCGGTTTTTATTTTTATTTCCATTGTGCGGGAGATCTGGAGAAGCCCGAGAACCCAATACTTACCTCTAGCCTTTTTCAAAGGCATACCATAAATATCTCTTCTACTTGGTTTCACCTAAGTAAGAGATTTCATGATATCTGACTAGGATAGTGGCTATCATATGGCCCTAAAGACATTCTTCAGAGTCCTTTTCTAAATCTGAATTTGAGAAGTATTGACATCTAGTATGCCAAGTCTTGGATTCATTGACGACAATTTTAGTTAATAGAGGAAATAAATAATTTAAACAGACAGTTTTTATAATTCAATTATGGACTTTTATTTTGAATTATTTTTCACTATTTTTGGACGGACTGTATAACCCTCAGTTATATAGAATGGGAGACTCCGATAGTCTCCTAGTAGGGATCAGAATCTCAATAACTTGTAGTATAACCTTGTGGATAGCACAACAAACTGTACTACAATCAAAGAGCACCCATCTCATAGGACTTGCAACTCTTTGCAACATTTGATCATGGCTTTGGTCCCCATAGATTTAATGGCCTTGTTGATAGCACAACAAACCATTAATTCTGGTCTAAACATTACCAATGTTACGAGATGGACATAGATTTGCATGCAACCCTTATGATAGCACAACAAAGCTACATGGCTCCTCTACCCCGATCAGAAGGCATCTTATGCCATAGCCAAAGTCTCTCCTCACAATTAGACAAGCCTTGTGGTAGCACAACAAACCTGCCTAAGGTAATTTAAGTCCTATGACTATAACAATGGAGGACTACGCAGTAAGTTCTCAACTACTCACGTTACGGCTCAGACTTTAGCGAGAGTTTTAGATAACTTTTATCTTGGTCTCTACCTAGGTTATAGTTTATAAATATATCGCATATATATATTTAACTATACCTAGATAATAGCAATTGATTCATAATCAAAGGAAAAACATGCATCATCTATACATGTTCATTATATGGTTATAGACAGCACAATGATTAACTAGAGCCATACAATTAATCACCACAACTATATAACAATTATATAATCTAAAACATGCAAACATATAGGCACTGGTGATCTGATCTCCTGTCGTCTTCCTGGTTGCATTTGTGGATCATCCTCGCCTCACCACGGCCAACGCGATCAATTACAAAAACATTAATTTTTGAAACAATTTCAAATACAAATAAATTGTAAGAGAAAACCATATGGCCGAGTACAATAATAGAGGGAGATAGAATTACATTGGAATAAGAGAGAGAGAGAGGCACGCATGCCTCATTAATTAACAATTAATTAACCCACTCAAATTCTAAAATGATCCACACAAACCACATACCATCACATGATATGAAATAAATAAAGTGCATGTCCATGACCACTTCAAATTTTAACCATCCACATATGATAAAGCACATCACATGAATGCTAATTTTTTTAAATAATAGTTTTGTTTTTTCTCAAAACTAGGGTACCTATAAAAATTGGATAATTTTTATTTTCGAAAATCTCATTTTCTATTATACATTTAAATCTAATTTAAAGCATTAAAACACGTCAACATGTGCACTCAAGACTAAAATTAAAATTCTAAAATATTCCATGTATTATTTAGAACATTTCTAAATTAATTAATCTAACACTTAAATTAATTCTAAATCACATTAATAACAATTATTAATGTGAAATAATCTAATGTGAGTTAAAAATTCCTTGACAACTTTAATAAAAGAATTTCTAACTCTAATTTAATTCATTAACAATTCTTTGTTAATAAACCCCTTTTATTAAATAATATTTCTCAATAACAATTAATAAGAAATATTAATTAGAACATTTCTAAATTTGTCTAACAATTAGACTTTTAGCCAATCTTTTAATAACTTTTATTAAAAGGTCCTTTTAAGTTGATTAGATCTTCAATAAACTTTAATTAAGAGATACATGAGAATTTTAATAAACTTTCTTAATAACTATTATTAAGAATTAATTAATAAATCCTTAATAACTTTTATTAAGGTTAATTCTCAAAATAATTAACTATTTGCATAACTATTATAAAGAGTTAACTTAACACTTAATAACTACTTATTAAATGTCACTTAATTAAATAATTAATTTCATAACAACAATTGTTAAGAAATTAAAATAATCTAATCACTTAATTAAAATAAGTTAACAACACTTGTTAATTGAATTTTAAATTATGACCTTAAAATTAATTAACAAATGTTGTTAACAACACTTGTTAATCTAATTTAAGATCACATCTTAATTTAAATTAATAACACTTGTTAATTAGTTTTAAGATCATATCTTAAATTAAAATTAAATTAACAACAATCGTTAATAAGTCTTAGGGTCACATCTTAATAAATAACCCCCATATTAAGATCGCATCTTTAAAATCAATCATATATAATTCAAAATTATAAATTCAAAGTTTAAAACATATTTTAAACATACTAGAATTTAAATTTTATTTAATACAGTGGGGTTTTAATTTTAATAAGAGGTTTAGGGGTTTAAAATGGGGTTAATGGAAAAAACAGGGTTAATAGGCTTGGCCCATTGAGCCTGGGGTTGGGTCAGGGCTCGGACTCGGCCCGATGCCCACCCAGGCCCACCTGGTCTATCCAGGCGCTGGGTTGGGCTTAAGGGCCCTGGTTGGGCCGGGATCTGTCCCCAATTCAGGGCGCCCTGAGCGCCTCGTGCCCCCCGGTCGGATCGGGACAGGACCGCCCGGTCCAGGGCCACTGGCGCCACTCGGCCGGTTAGGTTTCCCCTTTGGAACATGACGACAACCTGCTGCATGTAAGGACTGAGGTTTCGGGTTCAGTGTTCGGGTCGGTTTCGGGCAGGATCCCCTGGTTTAGGCCCTGAGGGGTCTTGAGATTTCTGACTGAATGACGTCAGCACTGCTCGACGCCTTTCAAAAGGCGTCAGGTTGTGTGGACGCCATTTAGGTCTGCTTATTGTTATGCCACGTGTGCGTCACGTGGGCGGGTTTCGGGCCGCGAGAGTACGGCCCCTGTCTTGTCATCTGAACGGCGTCCATGCTGGTCGACGCGATTCAGACTGCGACATCTATGATGTCAGTGTTCGGCGTCAGAGCGTTGTCAGTACGGCCTGTCACATCATCTGAACGGCGTCCGTGGTGAGCGACGCGCTTCAGAGCGCTGTCAGTACGGCCCGTCCTGTCAGCTGATAGGCGTCTGTCTCGATCGACGCGTTTTAGTCAGTTTCAGATTGACCCCGCGAGCCTCCCCTTCTTTCCCTCATTTTCGCCTCCCCTCTCTCTCTCTTCGCTCTCTCCGCCCTCTCTGACCCTCTATTCCCCTTTCCTTCCTCTTCTTCCTCTTCCACCACTCCAACACCTCCCTACCTCTCACCTCTACCACCACCACTTCCTTCGCGGCGTTCCATTCTCCGGACGGCAGCCGACGTCCCGGCGGAGTGGCGACGTCCTCGAGGGTACCGGCGGCGGTCTGCGGTGCGGCGGTTCGGCGACACGGAGCCAGGAGGAGTTCAAGTATCCGGTAGGGGGACGAACCTTGTATGTGTTGCTCGTGTTTTCTTAGGCTTGATGTGATGTGTTTGGGCTAGATTAAGCATGTTTAGGGGGTGTTCTTGTCGATATGGGCGTGTTCATGAACGTGGTTTTGTAGCATGTTTATGGTGGATCAACTTCTCTTCCTCCCCTTTTCCGTTTTGGGGCTTTTTCGGGGTATTTGGGGTTAAGGGAGAGCCCTCGGTTCGAACCAGGGAACCAGGTTTCTGGCGCTAAATGGCGTCGTGCTTGGTCGACGCCTTTTAGAAAGGACGTCAGGGCAGTACGACGCCTTTTAGGACAGAAACCTCCCCGTTCGAGGTCTCACGAGTTAAGGGTTCTGGCGCGACGTCATGGATGGACGACGCCTTTCAAAAGGACATCGGGCCATCATGACGCTATTTAGGCCGGAAATCACCCCGACTGAGGGCCTGTCAGTTCGGGGATTATGGGGATAAAAGACGTCATGGGTGGGCGACGCGATTTGAATAACGTCGGGTAACCATGACGCCTTTTAAGGCAGAAATCCCCTGATTAATGTTTTCTGGAATTCCTGGATTTTCGGTGTGAATGGCGTCTGGGAATGTCGACGCCTTTTAAAAGGCGACCACTGGGGTCGACGCCTTTTAGGCCTGATCCTGAAGGCAGTGTTTTTCATGAACCAGTTTAGGGTGCTTGAATGGCGTCGGCCTTGGGCGACGCGATTCAAGACAGAACAACACTAATTCCTGCCAGTAAAATGTGTTTACACTGCTAGATAGTTGGTTAATGCATACTGATAGTATACTCGATGTGATGGACTCTTCGTGACCGGATGGCACTACGTTGGGTGTCGTGCGACCGTGGACTTCTTCTGTGACCAGATCGCACCGTGCCGTGTTTCTGTTTCGGTGGACCTAGAGTGACAGTTGTAGCGTTCTACACCCTGTGTCGGTGCGGAGGGACACAGCGCTGACGGGAGCAGTGGCGGGGTGACGCCTAGTGGAGAGGGTCACCCGGTGAACCCCGGGGTTAGTTAGCTTGTACCGGTGTCGGAGTGGTACCTTTGGAGTGTCACTCGTGCTGGGGGAAGGAGTAACCACCTGAGCCAGTTGGGCCGGAGTAGCCAGCGTGCTATCCGAGGAGTTACTGTTTGGTCTCAGCGGGTCGGTGTTTGCTGGGGGAAGGAGTAGCCGCCGAGGTAGCCCGCGTGCTATCCGAGGGGTTACTGTTTGGTCTCAGCGGGTCGGTGTTTGCTGGGGGAAGGAGTAGCCGCCGAGGTAGCCCGCGTGCTATCCGAGGGGTTACTGTTTGGTCTCAGCGGGTCGGTGTTTGCTGGGGGAAGGAGTAGCCGCCGAGGTAGCCCGCGTGCTATCCGAGGGGTTACTGTTTGGTCTCAGCGGGTCGATGTTTCCCACTTTCGGAGACGTGGTTTACGCGTTTTGCCGAGACGTGAGTTGTAGGTTCCTTGGTAGGATGATTTCTGAGATATGCATGTTATATTCCAAATGCATGTGGTTTATATTGAGAATTTAGGAGCAATGTGTTACAGCTTTACTTATCTTGTTCCCATGTATCTTTGTAATTGCACTTGTGGGTGTGTGAGTGGGAGGCAAGGGATCGGATGATCCCTACTGAGCCCAGTTCTGGTGTGGCTCACTCCCTGCGGTTTTCAGGTGTGGACCTCGTGGCGAGTGGCGGCGCGTGGCGTTCTCCTTGGTGTGCGGACCAACAGCTATCTCAGTTCCGGGGTATGCCCCGATGTTGTTGTACTTTACTTCTGCCTGTACTTAATTAATTTGTTGGACATGTAATTATTGTTGGACTGTATACGGACATTATTACTTTGCTTTCTGCGCACTATACCTCCTTGTAGTCTGTGTGAATGTTATATTTAATCTTGTTTAACGCTTACTCCTCCAGATGTGTGAATAAGATCCGGGTGTGAACCTACAGTTAATGGGCCGACATCCATTTAGTGACCGGGTCTCCGGTCATAGGATGGCGGGTCGTTACACTGCAGGAAAGAGGGGGCAGCCGGCACCGCCAGCAGGTGCTCCTGCTCCGATAGGGCAGGCAACTGAAGCCCAACCTCCCCGGTGGCACCGCCCACGCCGGCGTCGGTCGGAGACTCCTGGTTCCTTTTCCTCCCTCCTCCCCTTCATCACATGATGGGAGGATGAGGAAGAAGAAGAGAGTGGGTTCCAAACTTGCCACTGCCAATGGCCCTCCTCTCCGGCGCCAGTGGGGAGAAGTCCGACCGAGTGTTGCAAGGGGGGTTTAGCCCCCATCAACCCCAACCCTAGTGAGGCCGGTCGGCGTGGCCCATTGCAGCCAGAAAACTCTTCCAACCAGCGGTTACACAATTAAGAACTGTGTCCATACCTTCCCCTTTCTCTTCCAACTACTGAATAAGAAAGGTGGAAGGCATCACCGCCGGTCATCGGCGACCTCGTGGATGGCCGGTAGTGGCACAAAGAACTACCTATGCATGTCTTGCGGCCGGTTCTTCATCTCCATGAAGAACACCAAGAAACACCAAAAAAAAAAAACTCATTTTTCACGTAGAAAAATTAAATCTAATATTTAACGTTCATCACATGAACTATTTCTCAGAGAATAACAAATAAATACATGAAAATTAATTTTAGAATAATAATTTTGTCGTTCCAAAGCGGATCAGAGCGGAACCTGGCTCTGATACCACTGTTGGGATCCGGGCGGGGCACGACGAACGTGACGGAAGCAACATGAAAATACTCGCCCGATGCCTGTAGATCCGATTCGGAATGAAAAATGAAAACAAAAAACCGGGCCGTGATCATATCATCTTGCGCAGACTCGAATCCGCGACCGTTTTGGTTCTATCGAGGCGATGCCGCTAGCCGCACAAGCGTCCGGCCTCCAGCAGTATCCACGCGATAGTCCGCGGTGGTTCGTCCTTGATCCCTCGTCCAAATCAGATCGCTCGCTGAAGAATCCTCGCCGCATCCATGTCCGGATCATCCGGACGGGAATTCTTGACTTTCGGGAAATGCACGCGACGGAGACGGGAAGTCTCCTGGTGCCTCAAACAAGGTGCCCAGAGGAGGAGGAGAGAGAGAGGGGGGACGGCCAACCTTGAGAGCTCCTGGAGCTTGGCCCAAGATTTCTCAACAGCGCGTATATATATATATATTAAGTCGACGCGACTTTTCATAAAAGTCCCCGAGTTAATATCATTCCCACTTAAATACTACCAATTGATAATCTATTTGCGTGTGACCCTCTAGGCCTATTAACCAGTCTGATTTTCAGCCCGTTAAGTCCAATAACTAGTTCTTGACTTATTGTGATTAATTAATATCTAGATATTAATTAATTACTTAGCCGAATTAACATCTCATGTAAAATTTAGTCGAACTTCCGATCAAGTTGGGTGCCAACCAACACCACATGATCCCGGAAGGTAATGGTGTTCAGCAACCCACTCATGGAACCTGTCCGTTCACAGTTACCGCATGGCTTATGATCTTTCATTTGCACAATGATCTCGAGTCGACCTAGGGTTATGGTCAACTGTCAAAACCCTAGATGGTCACCTCACTTGAATTAGACTCTGTTGTACAATATCAGAAAACATCTTTTCTGATATTATGTCTGCTCTAGCCAGAGACTCCTACGGATCCATTCTAGAGCATTCTCTCTCTAGTTACCTGAGAGAGAATGATCCTTTATTGAACACACAATCACCTTCCAAGGTCTTCCACTTGAACCGATCTGACTATTAAAAATTCCGTGGATAGGGATTCGTATGCCAAGGTCAAAGTCCAGAAGTCCACCGACAAGGTGTCTTTGGTGTCTCAAGTATAAGGACCAACCATGCCACTGTGACGATAAATCATGCCGATTGACAGTCAGGTAAATTACCATTCGGCAACTCATATCCGATCAGTTCAATGAACTCATTCCCCAATGAGCACCTACACGTTCACCATTGTGTCTCCACACATGTGACTAACAAGATCAATCACCCTCATCATATGAGCTAGAAGAACCTGTACTAGTCTTACCGGATGTTTGATATTATCTTCAAACATCCTACGACCAGGAACAATTCAGAATATGTGTTTATAGGTCATCGGTCTCATTATTATGATCTCATCTTAATCCGATGACCGTTGTACACATTCATGGACTTCATTATGCACAATAATAATAAACACGCCAATCTACATAATGAAATATATATGTTATTATTATTGAACCAGGTTGAAATAGGTGCCTCGTGATTGGCTTAGAGGCCACCTATATCTATCAAAAGATCCCAAGTTAAAGCCATATCAAGAGTTAGTAAAAAGTGTAGCCCGTCGGTTTAGGAAACTCACCTATGTTCACACCCCAAGATCGCAGAACATTTCGGAGGATGCACTCGCTTCGCTATCTTCCTCCTTAGAATCTCCACTAGGCAAGTCATCCGAAACAATCCTGGTCGAAAAAATGGACTTTCCCTCTCTTTCTTACACTTGGTTCCTACAGTTCCTTAAGCCTCCTGAGGTACTCTGTGTTGGAGGTGTCTTATGTAGAGCCGGTGATAGAATTCAACGTTGGGAACCCTTGGTATTTTGATATTGAGAATTACTGTAAAGATGGGTCCCATAATATGCCACAGCTCAGGATAGAAAGGCAATTCACCAGGTGGCACAGAGATACAAGATTCTAGGAGGTGTGCTTCACAAGAAGTCACTTAGCGGGGTATTCCTTCGCTGCTTAGATGAGATAGAGGCTAAACAAGTGGTAGAAGATACTCATGCCAGTGAATGTGGCGAACATGTCAATGGCCGCTCACTAGCCCAGAAACTTCTCAAACTCTACTACTGGCCAACCATGGAGGAAGATTGCAACACTTTCGTTCGACATTGTGTGAAGTGTCAGCTTCGTGCTGACAAGATTCATGTTCCTTCCTCATCTCTTCACCCAATGATTGCTCCGTGGTCCTTTGCCATGTGGGCATTTGATGTTGTTAGACCCTTGGAAGACAGAACTGGAGAAATAAAAAAGAAGCCCTTCATCCTCACTGCCACAGAGTACTTCACAAAATGGGCCGAAGCAGAAGCCTTCTCCGAGATCAAAACCCTCAACAATGATCAAGTTCATCAGGCGCAACATTTTGGCTAGGTTCGGAACCTTAAGGGACATCGTCACTGACAATGGACCTCAATTCGTCGCCCAAGAGCTTCATGAAATGTGCAGTAAGTTCGGCATTCAATTGCATCATTTATCTCCATATTATCTATAAGGTAATGATCAAGCAGAAGCAACAAACAAAACCCTCATCAAAATCATAAAGAAAACCTGTAAATCACACAATTTCATAGATTGGCTAGAACGTTTAGTAGATGCTTTATGGGCGTATCGAACCTCAATCCGAAACCCTACTGGTCAAATCCCTTTTGCTCTCACGTTCGGATCAGAGGCGATACTTCCATATGAGATCCTCATCCCTTCACTAAAAGTATAATTGGGCCAGGATTTAGATATCGATGGACATCGGGAAGGTTTGTTGACCCAATTGGAACTCTTAGATGAAAAACGGATGATTGCTGCCAATCACGCTAAGAATCGCAAAGTTTTATGCCAAAAAGATAATTGAACGCAAAATTGAAGTGGGTGATATGGTCCTAAAATGAAAATTCATAAAATCTTAAGGACCAAGAAATAAGTTGCTTGAGAATTAGGAAGGACCATATGTGGTTAAAGAGGTATATCCTGGGAACGTATATAGGTTGGTAGATGAGAAATGGAAAGGGTTGTCGCATCCATGGAATGGTCTTTACCTGAAGAAGTTCTACCGTTAGGTCATCCGTCTTTTGTTTCTAATAGGAATAGGATAGTCGGCATGGTGCTGTGACCAGTGGGATTTAAGATTAGATTTTCATAAACTGGTTCTATTTCTTTTAGACGTTTAGAAAAAGGGAAGCCTTCACACACAGTTACGCCTATCATTGAGGAACAAATAATGGATGCTTCAAAGGAAATGGAAACCAAACTTAGAAGAAGATAGAACACCTTTTTTTTTCTTATTCGGCCAAAGTCGGGGGACCGCGGCCTTAGGGGAGGACTCCTAAGTCCGTCTGCCGCCTTAGTAGGAGGAAGTCAAACAAAGAAATCAAAAACAAGAGCCACATCAAAGGAAAAAAAAGAAGCAAGAGCCTCCAAATCAAACGTCAAATCAGTAAAAAGAGGCAAATAAAGAAAAGGCCTGCCAAGTCAAATCTTAAAACAAGGCCACAAAAAAGAAAAAAAAAAAAGAGATCGAATCCCAACAGACAATAAGGCGAAGGAAGGATACTCCCTGAGGTCACCTAGCCCTCTCAAGTGGTTTATCTATTCATTCTTTTTATTTTTGGGTGTTCTCTTTTCTTCTCAGTGAGGTTGAAGTGAACTAAGATTTAAAAGTTAAATGGAATTAATGACATGACAAATTTAACTGTCACACTTTTCCGAACCAAACCCTCCGAGAAAAGAAAAGGTGGGTGGAGTCTAGTCGAAAGTTCTTTTAATCTATGTACCATACCAACTTTAGAGTCCGTCAACTTCCTTTGAAACTTCGGCTTAGGTCAACACAAATGGTTTACCTAATGGTACGACGCCGCTAATTCCGGTTTAGCGTCGCACGGTTGGCCATTAGGGTTCCAAGGTGATCCATTACTTACTGCCTAAGTTGTAAGGAAAAAGACCCGGGTCGGGCAAATCCTTTATTGTTGATATGTTTTTTAGAATAATCTATTGGTCGGAAGTAGCTGAGAGTCACAGAGTGGCATGACGGTATTGTCATCAACATAAGACTTAACCGGGTGGGTGCTGGCTGAGAACTATTAACGGCTCAAATCGGCTTAGGTATGCACATAGGACGCCTGGGGAGTTCAGCAAGGGACGTTTCAAAATCCAAAAAAAAAATCACATATTTCAAAATCCAAAAAAATATCACATATTTTAAAATCCAAAAAAAATCACATAGTTCAAAATCCAAAAAAGGAAAATAAAATAAATATATATATATATTTCAAATAAAAAAAGCACATATTTCAAAATCCAAAAAAATCACACATTTAAAAAAAAAATGCATCTGCATGAATGCTTGTCATTCTGTATATACATTTGCATATGCATGATTGCATGTCGCATGTTTTTTTTTATTTTCTCATGTCTATTTAATAAGACAAGGCCCCTTGACTCGTTACTAAGGCAAGAATGGTATTCATTATCTTCTCTGAGCAAGGGACCAAAATAAACTATATAAACAGCTTTTTCTTAGTGTTTATATACAGGAGCAAGAATGGTTCTATCAAAGCAAATTCGCAGCTACTTAAATCTGAACATGGTAGGAAGGAAGCACAAGAATCCTATCTAGCAAGATTCACATTTATTTTATGTTTAGATGATGATAGAGGTAAACATCTGCACACAAGAGTCTTTCCGGATGAAAAAGTTTGCAAAATCTGCTTAAGACCATCAGACGGCCAGATCGATGGCCTTCTTATGCATCTGATACCACTAGTCTGGCTTTCTAACAAAAAAATTTCAAAATAAATTATAAAAGAATCCGAAAAATTGAAAAAGATTAAAAAAAATGTGTGCTTCTTACTTTTATTACTAATATGATGATCTAACATCTAATTTTGCAGGAAGAAGAAGATTGAAGAGTCTGCATTAGTTTAGAAAACTGGAGGTTAATAACTTATAGCACATAAACCCAGAGTTCCCCTTTAACAAAAATGATGATGGGTTTATGAGGTTTAACTTATTTGACCAGCTTAGAATAAATCCTCGAAAGTCTTGCATTGGATAGGTTTTTTTTACTTTTAAACCCAGCATGCATCATTCACTCTTTGTGCATACCATTGAAGAGGAGGGTAAGGCCCTCTCGCCCTATACTTGGATAACGCAACTTTGGAATCTTTTATTGTCTACACAATGTTTTGATCAAGTCTGGGAATGTATCTTCTTCCCCTTTGATTGTCATCCCTTGAACGCCTTCAACCGGACAGGCGTCCCAGAGTGTGTCGGAGTCTCGCGGCGATTGCCAGAGGACCTCCTACGTTGTGGTTTCTGGGTACGCAATTCTTTCCCTCCATGATTCCTAACTTACATCACCATAGTTTCAAACTTTAAACAGGTTTCCCATCAGGTGGAGTGGTCCAAAATAGGGTGTAGTGTTCGTATCATCCATTTATCAGTCCGTCATACTCCCCTGCAAAGAGGATGTCACAGAGGAGAAACTATAGATACCCAACTTTGGCCCATTCCATAGACAAATTTGAACTTTATTTGTATTAATAGGTCTTTATGTTGACCCATTTTGTCCTTTTTCCGTTCATTTGGACCCTTTAAAACTTAAATTTTAATCTTTTTAAACTTTTTTTGTCATCCTTGATGAGTGTATGAGAAGGCCAAAGTGCTTGCCCTCTTATCCATTAGACGGCTAGGTAGTTGGTCTCTGATGCATTAGATGGCTAGGTAGGTGGCCGCCTGATGGATTAGAAGACCAAAGTGCTGGCCTTTTGATGCATCAGACGACAAGATAGGTGGCCGCCTGATGGATTATAAGGCCAAAGTGCTAGCCTTCTGATGCATCAGACGGCCAAGTAGGTGGCTGTTTGATGCATCAGACGGCCAGATAGGTGGCCGCCTGATGGATCAGAAGGCTAGCTACTTGGCCGTCTGATATATTTGTTACAGAACTTCCATATTTCGAAAGCTGCATGATTTCAAAACCATCTTTCACTATTCTAAGGTCCTCCATTTTATTTTTTAATGCATTTGGATTTTTAAAAATTCATTTTTTTAAACCTTTTTTACCCATTTTTAACTTTTTTTCAAGTTTTGGATCGGGTGCATTAGAAGGCCATCTCGATGGCCGTCTGATGCATCAAATAGCTAGGGAGTTGGCCGTCTGATGCATCTGATGGTCAAACAGCCAGGTAGCTGGCCGTCTGATCCATTAGATGGCCACCCACCTAACTGTCTAACGGGTTTGTTGCAGAGTTATCCCCAATTTTCGTGTGCGCTATTCTTCCGATTTTTTTTTATCATTTCTCCAGCATTTTTTTGCTCTAATGGATTGGGATGAAGGTGATTTAAAGTTTAGGTGGCAACTTTTGATTGGATTTTGGACTAGGGTTTGTTTAGGATCCCTCTTTCTACTCTTCTTCATCCTTAGCCATTTGCTCACGAAGGAGGAGGTTCCTAGGTACTTTCAAAGCCTAACATTATACCTCTCCTTTGGAGCTCCTGGAAGGGACAACCATGGATTCTTGAAGGGGCCAGGAAGGAAGAACGCGCCATCAACCTTGTGCCCATGCAACACTTTCTTTAACGTCAAAAGGGAACCCTACTCTCCTCTCTCATTTCACCCTTTTCATCATTTTTTTTGTAGTCTTATGCATGCTTGCACACGTCTAGGATTTTTTTCATCTTTAGATTCCGTTTGCACACACATGCACTCATGATTAGGTACCTTAGGTCCTTGCTAAGGGGTTTATTTTAATCCAAAACACCAAAAACAGGAAGGTGATGGCCATAACACTTGGTCGCTCACCCTTCTCACCCACAAATCTAGTAAGCTCACCTCCAATTGACATATTTTTTAGGTTAATGAATGGGTACTATACTAATTAAGAGTCTAATGGGTATTTTTATTTGTGATTAATTTGCAAGAAATCAAGGCGTGAGGTCCCGTCTCCTTAGCCAACCGAGGGGAAGGGAGTGTGGACTACAAATTTTGCTATACAAAAAGAGGTCTTAGAGTGCCATTCGCGATCAAGCTAGTCCCTCTGAGTCGAGGTACAATACCCTGGCGATCACCATTTTGTTCTTGGTGTCTTAGTTCATCAAGTTCCTTACCTTTCATTTTGACATTTCTATCATTATTTTATCATTTTAATTCTGGGTTCGTAGCCACGGAGGTCGGTCTCCGCTTACCAGTTGAGCGCAGGGTCATTTCTGGTGCCTACAGGGAGGACTTTTAAAATAAAGGAAGTGGGGAAAGAAGGAGGCGGTGCAGTTCTTCTTGGCCTTCTTTGGCAAAGGGTTACGACAACCCTTTGTGAGAACATAAATGACGATTTTATCCCTACTTTTATTTTTCCAAAAAGGTCAATGTTTCTGCTGATATTTGAACATTAGACCTCTCACAAGTCTCAAGAGACTTAACCACTGTACCACATTCTTTTCATGTCTTGTTCACCTAAAACTAAATGTAAATTAGAATTTTATCATGAATAATATTACATTTATACTGAAAATAAATTTATTTATTCTCTCGATTTTTCGAAAAATCGCAAATGCATTATACTCCTTTTTTCACATGAAATGACGATATTTTTAACTCAGAATTTAACAAAATTGGTATCGTTGGAATCGGTACAAAATTATCTACTATTTCATATCGTTTTACACTTAAAATCATGAGTATAATGCATGCATTTGCCCTTTTAATGATAAAAAATAACAACTTATCACACCCCCTAACTTACTCATTGCTAGTCCCTTAGCAATGCAAATAATGGAAAATTGGGATAACAATGAATTATCACGCTTCATTTAAAGTTATCTGTCACAAATAATTAAATGGTAGCCGGTTGATTAAGTTAAAGTTCTCATTTCCCATTGCACTTTGGGTCGTGACAGGTGATCGTGCATGAAAAATTGGCATGCTTAGAATTTATTTCCATCCTTTCTGTTATATCCTCGCCTTTACTAATCCTTTAGATAAAACTACCTGGGGGAGAGAACACAAAAAGGGTTTCCTAATCAGTCAGTAAGGATCATATTTTAGCTCTCTCCCCGACTCAGCACTTTTCATGACGTGGTCGTATTTTTAATATGGGGGACTTTTTATTTGGCGTGGCTTTTTTCATTTAATAACTCTCTTGCTTTTGAGAGTGCGTACTTTTTGCTACGCTCTTTAATTTGCCTAAGGGGAGGTGTGTACTTTTTGCCACATGCTTTCCTTTAGCTCTTTTTAACACCTTATATGACATTTAGTGTTTACAATTGTCCCGTTTTTAATGACCGCCACCTTTGAGTGCTGAGTGGGTTTGTGCCTTATTACTAATCCTAACTTTCCTTTCATTCGACTCAAAAGAAAAAATCAGAATAGGTAGTCCTATCCTTAAGGTTAATTCTAGCAATTTTATACGTTTAAGGTCTTTCACTCGTTCTAAGTTACCTACCGTGTGTGTGTAAAAATCATTCATGTCGTGGCTTCTTAGGAAGGGGGCTATTATGAACTTAAAGGCTTTATCCACCTGGCTAACACAAAACTAATTTGTTTAAGATGCACTTAATGAAACATGAGTTCATGCAAGTTTAATCGGGATGTGAAAAAGAAAAATTTTGATCTTTTTTTCCAGTGAAAAATACTAGTTTTCTTCAAAAGATTTTCAAAAATGCATAATGATTGCTCCCTCCAACTTGAATGGCATTGTCTCAATTGCATGAAAGATATGAAATAATGATAGACAGAACAAAACTGGGAAGGAAAGAAACAACCTGGGGCAATGAGGAGGTGACTTTACTAGAGCTGACTGCTGCATAGAAACCTAAAAAGAAAATGAAGAAAAGCAAAAGATGATCTAAAATTCTCGGTTCCCTCCCAACAAGCGCTAAGTTTAACGTCTTTAGCCAGACGGAAGCGTAATAATTGTGAATCACTCAGCGCCATGGACTATGGTGGATAATTTTGAAGATTTTCAACAAACGGTTTTAACCGTTGACCATTAACGGTGAATGTTTGTCCAGTTTTTGGATCCATGATTTTAACAGCACTATGGTCAAAGGCTTTAATGACAAGGAATGGTCCATCCCACTTGGATTTCAGTTCCCCTAGAAATAAACAAAGCCTAGAGTTAAATAGCTAAACTTTTTTATTTGGATGGAGGGATTTCCTCACAATGTGATTATCATGGAAGGTTTTAGTTTTGGCTTTATAAATTTTGGAGTTTTCATAGGCTTCATTGTGCAACTCTTCTAGCTCACTCAACTGTAAAGTTCCATGGAAACCAGCTTGGGCTAGGTTCAGATTGACTTGTTTGATGGCCCAATACGTCTTATGTTCCAATTCCACAGGAAGGTGGCATGCTTTTCCAAAGACCAGACGATAAGGGGACATACCAATGGGAGTTTTATAGGCAGTCCAATAGCATAAAGCATCATCTAATCTTTCAGACCAATCTTTCCTATCGGGCCTAACAGACTTTTGCAGAATATTCTTTATCTCTTTATTGGATACATCTACTTGGCCACTGGTTTGGGGATGATAAGGGGTCGCCAACTTTTGATTAATCTCATATTTCTTAAGCAAAGATTGAAATCGAGAATTCGTGAAATGCGTGCCCCCATCACTTATGATGGCTTTGGGCGATCCGAACCTTGAGAAGATGTTTTTCTGGACGAATTTCATGACCACTTTGTGATCATTGGTTTGGGTGGCTACTGCTTCAATCCACTTGGAGACGTAATCTACCGCCATTAAGATATATTCATGTCCAAAAGATGGTGAAAAAGGTCCCATAAAGCCTATCCCCCATACATCAAAGACTTCAACCACTAAAATTGGGTTGAGTGGCACCATATCCCTTCTTGCCATATTCCCTACAACTTGGCATCTGATGCAAGATCTGCTGAATTCATGGGCATCTTTAAATAGTGTGGGCCAGAAAAATCAACTTTGCACCTTGGTTGTAGTTTTCTTCCCTGAGAAGTGGCCCCCACAAGCAAGATTGTGGCAGAAGTTTAGCACACTCTGTTGTTCTTCCTCAGAGATACATCGCCGAACGATTTGATCTGGACAAAATCTGAATAGTTCGGGATCTTTCCAGAAGTAATACTTCTCCTGGGAAAAGAATCTGTCCTTCTCACTTTTGGTCCATCCTTCAGAAAGTTGATTGGCCACCTTGTAGTTGACAATACGAGCATACCAAGGTGCAGCAGTATGAGAAATGGCTAAGAGATGCTCATCAGGGAATGAATCTATCATTGGTTCACTTGTAGAAATGAGAATTCAGGAGAGATGGTCAGCTACCACATTCTCAGAGCCATTTTTATCCCGAATCTCTAAATCAAATTCTTGAAGTAGTAAGATCCAATTGATAAGTCTAGGCTTTGCATCCTTCTTGGTCAACATATATTTCAGAGCCGAGTGGTCAAAATAAATTATGACTTTTGCCCCTAAAAGATAAGATCAAAATTTTTCTAGGGCAAAAGCCACAGCCAATAACTACTTTTTTGTGGTGGTATATTACATTTGAGCGTCAGCAAGGGTGCAACTTGCATAGTAGATTACCACGGGACACTTGTTGATCCGTTGTCCCAATACCGCACTAATAGCATAATCAAAGGCGTCGCACACGATCTCGACAGGCATAGACTAATCAGGAGATTGAAGAATCAGAACTTTGGTCAAAGCTTCTTTTAAAGAATTGAATGCCTTTATGCATGGTTCATCCAGGTGGAAGGGGACATCCTTGGCCAGGAGAAGAGTTAGAGGTCAACCAATTTGAGAGAAATTTTATATGAACCGGCGATAGAAACCGGCATGGCCAAGGAATGAATGGATTTGTCTGACTGAGTTGGGAGGAGGAAGATTAGATATGATATCGATCTTTGCTTTGTCTACCTCTATCCCCCTTTTAGATACAATGTGGCCTAGAACAATACCCTTGCGAACCATGAAATGGCTCTTCTCCCAACTAAGTATCAGATTGGTCTTTATACATCGAGCCAACACTTGTTTCAGATTTTCTAGGCAATTTTCAAAAGAGTCCCCAAAGATAGAGAAATCATTCATAAAAACTTCGAGGAACTCTCCCACCATGTCGGAGAAGATAGTCATCATACATCATTAAAAAGTGGTAGGTGCGTTCCACAATCCGAATGGCATTCTCCTGAAAGCAAATGTGTCGTAGGGGCACGTAAAGGTGGTCTTTTCTTGATCTTCTGGATAAATAGCCACTTGATTCTACCCAGAGTATCTATCTAAGAAGCAAACTTTTCCAAAATCTGATCCATGAACAGGAGTGGAAAGTAGTCCTTCTTAGTCATGATATTAAGCTTCCTATAATCAATACACACTCTCCATCCCGTGGTGAGTCTAGTGGGTACCTCTTCCCCATAATCATTCTTAAAATAACCGTCAATACGGACTTCTTGGGTACCACTTGAGTTAGGCTGACCCATTTGCTATCCAATATGGGTAAATGATACCCGCATCAAGCCACTTCACAACCTCTTTCTTTACCACTTCTTTCATATTCGGATTGACCCGTCTTTGCATTTTGCGACTCGGTTTGGAATTCTCTTCCATGTAGATATGATGCATGCAAATGGATGGACTAATTCCCTTCAAATATGCCACCGACCACCGAATGGCACCCTTATGGGCTTTAAGGACCTTGATTAGTTGGGCCTCTTGCAGCAAAGTGAGATTCGCTGCAATGATGACCGGAAGAGTTTGATCAGGGCCTAAAAAGACATACTTGAGAGACTCGGGTAATGGCTTGAGTTCGAGTGCAAGAAGGTCCTCTAGAGATGGTAGAGCAGGCTCATACTGTAAGGCTGGCAAAGTTCCACCTTGGGCTAAGATGTTAAGAGGTTAGGAGAATCCTTTAGATCATTAGTTTCTTCCAAAAGATCATGTGTGAGCACCGCATCCTCTTCAATCAATTTGTCCAAGATATCAATGGTGTGGCACTCTTCTTCGTAGTCTGGATATTGAGATGATTTGAATCCATTGATCTTGACCTTTTGACCCCCAAAGGATATGTCCATCATGCTAGTTTCACAATTAATATTAGCTTTGGCAGTGGCTAAGAAAGGACGTCTTAGAATGATCGGGGTATGAATAAGCCCTTCAAGTGAGGCCATATCAAGAATAGGAAAATTCACGGGGAAATAGCAATCATGGACTTTTACAATAACATCCTCAATAACTCCCTGTGGAGTTTTCACAGACCTATTAGCCAATTGTAAACTGATGGATGTGGGCTTCAGTTCCCCAATATCAAATTTTTCATAGATAGCTATTGGCAAAAGGTTCACACTAGCACCTAGGTCCAATAGAGCTCTATCAAATGTGACTCCACCTAAGTCACATGAGATCAAAGGTGCCCCTTGGTCCTTCAGCTTTTTGGGAAGATGGTTCATCACAATTGCACTCACATCCTCCGAAAGTCTGACCTTTTCAAGTGCCATTCTAGATTCCCTTCTTAGTGTGCATAATTGCTTAAGAAATTTAGCATAAGCTGGCACATTCTTAATGGCATCAAGGAGTGAATGTTGATTTGAACTTGCTTAAACAATTCCATCAACTCCTCATTTTGAGCCAGTTTCTTCCTGTTATTGGGCCTGGCTGCTAAGGCATTTGCGAAAGGCACTCATGGTTGGTATGAGCTTGGGCCTTCATCCAGTTTTCTTTTTCCTTTGTGGTCTCCCCCCAACTTCTCCTTAATGGGATCCACTTCACTCTCACTTTCGACCTTATGGATCCCATTGGTTGAGCTTTCTATTACCTCTGTGGCCCTGTGTGGATCATCCAAGGTCTTTCCATTCCTTGGGGCCGAAATAGCTTTGGCATTTTCAAATTGCAGCCCTTTAGGTTGTGTTGATGGGCTGGGTTGAGGTAAAAGGCCCAACTGTGGTGGAAAATCAAGAGGTTGATTCTTCGGGTTGGCTATTGGTTGGCTAGGAAGTTGGCCCATTTCTCTCTGTTAGTTTAGGTGGCCTACAAGCCAATCTGACTATGTAAATCTCATTCATTTATTAATATAATGGCATAATATTCATTATGTGTAAATCGCATTAATTCTCATTTCATAATGAAGTCCGTGAATATATGCTATAGTGATCAGATTATGATGAGATCATACTAATGAGACTGATCACTTAAACACACATATTCTTAATTGTTCCTAGTCGGAGGATATCCGAGAAGGACATCGGATATCCGGTTAGACTAGTACAGATTACTCCTGCTCATATAAAGAGGGTGACTGATCTCATAAGTCACTTGTGTGGAGACACTAAGGCGAATCTGTAGGTGCTCATTGGAGAATGAGTTCACTGAACTGATCCGACTGAATCGCTGGATGGTATTGTATCTCACTGTCAACCAGCTTGATTCTATTGTCGTAGTAGCGTGGATGGTCCTCGGACTTGAGACACCAAGGACACCTTGTCGGTGAACTTCTGTGCTTTGACCTTGGTTTACGAATCTCTAGCCACGGGATTCTAATACGCCAAGGATTGGATACAGCGGAATACCGTCGAAGGGAATTGTGTGTCAATAAGGAATCATTCGCTCTCGGTACTTAGAGGGATAATGCTCTAGGAAGGATGCGTGGAAGTCCCTAGCCAGGGCGGACGATAATATCGGGAAAGGAGTTTTCCGATATTCATCAACGGCATCCAATCCAAGTGAGTCGACCGGTTAGGGTTTGACAGCACGCCATACTCTAAGTTGACTCAAGAGCATTGTACGAATGAATGATTATATCCACGCGGTAACTGTCGGCGGAAAGGTTCCAAGAGTGGGTTACTTAACCCCAATACCTTCCGGGTTCACGCGGTGTTGCTTGGCACCCAACGTGATCGGAGGCCCGGTTGAATTCGATGTGCGACATCAATTCGATTGATTAATTAATTAATAAAAGGTTATTAATTGATTAATAAAGCCAGTGAGGAGTCATTGGGCTTGTTGGGCCATTAACTAGACTGGTACTTGGGCCTAGAAGGTCACACGCAAATGATTCTCAAGGCGATGGATAAATAAGTGGGTTCTATATAAACCGGGGGTTTTTATGAAAAACCACACGGTTAGTATAAAACATAGCGAACGGGCTGAGCAGGCCAAGTTGCTGCTAACCCTAGCCACCCCTCCTCTGTTTCTCTCTCTCTCTGACGTCCAAACAGATCTAGATCTGCTCCGCCGCTTCTCCGAATCCCGTTCCACAGAAAATCGTCCGCACGTTACAGCGATCGTTACAACGACCGGCGGAGGTTTCATGGGTTACGAAGAACGAGGAACGTGAGGATATCCGTCGCAAGGAGGATTGCGTGGACTTCGCTAGAGGCCGGGCGCTTGCGCGGCTTGTGGTGTCGCACCGACAGAACCGAACGGTTGCGGATTCGAATCTGCACACGGTGAGAACTTCGATTATCCGATAATCGATTTTTGTTTTTCGAAACGGGAACAGATCGTTGTTTTAATATTTTATTTTCTGTTGTGTGAGCGATTCGGAGAAACCCGAGAAACCCAACAGTGGTATCAGAGCCAGGTTCCACTGTTTCTCGTCCCGTTTCGGTCTCCGATTTAGTAATTCCGTGTATTATTCCATGCATATAATCCGATTATATTGATAGAAAAATGTTCATGAGATGAACACGAATAATCAGATTATTTTTTCTTCTATTTTCGGATTTTTATTTTGGGGTTTTGATGTTCTCCGTGAGACGAAGAACAACGATGTTCAGGCGGCTTCGTTCGGATACCCCAATCGTTGGGGAGGTGGATCGGCATCCCAGATCATCCCGGGGATGTCGCCGGTCACCACCGGACCTGCAACCGGCACCAGAGTAGCCTTGAAGAGCTGCTTAACAGACGTTTGATGTGTTCTTTTTGGTTTGAAAAAACAGAAAATAGGGGGGCATGAAAACCAGTTTTGGGGCTCGGTTTGAGGCCTCTTATGCCTTCTCCGGCGACCCTGCCGGCATCAGGCTCGCTGCCGGCGCCGGGGGTATCGCCGGCCGTGGCCGGGCAATGCCGGGGGCCGGTCTGCGGCGGCGCCAGAACCCCCCCCCCTTTGCCGCCACCTGCAACCCTTTAGGTTTCTGCAGAGAAAGAGAGGGTGTCGGGCTGGGGATGGGGGAGAGCCGGGTCCAGCGAGCCGGGTTGGACCGGTTGGACCCTGGCTCGATCCAGGGTGCCCCGGGTTCGAGCCCCTTGGCCGAGCCCGGGCTCGCACCTAGCCGAGCCAGGGCTCGCACTAGGTTGAGCCCCTAGCTCGAACCCGTGAACCAGATTCTCCAATTGGCTGAGCCCTTTTGGGCCTTCCCTTCATATTGGATTTTAACCCCTATTTAACCCCAATGGCCCATTTAATAAATGAAGTCTGGATTTTAATTTAAGTTTAAAATATGTTTTAAAATTTATATTATTATCCAGTTTTATTTATTTGGGCATAATGATATTATATCATGTTAATTAACAATTAGCTCTAATCAATTAAAGTTAATTGTTAGATTAAATGTTAATCCAATAATTAATTTTGATTTAACCAATTTAAATGTTAAATTAGTTACTAATAGTTATTAGTCTAATTGTTAGATTATTAACTATTATCTCAGTTGATTATTAATTAATATTTGAGTTAGTTATTAATTTAATTGTTAAATTAATAATTAACTTAAATGACTAATTTAAATGTTAAATTAGTAGTTCTTAATCAATTATTCTTAGTCATTAATTTAATAGTTAAATTAATGATAACTTTAATTATCTAATCTAAGAGTTAGATTAATTAATTATTAATTAGTTAGTGTTAATTATTGGTTTAAGCGTTAAATTAATAATTAACATTAATTGGCTAATCTAAGTGTTGATTAGTAGTTAATAATTAATTTGGTTGATTATTAATTTAAGTGTTAAATTATTAATTAACTTTGTTGGATTAATCTAAGAGTTAGATTAGTCTTTAAATAGTCTAATTGTTAGATTATTAATGGGGTTCAATCTAAGTGTTAGATTATTAAAATTGTTCTAATTTGCATGGAATAATATGGAATTATCAATTTGAAGTGTGTGCACATATGATGTGTGTTTTATTGCTTTTAAATTTTGATCTAATTGAATGTTAAGTTAATAAAATGTGTTTTCGAAATTCAAATACTAATTTTGATTGGATCCCAACTTTTTGAAAGCCAAAATTATATATTTTGAAAAACTCTTTTACTTTAGCCATGTGATGCGCTGAATCATGTGTGGAATGTTTAAAACACACCGTAGTCATGGATATGCACTTATTTAATTATTCATGTGATGAATGATGTGTTTGTGTGGATCGTGGATGAATGATGGATGTTTATTAATTGTTAATAAATAGAGATCTGCGTATCTCTCCCTCTCTCATTCTCTGATGTATTTCTACCTCCCTCTCTCTTATACTCGCCATAAGGCTCTCTTCTAATTACATGTAATTCTAGAATTAATGTAATATGATCGAGGCAATCGAGGAAGGAGCGAGGACAATCCACAGCTGCAACCAGGAAGGCGAAAAGATGGAGATCTCTTGCCTATGTGTTTGCAGGATATATAATATAATTGTTGTGTTAGATTGTGTGTGCGTTTGACTGTTGGCTCCAGTCAAACCCACTGTGCTATCCATAACCACACTAATGACATGTATGAGATGCATTGATTTCTTTTGATTATGAATCAAAGCAGGTTATAGTATTTAGTAAATATATACGATATATCTATATACTATCACCTAGGAGAGACCAAGATAAAAGTTATCTAAATACCCTCAGATAAACTCTAAGCCGTAACGCGAGTAGTTGAGAACTTACCGCGTGGTCCACCATCATTATAGTCATAGGATTCAAATCACTTTAGGCAGGCTTGTTGTGCTATCCACAAGGCCTGCTTAATTGGGAGGAGAAACTGTGGCTATGGCATTAGATGCCTATATGATCGGGGTAGAGGAACCATGTAGCTTTGTTGTACTATCCACAAGGGTTGCATGCGAATCGATGCTCGTCGCGTAATGATGGTTAACTTAGACCAGAATTAGTAGTTTGTTGTGCTATCCATAAGGCCATTAAATCTCTGGGGACCGAAGCTATGATCAGATATTGTAAGGATTTGCAAGTCCCATGAGTTGGGTGCTCTTTGATTGTATTACAGTTTGTTGTGCTATCCACAAAGCTGTAGTGCAAATCATTAAGATTTTGATCCCCACTAGGAGACTGTCGGCGTCTCCCGTTCTGTATAACTGAGGGTTATACAGTTCGTCGAAAATTAGTGGGAGTTAAACTTGAACAAAAGACCATGTCTTGTTTTAAATTTTAATAATTGAACATCTGCTAAATAGATTTTACTTATCTCCTGTAGGGAATTATGTCGTCGAATAACCCACTCCGCGGCATACTTGATGCCCTTTTGACTTACCTGATCTACTCGGATTGGTACAGATACCTAAATAATGTCTTCAGATCTGAGAACATTGACTTTGTCCCTGGAGTTGATCCTCCTGCTGAATCGGCATTGGATGCCCCTGAAGCAGAGATGACAGCTAACGATAAAAGATCGAAGGACAAAAGCAAAAGAGTAGTAAAGGGTGACTGCTTCTACTATAAGCAGTATGGTCACTGGAAGAGGAACTGCAAGGAGTTCCTCAACGATAAAGCTCATGAAAAGTGAAGCTATCAGAAGCTTCAGATATCTATATGATAGATATCAACTTGTCAGTTAGAGATTCCACATCTTGGGTATTAGATACCGGATGTGCTTCTCATATCTGCCATGATGTGCAAATGCTGACAAGTAAGCGCAAGTTGAGACAAGGTGAGGTGGAATTGAGGCTAGGAAACAGCGCAAATGTTGCGGCGATTGCTGTTGGGACAGCAAACCTCAGGCTTCCATCGGGAGACGCCTTACTATTAGAAGATTGTTATTATGTTCCTAGCATAATAAAGAACATCATATCAATATCTTGTTTGGACAAGATAGGATATAGGTTGACTATTGAGAATAGAAGTTGTTCGATTTATTATGGTAATAAATCAACAGCTTTGGCATCTTTGGTCAACGGTCTATATCTCTTAGATGTTTCTTATTACAATATTCAAATTGATAAAGCTCTTAAGAAGAGCAAGAATTGTGTGAACCAAGTCTATATGTGTCATTGTAGACTTGGGCACATTGGCGAAAGTAGGTTACAAAAGTTGCACAAGCATGGTTACTTAACAGCATTCGATTATGAATCGTTTGCAACATGTGAATCCTGCTTTATGGGAAAGATGGCAAAATCTCCATTTACTGGACATGGAGAACGTGCCAAGGACATTCTGTAACTAATACATTTGGATGTATGTGGTACTATGTCCACCCAAGCCAAAGGTGGCTACTCATACTTCATCACGTTCATCGATGACTTCTCAAGATTCGGTTATGTGTACTTAATGAAGTACAAGTCAGAAGCATTTGAGAAGTTCAAGGAGTTCAAGAATGAGGTAAAGAAGCAGTTAGAAAAGAGTATTAAAGCTCTTCGATCAGATCGAGGAGGAGAATACTTGAGTACTAATTTCACATAATTCTTAAAGGAGAATGATATCCTTTCTCAGCTAACCCCTCCATATACACCACAGATGAATGGTGTATCAGAAAGGAGGAATTGCACCTTTTTGGATATGGTGCGATCCATGATGAGCTTTTCGGGATTACCAGTGTCCCTCTGGGGGTATGCTCTAGAGTCAGCAGCGTACCTGCTGAACAGAGTACCCAGCAAGTCTGTGGCCTCTACTCAATATGAGATATGGAGAGGCAGGAAACCATAATTTAAACACGTCAAAGTCTGGGGTTATCCTGCTCATGTAAAGAGGCATGATCCAGACAAGTTAGAATCACGAACTGATAAATGCAGGTTTGTGGGATATCCAAATGAAACCTTTGGATACTATTTTTTTCATCCTGGTGAACAAAAGGTGTTTATCGCCAGGAAAGCTGTCTTCTTGGAAGAGAAATACCTTCTCCAGGAGGACAGTGGGAGTAAAATAGTACTGGAAGAGGTTCCAGATCCCCAAACAGCTACATTATCATCAGATGAGATATCAGTTCATGAATCTATTCAGGTACACACAAATGAGCCTCGTAGATCTGGTAGAGTACCTAGACTACCCGAACGATATGTGGGACATATTACGGAAGGTGAGTCTAAGGTACAATATAATGAGGATGATGATCCTAAAACCTACCAGGAGGCCATAGAAGGCCCAAAAGCCGGAAAATGGCGAGAAGCCATAACTCAGAAATCTAGTCCATGTACACCAACTAAGTTTGGAACTTGGAGGACTTGCCCAAGAGTATTGTACCCATCGGTTGCAAGTAGATCTTTAAGAGAAAGATCGGTGCTGATGGACAGATGGACACTTATAAGGTAAGGTTGGTGGCAAAAGGATATCGTCAAAAGCAAGGAATTGACTATGACGAGACCTTCTCACCAGTTGCCATGATAAAGTCGATCAGAGTTCTACTCGCCATTGCTGCACATTTTGATTATGAAATATGGCAGATGGATGTGAAGACTGCCTTCCTCAATGGTAACCTTGAGGAAGAGGTGTATATGATATAACCAGAAGGTTTCACATCCAAAGAATCTCCAGATAAAGTGTGCAAGCTTCAGAGGTCCATTTATGGACTGAAGCAGACTTCCCGAAGCTGGAACATAAGATTTGACGAGGCTGTCAAGTCTTATGACTTCATTACGAATGAAGATAAGCCTTGTGTGTACAAGAAGACCAGTAGGAGTGCAGTCACTTTTCTAGTTCTTTACGTAGATGACATACTAGTCATTGGGAATGATGTAGTTATGATGTCATTAGTAAAGATCTGACTGTCGAAAAACTTCTCCATGAAGGATTTGGGAGAAGCATCCTACGTATTGAGAATACGGATCTATAGAGATAGATCAAAGAGGATGCTTGGAATGACCCAATCCTTGTACATAGAAACCATAGTCAAAAGGTTTGGCATGAAAAATTTCAAGAAAGGTCTCATATCGATGAGACATGGAATTAGTCTCTCAAAGGAGCAGTCTTCTAAGACTCCTAATGAGAGGGCATTCATGGATAGAATACCCTATGCCTCTACCATAGAATCTATCATGTATGCCATGCTATGTACACGGCCTGATGTTGCATTTGCTCTAAGTGTTACGAGCAGATTTCAGGCTGATCCAGGCAAAGAGCACTAGAAGGCAGTGAAATGTGTCCTTAGGTACTTGAGAAGAACTAAGGATATGTTTCTTGTCTATGGAGGAGGTGACTTGAAACTGCAAGACTTTACTGACTTGAGTTTCCAGTCAGATCTAGATGATAGCAAGTCTACATCTGGATTCGTGTTTACTTTGAACGGAGGTGCAGTGTGCTGGAAGAGTTTCAAGCAAGTAACCACTGCAGATTCGACGACTGAAGCTGAGCACATCGCTGCAGCTGAAGCTTTTAAGGAAATAGTGTGGTTGAAGAAGTTCATCACCGACCTTGACATAGGTCCCAGTATCTTTGATCATGTTCCGCTGTTGTGCGACAACAATGAGACTATTGCACAAGTGAAAGAGCTATGGTCTCATCAGAAATCGAAAGATGTTCTGTGGCGCTTTCATCTTATCCAGAGGAGATGTAGTAATGGAAAGAGTTCCATCCGTCGACAATGTAGCATATCCACTGACAAAGTCGTTGGCTCAAATTGTGTTTAAGCGTCACCTAGAGTCTATAGGGTTTTTGTATAAAGGTGATTGGCTTAGTCCAAGTGAGAGATTGTTAGTTTAGGTGGCCTACAAGCCAATCTGACTATGTAAATCTCGTTCATTTATTAATATAATGGCATAATATTCATTCTGTGTAAATCGCATTAATTCTTGTTTCATAATGAAGTCCGTGAATATGTGCTATAGTGATCAGATTATGATGAGATCATACTAATGAGACTGATCACTTAAACACACATATTCTTAATTGTTCCTAGTCGGAGGATATCCGACAATGACATCAGATATTCGGTTAGACTAGTACAGATTACTCCTGCTCATATGAAGAGGGTGACTGATCTCATAAGTCACTTGTGTGGAGACACTAAGGCAAATCTGTAGGTGCTCATTGGAGAATGAGTTTACTGAACTAATCCGACTGAATCGCTGGATGGTATTGTACCTCACTATCAACCAGCTTGATTCTATTGTCGCAATTGCGTGGATGGTCCTCGGACTTGAGACACCCAGGACACCTTGTCGGTGGACTTCTGTGCTTTGACCTTGGTTTACGAATCTCTAGCCACGGGATTCTAATACGCCAAGGATTGGGTACAGCGGAATACCGTCGAAGGGAATTGTGTGTCAATAAGGAATCATTCGCTCTCGGTACTTAGAGAGAGAATGCTCTAGGAAAGATGCGCGGAAGTCCCTGGCCAGGGCGGACGATAATATCGGGAAAGGAGTTTTCCGATATTCATCAGCGGCATCCAATCCAAGTGAGTCGACCGGTTAGGATTTGACAGCACGCCATACTCTGAGTTGACTCGAGAGCATTGTACGAATGAAGGATTATATCCACACGGTAACTGTCGGCGGAATGGTTCCAAGAGTGGGTTACTTAACCCCAATACCTTCCGGGTTCACGCGGTGTTGCTTGGCACCCAACGTGATCGGAGGCCCAGTCGAATTCGATGTGCGACATCAATTCGATTGATTAATTAATTAATAAAGGGTTATTAATTGATTAATTAAGCCAGTGAGGAGTCATTGGGCTTGTTGGGCCATTAATTGGACTGGTACTTGGGCCTAGAGGGTCACACGCAAATGATTCTCAAGGCAATGGATAAATAAGTGGATTTTATATAAACTGGGGGTTTTTATGAAAAACCGCGCGGTTAGTATAAAACATAGCGAACGGGCTGAGCAGGCCAAGCTGCTGCTAACCCTAGCCGCCCCTCCTCTATTCTCTCTCTCTCTGACGTCCAGACAGATCTAGATCTGCTCCGCCGCTTCTCCGAATCCCGTTCGACGGGAAATCGTCCGCGCGTTGCGGCGATCGTTACGGCGACCGGTGGAGGTTTCATGGGCTGCAAAGAACGAGGAACGTGAGGATATCCGTCGCGAGGAGGATCGCGTGGACTTCGCTAGAGGTCGAGCGCTTGCGTGGCTTGCGGTGTCGCACCGACAGAACCGAACGGTTGCGAATTCGAATCCGCACACGGTGAGAACTTCGATTATCCTATGATCGATTTTTGTTTTTTGAAACGGGAACGAATTGCTGTTTTAATATTTTATTTTTCGCTGCGTGAGCGATCCGGAGAAACCCGAGAAACCCAACACTCTCCTCATGATTGCCTCGGCTAACTGCCCCATTTGACTCTCCAACTTGGAAATAGACTGTTGTTGGGTCAAAATGAGTTGTTGGAGTTGTGTGAACTTGTCATCAAAGTTGGGTTGAGGGAGATGTTGATAAGTGGGCGGAGGAGGAGGATATTGGGTTGGTTGACTTGATTGGAAGGATTGGTATCGGGTCGGTTGAGCGAATTGGGCTTGTATTCCCCTAGCATAAGCATTCCCATAAAAGTTGGACTAATTTTGAAAGAAGTTCTGCATGGGTAGCCTTTGGGCTTGATGCATGAGGGAATTGGCCATAGGTGGGGAAGCTTGTTGATTTTTCCACGAAAACTTAGGGTGACTTCTCCAGCCGAGGTTATAAGTGTTAGAAAATAGATCATTACCGGGCTTGGAGAACCCCTGGGTAGCTTGGACTTTCTCTTAGCTAAATGGTGGAAGTTGAGCTGCAGTTGGGCATTCGGTCACTTGATAGGTCTGACTTGTGCAAAATGTCATGAGGGATAGAAGATGGGCCCTCATATGGACTGGATGGTGGTGGGTAGGTAGGTCCTTGTTTACTTAAGGCCAAGAGTTGGTACAATTTTTGGGCCAACTTGTCTATCTTATCTAATTTCTGATTGATCAAATTGATATCTATTTTGGATTCAAGCTCTCATCGAGTCTTAAGTTCATACATCCCGGCCCATTTAAATGGTCCAACAGCCCTCTCGTAAGATGAGAGAGAGGCATGATTGAGGGAGTTGTCACTAAGCATTTCAAATAAATCATAGGCCTCATCTTCACTCTTCATCATAAAGGCTCCTCCACATAAGGCATCCACCATCTGTCTGAATTGTTTAAACAACCCTTCATAGAATGCTTGGACAATTTGCCATTTTGATAGCCCATGATGAGGACATTTCCTAAAGTTGACCTAGACTTCTATATGAATTTTCTCACAAGATGAATGGGTTCCACCTTAAGCCACACCCACGATCAATTAACGGCCAGGTAAGAGGTGGGGTAGTGGGAGGCTCTCCCTACTTACGTAGGGACCTAATTAAGGAACCACTTTCCCGCTTAGGTGTTTGCCTTCTAACCTCTAGTCTAGACACCGTTGCCAAAAGTGGAGGTAACCCAAGATTTAAATTGCTCAAAGTGTGAACCCTAGAGTCTCTTTTTACTTTATTTTATTAGGTTTAGGAAACTATGCAAGGATGGTGGTTTGTGGGCTAAGGAAGAGTGATGAAATTCCTACTTTATGTTGTTCGGGGTATTGCCCTTAAAATGTTTTTTAATGCAATGCAATGCAACAATCAAATCAAAGCAAGGGGTTTTGATGCAATCATGAATGACTTGCTATAAATGAAAAACGTACCTTTCTCCCATAATCTCCAACAAAAAAAGAAATAACTAAGAAAAGAAACTAATTCATGCTTTCCTAAAATGATGAATGCCTAATATGGAAGGTTTCTAATCTTGACATGGAGATTTTTATATTGAGATTTTTTTTTAATTAATGGAAACCTATCTAAGTCAAGAACTACTAATTTTGCTCCCCCCCCCCCCATTTTTTAGTGCACCTACAAAAATAAGAAAAATAAATATTAGCTAGAGAATAGTTGCACTAAATCCAAAATTAGCAAAATTAAAAATCTAAATCCCCGACAACGGCGCCAAAAATTGATGTATCTTTTAAATGTCGTCGTTAAAGCACAAAACCACCAATCTGAAATTCCAATTCCCACATATAATTATTTGAAAATAGCAAGTGGTGAGATCGGGTTGAATCCACAGGGAAATAAATTTTTAACTTTGAAAATTTTGTATTTTAATTGAACTAAAAAGATGATGATTTTGAATTGATTACTTAATTACCTAATTAACTAAAATAATTAAGACTGAAAAATCTAACTAAGTGAGCTATTTTTTTTGAGAAAACAACAAAACGACATTTTGAAGAGAAAATAAAAGTTAGAGAGGAACAATCTAAACTAAAAATAACAATATTTCAATATTAGAAATTTGAATCAATCATCTAAAGGCAAGAATGAAATTACACAATTTCTGATTTTAATATCTCTAAAAGAAATAATTAAACAAATAAACCTAATCAATTAATTAAATCACTAAAAAAAAGAACACAAGCAAAGCAGCAAAAGGCTTTGTGAGGAGCTAAAGGGGTTTCTTTGGGACGTCGGCGCAGTGGTCTGGCTAGCAGTAGGTACGTGACAGCAGTAAAAGTAGCGGCGCAAAGGGTCGGGCTCAACAACATTAGAGGAAGGGCGCATGCATGACAGACGAGGGCAAGGCGCGGCTGGCAAGGGCGCAGGGGCGCATGGCTGGCACGGGCTCTGTTCGACGGTGCAATAGGTGGGCAGGCAGGAGGCACCGACAGGGCGCCGCGTGGCTGGTGGCCGCCCGTGCAGCAGCACGAGCAACGATGTCGCCCCCTGCGAAACCCACAGGGGAGACACGTTGCTCTGGCGGGCCCAGGCGCGGCGGTTGGCGTGCGACAGAGGGTGTCGCGTGGCGTTGGCGGCGTACAACCGAGGGCGGCGACCGGCAGTGAGAGAGAGAGAAAAAGAAAGAAAGAGATAGGGAGAGAGCGGGTGAGAGAGGGAGGAAAATGTAAGTGAGAGAGAGTGCAGGGGATAGGGAGATAGAGAAAAAGGTAGGAGAGAGAGCCTCCGGTAGAGAGAGGAAGAAGAAAGAGAGAGGGATCCTGGCGTAGAGGAGAGAGAGAAGGGAAAAGGTGGAGAGAGGGATGTTGTGCGGCTAAGAACCCTAGGGGAGAGAGAGACAAAAAGTAAGAGAGAGGTAGAAGAAGGGGTTCTTTTAAAGGGGGAGGACTTTTAAAATAAAGAAAGTGGAGGAAGAAGGAGGCGGCGCAACTTTTCTTGGCAACCCTTTGTGAGAACATAAATGACGGTTTTATCTCTGCTTTTATTTTTCTAAAAAGGTAGATGTTTCTGGTGAGATTCGAACATTGGACCTCCCACAAGTCTTAAGAGATTTAACCATTGTACCACATTCTCTTCATGTCCTATTTACATAAAAATAAATATAAATTAGGATTTTATCATGAATAATATTACATTTATACTAAAAATAAATTTATTTATTCTCTCGATTTTGCCAAAAAATCACAAATGCATTATACTCCTTTTTTCACATGAAATGTCGATGTTTTTAACTCGGAACTTAACAAAATTAGTACTATTAGAATTTGTACAAAATTATCTATCATTTCATATCGTTTTACATATAAAATCATGAGTATAATGCATGCATTTGCCCTTTTAATGATAAAAAACAACAACTTATCAACCACTAAGGTTTAGTCTGGTACCCTAAAGCTCCCATATCAATCAAATATATAGACCACCTTTGGGAGTTTTTCGCAAAAACTCCTAAGTTATCACATAACTTATTATGTCTACCCAACAACTTAAAACTATTGCCTACTAGTAATTTTAAAAGAGTTCAATTCAGAGTCCTAATAACTGAGGTGACTTTGATGCTATGAATTTTAAGCAAGAGCTCATGTCATCTTAGATTATACTAGTTAGTTATTTGATTTTCATTAAAATTCTAAGACAAAGTTTGTTTATCATTTGTTTAAATTATGTTTAGAGATTTTGGTATCAATTATATAACAAGAAAGTGTATAACACCTTTAATTAGACTATACCACCTTGCAAAGATATAATACTACACACCTGAAATGACGTTCGTTATCAGAAATTCTGATCAAACTCTGATTGTATTGCAATACTTAGGGTCTATTTGTTTTCATGTAAAATGGGCTACATGAAAGTTTTTTTCGAAAAGTATATCACAATTTTCTATTTGGTAGTCCGTAAAACTTTCGTCAATGGAAAACTTAATTCGTTGACTCTTCTTTCTACTGATTTTGGCATTCGTAAGATAAACCCAAATGCCCTTTTTCAAAGGAGCTGCATTTATTTTCATGAGCACCAAATGACGAATTTTGTTTTCATTTTCCTTACAAATTTATTTTCTTAGAAAATCTTTTCCATCCAGTTATGTTTTATGTGTAACCAAAGGGACCCTTAGGAGGGCATTTGTAACAAATATTTATCCTAGATTTATATACTTGACCGAGCTGAAATTGGGATGATCTAAACCCAAGTCGTGTGGAACTAAACCCATCCCGTTACAGTCCCAAAATTTTGCACCATCTCCTAGTGTGATGGCCCTAGGCCCTCAACTTTAGATGGGTCAACTTGAACCCAAGCAGGCTAACTTAATGGTTGAGTCAAGTTAAATCTGATAAAGATAATATTAAGGTGGGCTAAAGTTGGGGGCGGGGGTGTCTTTCAACTCGACCTTTGATGTGTTGTGTTGAATTAAGGTTGACTAATCTGGCTTAACCCAAACCTGACATTAATATATACAAATGATAATTTACATATTAAATTAAAAGCTATTAATTTTATATCTTTGAATAAAAATTTAAATTGTAATAAAGATCTGCTCAACTGGTAGGCATATAATTATGTTTTTACATTCTTTTCTAGTATGGATAGATAAATTCATTTATATCTTCATATATGAAATTTTAGTATTGAAAAAAGAAAAGTTAAAAATATCGACTAACTCAATCCATCCTGATAAAAGTTGGGATACATGAATTAAGTTGAGTTGGGACATTGTTAGATGGTTTGCACTAGAATTAAGGAGCTCTCGTTGAAGGTTAGATTAAGTTAAATTAGCATTTAGATACTGTTGATATGAGTTAGTTTAAAGTTAACCCTCTAGTCCAACTTAACCCTAATTCTAGATTCTCCATTGATCGATGGTACTCGGAGGTTGTTGGGACTCGACAGGTGTAAGTGAGATGTGACTCAGCCGTGTCTTGGCTTTGTCTCTTCCATGGATGTAGAGCCACGTGGTGCTGCACACCTCGAGGGACCTTTGCAAGGAGGATGGAGACACCGAATTTGCCGTCTTCGACTCTTTTTTTGTTCAAATATGGCTGATTCATCTTAGTGCATTACTGATAAACTGGTCAAAATAAGCGTGTTTGGAAGTCACAAAGCAAGTGATGTTATCAGGATTATACTTGTCAAGGGGAAAGGCCAGAGATGTCTTACTCTAAGAAAAGAGGAGGGACCTGAGAGGACAAGTCAATATTCTTTTGTATTGGCGAGGAGGAATACAATTACACCTCTTTGTTTACTATCTTCTTTGTCACATTCATAGAGACTCATTTTATATTTTGTTCAGATTCTTATTAAAGTTACTTTTGGTACATCTTTTTGCATAACTAATACAGTAAATGAGAATTCTTTGATGAAATGATAAAATGACTCCCAATAAATATGATAAAGAGTGTGACACAAAAATATAATATAATAGCACTCCTTATTAACGATTGAGCTCACTCATAAAAGAGGATTGAACAGTTGCTATGAAGCATCGAGCACTCGCTTGAGCATATGCAAATGATAAAAGAGTAATGCTAGCTACGTATGCACGTATGGAGATGGAATCACCTCGTTATGAACTGTCAAAGTATATGGAGGTGCCATTCTTTTTTCTTAAACAATGGTTGGATGAAAGATTATGTACTATGGATGTCAAGTGTAGGTGATCTTTGAAGTCAACAAATCTTAAGAAAAATTAAATATTACAAAATAATTAATCGCACTCCAAATATGCAGCTGTTTTAGAGTGTCTTATGACATCAATCAACTCTTTAGCTGTTTGAGGAAAAGAAGCAAGATCTTAGGAGCCATTTCTCTCGGCTTCCAACCAAGAGCTTTGAATTAGAGCTTTTAAGATCGAAGTTCGGAATAAAAGTAAAGCAGTTAGCTAAAAAACAAAATAAAAGTAAAGCTGTTAGAAAAAAATTAACTCTTGTTATTAGTCAAAATCAGTTATAATCCTCCACCTAATCCTTTTCCCGTGGAGACCAAAAATGGCTTCTAATGAAAAAAAAAATTGCCAAACAAGTCTTATGCATTAACTACGCATAAACTACTCTAGAAAGAAGTAGGAAGTCTAACCTCACAACTTAGACGATTTGTAGATCTCCCGCAACCTACCATATCAATACACATGCTTCCAATATCAAGGATCTCTTGATGGAGAAACATTTGGTGTACTGCAACCGGTGCTGCGGTGTTGCAGTAAAGATAAAAAAGTAAAGATAAATGCTTTTAATTTTTTTTAACTTTTTATCCTTTGATTGGAGACCGACCTGTGCAACTGTACTGACATGTGAGAGCAAGTGGGGCCAAGCTTAGATTTTTTTTTTTTAATTTTTTTTTTTTTTGATGTATTAGAAGCCCCTGAACCTAACGGGGTGGGGCCTATACCAATTTCATGAACTATAACCGAACTTGCAAAACTAGCCCAAGATTTTTTCGTTTTTTTTCGTCTCTGACTATGTTAAGCATTTATTAGTATTTGTATCCAGTACCATGTACACATGTACATGCCTAAAAGTGATTTGAGCTGGCCTAGGCCAATCTGAACTAGAAAGAAACAGAAACCAAAATTGGCCCTGCCCATTCTTATTTTGAAACCGACTTTTCAAGAAAAGGGCTCTTAAATTCTATGTTGTAGCAAAGTCTTTCATTTCAGAGGATAATACCATCTGATTTAAACTGGAACTCCCCCAATTTAGTTGGGAACAATCAACTTCCTCAGAATGGGGTATGTATAGCTAACAAAGTACCCTCCCCAACCACCCAAACCCCCCACCTCCCTATATCCAAATGAACAAACAACCACTCAGGTGGAGGCAACCGACCTCAACAGGCTGCCCAAACCCAAATGAAAATTCTCTCGTGGAACTGCCGAGGAAGTCGTAGACCAAAGGCAGTCTCCACTATCAAACAGTTGGTCTATGCAACTAAAGCTTACATCACTTTCATTTCTGAAACCAAAGCCAACTTCATCCAAGGGGAAAGTTTCTTCAGAAGCAACAACATCAAAAATTTCCATATAATTGAAGCCCAGGGCAGATCTGGAGGTCTCTGGCTGTGGTGGAACAATGACAAAGATGTCTCTATTGTGCAAAGCTCAACCCACTATGTTGCTGCTGTGGTTAGAAACTCCCCCCCAAATATAGACTGGCTCATCATCTGTGTGTATGCTCCCACCCTGCTTAGAACCAGAAGACAAGTATGGGAAGATATCAATACTCTGATGGATAATCATCCAGGATCTATTATGGTCATCGGAGACATGAATGACATTCTTAATCAGAAGGACAAGAAGGGAGGAAGTTCAGTAACCTTCTCTCGGACGGCACATTTCGCAAATTTCATAGATAGAGCTGGCCTCCTGGATCTAGGTTTTAATGGCCCTGCTTACACTTGGTCTAACAGGGGCAGAGCTAAAGATTACATTAGCGAGAGACTGGATAGAGCTTTTGCCAATTCCAATTGGAGGTTGATGTTCCCCAAAGCCTCGGTGCACCACCTCCCCAAACTCTGCAGCGACCACAACCCCATCCTTCTCAATATTTTGGGTTCAAATAGACACTGGAAAAGACCTTTCAAACTGGAATCAACCTGGCTCCTTAACCACGGTCTTGGGAATGTTATTGAAAACAGTTGGAATACTTCTCCCTCACTCTCCTCCAATTACTTTAAAAAGATCTCCCACATCCAGTTAGAGATCAGCCACTGGAGGAAAGTTAACTGGAAAAACCCCAGATTGAGACTAGAAGAAATCAACAGAGAATTGAGACTCATCAATTCCCTCCCCATCACAGACAACAACATTGATAAAGAGTTTCAATTGGAACAAGAAGCTGATAGTATTTGGAGACAGGAGAACGAATTCTGGCTCCAGAGTGCCAAGACTCATTGGTTCAAAGATGGAGATAGATGTATCAAATTCTTCCATGCCAGTGTCCTGAACAGAAGATCTTCAAACAGGATTGCCTGGATCCAACTTCCCCCTGGCAGGTGGTCGGGTGACCGAAAGGACATTACCAATTGTATTGTAAATCACTTCAAAAACATCTACAAGTCTTCTTCCTTCTTCCCCCCCCCCCCCCCCACCCTACCTAACTTGACCCATCTCAATTTCAAAACCATTTCCCCCAAGGACAACCTAGACATCATCTCTATCCCTACCATGAAAGAGGTGGAGCAAGCCATTTTCAGTATGAAACCCCTCAAAGCCCCTGGCCCGGATGGGCTCCCCCCCATATTCTTCCATAAATACTGGTCTACTCTTAAACTTGAGACATTTGAGCTGATCAGAAATTTCTTCACTAACAGGATTATGTCAGACAATCTAAACCATACCTACATCACCCTCATTCCCAAAAAACTCCCCATCAACTGCCCAAATGATCTTCGCCCAATTGGGCTCTGCAATGTCATCTATAAGGTGATTGCTAAAATCCTAGCTTCCATAATCAAGCCCCTGCTCCACCATTTAGTCTCCCAAAACCAAGGTGCTTTCATTCCCCACAGGCATATTACTGACAGTGTTGCCCTTATTCAGGAGCTCATGCATTCTCTCAAGACCAAAGGAGGCAGATCCGGAGCCTTTGGACTTAAGATTGATATGTCCAAAGCTTATGACAAAATGGAATGGTCTTTCATCAGATCTTCTCTGGGTAAGCTTGGTTTCTTAGGCCAAGCCATTTCCCTTATTATGCTTTGTGTCACAACTGCCTCCTACTCCATCCTCATCAATGGCGAACCAACTAAGGCTTTCATTCCCTCCAGAGGGCTGAAGCAGGGATGCCCTTTATCGCCCTACTTGTACATTCTTTGTGCGGAGAACATCACTGCTCTTCTCAACCTTATGTAGAATCAAGGTAAGATTCAGGGTTTCAAGGTAAATGCTCATGCCCAACCAGTCACCCACACAATGTATACAGATGACATTTTTATCTTTGGTAAGGCTGATGAAAATGAACTAAAGGAAATCATGGACACCCTACATCAGTATGAAGTGTGGTCAAGACAACAAATGAATAAAGGGAAGTCTGGTATCCTCTTCAGTCTCAACACCCCCCAAGCTCTCCAAGATCACCTTTGTAAGTGCATAAATATCAGCCAGATGTCCAAGAAAGAACTTTATTTGGGCACCCCTCTCTGGCCTGGCAAAGGTAGGATCCAACAGCTCAAATATATTGAAGATAAGATCAGTAAGAAAATCTGTTCTTGGAAGATCAACACCCTCTCTCAAGCAGGCAGAACTCTTATTCTCCAGTCCACAATCTCAGCCATCCCAGCCCATGTCATGGCTACCACTCTCTTTCCTAAGGTTGTCATCTCCAGATTAAATCAAATGCAATGCAACTTTTGGTGGGGTCACACTCAAGACAAGAAGAAGATCCACTTGTGCAAGTGGGACAACATGAAACTCCACGAGATGAATGGGGGCCTAAATATCAGGGATTTTGAGGAATACAATAAATCTGCCATCTTGAAACTCTGCTGGAATTTCGTCAACGACCAGTCATCCATGTGGGCCTCTATCCTTCATGCAAAATATCTCAATAGATGGTCTTTTTGGGACGCCCCCACCATTAACAGAAGCTCCCAGCTCTAGAATTCCATGCTCAAGCTGCGTCCATACCTCAAAAGTGGTTCTTTCTGGACTATTCAAAAAGGCTCTTGTGTAGACATTTGGAAGGACAATTGGATCCCCAATCTGTTAAACCCCCCCACAGTGAATCCTAACTTTATGGATCCCCCTCCCATCTTGTGGCTGCCCTCATTGATAACCAAAGTTGGAGGCACAACCTCATTTCATCCCTCTTCACCCCTGAGGTTGCCAATAAGATTCTTACTATCCCCCTTCCCAAAATTAATCCAAAGGACTTAGACCTACTCATCTAGAAGCCATATGAGAATGGTAACTTCACCCTTAAGTCTGCCTACAAGCTGCTCAGGGATCACCACAGACCCCCTTCCTCCTCAAATATGGTCTCTATTTGGTCACTTTTATGGAATTCTCACCTTACTAAAGCTGTCCCCCCCAAGATCATGATCTTTATTTGGAAGAGCATCAGTAATATCCTCCCGTTGGCAGCTAGGATGAAGACTATTTTACCCCACTTGAATGGTCTCTGCCAACTCTGCAACTTAGAAGAGGAAAACACTATCCATGCTCTATTTAACTATGAACATGCAAGGGCTACCTGGAAAATGTCCCCTCTGAATTATCACACTGATCAGGACTCCAAAAATCTCAAAGACAGGATCTTGGATTGGAGATCTCAGCCTTTTGCTCACTCAAAGAAGGATATCTGGCACTCTTGCCAATGTTTTGCCCTTCTTTGGCATATTTGGAAGGCTAGGTGCGCAACTATTTTCAACAACAAAGCCCCATCTCCCATTATTACAGTAAGGCGAGCTATGATAGAATTTCAAAACTGGAACATAGCAGCCCCCCCCACCCATCATATCCCTAACATCACAGCTGATCGATGGGTTCATCCTCCCTTGGGAGAGGTTAAAATCAATGTTGATGCTGCCACTGCCATTAACTCCAGTTCAATTGCCATAGTCATCAGAAATCATGTGGGAGCCATCACCTTATGCAAAACTTTCAAACTCCCTCACTCTGATCCAGAAAAGGCTGAAGCAGAGGCTATGAGAGCAGCACTCAACATCTCAGGGTCCTTAGATCTGAAGGCGACTATTGAAGGAGATGCGCAAAAAATTGTTAATGCTATAGTACATGATCACTCCACCCCTTGGAAGATCAGTCCCATCATTCAAGACTGCAAGATCCTTCAGAAGAGATTTCAGGTCAATGTTTGCCATATTCCAAGAGTTTGTAACCAGGTTGCTCATCACCTTGCTAAATTTGCTTTGTCTATCGAAAAGGATGCTACCTGGATTTATCCGGCCATCCCAACTTGTATCCAACTCTTTGTACTTGCTGATACAGTAATTGCTTAGTAATGCATGTCGGAGCTTCTGCTCCTTCTGACCAAAAAAAACAAAAAAACAAAAAGTTTATAATACACAATGATTTCGTTGCCTCAAATCACAGATGACTTGGGGGCTGTTTGTTTCAACGCAAAACATTGTAATGAAAAAAAAAATTATTTCATTTTACAATGTTTTCAGATCTTTGGTATAATGTAAAACAAAATTCTGGGTATTGTTTGCCAACTTGGCAGCATGTCTCCTTGTTTTAATTTCCCGAAAAGGTCGAGTATAAACCAAAATAAGCTTCTTGTTTTCGTTTTATAAGCAACCAAACAAATGTTCTCTGATTTTTTAAACCATGAAATTATATTAATCTTAAAACCGGTGATTTTGAAACTGGTGAATTAAAGAGTTTTACATTGAAACAAACCCTTTACTGAGTTAATAATCGGACCACGATGAAAAGAGCAGAGATGATGTAGCTTACTATATAGAATACCTAAAAAGTTTTGATTTCCTAGGTGCGTGATGATTGCAGGTGTACACTATGGGTGCTCATGCCAACATGACGATGCCACAAATTGTGCGAAAATAAACTTCACAAGAAGATTAGGGCGTGTTTGGTATAGCTTTTGATTGGAAGTCTCTTTTAATTTCTTCTTACAATGTAAAAATAATATATAGAAGTACGTACAATTAATTTTGAATAATTATAAAAGTCAAACCTCTATTCACAAGCCTACTTTATCTCCAATTTAGAACTTTTAGTTGGAAGCCGAAAAACAGCCAAAATATTATAGAAGTGGCTTCTAATGTCTATTCTTTTTTTCTAAAATAACTAGAAAAAGTTTAAAAGTGCTTCCCATTGGAAGCTGTGCCAAGCACAACCTTAGCATTCATAAGTAATGCAGATTGTGAATCTATCAGATTATAGCGGTTTGTGAATGCAAAAAAGTGGTCTATTCAGGATGAGACAAAGAACAACCTCTTCAACTCTAAAAGGGTATAGAATTCCATCCCTACAGCTACTGGCAGAATTTAATTAGTTACACGCACAGATCATCTAAAATGCCAACCCATAATGGATTCAATATCCAAGTCAACAACAGTATATAATGTTGCAAAGCTCATGAATTACTCAGGGACAGTGAGAAGGTAATACAGTATGGGGATACTTTGGTGGCACTTCAAATTTCACCAGAGTTAGGTTTCCCAGGAGTATCCATGTAGAGCAACTGCTAACTAGCTGAAGCTATCTTGATCTACAACATTCTCCATGTTTAACTTCACCAACTCAAGGAATTCTTTGATTGCTGGAGCTTTGTATTGTATAGACTTTCCATCTCCTCCTGCAGGATAGAAATTATAACAGCGGTTACTAGTAGTAGTTAAGGTGCTTCCTTGATGTAACGATTTGCCTCTCTGAATAACAAAACCCTTCATCTTACCTAATGCCCCATGGAAGCTGGATATATGCCCTGACAAAAACATACTTTGCAAACAAAAAAAAAAAAAAAAGGTCTACGTTCTTGTCCTAAAGGAACCATTGGAGTTTGACTCAAAAAGTGAATACTTGTGTCACCCTTCTTTTAATCTACGGGAAAAATGCATGTTTACAGGCATCCTTTTTGACCATTTAGATGTGCATAGAGTGCCAATACTAGAAGCAACGTCATTTTCCGAATTTGGACGGGGAAATAGGTATACATGTGTGGGTACAATATTCTCCGGTCTGTTGAGAAAATGATATCCATGTACCTATTGAAGGATGGAAACATATTTGCATCTAATGTCTATATTTTGAATGGTTGTACTCCATGCGTTTGCATTCCTACATGGATACATGTGGAAAGCATATAGTGCATGTGATTTCAGCAAGCATTCCTGTGCAGTCGAGTGAAAAGAAAAAGATGGAAAGGATCTTGAAATTTGACAGTTATAGTAGGAGGTTTATCTGGTAATGTACTTGTTTATCTGGATTTAACTATAGACTAGTTGCCTTCATTGTGCGTGTCATCACTCGTGCTCTCCCGGTATTTTATGTTGGAGCAATTCATCCTCATGGTGACAAGGCACCATAAGGATGTTAATTAGCATACCGAGCAAGTGTGATGACATCGTACAAGTACTCAGCCAAACAAATCTAAATCTAAATCCCATAGAAATTAAGACCAAGTTTCTGCAACAAAATTCTGGACCTCTAGTCCGCTGCACAATGGTTTCAATTTCAGCAGACGGGGACTAGCTGAAGGGCAAACAGAGTTTGGAAGTGACCAGTCAAAAAGTGAACGCATGAATGGAATACGTTATGTCATGATGGATTATTCTAAAACCACAACCTCCCAGGGTCCAAGGTTCGGTTCCTTACATTCGATGCACATTATGAGTTGTCTCTTCTTTATTTTTAGCTTCAATCACTAGCAGAAAACATTAACATCTAATTGGTCATTCTCCAAGGTAGATGCATTGGGCATAGAACAAAAAAGCAAAATTAACTCAAAAGGCATTATAGTTGTGATCGGGAGCACTTGGGAATTAAAAATATATGCATAAACAATGGTTTATATACATTATAGATGATCTGAACAAATGGCAGAAGAAGCTACCCTTGCAAGATTTCAGCAGAGGCTGCAAAAAGGATGATCTGAAAAACCTGGTATGAACCTCTTTCCCGATTTGGCAAAAAGGGGAAGAACAAAGAAAGTAGCAATATTCCTGGAGACATTTCACTTGAGCACCATTCATAAACCAAGAGTTTTATCTTTGGAACATGATGCTTCAAACACAAGTACCTTCTACTAGCATGCCATTGCCTGACACCATGCCCCTGATGTTTAGCTCTTCCAGAAGCTGAACTAGTAATTTCGTCACAGGAGAATTATCAGAAACAGAAATCAACCAGAGTAATAACTGAACAGAGCATCAGTTACAATCTGCCTTTGCGGTCTCATCATGATCAAAACCGACAGAACTAACCAAGTGAGGAAAGAAGAAATTGCGCAAGTTTACCAGGTCTTCTTCAGTCAGGCCCTAGGTCCACCCTAACCCATTTACACCCCCTGTGAATTTTCACTACCCTCCAGACATCTCACCCATCAGGGTGGAGATGATCTGAGTTAAGCCGAATAGCACTCTGCTCCAGCTTGTTTCATTAAATAAGGATCAAACTTGAGCTCAGCTTAATACTGTTCAACCCCAGCTCATTTCACGTTTTGAGCATTCAAGCCCAGCTCAACTATGTAAACAAGCCCGAGATTCAAGTGATTTGTTCTTCTAAATGAGCTCAAGCTCAAAGTCAGCTCGAGCACCTATTTGCCATCAATTTCTCTTGTTCAGCAAATGCTATAGTATCCATCAACAAGAAGGAAATCTTATTCCAACTCATAAGCGTACATAAAAATGTCTTGCATCTAAAGGATATACACATGAAAAGTTCACATTTCACATGAACAAGAAGTCACATTAACTCAGCATCAACTGCGTTGCAAGGCCTATGGGCAATGCATATGGAAGACTAGATGGCAAGGTAACATATAGAGGATGTTGGACATCGAGTAGCGAAGATCCTCCACCAAGAATGAAGATGCACAGAATATGCTCAGACCCCCACGGGTGAACTGGGGAAGAGCCAAGGGGAGGAAGCAGGGAAAACAGGAGAGGCTACAGAGGGTGCTAGAGATTCTTAAATGAGAAGGTGCTGCTGCAATGTTCACTGAAGCTGCTGGATTTTCCCAGGCAGGTGAGGGAGCTGCAAGGGAGGGAGCCGGCCACTGGGAAGCACTGCTAGCTGCAACCCACGGGAAGAGGGGATCATGAGAGGTAGAGTGAATGGACCGGCGATTGGAGAGGGTTCCCCAACTGACTATCCCTAAATCCCCCTTCATATGGGATGTGGTGATGTGCTGACGAGCAGCGTTGGACGGATAGGGCCCCTCTCGTCTAAATATTTTTGGATATGATTCCTCAACCATTCAATCTTAATTTTTTTAATCTATGACCCCTCGTGCTATGAAATTATTATGCGCAAATCCTAATTAAATACATTAATAAGCCAGCTCATCAAACAAGTAAATAAATGGGTAATTAGACAATCTCTTAACAAGTACTTAAGCGAGCTTGTTCACAAGCATAATTAAGGAAGCATGTTTGCATTCAAGCTTCGCTCATTTATGAACTAAGCTTATTTTTTTATTCAAACATGCTTATTTAACTTAAGAAACAATTCGAGTCAAGTTATTATTGAGCCATCTCACGAGTTCTTCATCGAGCATATTGGTTTGTTTGCACTCCTATCCCCCACTATAGTAAACAGCCTCCATCCTGCTCAACACTCATTCTGAGTGGCCGCCAAGGTACTAGTGATGGGAATTCAAGTCCAACACAAGTTTTGATGCGCTTAAAAGCTTTGGGGTCTGAAGTGTAGAGTATTTTTAGAGGAGTCCACAGGTATTTTATTTAGCCCATTTGGAGCACGCTTTAACATATTTGTTTTATTTCTCTGAATTTACATATTTTTTTATTTTTCTGAATTTTAGTTGCGCTTTTCTATTCTTCAGAAATTTTTAATGTGAATTTTCGCAATAATTATCTAGTTAGAGCAATTAGAGTCTGTCTTAGAATTAGATAGTTAAGTGAGTTAGAAAGATCCTTAAACATTATATGTATGCACATATTATGTATTTTTAATTTATGGATGAATTTTTGAACGAATTTCAATTATTTTTGGTGTTCTTCCTCTGCAACAGAGAAGACGACCCTACGAGGGGGTCTAATTTGTCCTCTGACGGGGCAAAGTGTGACGCCCAAGTTGCCGGTGCGGTGCCGAAGGCCTTCCCACTGCTGGTGCGACGCCAATAGTCTCTCCAAACCCTCTTCTTCCTCCTTTGTTCCTCACCAAATTTGATATCAGAGTCCAACTTTGATCCTCCACTGCTCCACCACCGCTCACTATTGCATAGCCACCGCTTCACTACTGGTCACTACTACCACTGCACAACCTCTTTTTAACGTGTTGAGTAATTTGTAGATTTATATTATTTTCTATATTTTGGTGTTGACAAAACTTTAGAAATGTCAGTACATATGTTCAAACTTTAGTTGTTTTCTATCGTTAACTGTATTCAAGTTTAATCGATTATATTCTATCATAAAATTGCTAAGTGTTCCATCGATTAATGTTTTGAATGTTTCTTCAATTAACACCTCTACATCAATTAACATTTGAAGTGGCGATTCGATTACTAATGACTAGTCATGTATCTGTTGCGCTTTAAGTCTTATATCGATTAGCTCATCGATTACTGCAATAAGCCTTCAATCGATTAGCTCTATCAATTACCATTATAAGCTTTATATTGATTAATGCTTCGATTATTGACTTTAGACTTATATCGATTGACTCTTCGATTAGCGCCTGAAAACACATATTGATTAATGCTTTATACATTGATTGAATTAGCACTAGAAGGTTCACTTCGATTAACTCAGCAAACAACAATTGATTTGCACTCAAGTATTACATCGATTATCGCTTATCGACTTATGCAATATCTTTTTAATTAAGGTTATATAAATTCGATCGATTAATTACCATTTTGATTATCAATTACAGCGCCTTAACTCTAGTCATATCTCTAATCTAAGTGAGAGCCCTTTGTACTATGATTAACTATTTAACTTCAATTAACAACTAAATTCTTATTTCGATTAGTAGATGGCTTACAGTAATTACATCATCAATTATACTTGCTAACTATGTTATCATTATCAATGATATTTGAAATTAGTTAGCCGGTACTCTCAATATGTATTTTATGAATTCTTTTTGACTGAGATCTCTGCCATATCTTTATATGACAGATTGTGTACCTTTCGATGATCCAATGTTGTACTATCATTAATTGCTCCAAATCATTGATTGAAAAATTTTCTTGTAACTCTTTACTTTACTTCTTATATCTGTCTGTTAGACCAAAAAGCTGTTTAATTTTATCAAGTATCTTTTCATAGACTTCTTGCTAACCAATTGACACAAGGAAAAAAAAAACAGTTTCCTTCTTGTACTTAAAGTGTTTGTGCAGGATGCGGATAAGAAACAAGCTTTGCACCGGAGGAAGGTTCCAAGGACAAATTCAACTACCTCGAACAAAAGTCCAAGGATACTCTCTCTCTCTCTTTCTCTCTCTCTCTCTCTTTCTATTTTGTCTCTAAAAAATTCAAACGTTAGACTCAAGCAAGAATTCACATATTTCTTCTCATCAGTCTAACGGATAGATTTTTGAAGACATGTATAAATAGATGATCTTCACCAGAGAGAAACAAGAAATATAACCAAGGGATCAAACATAAACAAATCTATACCCCTGAGTGCAAGTGATTTCAAGAGACTGAGCTGCGCCTAAATAGTTAGCAAACAGCCCTACATGAAGATTTCAAGAGCCTGGCTTCAACATTCTCTTCCACAAGCTCTTAAAGATCTTCCTTAGATCAAAACCAGTGTTCTCTACTATTTCATTATTTATTGTCTTGATTTGTGTTATATTCTCTTAAAATTTTGGCATCATATAGGCATCTCCTTTAATGCAACAAACAACCCTTACTATTCCAGTATGATCCATCAAGCACAAAGTTAGGGGTTACATGTTAAGCCCTTCATTCCAAAAGAATTGGCAGGGAAATATCTTGATGATAAGGTCAAGGAGATCAAGCAGTACACTGATTCATTTAGGAAAGAGTGGGAGAAGTATAAGGTTACCCTAATGTGTGATGGCTGGTCAAGGACAACCAAAAACAGTCTCATTAATTTTCTTATGTACTGCGACATACAAGTATTCTATCATAAGTCTGTGGATGCATCAAATCAACCATAAGTACATTCTACAACTTATGGACAGTGTTGTGAAGAGGAAATTGGCGAGAAGTACATTATTTAAGTGGTGACAAATAATGGCTCCGTATACAGAAAAGTAGGAGAGGAGCTAATGCTCTGCAAACCTCATTTGTTCTGGACCTTATGTGTAGCCCATTATGTAGATTTGATGTGGAAATAAATTGGACAGCTAGATGTTGTCAAGAAGGATGTTGCCAAGACACATAAGATTACATGATACATCTACAACCATTATTATGTATTGAGACTGATAAAGGATCACACACATGGTGAGTTGTTAAGGCCTGTCATTCCAAGATTTGTCATCAACTTCATTGCCTTGTAGAGTATGCTGAAACATGAAGTGAGCTTGAAACAAATGTTTAGAAGTAACAAATGGTTGTACTCTACGTGTGTTGCGATAGAAGAGGGAAAGAAGATTGAAGGCTTGGCGAACAAGAGTGATTTCTTGGTGAAGATAAAGCTTATTATACAGTTTATTAAGTCATTATATGAGGTCTTGCGCTGCGTGGATGAAGATCGGACACCAACCTTAGGGTTAGTATATGCCAAACTGAAGGCTGCAAAGAGGAAGATATCTACAATCTCAAAAAAGTATGCAGAAGATTTTGTGAAGATTATAGAAAGGAGGTGAGACTTCAAGATGGGCAGAAAGTTGCATATGGCAAGTGAAAAATTTACATTTCATGACATGTGATGATAATTTTTACTTTTTTAGTGATGTTTGATGAGATGCACTTTTATTACACTGTATCATCTTCGTCCCACATTTCAGTTCGCACATGCGTTGGCGTACAATGTTGACTTGATTGCAGCCATGACAATAGTGGTCAATTGACTTGTGGATGATCCGAATGCAGCAGTAGAGGCAATTAATGAAGTAGGGTGCCCAATCTATTCTTATTTCATTTGTTTGCGTCTACTATGCAACGGCCTTAGTAATGTTGTTAATTACACAGATGTAATCTTTCGGGAGGCAATAAAGATCTTTGTAGAGCCATCAACTATAGCTGGCCGTGAGAGATCTGATGCTGATATTAAAAAAAAAATGTTTAAAGAAGAGTCCCACATACTTGTCTTTTTATTTTTCATATCTTGATAGAGACTTTTATTATTTGTTTTGTAGCTAAGTGGTAGTTAAATTTTGGCAAGTCTGCACCAAGGTTGAAAGAGATAGTCATCAAGATCCCTATCATAGACTTCTTCCTCCAGTGGATGTGAGTGAAATTGGTCTACCTTTACACTCATACATACAAAGATCAGGAATCGCTTGTCACACATCCGGTTAGACAAGCTTCTGTATATCCACTACAATATGAGACTGAGAATTAAACATTTACAAAAAGAATCAAAGAAGGGAGAGGGTGATTATGATCCCACTAATTTTAGTTACCTAGGGGTGTTCATGGTTCGGTTCAGTCTCGTTTAAAGAGAAAAAGTTTCAAACCGACTAACTCGAGCCATAGATGAAAACAAAACCAAACCGAACCACAAATTTTCAATTTGCTTAAGTTTGGTTTGGTTCAAACCGTTATGACTGGAACCTGATTTTTTTGGACCCCAAAAAACTCAGCTTTTGCAAAGCAGGGGTACCATTTATAAAAATTTCCAGCAACACTTTCTTTAGGTACTTGATATCAGACAAAAGGATCGCATAACAAGTAGCAGCACGCCACAGCTGCGTGGTGCTAGGGCTTGGCTGCCATGGGTGCTCATCAGGGTCACCTGCAAGTTGCAGCCCCTACAACCTGGAGCACATTCTCAAGCTCCGTTCGACAACTACCTCACAGGTCCAACTTGGCAAGCCAACTTCTGTGACCTTGACAATGATATCTATTAACTCTAACAGTAAGACATGGAGTTTCCAGCACAAGACTGCTACACTTCAGTTCACCATCGGCACACTCTGGCTTGTCCTCAATGCGGGCCCATGCTACTAGCTCTTCCGTCAACCTACAACATGTAAGACCTCCTTCCCGACCTCACCTTTAACAACATCTGCAGCCTCACTATAACGACCCGCCACCCTATAATCGGAGACCTGATTACTAAATGGGTATCGGATCCTTATCTACGGGTTCACACCTAGATCTCAAACGACACGTCTGGAGAAGTAAGAGTTAAACAAGGCTAAATATAACAATCTCACGGACCTCAAAGAAAGTACAAGTGTGCATGAAGTAAAATAATAATGTCCGTACACAATCCAACAATAATTATATGGTCCAAAGAGTTAAATAAGTACAGGTAGAAGCAAAGTACAACAACATCGGGGCATATCCCGAATCCGAAATAGCTGCTGGTCCGCACACCAAGGAGAACACCACACGCCAACACTCGTCGAGAAGTCCACACCTAAAACCACAGGGAGTGAGCCACACCAAAATTGGGATCAGTAGAGATCATCCGATCCCCGCCTCCCACACACACACACACAAGTGCAGCAATACAAAAATGAAGGCAATTTAATTAAAGCAATAAACACAGTTCCCAAATTCCGATATAAGACATATGCATCCGTAATGCATTAGGCACAATGTTGGGATCCGGGCGGGATGCAAGGAACGTAGTGGAAACGATGAACAAAAATTATCCCGCTCGATGCCCGCTGATCCGAATCGGAACAAAAACTAAAACTGAAAAACCGGGTCGTAATCTGATTACCGTGAGCGGATTCGAATCCGCTTCCATCTTGGTTCCGTCGAGGCGATGCCGCGAGGCGCACAAGCGTCCAGCCTCTAGCGGTATCCACGCGATCCTCCATGGTGGTTCGTCCTCGCTGCCTCGTCCATATCAGCTCGCTCGCTGAAGATCCGTCACCGCAACGATGTCCGGAAACCCGCGGACGAGAATTCCTGACTTTCCGGAATCGCGCGCGGCGGAGACGGAGACAGTCCCGGCGCCTCGAACGGGGAACCCAGAGGAGGAGAGAGAAAGGAGGGTGACGGCCAGCATGGGGAAATCCTAGAGCTTGGCCCAGGGTTTCTCAACAGAGCGTATATATATTAAGTCAGCGCGACTTTTCACAAAAGTCCTTGAGTTAATAAAAATCCCACTTAAGTACCACCGACTAAGACTCTTATTGCGTGTGACCCTCTAGGCCCATTAACCAGTCCAGTTTTCAGCCCGTTAAGTCCAATAACTAGTTATTGACTTATTGTAATTAATTAATAGCTAGATATTAACTAATTACTTAACTGAATTAACATCGCATGTAAATTCGGTCGGACTTCTGATCAAGTTGGGTGTCAAGCAACACCGCATGATCCCGGACGGCAATGGGGTTCAGCAACCCACTCATGGAACCTGTCCGTCCACAGTTACCGCATAGCTATAATCCTTCGTTCGCACAATGCTCTCAAGTTAACGTAGGGTATGGTCAACTGTCAAACCCTAGATGGTCAACTCACTTGAATCAAACTCCACTGTACAATATCCGAAAACATCTTTTCTGATATTGTTTCTGCTCTGGCTAGAGACTCTTGCGGATCTATTCTAGAGCATTCTCTCTCCAGTTACCTGAGAGTGAACGATCTTTTATTGAACACACAATCACCTTCGAAGGTCTTCCGTTGGACCCGATCCTTGACTATTAGAGATCCCGTGGATAAGCATTCGTAGATCAAGGTCAAAGTCTAGAAGTCCACTGACAAGGTGTCTTTGGTGTCTCAAGTCCAAGGATCAACCACACCACTGTGACGATGAATCAAGCCAGTTGACAGTCAGGTAAATTACCATTCGGCGATTCAAGTCGAATCAGTTCAGTGAACTCATTTTCCAATGAGTACCTACAGGTTCACCATTGTGTCTCCACACAAGTAACTAACGAGATCAGTCACCCTCATCATATGAGCTAGAATAACCTGTATTAGTCTTACCAGATGTTTGATGTCCTTCTTAAACATCCTACGACTAGGAACAATTAAGAATATGTGTTTATAAATCATCAGTCTCATTATTATGATCTCATCATAATCCAATGACTATTGCACACATTCATGGACTTCATTATGCGCAGTTACAAATATGTCAATGTACATAATGAATTTAATGCCATTTATTAGTGAACCATATTGAAATAGGTGCCTTATGATTGGCTTAGATGACACCTATATTGATTAATCTCCTACTTGGACTCAAGCCAATCACCTTCACATTTGATCTCCATCAAATCTAGGTGATACTCACATAAAGTCTGTGACTAAGACTTGGTCAGGGATCTGCTAAATTATCTATGGATGGAATATTTTCATTACGTTATTTCCTCTTAATCCTTTGTCTTTGAACTTGTAAAAGAGCCTCAGAATATTTTACAACTTCTGAAGAGACCATGGCTCGATCACACAATTGATCGCTCCTACTGTTGTCCTACAACAACGGCATTTTATCAGAGACTTTTAGAACTACATCTAGTTTAGGGATGAACTTTTTCATCCATACTGTTCTAATAATAGTATCACTTGTTTATGTCGTCATCTTAATATCGAGTTCTGGATTGGAACCCTTCCCATCCATTCTTTTCTATTAGAAGGTTAAATCAATTATTTGACTTGAAATTTGAGTCAGTGTGATCTCATAGTTTCAAATCATCTTCTTCATATACATGAGTGCATCCTTAGCACTTCTCAAGTGCTTAGTGATGCGTTTCACTCCTGTATCCTTTAAAGAACTTTTTCCCTAAAGGAATAAATTCCATATCTCAACAATTGAGACTTATTATGAAATTTATGCCAAACATCATGACATACAGGTCAATATAATATCCCCACCGATCTATCTCAATAGATTCGTATTTCCAATACGTGGGATATTACAACTAAACCTATTATGGAGGAAAATATGGTTAATAGTGCTTTTACTGATAGTAACATCCTGATGTCATTCTCAATGACTTTGATGTTATTATCACAAAGTATTAGTAAAGCGACCGTACTCCCACTGTCCCTTTTGAACACACACACAATCCGTGATCATTCTTAATAATCACGTAGTATTCGACCATTAAGTCATAACTTTTATTACAACTTAGGAAACTTCAGTTTGATTCCAAAGTGATCTTTGAAATCATAACTTGATTTCTGGATATTCTAAAAGCTTTAAAGGTGTATCATGTACATCTTTACCTCAATCACTTTGAGAAAACGCTTTTAATATCCAACTGCCATCATCTCATCATTATGATAGATAGTATTGGCAAATAGAATTCTAATAAACTTATTAATGGTAACCATTAAGAAAAACTTGTTTAAGTCAACATTTTGACGTTGACTATTTCCTTCATTTTTACCATATGTGTTTTAAGTAGTCCATTTATACTAATCTTCATTCTTACTTTAGGTACAATACTCTCTACCAATACTATCAAGTTCTGAGCTCAATAGTAGTAATGGACTATTGCTTAAAATTCTTAACTACTTGTCAATTTCAAAGTTGTAATTACAGAGAGTATCATCATGGATTTTAGATCATAATCTATATCTTTGAGATCCTCTCATGTGTGTTATGAGTGGTTCTAAACAACTAAAGATTATCTAATAATCTTATGTTAACTTGTGGATTTAGAATATCTTCTAGTTTTATCAGCTCCCACTGTTTTCTCTTAGGATATATTCCTCTTCATAGAAGACAACTTTCAGGATGATAATTATTCTTTTTTATAATTCATATCCCATATGAATTATTTGTTTTCCATATCTTATATGGACATACACTGACTTATTTAGAACCATCTTTAAAGTATGGACATCTTATGTTCATACTCATGTTCACAAGGATATAAGAATTAGGCAAATCTTATTATGTATTGCACCATATCTTAATAAGGTGCAATTCTTCATTATATCATACGCCCATGATATACAATGAGGATCAATCGAGTGAGGATACAATTATCATTTTAATGATATGTGTGAATCATGTACTTAAGTATTAGTTTCTTTGATCAAATCAAAGAATTCTAATATTTCATATTGATATATGAAATATTAAAATTCTAGATATACAGTGCATCCCGGAACGACTAACATGTATCATTGTTTGAGAAGGCACTTTTGGTGGCCTGGTACGAAGAAGGACGTGGCTGAGTATGTGGCAAGGTACCTGACTTGTCAACAAGTTAAGGCAGAACATCAGAGACTAGGAGGGTTGTTGCAGCCATTACCGATCCCGGAATAGAAATGGGAACATGTGACTATGGACTTTGTAATGGGATTGCCCGTGTCACCCAGCAACAAAGACGCGATATGGGTCATTATTGATCGATTGACCAAGTCAGCTCACTTTCTAGCCATTAGGAAGGACTGGTCAGTCAGTAAGTTGGTTAGGTTATTTGTGGACCGGATCATCTCTCTGCATAGGGTGCCCTTGTCCATCGTGTCAGATCGGGATCCGAGATTTACTTCTAGGTTCTGGAGAAGTTTTCAAAAGGCCTTGGGTATATAGTTAGCCTTCAGCTCATTTTACCATCCCGAGACTGATGGTCAGTCAGAGATGACCATTCAAACACTAGAGGATATGCTCAGAGCTTGTTGCCTAGATTGGGGAGGTTCTTGGGAGCAACACTTGTCTACGGTGGAGTTTGCTAACAACAACAGTTATCATTCTAGTGTCGATATGGTGCCGTATGAGGCATTGTATAGGTGGCCGTGTCGATCTCCTGTGAATTGATATGAAATTGGCGAGAGGCAGATAACAGGGCCAGAGTTGGTGCAGCAATGTGCTAAGGTTGCCAGAGTCGTGCAGTAGAAATTGATTGTAGCTCAGAGCAAGCAGAAGAGTTATGCATATATCCGTAGGAGACCGCTTGAGTTCGAGGTTGGGGACCACGTGTTTCTCCGAGTCTCACCCTCCAAAGGTGTGATGAGATTCGGGAAATGAGGTAAGTTGAGTCTGCGATATATTAAGCTTATTCCCATTCTTGCTCGAATTGGGAAAACGGCGTATCAGCTAGCCGTGCCACCCAATCTTATAGGAGTGCACGATGTGTTCCATGTTTCTTTGCTGAGAAAGTATGTCCACGATCCGTCTCATGTCTTGTATTTTTCAGAATTGGAGGTCGTTGAGGACTTGTCCTTTTCGGAATTTCCAGTACATATCGAGGATCGCAGGGAGCAGGTCCTTCGGAACAAGGTTGTTCCTCTGGTTAAGGTGATTTGGTAGCATCGCTCCAGAGGCGAGCCGACCTGGGAGCGATAGGATGAGATACGAGAACAGTTTCTATAAGGACTAAGGTTTCGGGTTCTGTGTTCGGGTCGGGTTCGGGCCGGATCCCCTGGTTTGGACCCTGGAGGGGTCTTGAGATTCTTGGCTGAATGGCGTCAGCACTGCTTGACGCCTTTCAAAAGGCGTCAGGGTGCGTGGACGCCATTTAGGTTTGTTGGTTGTTGTGCCACGTGTGCGCCACGTGGGCGGGTTTCGGGCCGCGAGAGTACGGCCCCTGTCATTTCGTCTGAACGGCGTCCAGCTTGGTCGACGCGATTCAGACTGCGACATCTGCGATGTCAGGGTACGGCGCCAGAGCGTTGTCAGTACGGCCGGTCACATCGTCTGAACGGCATCCACGGTGAGCGACGCGTTTCAGAGCGCTGTCAGTACGGCTGTCCTGTCAGACTGAATGGCGTCTGCCTCGATCGGTAGGGGGACGAACCTTGCATGTGTTGCTCGTATGTTTCTTGGCGTGACGTGACGTGTTTGGGGCTAGATTGAGCATGTTTAGGGGGATTCCTTGTGGGAATGGCGGTGCTTGTAAACGTGGTTTTGTAGCATGCTTGTGATGGTTGGGTTTCTCTTCCTCCCCCTTTTGGTTTTGGGGCTTTTCACGGTGCTTGGGGTTCAAGGGAGAAACCCTCGGGTTGAACCAGGAAACCTGGTTTCTGACGCTAAATGGCGTCGTGCCTGGTCGACGCCTTTCCGAAAGACGTCGGGTCAGTACGACGCGTTTTAGGGCAGAAACCTCCCTGTTCGAGGTTTCCTGAATTAGGGGTTCTGGCGCTAAATGACGTCATGGATGGACGACGCCTTTCAGAAGGACGTCGGGCCATCATGACGCCATTTAGGCAGGAAATGCCCCCGTTTAAGGGTTCTGCAATCTGGATTTCTGGGTTGAATGGCGTCTGGCGACCCTGACGCATTTTAAACGGCGGCTTCACTGGTGGACGCGTTTTAAGGGATAATCTGGCTTTTAACTGAACCCGTCTAAGGGACTTGAATGGCGTCGACCTCGGTCGACGCGATTCAAGACAGAACTGTCTTAACCCTGGTTTTTAAACATATGTTTCACTGTTGGCGGTTCTAAGGCATGTTTTACGTTGTACACTGAGACTGAGGACTTCTGTGTGTGTGGAATGGCATCATGTTATGTGTGTGTGTGCTTACACGACTGTGGTTTATGTTTGTCACCATGGACCGATGGGGACAGGGTCATGGTGTCTGTGAGGCATTGTGCCGTACCGGTGGGAGAAGGGGTACATGTTGTGGTTTACCTTTAGCTGAGGGAAGCAGAACCACCTTGAGCCCGTCGGGCCGGAGTAGCTGGTGCGCTATCCGAGGGGTTGTTGCTTGGCCTCAGCGGGTCGGGGTTTCCCTGTTTGTCGTGACAACTTCCGGCGCGTTTCTTGCTGTAGAGCTGGTACTGGTGGGAGTTGGTTTACCCTTTAGCCACTGGGCCTGATGTAACCTTTGATCAAGGTTACGAGTGGTACCCTTAGCCCTTTGGCCTGACGCAGCCCGGGAGAGTTGGGTTTGTGGGTAGTTCCTGTAGCTTCGGCTTGACGGGGGTTCGTCGGTCCCCAGGGCCCTCCTGAAGCGCTAAGGCCTAGCGTGGAGGCAATCCGATGGTAGGATGGTAGTCTAGGCTGCTTGTGTGCACACGTAGCTGGCAGTGGCGGTACACTGAGTCCAGCTAGTCCTAGTTTGGCTCACTGCCTCACCCTACAGTGCCCCGGAACACTGTAGGGGTGGACAGGCGTGAGCATTGGTGGTAGTGTTGGGAGGCGACGTTTGACTTCGGTCGTCAGTATGGTTCAGTCGCCTTGTGGACTTTGACTGTGAGTTGTGACTCTGTGTTGGGTTCTTGAGTTGCTTAGAATGGCTCTTGCTACACTGCTTATCGTGCGTTTCATATTTGAGTTGGGTGCTATGTTTACTGCTTTACTTAAATTGCCATATATTCCTGTTGTTACACTTGTGGGTGTGTGAGTGGGAGGCAGGGGATCGGATGATCCCTACTGAGCCCAATTCTGGTGTGGCTCACTCCCTGCGGTTTCAGGTGTGGATCAGAGTGGCGCAGCGGTAGCGTGGTGTCTTCTTGGTGTGCGGACCAGCAGCTGTCTCAGTTTCCGGGGTATGCCCCGATGTTGTTGTACTTTCCTTCTGCCTGTACTTATTTAACTTGTTGGACATGTAATTATTGTTGGACTGTATACGGACATTGTTATCTTTCTTTCTGCGCACTCGTTCACCTCGTAGTCCGTGTGTTTGTTATATTTAGCCCTGTTTAGCACTTACTCCTCCAGATGTGTTGTGTGTGATCCGGGTGTGAACCCGCAGTTAATGGGCCGACATCCATTTAGTGACCGGGTCCCCGGTCATAGGATGGCGGGTCGTTACAGTTGGTATCAGAGCTCAGTCTGGTCGAGTATGTGATAAACTGGGTTAGATATTATAGTCCAACAATAAGTACGAGTCGGTACAGGCGATGGCTGCTGGTGTAGATTGATAGGTTTTGACGTGTTTTGGTTCGATTTGCGAGTTGTGGGGCAGCGATGGCGCCGAAGCGGAGAGTTCCGTTGGCTCGTGGTTCGAGAGCAGATGGTGGTGGTTCGGGGGCAGAAGGACATAATGTGGATCGTTTCATGGAAGCTATGATTGGGGCTATGTCTAGATATCAGCAGGGAGATGGAAGTGAGGGGTCCAGCTCCCGAGGTGGCCAATCCACGGTGGTGGAGCGGTTCTTGAAGTTGAAGCCCCCTTCTTTCACGGGTCAACCTGTTCCAGATGCGGCAGCTCAGTGGATTAAGGAAGTGGAGAAGGTGTTTGATGTTCTAGAATGTGCTGAGAGTGACAAGACCTTGTTGGCAACCTACTTGTTGAAGGGCGATGCTTATGATTGGTGGGTTACCATCAAGGGGTTGATGTTTCCAGATAGGTCTTTGAGAGAGATTCCTTGGGAAGGCTTTGTGAGAGAGTTTAGTGGACAGTACCTTCCGAGGCATGTTCGTAGGGCCAAGGAAAGGGAGTTTATGGAGTTGGTGCAGGGTGATACGTCAGTTCTAGAATATCAGATGAAATTTGTAGCTCTGGGAAGGTTTGCTCCACACATATCTGAGCGTGAGGATCTTAGGACGGAGAAATTCGTGGATGGACTTCGGCATGATTTGAGGGAGTTTGTGGCAGCTCATTGTTGTAAGGATCTGGCGTCAGCGGTTTGGTGCGCGGCAGCGGTGGAGATGCAGTTTCAACACACAGCTAAGGAATCGGAGCATTCAGCACAGGGGAAGCAACATAGCAGGGATAGATCAGCGGTCTTTTCGTCAAGCGGTTCGAGTTCTTTTGAGGTCGAGTTCCAGGAGGTTCCTTGTGACGAGGATGAGGATGGTTCGGTCCAGCAGATGCAGACAGAGGTCAGCTGGCAGCAGGAGGCGAGGCAGGACGCTGCAGGCCGTTGTCCCCATTGTGGCAGGTTTCATGGCAACCGGATATGTCCTTTGATCACTGGTAGCTGTTTTGGCTGTGGCAGGAAGGGACATCTCGCGAGGAACTGTCCCCAGAAGAATAAGGCAGGTCAGGAGCCGAGCGGTTAGTAGTTGTTCGAGGCGTGATTGGAGTCGCGTCTCCTGGTGAAGGTCCGAGAGGCTGTGCTAGAAGAGCACTTTTATCTTGTCTTGTTTAGACGCGGTTGTGAACTCTAGTGGCACTTGTATGTATTTGGGTTTAGTGGAGAATCGCTTTTGTAATATGTGCCTTGCTAGTGTGTGGCTATTGTTGATCTTTTAGCTTTCGTCAGAATTGAGAATCTTGGTTAGCTTGGCGTGAGTTTGTTTGGCTTTTTCTGTGGAGCCCTGTGTGTGTGATTGGTGAGGATGATTGTTGTGATCAGTGTGCCGGCATGTGTTGGTTAGCCGAGTTGAGCGTCGAGCGGTTGCTAATTTCGAGGACGAAATTCTTTTAAGGGGGGGAGATTGTAAGGACTGAGGTTTCGGGTTCTGTGTTCGGGTCGGGTTCGGGCCGGATCCCCTGGTTTGGACCCTGGAGGGGTCTTGAGATTCTTGGCTGAATGGCGTCAGCACTGCTTGACGCCTTTCAAAAGGCGTCAGGGTGCGTGGACGCCATTTAGGTCTGTTGGTTGTTGTGCCACGTGTGCGCCACGTGGGCGGGTTTCGGGCCGCGAGAGTACGGCCCCTGTCATTTCGTCTGAACGGCGTCCAGCTTGGTCGACGCGATTCAGACTGCGACATCTGCGATGTCAGGGTACGGCACCAGAGCGTTGTCAGTACGGCCGGTCACATCGTCTGAACGGCATCCACGGTGAGCGACGCGTTTCAGAGCGCTGTCAGTACGGCTGTCCTGTCAGACTGAATGGCGTCTGCCTCGATCGACGCGTTTTACCTAGATTCTGATTGACCCCGCGAGCCTCCCCTTCTTTCCCTCATTCTCACCTTCACTCTCTCTTTCCTCACCCTCTCCGCCCTCTCCGACGCTCTTCTTCCCCTTCCCTTCCTCTTCTTCCTCTTCCACCACTCCAACACCACCTTACCTCTCACCTCTACCTCCACCACTTCCTTCGCGGTGTTCCACTCTCCGGACGGCGGCCGACGTCCCGGCGGAGTGGCGGCGTCCTCGAGGGTACCGGCGGCGGTGTGCGGTGCGGCGGGACGGTGGCACGGAGCTTGGCAGAGTTCAAGAACCGGTAGGGGGACGAACCTTGCATGTGTTGCTCGTATGTTTCTTGGCGTGACGTGACGTGTTTGGGGCTAGATTGAGCATGTTTAGGGGGATTCCTTGTGGGAATGGCGGTGCTTGTAAACGTGGTTTTGTAGCATGCTTGTGATGGTTGGGTTTCTCTTCCTCCCCCTTTTGGTTTTGGGGCTTTTCAGGGTGCTTGGGGTTCAAGGGAGAAACCCTCGGGTTGAACCAGGAAACCTGGTTTCTGGCGCTAAATGGCGTCGTGCCTGGTCGACGCCTTTCCGAAAGACATCGGGTCAGTACGACGCGTTTTAGGGCAGAAACCTCCCTGTTCGAGGTTTCCTGAATTAGGGGTTCTGGCGCTAAATGACGTCATGGATGGACGACGCCTTTCAGAAGGACGTCGGGCCATCATGACGCCATTTAGGCAGGAAATGCCCCCGTTTAAGGGTTCTGCAATCTGGATTTCTGGGTTGAATGGCGTCTGGCGACCCTGACGCATTTTAAACGGCAGCTTCACTGGTGGACGCGTTTTAAGGGATAATCTGGCTTTTAACTGAACCCGTCTAAGGGACTTGAATGGCGTCGACCTCGGTCGACGCGATTCAAGACAGAACTGTCTTAACCCTGGTTTTTAAACATATGTTTCACTGTTGGCGGTTCTAAGGCATGTTTTACGTTGTACACTGAGACTGAGGACTTCTGTGTGTGTGGAATGGCATCATGTTATGTGTGTGTGTGCTTACACGACTGTGGTTTATGTTTGTCACCATGGACCGATGGGGACAGGGTCATGATGTCTGTGAGGCATTGTGCCGTACCGGTGGGAGAAGGGGTACATGTTGTGGTTTACCTTTAGCTGAGGGAAGCAGAACCACCTTGAGCCCGTCGGGCCGGAGTAGCTGGTGCGCTATCCGAGGGGTTGCTGCTTGGCCTCAGCGGGTCGGGGTTTCCCTGTTTGTCGTGACAGCTTCCGGCGCGTTTCTTGCTGTGGAGCTGGTACTGGTGGGAGTTGGTTTACCCTTTAGCCACTGGGCCTGATGTAACCTTTGATCAAGGTTACGAGTGGTACCCTTAGCCCTTTGGCCTGACGCAGCCCGGGAGAGTTGGGTTTGTGGGTAGTTCCTGTAGCTTCGGCTTGACGGGGGTTCGCCGGTCCCCAGGGCCCTCCTGAAGCGCTAAGGCCTAGCGTGGAGGCAATCCGGTGGTAGGACGGTAGTCTAGGCTGCTTGTGTGCACACGTAGCTGGCAGTGGCGGTACACTGAGTCCAGCTAGTCCTAGTTTGGCTCACTGCCTCACCCTACAGTGCCCCGGAACACTGTAGGGGTGGACAGGCGTGAGCATTGGTGGTAGTGTTGGGAGGCGACGTTTGACTTCGGTCGTCAGTATGGTTCAGTCGCCTTGTGGACTTTGACTGTGAGTTGTGACTCTGTGTTGGGTTCTTGAGTTGCTTAGAATGGCTCTTGCTACACTGCTTATCGTGCGTTTCATATTTGAGTTGGGTGCTATGTTTACTGCTTTACTTAAATTGCCATATATTCCTGTTGTTACACTTGTGGGTGTGTGAGTGGGAGGCAGGGGATCGGATGATCCCTACTGAGCCCAATTCTGGTGTGGCTCACTCCCTGCGGTTTCAGGTGTGGATCAGAGTGGCGCAGCGGTAGCGTGGTGTCTTCTTGGTGTGCGGACCAACAGCTGTCTCAGTTTCCGGGGTATGCCCCGATGTTGTTGTACTTTCCTTCTGCCTGTACTTATTTAACTTGTTGGACATGTAATTATTGTTGGACTGTATACGGACATTGTTATCTTTCTTTCTGCGCACTCGTTCACCTCGTAGTCCGTGTGTTTGTTATATTTAGCCCTGTTTAGCACTTACTCCTCCAGATGTGTTGTGTGAGATCCGGGTGTGAACCCGCAGTTAATGGGCCGACATCCATTTAGTGACCGGGTCCCCGGTCATAGGATGGCGGGTCGTTACAGTTTCCCTATCTTTTCTTGTAAGTTCTCTTGTGAGCTTGTACCATCATTTTCGATCTCGTTATTTTTATAGCAGCAATTTCGGGGACAAAATTCTTTTAAGGGGGAGGGAGGATGTTAGGACTGAGGTTTCGGATCCGATTATCGAGTCGGTTTCGGTGTCGGACCCCTTGGTTTAGACCCTTATAGGGTTGGGGCATGGGCTCTTTCTCGCGTCGAGCTTGCATAATACTTTTTGAGATAGGCGTCGGCCAAGGGAGACGCCATTTAGGAGCCATACGGGGGTGCCATGTGGGCAAGTGTTGGGGCGTGAGTGTACGGCCCCGATTTGATCATTTGAATGGCGTCGGCCATAAAAGACGCCATTTAGAGATTTGACAGTGTACGACTCGCATCATGTCATCTGAACGGCGTCTTCCTAGGACGACGCGATTTAGGCTTGTTCGATTTGACGCCCGAGCCGTCCCTCCTTTCCCTCATTTCTCTCCCTCTCACTCTCTCTCTTCCCTCTCTTCGAACCTCCGACGTCCCCTTTCCCTTCTTCTTTCTTTCCTCTCCCTATTCCTCCTCTTCCTCCACTCCATCAACCTCCTACCCCTCACCACTACCACCACCATCTCCTCCGTGACGCATTACTCTCCGGACGGCGGCCAATGTCTCGATGGAGTAACGGCGTCCACACCGGTACCGACGGCAACTCGTGGCGTGGCGGTTCAGTGGCTAGGAGTTAGGAGGAGTTCAAATAACCGGTAGGGGGACGATCCTTACACGTGATTTGATTGTTTTATCCATATTTTCCTGCTTTGAAGCATGCGATGCGTGAGGAGATTTTGGGTTAAATGAGCATGTTTAAGGGGCTTTCTAATGAAAATGGTCATTTTTTGAAATGGGGATTAACATGTTTTAAGCGGTTATTTGTGTAAGGATTGAGGTTTCGGATCCAATTATCGGGTCAGTTTCGGGGTCGGATCCTTTAGTTTGGGCCCTGGTGGTGCTGAGACTTAGTTTTCTTTTCGCATCGAACTTGCTCGACGCGGTTTAAACAACGTCTAGTAATGTGGACGTGTTTTAGGTTGTGCCGCGTGGGCGCCATGTGAGCTGGCCTTGGGCCGCGAGAGTACGGCCCCAGTCTTATCGTCTGAATGGCGTCTTGGATGGATGACGCCATTTAGAGTACGACTCTGGTTTGTCAGTGTACGGTCCGGTCTTGTCGTCTGAATGACGTCGGACTTGCACGACGCGTTTTACCCAGCTTCTGTTTGACTCAGCGAACCATCAGTGTACGGCTCTGTCTTGTCATCTGAATGATGTCGGGCTTACACGACGCGTTTTACCCAGCTTCTGTTTGACTCCACGAACCCTCCCTCCTTTTCCTCATTCTCTCCTTTCTCTTCTCTCTCCTCTCTTCGCTTCGACTCTCCGGTGAACCCTTTCCCCCTCTCCTTCCTTTCCTCTCGCCATTCCTCCTCTCCCTCCACTCCATTAACCTACCAACTTCCTCCACTACCACCATCACTTCCTCCGCGGCGCACTTCTCTCCGGACGGCGGCCGACGTCCTAATGGAGTAACGGCGTCCACGGCGTTACCGGCCACGGCGTGTGGCGAGGCAGGTTGGCGGCTTGGAACTAGGAGGAGTCCGAGTAACCAGTAGGGTGATGATCCCCGTTGTATTTCGTTTAAAAAATATGTTTTTCCCGCTTTGGAGTATGTTTAGGGGTTTTCTTGGGGTGAAAACACTAATTGCATGTAATTAGAATTTGGGTGTTTTAATGGGTATTTAGGTTCTTCTCCACCTTTTTAGTGTTTTTACACGATTTGGGGGAGGAAATCCCACCCCGTGGATTGGGAGATGGCGGAGGAAGAATCTGTCTATGAGGGTTAAATGGCGTCGGGGGACAGCGACGCCTTTTAGAAAAGCGGTTTCCACCCGCGACGCGATTTAACCCAAATAACAAACCCTGTCTCTGGACTAATGAGTGTCCAAGGACAGCGACGCCTTTTGAACGGCGACTTGCTTGCACGACGCGTTTTAAGTGAAATCACCCCGAAGCATGTCTCTGTTTCTGTGGTTATCAGGCGACTAAGGACAGCGACGCCTTTCAAAAGGCGGCTACATATAACGACGCGTTTTAAGGCCATTTTTGAGGCCCATTTTATATGAACCAGTTTAGGAAGCTTGAATGACGTCGGCCATGGGCGACGCGATTCAAGACAGAATCACATTAATTCATGTTATTAACATGTATTTACACTGTTAGATAGTTTGGTTAAATGCATGCTTGAAATCGTACTCGAGGATGAGGATTTTTACGTAATCGGATCGCACTGTGTTGTGTTTCGTGCGACCCGTGGACCGAGAGTGATAGTTGTAGCGCTTAGGCACCCTGTGTCAGTGTAGGAGGGACACGGCGCCAGTGTGGGAGTAGTGGGGTGACGCCTAGAGAGAGGGTCACCTGGTGTACCCCGGGGTTAGCTAGTACCGGTGTAGGAGTGGTACCTTTGGACTGTCACTCGTGCTGGGGGAAGCAAAAACCACCTAGAGCCAGTTGGGCCGGAGTAGCTAGCGTGCTATCCGATGGGTTACTGTTTGGTCTCAGCGGGTCGGTGTTTCCCGCGTTCGGCCTTGTAGTTGGCGTATATTGCTGAGACTCTAGTTGTGTGCTCCGTGGTAGAATGGTTTTAGAGTTGTGCATGTTATATTTCGAATGCATGTGTTTTATATCGAAATTTAGGAATTGTGTTTACTGCTTTACTTGCTTAATTTACCTATAATTGTGTTGCTGCACTTGTGGGTGCGTGAGTGGGCGGTGGGGATCGAAGGATCCCTACTGAGTCTTTTTAATGAGACTCACCCCTGCGGTTTTCAGGTGAGGGTTCCAGGCAGGCGTAGGGAGGAGAGTGCTGCCTTGGGTTGCGCACCAGCAGCCGTTGTTCCGGGGTATGCCCCGATGTAGTTGTTATTTTATTTTTTGGCCTGTACACTTAATTATTTCTCTTTCAGTTGGAGTATGTAATTATTTGTTGTGTCGACTTGCATTGTAATAATTCTTAATTCTTGCACTTCCCTTTCAATTCAATGCGATGTAAATGTTTAGCTTAGTTTATTATTTATTTTCCAGACTTATCAAGATCCTGGTTTGGCTCCAAATTAATGATTCGGTACCGATTTAGTAATCAGATCTCCGATTATAGGGTGGCGGGTCGTTATAGTTGATATCAGAGCATTCGGTCTGGCAAATAAATGAATAACTAGGTTAAATATCGTAATTCCGGCAAATAATTACATTATCCCGTACAAGCACGGCAGTAGTGTAGGTTTTAGGATTCTAATTAGAACTTTTCGATTTTTGTGATTGTAGGCGATTAGATGGCTCCTAGGAAGAGGATGCCGGTTGTTAGAGAGCGGGGAGATGTCCCTAGTGGATCTGAGGCTGGTAGGCCGAGTATGGAGCATTTCATGGAGGCTATAATGGACACGATGGCTAGATACCAGACCCGAGACCCTAGTGAGAGTTCTAGTGCTCAAGGAGGACCTTCAGTTGCTCTGGAGAGATTCTTGAAGCTGAAACCGTCTCATTTTACCGGTCGTCCCAACCCTGATGAGGTTGTTCATTGGTTGAGGGAGATGGAGAAGACTTTTGATACTATGGATTGTGCGGTGGTTGAGAGGACTCCGTTGGCTACCTTCATGTTGAAGGATGATGCCTACGACTGGTGAACCACTTTGAAGAGTTTGTCATATGCGGATAGGAATCTCAGGGAGATTCCATGGGAGACTTTTGTGAAGGAATTCAATGCACAATATTTTCCTAGGCATGTCCAGAAGGCCAAGGAGAGGGAATTTATGGAGTTGACCCAAGGAAGCATGACAGTGCTTGAGTACCAGATGAAGTTTGTTTCGCTTGGGAGGTTCGTGCCTTTTATCTCAGGAGACGAGGAGCGTCGGACTGAGAGATTTGTGGATGGGCTGAGGTCCAATCTAAAGAGTTTTGTGGCATCCCACTGTTGTACAGATTTGGCATCGGCGATTAGGTGTGCCGCAGTAGTAGAGGCACAGCATGATCAGTCAGCCCGGGAGAGGGGACTGACTACTCAGGGGCTAGTTCGTGGCAGGGGAAAGACAGCAGTAGCAGCAACTCCTTCGTCCGGATCAGGATCGTCTTCACTCGGCTCCAAATTCAGGAGATTCTTTCGAGGCGGTGGCAGCAGCAGCGGCAGCAGCGGTAGTAGCAGACCCAGGCAGAGCCAACAGAGTCGGTCGGTGTCCAGTGCTCAGCAGGAGGCAGCTCAAAGGCTTCTGGCAGCTTGTCGACACTGCGGTGGTACTCACGGTGGGACTCAGTGTCCTGTTTTTTCTGGGAGATGTTACACTTGTGGCCAGCAGGGCCATTTGGCGAGGTATTGCCCGCAGGGGCATGGTCAGGGACAGGGTCCAGGTGATCAGAAGAAGCCACGAACCCAGGGGAGAGTTCTAGCTATCACCAGGAAGGAGGCTCGTGCGTCCAACTTGGTGGAAGGTACATTTTCTGTCCTTGGGAACTCTGTGCATGTGTTGATTGATTCGGGTGCTTCGCATTCTTTTATTTCTGAGCAGTTTGTAGATATTCTTTCTGCACCCGTTGATGAGATATCTGATGGTCTGATGGTAAAGGTTCCTTCTGGGGATTTCATGTTGTCTTATAATTGTTTGAGTGAGGTTCCCTTGACCATTGAGGGCCATGAGTTACCTACCCAGTTAGTTGTGCTTGCCATTCGCGACTTTGATGTCATCTTGGACATGGACTGGTTGGAGGCTTATTATGCTGAGGTGGACTGCCACAGGAAGAGGATGCGTTTCTCTATTCCGGATATCCTGACCTTCTACTTCCAAGGTATTAGGCTCTCTTCTCGAGGTATTCTTATTTCTGCCTTTAAGGCCCAGAGGTTGCTTGTTGGTGGTTGTGAGGCCTTCCTTGCCTCTGTTGTTTTAGCTAGTGTTAGTAGTAGTCCCAGTCCTTGGGAGGTGCCTGTAGTTTGTGACTTTGCTGATGTGTTTCCTGAGGAGTTGCCTGGCCTCCCTCCTCAGCGAGAGGTCGAGTTCACTATTGAGCTTGCACCAGGTACGGCGCCCCTGTCTAAGGCCACGTATCGGATGGCTCTGACCGAACTCGCTGAGTTGAAGGCGTAGTTGCAAGAATTGTTGGATAAGGGTTTTATTCGTCCCAGTACTTCTCTGTGGGGTGCTCCAGTTCTATTTGTCAGGAAGAAGGATGGTTCTCTGAGGTTGTGTATCAATTATAGACAGCTGAACCAGGTGACGATAAAGAAAAAAGTACCCACTTTCGAGGATCGACGATTTGATGGATCAGTTGCAGTCTACGAAGGTGTTTTCAAAGATTGACTTGAGATCAGGGTATTATCATATGAGGATCCGTGAGGTTGATGTTAGTAAGACGGCCTTTAGGACTCGATATGGACATTATGAATTTTTGGTTATGCCTTTTGGCTTGACCAATGCTCTGGCGGCTTTTATGGATTTGATGAACCGGGTCTTCAGGGCCTACGTGAATCAGTTTGTGGTTTATTCAGATGCATCTCGTCAAGGTTTAGGTGCGGTTCTGATGCAGCATGGTAGGGTTGTGGCCTATGCTTCTAGACAGCTGAAGAAGCATGAGGAGAACTATCCCACTCATGACTTAGAATTGGCAGCTGTGGTATTTGCACTGAAGATCTGACGACACTATTTGTATGGAGAGAAATTTCAAGTCTTTACCGATCACAAGAGCCTGAAGTATGTATTCACGCAGAAGGATCTGAACTTGAGGCAGCGCAGGTGGATGGAATTTATCAAGGATTATGATCTTGAACTTTCTTATCATCCGGACAAGGCAAATGTGGTGGCAGATGCCCTGAGTCGGAAGACGGTCGTGTCATATCTCATGGTTCAAGAATGGAGGTTATTTGAGCAGGTGGTGGAATCTTCCTTTAGGATTCCACGAGAGGCTGACAGAGCTGTGTTGGCCAACTTAACTGTGAGGCCAGCAGTGTACCGTGCCGTAATCGAGGCTCAAAGGGTAGATGTAGAGTTACCGCAGGTTCTCCAGACACCAGAGGTGGAGTTGTGGGATGATGGTACAGTTAGATTTAGAGGCAGACTCTATGTTCCGGCTAAGGAAGACGTGTGCAGGAGTGTCCTGGATGAGGCACACTGTTCTAGATATGCAGTGCATCCCGGAACGACTAAGATGTATCATTGTTTGAGGAGGCACTTTTGATGGCCTGATATGAAGAAGGATTTAGCTGATTATGTGACAAGGTGACTAACTTGTCAGTAGGTTAAGGCAGAACACTAGAGACCAGGAGGATTGTTGCAGCCTTTGCCGATCCCGGAATGGAAATGGGAGCATGTGACTATGGACTTTGTGATGGGATTACCTATGTCCCCTGGCAGAAGAGACGCGATCTAGGTCATTATTGATCGATTGACCAAGTCGGCACACTTCCTGGCTATTAGGAAGGACTAGTCAGTCGGTAAGTTGGCTAAGTTGTTTGTAGACCGGATCATCTCTCTGCACGGGGTACCCTTATCCATCGTGTCAGACCGAGATCCGAGATTTACTTCTAGGTTCTAGAAGAGTTTTCAGAAGGTCTTGGGCATGCAGTTAGCCTTCAGCTTGGCATATCATCCCGAGACTGATAGGCAGTCGGAGAGGACCATTCAGACATTGGAGGATATACCCAGGGCATGTTGCCTAGACTGGGGAGGTTCTTGGGAGCAACACTTGTCTACAGTGGAGTTTGCCTAGAACAACAGTTATCATTCTAGTATCGGCATGGCACCTTATGAGGCATTGTACGGGCGGCCATGTCTATCTCCCACGAATTGGTCTGAGATTGGCGAGAGGCAGATAGCAGGGCCAGAGTTGGTACAGCAGCGTACTGAGTTTTCCAGAGTGGTGCAACAGAGGTTGACGACAACTCAGAGCAGACAGAAGAGTTATGCAAACATCCGTAGGAGACTGCTTGAGTTTGAGGTTGGGGACCATGTGTTTCTCCGAGTCTTACCCTCTAAGGGTGTGATGAGATTCGGGAAGCGAGGTAAGTTGAGTCCGCGATATGTTGGGCCTTTTCCCATTCTTGCTCGAATTGGGGAAACGGCATATTAGCTAGCCTTGCCGCCCAGTCTTGCAGGGGTGCACGATGTGTTCCATGTTTCTTTGCTGAGGAGATATGTTCAGGATCCATCTCATGTTTTGGACCTTTCAGAGTTGGAAGTCACTGAGGAGTTGTCCTTTCCATAATTTCCAGTACGTATTAAGGATCGCAGGGAACAGGTCCTTCGGAACAAGGTTGTTCCTCTGGTTAAGGTGATTTGGCAGTATCGCTCCGGGGGCGAGGCGACCTGGGAGCGCGAGGATAAGATGCGGGAGCAATTTTCCTACCTTTTCTCGTAAGTTCTCTTGTGAGCTTGTATCATTATTTTTTTTCAATCTCATTAATTGTAGCAGGTGATTTCGGGGACAAAATTCTTTTAAGGGGGGGAGAATGTAAGGATTGAGGTTTCGGATTCGATTATCGGGTCAGTTTCGGGGTCGGATCCCTTAGTTTGGGCCCTGGTGGGGCTGAGACTTAGTTTCCTTTTCACGTCGAGCTTGTTCGACGCAGTTTAAACGGCGTCTAGTAATGTGGACGTGTTTTAGGTTGAGCCCCGGTCTTATCATCTGAATAGCGTCTTAGATGGACGACGTCATTTAGAGTACGACCCTGATTTGTCAGTGTACGGCCCGGTCTTGTCGTCTGAATGACGTCGGACTTGTACGACGTGTTTTACCCAGCTTTTATTTGACTCCACGAACCCTCCCTCCTTTCCCTCATTCTCTCCTTTCTCTTCTCTCTCCTCTCTTCCCTCCGACTCTCCGGCGAACCCTTTCCCCCTCTCCTTCCTTTCCTCTCCCCATTCCTCCTCTCCCTCCACTCCATTAACCTACCAACTTCCTCCACTACCACCACCACTTCCTCCGCGGCGCACTTCTCTCCGGACGGCAGCCGACGTCCCAGTAGAGTAACGGCGTCCACGGCGGTACTGGCCGCGGCGTGTGGCGAGGCGGGTTGGCGACTTGGAACTAGGAGGAGTCCGAGTAACTAGTAGGGTGATGATCCCCGTTGTATTTCGTTTAAAAAATATGTTTTTCCCGCTTTGGAGTATGTTTAGGGGTTTTCTTGGGGTGAAAACACTAATTGCATGTAATGAGAATTTGGGTGTTTTAATGGGTATTTAGGTTCTTCTCCTCCTTCTCCACCATTTATTGTTTTTACACGATTTGGGGGAGAAAATCCCACTCCATAGATTGGGAGATGGCGGAGGAAGAATCTGTCTGTGAGGGTTAAATGGCGTCGGGGGACAACGACGTCTTTTAGAAAGGTGGCTTCCACCCGCGACGCGATTTAACCCAAATAACAGACCATGTCTCTGGACTGATGAGCGTCTAGGGATAGCGACGCCTTTTGAACGGTGACTTGCATGCACGACGTGCTTTAAGTGAAATCACCCCAAAGCATGTCTCTGTTTCTGTCGTTATCAGGTGACTAGGGACAGCGACACCTTTCAAAAGGCGGCTACATATGACGACGCGTTTTAAGGCCATTTCCGAGGCCCATTTTATATGAACCAGTTTAGGAGGCTTGAATGACGTCGACTATGGGCGACGCGATTCAAGACAGAATCACATTAATTCATGTTATTAACATGTATTTACTCTATTAGATAGTTTGGTTAAATGCATGCTTGAAATCGTACTCGAGGATGAGGATTTTTACGTAATCGGATCACACTGTGTTGTGTTTCGTGCGACCGTGGATCTACAGTGACAGTTGTAGCGCTTAGGCACCCTGTGTCAGTGTGGGAGGGACACAGCACCGGTGTGGGAGTAGTGGGGTGACGCCTAGAGAGAGGGTCACCTGATGTACCCCGGGGTTAGCTAGTACCGGTGTAGGAGTGGTACCTTTGGAGTGTCACTCGTGCTGGGGGAAACAGAAACCACCTAGAGCAGTTGGGCCGGAATAGCTAGCGTACTATCCGAGGGGTTACTGTTTGGTCTCAGCAGGTCGGTGTTTCCTGCGTTCGGCCGTGTGGTTGGCGTGTTTTGCCGAGACGCTGGTTGTGTGCTCCGTGGTAGAATGGTTTCAGAGTTGTGCATGTTATATTTCGAATGCACGTGTTTTATATCGAAATTTAGGAATTGTGTTTACTACTTTACTTGCTTAATTTACCTATAATTGTGTTGTTGTACTTGTGGGTGAGTGAGTGGGCGGTGGGGATCGAAGGATCCCTACTGAGTCTTTTCAATGAGACTCACCCCTACGGTTTTCAGGTGAGGGTTCCAGGCAGGCGTAGAGAGGAGAGTGCTGCCTTGGGTTGCGCGCCAGCAGTCGTTGTTCCGAGGTATGCCCCGATGTAGTTGTTATTTTATTTTTTGGCATGTACGTTTAATTATTTCTCTTTCAGTTGGAGTATGTAATTATTTGTTGTGTCGAGTTGCATTGTAATAATTCTTAATTCTTGCACTTCCCTTTCAATTCAATGCGATGTGAATATTTAGCTTAGTTTATTATTTATTTTCCAGACTTATCAAGATCCTGGTTTGGTTCCAAATTAATGATTCGGTACCCATTTAGTAATCGGATCCCCGATTATAGGGTGGCGGGTCGTTACAATTTGGATTCTCCCCCTCTTTCTCTATTTTTTGGTATTTTTTGGACGATTTTGGGGGGAGGAAAACCCATTTTATAGCCCGGGAGAGGCGACAAGAAAACCAAATTTGGGCTCTAAATGGCATCGGTCTATGGCGACGCCATTTAAAATGGTAACGACCATGAGCGACGCCATTTAGACCAGATTTCCTCCAAGGCCAGTTTCTGCAAGAATTAGTTCAGTTTTGAATGGCGTCCAGACCAGGTGATGCCATTTAAATGGTGATGACCATGGACGAGGCCATTCAGGCCAGTTTTCCCTTAAGAACTAGTTTAAGGGTCTTGAAGGACGTCAGCTACGGGTGACGCGATTCAAGATAGAACCTCATTAATCCTTGCAATCAACATGTGTTTACATTGTTAGATAGTTTGGTTAAATGCATGTTGAAAATATACTTCGAGGACGAGGATTTCTATGTGATCGGATCGTACTATGTTGCGTTTTGTGCGATCGTGAACCTAGAGTGACAGTTGTTAGTACTCAGGCACCCTCTGTCGGTGTGGGAGTGACACAGCGCCTGTGTGGAAGTGGTGGGGTGATGCCTAAAGAGAGGGTCACCTGGTGTACCCCAGGGCATAGCTAGTACCGATGTGGGAGTGATACATTCGGAGTGTCACTCGTAGTTGGAGGAAGCAGAACCACCTAAAGCTAAACAGGCCAGAGTAGCCAGCACGCTATTCGAGGGGTTGCTGTTTAGTCCCAACGGGTCGATGTTTTCTACGTTCAACTACGTGGTTTGTGGGTTTAGCTGAGACAATGGTTTTGGACTCCGTGGTGGAGTGGTTTCAGAATTGTGCATGTTGTATTTACAAATGCATGTGTTTTATATTAGAATTTAGGAATCTTCGGAGTTGTATCTATTGCTTTACTTATTTAATTGCCTATATATTGTGTTGTTACACTTGTGGGTGCATGAGTGGGTGGTGGGGATCGGAGAATCCTTACTGAGTCCATTTCGATGAGACTTACCCCTGCGGTTTTCACGTGAGAGTTCCAAGCAGGCATAGCGTGGAGGGTTTTGTCTCAGGTTGCGCGCTAGCAGCTACTATTCCGAAGTATGTCCCGATGTAGTTGTTATTTTTCTTTCAGCCTATACGCTTAATTATTTCTTTTTAGTTTGAATATAATTATTTGCTGAGTCGAGTCGAATTGTAATTTTTAATACCTGCACTTCCTTTACAATTCGATGTATTGTGAAGTGTTTAGCTTAGTTTATCATTTATTTTCCAAACTTATCGAGATCCTGGTTTTGCTCCAAATTTTAATGATTCGGTTCCCATTTAGTAATCGGATCTCCGATTATAGGGTGGCAGGTTGTTACAGTATGTATGGTGCTAGGATTGTGAATAAGATACACTTAAAATATTTTTTATGTTGCCTCGGATAAGAGCCGAGATGAGATCTTCAAAGATTGAATACAGGAATAACTGAGCCCTTCCTGTATAGTCTGTAGAAGCCGGATGTGTCTTAAGACAAGACGCTGAGTGGAAGCGACTGGGTCATAAGGCTCAGGTTAATCGCGGTGGGAGTGATTAGACTAAGATCCATATGGTGTTTAATGATAAATTTATAAAGTGACACACCCACATTTGTGGAAGAACACCATAACATGCGTTTCATACCGCATGTGCAATTCTCGATCGATAAATGAGAATGATGAATGGATCTCTGCTTCATCATTGTGTGAGCTCTTAGATCATACTGTTGATCCTACTTGTACCTTATGTGACCTGAGAACTATGTCATGAAGAGGAGACTTGCCGTCGCTACTTTAGCATGGTCCTTAAGACTAAGGTTGGCATAGTCTAGTAGGACATGACAAGAAAAGTAGCCGAGATTAATCGAATTGACATGAGAGCTTAGGGAAGACATCTATATATTGCATCATGCTATGTGGATCATACCCGAGGAACTCAGTCAATTGTGTACAGACAGAGTGATCACACGACATTTGGGATTTAACACTGCCAATTATTTATCTGAGAGATCCGGAGTGTTAAATCAGGTGAATATAAGATTGTCTGGGGTACCACAAGACTTTTAAAGAGTTTTGTGTTCCGTTAGTTTTGGTGATGACTTAATAGATCACTACACGTCTGATCACGTTATGCTCGTGAGGTCGCACACTTCATTTCCTGTATGACAGTTGGACTGTAGCAACTAAAAGAGATTGTTTATTAACCTTTGCCCATCGTGGGCAAGTGGGAGATGTTGACCGGTGGGAACGTGGGGGGGCATAAGCCCATGGTTTTTGCTGCCCACGTTGGGCATATGACATGCATGGAAGAGTGGTGGGTTTTGTGGGGAGTCCCATGTTGCATGCGGTCTCCAACCACATGCCCTCTTCTCACCACTTCTTAACCACTCCCTCCTCTTTTTGCATGACAAAAGAGAGAAATATATATGGTGGAAGAGGGAAAAACGGGAACACACTTTGGAAGCCTCTTCTCTCTAAACTCTTCATCTCTCTACACTCTTTCTCTCTCCACGAGTTGCTCTCCAAGGGGGCCATCACTAAGGGCTTGGGATTTGAAACGTGGAACGTAGGAGGACTCCCGTCTTGTGGTTCTCTTCCTCGTCCTCTCAAAGCCATCACCGTCCATCCTCGAACGTCGCCGTGAAAGTACTCGCTAAACTCTCGTCGTGATCCGTCTTTATGCATGCTTCTGCTTTTATATTGTTTATTTAATGTATGGAGGATTATCAATACCAAGAAATACACAGACACACACACACATACATACATGCATGTACAAAGGTGATACAGTCTAGTGTCCCATTTCCACCTACTGGCATTGGACTGTGTCAAAGAAACCGCCCACACATGCCCACCAGCATGAAACACAGAGATGAGTGTGCTGCATGGCCACACGGCATGCAGACATGCAAGTGGCAACCCACATGCCTTGGGCCATCTAAACACCCCCCAAGCTGATTGGATTGCCTTTTTTTTTTGTTACTAAAATCATCTCTCTTTTTTTTGTGGTGGCCAACCATATACAAGGCCTCCCAAAAGGGAGAGGATCGAATCACAAAAAAACATCCTATTTGGAGATATTTCAGCACAGAGCACAATTTTTATGCCTCCTAGGTGACAATTCCAAGTCATCTCACCATCGAAGGAAGAAACCTGATGGGCCACACCCCCTGCGTGGAGGTGCAAGCACTTAGGATCCGTTTGGTACCCTGTAAAAATTGATGTATGCACCATTTCCCGAAAACCTCAGCAGGGCGTTCTATTTAATAACATCTAAATGGGCAGGTCAACCAAAAGTGAATACATTGACCACGGCAAAACGGGATTTTGGCATCTGCAGCAACGACCCCGGTGCCATTTTTCTAGAAGAGCGGGCGTGATTGGCGTGTAAGTGTATGCTTGGCAGAGGAGAAATACTAAGGCAAACATGCAAAAATAGGCCCTTAGGAATTTATTTACGTTTATACTCTTAAACTTTAACTTGTTACAATTTTACACATAATTTATCTACACTTGTACTCCTATAATTTAACTTGTTATAATTTATTTACACTTGTACCCTTAAAACTTTACTTATTAACTTTACACTTAGATCCTTAAAAGTTTAAGATGTATAGTTTTACACTTGTACCCTTAAAATTTGAAGCCATGACAGTTTTATAGAAAAACAAATAAATGAAAATAGGATTTTTTGAAAACAACCCCCTAAAAGATTTTATATTTGTAAACTAGATGATTCATTTATATTTTCTTGAAAGTGGATGGTACCACTGTATTATATAACAAAAATAAATTTACAAGTGTAGAACAAAACTCTCAAACTCACTCTACAAAATACCAAGATGGTGAATCACATATAACCTTCCAAAAGGGCAAAAAAGAAAGAATTGACCACATGATCTCTACACCTAGCTAATATTCACTCCTTCACCCTGCTATACACAAAAGACAAAATACTAGCCTGACCTCCCTTCTAAAAATTCTCTTGTTTCTCTCCGTCCATATAGCCCCCAATGTAGCATGAAAAACTAACCACCATAGAAGTCTATCTCCCTTACAAGGAATGTGACAATCCCAATGGCTAATCATGTCTACCACTGAATGCTAAAGGTCCTTAACCACATGAAACTTCTGAAACAAGCTTAACCAAATCTCAAACGAGAAAGAGCACTGCACAAAAAGATAATCAATCCCTTCATTATCCTCCCCACAAAGGCACATCATACCCAAACCTGATCAATCTGTATGCCATTGGAAGCTTCCCACTAGAAATCCTCCAAGCGAAAATCTGAACTTTCAGAGGGGACTTAGGCTTCCAAATATGAGAGAGACAAGGATTCCGACATCCCCCATCCGCAATAATAGCATAAACTGATATGACAGAGAAAATACCTTGAGGGTTCCACCTCCAATGCAGAGTATCAGGCTGAAAGGCATCCAACGAATACTCCTGGAGTAACTCCATAAGGGAGGGGCTGGCAATGAGCTGAGCCGCTTGAACTCGACTCGAGTTAGGCTCGATTCGGCTCGACTCGTTTCTCTAAACGAGTCAAGCCTTAGTCCAAGGCACATCTCGTTTGAGTAAACGAGCCGAACCTGAGTTTGGCCGAGCTCGGCTTAGTTGGCTCGCAAGCCGGCCCATGTTGAAATATATAATATACATTTTATATTTCCCGCCACAACTCAAAAGTCCATACACCCAACCATACTGACCAAATGGTTGCACGCAGTCTCACACATTGGAAGGTTATAAGGTCCTTAGCCATTTTTTAGAATCCGATACAGGATTAAAATGTGTACCCAACCACAGGCATGTGCGTTTCTAGGTACCAGCCTGCGAGGGACTTTTAGTCCTACATCGGATGGCACTTTTCCCCCACCCTAGTTTTTCTATAAATAGACTTCTCTTCCTCCTTTCCTTTCGTATCTTAGGCAAAGCAAAGTAAAAGGGCTCGATTGATCATTAATGGGCTCTTTTACTTGAAATTTAATGGTTTGGGCCAACCAAAGTGAGCAGGTTGTTAAACACAAATTATAAAAAGTGGTTTGTACTGGTCCAACTTAAATGGCCCACTCCTAACGAGCTGAGCTTGGGCTCGGCTAGAGCTCGATTTCTTGTGTTCGAGTCCGAGCTTGAGCCTTGTCTTTGGCTTGAATGAAGGCTTGGGCTCAGGCTCATTGCCAGCCCTACATAAGGGCCATCAACTCCAAGAACTCTTCTGTCAAGTATCTTCTAAATAGAGTCCATACCCCCATATCCATCGTCTGGTCCACAACAACCCCCAGATCGAAAACAATGACAAACAAACTTGGAAAAGCCTTAGAAAAAGGCTCATGGCCGGCCCATCAATGGTAAACTATACGATTCATATTTGTATATGGCCCTCTTAACTATGGTATTGCTTGCACATTATCCCTTAAGTGTGCGGGTTTGCTTTAAGTTTCTCTTGAATTAAAATATTGTTATCATACGTACAACATGTCAAAATTATTAAATAAAATTTTTAATAATATCCTCAATTAATATACAAATACCTTACAAGAAAACCACACAAGCATCCATCCATAAACTTGTTATATATACTTAGCATCAAAAAAGTTATTTCTATTTGTTTGTAAAGTAAAAATATTTTAACTCGGAAGAAATTCACGACAAACCAAGTGGTTAAAGGGTTTATATACAAATAACATTAGAGTTACGGGGGTTATACACGAATATGAATTATATAGGGGGTTATCTACAAATACAAAAAATTTTAAGATATTATTGACGAAAGTCTCAAAATTCTTTTACACGTACACAAATATGTGATGTCATTTTCAAGAAAATGTATTATGGAAGAACAAACAAATGAAAAAAAAATTAGAAAAACATTTTTAAAAATACTAAACGATCGATTATGTTTTCATTTTTCTCATAAATTATTTTTTAAAAAAATATTTTTTATTAAAATATATTTTAAGTGAAACCAAACAGACCCTCCTCCGTCAGTGGAAGTTGAACCCCCCTCCCCAAGTGAAGAGGTCAAACAATACCATGCGACCCCGACGAAAATACCACAATTTGACAAAACAGAAGAGGAAATAAGACGAGGAAACCAGAAAGGTTTACCGATCTAGCACCAACTTCTTTAACGTCTGCAATGGAGATTTTCCCCAGGTCCGCCGTCTTCGCGCGTGCAGGCAACTCAGTAGCCGGAGAGGGGTGGTCGGAGCACAAAGCCGCTGCCAAACACGGAACCGGGCGGTTCGAGAGCTTGGCCGACCCAGAAGCAGACTGCCGCCAGGTCCACCAGTTGTTCAGGTCAAGTACACTTTAATTAAACCGTAACCAACATTTTAAACGACTGATTCTCGCGTTTTTTAAATCAGCACTATAAAAGGGAGGGAAGATAAATTTATTATCAAAGGTGTACTTTTTTGGTATAAAAATTATTTAGATGTTAATTCAACTTATTGAATAAGTGTTGAAGTAATTTTTTTGAACTGAGAGAATACCCCAACTCTACGTCTAATTGGATAATTCAAATAAAAAAGGCCATATCTTCACTTGATCAAAATTCGAACTATAACATTAAAGGATATTTTTTTCTTTTTAATTTTCAACTTGGGGTACGTTTAGTCTAGTTCTACGTAAAATATATTCACCGGGAAATGTGTTCTAAGAAAATTAATTTACAAGGAAGATAAAAATATAATCTATCATTTGGTTCTTTTAAAAATCTTTTCATTTATTTATTTTTCTGTAAAATATTTTCTTAAAAATGCAATCAATATTTTTCTAAAAAACTTCTTACTTGTTTGTTTTTCCGTAAAAAAACTTGAACTGTCTAATTAGACATTTTTTAGATGATTAACATGGATAACATAGTCAATTGACTTCTTTTTTTTTTAATGAGTTGAGAGAACAACCAACTTGGACTTTGATCATACATTTTAAATAAAAAAAGACCATATCCTCACACCATCAAAATTTGAAAAATAAGATAAAAAATTATTTTTTTGATTTTTTTCAAAATCTTTTGATTTTGAAGAACATTTTAGCTCGATATTAGATGTCAAAGTTGACATGGCAAAGTCGAAAGATCTTTTAATTTTTTTCTATTTTTCATGTTGCCAGAATGCTCAAACATGACATCTAATTACATGATTCAAATAAAAAAAATATCATGTCCATACACGTTACCCATTATATATGTGGTTGTATTTAAAATATAATAGAAGGAAAAATAAATTTAAAAAAGTTTTATTATAAAAATATATTTTTAGAAAATATATTTTTTATTTATGTTTCATGTAGAAGTGAAACTTTCGTAAGTTTCAAGAGCATCATATTGTTTTGGATATAAGTGTTCAATTAATATCTTAAGTTTTAAAGGTATAAATAAAAGTAATTCCAAAGGGAGAATAACTTATTGCACCCTAAGGGGTTATTACATCGCCTGATGGTACAGTTAAAGTAAAAAAAAACTTTTAAATTTTTTTTTTTTTGAAGTCCCCAACATGCTTTACATGTCCACATAATTGGATTTTCTATCAGACATCTTAAAAAATAACAAAAATTCAAAAAACCAAGGCTCCATGAACAGTAATGTACTATTCATTAAGGATCAGTTTTTTAATTTTCATAATTTTTTTTGAAGGATTCTAACACGACCTGCATGCTCATATAATTTGACTTTCGATCGGATATTTCAAAAAAAGATGAAAATTAAAAAATTGAGCCCTAATGAACAATAGTGTATGGGGCTAGATTTTCATAAATTTTTTATTATTCATTGGGGAAAATAATTCTCTTCCTAATGTAAGAAGAGAATAGATACATAATCAGTTATATCGGTTGCAGAGCATGGGGTGCTGTTCAAATTTTTATTTTTTATTTTTTGAAAAAACTTTTTGGCAGGCCCTATCAAGCCCGACATGTTTGTACAATTCTATCTTTGATCAGACAATCTAAAAAAATAAAAAAAAAATCAAAAATTGAGTCAATGAACAGTGATCATTTTTATCTTTTAGATTTTTTGATCATCCAATCAAAGATCGGGTTGTATGGACATGTCGAACATGATGCAGTCCAAAATAAAAAAAAAAAAACAAAACAAAACTTGCTGACATCAGCTCCATGCTTGGGTGCAGCAAGTCACACTCCATAAAGAAATTCATACACGGTTGTTGGTTGTTAGCTGGGAAAATGGTTTATGGAGACATTTTGAGGATGCCAAAATCAGGATTTGTCATGTAAGGAGTCAACTTTACGTTGACTTTCAGTTTTACAATGCTCCCAAATAAATGTACATGATAAACCTTTTTCGAAAAGCTCATCAGGGAGGCACTTTTCACTACAACCAAAAGAACCCTTAATGGATGGAATTATGGCGAATCAAAGTTAGATGATCCCTTTAAAATTTATAGTTTTACTTTAGACCAAATACCCCAAGCTAAAAATTAAAAAGAAAGAAAAAATACCCTTTAATATTGCGGTTCGAATTTTGATCATGTGAAGATATAGTCCTTTTTATATGAATTCTCCGATCAAATGTAGAGATGGAGTATTCTCTTTCAGAAAAATATAAAAAGAGTCCTTTGGTTCTGTCATATGTATGTTAAGAATTTTTTAATATGAAAATTCTTTTATAAGTTAATAAATGTATGAAATTATTTTCAAAAAAATATTTTACGCGCAAACAAACGAGTGAGTGCCAAATGGTCGGTTACGTTTTCATTTTTTCCTCATAAATTGATCTTCTTAAAAAATCTTTTCCATCCGATTATATATTACGTACAACCAAACGGACCCTTAATGGATGATATTATGGCGAATCAAACTCAAAGGATCCCTGGTAAACAACCCCACAGACATAAAACACAAATCAACGGCTTTGAAATGCCTCTAGAAACAGTGGAAGCCCCTCAAAGACACGTCAAATGCCACTCCCATAGACTCGGGTGGCTCCCGACTCCTGAGGCATCAAGCGCGGAGTTGCACGCCCAAAGCTCGGAGGCCTTCTCCGCCTCACTGAAGTGACTCACAACTCTTTGGCGCCGAGTTGGGTGCTTACTAACTCGGTTGCTCCTCTCCTGGCTACAAACCAGGAGGGGCACTCATAGTTGAATGCTGAAAGTGGTTGGATGCAAGTGGCTTGTATCTGCGGATTGTGCAATGGTCCTTGTTTGGCGCAACACCTGTAAATCTCATTTGAATGGTAAGTCTATAAAGAGTTGTTTGGTGTATAGTAAAATACTTTAAAACAACTTTTTCTTATATTTAGTTTGTTTTAAAATCATTTTATGTTACTTTTTAGTTCACTTGGATTGCGGTAAATTACCATATTTCATAATTGATTGACACCCAAAATCTTTCTTTTAGCTGATTTCAATTTCAATCCGAAAGCATCATAAATCAAAACAGGTGATTTTGAAAATAGTAGATTCCAACACAGGTGGCTTTAAATTAGAGATTTTATTTTTACTGATTTTAAAACCCATGATTTCAAATTTTAAATTTTACGACATTCTATAACGTACCAAAAGAGCCTTAAGTTTAGGTTCTAGACAATGGTCTATTATTATAATCATATCTTTTAGTATAGATGGTCACTAACAATTTTTATGTCAAGTACTATAGAGGGCGGAGAAATAGGTAGAACTGACAGTCAGAACACCCAAAAGCCACCGCTTGATGTGTGGCATGGATTCTCTTTCTTTGTGGCAGACCTAAAAGTAATTAAAAGAGAAAGAAGATGTCAGAGGAACCCTGGCTTTTACCAAGGAGAAAATCCTCCAATAGCTAAGTCAAGTCTCCTCTCTTAGTAGAAAAGAGTTTAAGCGTATATTTGAACGATGCACAAAGTAATAGTTATGTATGTCCGTCAAGTCAATCTCACAATCATTCATGTGCATCCTTATTCATGTTTATAATAATAACAAAGGTATTAAATTTATTATATATAATTTGAATATATACGGTATATGTAATGCTATCGTCAATCCGGTTTGATCATGTCGACCTACTACGAATCGACAGACATGCCACAGTGAGGACAACCCAAACATCTATGAACTGTCAGAGCATGAGCATACATCTATAATACAATTGAAATAACCATCATTGCCACAAAATAAATCTACTAAACATAATTGCTGAAATAATAATTATAATAGAGTACTTATCTAGGATCCCCACATGTCCAAGTAAAATATTTCATCTCAAAAAGTCTCAACCAATCCACTAACTAACTTATTACATCAAGTATTAATAAAAAACTTAAGCAAAACCTTCGTCTAATTCAAATCCCACAAACTAGCTTTACACCTCACGCTCCTCCTGAAGCTCCACCTTAGGATCTACTTCTCTTGAAAAATAGTTATATTTGAGGGGTGCAAACGAGCCGAGTCGAACCGAGTTTTGTTCAAGCTTAGCTCGTTTAGACATTAAACGAGCTCAAGCCAAGTATCGAGTAGCCACAATGAATATATAAACTTAAAATTAAATCATGGTAAGTAGCAACTTGTTTTCACCCTAGTTATTTAATAGAAAATTTTACAAGATATTAAATATCTTATTAATTAACTTTGTTCATGAATAAAATAATTAAATAAGTACTTAAAAAATATCTTAATGAGTATTTAAATGAGTTCTTAGTGAGTATTAAAACAAGCTTTTAATGTATTCTTAAACGAGCTTGTTCACGAGCATAATCGAGTCAAGTTCACTTGCGTTCAAGTTTGGCTCATTTAATGAAGTAAGCTCAATTTTTTGTTCAAACTTGTTTATTTAGGTAAATAAATGAGCTAAATCGAGTTCTTATCAAGTAGTCTTTTGAGTTGTTCATCAAGTGTATTGGTTTGTTTACAACCCTATTATCTTGCAAGAGTGAGTCCCAACTGATTCAGTAAGCTCATAATCCCAAATCTCACAGTTTTTCCTTACATCTTAAAAGAAAAATATGATAAACAACTAGACATGATGAACATTGATATCATATATACATGCTTAAGCTTTTAAACATGTTCTTCATCGTCTAGTCATAACATGTGCATCTAATCTTGCATAATTCTTAAATATAGTCTTAAACATAAGGCATGTTTCATAACATTACTCATCTTATCATGATTTATGCATAACATCATCTTATCACTTCATATCATAGGACAAGCAACCAAAACCACAACATAGAGACATCATAACATCATCATCTTCTTCTTCACCTAGTGCTAAGGCAAAACCTATTAACTCTTCGGCTGCGTCGTTGTGGAATGCTTTAAGATCCCACCTAGTCAATGTGCAAACATACTTTAGGATTTTAGCCCGTTGCCCTCAAATTCATAGCATACCTCGTAGTTGTTAACGAAGTAGATATAAGAATCTAGAGATGACCCCCATAGGTTCAAGAGGTGGCTCCCACTATGTAGCACTTTAAACCCGTAAGAGATCAAGAGTTGGCTCCTATGATGTAGTACTTTGTCCCATGTGACACTTAGGTCACATAACCATCTGTTGGTGCATCCATCATCATAGTATCTTAGTTACATGCATGCATCATCATACAATGTAGTGTCATTCCTAATAATGCATAAATCAAAACATACATCATGCAAATTAACATGAATTAATAGGTCCTGTGTTGTTTCTGTGTAAACAATCTGAATCATGTCCAGATCAGGTGACGTGCATTACACTTCACGTCCCTTAAGCAAGACATCTTTTAGCCTTTTACACAGGTTCAACTCAACTTATTTTCTGCGAAAAACATGCTTAATTTTCAAACACATGTAATTTTAACATGTTGTTAATAGGTTAAACATGATTAACAGGCTGATCAGAAGCTATGTATTCATAATTAACAAAATAATCATTAAAATTAGCATCAATTAAACAGGGATTTAGCAAACTGCTTAAGACAAGTTTAAACATGTCCTTTAGCCTAGATATGCATCATAAAACACATCAATTAATCATGATGCCTATCAACACAATATCACAAGTTCTCATATTATCACATGATTTCAAAACTAAAATGATGTGTAAACATATTCATGCATATCAAATCAACTTTTAAACTTGCCACACTTCCTAATACATATAGTACATAGTAAAATACCTTGAAAATAAGTTTTCTATATGAAAATAGCTATGGAAAAGGAATTAGTCATCATTTGCCTCAACACCAAGAACAAAGAACTTGAAGAATCTTGCTTAAGCAAGGTAGGAACCACCCTCTTAGCACGCCCAACCCTCCTGGAGAGCTTCCTCCGAAGTCATCCACGAGTTGCACGCATGCCCAGGCAGGGTTCCAGAACCGCCGGTGGTGCAGGGAGGCGCTCCTACATCAGGGTGAGTAGAGTCCCAATTTGTCGAACGACCACCCCCATAGGGTCGCTGTTGTTCCCTGAAGGCTTGGAAATCGAGCTTTGCGACTGACTGGCGCCGGCATCGACTCCGATGTCGTTGATCGCGGCTCTAGCATGACGACTGTTTTTGTTGCTTCTCACCCTAAATCTTCGTGCATTTCCCACAGACAGTGCCAATCATGTAGTGGTCGAAAATTGGTCGGACAACGGCGACCATCTGATCGAGGCTTTCGGCTAATAGAATTTGTAATTAAATGAAAACGCTCAGGGTAGGGTCTGCAAGAGGAAGAAAAGGCGTAAGCGGTCCCCCCAGTCTGCTGGGGAGCAAAACTCTCTGATGCCTAAGTTAGGTGTTAGAAGATGAATTCTTTTTAGGGGTTGTTGGATTATGTGTTGCGTATCTGTGACCGGAGATGGTCTAGGGATTATATAGCCCCTTGATCCAGAGGCGCCCTAAGGGTCGTTACCTCTGGGGAGTCAATTAGCCCACGATCCATTCCCTTTGATTGAGGGGATCGTGGGATACTGGGTAAGGAGGGATTTCCTCTTGACTGGGAGGAGCATATCGTGTTGACCGGCCTTAACTGAACAGTTATGCAGTTAATGTGTAAGACCCTCTTGATGGTGGGGAGGAGTTATGGGTCGCCCCTAGGGGGAGACCTTCGTCCTCTCGGGAGGTCGGAAGGGAGTGGCCTTCCGAGTTCAGGCTCCCAGTCTTCACCCAGCCGAGTTGCTGATCTCCGGGAGCCGAGAGGGTTGGCTCCTCTTAGCTCTTGATTGGTATGACCAAAGCTTTGCAGTATCTAGGGAGCTACTAGTTGGTGCTACACCTGGCATCCTAGGGACTCGGGCCATACTCTTTGGGCTCCCGCCTTCAGCTTGTCAGTCGGGATATTGAGTCAGCCCACGTGGCATCCTTGCGTCGGTTCTTGTTGGCTATGGGCCATTGGGCCCATGGGTTAAATGGACCTACTTGGGCCGAAACCCAATCGCCCCTCATCACTAGCCATGAACTAATATAAGACAAAAATATTTAAAACTAACTATGAAATAATATAAGACTTGACTGATCATATCTTACCTTGGAAATGGTTGGACGGTACACACATGATGTTCCTATCCACCGTTGACAAATTCAAGGATTAGTTAAGCACATGTGAGAGATAACGCCCAACATGTAGGAACACAAAGCTTTTAACCAAACATATGTTATAGTAGCTTCCAATCTTTGATCTAAACATTAAAGGTGGCAAACTTAGAGGAAGATAATCAGCTTCAAGTATAAACTACAAAAACTTAGGCTTCTTAAAACCAATCAAATCTAGAGGTAGAATATCGACATATTCATGAAAAAGAAAAAGTGAAGGAGCCACAACCAGTAAAACATACAAGGTTGAATACCTAAGGAAACATGCTCTTCACAAGGTTGCTATGACTCTTACTAGGCTCTTTCCAATCTCATATGCTTCATCTCTATATCTAAAACTTTACAATGCAAAATTGCAAGAGTGATGTTACATTATAAAATCACCTTCCTAGTATCACTCTTCACCAAATAAAAAGTGAACCATAAGATCCACACTAAATGCAATAAACTAATAAAGTGTAACCAAGGTGATACAATAGTAAAACAAGAAGGCAAGACATTCCCATATGTTTTGACAAATATGCCTAAACGGGAGGACCTTTGCGTGTATCTTGACATTATAAGCCAACTCTTAGCAAATGTTAATGCAAGCAAATAGAACAATTTAATTAATTATTTGAGATCCAACAATAATCATCAATTTTTTGTGTGGAATTATTAGATTTGGAAAACTCCTATATCAATATAAAGAAAATAATGCAAATGTTGAAAACACAAAATATTCAAGATGACCAACCATAACTAAAAAAAAAAATGGATATTACACAACCATATTAAACCATCCCTTGTGCAACGTAACATGTTACTTTGTCAATTAGGAAAACGATATGCATGGTCTAAGCTCCGTACTTTAAGATGATAGAGCAAATAGAATTGCTCAAAGAAAATATTTGTAATATTTACATTATCATCCAAAAGATGAGACCAGGAGAACACTAAATCTGGCCATCTGCAACATATTCACACCTTTTTCAGCATCACCAATAGTCATTACCTAATCAGGGAAATAAAATTTTAAAATTAGAAAAGAAAAGAGAAGAACTAATAGTTAGCCTTGCTAAAAGCTGATGACAAACCCATAAAAAACATATCATACCAATCAAAATAAGATATGCTTTTATTTCATATTGAGAGGGTTTTGGCAATTATCTCATTAGTTTTTCTCCATATCATGAAGAGAGTTGCTACTATTTTATGGTTACTCTGGCCAGTAGCCGCCAAAGGACATATATTAGTGAGAATGTGGGATCGTTTTATTGGAACATAAAAAGGTGCTCTTTGCAAGTATGTTAGATTGTTATATAAAAGGGAAACATGCATTATGTATTAGAGATGGAGAGAGATTTTTATCTTCTCTCACTTAATTTCCGTTTTTGAAATTTTTATCATTGCCCTCATTTTTGTTCCCTCCCCTTCTACTTTCCTAATAGGATGATGCTAACGTGATGGGAAACTTTCCCTACTTTTCTTAATTGGATAATGCTAACATGACGGGAAACTTTCCCCACTTTTCTTAATAGGATAATGCTAACATGACAGGTGAATGGGAGAGGCCAACACTTTAAAATGTTGTTGCACTTTTACCACGTAATTTGTAAAAAACTCCTTCACCTAGATTCCTCCATTTGAGGGGATAAGAAAAGTGGGTAACTTTTTCCGTCAAGTTAATAGTGTTCTTCCTAATAATTCCCTATCAAGAGGGTTGCTATATGTCTTGAGAAGGATATTAACTAAAGAGCCATGTTCAACCAGAAAAGTAATTAAGATGCCATTTGGAGGAAATTTAAAATTTTAAATTAAGTAAAAAATTTAGTAAAAATTTTAATTAAAATAAATAGTCTAAAGTTATGTAAGTTCTAAACTTGAGATAATATATTTTTATTTTTCAAACATTGAAAATAGACACTTCACTTTTGATAGGCATATTTTCTTACAACAGGCATGTTGTAAGTATTATTGGGTTAAGGTTTAAAACAATCTTCTTTTCACAATTATTTCAAGTTTTAGACTTTATTTCTATGTAAAAAATAAAAAATATTCTATATTGTCATTGAGAGTTTTGGACCGTGGGAGGGCTTCATAATCTTTAAATTGTTAATTTATTAATTTTATTTATTTTTAATTAGATAAACTTAAAGATAAAAAATGAATGCGTTAGACAAATTTTAAAATTAAGTAAAAAAATTTAGATTAAAATAAATAGTCAATATTTCTGTAAATCTAAATTAGATATACTATATTTATATATCTCAAACATTGAGAATGGACATTTCATTTTTCTTAGACACATTTGTCTTATTAATGGTACATTGTTAGTTTTGTTGTGTTAAGTTCTGACGTCATATAACTATTTTCTTCTACAATTATTTCAAATTTTAGGCTTTATTCTTATGTAAAAAGATAAGAAACATTCTATATTGTCATTGATAGTTTTGGAGAGTAGGAGGGCTTCATAACATCTATGTTGTCAATTTATTGCTTTTATTATTTTTTAAATAAATAAACTTAAAAAATATGAATGCGTTAGACAAAATTTCAAGGAAATTGTGTTTCCATTACATTTGTAAAGAGAGAGAGGGCAAGGGACGGGTCACCTGAGTATTTAATTTTCTTACCCTTAGACATGTTAGAGAGATGTGACCATTGTTAAAACCTTAACCCATATCAATGGGTATTAACTCATTGTTCCCAACTCTCACATGTAATACTAAACCTCAGCCTACATTGGAAATCTACCGTTACTAATTAAAAGAGGAAGCATTAGAGAGAGAGGGGTGAATGACCAAGTAATTAAAATATTAAATAAACATGATCCAACGGGCTATGATGAAAATATAATCTAAAGGTTCTGGACGGATGGAATATGCTAGGCATATTCCATTAAACAAAAAAATTATAGTAGTATAATATATAGATTATAACAAAATGGTAAAAAGGTCAAGGAGTTAAACAAGGAAAAAAAATTAATTTCTAATTATATGAAAAACTCCTATAATACTAGTCCTTCACAAGATTTTCATAGACTTTTTTTTTCTCTTGTATCTGAAATTGAGGATGTCACATCTAAGTTTCAAAATTAAAATCTTTCTCTTAAAAATGAATTTATCAAAAAAAAATTACTTACATTTTTATCTCTACATGAAACGACCTACGTTAAAATAAGATTGTTTTACATAAAAGAAGTGTAGATAGTTTTGATTTAAAATAGACATATTAGAAATCTCTTGTTAAATTCTTTTCGAGTTAAAGGTAAAAGAAGAAAATTAAACTTTCTTATGCATTATTATTTGCAATAAAAGTTAGTTTTTGATATAATTAATAATCAGTAGGATAGATTTATATTAAAGAAAGAGGACTAGAGAGAGAGAGCAGAAAATATATTACAATGATACATGTTTAAAAGACAAAATTTTGTTTTGCATGAAGAGAGAATAAAGAAAGAGTTAAGAAGACTAAATAACTTTTGTTTAACGAGAGGAATTTCATTTTTTTTTGAAGATGGAGGGGTGTCCTTTTTCCTTCAAAGTAGAGATAATGTGCTTTTGGATTGTTCTAGCAAAGGTAAACAAAGCATAAAGGAATAAACATTTAATGGTTGAATTGTTTTAATTCTTATAAAAAAAAAGATCCAAGTTATCCCAAGTTTGTCCTTCCATATGCAGATTCTCGATGATTAAAACTTTCACAAGGAAGATTGCCAAACAATAATACCATGAAGTTTTCGTTTACAAAGTGTGTGAAAACCTAGAAAGTGCTATAGTATGTTATTCCTAGACATTAACATAGAAATAGAGGGCCAAAACCATCAAACTTTCTTCATAAGGACTATATGTCCCAGTAGAGAACCTGTATGATTGATATTTGCCAGAGTGTCACTCACTTGAGAAGGGGCGACGAGGAGGATTGGGCTCATAAAGCACGCAATGGCAAAGCTAGAATATTTTTTATGTGGGGCCAAGTTGAATATATTTACATTCACATAAATATCACAAAAATATAAGAAATATCAAAGAAAAATATAAGGAACATCTTAATATAAAAGAAATGTCACCTAAACAATATTTGATGTTTTTCATATTACTGAAATTATCTATGATGGTGTCTATATCAACATTTTCTATCTGAAAGAGTTTTATTGTTCAATCTCATTGCAAATTTTGATTTTAACATGTATAATAGATAAAAAATGATTATACAATAAAAATGCCAGAAATGAACAGACTAATGAGAAAAGAGTTATTTGTGACTCTAAAGTCACAAGAAAGGAAAATAATTTCATTTGTATAATGTACAATTTCGCCCAAGAGTAGACTAGGTAGGAATATGCTCATGAAAAGATATGTGATTGTGGATTTGTCTCTACTCATCGAAATGCATCTATATTTTTTATGTCTAGACTAGAGTTTGTTCACCTTGTCCTAGGAAAAGTAGCACAAATTATAAGATTTACAAGACCTATCCTTTATTGTAGCCTATGGGTATGCAAGGGTAAACAACACATCTATGGTTAGGATACAACTCACACAGTCAGATAGGGTGCATAGTTGGATTTTCCTTGGTCATAAAGAACTACAAATTGACATCAATCAGAAATGATAGAAAATACTTTTACATTTACCTAAGCTTGTGGAACCCAATTATTCTTATAGAAATGTTGATTTTCGAAAAAGAATCCATAGCAATTAATTTACGTCACTAAAAAATAATTTGTCTTAGATGATGAGTCTATTTATCACTATAATGATTAAAGGTTTCTCTCTTTGGTTGTAAATTTGAAAAAATAAAAAATAAAACCTACTAATGACATCTCGAATTAAATGTATACAGATAAGCCCACATTTAAAATGTCAATTATAACTAAAAAAATATTAAGATGCAATTTAGTTTTTTTGTAGATTGTATCACAAATTTAACACAACAAAAGCACATGGGAGGAGAACTCGTGGGAGATTATATAGACTACTTGAATTTTGAATTCGCCAAGAGAGGAGCTAGCTTGGTACATTTCTTATCATCAAAGGGTATTGTGGCTTAGATACTGAGACATTTTGAGGTATATTCACTATTCACCATCCTTGAAAGGTTTGCAAGCATATGTAAATAAAACAAGAGGGAAGACTGATGGAGGAAAAAGGTTAGAAGGAGGAGTGTAGGCATTAGAAATGACCTTGTACTCAATTTATGAGTGGAGACCGATATTAGAGGACCAAAACCTTGTAGAATGTTGATAAGTACCAAGGATTCTTGTCATCAAAATCTACCTCAAGCATTATATTAGAGACTTCCCATACTAAAATCTTTTCCTCAGGAGGCTTAAGAAATTGTTGGAACCAAGATCATAAAAGGATGAACATGGATCCTCTGGATTGTGATGGTTTCTGAGGACTTATCCAGTGGGTATTCTATGGAAGAAGATAATGAAGCTAACACATCGGCCAATATATTTTGGGATTAGGGGCGTACACAAAAGTTCAACTTCCTAAATGGACGGGCTACATTCTTCACCAATTCTTGATATGGCTTCAATTTAGGATCTTTGGTTTTGTACTTTGGAGGACTTGTCTAAGGGTTGGCTAGGAGTAGCAAATGATGCATAGTTCCTTAACCCCGAGCACCACCACCATTTTTAATCTTGCCAAAGTCCTTTGTATTCAGCCATATTATCGGTGGCTGGGAAAGCCAATTGACAAGTTTGTAGGATACTCACCCCCTTAGGTGATAATAACACTACCCCTATCCTTCTAAATTGAGAGCTCCATCAAAATAGAATATCCAATAGGGACTATCATCCACTACAGATCTCAACTCCTCATCAGGAAAATCCATTTCAATAGGGGAGAAATCGACAATGGGTGATGTGCCAAATGCTCTACGATGGCATGCCCCTTGATGGCTTTCTAATTCACATAAGTTATATCAAATTGATTTAGGAAACTGTGCCATCTCACTAGGTGATCTGTTAGCATTGGTTTCTCTAGAAGATATTTAATCAGATCCATCCTATACAGAAACTTTAGCTTATGAGCAGGAAAATACTACTTCAGCTTCTAAGACACTCAGAGAAGTGTTGCACATATCTTCTCCATAGTGATGTATTTTTTCTCTACTTCCTTTAACAACTTAAACATGTAATACGTCGGCCTTTCTTTCTTCTCCTCACCATAGTGGGTCAATACTGCTCTAGGAATCTTCTATTGTGGAGATGTAGAATAGTAGGGAACATCCCGCAACTAGGGAGATAAGAACCGAGGGATTTAGTAAATGTTTCTTAACTCCTCAAAGGCCTTTTGGCATAAATTTTCATTCCATTTGATTTTCCCCCTCCTTTAAGTAATTGTTAGGAGGGTTTGCACCTCTTAGAATGTTGTAAACAGAATCATCGAATGAACTATAATCTTTCTATCAATCCTCAAATTTCTTTGATGTTTGTGGGAGGTAGCATCTCTAAAATTACCTTGGCCTTATTTGGAGCTATTTCTACCTATCTGTTGCACACAATGAACCCCAACAATTTTCCGGATGATAGTCGAAACACACATTTCTTGAGATTCATTTTTAATTAGTGTTCTTTGTATCTGTGCAAGACCTTCCTTAAAATTTCAGCGTGACCCTCTCAAGTTCTTGATTTCACCAAAACATCATCTATATACACTTCCATGGTTACATGCATCATGTCATGGATTGTAGCTATCATTGCCCTTTGATAAGTCGCTTTTGCATTTTTTAACGCAAAGGTCATCACGATATAACAATAAGTCCCCGTTCATATGGTGAAGGATGTTTTCTCATGGTCCTCTTCTGCTAACCTAATCTGATTATATCTTAAGAAGCCATCTATGAACAACCACATTTCATAGCCCCCAGTATTATCTATTAGGACACCTATGCGGAGAAGTGGAAAGTTATCTTGGGCATGCTTGATTTAGATCTCTAAAATCGAAGCAAACCCTGACCCTACCATCCTTCTTCACCATCGAGACAATTTTTGCTACCCATTAAGGATAGAAGACTACTTAGATGGGCTTTGCTTTGTGGAGCTTTTTGACTTCTTCTTTGACCTTCAGAGCCAGGTTTGGATGGAGTCTTGTCATCTGTTGCTTTTTTGGCTTGGCATCTAGTTTTAGGACAAGTTGGTGTTGCACTAGTAATGTGTCCAATCTTTGTATGTCCTTATAAGACCAATCAAAATCATCTAGATACTCTCTTAATACAATTGTTATCTTATCTTCTTCCTCGGGATTCATATTGGCACTAATGAGAATTATCTTTGGATCATTTTCCAAGCTAAGGTTGATTTCCTTAGTTGGCTTGTCGATCGCAACAGTTGAATTGAGTTCATAACCAATGGGTCCATTAGACAAGTCAAGTAAAGCAGTCTTTAATAGAACAGTTCTTGATGTACAAGGAGAAATGCATGAGTTAGCATGAATTAATAGGTTGTCGGCAGATATCTTTCTTTGGAGGGTCCTAATTGCATGATTATCGGATTTTGGCTTTGTTTTTTTCTTTGAGAAATGCTTGCTACATTGTCGGGGAACAAAATAGCTGACTTGGAATGAACCCCCTATCCCCTTTGGCCACCTAAAAAGCCCACATGTCCACTATCCCGTCATTAAATGCACTCTGACATTCTCCGTACATCAATGCACATGAGGCGGGGTCATATTAAAAAGTGATAAAAAAATTTGCTTGTAGGTTGTGATCTCGAGCGCATCCTAGAGCGCTCAAGAGCATCCTGAAGCTCTCGAGTGCATCAGAGAGCTCTAGGATGCACTCCTAAGGTGTTCGAGAGAATCCTAAAGCTCTTGAGTTCATTAGAGCACTCTCGAGATCGCATCCTAGGGCACTTGAGAGCATGCTGAAACTCTCGAGCACATTAGGACGATCCTGAGAGCATGATGCTCATGCTCTTGAGCGTCCTAAGATGTGCTCGAGATCATAGCCCGCAGGTAAATTTTGTATTAATTTTTTAATCTGACTCTGTCTCATGTGCGCTGACGTGTGGATGACGTCGGAGCACATTTAATGGAGGGACAGTGGGCATGTGGACTTTTTAAGTGGCAAAAGGGATAGGGGGGCTCATTCCAAGTCAGGTATTTCATCACCTCCTGCAGCGCAACAAGCATTTTTCTTTTTCTTTATTTGGAAGCTGCGACTCACTACCAAATAGCTTTAGGAACTTTATAGTCTGTATTAGATATTGGGGTCTCTTAGAGGTCTAAAAGATGACCCATGCCTATCATATTTTGGGTTGAGGAGATCACTAGAAGGAAAAATACTTGTTGCAATGCCCTAGAAAATTGCACTTCAGATGCAACCGTCCATCAGAGCCCAACTCCCTGCCCAGGTGACATGGCATTTTTCTTTCTTCTTTTTGTGTTTTTACTCATATTTTTAAAATTGTTTGGAGCGTTCGATCAAAAATTGAACACTACAGCCAAAGAGCTCAAAGTCGGCCCTTAGCTCATTGTATATTTTATTTTTGAAAAAAACATTTTGCACATGCAAATCGAGGCATGTACAAGAGCTTATATATATATATATATATATATATATATAGAGTGTTATAGTGCAACGTGGGTAGTTAGTGTGACCAAGTCGCATGAAAATACTAAACATTAGATCTTAATCTAATGATAGTAAAAATATATATATATATATATATATAAATAGTTTTGTTGTCGCGCCTTCAATGCCTAAATTCATAGAGGGGGTAGTGATGTGAGGGAGGGAATGGAAGAAATTAAAAAACAAAAAAGTTAAAAAAACACTAGCCGTCCGATCATAAGATCAAACGGCATAGGTTTCCCCTGCGCGGACCTCGTTCTGTGCGGGGTCCACGGGGATGTTCCACCACACACAGAACTCATCTGCGCGTGGCAGAACGGGAGGGGGGGAAACATTTTTTATTTTTTTTAATCTGAACACCCTTGGATGGTCATCCAAGGGTGTTTCACTACCATGCAATGGGGTCGCACCAACTGTCCTTGTCGCATTATAACACTTGTCTATACATATATACACATGGAACTTGAGGCCAACTCGAACTCTCTAACTATATTGTAAAATGAAAACTGGCCCCAACCTGGCCATGCGGGGCTGGGCCCTGCATCCGATCTTCAAGAAGAAGTGTCCATAGAGATGGAAAGTGCTTTCATCATTTTTTTTCTGATGGGGCTTGGTCCATGTGGTGTCCTGGGCATTTTATAAGCAAGCCTCTTAATGAAGCGGGGGGGGGGGAGGCATCAAGCACCTTCACTGATAAACGAATAAGTTGACTATAGGATGGCCATTTCGAGATATCTGAGCATCTTTGGTTTGATTCCTAGGCTTATTTGGGTAAGAACATTTTATTTTAGAATAAGGTGGAATAAGCAATGCACTGGTGCTTATTCTGCTAGAATAAGTATTAATGATACTTATTTTTGCTTACTCCATCTATTTAATTATCTTTTTTAATTAATTTTCTTACTCTTGATATGATATGAAAAATTTCAGATTGCTTATGCTTGAATAAGCAATCTAGGTATTCCAGAGGGCTAAATGGAATAAGACATGCTTGCAAAGCGTGTGTGCGACATCTTTCAAAAGACTTTTTTTTTTTTTTGGAAAAGGTACACAGTTGGTCTAGATATGTACAATTCTTCTGATAGATGGAGGTTCAAATCCAAGTAATATCTAATTTAATTCCTTCTAAGGAGTTATTTTTTGTACAAATAATGATTGTTACATCTTTTTGCCCGATATTCTCAATCTCAAGGACCCATTGTGAGAAGAAATATTCTTCTCATGAGTATCATCTCTACGAACTGAAAGTTAAATTTCACTCTCTTGTGCATCGCAAGAGATGAGAATCAAATCTAAAACCTTCCATAAATAGGAAAGCCCAGTATTATGAGCCAATGGACATCCAAAAGCATGATATGCTCTATTGGATAAGACGGATCAAATCTTGTTCCAAGGGTGTTTCACTACCATGCGACGGGGTCTCACCAACCATCCTCGTCACATTATAGCACTTCTCTCTCTCTCTCTATATATATATATATATACATGGAACTTGAGGCCGACTCGAACTCTTTAACTATGCTGTAAAATGAAAAATCGGCCCCCAACCCAGCCATGCGGGGCTGGGCCCTGCCATCTGATCTCCCAGAAGAAGTGTCCATAGAGATGGAAAGTGCTTTCATCATTCATGTGGTGTCATGGGCATTTTATAAGCAAGCCTCTTAATGAAGGGGGGGCAAGCATCATGCACCTTCACTGATAAACGAATAAGTTGACTATAGGATGGCCAGTTCGAGAAATCTGAGCATCTTTGCTTTGATTCCTAGGCTTATTTTGGGTAAGAATATTTTATTTTAGAATAAGGTGGAATAAGCAATGCACTGGTGCTTATTCTGGCTAGAATAGGTATTATTGATACTTATTTTTGCATACTCCACTTATTATCTTGTTTAATTAATTTTCTTACTCTTGATATGATACAAAAAAATTAAGATTGCTTATGCTTGAATAAGCAATCCAGGTATTCCAGAGGGCTAAATGGAGTAAGACATGCTTGCAAAGCATGTATGCGACAACTTTCAAAAGCTTTTTTTTTTTTTGAAAAGGTACACAGTTGGTCTAGATATGTGCAATTCTTCCCATTGATGAAGGTTCAAATCCAAGTAATATCTAATTTAATTCCTTCTAAGGAGTTATTTTTTGTACAAATAATGATTGTTACATTTTTTTGCTAGAACCAAATCTAAGACCTTCCATAAATAGGAAAGCCCGATATTCTAAGCCAATGGACATCCACAAGCATGATATGCTCTAGATAAGACAGATCAAATCTTGTTCCTATGAGAAGCTATTGTTCATGGGCTTGGAATGTAATGTTAAAACAGAGGGACTGGGTGGAATAATCCTCGGTTGCACTGAGAGGATCCCCACTAGGTGCAGCAACATACGCGCCATCAAATAGGTTGCAGACCCGCTACAAATTTTGACGTGACACTTGGTTGAATCAAAAGGGCATTGCCTCTGCCTATAGTGACTTTAGCAGGACAAGTCTTGAGCATTCCAAAAACACTCTGCTATCCATGTTATAGCGAATGAATAATGGCGGCTTCCAGGCTCGAAATTAATATATGATAACAATAAGGCTATTTCTATTCCTATTCCATTCTTAGAGGTGTCATTTATTTTATTTTTTATTTAAGTCCAGTAAGTAAATTCATAAAAAATAAATAACTAAAAAAATCAAATGTAAATTAAAGAAAAAATTAAAATAAAAAAATGAATTTACAATTTTTTGAATTATTAATTAAATAATTTTTTTAATTTAATTCTCTTTGGCATTATATCAGAATAGAATCATGTTTTTACAGAAGCATGTGGAGGGCGGGCAATGCTTACCTTCCCTCGAAATGTCGAAAAGTCTTTGGTTTGACTTCATCTTGAGTCACCCAACAGGCCAACAGTCCCTAGAGTTTCATAAAACTAAGGAAGAAGAGAGGCATTACACATGTTTGATGAAAGAGTAATACTTGTTGTAATGCCCCGTATGCTTGAAAACACTATTAAAATTCATCAGCAAAAGTGTTTATCTTAAGGAAGCAAGAGTAAAACTCAAATAGCAATGAACTATTGTACAAAAACTAAAAACAACATTATCAATGACATTAAGAATATTTCAAAGGAATACATTCAAACTCTCCACCCTTTTGTCCCGTCGCCTTCTCTTAGCTTTCATCCTCTTTGACCCGTTTTGTACCTTTTAGATTTACCTTCCTTAATCTCCTCACTCTCCTTAGCAAATACTTGTATTCATTTGTGTGCTGGATCTAGCGTTTGCCACCGGGTGTGGCTTTCTACCTTCTCCTGTTCGAGTCTTGGTTGTTGACGTTCTCTTTGTAGGCCTTGTTGTTTCTGCTTACCAACTGTTCGACAAAATGCCGAACTCAAGACGGAGGCTCGAGTTTGTGTGCGCAACCCCCTACTCCGTTGTCGTGAGCAGGCCCAACAAGCTCTCTTGGTTCCTGGACAAGCTGCTTGCTCTTTTGCAGCCCCCTTTTCACTTGTTGAAGACTTCTCTGGTTCGTATGCTTCCGCATCCCATCGGCAAATTGTGTTGGCTCCTCCAGCACCCAGAGGCTACCAATGTTACAGTTTGTATTTGTTGTGCCTTATCTCTGTTTTCTGTGTTCTGGTCGGACTCGGTCCTAACTACTCTAGTAGTATAAGCCTGCTCGTTCGCTTGGAAGGTGTTTGTTGTTATGACTGCTTATTGTACTACTGTAGGGGTTCTATGAATGAAAGCTCCTTCTTATGTTCAAAAAAAAGGAATACATTCAGCGGATTGGTGAATTAAAAAGGCTTAAGACAGGCTGCACCGAGTGAATTTTAATTGTGTAAATGCCATTATGAAAATCCACCGTCACATAACATGATTTTCTATCCACACCAGGAGAACCAGACCTATTTTTTGCTAGATGTGTTTTTCTTTTTTTAAAGAAAATTTAAATTCATGTTGGAATGCTCATTATTCTTTCAGTGACCTGATACTTGCTCTAAGGTATTTTCAGGCAGTGTTTGTTTACGTGGTGAGGGTCTCTCCAACGGTTTTAAAACTTTCCTTGGTAAGTGTCCATATTAGATTCTACAGCCTGCATCGGGAGAGTAAGAGGACCATTTGTATTTGCTACCAGCTAGATTATTGTGTGCATCGAAGGATGTCCATGTCGTTGCTCTCCTCCCTTGGGAGGTAAAAAGCAGGGGTAAAGCTGAGATTTCCCAGCAAATACACTCAAGAGTGCAATTCTCCCCATCCTATTTCTTTTGGATAGTGGGGGAATCAATGGACACTTTTTATGTCTAATCATCACAATCCAAGATTTTCAAAATCTGGGGTCATATGCATTCATTTGTTTGCACACCGTCTTGTCTGAGATTTCCACAAGCAAACGTGCCCTAACCTCCATGCACATGCTAAATTATTATGGTATTAGACAAGGGCTCTCAACCTACCTAATGCATGTGGAAGGATCATAAATGCTAAGAATGAGAAGAATTCTTTGACGGAAATGAAAACAGCTACAACAAAGGTGGTTGGCTATTTGCAACAACTTTATTTTCATGGATAATGCAAAAGCCGAAGATTCTATGAAAATTCATCCACTATCCGGTTGACGTCCGCCATTTATTCGGATCTATTGATAGGTGTACATTCCCATAGATAATCATGTATCCAAGCAATAATATGCAAGCAAAAAATATATGACCCATCATTTCACTGATAACATGTCTATTGATTACAATTGGAATGAAAGTACAAAGTATACAAGTAAATAACAAAAGATAGATTCTTTTAAAATAAACTTATACATTAATTGACCAAACTTGTAGCTAGTTATATGTAAAAAATTGTCATTGCATTTCTATGCTTTAGTAGGAATTAGGTTCAATCTTTCCCTAGCCCCTTTTAATCAATAGATTGCTGACATATATGAAAGAGTGCAGTTCATTTGACAAATTCCTACTTCTATGTCTATCTCTAAGATGTTTGAATTTTTCAAAACTCCATGGACATGCCAAAAAAAAAAAAAAACTTATCTGCCACTTATACCAAGACATAGCCTTTTGTACAAGTAATAATTAAGGTGAAGCAAGCTCAGGAACAACAACTTTCTTTAGATCTATTTTCCAAGTTCATTATTACGTATAGTTCCTACAAAGGATCCGACTAATGACATATACAATACTTGAATTATCCACATAGATGCTACGTAGTTGGTTCTCATCTTTTGAAGGCTGCGAGTGTAATAGGATCATGACCTCCTAGGATCATGACCTCCTTCCGAGAAAAATATTGGACAAACTTTACGAGTCTTGGTTGAGAACTTAGTAGGGATCATTTACTTCTTCCATTTCCCCTCTTACCAGTCTAGTTCACTCATTCTTTTCTTTTATCTTGTTCTTTTACATATATTACAAGTTTTTTTAATTTCTTTTCTTTCATATGCAACATGGCATAATGACATGCATCTAATAAATGCACAATAGTATGGAAAATTATCGAGATTGGAAAGTGGGTAACCACCATATAACATACCTAGTCTCTATTTTTTTTTCTTGCACATTTACCTTTTTGCTTGCAACTACTTGCTTACTTGTAAGATTGTTTCTCCCTCCACTATGCTCGCTTACATTGGATTCATTTCTATCTATTTCAAATCCTCAGCATGTTTTGTTTGTAGTGGTCAATCACCCTGTTATTTATACTTCCTTCTGTATATATATATATATATATACATAGATTTCTAAGGATAACCTATTAGAAGTCATCATCTTTAGGGCATCAAGAACAAGTCACAAGTCAAATGCTCAATCTTACTTTTCTTTTATTGTTCATATTCAGTCGCTCCATCTGTCATAGTCGGTCACCCGTCTAACTGGATGACTTATCTGTTATCCTAAGGTAACATAGATAGCCACTCAGTAACAGTCTCGTAAGAACAGTTGAGCAACCCTATCTACTAGCTTAATCTTCCAACTACTATGTAGACCTGACGAATCTCCAAATGCTCCGCTAGGTAAGATAGGTAATCAGGCTTAACTTGGGGCATGTAGTACTCTTACCACATTGTTCTTCACTAAAATGAGTCTCCATGCATTGCCTAGTTTGTCATTTCCCAATTTTAAACTCTCGACCATGTAAAAAGAAGGCATTCTCTGTCCCAATGTGGCATTATTCATAAAGAGTTGACTCAATGTCCCTTATCCCCCAGGGATAGATCAAATGGGCCTATCCCGCTAATGAAGTGATTGCATCTCAACAAAGCTAAATAGTATGTCACTCAACAAAGCTAAATCTCGAAGAAAAAGTTCCGACTTAATCGTGTATACCATAATCTTTAAGGAGACACTAATCTTGGGCTTTGTTAACTTCTTCCTTTCAAGAAAACATACCTTTCATTATCTTGTTCCTTTATCATGGAAACATTCAATACCATGATTTCGTCTAACGTTATGCTAGGGCATGTCATGCATAACATAAATACCATAAAAAGGGTTTCAAGTTTAATAACATAATCCTAATCTTTAAATGCACATGACAAGGTGTCATTTCCTTGACATCAAGGCTATAGCCATGACCCTTCTTCTCATATTAAGTGGGCATAATTTTTGGTGGCTTAGATCTTATGATATACATGTACACAATTTAAGCAAGAAAATTTTGAAACATGTGTCAGGCATGAAAACCACTTAGACTTTACAAATATCAAGTTTTCACCTTAATAAGTGATTTGTCTTCTAGCTTGAAAGAAACATGTACATCATGATAGGCTAAAGATATGATTTTCATTGGTATTCCTTTAGAGGTCTCACAAGACTATAAATATCCTTTTTCTCAAATGAAAATGTAGATTGTACCATCAATTTTATTTAAAAATAAAGTAAGTACAATCAAAAGGGGAGGAGAGGTTCCCCACACTTGAGGCAAAAATCAGATTGAAGTAAGAGGCTTCACGAGCTTACTCCCATCAAACACTATAAAATGGAGAAAATGACAGCAACTAAACAATAAATGCATGACTGGACAGCAAACACACTCAATCTTAGTGTACTTTCCTAGTAGATGTTTTCATTGTGCTTTATCCAAATACTGCAACAGAAGGCTTGCAGAATCAGCATAAAAGCTTCCTTGTGTTGCCAACTCCTATATTATCTTTGCCTTAGGCAATATCCCTACATCTCCTTAATGGAGATAAAAGTAAAATGATAACTTGTAAATTGCCGAATGATCCTCCACAGCTCTATACTAAAGATTATATTGAACAAAGAGATCACTTTCTAAATCTGCAGATCCATAGAACCCACAAGAATTATCATCCTCGGATTTCCATTTCTTCTAATACATTTTAGAGAATTGTTTTTCTTAAAGACCAGAAATGATTGTATAAATGCAACACAACCAAGCAACAATCTTCAATCCATTGCTTAAAACTATTTCATTTGTCTAATCATTCTTAGAAATACGCAGGAAGAGTAATACTATCTTCAACGCAACTGCAACTGCCACTTGATCATGAGATCGGATGGCATGGGTCCCACAGGGGTGCAGTGGAACTTACAGCCTCCAGTGGGACTTACAACCTCTGTACCATTTGATCTAGTGATCAGATAGCAGTTCCAGTTGTTAGTTATATATGTATGTCAAGCCAATCTCATGATTATCTCCTACATTTTTGTTCTCATTAATTCATAAAAGGTGCTATATTCATTATGCATAATGCGCTCTTTGTCATTTCATAATGAAATCTGTGAATATATGCAATGAAGCTAAATCATAATGAGATCAATCTTCTTTGAACATATATTCTTAATTATTTCTAGTCGAATGATATTTGGGAAGGACATCAACTATCCGTTGAGACTCGGACATGTTACTTTTGTTCATAAGATGTAGATGACTAGTCTCATAATATTAAGGTTTGCTTTGTTTGCAGAATTACTAGTTCTGGTATTACTTATCCCGGATAACTTATACTAGAATAAGATATATTTTGATTTGATAACGTGTAGTTATTCCATGTAAAATAGGATGACTGGAATGAGTTATTCAAATAGATTTGATCGAAATTGGATGAATAAAGAGTGGAATAAGGAATCAATATTTACCCACTTTGCCCTTGGACAAACACGTGTTTTACCCATAACGTTAATTTCCCAAGATTAGTGTGTCCTTTGTATTGTGATTATCATATACAATGCTATCATCATCATTACTACTACATTGCTAATAATAATAATTGTCCTAATTACTTATCTTATGAATACGACATTTTAGAAATCAATAATACTTGTATATTGTGCGTAGGTGAGCTCCGAACTGCCGTGAACATCCGTACACCCAAACACCCTAAATAGCACATGTCAAAAAAGTATGATAATTAAAAAATGATTATCCAATGAACAAATGTTCAGTTTTTAATCATCATCATTCTTAAGAACATTATGTATACGAAAGATTTGTGTTATGATTATCATATATAATGTTATCGTTATCATTATAGTATATCACTAATAATTATTATTATCTTAATTATCTATCTTATTAACACGACATTTCACAAATCAATAATACTTGCTACAATATTTAGATGGGCTTTGACCTGCCCTTAACATTCGTACAGTCAAACACACCCAATCACACATCTCAAATTACATACTAATTATTTAAAATTCAATATCCAACGAACAAATTTGGAATTTTGAATTATCATTATTATTAAATTGTACATTATGTATGCAAAATATTTGTGGTGTGATTATCATATACAACGTGATCGTCATCATTATAGTACATCGCTAATAATAATACATTACCTATCTTATTAACAAGGCATTTCACAAATCAATAATACTTGCTGTAATGGGCATGTGACTTCGAGCTGCCCTTAACGTCCACACCGTCAAACACACCAAATCGGACGTCTCGAAAAATTATGATAACTAAAAAATTACTATCCAATGAAAATTTTGAGTTTTTAATTATCATCATTATTAACATTATATATGCAAAATATTTATGTTGTGATTATCATATACAACGTTATCGTCGTCATTATAATACATCACAAATAATAATTCTTATCTTAATTACCTATCTTATTAACACGACATTTGACAAATCAATAATACTTGCTACAATGTGCAAGTGGGCTCCGAGTTGCCTATAACATCCGTACAGTGAAACATACTAAATCGCACGTCCCAAAACATTATGATAGTTAAAAAAATAATATGCAATAAACAAATATCTACTTTTTAATTATCATCATTGTTAACAGCATTATTTCTGCGAAATATATACGACAGTGACAAAATTGTTCATTTTGATAACCTCGTGTCCATTTCATTTTGCAAAATATATATGATAGTGACAAAAATGTTCAACTTTAATAATTTTTTCAAAAACTAATTTACAAACATTCCTAATCTCATGTCAACATCTGAGCCATACAAATTAACATTATCCTGAATCCTACAAAATAAATAAATCCCACTGCATAAAAACTGTAACAAATCTTTCATCATAATACGCAACCCTATGCATTGAAGAGATACATGATTTTATCACAAGTAAAAGTGAAATTATTACATCCAATCTATGATTACAGAAGCAAATAGTCATATTCTATTCATAGAAAATGATTTTGAAATAGTTAGTATAGGGAGAAATAACGAATGTCAAATCGAATCAAGTCACACATAAACGGCCAAAAGAATTGTTGTTAATGTGATCACATATACGTGCAATTGAGATTCTACATGTCTTCTATTTCAGGAATGCATTTTTCACTGCAGCAACAGAAATGACAAATCAAGTAAGATTAGAAATAATGAAAGACAACAAATCTACTTTTATTCAACACGTTGTGTGAAAACTTGGCTTCTGTTTGCATCCATTTTATAATTGTTGTTTATCACATCCTTGGCACACACAAACGATCATGTCCATACAAACTGCATACCACACTACAATATTCCATACACAGTATATATACGAGTACCATATTGTCATCATTTCTGGGCTAAAAAAAAGTAGTAAAAAATAGTTCATCTATTAGGGTTGCTCCATGCATAAGAGTCATCTGACCAGTAGACTCACAAGCTTCTTTCATCATTGCCTATAATACCCATTATATGAGAGTCCAGTCGTGCCCTCCTGCTATCCAAAAGCACACTCAAATGTGGTTGCAATCATGCCATCTGACGATTCAAGTGTACAGTTAGGTAGGGCTGCACTTTTGCATTCACATATAAAAGGGGGATAAAATGTGCACCTATAGGAAGGCAAATAACTATAACTTATTAGAAAGCATGGGAAGTACAAGCAGGATAATAGTTTTTCACAACACACTAAGAAATCAGTTCATGTGCAAGGTGAAGATTATAAATGAAAAATAAGGTCTATACCTAATCAAGTACATGCCCAAGTCAAACACAACATATAACAAAATGACATCACATACGAACTAAGACGCCCAGAGTTGGTTAGCAATTTCATCTCTAATATGCTCACCTAACACAACCTCAGCTGTGCTAAGTGGGATATCGATGGGAACATCTTCATCAACAACATCATCACCTAAAAAATCATCATTCACATAGTTGAAGTAGTGGTCATATCCCTGCGTTCGATGCATGAAGTTGTGGACAACACAACAAGCAAGTACCATTTTCGTTTGTGTTGCCCAAGGGTACATGTTCCCCTCCTTTAGCATCTAAAACTTATTCTTAAGCACACCAAATGCCCGTTCCACCACTCCTCAACTGAGCATGATGATGATTATACTTCTCCTATTTGTTTGCATAATTAGTATTTCCAGGCCCCTGAAATGTGGCCAAGTGATATCTTTGTCCACAATATGGAGCCAAGAAACCACTTGAGTTTGCATAGCCATAATCCATAAGATAGAATTTTCCATGGGGGACAGAGAAGCCTCCTTCATCTAAGGCCCATCTTACCACCCTCATGTGCGATGCCAAACCTTCCCAACCAACAACAACATATTGGAACATAAGGTCAAAGGACACTACACCCATGACATTTTGTCTTATAAAACCCTTGGGGTTACGAAATCGGCCATGGTATGCTTGTGAAACATTTGCCAGCACATGAGTCCCATCAATCATGCCAATTGCATTCTACAAATAAAAGTAGAACAAGTATCAAGTGCTTTAATTATTGAAATTTACATAAAAATCATGACTGGGATTTAATAAGATGCAACAGTAGTCACCTTGAAGTAAGGATAAAACTTTACCTTCCCATGAATGTGCGGGTGACATTCGTGAACTTGGCTGCATATAGGGAGCTAAATTAACTCATACTTCAACTCTGTTATTTGCCTAGTGACATGATTGATAAATGATTGATTGTTTGAGATGAGTGTTGAAATCGCTCGCACATTTCCCCACTAGCAACCCCATGACCGGCGGCATATAAGAACATTGCAAGCTACTCAGTCACATTTACGTGGCGGGAGTCCCTCAAAAGGCCGCGACTCACTAACACATCCCTTAGTTGTATGAACATTGAGGGGTGTACCCAAAGCATATGGTAAGATCTTTCATCATGGACATCGAGCATTTTATGGATCCACACGTCCCATAAGTGGGGAGGCATGCATGCGACACTGCATACGTGGAATGGATTCCTATTCAATTTGATCTAGTATATACTCCTCAATAAGATCAAACATTTCCTCATTCTCTTGAAGAAATTCCATTAGAAGGTCATTGAATTCTACAACAAACACATTAGAAACGACTTTAGTCTTTCAAAAAACATTCGAACACACTGCTTCAGTCGTACATAAACAACCACGTACTAAAAGTACATAATATTCACCTTAGATAGTCCGAACAAATAGTAGAAGTAAGCAAAATCATAAATAGGAGAACAACTACTGCACACAAAAGTATCATTAGGATACATGATTGCCAACTAAACATGGTATTGCTACTAGAGGCACCGCTCGAATTTGATTGCTCTGTTGGTGATGTCAATGTAGAATGGCCACAAAGCTCTCTTGGTTGTTATGCACGATCTGCAACAACACCATACAATGTTGCCTCTACCTCGTCAATTGAATAGAAGCCCTTGTATCACACCCCTGGGTACCCATTCACTTAGGCATAGCATTCAGGCCAGGTAAAGTATACCCCTGTCTCACGACCAACCCACACAACATAACACTTGTATTTCACCATTAACACGGAGTTACCATATGCTTGCATTTTTAGACCAATATCGTGGAAGACAATTCATAACTCATTAAAAAGCTGACATACCCAAAGTAGTGCATAACATCTTACATGCGAAAATGAAAACAAAAGACAATTTTTAGATACCATAAGAAGCAAGAGGTTCAAGACCATAATTCAGAGAAAGACTGTACATAGACTCCCATATGTTAGTTAAGGTGCTGGTGCATCCAAAGCATCCTCTCCTAATCACCTAGGATCATAAATAATCCCCTATTTCCAGGATCTTTGAACAAAGACAAGGCCCCAAAAAACAAGTTAGGAGGAAGATTGGGAATCTGACGCAAAGTATCTACACAATTCTTCATTGAAGGAGTTTGGGGATGGTCAACCAATGCACTTTCAGATTGATTCCCCACAGAGGTCACACACAAAGATGCATGTTCCTTACGCAACTCCTTTATGATGTCCAATCGCTCTCGGACACAATCAACAAATTCCTTAATCACAGACTCATCCTCAATTCCCTTCCCTTTTGCCCTCCTAGAAGCAAAGGCACGCTTCTTGCTTGGAAAGTTCACTTTAGTCTTTGATGCCTTGGTTAGTATAGGACTTGGGACTTGGGGACGAACTCATGTTTTGGGTTCTACATGATGTTCAGTGGGATGAAACGGATAGTTATTAATGCCCCCCATGAAAAGGTCTACATTCCCCTGTTAAGACTATAATGCATTAAGAAATTCATCCAAATGTGTATGTTGTGACTGAATATGCATAGTGTGATCGGAAGATTGTTCATCATTAAGAAGAATTTGCACAATCCGTCTTCGAACACTGCCTCCAGCATTTGGGCCATAAGCGATGCCATTGCCCGCTAGATAGTCCATCTCCACTCTAAAGGGGAAGGTTTTAGCTTTAAGACATGCATAATGTGGATTTGTCTGGAGAAAGGAAAAAGGTCTGTATAAGTCTTTCAGTCATATTACTAATAAAGAATGACACAAATAGCGAGATAGATGTTTACCGCAAGGGTATGGTCCCAAGCCCCAAAATGTCCTAGGATAGGTACCTTGTTTATACCTTCCCAGTCTCAGCCGCTCTTCTTATCGCACAAGACTCGAAGGTAACTGTAATGTCTTTTCAAAGTCTTGTGTCGATTTTTCAAGTTATCTTTACAAAAGTCAAGATGGGTGGCAGTATTAAAGGCAAGAAGGATGTCCCCGCAAATAGATAACTTAAATGTGCCTTCAATACAATTGTGTTTATCAAATTGTTCAATCAGTAGGCTTATAAGAACCTTGTCCTAGGCCTCATTCTAATTGGGAGCGCGTGTGCTTCGAGTCCTTTCCTTCCCAAAAGATGTGCATTTCTTTCCTCCACCTTAGAATGAAAAAAGGCAAATTGAAAAAAAAAGGTCGAGTATGACAAGTCAAGAGGAAGATTGGGAATCTGACGCAAAGTATCTACATAATTCTTCATGGAAGGGGTTTGGGGATGGTCAACCAATGCACTTTCGAATTGATTCCCCACAAAGGTCACACACAAGATGCACGTTCCTTACGCAACTCCTTTATGATGTCCAATCGCTCTCGAACACAATCAACAAATTCCTTAATCACAGGCTCATCCTCAATTCCCTTCCCTTTTGCCCTCCTAGAAGCAGAGGCACACTTCTTGCTTGGAGAGTTCACTTTAGTGTTTGATGCCTTAGTTAGCATAGGACTTGGGACTTGGGGACGAACTCATGTTTTGGGTTCTACCTGATGCTCAGTGGGATGAAACTGATAGTTATTAATGTCACCCATGAAAAGGTCTACATTCCCCTGTTGAGACTGAAATACATTCAGAAATTCATCCAAATGTGTATGTTGTGACTGAATATGCATAGTGTGATCGGGAGATTGTTCATCATTAAGAAGAATTTGCACAATCCGTCTCCGAACATTACCTCCAACATTTGGGCCATAAGCAATGCCGTTGCCTGCTAGATCGTCCATCTCCACTCTAAAGGGGAAGGTTTTGGCTTTAAGACATGCACAATGTGGATTTGTTTGGAGAAAGGAAAAAGGTATGTATAAGTCCTTCAGTCATATTACTAATAAAAATGACACAAATAGCGAGATAGATGTTTACCGCAAGGATATGCACCCAAGCCCCAAAATGTCCTGGGATAGGTACCTTGTTTATACCATCCCAGTCCCAACCGCTCTTCTTATCGCACAAGACTCGAAGGTAACTGTAATGTCGCCTCAAAATATTGTATTGATTTTTCAAGTTATCTTTACAAAAGTCAAGATGGGTGGCAGTATTAAAGGCAAGAAGGATGTCCCCGCAAACAGATAACTTAAATGTGCCTTCAATACAATTGTGTTTGTCAAATTGTTCAATCAGTAGGTTTATAAGAACCCTGTCCTGGGCCTCATTCTAATTGGAAGCGCGCGTGCTCCGAGTCCTTTCCTTCCCAAAAGATGCGTGTTTCTTTCCTCCACCTTAAAATGAAAAAAGGCAAATTGAAAAAGAAGGTCTAGTATGACAAGTGCTAATTAATAGTGAACTCGATTCATGCATATACTATTAAATGAGCGACATGAAAGGGATAAAATATCATATACCATCTACTTAATAAAAATCACATTTTCATAGGAAGACATAAAAATGAGAAAGACATACCACTACTGGACATGGAGCGTGGCCTCTTTTTGCCCGTCCTAAGGAACCGATTTGAAACGGCAATGCAAAACCAAATTTCGGATATTAGTCGAAGTAACATAAATTTCTCATTCTAGGGGATGACATAATATAGAGCAATTGAAACATGTGATCTTCTGTATAAAGAGAAGAAAAAAAACAACTAAGATTTCACCATTTAGAAGTACATACAGTCAATCGAGGCAAAGGCTGTGCACTGATGCAGGGTAAATCATTTTAACCAAAACATACTAGTACGTAAAAATGCGTTTTTGAACTGCACTTCAATTTCTGCTGTAGAATGGAACAAGGCTGTCCCCTGAACGGGGATAAGTCTGCACATATTTTACTAACAGGTTCCACATGATGAGCTATGCTTTGGTGAGAGTAGACAAATTTGTCCCACAAACAAACCAAAAAGACCAGTTACAGGTTAACAGCTATTTGTTTCACAATACATCAACAACAGACCACATCCCCAAGGAACTGAACTCTAAGAACTGGGCTTTAACATCTGAAATGTACAGCTGTCCCACTTGAGAATTTGATATTTTCCAATCCACAACAATGTTGTTGAAAGCAGGTATGAACAGGAACCAGGTGAACCAGATCATAACCAGTCAAGGCATCTGTGGTTCTCCCAGTTCCAGTTTGAACCCACTGGTTCAGCAATCAAATAATAACAAATGTAAAATGTTGCCTTAAATCAGCCTGAACTGACCTGAACAGGGGCTGAACCAACTTGAACCTGTATAAAAACTATACATCCACCTGAAGCAGGCTCGGACTATTTTTTATATATATTTAACACAGAATATAAATTACTACATAAATCTGTTTCAGGTTCCCAATCCAGTTTTTTGAAACCTTGATCGAAGCCCTGTTTAAATGTGTCACTGAAGCAGTTCAAACTCAAATCTGCCTCCTCAAAAGAAAAGACACATCAGATTGATGGAGGGCCTTGGTCAACACGTGAAACAGCTAATGCGCTGCATTGACCAGAACCACAAGTTTGCAAATGAATAATCATTGTAGCCATTACCGTCTGCAGTTAGGGAAATGCAAAACCCAATAACACAGTTAACACATTGTTAGATCATTAGCCATACAAGGAAGTACACTGTACACCCTGAGATGGAAAGGGTAGAAGAGATAGAAATACCATATAGACATATTACCCAATAACCCAGTTAACACATTGTTAGATCATTAGCCATACAAGGAAGTACACTGTACACCCTGAGATGGAAAGGGTAGAAGAGATAGAAATACCATATAGACATATTACCATTGGCATCGTACATTCATTAGGAATGCTAATAAACTTCTCTCCTCGTGACATGTAGAACGGATTGATCACTTGATCAAAAGAAAATGTCAAAAGTAACTTTAATAAGAACTATTTGAAAAAGTGATCGAAGTAATCAAATGACTCACAATGAGTATTATAAACATCTAGAATCACCTGAAAACCGAGAAGGAGGGAATTCCACAATCATGAATGCATGGGTGCCACATGGGTACTAAATCCCAATGACTAAGAACTCAATCTCTCCTTTTTTTCTTCATGTGAATTACTTTTCCGTAAAAGTAAGGAGTTTCCAAACACCCATGTATTTGTGAGTACAAGTATTTCCTCTTCTTTTATACTGGGGTGATCCTAATTCCATGATTGTGGAGCTTAAAATTTTGAATCCCAATCTAAATGAGCCATGGAAAAGTGAGAGAATGGGAGGACTGCAGTTAAGGGGCACCGAGAGAACCACTGGATCCCATTAGAAGTGAAGATGTCATCAGTTTGTTGGCAGCAAGTCAGTGACAAAAGCAAGTTCTTTCCTTCACCAAACAATGACCAACCCTAGATTGATGGGATAAGGCTCACAACTGATCAGTCTTCTATTGGTTTTTACATGTGAACAGCTCAAAGTTTTACCGTCTACTTCAGCTCATGAGGATATTAGGAAAGGAAATCACCACGTCATAAAGCAAATCTGATGTCACAGGCTATCATTAACTTATTATCCAACCATGCGTCGCTGGAAAGGCTGGTGCCAACCTTAGTCAAAGGTTGGGAAAAACATCAGGTTCAAAGTCTTCAAATTCTACAGCCACATGAAATGATGTATATTTCGGATTATGTTCATCAAAGGCCTCCAAATAGTATTGGCATTTTGAATACATGCACCTTGCAAGTTACATGTGAGTCTTGTGTACGTGCTCTTTCAATTATACCCTTCAAATAGGATACAATAAAATAGAACTTTATACATATGAATAATAACTAGAAACAAGTTCTCAGCCGTGAACAGATAAGTAAATATACATTCAGAGGGTGACTGTCAGGCTTGGAAATGAAAGTTGGTTTAAACCACAGCTGCCTAGGCACCTTAGTTAGGGAGGTCCACTGCCTCAATGCTTATCACCTCAGCCTTTTTCTTAATGGCTTTGTCTAATCAATTCGTTTCAAAATTTAATTACCTCATGCCCTTGGGCATATGCACTACACATCATGAATCTATATTCCTAGCTCTTGGCACCTTATAAAAAAGATGTCTCTGACTTCTAGGGTATGAATGATAATCTTGGTAAGGGTATCGGTTCCTTCAGTAGACAATAAACATGCTCTGCTGTTTCATGTAGCCATTGGTTAGTGATACAACAAAAAAGATTGCCATGGATATGCAACAGTAAAAGAGGAAAAATAACAGAATTACTGTGTATCCCATCACACTGCCTTTTGTTTTGGATAAGGCAAGGTATCGAATCTCACCATCCCAAATGGTCCAATGTTCAAAAAATTATTCCTCTACTTGCCAATATTTAAAAATGAACTGTTATATTAGACACACTGACACAACAACCAGATGAACATATTAACATATCAAAGAAGTTATATTTCTAACACAAAGTCAGACATGCCTCTTCGAGGCCGAATCAGATGCACATGAAACCTGACTAGGCATCTGCAATGGCCACTATATCAAATTTTAGAACTGATGGCAGGCATTTAAACACTCAATAGTTGCTACTTTGCTACTAATAGCTAAAATGCTTTCCTAATAGGAGAAGCCCACTCGTGGAAGTCCATAATGTAAGCGGTTTCAGTGCCATGGGACACAGAAAAAATTAATTTCGTGGAACAGCATGTGGACCCAAGATCAGGCGCAGGGAAGAAGGGAAGACGTCTTCATCACTGTTGCAAGGGAAAAAATGGGGAAAAAGAGCAAAATGCTCTAACTGGAAGATCCGTGCACGGAATGTCTCCTCGTTGGAGGATGAAGAAGACATCGTGACGGGAGAAGGATGATCAGCAGGAAGACGGTGGCTAGAGAAGGATCCGCAGTGGAAACAAGCAGCACCCTCCGGAAGATCCTCCAGTTAAATCCTCGGTTTCGGAAGGGGAGGGGAAATCCTCTTTGTATCAACAAGGCAAACCAGGCGACATCGATGAGATGGTGATGCGCCCAGACACTGCAAAAGGAGGTAAACCAAAGTAGGCTCGATGCCCTAGCTCCGTCCTCTTTGACTAGCTGAGGAAGAAAGCGTGATGAACAAGGGCTTCGTGATGTGCTTCCCCTGCAGGTAAGGATCAGATGGAGGGGAGGAGAAGGAAGAACACAACTTGGGACTTTGCGACGATGGCGGATAGGTGGTAAGGAAGACGAAGTGCCTGTGAGTAAAAGCTGGGAGGACAATTGGGTGGAAGCAGGTGAACAATCAATTCTGCTGAACTCTGGTATAACCCATACCACCCTGGGTTAAGAAATCCGGTCATCCAGACTGGGTTAGCAGGTTTTAGTGGAATAAGACAGTGTATTCCGGGGCCTATTCGGCAAACAAAGCGACCCTAAGTGGAAACTTGTAAGTATTTATTGGTGAATGAGTTCACTGGACTAATCTATCTTTGAATCTCCGGATAGTCATAATACCTAGCTATCAATTAAGAAATTCACAGTCACAATGGCATAGTTGATCCTTAGACCTGAGACACCAAGGACACCTTGTTAGTGGACTGATGTGCTTTGGTCTAGACATGAGGATCTTTAACTATAGGATCTTGAATAGTAGTATTCGGACTCAGTGGGACATCTTTGAAGGTGATTGTATGGTCAATAAGGAATCGTTCACCCTTGATATTTAGAGAGATTATGAAATGAAACCCGAGATGTCCTTGGCCAAAGCTAGGTTGCATATTAAAAGGTGTTTTTTGATGATACATATTGTCAGTATCTAGTCCGCATGAGCGAACATGATCAGGATTTGACAATTAGATCATATTATAGGTTCGCTTAAGAGCATTGTATGAATGAAAGACTATAATCGCACGGTGGCTGTTGATGGAAAGGTTGAACCGGTTGCCTAACTTCAATGCTTTTTAGGAACATGAGGTGCTGCTTAGTACCCATCATGATCAAAAGTCCAAACAACTTAATTATGACATGATAAATCGATAGATTCGTTGTTTAATGTGTGATATTAAATAATTAATTAAGTCGGTAAAGATTTACTAGGCTTAATGAGCTCGAAACCAAACAGACATCTGAACCTAGAGGGTTACATGCAAAAGATTTTTGTAAAGTGAAATGAAAAAACTGCCAACTAGTATAAATATAAGCACGAGAGGGAAACCCCTAGTCCAAGCTCCACAGTTTCTCTACGCCTGGGCCGTTCCCCTCTCTCCTCTCTCTAATTGTCCCTTATAATAGAGGGTGCCCCGTGGCGCCCTTCCTCTCTCTCTTTCGCTTCCACTCTCGCATGACTTAGGCACTCGCATGGAGAGGTTTGGATGCAAAGAGGAAACACTTCGGCCATTAAAGAACTTATCAGAAGATGTCAGGTGGAGATCATTTGTCTGATGGAAACAAAAAATGAGGGTTTTGGTCAAGTTATGATTACTGGGTTTTCATCAAGTTATGTGGATATATTCCCTCTTCAACTAGGGCTGATCTTTCAAAAAGGTCTGTGTAATCTATCCGTCCTATATATCCAACATTTTTTTTCTTTTCTTTTTTAATTTACTTTGTTCTTCATATCCTACAAGGAAAGGTCTCTTTAAAGGTTCGTCCAACCTGTCTACCCTTTCTTCATGGAGATGATGGACTCGTACTCAACCAAATCTGCAGACACACCCAACACCATCATGGCAATGACAATATCACCCTCCAAATCACCCCAGTGAAGCTGACTGAACACAATTATATAGTGTGGTCTGTGACTCTGTAGCTGCAAAAACATATATTGCTGGGCGTGGCAAGAGTGGTTATATCAATGGGAAAATAAAGAAGTCAAGTCTTGAAGATCCAGGATATGATAAGTGGCACTTGGAGAATAGTGTCGTCATGTCTAGGATACATAACTCTGTTGGGCCCGAAATCCAAAAAATGATCCTTCGATGCAAGTTTGCTCAAGAGACATGACACTCCTTGAGGAGTCGTTTGGACAAAAAACGGATGGTGTCTGTGTTTATCAATTGACGAATGAAATTTATGACCTAAAACAAGGAAATTTGTCTGTAAGCACCTATTTTGGCACCTTATGAAGCAAATGGGAAAAAATGGACTACTATTCCATTAATGACTGGTCTTGTGTTGAGAACCAGAAGAAGCAGTTAAGGTATGGCCTTAACCAAGAGTTTGAAACTCTGAGAGGGCAAATTACAAGCATGGATCCATTCCCATCCCTGGAGCAAGTGTATTTTAAAGTCCTGAATGAAGAAGGTCTCGGGAGAGCCATGAATGACATTGCTGGTCCTCCTATTAGCAACAGTGTTTGGGAGCTTTCAGCCTTGGTTAGTGCTGGTCATAAGAATGGCAAAGGAGTACCTGGTCAAAATAAGGATATAAACAAGATAGGAAGGATGTGCAGTCCCTGTGGTAGGGAAAATCATCTAGCTGATGATTGTTACGACTTGTTTTCATTGAAAACCCTTGAAATTTGGAAATGGGAATAAAAGTCAAGATTCCAAAGGCAATGCAGTGGCTTCTTACCATATGAGTGGTCAGCCAGCTCCCTCACCAGAATGGATCCTACGTGAGAACTCCCCCTCCTCCTCTCTGAGCTCTCTCCCAAAAACTCCTCCCTCTCTTCTCTCTCTCCCTTGAAAGAGTCACCCGAGGCTTTCGGGATGGCGCGTGGACTCCGCGAGCGACTCTGGTAGCCACTCTGTGCCGACAAGAGGATGCTTCCGTTCCACACTGCTGCGACGTCATACACGCTACAAAGGTACTTTTTCCAACATTAGTATCAGAGTTGAATCGTCGGACTGTCTCGTCGGAGGACGGCACTGTGCGGAGGACGGTGCTGCGTGCGCCTACATTGGACAAAATGGTTGGCTACCAGATGATTGCGGGTCCCACTCATCAAAATTAAGAATGGTTGGCTACCAAATGATAAAGTTGAAAGGATCTAACTATTGTGCAGGGCGGCTTTATATAGATTGATTGATGGTGTCTTATACTGGCTGGTTCCTAAAAATAAGAGTGCAGTTCTTCTACAATGTCTTTCTCTATAGGAGGCCCGAAAGATAATGAAAGAAATCCGACTCAGAGATGAAGACCAACATCAAAGCAAAAGGTTTCTTCTCGCCGACAATGTTTGCGGATTGTGAAAAGGTGGAGATAAGTTGTCCCTAATGCCAAGCTTTCCGACCAATCCTAGGAGGCCTCTAAATCAACTACACTCAACAGCCCTTACACGGTCATTTGCCCATTAGGGTAGGGATATTGTAGGCCCATCCACACACCTTCATCACGAGCGTGTAAGTACATCTTGGCTGCTACATAATACTTTACATGTTAGACAGAAGTTGTCCCGTTGAAGGAAGTCACAGGTGAAGTGGTGTTACACTTCATCCAACACAATATTTTATACAGATCTGGGACACTCAGCCACATCACATCGGATAACGGTACACCGTTCAAGAACCAAACCATTTACAAACTGGTAGCTAAATTCCATATTAAGTGAATGCATCCTCAATATATTACCCTCAAGCTAATGGTATGGCCGAAGCATTCAACAAGACTTTATTCAAGCTCTTGGTGAAGATCAGTGAGGGGCGAAAGTGAGATTAAGACAAAAAGATGCATGACACCAACAGGATGCTCCCCGTGTTCTTTAGTCTACGGGGTGAAGCAGTAGTCCCAATAGAAATCGAGTTATCATCCTATCGAGTGGCTTTGCACCATAAGCTGCAAGAAGGTGACACAAGTGAGATCCAGAGGTGCTATAAAGAGTTGTCTAACTTGGAGGGCGAAAGACTGGCAGCCTACCAACGCCTATAAGTCTATCAAGTCTGAACGTCCCAAGCCATCGACAAGCTGATAAAGGAAAGGACTCTAAAAAAGTGAGACTTTGTGATGGTCAAATAGAAGGATGTTATGACATCCCATCCCAAGAATAAATTTAATTCAAATCGGATAGGACCCTTTATAGTCAGCAAAGTATATAAAGGAAGCGCCTACAAGCTAGTGGATGAAAAAGGAAATTTGGCCTTCCCTCTACAAAACGACCGGTACATGAAGCTATACTATGCTCTATAGAATGAATTTCTCGCAAGTCAGTAGCAAAGGAAGTCCTAGTGCTACTAAGTGCCAAAAAAAAGGGGGGGGGGCTTAAAAAATAAAGTGTCCCAACAAACTTAACCGGCTCCTGCCTAAAAAAGAATCAGTTAAGGGCAAGAAGGTCTTATACCCGACTTAGGTGAAACCGAAAGGACGCCTCAGGCAAAAATGAAAAATCTTGTTGTGTGAAAACCCACGAGGGCACATAGGCAAAGATAAGAGGGGGCTAGTTTTGACGAAAAGCCACAAAGGCGCTAAACTTAGTTTGAAAAAAAAAAATCAACCCATTAGAGATATGACTAAAAAAAAAATCGTTTCTCTCGAAAAGAGTCAAACCCCAGTAGGGGGAAAGCTCTCTTCACCTACTCATGGTGAGGATTGAGTTTTCCTATATTACCTAGAGAGGATGTCAGAGTCGCCGATGATGAGAAAACTCTTGATTCACTCTGCATTAAATGAGTGACACAAAAAATCATTTGATAAAAAACATGACCGAGGCGATATTGACGACGTCTTCCCGACTCGATAAAGGAGTGGGAAAACCCAATTTCTCACTTAATAAGGTCAAGAATTGTTAAATACTCCCCAGCAAAATTTCTCGTCCCACGGGGAAAATTTTCGTCAACAATTTCCAAAATCCTTGAGCCATCATATCCCAAAATCCTCAAAATCCTTGGCCCCTGGGAGTCGTTGTATCTCAAACCTTCAAAATATTTTTCCCCCGAAAGCCATTGTATCCTTAAGTCTTCCAAAGTCTTTGGCCCCTAAGAGCCGTTGTATCTTAAAACCCTCAAAATCCTTGACCCCCAAGAGTCATTTTATCCTAAAATCCTGAAAATCCTTAGCCCCGGAAGCTGTTATATCCTCGAAACGCAAAGTCCATGGCTACCTGGAGCCTTGACCCCTTGAAAAGCCAAAAACCCAAAGTCCTAGTCCTACTAGGGCATCTTTAAGAAAGCCCAAAATTCCTTGGCCCTTGGAGGTTGTTGTATCCCTTAAGAACTAAAAGTCATGGCTACTTGGAGCCTTTACCCCCTCGAAGACCAAAAGTTCTTAACCCGTAAGTGCCATTGTATCCCTTAAGAATCAAAAGTCATGGCTATTTGGATCCTTTACCCCCTCGAAGCCTAAAAGTTATCGGCCCCTGAGAGCCACTATATCCCTTAAGAACCAAAGTCATGGCTACTTGGAGCCTTTTTCCTTTTGTACCCTTGAACTTGAAGCCTAAAAAAAAAAAAACTTGGCCCCTGGGAGACTTTGTATCTTTGAAGTCCTAAAGTTCTCGGCTTCTAGAAGTCTTTGTATTTTTGAAATCTTTGGCCTATGGGAGCCATTGTATCCTTAAAGTTCTTAGCCCCTAGGGGCCATTGTATCCTTGAAAATACAAGAGTCCTAGTCCCACCGGAGTCTGTGCCCTCAAAAACCCAAAAATTCACGGCTACTTATAGCCTTTACATCCTTGAAAAAATCTCAAAACCTTCCAAAAACCCTACCAAATCGGCCCTCAGAAAAGCCGCAATTCCCTTTTGAACCAAAAGCAAAAAAAAGGAGCTTAAAAGCGAAGTGCTCCAACAGACTTAGCTAGTTCTTTCCTTAAAAGGAATCAGTTCAGGACAAAAAGGTCCTAAATCCGGTTGAGGTGAAAATTCAAGAGGATGCCTCATGCAAAAATGGGTAACCCCACTGCATAAAAACCCGCAAGGGCGCGCAGACAAAAATAAGAGGGGGCTAATTCCGACGAAAATCGAAAATGGTGTTAGAGTTAGTTTTTTTAAAAAAAAAGAATGAATGAAAAGTCACACAAATGCCTCAAAGTCAGTGTTCCACTAATGGATGAATGTGTTACCCGAGACAATCCCTCGAGGAAGCCAAATCACATAAAGAAAAAAGACAACATTAGGAGAGCCTAACATTGACTTCGAGAAGAAGGAAAATCTCCAGCCTCAGTCAGGCGCCGAAAGGAGAGGAGTGCCACAAACAAGAAAAGAAGCTGATGTCGAGGACAAGTTCGCAATAAAGATGCAAGGGAAAGAAAGTATAAACATGCAAAAAGAATAGAAAAAAATGACGTCCCGCCAAGCATATAAGAAGCGACGGAGCCACCTTCTAATGGAGCAGTGGTCTGGCCAGTAAGGGTAACAATTTGTGGAGCAAGGCCAGTAAGCGGAACAAGAACTTTCAAGGGAGTCCCTGAAAGAACAACTCTCGCAAAAAGGTGGCATTCATGATAAGCTAAAAGAAGAATGACAGGAAGAAATGACCAACGAAAAAGCCACCCACTTTGAAGAAAATGCCCCAAATTCTCTATCAACCTCAGAGAAAAGGGGGGGCATGTGCCTGTAAATCTAGCAAAAGCAAAAAGACCAGTCTTCAGCCTCTTTAGGGTCCATGTAATGCTCCTGTCCATCCGCATCGTCGAAAGAGTCCCTTGCCTCAGCAATGGCGTACAGGAGGAAAGAAGAGCAGTCGAGCAAGGAACCCAAAATAGATGTGGCCTCTTCTCCTTCAACATTTGGCTAAACTTGTACTACAAGATCTTCTCCTACTTGCTCTACAATGTCATCAATTAACTTGAAAATATATTCAACATTCTTTACCTTTCCACTAGCATCAATGGACTTCCAAAATATAGTCCAGCTTGACAGTATATAAGGAAGTTGATCATATTTCTTCGCATTATTCCTATTCAAATAATGTTATAGAGAATGTCTCAATTAACTAAAAAATATAATCTATCATCTAAATGTCTTAAACTAATCCAAGGTACTCACCTGTCCAACAATCTGTCATTATTGTGCATCCTCTTTCATCCCAAATTCGCTTAAATGACTTGATATACTCTTTGAGATCACTTAGATATTGAGGAAGGTAAGTGTTGTATATCTCCTTGGAGGTTGGTCCAAGAATACCCTTACCTACATCTCTAATAGTCTCAATCATATCCTCCTGATAATGAGCCTTTGCAGCATTGGCTAATACATTGTTATAGAAAAACCATCTCGAAACAGCACGACCATTCTTTTTCCTTGCATAACTTCAAATTCTTCATGGCAGCCATGATCTATAGTTGTCTATCCCTTCGCCTTATTATGAAAGTATTTATAGGACCTACTCTAGGGTTATTGTCCATAGTCAGGTCATTAATTTTCTCCCCGTTGGACCCTTATCCGGACCCACTCCCTTGCCCAACGTGTCGGTCGGTGTGTCTATACACTTCCTCCTCAGTAAAAGATCTTCTACATTTCTACTTTCCTCCATGGCTCAACGCAAATCATCTTTTAAAAAAAAGATGATTTGAGACCAATTTAGCGGGAGATGAAGCATAGATAACTAATTGAAATCATGGAAATATATATGTATTACCTCAAGGAAAATCTTCAAATGCAGTAGACCTCCTTCTAGTAGGGTCTATGTTTCCCTCCCAAAGTCTGTCTCCCAAAGGATAAATATGAATACCTTGACCTGATGGACGTGTCATTTCCTCCCTAATTTGGCCTCTTATCATTGATGCCGCTCCTCTTTCCATCTCTCTGTCGTAGGTAATTTTTGAATTGATTCTTCACCTCTAAGGATGTAGCAATGCAAGCTTGCATTTCTCCTTTAACACCCCTAATATGTTGCTTTAGACGAAAGACTCCCCTAAAAATAATCCGACCACATCAGTGGCATTTAACCTTTGCGTAAAGTCATGTCCACGACAGTGCAGTGGTACCATTCTGGGTCACTATGAGAAGTGACAGAAGTGACCTCATTTTGCTCCGAAGTCGATATCTTTAAAATGAATTTTTTTTTAATAAAACATTAAGAGGGAATGAGATAATGATAGAGAGAGAAAGATGGTGAGAAATGAGAAAAAATAGAGAAAAAGAGAGTGAGATATCATACCTTGAGAGAGTGAGTGACAAAGAAAGATAGAGAGAAAAAATAGGTAGAGAGAAAAAAGGTTAAAGAGAGAAAATGAGAAAAATTTAAAGATGAAAATTTTAAGAGAGAAAAATATGTTAAAGTGAGAAAGAATTATAGAGACAAAAAGTAGAGAGAGAGATGTTAAAAAAGAGATTAAAATCCTAGAGACAGAGGGGAAATAATAAAAAGAGAAATGTTAGCGAGAAAAATGATAAAAAAAGTCGATATAGTCCGTTCATCCATCCCTTAGAGAGCTTTGGAGAGCAAGAGAGCTTTGAGTTTGAGAGAGAATGTATGAGAGTTTAGAGAGAGATTATAGAGAGAGAATGATATTTTTGGGAGAGAGAGAAATGAGAGTTTGTGTGTGAATGAGGGAGAGCAAGGGTAGGGGGGTTTATAGTCTATTGAAGGGGCTTAGAAGCCCCTTCTAGCCATTGGGAACCCATAGAATGGGCTCCTAATGGCTAGCCAATGGCTAGTTCATAACTAGTCGTTAAGATCCCAGATCGGTCTATCCCGATTGATTTGGTATGATGCGGCTACTGCATCGGCCGATTTGGCCGATCCCCGTCCCAGTATGCTGGGTCGGGGCTCAGGATCGGATCGGTCCAGCTGACTTCCGATCAGATCGGCTGATCTGATTCGATCCCAGCCAACCTGGCACACCCTGCCTTGAAGTCTCCCTTAGAGAGAAACCTCAAGGACAGAACAACTTCTCCACCCCTTCAAGGAAGAATTGACCGGATAAGAGTTCTCCTATAACTTCATGATCCTCCAAGAATGGTTGCCTTAACAGCCTCTCTGCACAGTCTAGCCCAATGCCCCTTCTACGAGCACCTAATACAAAACTATTTCCCCATTGGAAGGGACAAGGAAGGGGACTTCTTCATACAAACCTCCTTCATATCCTCCTTCCTCACCTCCTGACAACCTTCTCTTCCAACCTAATTTGAAAAGATGACCCTCTCTCTACCTCCCTAGAGCTCTCATCTCCTTTTCTCTTTCATAGCTCTCTCTCTACCTCCCTTGAGCTCTCCTCTCCTCTCTTCTCCTTAGCTTCGTGTGCTCAGAGTTTTATTGGTCTCTCTTATGACAATTTTATGTTTTTGTAATTTTACTTTATTTCTAAAAAAATGCTATCATAGTGAGAGAGGAACCACACATCTCTTTTTTCTAGTTGTGCTACCTCTATTTATTTAACAAAATTTGTGGTCCATCCTACAATTTCATTAAAAAAAAAGTCTAGCTAATTCCACATTGTTCCACACTTTGGTGTTACCATCCACTTCTCTCATCAACCCAGAGGAAGCCACCATATCTCTAGAGACCTCAACGTCCCATAAAGGACATAGGACACCAGCCAACCAGAACCAACACATCCTCTCTCAGCCTGCTCCTCAAGCCCTAATAAGAACCTTGCAGATTAACCACTTCCCTGTAACATCATGAAGAATAAGTTTTTGCAGGATATTGTTCCATATGGCCTTGTTTGAACAGAATGCAAGAGCTTTCCTATCTTTGGTTTTGCATATCTTGCAATATCTTTCCTCCAGCCAAGCCCTCCATAATGTTGTGTCCAAGTTTGTCTGGAAAACAAATCCTATTAAACTCCCTTTGGAGAGAATTCCATGTTCTTGTGAAACATGGGAAAACTTGGAACCTCCACAGTTGAGTATTCAAACTTACCCTCCAATATACTGACAAGTTCCTTTAGGGCCTGTTTAGTAAACGAATTGCCTACAGTGGCATAAGCAATCGGGGATTGCTATCCCCGAATATGAGATTTTTTGTTTTGATTACCAAATTGGTGTCCTATTTGAATAAGAAAGATAAACTAAGTAATAAAGATAGGCAGCATTAATTCCTATTCCAGCTAGAGTAAGCAGTTTGGCGAGAATAAGCAATTTAAGCTTTTTGGCCAAACTGCTTATTCTGGCTTATTCCAGAATAAGCCATTCTCGGAAACAATGGATCCAAGCAACCTCAGATAATGTGGGGCTTGCTATCTCATTCTGCACTTATTCGATTATCAAAGAGGACCTAATAGTTGTACATTCATTCAAAACATGTCCCCAGACAGGAAAAATTACAATGACTCAGCTTCCTATATCCCTGGCAGACCATGCATTCCTACATATCATAGCTCATGGCCAGCTTCCAGGCATCAGAAACATTGCTTGCCATAAGAAATCTGTTTATTCCCATTAATCTCCTCTGCCCTCCGATACATTGTTTTCTTTTGAAGTTTTCAATTTCTCTTAGTCTTCCAACCAGAGGCTTTAACTTCTATATCTATGCTTGTGTCATGCTCATCCCTCTCCCTGCCAAAGGAACTTCCTCACCTCTCTTTCAGACCAGATCTCTTCTTTTTCTCTCATTTCTCCTCTCTCCCTTGATTATCCTTCTCTGACAACCAAGACTAGTAATTCTGTGGCATACTTGTCCGCAATCGCACTAGTCTATTGAACTATAATTGTGGGTGCATCATGAAAAATAGAATTTGCAGAGGAATCCTTCCAACTTCAGGTACCAGCATGTGTACCCATACCCACCCAGTATAGCCTAGAAGGAATGACATACAAGTTTTTCACGAGAGTTCTTTGAGAAGTTTGCTCTTGAAAAGGAATGCTATGAAAAGATTAGTTATGCTTTCAAGAGCAAATAAAACAACGGCAACAAAGTGTCTCTGATCACTAAGAATTAATCAAAGCTTAGTTAATGTGGAGAGAAATCCTAGAGCTGAGAACATGATCAGGTAATAAACTTAACTTCCCAGCACCAAGGCAAGTACTTGCGAGAAAAACATCGCAATCAAGACAAAGGGATCATCATAGCTAAAGTTACATATACAAAGGTAACTCTCTTCCAACTATTTGGACTTTCATCATAAAAGGATTGCATGAATAAGAGATTTCATTCTCAGAAAATGAATCCCTTTCTCCTTTCAATTTATAGGCTATATTCAAAAGGCCAAAAAATTAATTACTTTTCTGTCCTTTGATAACCATTCCAATGAAGATAATATTGCATCTAATTATAAGCTGCACAAATTATGGCTAAGTGCTGGCAAGTTGGTGCAACAAGATGAAGGCTCTGATTTAGCTAGCAGCATAGAAACACACTCATCATCAAATGACCAAATGTAGGTTGACCATATGACCAAAAGACCCGCTCTTCTTACCCAAGATTCTAATTCCACCCTCCCCCAACAACAACAAAAAAAGATGGCGTAGCATGAAGAATCACCCACCGTATCTTTCGGCCATGCAGACATGTTATCTCTAACTCCAGAAATCTGCATTTCTAACGCTCCAGAGGCCTCCAATTGATACACTTGTTCTGATGGATCTCCTACCATATAGCTTATAGAAGGGAACCCCAACAAAAAGATGGTCCTGATGCTCATCCTGACGAACCCTGTGGAATCTCGCAGGAAAACTGGGGACTGCAGACCCTGGCCAAAACTTGAGACCTCCCTCGAACCTTCAAAGGGTAGCACCACCTGTTGGAATTTGAACTGCTCCAGTGGCTACTAGGTTTGACAGTGTCACCACCTACCCACCACTGCCCTGTCAGAGAGTACCACTGCAGGACTTCTCCCACTCTCTTGATACTCACAACTCTAATTTGTCTCCCACTCGTAAGCCTTAGAGAAGCAACTTCTCAACAGCTGTCGCTATCCTATACACTAGTTTCATTTTAAAAACTACGATTACGGTTTCAATATTATAGAATATAGACAGCACCGCTTAACTACATCTGAGAATTTGAAATAAGCAAAATAGAGGAAATAAAACAGAAAAAAAAAACATGTAGTCAGATGAAGCAGAATGTTAATTCCAAATCTCCCCGCTACCTTTGCTTTTGCAGGTTGAACAGATATCAGCTCTCTAACTGAATTGTTCGCATAATTTTCTGCAACCAAACTAGCAGTGGAGTTGATTGCAAGAAGCATGATTATTCCAACAAACTCCAGGCTATACAGAGGCCTTCCATCACTGAGTGCCAAGATAACTGCCACCAAAGCAAGCAATTCCATTATCCAGGAAAGGGGATTCCACAAAAAACTCAGAAACCTGAAGATTTTTTGTTCCTGTTTTCCAAGAATCTGAAGGACTAAACATTGTAAGAAAGTAAACAAATGAAACTGAAGTACAATCATGGTACATTGGTTCTCAGAAAGGACCTTTTCTCTTTAACTTTGTTTGCTCCAAAGATCTAAGCCGCTTGGCTGCTTCATATGATGACAGGCCCTTTTCAGTATTTTTCAGATGCACAAGGATCTCACGGACCGAGGTTTCTTTTTGAAAATGCAAAACAACCATATTTTTGTTAATACATTTCAAGTATTTTGTTTTAGCAATTTTAGTTTTAGATAAGGGTTAAAGTTAAAAGAATCATCATAAAGGTCCATAAAGATTGCAAGTCTCGCAAGGTTAATATTGCAAGAATATAGAAGATAAATTTTCACATGCAATTGCAGGCACCTTCATGCTACAATTTAGTGACTAATAAACAAAGTTGTCCAAACAATGCCCATCTACTACCAGAAATTAGCCAATAGGACAAAAGGAAGATTTTAACCTAAAATCTCTGCATCTGCCAGAAAAACAAGTTATTGAATTATCATACATTAATTTAAAAATGTACCAAATATTCCACCTTCTTTCAGTATTTTTTAGTATGTAACTGCAACCAAAGGGCATGATTGGAGCATCACATAGCTTTATGTATGTCGATGAGTGTTTATTGATGGATATGACATGTAGACAATTTCTGAATTCCTTTTGCAAGTTTAACTAATAAGGATCACTGACTATACAGTAATACAAGGATTTTACATCCTCAATTAATCAATCAACCATCTACCTTTATCACATCAATTTGGGGTCACCTAGGATATACCAAAAGCAGCGACATAAAACAATGTAAATCCACCACTGTGTCTAAGGTCAGGAAGAATGAAATGGATTAATCCTATATTGGAAAATAGAAAAAGGTTAATGAGCTATATATAGGGCTTGGGGATCCTTGTGAGGCATCTTTTTGAGACAACATTGTATAAGCTTGAAGGGACCTAAAGCGAACAATACCTTTACAAATGTTGGATGGGTCATTACATTGTTGTTTCTAGTAAATGAAATTTGTGCTAAAGCATTCATAAGAGAGACCTCGAATCTAATCATGTGCAGTTTGACTTCATAAACAAGGTCCTGAGTTACAGTTGAATAACTGTAAAAGGGGCATACAACCAAAAGAAGGTGAATTGAAGTAGCAGTAAATGATTACACTCGATCATTCAAGATTAGAAATGCTGGGTATTATCATGAATAAAGCTATGGAAGAATATATAAATATATATTGCAAAGCTAATAAATCCAAGAAGAAATACGATGGTCAAATGCTTGAGACATAGAGAAGAATCCAAGCTTCTCCTTTTTTTTTTTGAAAAAGGTAATAGAAAATTATTTTTAAGTGGATAGTACCACAATTGTATTAAATAAAAAGAGGAATACAAAAGGAGTGGAGATGTATTAGTATAAGAATCACCCACCAACAACCCAATTAAAAGAAAAGAAGAACACCACGTTGGTGTAATGACGACTCATCACTCAACCCCCAACAGAACAAAAAGGGGAGAGTAAATAATGGACCGTTTACAAAAAGCTACTGCCCATTCCTTAACTCATTGACGAATGACCCATCCAATCCTTTCCGGGATAAGTACGTCCTCCTTGAAAACTCTCATGTCCTCAAATCTCAAATGGCCCAAATGATAGCATGCAGAACCAGCCATCAAATATGTCGTTCCTTTGTCTAGGAGGAGTGCTCGCTCCAGAAGAGGAAGAGGCCATGGTTTGAGTCATAATGCATAGAGTGCAGATGCAACTTGTCAAACAAAAACTACCACAAGTCAATAGCAAAAGAACAACTAGTGAAAAGATGGTCCAATGTCTCATCATCAACCCCACATAATGGGCAAGTGGGGGACATCCCCTCAATAAAGAGTGCCAGCCTCTGGCATGTAGGCTATCTCCCATGGCAGACACGCCACATGAGGATCTTGACTTTCAAAGGTGACTTGGTCTTCCATATCAGGTTAGCAAGAACCTGAAACCACTGTCAACCATCATCCGGTATGTCGATTTCACTGAGAAGCTCCCACCAGTCTCCCATCTCTTTACCCAACAGTTAGGAGATGGGGAATCAATTGAGAATCTCTGGAGGAGAGAAAGTAGCTGAGCAAAGTCCACAATCTCATCATCCTTAAAGTGTCTCCTGAAAGTAGTCTGCTAAACACCATGAAACTGCTCAAGTCAATTACATTGGACATAAGTTCTCTGAGCTAAGAAGCAATGAGGAACAACTTGGAGAATCTAATACTAAGGGGCACACCCTCACACCATCCGTCCAACCAGGACAAACACTTGCACCCATCCCCAAGTATGATGTAAACTCCCACCTTCAGAGCATTATAATTGAGAAGTACACCTTTCCACACATAGGAGACCGAGTGTGTAGCAGTCAGCCATAAATCCCATACTCTCACCCTATCATAGTACTTTGCTTGATAACGTCCAACCAAAGTCATTCCTCTGTCGTACCAATTTTCCACAACCACTTAGTAAGCATAACTGAATTAAATTCGGCAAGACTTTTGATACATAGACCACCAATCTCCCTGGGCTTGCAAACTCTTCCCCAACAAACATCATGACCACCTCTCTTAACCTCTCCGCAACCCTTGTCCCTGGGGAGTGGGAGAGTTGGATAACACACTTCACAGCATGGATGGCAGTACCGGCACCAGTACCCATTGTTTAAAGGGTACCAACCGGTACTGGGTCGGCAAGTACGTACCAGTACCGGTACCCACCGATACTGGTACCGGTATTGTCATCCATGCTTCACGGACAACCGTGAGGTCATGATATTGATTCCCACCTATGGACATATCCGCGGCAGGCACCAACCTGGGGTTCACGTGAGTTCTAACCTCACAGACTTCGTCGGGCTGAGGGGACCCAATGCCTGAGAGATCCTTCTCGGATATCCTCCGACTAGAAACGATTAAGAATATGTGTGTTTAAGTGATCAGTCTCATTAGTATGATTTCATTATAATCTGATCACTATAGCACATATTCACGGACTTCATTATGAAACGATAATTAATGCGATTTACACATAATGAATATTATGCCATTATATTAATAAACGAACGAAATTTACATAGTCAAATTAGGCCACCTAAAACTAACACCCCTTACCCACCGGGGACTTGCACCGTCCTCCCACTTTGCGGGAGCTGTCGCAGACGATGGCGGCGTCCGCGACAAGGCTTGCCTTCTTCGAGGACACGTGGAGGCTTGAAGCCGACGACGCCACCATCGTCTGCCACCTTGTGGTCTCTGCTGCGTCCATTCCTTCCCTCCCCGCGTATTTCCCTGGCCTTCCTTCTATTCTATTCTCCTCTCACCTTCTTGAGCGCGCAGGAGGACGGCGGCCGCCATGCCATCATCCTCGATTCCACCATCTTCCACCCGCAGGGCGGCGGCCAGCCTGCCGACACCGGCCGCATCGCTTTCCCTGGCAACCCCGGGGTCAAGTTCGCCGTGGAGGACGTCAGGTCTAAGGATAACGACGTGGTAAGCACCTCATCTTCTTCTATGCTTCTTCTGTTTGCAAATTTCGCCTTCTCGGCGTCAAATGCTTTGGGATTTCTCTTACTACGGCTCAGGGTACGGGTGATGCAGGGCTTGATCTTGGGTTCGTGGGTTTACTCTTGGAATTCAATACATATCTATACATATGTACAGAGAGAGAGAGTACTGTGGTGCGACTTTAGCATCCATGCGGCCAAACAGCATGGTAGGTCTCGGCTTCATCTCCATGTTGAAGAAAAGTAAAAATCATAAAAAAAAATTTAACTATTCAATTACCCCCGCAAGGTAATTTTCACCTATTGGAGCTTAAATTTAACCATCTCATCATATCTGAATTGATTGTACTTATCCAATCCGATGCAAGTAAGTTGGTAATCAATACTAAAACACCCAGGGGATGAGAACAACTCTAAGGGTAATTTGACCAATTTCTTATTTTTTGACTATTTTTTCATGATTTTTTGAAATCAAAATTTCCAAGTATCCGATGGATGGCTAAGATTGAGTTTCATGATCGAACTTGATTGGACGGTGAAAATAAGGGTCCAAGGGGGCACATTCCAGCTCAGCCTTCCTACACTGACAGTGGTGCAGCAAGCATTACTCATCTAGTAATTATAATGATCATTGTAGGGTACCATTGAGGGTGATAGAGAGCCATCTGATCGCCATGGAGAGCCATGACTTCTTTCGACAGCTGATCCAATCTGATCACCATGGAGAGTCGTCCGATCGCCGTGGAGCTGATCCAATCCAATCTCCGTGGGCATGGTGAGCCATTGGATCGCCATGGAGTTATCACCTTAAGCCGAACATAATAAAAAATGAGGAGAAGAGGAGAGAGTTTAGAGAGAGAAATATCTTATGAATAAAGAGAGAGAGAGGCAGTAAGAGAGTGGGTTAGATTTGGAATGGGGTAGAGAATGGCAAAGGGGGGGGGGGGGGGGGGGTTATAAAGAACCCATGGCCTTTCCAACCCCTAAACTAGCCATTGGGAACCCATTAATGGATAACAATGGCTAGTTTGAAACTAGCTGTTGCAGCCGGATCGGTCCAATTCGGCCTAATTCGCGCCAGGGATCGGTTGATCCGACAGATCCAGCCTGATCTCACCCATTCTTGGCCCAGATTGGGGGATCGGGGCAGAGGATCGGATTGGACTGGACCAAATCCGATCGGATTGGCCGATTCGATCCAATCTGTGCTGATCCAGATGACCATGATTAATCCAGGTTTCCCCTTTTATGTGAAGGATGTAATTAGTATTGTTGTCAAGGGAGTGATTGGTAACAGTTCTGAGCCATTTATCCCCAAGTATCTTATACTCTGATCCTTAAATTTAAGGCCCAACATGAGGCATGTCACCTACCATCTTGAAATCATTTATCTGTAAATTTAATCTGTGGGTAATGTTGGGGTGCCGGGGTTGTAAGCAGGTTGAATTCTGGTGAGAAACACTGAGATAAGCAACTCTGATTAAAAAAATGGCCAATTTCTGTGACCTTACCTGAAAATTTTATCAATATCAGTTAAAATTTTGGATGGATAAATCTGTTTAAAGCTCAATTCATAAGATGCTAACACTTTTAGCATAATCTACTGCCTATAGGGTTGGAAACTAATATTAGTGCCAGCGATCTTTTGTGACATGGAACAAAGCTTCAAAATGCAAGAAAGAGAGAAAACTTGAGGAATATGCTGGGAGTCGAGGATGGTTCTGAGATTGCTTTATATAGTTCCTCTTCAATACTTTGTTAGATGAGCTTACTGGATGCTGGGATTGGAAATGGGCCTATATATCTAATAACATATTTTAAAAGAGCATCTGCTTAGAAACTTTATCCATTTTCAAACTGATAGCAGGTTGGTTTGGAAAAAGCCTATCTGGAGCACAACTCAGAGGCTGATACTCAGTTGGTTTATCATGTTGTCAGTTACCAATTACCATTACATACATAATTGTACATCTTTCATCATTATGCCCCCTTCTCTCTGAAGGAAATATAAAAACTAATAATCATGTGAACTGTTCAAGTCCAATGAGAATCTGTCAGCTGAAGAACATGACTACTGTTCATTCACCACAGGGCATTATGTATTAACCTGGATCATTTATTTGTCCTAAGATGATAGAGTTCTAGTCATGTTATTGTATTTCATGGTTCTATTATGCTATCATATTGATAGACTAACCCAGAAAATCTGTTATGTACTTAGAGTGCTGTCACTTAAAATTATACTCCCTTTCGATTTGTCCAGGGTACTACTCCACGGATTGTTAGGTTGGGAAATAATCCTGGCTGCCCATGTGGGGGGACTCATGTTGTTGACATTGCCAACATCAGAAGTTTGAAGGTGCTGATTACTTTTTCTACTTTTGTTTTCTTTCTTTTAAGAATTAATCAACATTGACATAGGAATTGAATTGTGCACATCATAAAGCCTATGTTAATCTATATATCAGAACCTGCAAGACTATCATAGGAGTTCTGGAAGCAGACTTTGTGGTGATGTTAACTGGCAAGGAGAGGTGGTTTTCTAGGATTGTCTGCATTTGAAACTGGAGTTCCATAATTTACACACATAGCAAAAAAAAATTTCAATTAGATGTTGTTAGGAAATTGAAGATGCTGGTGATGATGTTATTAAGACATGCTATAGAGGTTATAAAGTAACAACTTAAATTTATTTGTTATTCACTATGCTTGCAAGCAGATGGCAGGGGAAGTTCGTCCAACATCAACAAAACCTGGTGTATGGTTCTGGGCTTTTATTCTGTACAAGTGGACTGAACCTCCATTGTGATTGTGGGTTCAGACTTTGTTTGGGTCTTATTGAGGACATAAGTCCAGTTGGCCACTTGGGCCTGAGGTTGAGGGACTTGAGTCTCTATATTGCATGCTCAATTCTAATTGCTAAGTATTGCGTAGATGTTAGGAGCATGTCAGACTGAATTTCTCACTCAAGGGGATGCTAGACTGCTTTTATGTAAATATAGGAGATGAAGGAATGATGCGTAAGGATGTTACACATGGGCACCTCCATTCTCATGTTGCTATGAGTTCACTCTTTTGGCCTCCATTTACATGTCTGCTATTTCTTCTATTCACTTCTGCTTCCATGATATGTAGGTTAGAAGGGAGTCCCTATGGTCCCAAGGGAATGCTGAAGAGAGGGCACTGGCACAGTAGGAAAGTTATTGATATTTATAGATGTTTGATGGACATAAATTTGATCATTACACTCACATTTTATGAAATTCCTTGATAGCTATGGATTTTCGTCTGTTGCTTTGAATGAAAATTGAGCTAGTCGATGGCATTCAACTTCGTGAGGGGTGTAGAAGCCGATCCAGCGAGTTACTGAATGGCTAGGTTGGGACTGAGAATGTGCTAGGACTTGAGTTGATCCAATTTCCTTATAACAGTCGTGAAGATATGGATACAGCCAGTTACTATTTTAATCCTCCTCAGGATCTTTGTCCTTTGTAAACCCCACATGAATTGAGTGAGGCTTATTATGTATCTGATTAATTGATTGACAATATATAAAAAGGCGTACCCCAGTGCACGAGGCTTCCACATTTGTGGGGTCTAGGGAAGGGACGATGTATGCAGCCTTACCCCTACTAAGCAAAGAGATTGTTTCCTTGGTTCGAACCTATGACCTCCAGATCACAAACGGGGCAACTTAACCGCTGCTCTAGACCCGCCCTTCAATTGATTGACAATATATATTAGATGGAAAAGGTATTTCTTGGCAATGTAAAATACAATGGCCCTATTGCTAGTTTAAATTGCTTTGTTGAATGTTCTTCTTGAGTTGCTTTTCCTTACTGTGTCTAGGGTGGACCTAGACCCGGGGGTGGGGGTACTATCATGGATTTACTCATCATTGACTGCCATGTTTACTTATGATATTTACTTCATGAAATTCTCATATATGTTTACACATCCAAGGTATTCAATCTCTCATTAATGTCAAAGATCCATACTTAAACATTTTAGGCAATAAGATGGCATGTTCATGAATTGACATTCTGGGCATTATGATGGCATGTTCATGTATGACATAAGCTTTTCCTGGCTAAGTTATTCATTACTAAGTTATCTTGGATGCATATCTACCCTATTCATGACTGCACCCCAGTTGATGTCAATTGAGATGTTAATGGATAGGTATTGGTTGTATAGAAACTCTTATCTTTATCCTTTAACAGAAGGGCTATGCTTATCCTTATTATCCTTATCCTTGCAAATTATTGAAAATGCATAGCTAAAAGCTAACCATTGGATAACACTATCCGTTGACCTACATTCCTTGCTATTTTCCCTCTGAAAACTACCATCCTTTTATAATACAACTTAACTTGCATAGAGACTACATCCAAGTTCCTTCAAACTAGTGTCCATACTATTCTTGTTTATCTAATATATAAGATGCATGCAAATAAGATTATATCACATTAATAAAATATGAAGTTTAAAAACAATTTAACAGGCCAAGTAAAAATTATGAAGTCAAGCTAGAGTATAACAATATCATTTGAGGGGGAGGGAAAGTTGGGTTGAAGAGCAATAGTGTTGCTGGGTATAGAGAGGATATGCTGGGGCCTGGGAAGGAAAGCAGAAGTGGTCCAAAACATGATGTGTGATTACAAGAAATGAAGATAGAGGTAGGAGTGGGATGGCAGTGGAGTTCAGGACAAAAACACAAAAATCCTGCCAAATCTCCAACAGCAATTAGCATCCAACCTCTTCATCTAATCCATATTGTGTTTTCAAAGGTGATCATTTTGCTCACCTAGGCCATGAGGCAGCGTGAGGTGGGCCAAACATGCCTTGTCTTGCATCATATTTGCCTCACTTTCCTACGCACTTGCCTATGTTATCTTTGTCAAATCCTTATATTTTTGTAGTTACATGGTACTGCTTTTTTCTTATTCTTAGTTATATTCCAAAATGGCTAATGCCTATCTAGTGCCCTTTTCCTCTTACATGTTGACACATTTTATTTATTTTTTATGATTCCTAATGTCAACTACTAATACGAGTGCTTTATACAAATTAGTATTTACGTTCATCATCTGTTTCTTAAAGTCTTAGATTCATTGTTTTGGATGTTTTCTTTATTTTCTTGCTATTTTTATTTGCTTCCTTCATGGTGATTTATCAGAGAAAACACATTGCTTGGACTGCCTAAGTGCTCACCTAGGCATTTGAGGCTAAAGTTACCCTGGTTGTCTCCCTGACCTCTCACCTTTACTTACATGGAACCCTCGCAAGCAACATGTTCTTATGGGGGTCTACAAATTATTGTAACTGATAAGAAACACAAAATGTAATGAATGGTTGAGAGCATGAGATCAATAATATATATAAAGAAAATAAACAGATGGATAAATAGATAAAATGATACAAAATTATCCATATCCTTATCTTTTAACATCAAAATATGGACCCTATCCTTATCCTTATTTTAAAAATGCAAAAACAAAAAGCGTTATCTTTCCTTTAGGCTTTGGGTAAGGATGGATTAACAGATAATCAGGTCTCTTTTGTCATCAACATGCCTATTTCAGCGTCAAAAACTGTGACAAGAGATGAAGCCAGCATATTGACATTTGTTGAGTAATAAAGAGACACACAAGTTATTTTTTCTGTTGAAGACCAGATTTGTTAACCCAAATAGTGTCATAGGAAGAGGTAAGGGCAGTAACATATGGCTTAAGGCACCTGGTCCGGATGGATTTCCAATAAGCTTCTATCAGGTCTTCTCGGATACGGTAAAAGCTGATGTAGTTCAACCTGCCAGGGAGTGTATATCTGAGGGAGTAGGGTGTGAAGGCCTCAACCATACTTTTCTGGTACTTCTTCCGAAAAGGAAAGTGCATTGGCTTTCAGACCTATTAGGTCTGCTTAATGGATCTTATGAGATCATAGCTCAAATTCCTGCATTGATATTGAGCAGATTGTTAAACAAAATTGTGCAGTCCAATCAGTCAGCCTTCGTACAGGGAAGAAAGCTTAAAGACAATTTTTTGTTGGCTCATGAAGTGTGGAATTTGCTTAGAAAGAGAGGCAAGAAGGGAGTTGTTTGTAAGCTGGATTTCAACGAAGCTGGCAGGGCGGCATGGAACTGCTTGTGGAATGTCTTGGAGGTTCATCATTTTCTAATGCAGTGGATAAAAAATTGTGTGTGCACGATGAAGTTTTCCATCACCATTAATTGCAATGTCTATGGATATTTCTCCAGTTCTGAGGCCTTAGACAGGGGACCCCCTTTATCACCGTTGCTCTTTGTTGTTGCAAATATTCTGAGTAGAATGTGTGGCGGAGCAGAGAGGAAGGGATGGATTGAAGGTGTTCATACTTGCAGAGGACTGGTTGGGATTTCCCATTTACAGTTTGCAGATGACACAATGCTAGTTTTTCAAGGTGATATGGAGAATGTGAGGAACATAACTTTCATTCTTAGAAGCTTTGAAGCTTGTTCTGGTCTCAAGATTAACTATGACAAGAGTTCTGTTATTGGTGTTAATATGTCTGAAGTGATGTGCATGCAGATAGCTTCTGTTTTGGGGTGCATTGTAGGGAAGCTGCCAATCACTCATTTTGCTTCGCCATTGCATGATCAGAAACTTAAAATATATCTGATTGGAATCTCTTATACGAAAGATTCAAAAGAGGAAGGCAAGGCATCTTTCTCTTGGAGATAGAATCACATTGTTGAATTCAGTGATCACTAGCATTCCACAGCATCAGTTAGCTGTTTTCTTGCTCTCTTCTGCTGTGTGTAAGCATATTGATCAGGTTAGAAGAAGGTTTTTGTGGGGTGGTTTCAATGGTAAAAATAAGGCAACTCCTCTGGTGAAATGAAGTAGGGTATGTAAGCCTAAATCAATCCTCTTCTTTATCAATCATGTCACCTCTCTGGAGGAATATTTATAAAATGTCAGAATTGATCAGACCTGCAATATCTTACCAAGTGGGTAATGGGTCAGATTTTGGGAGGATAAGTGGGTCTTTCATAAGCCACTGGCAGTGGAATTTCGGCAGCTGTACCACCTGTCAGAAGACAAGGGCAAGACAGTGGCTAATGTGTACTCATCTACTCACTCTTACTCTTGGAATCTTAGGTTCAGAAGAGATCTTACAGCTCAGGAATTTCAACAATTACTGGCAGTCTTGGATATGATACAGGGCACCAATCTGCAGAGTAATTGTGTGGATAGAAGACTATAGGTCTGGAGCTCTAAACGTATTTTTACAGTATGGGGTCTCTCAAAAGTGATCAACGATGGTGGTACCAGAGTTTCCTGGGGTCATATAGTGTGGTCTAATGTTTTACCAAAGAAGATTAACCTATTCATGTGGAAGCTAGCCCTGGGGAGACTACCTACCATGGATAGAGTTAAAATGTTAGCTAATACCCAGAAGCTTACTTATATATTCTGTGGAAGGTTTGATGAGAATGCAGATCATCTTTTTTGTCAATGTGGGATTGTTAATGTATTGTGGACCTCTTTATGCAAGACCTTGTGTATTTCCTGGGAGGAGCCTATAAATGTGGTCAATCTGCTGGAGTGGTGGGATACCAAAGGACCTGTGTCCTCTGAGAGGAAGCAGTGGTCCATTATCCTACCAGCGACTTTGTGGGCTGTGTTGATTGAAAGGAATTCCAGAAGATTCAATCAAGATTTCAGCAGTATCCATGTTATAATGAGAAGAGTTGTCAAATGGGTTTCAGATTGGGGGAAAGTGACATGTAGTCCTTCACAACGGGAGTCTTCTCAGATTATGTCTATGTTACACAACTGGTAGTAGCTGTCTTTATGAAGCTGATAACCCAATGTATCTTGGTTGAGTTGCTTATTTTAGTTCTCGATAAGATAAGTTCTTAGAGTTTGTTGAGGGGGGGAGTTGAGTACTTGTGAGGGGGTTTGTGAGTAGAGAACCTTTTCCCTCTCTATGTTGTACTGTTTTCCTTTTTTTTTAATAAAATTGTGGCATGACGGTCACCTTCCAAAAAAAAACGCCTAAATCTAAAGGTGGTTTGGGTGTTAAGAATCTGAGAATAGTGAATAAGGCATTGTCCGGTAAGTGGTTATGGGAATTGCTGGACACAGATGGCAGTTTATGGAAACAAGTGAGTTGTTCAAGACATTATCAGCCACACCATAGGTTTTATGTGAAGACAACCGAATATCTCTGACATGTCTACATCGTGGGCGGATATTCTCAAGGCTGGTAGGTGTTTTGAAAAGCATATTGTTTATAAGGTGGGAAATGGGTCACTGCACTTTGTTTTGGAGGGATAGGTGGCTGGGGGATTTTTCCAAAAGTCTATAATTGGCAGTTAATAAATGGTGTTGCGTGAAGGATTTTATATTCAACAAATGGGAGCATCTAATGGTTTGTGCAGTTGCACAGAAATTTGAAGGATGATGAAATTGAGTAGTATGCTGCGTTATTGAGCATGCTGTATTCGAAATCTGTTGATATTAATGCACTAGATAAGCTTTGTTGGGGAAGGATCAATGGGAAGTTTTCTGTTTAAGTCTTACTACTCATTACTTGAAGGTGATCTTCCTAATTACTTGAAGTATGATAAAGTGTGGAGGGTTAAATCTCCTATAAAAGTGAGGGCATCTATGTGGCTAATGTTTAAAAGAAGAATCATGACAAAAGTATGTAGAAGCAAATGGTACCAAGACAATGATGCCATGTGTTTCTTATGTTGAACTGATCATGAGGATGTGGTTCACCTTCTGGTGATGTGCCCGGTTAACCAATCTGTGTGGACATCTTTTGGGGCACTTCTTCATTTCCAACCTGATTTCAGTTCTGTTATGGGTATGTGGCTTTTCTTCATATGTCTATGTGTTGACACCTCAACTAGAAACAAAAGAAGTACTTGGCATTCTCCCTCACGTAGCCTGTTAAAGTATTCGGCAAGAAAGCAATGATGTTGTCTTCCAAGGAAGTAAAATTTACATTGAGAATATTTCTCTTAGGGCTTTATCTTTCTTATATAATTGATGTCATCAGCTAAATCCTGGGAAAAAGCGTTTTAAGTATTTAAAGCCCAAATTTTCTTTCTTTCTTTGGATAGGAATCATATCCCCTTGATTGTACTTCCTCTTTTTATTCTAAATAGAATTGGTGGTAAAATCCACATTATTCTGAAAAAAAAAGACATAAGAACTACCATATTGAAAGAAACATAACTTTGAGACAGTCCACATGGCAAGATAAAATTACATCATTTCAATATCCTACTACAACGAGTAGCTAGAAAATGAAAGATGATGCTTATAAGGTACTTAGTGAACTTGGAAACTGCTACAAAGCAGTAAAGTCAGCTACTCAGTATCTTCACCTGAAGAACATAATCAACAATTCCAGTTTTGTGATTTAGTAGGCATTTGAGTCTTTATCATAGAATGACTTTATGACATAATAGGAAGGAAAAAATATGAGATCATATAATACCTTGTGATTTTTGTCATGTCATACTAATAACCATCTACTATAAACCTGCCCATTCTTTTGCATAATTTGTGAGTCATCCTAATACACTACACTTTCATGTGACAAGTGTTCTTAAAGCAGAAATCTTCATCATTATCTGTATATTATCATAGATTGTTTTCATTAAAATCTACATTCGTCAGTAATTGAGTCATCATCGCATATCCTCTTAAGGCATCAAATAAAAGAGAGTATAAAGATAGCATTATCTATGTGCGTAGGTAAGGAAGCATTTAGATCCTTGCTTTTGGCTAGACAATGGGGGAAGTCTCATTCCCAATGGAGTTGAGGTATAACCTCAACATTTTATACCTAATGTTTACATGTCTTAGGCTTCCTCATCCTCCTAAAGATGCTATTAGTTGGATGGTATGAGTTTTCTCCTTATGATGGCAAGATCCATTCTTATGTTTGATTAGATTTCATTTTTCATAATTTCTACATTTTGAAAGGTTGGTCTACCAAGATATAACATATTCCTTTTAAGTCATAGCATGCTTACACATCACGTTGTTTCGGGTTTTAACATAATAACATGCATAAAACTTTTGAGATTTGAAGTGCTAAGCAAATCCTTCATACAATCATGCCTAATTTTAACCCAAAAAATGTTATGCATGTAGATTTCTATATTAGTTGGTGAACAGGCAAATAAACTTTAAAATCCAGTGCCAACAAAATTATCACATGTTCCAGTAACATTTAACAGAAATTTATCAAGCAAACTATGTAAATACAATCTTCAATTTTTCAAATTTGTAGATTACATGTTCAGTTATTAAGAAGCTAAAACTTGTTTATCTATTGTCATGGATTTCATATTTCTGACTTTGAACCATTATAGGAAGTTTTTTATAGCCCTAGTCAAAATACAGAGGTTTAACCATGACTGAGTTAAGAATAAAGGTTCCTCCATAGTTCTGCTTGGGTGGCACAGGAGATGAGGAGAGTGCCATTCACTGTTTATAGCTTAATGCTTCTTTTTCTCTTCTTCCTCAACGTGACCTGTGCTTCTATAACACTTTGCAGTGGATCCAATAACTTTGGACAGCACTTTAAAGTGCCATCCAGTATGGTGTCGGGAAAAGGGATAGTTTCCTTGCATAGATGGCACTGGGCAATGCCCTCTGATTTGTGATGGCACTCCCTGATGTCCCCATAGAATTCTGTTGTTCCCAGGTTTGCCATGAACTTTTGGTAATTTTGATAATTTCATGTTTCCTTAACCTCAGCTTTAGCTATTAAAATTTGAGAACTTCAAATAAGGTCGCAGTCTAATGGAACTAACAAATAATTAAAATGCCATTCATTATTTACCTACATTTTGTGACGAAATTCACCATAGATCATGTAGATCTCACGTGAAGAATGCACTCCAGCCTCATCCTTAACACTGGAATTCCTTGTACATTTCTGATAGGCAGTTGTGAAGAAGCCACTATCAGTTTCTTCCTCACAAGATCATTCTAAGGGAAAGGAGGAGAGAACAAGAATGAGAGATGGACCTTGAATAGGTGGACCATGAAGGATAGCGTTGAGATCACAAGAACACTAGAAACTGCAGCAGAGAGTTGCTGCAGTTTGGGTGCTTTGAGAGAGAGCCAGTCCGAGGGAAAATGTAGGTGAACAACATCAGAATGGAAGGGTTATCAAGCATGTTAGGGATGAGTTTTTAATCCCTCTTCCATTCCTTTACATCTCCCAATAGGTGGGAGTTGCGAAGTGGCTCTTGACCTCTTAGCACCCACTCCCCCTATTAATCCCTAATGGAAAACCCCTATCCTACAATCTTGGAGTTTCTAAGATCGGGAGGAGGGAGAAGCATTACTCAGATTCTGCATGAAGGTCCCTATTTCCACTTCTCTGACCAATTTACTTAACTAAGGGAAACACGCATTAGAGTTGCAGGTAGCTTAAATACTCTTTTTTAATCACGATTTCCTAATCATACCCTACTGTCTGCAGAAAGCTCTTGCAAAAAAATTTTATTGCAGTCTTCTTAGTTTACATTTTTTCAGGCATTACTTAATGTTTATAGTCTTCAGCGAAGCATCCTAATCTTTCTTCCTCATGTGTCAGGTTTGTTGCAATTGAAGAGAGTTCTTTGGTGGTCCAAAATTTGTTACTAGTTAGATATAAAGAGCACATTTTATACTATTAAGAAGAATCATAGAGGACAATAAAGTTACCCTCTTGGGGAGAACAAACCCTTTCTCATTTGCCATAATTTGCACAGTTTGGACCATCAAATCTAAAATTCCACATCCCCTGCCCTTTCACCCCACCAAGAGGCACCATCCTGCCATCAGAAATTGTACTGTTTTGAGCTGTTTCGTAAAATTGGATGTTAGCAGAATATATATCGTAGAAGGAAACTGCCTCATTGAATGCCCGAGTACTGGAGCGTACATATTTGTCAAGTAATTTTGATTGTATGGTAACTGGCACCAGATTCTCTGTGATACCATGTTGTTTAACTGCTGTATTTCGAAGTCGTGGCACCAATAAGATGCCTTGTGTGTGCCTTTTCTGTGGTCTTGCTCATCTTTTAGACCCTTTGTGCTTTCTCTTGCAGGTCACACAGATGCGTGTGAAAAAGGGATACACAAAAGTTTTCTATACTGTTGGTTCTTGACTAAAGCGATGGGCTCAACCAATCTGGTAGCTAGGCATAGTCTTTGCATTATATACTTGAGAAATGTTGGGTTAATTTTTGTTTGTTCATGTATTACTGCCTGTCTGTAAGTTCAACTGGCAGGGTACATTGATGTTTTATTATTTTTATATTCAGGGTTGTTTCGCTGTCTGCTATGGGATTTCAAACAAAAACAGCTCTCCATAGTCATGCCATGCTTCTGATTGGTGCTTTTTCTGTTCACAGAATTACAATAGTTTGCTGGTTATCCAGTGTATCTTTGATTTATAACAAAACAGGTGCCTTACTTTCCTAATTTCCTGGTCTAGCTACAATTCCAAATAATGAATTTGCAACATACTGCCAGTCACAAATGACAAAGGGCAATTGTATCCACACAAGATCAATTTCTTTTCGCTGGTACAGTTGACAGGTGAACATAGAGTCTCTCCATGAGAGATCACACGTTCTAAGTTTTAACTTTTTCTCTTTTGTTTGTCATGTGTCGACTAATGGACAGCAGCGTTCTGCAGGAAACAAGCCAACCACACCCGCACATTCACCTTTCTCACTACTCTCCTACTCTCTTAGTGACTCCCCACTTTGGTCTCTTATCTTTCATGTCCATAATTTTTCATAATTTCTTTCCTATCATATGGTATTTTTTCTCCTTTTATAGATTCTGATATGGCATCTTGAGAAGTTTTGCTGACTAGTGTAGTAGTAATAGATAATGTGCGAGCAGATGCAGTTAACTTCTCCTTGAGGAGAACGTATTGTGCCCAACACTAAAAACTAGAAGCTCATGCAAGGAAGAGACAGGATCCCTCTCCGCTATTGGGATATGTGTAGTTTATTAGTTGTGTAGGGGATTATTTTTTTCTTCTGATTAAACTCCAGAAAGTTTCGTAGGATAATGATTTTAATCCAACACATTCAAAAGAATTATTTTAATCCAAACCTTTCTAGAGTTACATTACCGTTTAGTGTAGAGGCATTGCGTGTTTCGGAAATTCTTACGTGCATTTGCCCTATTGTTGAACAGAACAAGAACATCATCATGCTAGATGATTATATTTTGGGATAATATGATATTGACCAATCTTGTATGTTAAATTTCATGAACACCATGCTTACTTTCACATTATTGTACGTATCTATCAAATTTGTCATTTCAATGACATATGTAAAATTTTACATATCAAATATGCCAGTGCCGTGACAATTATAAAACATTATACATATTAAGAGGGTATGTGGGATGGCACACGCGTAAGCATGGTACCCGTGAAATTTAACGGCCTATTTAATTAGAATATTAAATTTGATACAATATCAATTTAGATATTGATATTTTTATGATATTAAGTATTAATATCAAAATTGATACAATACATGTTAGGTGTTTGGTTGAAGTTGTAACAATATCAAAAGGGATACAAGAGGGTGTTTTGATGAATTTTCAAAATGATTGACATCTATTTTATGTAATTTTAATTATTATAATATTATTTTTAAAAATAATTTATTAAAATTATAAGTTTGAAATATCACAAAACATTGAGTTCAAATTAGCATCTTTCTATCCCATTCTCGGTTCAAATTTACTTAAAAACAATTTAGGATGTTTTGTAGTAAATTCAAAATTGGATATTTTTATTCAATAATTTTAAAATTAATTTAATTTTTAAAAATATTATTTCATATTAAATATTATAAATTTTATTTAAAAAATTAAAGTTTAAAATGATTAGTAACAAAATACAAACATTAAGAATACTAAACATTGAAATAAATACAAACACAATAGAATAAATGATTTATACACAATGTTTTTAATTACAAACATACTAAGTATATCTAATGTCTCTTATGATAATCCTCTCACATTTCTTGAGCAATTGCATTTTGAAACTGTTTGCCATGACGACAATCTTTAGCAGTTGAGAATTAAGGTACATCTCCAATCGTTCTTGTCTCCTTCTAATGATTTTATTTTTCATTTTAGGGATAATATGTCTATCATATATACAATTCATTTATCCCTCTCTTAATACTTTGTATATAATTATGTAAAAAACATCCGATCAAAATAACTTTTGTTTGTGTCTCCAATAGATACTCCATGGGTTATTGGAACATATGAAATCGCTCTTTTAAGACACCAAAGATGCGTTCTATAACATTTCGAAGAGAAGCATGCCTAAAATTAAACAATTCATTGTAATTTTGATGGTTCAAATGATCCAATTACTTCTTCAAATAATATCTCACGTTTCGATATGGAGCAAGAAAACTTCCGGTGTTAGCATAACCAGCATCCACAAGATAATATTTACCTACAAAAATAAAATATTAATTATTATATAACAATAATAAAGATATCAACATTAATAACTAAAGAATAATTACCATTCAGAACATAAAATCTATTTTGTAATGCTCCATTAAGCATATAAGTATCTATTTAATTCCGCATTTTATTCTAGTTAACTTTAATTTCTTTTAGAAACTCATTCACCCCCTTCTGGGTTATACATAGTTGGACAACAAGTGGTATCAGAGCAATTTTCTCTTCTTATATAGATCTAACAATATGAGAGATGACTATGTTTAACAGTTATGGTGAAGGTCAGTCTATCAACCACCCTCTATTACTCGATGGTGAAGATTACTCTTACTGGAAGTACAAAATGAAATATTTCCTTAAAGGTCTTAACCTAGACCTTTGGGGAGTATTTGAGGATGGTGACTACATCATTACTGTTCTCAGAGAAAGATGGACATATGACAAGAATTTAATTTTTTTGAATAATATGGCCAAATGTGTACTATGCTGTGCACTTGGGAAGGAGTTCAATAGGATCTCTTCTTGCACATCAGCTTAAGATATGTGGAAGAAGTTGGAGCTGACATGTAAAGGAACTCTTAAAGTGAAGGAAATTAGGATTGACATCCTAATTACTCAATATAAGAGGTTTAAGATGGAGCCCTCTAAAACTATTACCCAAATATACAACAGATTTGTAGATATCACAAATGGGGGCTGATGGCTCTCGAGAAGGAGTACAACAGCGGAGACTTAGTTAGAAAAATTCTAAGGTCTCTCCTAAGTCAATGGAGTCTAAAGGTAACTACAATTGAGGAAGCAAATGACCTTAGTAGCCTAAGCCCTAAGAAACGCATTGAGTCTCTTATGGACCATGAGATCAATATAGAAAGGCTAGAAGAGAGTACCTCCAAGAAGAGAGTCTCCACTATACTAAGAACAAGCCTTCTCGACTCTGATGAAGAAATTTTAAAGTACTTTAGGCCATAAGCACTACAAGAAGTACACCAAAGATAGAAACAAGAGTCTACCTGTTATAAATGCAATCAACCTAGACATTCGATAGCTGAATGTCTACTGCTCAAGAAGAAAGAGCAAAAGAAGAAAGAACAAACCAAAAGATTCAAAAATCTTTCAAGAGGAAAGTCATGACAACAGCTTGGGACAATGAAGAAAACTCATCATTTTCCTCAAGTTCAATAGGAGAAGAGGCTGCAAACTTGGCTCTCATGGCAACAAACTTTTATCAATATGATGAGCAGGTAACTTCTAACTCAACCTGTGATTCTGTTTTTAGTTCTGATGAAGATCTATCCTTTGAAGAGACTTTTGATGAGCTATATAAAAATTTTTAAATTATTTCAAGAAAGTTTAAAATACTTAAACAAATAATAAAAAACTAAGTGTAATGAGTGTCTCCATAAAATCTGAGAACACCAACTTAGCTCAAGTTATTGAAAGATTAAAATATGGAAACCAATCACTTGGTGATAATAAAACTCATAACAATAAACTTGAAGAACTTCATGCTGAACTTTCAAATATAAAGAAAGGAAAGATGGTCTTTAATGAAGATAAAAGTCATGAAAATGAGTTAATACAAGAGAAATAATATCTAAAATCTCTCTTGAAAAATTAACTAGGAGTAAATCATCTTTACTCTTTTGCTTGAAAGGACTTAAAGCAGATAATAGAAAAGATGGACTCGATTATGTGCAACCTAAGACCTCTATATAGATAAAGCGTACAAAAAATATCTTCTCCCTAGATTTGTAAAAGCTTATACTTTAACTCACTCAATAAGAAAGACCCTTGCATACATTGTTGTTCACACTGCTGTAGATTGGGTCATACTTTCAAGACTTAGAAGTGGAAGAAGTGGATTTGGATACGTAAGGGATCTGCACTTGCCACTAACCTTAAAGGATCCAAAAAGATTTGGGTACCTAAAACTATCAAGTAATTTTTGCAGGGTAGCCTAGGAGCATCTAAATAGTGTTAGTATTAGGTGGCTCGAAAGCCAATATGATATTGTGTATTATTAAGTTTATTAATATAATGACATAAATTCATTGTGTAATTAAATTGATCTTTGTTTATCGTATCACAATTACGGGACTGAAGACTTATAAACATATGTTCTTAATTGTTCCTAGTCGGAGGATGTTTGAGACGGACATCAAACATGCAGATAGACTGATATAGATTTCTTCAATTCATACGATGAGGGTGACTGATCCTATAAGTCACTTGTGTAGAGACACTATGCTGGACCTATAGGTGCTCATTGGTAAATGAGTTCACTGAACTGATCCGACCATGAATCGCTAGATGGTATCTACCTAACTGTTAACTAGCTCGATTCTTTTGTCACGGTTGCATAGATGATCCTTGGACTTGAGACACCAAGGATACCTTGTTAGTAACTTTGACCTTGGCTAATGAATCCCTAACCATGAGTTATCCATAAGTCAACTAATCGGGTTCAGAGAGATAGCATCGAAGGTAATTGTGTGTTCAATAGAGGATCATCTGCTCTTGGTAACAAGAGAGAGAATATTCTAGAAATGATGCGCTTAAGTCCCTGGGCAGGGCGGACTCTATATCAGATAAAGAGTTATCTGATATAGATTAGCGGCATCTGATTTAAGTGAATCGACCGGCTATGGTTAACAGTAAACCATACCCTTGGTCAATTCGGAAACATTGTATGGATGAAGGATTATATCCACATAGTAACCGTTGACGGAAAGGTTCCCATAGTGGGTTGCATAAACC